>JAGSMU010000034.1:3002500-4387519 GCA_029286865.1 Teinopalpus imperialis
ATGTTCTAAGCTTTTAGAGATGTATAGATGCTTTTTTTTAATTATTTTATTTCATTATAATTCACACATTTATATATATATATACTTCTCAGAGACTGTTAGGAATGAAGTTGTGTACTTATCGTTTATTATGTTGTTTCATTAATGTGCTTTTATTATTAATACTAACACGCCTTTCATATAAGACGAAGTTTTGTTCCAGTTGTTTAATATTGCCTACCTCATTAATTATGGATCCTAGAAGCTCCTGACTATGTATTATGTATAAATTTCATATTCCAAGCTGCCATATACCAGACTAGTTCACGATAATGTAAAATTATACTATATTTTTACCACATGTTCTTTTTCATGAAATTAAATACACGCATACACTGCAAAAACCTTGGACACTTTTTTCGAGAAGTGTACGTATAAGTAAATATATGGTAATTACTAATTAATTAATTTAAGCTGAATAACATTTAATAGTAACAAAATCAATTTAGCCTGTTAAGTAGAATTGCTTCATTTCTATGTTTTTTTTATGTATCGTCTTAAAACTTTTCGTTTCCATAAAATAATTGCGTGAATAGACGATGGGATTCACAATCTATCGGCCGTGGATTTGGATTCGGATTTCGGATCCAACTATCTTATGGCTATGTTCTTCCACTTTTTATTATTTGATCACATCCACGGATTATTTGCATATCACTTGCAATGTAATCAGCTAAAGGTGAAATATGAGTGAGCACTTGGTAATGCCGTCTTCTACCTTGATTAAGATAAGAGATGATGTTCTTTCGTAGAGCTACACAGCAGTTTGTTTCTAGCTGCAGAATGAGTGGGTCAGATCGACCGGGATACGACCGTGTCCTAACAGAATATCAGCGTGGAATAGCACCATAATACCGATGTGTTTCGTATGGTGAGTGTAGAGATCCGGAGACCTTTATTACTGGTGACGAGGCATTTCATCTCAGTTCTTAAGAGTGACAACGCATCTGCATTATGATTCTTTGTCAACGATGAACGTAGATGTCATGGGCTGCAGGAATCACTAGCCGTCAGGTGAACTGTATGCTTCTTTGTTACTCTCAATGTATTGAAAAAAAAAGAACTAATGTTAACAAACAAGCAACCAGTTGACCTGGTGGTAAGTGATGACGACTAACCGTAAAGCCCTACGTTCATCCTCGAGCAAGATTCAAAAGTCGCATGCGTTGTCACCCCCGCGGACTGAGCAGCTGAGCAGACTAGTAGCATGGCCTCCAGATCCATGCGCTATTGTTATTCGTGGTCCATCCTCGATCAAGACGATCCATTAATGCTGCCAGAAAGAAACTTTAATGTGACATTTAATAACGATATTGATACTTCGGATATAAAAAAATGTCGGATTCTTGCAACACAATTAGGTGTAATTAAATAAAAAAATTAAACTACACCATTTCCTTTTTTTGTACTTAAGTGAAATTATGATAAAATTGAAATACGTGACATTGGTGTTGTCTGTTTATCTCGTTTAACTGCTCCCTGATGTAACAGAGATGCAATTCACACTTGTCAACCGAAACTAGACTGTCATTCCATTTGAATGATGTATGAAGCGTTCGACATCAAGGTCGCTAATTAAATTTCATAACTGCTGCTATATGTTACAAAATTTAACAGTTTTTAAAAAGTTTAAAGTATGTTCTAAGCTTTTAGAGATGTATAGATGCTTTTTTTTAATTATTTTTATTTCATTATAATTCACACATTTATATATATGTGTTTGAGTAAATAAATAAATAATATATAAAAGTGTTAATAAAAAATAACAATAAAACATACAAAATACAAATACCGAAAAATAGTGATGTTTGTTATATAAATAACGACCAACCAACCTTATCCGTTTAACTATTCCACGCTTTCAGTGGTAAACACAATCTAAACTAGTACAAAACAAAGTTTCTAGCTGCCCCTGTCTATCTGTTTGATCTGCTCATGCATTGTATCACATTTGTTACAACATTTGTAACGTGGAATAAATCGACCCTTGTCTGTCCATCTGTCCATCTTGAGGATCACGAAACATTTTTATTCTTGTACTTAATACTACTGTAATAGGGACGCTAATTGGCATAAAGTTCACCTGATAGTAAATTATGACTACGTTTCATGACGTCTACCTCCATCCTTAATAAAGATCCATGCCTTGTCACACCTGAGTATTGAGATGGAATGCCTCATTACCTTAAATTAAATCCCAGGTTCCCAATATTCACAGGACGAAACACAAGTACAGCTGCTATTTCATCCTGGCATTCAAGAGGGCGATTCTTCCCGCTCAAGCCATACGTGTTCCAGATAGAATCTGACTGCAGTGTGGCTGTAAAAATTACAAAAAATTATATTGATTTATTAAACAAATTATGTTAACTGGAAAATCTAAGCACCGCTAAGTAGAGTGGCTTTTATATACGAAAGATGAGATACAAAGGTAACTTTACTCAAACACCTCGTCGCGTCGCCTCGCCTCCGAGCGCGGCGCAATCTTCGCGACACCGCGATTTGCGAGTACAATATAGATTAAAAAGTAAGGAAACATTAAAGAGCTTTAACTGATACAAGAATATTAAGTAAAAGTAGTGGCAAAGAAAATATTTCATATCTTTACGTCTCACATATGACCATTTGCAGCATTATGCCAACTTGGCTCTTTGCCTATCAGAACAAGTTCCGATAACTGAATATACAATTCTGCGACTGACATCACGTAAGACATTTTATATTGAATGGAAATGTTTCTCTAATAATCTAAAACTTTAAATACTACCGTTTTGTTTATTGCTCTAAGTTGTGGTGTATTTTTGTGTAAAACAAAATTTTATATTGAATGGAAATGTTTCTCTAATAATCTAAAACTTTAAATACTACCGTTTTGTTTATTGCTCTAAGTTGTGGTGTATTTTTGTGTAAAACAAAATTTTATATTGAATGGAAATGTTTCTCTAATAATCTAAAACTTTAAATACTACCGTTTGGTTTATTGCTCTAAGTTGTGGTGTATTTTTGTGTAAAACAAAATTTCGTATATTGTTTATTTTCTATAAATAAATAAAACTTAGTTTCTATTTGTTTAATTCTTACTTCTTGATGTTCTGTCTGATATTTACACATATATTAAAAAAAAAACTAGCACGTTGAATTGAATAAAAAAAATATAATTTTGTACCTTATTAGCACTATAAAATTGTTTATTGCCTCTACTTTTAAATATTAGAGTATACATTGAATAACAATATTGTTACTTAATAATTTAAACCTTTTTAAAAACCAAAGAATCGAAATATAACTATGTATATACAAAATAGCATGGCTAAATGTTGTGGAAGTTGAGAGGAGCGATATTTGGAGACAACGCCTCTATTAATTAATAAAGTCTATTAATTTTTCTCTATTCTACATTTAAATTTGGCGCACTTTAAAGTGGTTGCAGCTTTTATTTTATAATTATAAAATTATGTTATTTCTAATTTAATAGTTAACGAAAATAAAAAAAATAAAAAATAAAGCGATAAAATAAAATTTAAAATTATTAAGGTGTGAATTACGTTTAGCGTGAAGAAGATCATCATCATTGATAGGAGGAAATCAAAATAATTTGATTAATGAAATATTTAAAATTAAGTTAAGTTATTGCTTTTACTAACTCCGAAGTCTTTTTACATACCAAATTCTTTATTTCTACCTTAGAAATTCTTAGAGATATTAAATTTATTGCTCGATCTAAGAACGGAGGGTTAAGATGAATACTTTTACGGCACGTTTTTGTTTGCTTTTAGAGGTTGGCTTAGTGAGGGATCAAAATTTGAAACACAGTGGAAAAATTCAGCAAGGTTTAAATTAAACGTGATAAGATACACTTGTTGGTGATTCTGGAGTGATTTCTGCAGCCCACTGACAGTTGTGTAGTTAAATCTTAGCATATAAGAAAAAATATGTCTCGCGGAATGTTTCTCTGCAGCTATAAGCCGATAGGAATCATTCAAAACGAATTTTAACATTTGTCTCTTTAACAATTAAGATGCTTAGCCACCCGTGTAAACGTAGGAAATGCGTTACGGAAGACGTACGCCGTGTGGAATTAGAAGCTGCACCTCTCGTAGCTTTTTATGTGTAGTGTGGATTTAACATGTAAAATTTATTAAAAATAAAATAAAAAAATAATATTCAAATTTTACCCACATATATACTCTACCACACATTAGACAATAGCTCTACCAGCATTTTAGATTTCCACCCTGGATAAACTACGTAAACTTCAACTTCTGGTAAAATATAAAAGGGCGAAACACTCTCCTGGGGTTTATAATTAATGCAACAGTCAAACGCTTATGTTGGTTCTGCGCAGAGTATCCCCACGTGACCGAAACGAGCCGCGGTATATCCAAAGGTTCCACAACAAACATAAAACATAATGTAAACGGGCTGGAGCACACTACTTCTTTATACTTTATAAGTAGTGTATAGCTCTTGCTTTATATATAACAAGTTTGAGAAGATTTCTAACCTAAAAAAAAGGTTAAAAGAATGGGCAATTTTTTTTACAAATATGAAAAATAGTAAAAAATATAAACTTTTATGTCTTTCATACTAATCGAAGTAGACACAGATAGAAAATTTATTCTTTTTACGTTGAGCAAGTCTTAATCGTTACACCGGTAAAAATTACAAGGAATGATTTCATTATACCGGCGGTCCCAAACGACTTATATCCCACCGAAAGTAACCGGCTGGTGCTACGTACCCTTCAGCGTGAAGTCCGGTCACGCATAGCCCAGTACAGGAACGATCGGTGGGATAATCACCTCTCCAATATCGAACCTTCCCACCTCGCCTTCTGGCGACTTCCCAAATCCCTTAAAGGGGGCAACGCCCAAACAATGCCTCCCTTAGCGCGTCCTAATAAACCATCCGCCTTCTTAGACGAAGAGAAAGCCGAATGTCTGGCTGACAATCTGGAGCTCCAATGCTCACCGAGCACACTACCGATCGACGCCGCTCACCTTGCAATGGTTGAGAGCGAGGTCGACCGGAGGAGTAAGGAACCACCTCGCGATTCCGTTACCCAAGTCACATACACCGAAGTTGAGTCCATAATTAAAAACCTGCGACCACGCAAGGCTCCCGGCCCTGACGGCATCACCAACAAGGTGATGAAACTCCTGCCCATGTCCATTTTACACCTACTGGTAATAATCTACAACGCGGCCATATCCAAAGGCACCTTCCCGAACACCTGGAAGGAAGCCGACGTCATAGGGATTCTCAAGCCCTCAAAACATCCAACCGATCCATCAGCCTATCGACCCATAAGCCTACTCAAAGTCTTGGGTAAGGTATATGAAAGGCTCATCCTCGCCCGCCTCAAGGACTTCATGCTGTCCCAAGGACTACCAATCAATGAGCAGTTCGGGTTTCGCACCCAACACTCATGCACACATCAAGTGCACCGCATCACGGAGCACATCCTCAGTAAATTTCTTCAGGGCTACCAAACTGGGGCACTTTTCCTCGACGTGGCGAAAGCTTTCGACAAGGTCTGGCACAACGGGCTCATATACAAACTATATGAGCTCGGTGTGCCAGATCGACTCGTACTTATCATACGAGACTTTCTCCGAAATCGAACCTTTCGTTACCGCGTCGAGGGAACGCGCTCCGAGGTTCACCCTATTTGTGCCGGAGTACCACAAGGCTCCGTCCTAGGTCCTATTTTGTACACACTCTACACCAACGACATACCACGCACTCGCGGTGTAGAGCTAGCCCTTTTCGCCGATGACACCGGCCTCTATGTGTCTGGGTTCAAACCAGACGCTATTTGTAGACGCCTCCAATCTGCAGCCAACACCTTAGGGAAATGGTTTCGGAAATGGAGGATCGAGGTTACCCCACCAAAAGTGCAGCCATGTACTTCTCTCGGCGCAACAAAACGCCGCATCTCCCAACTATAGAGTTATTTGATCGTCCAATCCCCTGGGAATAGACAGTCAAATACTTAGGCGTTACTTTAGATGAAAGACTCGCCTTCGGTCCGCATGTCAACCGCGTACGGAATCGAGCAGCGTTCGTCCTAGGTCGTTTGCACCCGTTACTCAATAAAAATAGCAAAATGTCCCTGCGTAATAAAATTACACTATACAAAGCGTGCATCCGACCCATAATGACATACGCAAGCCCCGTCTTTGCGCATGCCTCCCCGCGTCACATTCACCGACTTCAGGTAATACAAAATTTTTCATGCGCAAGGCCACCGGTGCACCGTGGTTCTTGCTTAATGAAAATCTACACATAGATCTTGAGCTGCCGACCATAGCTCAGTACCTGAAGCAGGCTTCCCGCCGATATTTCGACTCTGCCGTCACACACTCTAACCCCATGATTGTAAGTGCCGCCACTTACAATCCCATCGCGAATCACAGATTCACCCGCGTCCGAAGGAGACCGAGGCACGCTCTCGATGACACCGACGACGTGACTACCAGGGCCCAAGCCCTTCATAAAACACAACACACGTACATTGCACTCACATCGCCCCGCCGACGGCGAGGGCGTCACAAACAAGGATATTCACGATACCGCCATGTCACTGGTCGGTTCTCTCCAGTCCATACAGATAGAAGCGTCGCTGGAGTTTCTTGCGCCACTTCTTCTCCAGCGCCCACGCATTCCGAAGTGGTGGTACAGATAGCTAATAATCATAGCGAATTTAAAGAATCCTCTGTCAGAAGCAACTGACCGAGCCGAGGTCCGGCCCTCTCGGGCACCCTCGAGTCAGACGCTCTCGCGAAACAAGGTAACGGTCCAAACCGAGGCTCCCTCTCGGGAGCCCTTGTGCTGGTTACCTATATATAGAGGTCTCGACTGAGTGCCATTAGCGCTCGGTCACCTCTCAACCCGGTGAAACTGTAAAAGCCCTCGGGCTAACAGTGGCCTTCAGCACGAAAAAAAAAAAAACCGGCTGTCCGACTTCGCCATAGTAGAACTTACTTTTAACTTGTTAAGTTACTGTTACTGTTAACTTGTAAAAGGATAAGTTTCTGTCCATGTCAACAACTTCCTCGACCAATGAGGATCATAATACTGAAAACTTCTCTCAAACCCGTTCAGTAATTCTTAAGATTAGCATAGTCAAACAGACAGTCGCGTGTCGGGCCCATAAAATAGAAAGCCGTTGGTACAACATGGATGTTTCGTTCATTTTATGACAACAAAATCTATTTATGTTTAAAGTTATATATCTAGCTCAGTTGTAAAATCTAAAACGAAGGTATTCTCTAAAAGAGAGGAATCAGATTATCCGCCTCCCGCCTTGAAATGCTCGTGAATTCTCTGGTCGTTGAATTGTTATTTTATTTCTGATATCGTTTCCTTGCTATTTTTTCTTTTTTGTCCTTGCTCGATCGTATCGATAAACGTACATTTTATATATAACATAAATAATAATACTAATCAACATACGCGAAGTATATCAGCTTATCTTTATTTAGACGTTAACATTTTAATTTATAAAAAAGATGACAACAATAATCCATTGTTAGATAATTCTTTAGTATTTCAAAGTAATGAAGCTGTGGTTATAAATAGTAGGTCTCGAATGCTACGCTTGTGCTGCCGAATCAACGCCGAAGGCCTTCCTGCCCAATTTCTCCTGTGCTCTCAATTAATTTTACCAAAAAAATGTTTAAAGCTTCTAGTATGACCTGATTTGAAGTTTTATTTTTTCTTTTAATTGATTTTTTATGTTAAGCGTTGCTTTTATTCAATATGCGATAATCCCTCTATTATTGTTAAATAATATGTATATATAGGGTTATATATTCCTTAATATATAATAGATTGTTTTAACTATTAGAAAAATAACTAATAAATATTAATATTCTATTTTTAATTTTTATTATTATTGCAATTGTAAAAATACGTTTTCAATTACAATAATAAAACCCTAATATTTTCATCTCAATATCCCATGCAGTTTCTGGATTTTCATTACTTTATTACTTCCGCTCTATATCACCTATAATTCTTGTATTTGTACACGGTTTTTTACGGATTCTAAACGGTAAGATAAGTACGTATACTCGTATATCAATATAAAACTGTTGTAAATACTTTAGCTGCTAATACTCTTGTTACGTTTTAGATAATGATGAGATGACATACAAGATACGCGACGCGCGAAGCCAATACCAATGAAAATAAGCACAGTTACCAGCCACAAATAGGTCGCCTCGTCCGCAGCAGGAGCACACTTTCCGGAGTACCAAAGTAAAATAAGAGCTCAGTGCTAATGTGTTTCTTTTGGTGTAAAGAGAATCAGGAGACTATTACTATTGACGAGGCATTTCACCCCAGTCCTACAGGGTGGCACCGCATCGGCATTTTGATTTCTTATTGAGAATAAATATGATTGTCTTGGACTGTAGGTATCACTTACCATCAGGTTAAGAGAGAGCTCATTTGTAGTACGTTATATCATTATAAAATGTTAGTAGCAATTTTAAAATTCAAATATATCATTTATAATAAGCGTCATAAATATTTATTTGTCTTCAACATTGTGTCACCGGATTTTTACAACAGTTATTTCGTTATACATGTCCAACGTACAAATTTCGTTATATCAAAAAAGTAATAATAATAAAAGTTATCAATTATTATTTAACTGAGAATTATTTACAATAAACTTTTTAATTTCATAAAAATTATAGTATAAACAGTGGTACACTTCATTTTTAAAAGGTAAATCTTAATAATTTTATGTCTGTAGGAATCATATTCCTAATTTTATATATATAACATAAATAATAATACTAATCAACATACGCGAAGTATATCAGCTTATCTTTATTTAGACGTTAACATTTTAATTTATAAAAAAGATGACAACAATAATCCATTGTTAGATAATTCTTTAGTATTTCAAAGTAATGAAGCTGTGGTTATAAATAGTAGGTCTCGAATGCTACGCTTGTGCTGCCGAATCAACGCCGAAGGCCTTCCTGCCCAATTTCTCCTGTGCTCTCAATTAATTTTACCAAAAAAATGTTTAAAGCTTCTAGTATGACCTGATTCGAAGTTTTATTTTTTCTTTTAATTGATTTTTTATGTTAAGCGTTGCTTTTATTCAATATGCGATAATCCCTCTATTATTGTTAAATAATATGTATATATAGGGTTATATATTCCTTAATATATAATAGATTGTTTTAACTATTAGAAAAATAACTATTTAATATTAATATTCTATTTTTAATTTTTATTATTATTGCAATTGTAAAAATACGTTTTCAATTACAATAATAAAACCCTAATATTTTCATCTCAATATCCCATGCAGTTTCTGGATTTTCATTACTTTATTACTTCCGCTCTATATCACCTATAATTCTTGTATTTGTACACGGTTTTTTACGGATTCTAAACGGTAAGATAAGTACGTATACTCGTATATCAATATAAAACTGTTGTAAATACTTTAGCTGCTAATACTCTTGTTACGTTTTAGATAATGATGAGATGACATACAAGATACGCGACGCGCGAAGCCAATACCAATGAAAATAAGCACAGTTACCAGCCACAAATAGGTCGCCTCGTCCGCAGCAGGAGCACACTTTCCGGAGTACCAAAGTAAAATAAGAGCTCAGTGCTAATGTGTTTCTTTTGGTGTAAAGAGAATCAGGAGACTATTACTATTGACGAAGCATTTCACCCCAGTCCTACAGGGTGGCACCGCATCGGCATTTTGATTTCTTATTGAGAATAAATATGATTGTCTTGGACTGTAGGTATCACTTACCATCAGGTTAAGAGAGAGCTCATTTGTAGTACGTTATATCATTATAAAATGTTAGTAGCAATTTTAAAATTCAAATATATCATTTATAATAAGCGTCATAAATATTTATTTGTCTTCAACATTGTGTCACCGGATTTTTACAACAGTTATTTCGTTATACATGTCCAACGTACAAATTTCGTTATATCAAAAAAGTAATAATAATAAAAGTTATCAATTAATATTTAACTGAGAATTATTTACAATAAACTTTTTAATTTCATAAAAATTATAGTATAAACAGTGGTACACTTCATTTTTAAAAGGTAAATCTTAATAATTTTATGTCTGTAGGAATCATATTCCTAATTTTATATATATTTTTTTTTTTTTTATAATTAACGTCTGAAAAAAAACGAACATTTGTATTACTGCAAGTTTCAACTTGTAGCTTAGTTCTAATATGTAGATCTAACTCCTAACAATTCACTCACTATAAAATTACCTATAATAAAATTTAACAAAAATATCATAGACACATTCGCAAGTTTCCCTTTTGTTATTATCGACGCTATAGAAGACAAAGCGCGTTGTTAGCAAATAACGAGCGTCGCCTCCTTCGCAGTAACAATGGATTCAACTGCACACTAAGCTATACCGCACTCTACTTTTGAGAGAACGCCTCATTGCCAGAGCCCGAATGATTCGATATTATGATACAATGTCGTACCCACTGTTGTTAATGTAATTCACATTCACGTTGTCGGTATGTACATGCTATTGACACAAACTATTGAATTAATTTTGTTCAGGTTTCCTGTTACTTAAGAATATACTGGTTATGAACGAGTGTTAGTGAGTAGACTAGTTTAGGCCTAATTTTTGATATTACGTAAGGTCACCTATATAATATTTGTTTGCCTGTAGTGAGCCTACCGGAAGTTAAAGTCAACTGGAAAGGTGAAGCGTTCCCTCGGGGCTTATAACTAATCCAACGGTAAACATTTCTGTTGACTTCGTCCCCTGTTTTCCCACGTGACTGAAACGATCTACAGCATAACTCGCTGGAAGCGGCAAAAATGCTTTGCAATAAACACAAAACGTAACGCAAACAATATCGTAGCAGCACGCAAGTGCGCTTTATGATACTCGACACGCGATTTTTGATACTACAAAATTTCGGAAAAGGTTTTTGTAACGTACCGAGCCGTCGCGTATAATGGTAGGGTAGACATTATTCCAATCAGTCCATCCAGTTATCAGTTACTCAGTCTGCAGGGTGAAAAGAAATTTGCATCTTGTGTCTTTATTATGGATTGATGTACATATGTGTTCTTAGGCTTAGGCTTGTTTCTATGTAATTTTAAAATTATTTTCAAAGCGGATTTAATTATATTATCTTATCTTACCGTATCTTTAGACCGTACATGGATATCTAACATGTCCAAACATCGCACAATCTTGATACACCAATAATCATTTAATTGAAACTTTTGAACAACATTTTCTTAATTACATTTTTAATAGGGTTATGATTTAATTATTAAATAAAGTTATGAATAAATTCTTATATTTAGACATAAATAGACTGATATAAAGCACTCCAAACTTCGGGAACTTTTAATATATTAAAATTAAGTTAGATATAGATACATTCATTAAAATAAATTTTAATCATTGATTAGATAGAGAGACATTGGTATTAGGTCTAAAAATCTATAAGAAGATATATATATATATATATATATATATATGTAATATATATAAATAAACCATAACTTTTTGATCGAAAGATCATAAATACAATAATCTAAAAATCGTCCATTACTTTATCGAACAAAAATTAAAAAACAAATATCTTTTTGCCAACACAACAGTTTTAGTTTAGTTTAGTTTGTAGCTCTTAATGTAATGGTACGTGTAGAACTAGTAGTTAGCTCCCAACTCTGGCGTTAATAAGTTAGATTCGTCTTTAGGATTTTTAAGTCATGTGTAGTATAGTACGCATTAAGGTTGCGTGGCGACTATCCTCTAGAATAATCTAGTAACAGTCCTTTCAAAAACCAATCAGTAGGACCTTTACACATAGTACATATGCTACGGTAATATATTACTTGTACTTTAATCGCGTTCCTGTAGCAGGCAATTTAAAGGCAAGGCAAAAAATGACGTGAAATAGATAAAATTATTAAATAATATAATGTTAAATAAAGTCGGATCTTGGAGCATGTTTTAGTTTGATATTGAACTGACCTTTCAGGTGTTACCTGACCCGGTTATCGCATTTAGCATATATTAATGTATAACTTCTAAATATAAAACCCAACCTGACGTCCTTGTCTTCCAAGCTACTAACGCGTTTCTATTCTTTGGTGTACATACAATTTTTTTTTCTGATGTTTATGTCGATAACTTTCAATATTCGTATCGATATTTTTTATTATATTATTGGAGACTAAAATGTATACAGTTCACCTGGTAGTAAGTGAAGAACCAATCAACACTGATAAAAGTGTCGCTGGAATTTCTTGCGCTAATTATTCTCCAGCGCCTACGCATTCTGAAGTGGTGGTACAAATAGTTAATAATAATACTGATATTAATTTAAATAATCCATAGTTACAAGCAACTGACCGAGCAGAGATTCGACCCTCTAGGTCTGCGGATCTCCATTCCCACCATACGAAACAACTATTCAAGCTGGTATTCTGTGATAGCGTATACGTTCTCTGGTTGAGCTGACGTCAGACAGAAACAAACTTACTGCAATTCTACCACTTTTAAAACACACACACATACATCATCTTTCCTATGTGTCTTATAATCTTAAAGTGGAATACGACTATGTTAGTACTTATCTTGGGCTTGTAAGGCTATTTCGAGGTAGACAGACACCTCGACTGGGATAAAAAACGTGAGAGATTATAATTCATTGTAAACATAGACAATATATATCTACATATACTGACCCGCATACCGGACGTGTAATTGTCTAGTAAGAAGCACAAGGTCCGCCTTGAAGATTAAGTACTTTGCCGTCCCTAAGAGATTTTAGGCTTAAAGTATTTCGGGACTTATAGCCTCTTACTGAAGTTTGTTACTTTGATCCGTGAGTGCGCACTTTCGCACGGCTGAGATACGTAATGTTTTACTCTTTAAAATGATAAGATATGATTAATTGGAAGCGTCAATAGCCTAATGGTTGAGGGTAGGTTCTGCGAAAATTAAGGCCGTAGGTTCGAATACACCAGTGGACTATTGTCATTGTGAAGCATCTCCTAGCACAAGCATTTTCAGCTTAGTTAGAATGATTAATCGTAATATTAGTAATATCAATAGTATAGCTAAGTTTATTTTTCTAAGAAAAAGACGAAATTACAAAATTTATATAATGGTGATAAAATTAAGTTTACCCTATTACCTCTGTCTACCCTATAAAATGTAATGCCCGTAACATTTATGTTTAGATACGATACCCTACATTAGCATTATTCTGCAGTACTCCACTGCTGGATTTCTGCCATGCTCAATTATTAAATTTGAGTAAGCATCGAGACGATAGCAGATTAATGTAATTGTATTGTTAAATTACATTTCCCATCTAACTACTAAATACAATTAAACTAAAATAAACTTCGATACGATAACTGCTAAATGTACCTATTGTTAAAGTACATTTCCTATCTACACAATAGATAGGATTAAATTGGACTAAACATGTAGACGCTAGCTGCTTAATGTAATTATAAAGTATTGTCAAAGTACGACACCTATCTAGACAGTATAGGAACAAATTTGAATAAGCATCGATCCGATAGATTAACATGGTCATCACGTGCATTATGTAAGTGAATTGCGACACGAGAAATTAAGTGTAAATTGTAGCTATAAGTAACGTGAATGCAAAAGTAAACAACTATTGATATTAAAATGCATTTCATGGTAATTTTATTTCAAAAATTTCAAATCATTTGATGGTAAGTAATATCTGTCACCCTTCACCCACTATCCATATGGATTCATTTCATTTCACGATCAAAGAAATAAAAGACACAAAAATAAAAAAACAAGATAAAAGAAACATCTTAATACCAGTAACTGGATCTCCAAATAGCAATACTCACTAAACGAACTACAGCAGTAATATGTTGCTATTTCACGCTGATATCCTATGGCGTTTTTGTGCCCTAACAAATTTATAACTCTGGTGTCACTGTAATACGAAAATATAAAACCTTCACAAATTTCCTACTTATTATAAAATTATTTTCCATTTCTTACTTTTAATAATTCGCTTGTCCTCCTCTTATAATTTCTATTATGCGAATAATTATTAAAAGGTTGAGGACATCAATTTGATAAGGTGCCCAATTTCATTTATAATTTTAGCATTTACATCAAATATAATAGGTTTTTTTATATTACTGAAGTATAATCGATTTTACCTGGTAGATCGTTAAAAGTAAGACTAAAGCCTCATAATAAACCAAGGTTTTTTAGAACACTAACGTTAAATATGAGCTTAACGCTGCTATGTTGTGTATCTGATATAGGGAAGGATTATTACATCTATATGTTATGTTTCCTTGTCTAGTTGAATCTATTCTAAGATATGGCCTTATCAAATGGGGAAATAGCACTTTCACAACGCAAGAAATGCATACGAGCTATATGTAATTTAGCTCCAAATGAGTCATGCAGGCCTAAGTTTGAAGCATTTAAAATATTAAACATATATTAAAATTTTAATTTATAATAGCCAAAATATATATATATATTTTTAATTATAATACGTTACATTTTGACAATGAATTAACGAATAATATCGATATACTTTAAAGGATTTTGAAAAATCTGATATTTAATTTTTTTGATGATGTTATGTATTATTTGCAAGCTATATATAGATGGCTATATAAGAGAAACCATTGCATAATCTGAAATTTATACCATCCCAATTAATACCTATAATGGCATATACATTATTATTATTATTATTAGGATTAAAGTAAGTTTCATGGATATTTAGGTAAAATCTGTGTGCTCTTTTGTCCCTTCTAGTATTATAATGAGGTGGTAATAACACCAAGATATGAATAGGAACATTGTGTGCTTGTGTAACGAAAATTAGAAACTCGCGCTACTAACTATGTAGGCTCGGCTGCTCCAATTAAAAGTGAGTACTCGAAACGAGAGCGCTCGTAAGACGAGTGAGTCGCTGCGCTTTGTTACGGCGTATTTGTTTGCGTCCTGAACAAGGTAATTAAGTTTTCATTTTTTTTTAATTTAATTTATAATTCTAGTCATTAGGCTTTCTGATGGTTACAGCAACGCATAGTTTACTTTTATACATTGTTTAAATATTACTTTATTTTCATGTTTGTTCATATTTCTTTTAGGAATGATTTTTTGATCTTTTCTTCGGATTCAATTGAAGAATTGTCGTTTGTTTTTGTATGAAGGTAGCGAAAGTATTATATATATATATATATATATATATGTTACAATGATTTGCACTAAGTTACTGATCGTACCCACGTCAGCCACGGTTATGACACTAAGCGGTGTTGATTCGATGATGATCTCTGAACTGATGTATCTTTTCACTCTTCATATAAGAGAACACCATTAGCTAAGGAACCTTTCCAAGAACCAATAGTTCATTCACCTCAGTAGGAGATAACAAAATCTAACATATACACCGATTGCCGACTCTCACGCCTGCCGCGCTAAACGTCGTAGAGGAAGAGCACGTGGAAACATAGTAACCAAGCATTCAGCTTAAGTACATATTAAATTTCAGAGGCATTCGTAGTTCTGCCTTAAAAAAATGCAATTTTATATAATTAAAGTTGGCGCTAAAGACAAGCATCTTAAGAAGACCATATACAAAAAAAATCTAAAACTAATAGTGTTAGGTGTAACGGCCGTGTAATGTCGCACGTAGGCTAACGTCCGCGTCCATCATTATATATAATCTCGTAATTTACTTTTCAACAGAAAATATTCTTAGATAAAACAAAAATGCGTTGCAATGCTATCTAGAATTTTCTGCTAATTCTCAAATCGTGCCCTTAGTTCAAAAGTTATTGTTTTATTTGGTCAAAGCTCGCATACGACTCTGTTTAAAATCCTCAAAAGAAGTCGCTTAATTACAAGTACTTAATTTTTTTTCCTAGTTATAAATCACAATAATTTATTTGATTATATAATGTAAGTATAATAGGTATTGGCTTTTATAATATTTTGTCTGTTATGTTTTATCCATGGGATGTGTAAACGGCATGATAGTTGATGAAGTTAAAGCTACGTATCAGCTTGTTTCTAGCACCGGGTTGCATTGCTGTCAATTATGTGATCTGTTCATATATTTAGCACTCCCAAAGTAAGAAGTGCAAACACTTTGATCCTTATTTCTAGTTCGTGACAAAACTTAAAAACTTAAAGGCATTTAGGGCCTATGGCATCCTCTGATCAATGGCTGTTGTAATTTATATTATTTAACAATTTTACAAACAAAATCATATCCATTAATAAACAAAACAAACAACACAGAAGTAATTAACAGTTTAATAACTTGAAATACATACACTGTAATGACAGTCGAGGAAAAGTAAACCTTATTACCGTACAGCTGTAGAATTAGTTAAATTTTATGTAAATTTACGGAGCTACGACGCACAGCGTACTGTAATTTAAATACGCTCATGAATTACAATTTCAATATGAATCCTCTCCGAATGTTATAAATCATAAGCAATGATTTTGGTGTTTCAGTGCCCTCTAGAATCTAGAGGGTAAAGAAGAGTCTTACGATCTAGACTCTAGATCCTAAACACAGTGGTAGAGCTACACAGCAGTTTGTGTCTAGCTACGGAATGAATGGGTCAGGTCTACCGTTAGGACCACGCCCTCACAGAATTCCAGCGTAAAATAGCAGCATAATGCTGCTGTGTTTCGTGAGGTGCGTGCAAGGATCGGGAGACCTGTATTACTGGTGATATGACAAGGCATTCCATCTCAGTCCTTAGGGGTGACAACGCATCTGCATTATGATTCCTTGTCAAGGATGAATGTTGATGTCATGGGCCGCAGGGATCACCTACCATCCATCATGTGAACTCTGTGCTCGTTTGTTACTCTTAATGAAATAATATAGAAGGTTTAATTGTATAAACTTACACTGGCTATTGTTTGTTACAAGAAGTAGTCGTAGGTACATCTCTCATCACATACAAGAGTAAAATATAAGTAAATTTAAATATATTTTATCTTAAACCTTATCCGGAAATCTAATTACTGTTCAACTAACACTGTTCTAATAAGTGATTTAATAACATTACTCATATTCCTGTTAACTACTCCAACTAAACTTAAATACTTGGGTTCTTCGTAGCTAGGTTAGGATGGTACATGATAATAATCGCATGGTGAATTTGAATTTACGACGTTAAGTTTCGCAGACCATATCCTGAGCCATTAGGCTGTATTATATTATTACAAATGTCATGTCATGTGACTTAGTTACTATGATTATATCATAAACACATGTAATTTGGAATTTGTATACCAATAATCGTAAAGGATTTTTGTTAATACTAACACGTTTACTTATACTACCTTTACATGTATTACATGTGCTTCCGCCTGGTTGGTCAATAAAAAATAAATAAATCATATTAATAAATTATATTAAAACAAATATATACACTACACTAAAATACATATACCAACCAGACGGAAGCAGTTCGACAGGGGTTTCAAGACGAAGAAAAGGCTTTTGCACACATTTACGAGACCGCCTGCGCCTACCGCCCAGGCAGACAGGAAAGCTAAACAATCCAAGCCCCCTGCGGTGGATCTAGTCTACGGCGAGTTCGGCTGGTGCGGCTGTTTAAATTTTTTGCCCCCTTGTCCAATTGACCAATGCACTAGCAGGCCTTGTACCCAAAATAAATTTGTAGATACACGGCACCTCTAGGTGATGTTTTTCTTTATAGGAAGAAACCAGTACAACGAGAACATATATTTATAATGCATCTCACAAATTTCCCTTGGCGCCTATAACGTATATATGGGAGAAAATTCTACCGCTATATTCAACATATTTTTAAAAATCCACCTTTTTCATCATCATTATTGAGAATATTACAAGGTATTTTCGGATAGGATAAGTGCATAAGATATATCAATATTCTATACTATATTATTATATATGTAGTGTATATAATATGTAATGATAAGTTTTTCGTATGTGAAAGGGTGGCTGTGCTAGGTCGTCGGTTCTGAGTTCGATTTACTACACCAACAAGTTGTTGTTCGTGTCAAATGTCCTATCACGTTATGATCATATTCTAACCTAACCTACCTTCATACGTTTGTATTGTAAGTGACATGGAAGCAGGGAGACCGACGACCAGCAGAAGAATTCGACCGTCGTATGTCCAATGGAAAATTGAGACCTTTCCAAGGAAAGTGCCGGAAAGACCTGACAATTTATGGACGGACTGCTTATCACGCTGGACATTTTGGTGTTAGATTATTAATTTATTTCGATATATTTTCTATCATCGAAAAGAAATAAGTATATTATAATGTGTAGTCTTTCGTTTTATTTATTTGAATACTTATGCTGTACTAAGTTGCCGTTTTATTACGTCATAAATCCGAACGCGTTTAATCAAATCTTATGCGTCATAAGATCTAAAGCACGCATTATTAGTTCTTTTTTGTAATTTAAAAGTACGTTAACTAATGTCATGTAATGTATTATCTATATAATAAATATTTAACACAGTAATATAAACTTGTTACAACTGTTACAATGCCAATGTTTAATCTATTACAAGGATATTCGTGTTGTGTATACGTGCATGGAAAAAAATAAAAATATTACAGTGAACACATTCACTTTCAGGTCTCGTATTGGCGCTATTGATTTTTCCTTTTTTAATTCTAACAATGAGGCTACGTTACCTATTTCTGTATCTGTGCTACATTTATCCAATAACACGTACTATCTACCGTATTACGAGCTTGTGTAAAAATCAAATAGCTATTGTGTCAAGATGAATGAGCTATTTTAAACTATTTAGGCTTCTCCGTATATCATTCACTTGTTTTCCTTTATACACACTTTATGCGAGAAATACTAAAAGTTTCTCGTTTAATCTAAATGAATATGTCACATAGTGTAATCTCGAATACAATGCTCTAAAATGCTACGAATCAAACCGTAGAGAGTAATTCTCGTTTCTTTTGTTTTATATATGTTTATTGATTCTGACATGGTGATTTTACGTGAAACTCAGAATTGATGTGTTTTTGAATCGTGAAAATAAAAAAGCTATTATTATTAATTTTTTTGTAACTGTTCCACTTCACCTTAAATCAATTTATCAAAAGAGAGTTTGATCTTGAGATGTAAGCGATCCTATATTCTAATTTGGACCACAATGACACTATCTAATTTTTATTAATAAAATCGTCTACCGTAACCAGATAACTAATATAATATAATTATGATTACCAAGTTTGGAATAATAGGTATTAATATTTCGTTTTTAAAGTAGTAAGCTAAAAAGCAATCAAAATATGCTCACTTTCAGGGTCAATTTTTATTCATTATTAAATTCAGCGTCAAGTGAGTTCACCTGCTAACTATGATCCATACCGCCCATCCCTAACAATGTTTTAGAATGCTCAAACGTTGTCCCTCACAGGAACTGAAATTAAATGCTTTATTAAGAATATACATATTATAAAGTATTTAACGAAGGAGTGGTTCGGTCCTAATTAAGCCGACCAATTAATGATGTAACTATAAACCAGCTATAGCGTGGAACTACTACAGTTCCATTGTCAGAACCCTTCTTACTATCGCTATGTAATAAGACTTCACACACTCATTAGTCAATTAAAAACGCATTCGGTGTGCGGTATGTTATTTTCATACATCTACAGGAAGGGAAACCAGTCCGTATGCGAGAAGTTGGAAAAACTCGCCTTAATGTGGTGAAAAGAGAGGGTGTCATTGAGTGCGAGAGGGTGGGGAGACCCCGCATGCTGTGTATTGACCGTGCTATCGATCGGCGAAGTTCAGTAGTCATTATACCGTCCGCGGGGAGTCGACGCATGCTGTGTACCAAACGAGTTATCGACCAATGAAAATGGTGATACGTAATCACTAAAATAAAGTTCGTTGGCTTTCTTAGTAACCGTTGGACAATCCGCGCTCCATTATCAGATTAATTTAATGACGTCAGATGATACAAATTGATCGATCTATTAACAGTGACTGAAAATATACTTCCATTTACGTTTCCACAAACGAATGCACTTACAAATTTTACTGATAATATTGTGTTAATATAATAAATCCAACACCACAAACCTCGCTCACTGTTTAAACTTATTCCCTGTTTACAAAAACTACATAGACACTATTAAGTTATTTAGTTAAAGAGCACCCGTATTTAATTCAGATCCCCAGGTCCACAAAATGTTAACCAAATGAGTTGAAGTTTTAAACCTAAGCGGTATATAACCCACCGCGCGCTATCAAGTTACAGAATATGTATATTTAAATTAAAAATCTAACATCGTTCATTTTTTAAATGAAATTTATTTTAGTGTTTACTTTTAATGTTAAAGTTTACTTCATAATGTTTTTAATCATATTTGTTATAATATATCGTTATCTAATTTAATATCTAGTTCGATTTAATATAAAATAATAATATTTAAATCACGAATACAATATTAATCTGTATAATTTTTTTTTAAATTCTCACTGGCGGACAAAAAGTACTATCAGTCCACTGATTGTGATCTCGTTTATCACCTTCATGAAAAAAATTGTTGTACTAAAACTGCGACACTATATAACACGCTCCTTTTAGGTCGTAATGGTCTCGTTCTAGCTCCCGACCATAACTGAAGCAGGCGTTCTCGCATAAGGGTCCGAGTCGGTCCAAGCCGAGGCTCCCTTTCGGGAGCCCTTGTGCTAGTTACCCCACTAATAGAGGTCTCGACTGAGCGCCATAAGCACTCGGTCAACTCTCAACCCGGTAAAACTGTAGAAGCCCTCCGACTAACACAGCAACCATCATCCCGAAAAATAAAAAAAGGTGTAGTTCTAATCTATAAGATGAACTTAAATTTCTATATAATTTCATTTATAGTACTAAACCTTAAAACTGCGTCCATTATGAATTAAGAGGTAGGTACATACATTAAATTGTCAAAACAGTATTTCTGTTTGACGGGCGTGTGTCGCAGTCGCGGGTACTGGGTCTGATTGTGCAGTCGATGAACAATGTTAGTGTATCATAATTTGTTGATTTTCTGAATCGGAAGTGCTGGACGTTTCTTTTATATCTTTGACACATCATCTAAATCTTCCTGCGATCTTCTGGCACATGCATCATCAAATCAGACTACTAGAGGAGAAGTGGAATTAGCTCTGTGTTTGTGTAGACGCTTACGGCACTACAATATATCCTGCACAGTTGCTGTCATCTAGAAATAATCGGAAGATATCATCGCCATGAGTAAATCATTACAGGAGTACATAATTACATGAATATAACCGATGTATGGTAATTTAACTTCTTGTTACGGCATCAGTACATCTTGAAAGGTTTGTCAAATGTTTAGTAAAGTTAAGATGTAAAAAACGCTGTGTGTTTAAATAATTACGTTATATATATATTTACATAAAAAAATGTGTATAAAGTTTAATAATAATTAAGTTAAATAGTTGTCTCCTTAATATTTATGCTATCAAGCTATAAAAAGTTAATAGGCTTATTTTCATTTAAAAAAAGAGAACTTTCTAGAAAGATTGAATAAAGCTCACGTACCGTCACTTTATGAAGTAGTCTATGTTGTCTAGTCAATCAATTAGCCAACGGGTTATTTCCATTACTGATCGAACCTCTACACTAACGAAGTTACGTCGACCACGTTAACGTTAAGTATGTAAATGTAATAAAAGTAGTCTTTCTCTTACTTTCTTTATCTCCTCATCGTAAAAACATGAGTTCGTAACGTCCTCTTGGTTGATTTACTTCAACTTAACCAATAGATTAATGATTAAATTAATACGTTGCGGTGATACCCGAAGTTTTTGACATATTATATTATGTTATATATTTATGTGAAATATTGAAATAAACCAGGTACTTTGCAAATTGTACTCTATTACGATGATTGAGAAAGCATATTCTATTATATTTTCCATCGCTACTAAATTATGAGACCCAATAAAATTACGATAAGCAGTTCCCAAAAAGCAGGAAATTAGGATCGACTACCATTTCAAATCAAATTTATTAATCCGTAAGGTAGGTATATCCAGTAAAATGACATGAGAAATTTCGAATAAATGCGGTTGAATGTTCCGTTTTAATGAATCCGTTTCGATAGCTTCATTCAAATAGGAATTTTTTCGTCGGTATTTAATTTTAATGAATTGCCAAATATTAAATTTATCAGATACTTCATTTCATTTTATTGACAGCGTTATATTTTTTATCAAATATATAATTTGTGGATAATATGGGATATGGATGATTTGGATAAAACTGCAGCCCTGATGTACCACTGTTAGGAGTATAAATAAATCTTTGCGGGTTGAGAAAGTACGGCTCGACTTTCGACTTCGTTCGCAAAGAACATAAATATTTCTCATAATATTAAAGGTGGTTAATAAACTGCTCAAAGTTTGTATTGACCGATTTTGCTGAAACCAGTTAACCTCATCTACGGAATAATAAAGAATTTATTTCTTACTATTTATTCAATTGCCTTGAAATAACAGATAATTACGGTATACGTAAATAAAAAAATAAACATTGAATCGATAACCTCCTTCTTTTTTGGGTCAGTTAAAAAATGACCCTTTATTTGCCTCGGGATAAACGCCGTCAATTATGTCGGATGTTGGAAACAATGGCCGCAAAAGCCCCGTCTTGCCTGCGGGGCTAGATGATTAACGAGATGGGAGGCGCAGGCAGGTACGGGAGGCGGGTAGCGTTGTAAGAAGATTAACCTTCCGGAGGGCAATTTGACAGCTTCCTAGTAGATATGTGTTTGATGAGCCGTTTGTGTGGAATCGTATTATAATAGGTTTTAATAATTCATACTTGAGGTAGCTCAGTGTCTGTTTCTTCGCCAATAGTTTCATTGGTTCGATTCCCAATGGTGAATCGAACAAAACTAAGTGCTAGAAGTAAACGAGAAGTAAAACACCTTTAAGCCATATTAGAGAAGCCATACTAGAAGTAAAACACCTTAAAGCAATACTCGGCGAAGACGCAGCTTAGACGCATCGCAGGCTATACACTTATAACCTCTATCTATATATGTCAGCTTTATATATCTATCTATAAGGAGTGACAAACAATTATTTAGATCACCTGATCGTAACTCTTTCAGCCCATGACATCCACATTCAGCCCGCACTAGGATCATAATGCTGGGATGGGTTGTTACTCCTCCGAATTAAAATGCTTTACCTCATACCTCGCAATAGGATCTTTTTTAGAGTACACGAATTGAAATATGTTTAATAAAACTACCTAATTGTAAATTGCACTACAAAAACCAACATACAATAAAAACACTATGTGCACTTTTTATACACCTTCCCTAAAAACTCTGTCTGTATCCAATGGTATAAAACTGAATCTAATTCACTCAGTTGTTTTAGAGGTTAGCCAAGAGATATTGTTACATATGTTTTTTTATTACATAGAGAGTAACTCAGTTCACCTGGCAAGTGATTCCTGCTGCCCATGTTATCTACATTCATACTTGACAAGGAATCATAATGAAGATGCGTTGTCACCCTTAAGGACTGAGATGGAATACCTCGTCACCAATAATAAAGATCTCCGGAACCCTACACTCACTAGAAGAAACAGCAGCATTATGCTGCTATTTTGCGCTGGTATTCTGTGAGGGCCTGGTCCAACCCCGGTCGGGCTGATCCATTAATTCCGCAGCTAGAAACAAACTGCAGGGTAGCTCTACCACTGCCAATATATATATCAAAATCTTTTCGAATATTTCATGAAAATATTGAAAAATTGAGAAATATAGGATTCCTCTCTTAATTAAAAAGTTGTATTGTGTTTACTTTTTATATTATTTATATCAAAGTACATTATTCAGTTCCAAGAACGACCGAGGACCAAAATAAATTATGATAATGATTTCGTACAACCCTAATCATAAGAGCACCACCCACACGCATTATGCTGTCTCACAGACACTTGAAGTGTGAAGGAAAAAAAATCCACTTCAATTATAGCTAGTCTCGATATAAAGACTTAAAAGGTTTCAAAAAATTCTGGTTCGTGACTAATATTATATGTTTACGTGAAGTTGTTATCCGTGCTATAACCGCATAAGGTATCTGATTTCTTACACTCATACAAAATAGCAGCACTAGGTTTTTAGATGTCACTTGGCTCTATTACATATATAAATATACTAGAACTCTCAAATAAAATTATCAAGAATCCTAAAAGCCTTTAATTAATATTATCAAGAATCCCAAAGGTCTTTCAATAATATTGACAAAAAGACTATAGTTTTATTAAGTTACATTAAAAGCGTATGAAAAACATGCTCTTTCATTAAATTTCATAGCGCCATCTACCATCAAGTAGCAATAACTCAACTTTATTGTTTTTTGACATTTGTTTTGAAGAAAAATGTCAAAATATTAGTCTTATCACAAATTGAAGCGAAAACATAATTAATAATTATGATATTATATGACTTAATTTTACATTAATTAATTTAACATCATGAGCACATAAAATTAATTAATAAATATCATGACTATAATAATAATATTTTTTTTAGTTTGCAGGAACTACAAGAAAATATTAATACTCAGACAATTTCGTTCAAATTAAGGCTAGTATTAATGTTAATGTTAAGCGATTGTTACTTGTGATAAGGAACAAAGAAAGCATTTTCTTTTGTGTGTCAAATAAAGGTTAGTGTTCAAGGACGCGACGCCCTTCTAAGGAAGGCTGTGTGTTTCTGCAACCTTCATTATTACAGATTAGCTGAATTCACCTGCTCGCCTGTTGTGTCACTCCAAAAATATATAACGCCACTAATAAGCGACGGTTAACTGTGAAACTATAAATATTAGTACTATTTATTTATTGTCTTACATGATTTGCTAACAGATGGCGTTGAATTAAAATCCAAAAAATCATTTTGAATGTTATATTTTTATGCAATTTCAGACATTCAAATTAACGTACATTACAAAAGTGCTCTTTTATCTCAATCAATATAGACGGAGAAAGTAAGCGCTATCGACTTTTCACCTAGATAGAGCTTTTAAGTCATCAACGTCGCCGTTAACCTGCCACAAATATTAACGAGTATATTTGTACGAGAACGTATAAGTCCAAAATAATCAGACAGCATTAGTCAAATATCACAAATTGAAAGATATTTGAAATAAATTGATTAATGTTTTTAAATGCTTAATGCATTGCACAAGCAATCAATATTAATAAACAATTTCGTTTACAAAGCCGAAATAATTAGACACAGTTACACGAAATAGCCTGTGATCTTTTAATTACCCCTAACGGAAAACATGCCGTTTCTTCAAAACGGGTTATGGATTTACATACCTTGCTGTGATGTGGACGCTAGCGGGTGGCAGGCGAGGCGCGGGGTATCGGAGGAGGAGGGTGGAGGGGCACGCGCCCCGGCACTCGCCACCGGTTCAAGCAGTACTCGAATCGCTCCTTACCCACGCGCATGTCCCTGCGCCCTTCACACCAATTTCCTTACCACCCGTAACTCAGTTACATAATATTTTACAAGGGCCACCACAGCTCTTAGTGTTAAGGCTTCTTTCTGTGATCGACACATTTTTGCACGTTTTACCGTAGTTAAGTTAGCGTTACGTAAGCCGTCCACGAAGCTTCGCTCGCCATCGCTTTATGTGATATACGGTTGTGATAATAGGCAAGCTTTTTGCTCATAGTTCTAGTCTAGATCGATGCAACGTATCTGTGAATCTTTGATCTGTCCGTGTAAGTCCGTTTTGTCACTTGTTGATATTACCGTATCCGTTCCCATTGGATCCCTTGTATGGTGGCGTGGTTAGCGGAGCGCGCGTTTGTCGGACGTTACTTGTTGATCGAGGGTTGAGGGTTTGCTGCTCCCGAGAGTGGCTCGTCACGGCTTCGCACGGCTGGTGGCGGCCCGCCACGCCATCTGGCGGCTACGGCGCTCCGGCTCGCAGCCGGCACAAGACAACAATGACCATGAACAAACCAACCATCTGTACGTCTCTTCTCTATCTCTTCTCACCGTCTGTCTTGCAAGCTTTCTTTTCCATTTAAATGTAACGAGTTTCATTTATTTATTTATTTTTCACTTTCTTTTGATCGTTCATTAACTCTGGACGTAAATGATATACACATATTCAATATTTGTTTTATATTATAATTTATAACAAATGTAATCGTACATTTCTTATGTAAGATAAGTAAATGTAATTTATTAGTATATAACAACACATACATAAACTAAAGGAGATAAATATACATAGTAAAATGTATGGAATCTATTCTCCAATATAATATTTAGTTTGTTTACTTAAGCCCGCCTCTCTGTTTCTCCCGCTTAACACTTCCACTTGTTTTCAACCCCCACCTCCCCCATGGAGCCGTCCGGCTGCTTGTGTCATTGATAGTATTATGAATGCATTAATAAATGTTTACCTGTAAAAGTTGTTTTATTTGCCGCTTTGATGTCGACCACCCCAAGATTCAATAACGCTTAATGTTGTAGTTCGATGTATGGCCACGTTTAAGCAAGTACACGGTATACCGATCAATGTTATCGTCCCATTACCATTCATCTATCCAACGGTAATTTGTGTAGATGTGTTCAATGCTTTATATTTTTCTCACAATTCATGAGCTGATGAAGAGGAATGAACCGTATAATTAATACATATATTCCATTGGATCCGGACTGTAATGAAATATTCAGGAGGTTTGTTAATAACATGGTAACAAGGCGAAATGTTTGTATCGTTATAAATAACGACTAGATTGTTATGGTTTTTATGGTAACGAGAACAAAATATTAATGATGTTGACAGCTTACTGTCACTAATTTATTTATTTATAATATAAAGTTAAGTGAGTTATTAAATATATCGTATTCGTACATACATTGTAATGTCATAATGAAATATTTATTTAAAGTCGAAAAACTACGAAGTAGTTATATAATTTCATAGATTGATGCTCATTCACCTGATACTGATGTCATCCGGTTGTTATCAAAAGATATTATACCTAGTCCGGCCATAAGTTCTGTTACAAATGAAAATGCATTTTTTTTTAATTAAGTAATGTAATATTTTTCAAATTTATACCTATATATTTATTAGTCTCAGCGAAAAATAAAAAAAAATATTCTATTTGAAATGGCCATCTTTGGATTTTATACAGGCCTTTAATCTGTTTGGCCACGAATCTATAGATTTACGCACTGTTTCCAAGGGAAATTTCGCCACTGCTTGCTCCAAATTTTTTTAGAGATGTCACCGTGTCGTTTAGAGCAGGCCATGTCCTCTAAAACAGACCACAATTTGAAGTCTAAAGGGTTGAAATCTGGGCTAGATGAGGGCCAGTCTTCAGCTCTTATAAAGTCCGGAGCGTTGGTTTCAAGCCAGGCTTGGGTAGTTCGTGCCTTGTGACCAGGTGCAGAGCCCTACTGGAAAGTGCACGGTATATTTTTAAAAAGTGTATCGCTGAGACGTTTCACAACATGATCCAAGAGTGTATCTTGATACACTTTGGCTGAAGTTTTCACTCCTTTTTCACAAAATTGTAGTTTTGTGACTCCTTAACAAGACACGCCCCACCAAACCATCACTGACGCAGGATGATGACCACGTTGTACCTTTTTGACCACTTGAGCAGCTTCTTTAGATCTGTATGCGTACACTATATCATTTTGTTTATTGTAGTGTTATTCAATCGTGAAATTTTTTTCATGGGTAAAGAGGATATTTCTTTGCCTTTCACCTGCGTATCGCGACAGAAGGCGTTTTGATCGATCCACTTTCTTTAATTGTAAAGATTGATTAAGGGCATGTCCTGTATATCGACGATAAGCGCCAAGCTTCAGATCTTGTTTTATAATACGCGGGAATCTTCATTTCTCACGATAAGATTTTTTGCCGATTTGATGGGGTTTCGACCAATTCTGGTTTTAACAGCATTAACAGCCTTTGTAGTTCTAACATCACGCGGCCGCCCCAATCTTTTCTGGTCTTCGACAGAGGAAGTGTTGTTGAATCTGTTGATGGTACGATATACGAACAAACGGCTAATACCAAGCTTTTGAAGTTTCTGGAATATGACCACTCCATACCAACTTTGTGCAAGGCGATTACTGCAATCCTATTTTCTTTAACACATGGGGTGCTAAAGAAAGTTGTCCATATTGCAATTTGATAATGAACAAAAAAATATGTGAAATGGCGCAAAATCGAAAGAAGTTTTTAAAAGAATATACGTGTTTAAAATTCAAAATAACTAAAAAGTTGAAAAAAGAAATGTTTTTATGTAACAATATTTATGGCCAGACTAGTTATACGAGCATATTATTATAGAATGCACGGCGCATTCTCGCCTGTACTCTACTTAATTATCGATGTATTCATCTCTTTCCTGTTACGATTAGTGTTGCCACTAAAGAATTATAAAACCCGTATAGGAAAACGCGCGTGACGTGTTAGCAAGTGTATTTAAAACAAACACTCCAGAGATTTCGCAATATTTTTTTTTTCGACGTGTTTTTAATGGAAACTGAAAAACAGACATTTATATTAGAATTTTGACCATTACCTTTTTTGATGAAAGCCTATATAGTTATGGTTGCACTCATACAAAAAATACGTAGTAGGCCAATATAGGTCGGATTTTAACTTTTACAGCACGCAAAAAACTTGAGTTCATTTACATTTGCTGTATGTTTGAAAGAAAATGAATATATATATATCACTTACTTTCTGACAGCAACCTTGTGTATTTCAATAAAATTCAAAGATTTTTGGTTTCCCTTTTCAGAGACCGAGAAAGGTATCAAGCGCATATTCAATATATTATAGTTCAAATTCGATTGAAACAATAATTGTATAATAAAATTTACTGTATTAAGTTTTGATGAGATAAAACAAAATACTATAAATGGTATAAAATATTTAAAAAATTCAATCATTTCAAAACTTCTAAAGCAGTTTCAGAACTTAAAACTGTTCAGAGACCGCAAACAATGTTTGTTACAATTCTCTAGACACAAGTCTGAAATTTTACATCAGACTATTGCTCAAAGTTCAAAATATTTGGTACAAGTAATTTAACTTTGTGTTCTCTATCTAAGTGATCCCTATCTATTGCTGATCAATATAATTTATTAACTCTACAATGCTAGTTCCATTGTATCAAATATCAAGAGTATTATATTTTATAAAAATTTAAAATTAATTTTCGATAATGATAGATAGTTTCGAACCTATTATCGTTTGAATACAATATTTCTATTTGTAGGACTTTCAGTGTTATATAAATATTACAGATAGCGCACTAAACTAGCTGCCAAGGTCTATCAAATAGATTGGTATGTTCAGTATGAAGGCGATAAGATATATATATATATATATAACATACCGAAAATACGTAACGTAGTTTTCAAAAATATATTATAGACGTTCACCATATCAAGCGGAATTACTAAATTTTTTTCATAAATTATCTGAAGTATACCGAACACACCAGGACTCATGAAATGATGTTAAATGGGCTATTTAACTTAATCAATTTAATAAAGGTTACCTACTGGGCCTATTCAAGAAATTAATAAAGCGTCTGCTTCGTTTCTAGCTGGTTCTTTCTAGGACTAAATTATTAACAAAGAGTATATATTAGAAAATAATATGATAAATAGTGTAAAAATAATCTAATATAATTTTAGGCTTGCTTATTATATTATTCTTATAATCTAGAATTATATAATCCCTTTTAAAAATCTTAGAAATATGGTTTCTAAAACTTGGGCATAATTAATAGAATATAAACGTGTTAAATATATGGTGTTTTTCTTGTAGGAATTCATAAAAAGTATATCTAATGGACTCAATAAAAACAAACAGAAACAAATCTTACATCAAGCATAAGTAAAGATTTCGTTATGTTAGCTCCATATTATTTCTAGTAATAAAAAATTACGAGTCAAGAAGTTAACAATTCATGCAATATAAATTGGTAATCACTATGAAATAAAATAAATAGACTTAAAGCCAAGTATAAAAAATATTAAAGTTTCAAACAGTATTATTAATACAATTTTCATAATCTATTATATATAAATTAAGTATAAATGATAAAATGAAATGAAAAAAAGCTTATTATACCTTTTAATTACCAATATAAGTTATCACGATCAAGCTCAAGATAAATATAATGAACGCTGTTAAATAAATTTACATGTTTCACATGAAAGTTTAGTTAACCGAAGTACTCTTTCAAGTAAATTGTCTCTCATTTTTTAATAAATAATTAAAATTGAATTAAATTATATGCGGTAAACTAGAATTTCAACAAAGTAATGTTTTTATTTAATAATTATTAACAGCTCTTCATCTAAACTTAAGGAAAACAAAATATCCAAATAAACCTAAGATCTCTCACATCGTACTATATTTTTATTATAATGAATTCGTAACACAGTAGCCTGAATACCTTTTATGTAATAAGGCTTCCAAAGCGCCCAAACGTAGTAATAGAAACGAGTTTTATGAGTCTTCTCACGTAACGCAAGGGACTCTGGGTTCTATATGAAACATTTCCGTACTACTTTTTTGTATAAATATATTTAGACATAGCTATATTGTTAGCGCGTTCTAGGAATTGTAATGACCGTTTCAATGTATTGCTAGGATATTGAAATATTGTAATTTTTTAATAATTGAAACATTGAATTGATAAACCATCTTAAAATAAACTAAACGAATGACGCAGTAAAATAGAGGTTAAATAAAATAATAGTTATATTATTATACAAACAAAAAACCTTTTTATTTGAGTTTCATTAGGTCAAATAGGATAATAATAAAATAACTGTATAAGGCGCAAGTGCACCCCAATACCAGCTTTTGATCGCACACAACGGAGACCGACTCGAGTCATCGACGATCGAGCTCTCACCGATCGGCTGGATTCTCTGGCCCTGTCAGTATCAGTACCCTCTACACTTTTTTATCGTATATACCACGGGGAGTGCTCCGAAGAGCTGTGTGGAATGATTCCTGCCCCCGAGTTCCTTCATCGGACGACACAACAGACACATCAGCGCACATCGGCGCACATCGGCGCTTCTCGCGGAATTTTCTGCCCCGCACAGCTGCCTTGTGGAACGGTCTGTCCTCGGCGGTTTTTCCAAACCAGTACGACTTAGGGTCCTTCAAGAAGCGAGCCTATTCCTTTCTTCAAGGCCGGCAACGCATCTGCAGTTCCTCTGGCGTTGCGTTTGCTCCATTCTTTCTATAAAAAAAGAAATATACGACATATATTCATTTGACAGTGTTAGACACGTTCTAGTTCAGTTTCCAGTTGTGATATCAATAGATCTCTTTTCAGGATTCTTATTGATGTATGTGCTGTTAGCCTATGCGGCCCTCATCGCTTCATCGGATTCTGTAATAGATCTTCTCTACCACGGGACAGTCATAAAAAATATCAGCGTAAAATAGCAGTAGAACGTTGCTGTATTGGTATGAGGAAGCACTTATTAATGATTAATGATGATGAGGCATTCAGTAGGCTCGATAACACATTCGCATTATGATACCTTATCAGGGATGAATGTGGGTGTAACGGGCTACACGGATCACTACCATCACGTGAACGATGTGCTCGATTCTCACCCTCAATAGAATATATAGCACAATGTATTGTAAAATAATATATATATGTATATATATTACAATAAAGCTTTACTTGTTCTTTTCTCAATTTTGAACGTTCTAGTTGAAGAACTCTCCTTCTCCGTCTCCTTAAAGAACTGTCAATACCTTTTGTTAACTCACAACAGATATCTTCGGTCCTCTTCGAATCTAATGATTAGAATTCCTCATCACGTCACCGATTTCATTAGCAACTTCTTCACCCTTCAGGCTAGACGTCTCTGGAACTCCTTGCCCGAAGATATAAGAAGAGCGCTGAATAAGCTCTCTTATAAAGTTTGGTACGGGAACACACTTTAATTGAAAAAGGGAACACAATTTAAATTAATATGGTAAATTATTCTTGCCATTGTTTGTTATATCTCTATTATGTATTGCTATTTATATGTAAGTGGTTATATATATATATATATATATATATGTGTGTGTGTATGTGTATACTTTAATGTTAAATTTTAAGTTTTAAGATATATATTTTTTCTTATTTAAAATGTAGCCACTACATCTACCATAATGTCTTTCCACGTCACGGATTGACTGGTAGAGAATGCCTTACGGCATTAAGTCCGCCATTTGTATCCCTTTTTTCCACTAAACCAATAAAGTTTAAATAAACAAATATAATATCCAGTTTATATAATGGAAAAAAACAGTAAAAGAAAGTTATTCATTATTATAGCTTATGGTATCCAAAATTAATCGGATGACGTATGTTACGTACATAACTGAAAATACTCAAAATTAAGCTAAGGTCCCACTGTTCTATTTTAACAGCCTATATAAAATATAAAAGAGTTAATATTGTAATAGTAAATCAAAAATCAATATTGTCTGCATTCGCTGGTTTTTGTGTTCGTGCCAGTTTATATTGATAGTTCAATTTGAAAATGGAACTCAAACATATTACGAGGTACATGTCAAGGACTTATAAGTAGGTCATCAATCTTTACCGTCTCGCGAACCAACGTAGCGAAAATTGCCTTGAATGTAATAAATAGAACGACCTAATAATTCTTAGTTAATTACTTTGAGCATTTATCAAGATTTTTCACTTTTTTAATAATACAGATGTTTGTACTTTCTAAATAGGAAATACTGCTAGTAAAACATACATGTTTCTTAAATTTAATTTAAAATATTAATTATGTATATTAAATAATATAAAATATCAGTTTTGATTGTTTGAGTGTGATTGTATCCAGTAATAATAATACTTAAGATTATTATTATAAGGATTATATTTGTCGTAAAAAATTAAATAATATAAATTAAAAAATACTTAAATTAGATTTTTGTGATCTTTGTGATTTCTATAAAATTCAACGCGAGATAAGTCTGGAAGTACCCAATAAATTGTGCAACCATGTTTCTGGTGCCGGGCCTAACGGAATTGAAAGATAGCTGCTACAGCACGTAAACCATTCACGTAGCACCGTATTATGAAGTGCCGTAGTGCTCGCCTACGAGTATAAAAAGCCGTAGCGTGCGAACCAACCACATTTACGTCCATTTTGCGCTCCAATTTTCCTAAATAGAGTTTAGATTCATCATTAAAGTATACGGGCGGTCATGGGGTCAATATAACTCTAAGTTTATATTTAATCCAGTTAATATCAAAAGAACGACATTTCAATGAAACAGCACACGAACTAGAGTGTTCTAACGTTATATTATTAGACCACTAAAAATATTTCATCTGGCTTTACAAAACAGTGCCTATCTTAATATTCCATTATAACGTAGTCTAAAGTATGATGAGTGAAGAAAACTTATGGACCTATTTTCATCCTTAATTCCATAACAAGGATAGATATTTTAGTTGTACAGCCGTGGTACCCACGCTAGTTTCTAGCTGCAACGTGTATCACCTTGACCATGAAAGGATCACACCCTTACAGAATACCAGCGGGTAATAACTACGATATTGTAATACCATAGTGCAGTTGTGTTTCGTATGGTGAATGTAAGAATCCGTTGACCCAATACCAGGTAACGGGGTACTCCAACTCTACCCTTAGGGCTGACAACAAGTAAATGCTTTTAGAATCTTTGTTGAAGATGTTATAAGATATTTGTTAATATAATTATTTAATAAGAATAATACCGAATTCATTTTTAAGCTGAAATAATATACAATCCTCAATTTATTGCTTCGTCACCTTTCCCCATCTATCCTGACATAGCATTCTGAATCTTGTAAGACCAGCAAGGGACATTGCATTGTTACAATATAACCAAAAATAGTATATTATATTAATAAAATATAGTAAATGTAAAGTAACCTGCAACTTTTCTACTGTTCTTTTTCTCTCCACTATCACCTGGAAGAGAAGATCAAATTGGTCGCTTAAAAGATTGGTATGTTTAGCTGAGCAGGACAGTATTTCATACTGGACCACCACTTATAAATCTACATAGTAAAAGTTCGGCCTCATATATATAAAATACTAAATATAAATATTTTGAAATTAACCCAAGGACACATTCGTACCTTCTTTCATTTAACCGCACTCAACGATGAGTGCCTAAAATCATCAACGACCAAGTTCTTTCCGATCGGATTAATATATCGGCATTATAAAGAGATGATGCATACCTAATTAGTCTTCTCTTGCATTTAACATGTGAAGAGTTCTGATGAATTGTTTAGAATTATTCCAGCCGCTGAATTTAACCATTGTACTTTGCTACGCAATTTCAAACTCTATCCTCGCCACCTTACTGGCTATTAATCCACCACTGTTATGTATTGTACTGACTTATTTACCATGGACGACTACTTTGTGGAATTAGCCGACCCCAGTGGTATTTCCAAACCAATACAGAAAATACGCTTACGTTAAAGACCGGTAACGAACATAGAATTCCCTGGTTTTATTATAAGGAAATTTCGACGGTCGAACGAAACTATTGATAAGCGTATATCTGATAAGAACAATTATATACAATGAGTGTATTTCCATCATCGTTATTGTAACGCAGCTATTGAGACTGATTAATCAAGTTCCACTACGAGCGAATTAGCAGCTTGATAGGCCGAAAGAATCCGTAACTATGTTTTATTTCGTCCTTGTCGTATAATTGGAAGAGTAAGAAGACCCTGGAATTTTTTAACGATTCAACAAACAAACGTATAGTAAGTAAATGATTACCTTATAGCAAATGATCAGTCAACAGAAATCTATATTCATCGTTGTAAAAATGCAAGATTTTTTGTTGATATCTTTGAGGAATACGATATATATTCCGGTAATTTCATTTAGAACGCGAGGTGTATAATTCATATTACTCTTCTCAGTTTAGCAATTTTGGGGAAGTCTTTCAGCTTTTTTCACGTGATTGTGATAAAAATAAAAATATTCTTTACGACTATAAATACATGACTGAAATCAAAAAACTAAAATTGAGATTGTAAAAAATAAAGTCTTATAAAATGTTAAAAAATCTATATACGAAATCCTCTTAGTTCAATGGTTGCGAAAATATTTTTGAATACATTTGTATTTTTATATACTTAGAATGAATGAGAAAAAAACTCAAATAGTGTCAATGACAAACGCAAGTAAATGCAATTCTGTTGCAGACATATTGGGAAGTCTGGTATAAGCCTGGGACATTACAGCCAGGTAATTTGACCATAAGGCAGTGCGATCGCCGCAGTCGATCTAAATGATAAAGCATTATGGTCAATGTATATGTGAATAATATTGCTCCTACTTGTTTCTTGTAACCGAGCCATATTCATTTACAAAAACAAAAAGACATGTAAATCGAATACAATTCAAAAATATAAATCAATTACGGATTCTAAAACGAGAAGTCTGTGAAAGCTCATTCAATTCGAACGCCCCACGGCTTCGATCTACATAGTACATGTACTTAGTTTAGTTAGGAGCTTATGCGACTTTGGCAGACGCGGCGTCGCCGTCGTACGCCCACGTATTGACCCGTCTATATTTAGCCGGCGCTCCTACCATTTTATTCACCGAACCGTGAGAACGGGCACCAATTGATATTTTCTCAAGTAACATTATATTCATGTCATTCAACGTCACGGTACGTACAACAAACGTTAGGGTTTTTTAGCCATTACAGGCACACTCTGAAGCAGTCTTGTTATATACACTTGAGTTTTAAAACGATTAATCCGTAGTGTAATTCTTGTAATAATTACTGTATTGATAATTTGTTTTCCTGAAATGATAAAGATAAATATTTTACATCCAACATACAAAATATTGTCTTTAGCAATTGAATAAGTTTTTCAAACTTGAATGAAATTAATTGAATTTGGTCAAATCATCTCTTTTTCTCTTCAATATAGAAGCACTACTTGTTAATTGTTAAAATACTACTACCGTTTCGCAAAAATTGATATTCACTAGCCAGATATGAATTGGCGAATGAATCTCAGCGAGACATTTTTTTTTAAAATTGATAAAATATTTTTTTACAATACATATATTATATAATTTGAAGGAGCCTAGAACGATAACTTTATTTTCAAGTTTAAATAACTATACAATAATTATAATTTACATACATAAAATACAGTTATTGCGTTATTACGAAATCTCCATATTCAAAGACTTGTAACCATTTTCGGAAACGTAATCGTTCGTAACATATAAGGAGAAAAATTAAAATTCACAGTAATAGATACGTAGTTAAATCGAATAAATCGACCTGTATCAGTAAAATAGATAATTAATAATTGTTGTTTTATGTTGTAAATACACCCAGCTATTTCAAAACAATTTATCATCTTGGCTCTTATGTGCTAGTAAGAAGTTTTCCAAACTCTCTACAATAAACGCTCAAAATACTAATAAACAACGGTATGCAGCGAATATAATTTATATCTACAAAATCCGTTTAATTACGGCCCCTTGTGTAAGTCCTTGTAATTGTTAGGCCAACTGAACTCAGACAAGCTAAATATTGAAGTATCTATGTAATCCATTTATACAATAACATAACATGAAAGTAAATATTCATTATTTTTCTGTTTCGTTTTAAATGGTTGCAGGGTTTTCATCCGGGGCCAAAACGTATGCATTACAAATTGATGGTTTTCGAGTTGTTAATAAAAGTTGAATTGAAGTGTTGACTAGAGCACAATTCTCTACAAACTCAAATCTGCACAATTGATACGTTATGATAACAACTATAACATGTCGCCTTGTCTCATACCCACCATAATAATATGAAATAGGAAAAGAAATGGCTTTAGTAGTTACACGAACTATTTAACTTTTACCTTTTATTATCTATAAATAATATATATTTAAAATTCAACAATTTATATAACCGGATCAGTCCAGAAAAATTAAGGCAAACTTGAAACTCTTGATACCTATTTTTCAAGGAAAATCTCACAGCAACCCATATATGATATCACAGTACAGATTGCGTCGTACATTCCCAGGGAACATGTTATATGTATATTTCCCTTTAGTGCTAATGGAAAATTCATCCCCTGAGAACTGTTCGGCAGGTGTTGCTATAAGCGAGATAACGCTTCGTGGAACTTCTTTGTTATTTGTCCGTTAATAGTTTTTGTTTATATGTAATGCACCTCCTGAAGTACACTTTACCACACAAAGTATAATATATGAAACAGTATTATTCTTATATTTTTTACTTAAAATAAACCAGTGCTTAACTACAATATCGCTTTGTGTTAAGTAACAAGGAGTATTTAATAAAGTGTAAGTAGGTATTAAAAGTCTATTCACTCAATCAATCAGACGAAAACACTATTAAAATAATCTATTCAACTCCCTGTTATACACACCTACAACAGTGAAATACCGCTTTGGGCAAATGCAAGGGTTTTACGATCGGGAGGGCGGAAAAGCGCAGTGCCTTTAGTTATCTCAAATGCACCTAGGTTAGGAAACACCTGCCGCTATCAGCCAGAGATGACTTGATATAATATTGCCCATTCAAATGAGTTCACCTGATGAAAAATGGTGCATCAATGTCCGTAATCACCTATCTACAATCCTACTCCATAAAGATTTCAGATGCGGAAGCTTTGAGTGCGTCGCCAACAGTTTTTCTGGGTCTTCGGATCCCCGCAACCGCCAAACGAAACACTGCTGTGATTTCAATAAGAGCTGCTGTGTTTCATCTGGAGAAGGAAAGAATCTGGAGATTTTATTACTGGGGACGGGGCATTTTATTTATCAAAGGTGACTGAATCAACGCATCTGAAATATATATATAAAGTAAGAAGAAGAAGGAGTATTATTGTATTATATAAGTTTTTTTTTCATATATCAATTGCTCTGCTTCTCTTTTCAGGAATATTGTACAAGCCAAATAAGGAACTACAGTTTTGCTGTATAGCAGCAATATATTAACTGTCTTTAACTGTGATCTAACGTATTTTATCTTTATACCCCTTAAATATTGTGAACCACTATCAAGTATCTTTGTAATCTTTGATGTTCTACGCATCCAAAATAAGAATATGGGATGAGTATTTGGCTATGCATGCTTAAGTTTATATATTACTACCCAATCAAAGTTCGCAAAAATTACCTTGAGTTAAGCAAACGTTGTCAACTTAGAAATTGACATCTAAACAAGTCTAAGGTTTTAATTACACTCACCCGTGTACTTACCTCGGTTTTTATTAGAAAACGGAAATTTGGAACGTTTTATGTGTTGTATGTGTGGGATTATTTACATACACGTAGATGATAATTATTTTATTGTTAATATATATTTATTAGTTTAAGAAATGTATGGCAATAAGCTCACGATTAATCATGTGCCAGGTAAACATTAAATTCAGCCCTTTAGTCCCGGGCTTTTAGAATAGGACTAAGGTACTCTGTGCCTGTCGTATAAGGGACTAAAAGGGGATTACGGTTACGTGGGTGAATTACGGGTTGCCGTAGCACAGTGAGGATGCTAGGGGAGACGGGATCCTTAGACGTGCTTAGGCTCAATTTAAAGGGACACCGGTGCGTTACAGAACGCACCGGTGTCCCACCCACTGAAGGTGGTCTTCCGCCCAGATGGCAATGAAACTTTAGAAGACAACCCCCCCAACAACAAACAAAAATAATGTAAACATTAAATAGCGGTTGATATCTTTTCATTGCGATTAAAAAATATAATATAGATGTTATGATTTCGTAATAAAATTAAGAAGAGGAAACTGCCACTTGAATGTAGTAACTGAAACTGGGTAGAGTGGGGTGAGGGCGGCTTCATTAAATTCCAGAAATAAATAGAAGATAATGAATATCTCAGTAACATATGGGTCACGGTCTATTAAAGTATGGAAAAAAAAGCAGATGTGTTGCCACCCCTTTGGACTAAGATGGAATGCCTCGTCACCATTAACAAAATCTTCGGCTTCTATATTGGTTTCAGACGAAACACAGTAGCGCTAAATTACTATTTTGCAAGCTGCTATTCCGAAACCCTTTTCCTTACCCCGTTCTCGCTACAGCTGGTTCATAACTGAGGCGTGATATTACCGCGTATGCCACTTATGATTTTCAAGGAAGGTTTTTAAAAAATATTTTATATATGTTGGAATCATTACCACGTTAGCATTAGTCAAATCAAAGAAATCGCGCAACTCATAAAAAACTACATGGCTCTACATAAAAGACAAAACCTACTTTCTCTGTACGTGCCCAGATAAAAATAAAACGTTATTTTACCATAATACTTTTTATATTTCCATGTTTTAATAACATTAGTTCATTCCATTTCAAAACGGTCCTTTTACAGGCAAACCTAATTGAATTTAATTAACTAAATATAATTCAAATTATTAAATTTAAAAGGCGCATAAAGCCAATTATTAGATTACACTTTGTTTGAAAATGAATATAAATTTATTTATTTCTGTAAACAGTCAGTATATAGATCATATTAGTTAGTCATACAATCCAAAGATGGCGCTGAAAATAGTAGGTGGTTTGCTATTGGACGCTAGATGGCAACTATGTACAAACTCGAAAGTTTATTTGAATTTGATGCCGTTTCCTCAGTTTGTAACTAGGTCAAAGTATTATATATTATTTAATGAATTTGTGTTACGGAGATATATATACATATATACATATATATACATATATACATATATATATATATATATATATATATATTTATATATATATATATATGCGCAAATTATGTTAATTAAGGAAAACATACAAGCATCTTAAGCTTAAACCGATCTGCTAGATAAAGGTATCCGTAAAGGTTTTCAGGATCTAGAGAGGAGAAGACTAAACGAGTAATGTTTTGTTCATTTATTTATGCAAGCTATTAGTATTCAAACTTATATACTGTGAGTCTGACCGAAAAAGGACTATACTCTCAAAGAATATCATATTAATATAGCACCAACTTAATCTTGCATTCTAAGAGAGGTTAGTTAAAATCAACCACAATCAACCGTGTTACTTCTGAAGAGACATTGTTGTATGATCCTCTGATATGGCACTAAGACTTTGCAATAGAGAATTATAATTGTGTAAATCTTGTGGTATCTGCTGGTAATAAGTATGTTGATTTAATTCATTCAAAATAAAACAAAAACGCATTGAAATCTCCAACCTAATTAATTAACACGAGCTTATCATCAAAAGTAATAATGAATTGAAATAAATACGGTAGTATTATCATTAGAGTTTTGTTAAAGCTTGTTGAATAGCTCTCCAAATATTTTTGCGCTAACAACACAACGAAAAACAAAAGAAAAATATTATGAAACTGACATATGTAACCTCCTCCGTACTTAATGAGGCGTATCTTTCTGAATATGAAATATGTAGCTTGCCTATCGAAGCGGGAACATCGCGTCGGAACAAAATAATGACGTAGTACATGCTTATTTGCAAGAGTCATCGATGCTGACTTTTGATATACAAGTGCCTATAGAAGAATCGACTATGACCTCTTCACGCAAGGTCGCGTGCGCCCCTGTCTACCTGAAAATCCAGGGTTAAATTAACAATGCCCTCTACGTATTTCCACCCTATCGCGCTTAAAGATTTAGCGAGTTATTTGAGCGCGATTAGCTGTGATAGGCTCCCAAGGTACGAACAGATAGTTCGTGTTCTAAATTGAAGAGAACGATAGGCATACACAGATGTAAATATTTTAAAAGCACTCCTTGATAATATAAAATATTTTATTACTTTACAAACCTACATGTTTTTGCAGATATATACTTTAATTCGGTATTTTAAACTACTGATTGCATAAAATGGGTAGCAATTTATTTTTATTTAAAGTGCAAAGGTAATCATACTTGTGAATTTAATAATCACGAATATGATTTTTTTTTTAATAAAGCGAAAAACGTAGACAAACTATTTAATTTTCATAAGTTAAGATTACCACCAACCCTAGTAAGACTTGATAATATTTACAATAGCCTAGTACGCTATTTACAAATGCCACATACGCCAGCCATTGTCCTCCTTTATGTCCGGCGACATCTTTTTAGTTAGTACCAGATGACAGTAGACATATATGATGCATAGTTGGCGCAGAATATATAGCAGTGCCGTAAGCTTTTGGACAGACATATACGCCGTCGTCAAATTCTCTAGCCCAATGCATATGCAATAAGATCGTAGGGAGGTTGAGATGCAGTGTCAGAGATACGGGACATACAGACACACCAAGATTTGAACAATCCGAACATCAATAATAGGTGACGCACAAATTTTGTTCCTCGATTGAAACGAATCCAAGACCTGCTACAGGAACCCGGCACTCTGATCACGATTACACATTCAAGACACCGAGAGTCCACTGAGGGCTATTTGTCATAGTACATTTCTGGAATATTATTCTCTTGTTGACTCTTTCTTTAATTGACTCTTTCAAATCCTTTTGTCACCTATTGAAGTTTTAGAATTTTTGCTTTACGATAATAGAAGGTTGGCATATTGAACCCAGCACTAAGTTAGAAACCTGTCTTGAAGGGGTCATAAACAGAGGCCTTTCTTGTTATCCTATACTTGATAATTGGAAAATAAAATTAATCCAGGCTAGACAACATGAATAAAATTGAAGAAGTAAGAATAAGTGGTCAGTAATTATTGAAGAGTGAGGACGTGTGTGTATATATGTTATTTGTAAACGCTGCAATTTGTTTCTAGCTGCAGAATTAATGGGTCAGCTCGACCGAGGAAAGACCACACCCTCACAGAACTCCAGCATGAAATAGCAGCATAATGCTACGGTGCTTCGTCTGGTGAGTGTAGGGATCAAGAGACCTTTATTACTGGTGACGAGGTATTTCATCTCGGTCCTGGAGGGTGACAACGCATCTGCATTATGATTCCGGGTCAAGGTTGAATGTAGTACATGTAATGGGCTGTAGGAATCACTTACCATATGTCAGGTGTACTTTGGTGTGTTTTATTGTTTATATACGAGTGCGAATATATAAGGAAGTGAGTTGAGTTATTAAATCCATAGTAAACTATTTTAGTAACGCTTGTACGTTTTAAGTTTACAGATGATGCAATAGTAGTAACCACGATTGCACGTTTTTACAATCATAGAAGTTTAAGGCAAAAACTTTCAAGATTTTAGGCATATTGTTGTAAAGAAGGGTTGGCAGAAAATATTGAAAACGATGTGAGCAGGTGTTAAAAAGATGAGAGAAGAAGGGGTTTATAAAAGGGATTACTGTGCATCCATTGATTGCCTCAAAGACGATGTGCTACATATTAAAATATCGTAATTCTACATTTGTAACTCTTTTCTTTGTATGGTGTTTAGTAAAATTATATCATTCTATCTACAAATCTTTAAATTTAAATGGATACATTCTTGACCAGTCTCGACTTCTTTTTTCAATTCTTAGATGTCGTGTAAATACAAAACTTCTAATAATAGAACGTTATGTAAATTATATAAATATACACATTAATCTAAAAGTGAGTTAGTTACACGTTTAGTGCATCTTGTTGATGGATGATAGATAGGTATATATTTATAATTATAAATCTCAAGCACATTGTTTCCTTTGCTACATTACATCTACCTATAATGTATACCTATAATATATATAACAAGCGTGAAAACGTAATTAAAACCTCCACAGAGGTATTTAAGTCTGTTTAGCGGTAAATTGCTTTATATTTGTCACTTGGCGTGACCTAATATTGCGGAAGACTTCTCGTGAATACCTCATTACACATGCTTTTTGACGTGGCCGTTTACGGTAAGCACAAGGTGCGGTTATAGAAGTCGTTGCTTTTTGAAATGTTGATTACTCAGTGCTGAGTGCAAACCAAATATTTGTCCATGAATGCTTAGCGGATCACGAGCTGCATTTGTTGCATATCGTTCGGTTCGAAGGAGTTGTAACGGGGCAATGCTTCGCCCGCGATGTCTAGACATGATTTAAAAATGTCGTAATATATATATAAAATGACAATGAATGATTAACATGTTATTTTTCTATTTCGCAAATATGTGACTGGAAATGAATCGTGACTAACGATGGATTTGTATCTGGGGATAAACCGTGATTAATAAAATTTAAAGGAAAAGGTGTACAATCTTTGTGGTATTATTTCCTCGTAATCTTGCATCACTTAAAATAGGAATATCAAAATGTCCAAAGATCTGATTATGAGTATAAAGATACAACCTTATACTATTAATTATAAAAACTTTCATGTGTCTTTCTACCTACATCATTGATTTCTTGTCTGGTGTCAGCCTCTCTTTCTGTTTGAAACTCACGGTACTTATCAAAAATATAATATGTTCTGTACAACTGTGCATTTGTGATTCACTTGGTGAAGTTCTATTTATATTATCTATGGAATAAAGTAATTGTATTAGTTCCGCAATAAATACATAATTTGTTTAAGGTACAAGACGAATCGTCTTTGTTTCATAAAAAAAAAATATTTCCAAATAATTAGGTTTTGTGGATTCACAATTATTAGGATACAAAATTAATCAAATTTTTTATAAGTTTGTCATCAATAATTTAATCATTGATTATTAACCACGTCTTCATTGCATATGCCGTGGTTCGTCTACTATTTAAAGTTTATGCACTACTCTATACAGCACAACATAATTTACTTTGACAATTTCATCGGTTTATCCCAAAAGAAAAAAATCTTTTGAACCTGATCAGCTCTCGCCAGCGGGATTTCCGAACCGATACGACTAAGGGACCTTCAACAAACATAGCCTACACACATCTTAAAAGCCGGCATCGCATTTGTGACTCCTCAGGTGTTACGGATGTTCATGTGCGATGGTAATCACTTACCATCGGGTGAGCTGCTTGCTCGTTTGCCACACAACAATAACAAACTATAACAAAAAAAATGAAAATGAAAATGGAAAGCCTCGTCACAGGCTCGGAAATTTAATTCCCTTTTAAATTCAATATAAAATCAAATTTATAATATAAAATATTAATATTGAATTAAGTATTTAATGAAGCTGATTGGTACTATTGAAAACAGTGGTTGTCCACATACTGGTTATCGATTTGTTACTAAGGACAGTAAACGGTTACACAATTCATTTGATAATAAATTGTCACGGCGTTCATAGACATATATGTACATCCATATACAAAAACGATTCAATATGAACATATGTTGTCAACCCTGAGGGTCGTCTGCGATGAAATATCTCGCTACCAGTAACTGGACCTTCGATACTCTATACGCACAATACAAAACATAATAGAATTATGGTGCTACTTCACGCTGATATTTTGTGAGTGTGTTTTACTTTGGTCTTAAAGTCTTGGGTCTTAAGGCCCCAAGGCTAAGAGGTTAATGTGCATAGCTGGAACTGACGTCAACTCACCAGTACATAATACAAATATATTTGTCAATCATAACTGTGATGTTATAAATCATAATATGAAGACCTCTTAATACACACCAAAATCAGTATGCTATTTGCTGGAATAATGACTCACGTCTTCCAAGCTTGGAACTCACACAAAGTACGTATCAACTAAGATTTCTAACCAAAATATATAAATTTTCGGATTCGTGAATGTTTTCGGTAATAAGCTTATTACGGACACTCACTAAACGGAGTTAGTTTGAGAGCCAAAATAAAGAGAAGAACGAAAGAGAGAACAAGTCTCTGTTTATTTAAATATATATATATATATATATATATATATATATATATATTTAAATAAACAGAGACTTGTTCTCTTTATTCTGCCTTTATAAATAGTCACTTTAGGCAAAAGTACTGAGTTGACTCAATAAAGAATAAAAATCTATTGCATATAAATTTCATTCGTCTATAACAAAACTGCATAAAAAATTGAGAATGAGTGTTTTTTACATTGGATGTTCGTGTTAATATCGTTAATGGAGCTTCGTGCGCCGTTTTCTCACAAACATTAATTTCATGTCCATATCGACGGTGACAAGAAGGTTTCATAGAATTCAAATATAGCGCTAGCTGAACTTAAAACTTTAAATTTAGAATGTAGAGTTATACATTCTAACATAGAAGTTTTGTAATAACTAAAATTGAATGGATTTTTAACGAAAACAATAATGAGGTGGTCGTCAGGGACAGTTTGAGTTAAAGCCACCTGCATATTGAAGAGAATCAGTAACACTCCTAAAAAATAACGCATTTTTTTTATACCACGGACAGTTTGAGATAGAGCCACCTTCATATTGAAGAGAATCAGTAACACCCCTGAAAAATATCGCATTTTTTTTATACCACAGATAGTTTAAGATACGGCCACCTACATATTGAAGAGAATCAGTAACACCCCTAAAAAATATCGCATTTTTTTTAAACCTCGGGCAGTTTAAGATAGAGCCACCTGCATATTGAAGAGAATCAGTAACACCCCTAAAAAATAACGCCTTTTTTTATACCATACAGGTTTGCGCAATATCTTCAGTTACTACAGCATATAGTAACATAATACTAAAATTGCACACTTTAATTTTACAGTGGTACAGTAGCCCAGTGGAATTAAGTACAATTTCCTATCAAGCTAATAAGCCAGATTAAGCATATTATTCGCTCGAACTAATTACATACATTAATCGTTCTTCTCTGTTCAAATTGATTATCCTCTCGCTAATTATGTCAAATGGGAATAAACGTTATGGATAGCTCGGCTCGTTGTTATTGCAAATTATTGATAACAATCCATTAACTCAACAGTTTATTTAGCCTTGGAATATAAGAAGAGATAACAGTGAATTGTTTAACACTGATCAAACTTAGTTATGTGTGTTATGTTTGTATTAAATGAATACTAGAACCTAGATTCGATTCCTAGGTGGATTCAATATTTGTGCAGTAAAGACCTTTGGTCACTGATTTATTAGCCGCTCAAATAATGGAGAATACACACAATTTAATGTCTTCTATATTCTGAATTTCCTCCTAAAAGCCAGAATCGGCTCAACAATACCTCTAGTTTACCTAGCAATATAATGTGTGTGCGATAGGTGAAAGGTTTAAATGCAGTATCAGGGATATGGAACGTACAAACAACATACTCGAAGTATAAAAAACAATTGTGACCCACAAATTTTGTGCTACAGATGGACAGAAGTAATTTCTTAACATATGTATTATAAAAATGAACCGAGCAAGGGCGACATAAAAACGTATTTCGGAAATCACCACAATCCAGTCCATATCGGGTCGCTTTTGTTAAGCGATGGAACTGACTAAACAATAATATAGGCATGAACACATGGAATTTTTTTTTCCTTTTTTATTCCATCGTCATGCCCATGACGTCTTGATTCTTCACTTCATTTCTCTTCTTCTTCACACTTTTTTACTTCATGCTTACGAAACTGTATACAAAATAAATGCCTTTCTTAATGCAATTAAGAGAAGTCAAACGAGCAACCAGTATACCAGGTGTTTTTTTTATTACACTAAGAGTAACAAATGAGCACACAGTTCCCCTGATGTTAACATTCATCCTTGACAAGGAATCATGATGCAGATGCGCTGTCACCCTTGAGGACTAAGAGGGAATGCCTTGTTTCCAGTAATAAACGATCCCTGTACTCACCAGACGAAACACGGCAGCTTTATACTGCTAGTTTTCGCTGGTATTCTGTGAGGACGTGGTTCTACCATGGCCGAGCTGACCCATTCATTCTGTAGCTAGAAAGAAACTACGGTGTAGCTCTACCACTGCAGTATTTAAGACTGTGGTAAGCATATTATTTTACATATAATAAGCCTAGTATAATGTCTTACAATAATAATAATTGTTATATTATAAAGATAGTTAAAAACATCAACAATCTAGAACAAACAATCTCTACGGTTGACTTGTGTGAATATTATTTTATATTATTAACATCATGCCTGTCTTGGTCACCCACCAAGACAGGCATGATGGTAACTGACGATTGATCTCATAAACATCTGCATGTCACTTGTCACCCTCGAGGACAAATGGAATGCCTCGTTTCCTGTGATCAGGTATACGGTTCTCTGCACCCGCTAAGCGAAGTACGCAAAAAAGTAGTATCATGCATGCTGCAATTTCATTTTGCTGGTATTCGGTGAGGGTTAGTCCTCTCCTTTCTAGGCGACCCATTGTTGGTTTGTGTTGTAGCTAAAAATTAACACTGTCTCTACTATTATTAAAGTATATACACCTTTCTTATAGGCCGACAACGCATTTGCGATTCCCCTGGTGTTGCAGATGTACATAGGCAGCGATGATCACTTAGCATAGGTTGGGCTGCATGCTCGTTTCCCATTCCTATTCTATATAAAAAAAAAGAATACCACTTGTGTAATGTTTTTTTATTATTAAACGATACACATAAAACTCATCGATCTTAGCTTCGCTTCATAACAGCGCTTTTGCGAACCCGAGTTTATCGGTGAGACTAAACTATGCTCATTTAGATTGAGGTATCTGATTACATTATCGCTGTGAGGTTACAACGCGTCAAATGTCAAGTTTAAATTTCTATTTGTCTAATCTGAGATGGCTGCCGGTTAATTTACGAGTATATACATGGATAAACGGCTTCACTAAACTATGTACAACATAAATGTCTTTCTTAATGCAATTAAGAGGTGACTAATGAGCAAACAGTTAACCAGGTGCAGCTTTATTTAGTTTTTTTTTTTATTACACTAAGAGTAACAAACGAGCACACAGTTTATCTGATGTGAAGTGGTTCCTGCGGCCCATGACATCTACATTCATCCTTGACAAGGAATCATAATGCAGATGCGTTGTCACCCTTGAGGACTGAGATGGAATGCCTCGTTTTCAGTAATAAAGGTCTCCGGATCCATGCACTCACTAGACGAAACACAGCAGCATTAAGCTGCTATTTTACGCTGGTATTCTGTGAGGGCGTGGTCCTACCCCGGTCTAGCTGACCCATTCATTCTGCAACGTTACAGTTAGTTTATCGGTGTGACTCTACGACTTATAAGTGTACATAAAAGTAATACCTTTTACATTGCGGGACTGAACATCAGAAATAAGGGAAAAAATTCCCATGATACATTGTTTTCTTTTATACTTGCACTTTGTTGTATACAAGTATTAAAGCAAAAAATAAACTAAATTATGATTATATACCATTTTGTTTTGGCATAATATGAAAACCATTATTTGAATTTGGATCGACAATTTATAAAAAGCATAGGGCTAAACCTAAAAAAATTACTAGTAATTATATAACAATTATTTGTTGATATACTTGCATGTGAGAATAGTTTTTCTGTAAATATAAAACAAGACTTTATTATTCATGTCGATTTAACCCAGACTACATGTCTGCAATGGCTCGATACGAGCAGCTAATCTATTTAACACACATTCTACCCAACATTGAAGATGTAATAGAACTTGACATACCTAAGTAGATTTTAATTACTTAAGGACGCATCATGGCTTATGACCAAGTTCACAGCACGTACGCCAGAATATAATTCTGAGAAGCTATATATTATGTGTTACGCCAAGTTTTGGCTATCTGGTCTTAATGAATAAATGAACAGAATATTAACGAATAAATAATAAAAGTTAAAAGATAATTTATGAACCAATCACATTAAAACCAATGCGAATTACTTGAAACGAAGTAAGTTTTTAGGAAAATATTTTAAGTTGAATTTTTTGCTAACTAATATAATAATAAGAAACTTCCTAACTATATAACAATTAACTGTATTACACGCGGCTTTTTAACTCACGTCAATAATCGTTTTTATTTTATCCCAATATGATTATTCAATCGGAAGAAATGCAAATATTAATATATATTGAATATAAAAATTTTATATCAAAGATTTTTTACTGGTGTACAAAGTCGTTGTTAGTGAGAGACATTGGATTATTTTGATTTGTATCGAATTCATGTGAATAATATTAAGTAACTTGGAATTGATTGGAAGAGATAATTTACATTTTACATGAACTTCCAAGAAAGGAAACTCGGCAAAGAAAACCTTTCCAAATCTAAAGTAAGGACAGTATAAATATTCTCATAATAAATATATATATATATATAAATATTTATATATATAAGCAAAGCAAAACGGTTATATAATAATAATATTATATGAATGAGATCACCCGGAATGGGATGCCCATCGAAGGACCCATACCCTTGCATAATACTAACCATAAAAGCAGAATAACACTGCCTAATTGTTAATGGAGGAGTCTTATACTCAGTGGCTGATGGCTAGACCATTCCACCTAAGCCCTCGGGTGACAACGCATTTGCATTTGGATTTTTTGTTGAGGATTGAAGTCTATGTGCTCGTTTGTCATTATAAAAAATAACTTTTTTTTGTCGGCACGAGCGCTTTTACACTTTCACCGGGTTGAGAGGTGACCGTGGTCTTATAGTGCTCTGCCGAGACCTCTATTAATTGGTTACCAGCACAAGGGCTCCCGTGATGGAAAAAAAAAACATACATTGGTAAAAAAGAGCCTTGGTTTTTCGCTTAATGTTTTCATTATCGAACACTAGTGGGGACTTTACTACTGACCCAGGATATGGTATTAATCATATTTTCTTATTGTATTTAAGATAATCGTGACCCCGGACGTACATAGCGTATTATTTTATAAGGATAATAAATAGGAGGACAATTCAAATTATTAATTAACCACGGGGATTTACCATGGGGAGTGTTCTGAGGAGTTTGTCGGATTAATTCAAGCCTGAGTTTAAACATCGTACATTACTTCCCTTTTCAATTTAACTACGTTCTTGGTTTCTTGTGCCTAAAATTGTATCATTGCAAAATTCATATAGCCAATAAGTAAATAACTGCTTTGTTTTGTATGAAATAAATTAAAGTATTTTTTTTTCAACCTTTTTTATTACTTTGAAAATCACCCATGTAATCGCTGCATCTTGACCAACGCAGTGGTAATTTATTGATGTCCTTCTTGTAAAAATCAACTGGACGGGAGGCAACAAACTCTTCAAAGGCATTTTGTACTGCCACTCGGAAATTGAATTTTTTTCCCACTAAACAGTTGTCAAAATTCTTGGAAAGAGTAATAGTCGGTGGGTGCAAGGTCTGGTGAGTACGGTGGATGAGGGAGAACTTTCCAACCCCAACTCTTGCAGCTTGGAGACTGTCTATTGTGCACTATGGGGTCGCGCGTAGTCGTGTAGGAGCAGCGGGGACGACCGATTGACCAAAGCTGGTTGCAGATTAGCAAGCTTTTCCATCATTGTCTTCAGTTCTTCACAGTACACATCTGCAGTAATGCTCATGGCGTTTGGTAAACAACTGTGATGAATCACACCGGCACTAGACCACCAAACAGTGACCATCAACTTTCTTTTGTAACTTTGTAGAGGTAATTTTTCGTTTAGGGCATTGCTTTGGTGCTGAACCAGGATCTAACCAACTTGCTGAGCGCTTTCGATTGTCGAACAGAATCCACTTTTCGTCTAACGTAACAATTTGGTTCAAAATTCTTTCATTTCTGTGCCTGTTGAGCAGCGCGAGGCATGTTTCAACGCGTACGTTGCACTGGCGATCGTTATGTTCGTGGGGCACCCATCTATCAAGTTTTTTTAACTTGCTAGATGTTTTGATGTTAACATCAAAAGCTGCTGCTAGCTCGGCTGTAGATTGAAAAAATCACGATTAGCATCTTAGCTCGTTCGCTCGGGCGGAAGTAGGCGTCTGTAGGTGTGGTTCATATCGATAGAATTAAAAATCACTGGAATATTGTGTTTGTTTGTTTGCGTATTTAACATTCACATAAATAGCGTCCTGTGTTTAGAGCACCCGCATGAAGCATCGCTGTCCTGAGTTCGATAGCTAGCTAAGGATAAATATTTGTGTATCACAAATTGCTGGTTTTTGGGTCGGGGAATCTTCAGAATCATCAGATTAGGGAAGAGGACAACGAACGAGTGCCTCTATATTTGCGCAATTGCTTGCGGTACTATAAAATATCCTGCGCAGTTGGCATCTGATCACCAGAAGATATTTGTGATCTCATATCTATAACACTTTAATTGTATTAACATTACACTGAACTAATCATATTTTACAAGAAATACAAAAATATTCTTTACTGACTGATTTTGTAAAAAATATCACGAAGCGTACTCACAAACGAATCCAACACTTTATTATACAACACCTAGTCTATTCGATATACACAAAGATGAACCCATAAAACAAAAATAATAAGTACATGTTATATTTATAAATCACAAGAAAAAACTAGTAGACAGAAAAGACAGCTGCTCTGAGAATACAAAGGCTGAGCGTGGGAGGAGCGATTTCCGGGAAAATCAATAAGGTGCCTCCTCTTGTTTAAGAAATAAGAACATGATTAGATGGACCAGAAGCTGATAGTTCAAAGGAATGTTTATTACATTTTTTTTTCTTTATTCTCGTACACGTAAAAAGGTAACTCGTCCAAATTTTAGGTAACTATTCTTAATTTCACCTAACGATTACTAATATACTTTTATAAAATACTTTTATATTTATACAAGTACAATAACAGTATACAATATATATATATATATATATATATATATATATATATATATATATGTATATATATATATATAAATATACATATATGTATAAAAATAAATTAATTTATATTGCAAACTGTGAAAACATACAAAGTTACAAACATTTATATATAGTAACAACAGTTAGGTACCCTTCGGGCGCGCAATATGACGATGAGGAATACAACAGCGTAATAAATAGCATTAAGAAACAGTACAAATACAACGAAACAACATTTGGGAACATCTTTCAACAATAATATAATGCAGCTATAACTAAATCTTGTTAAACAAAGCCGCCTTTTGCCCTAGATCATTCTCATTATCACACAAAAATTATTTCACATATAGTATCCTTGGCCAAGGTTTTGTTTGTATGCTTATAGTTAAAGAAATCTTGGATTGCGTAGAAAGCTATATAATATTCTAAAGAACTGGTTACTAGCACTAGTAACCAGTTCTTGAGATTATTTATTTTTTTATTAAAAAGATTATATTATAATTTTGACATATGCACTTTTGTAATATATTTGATTTTTTATGCTAGGTAATTTAAGATCGTGTTGTTGGACAGCACGTAAGTTACGGCTCTCAATAGATTTAGCTTTAAAATCGTGATGATCACTCTTTGCTTTTGTTAGAAGACATAACTCCAAGATATAAATACAAGTTATCGTTATGATTCTTTTTTCTTCGAATACACTTCTTAGACTTTCTCGATTTTTCTAGTTGTATATTATGCGAATACATCGCTTCTGAAGCACAAATTCTTCTGGTACGTTACTTGCAGTGCTCCAAAATACTACGAGGATATACGTAACCAAAGTATGCATTTTTTGTAACACTAACTGATGTCGAACTGGATAATAAAGAGAGTACATAACAGTAGGTAGATATTTTCTTATTAATTTTGTCTACATGTGATTTCCAACTTAAATGTTCAATTTTTATTCCAAGAAAGTTGACATTGTCTTCTTCTACTTTAATATTATCACACGTTTTGTTTAGGTTAAGTGGACAAGTTTTGAAAGTTCTAAAATGTAGTATTTTAGTTTTAGATAGGTTTACCAATTGATTGAATTGAGCGAAGTTATTATTAATTTTAAGGAATTATTTATTTCGTTTACAAAATCTTCTTTATTTAAATTTTTACCCGAGAAGAAGATAGTAGCATCATCTGCGAACATTACACACAGATGTTTAGTGACGTTAAACAGTTCATTGACGTCAAAAAGAGAGCAGGGCCTAATATGCTACTTTGTGGCACCCCAAGATTTACTCTTTTAGCTTTGATTGAACAGTTTCAATCCTCTTATTAGCTTTATTGTAAGTTGTTAAAATAGTTGCTTGGTAGCGATCTTCTAGATAAGTCTCGAACAGTTTAAGGGCGATTCCTCGTATCCCTAGATTTTCAAATTTTTGAGTAAAACTTCATGAACTACGCAATCAAATGCCTTAGACATATCTAAGAATAAAGCTACACTTGAGTATTTATCGTTGATATTTTTCCAAATGTTAATTATTTTAAATATGGCTCCTGATGTATTTTTATCTTTTTGAAATCCGTATTGATTAGTGTTTAAAATGTTATTAATTGTAAGATAGTTCATTAGTTGAATATGTATAACTTTTTCAAATATTTTTGCAAAGCTTTCCGCTTTAAAGTTCTTATTTATAACTTTCAATAATTAATACTATATTCTCTATGAATATATTGTAATGTTCCTAAATCCATATTTAAATATTTTTACATTTTATATTGACGTTACAGGCAAAATAACGACGTCAAAAAAGAAAATCTCAAATGAGTGTTACAAAACCTAATTTAATGATCATGAATTAAAGACTTATTTTGCTTTATTATGAATAACTATGTGAAAATGAAGCATTACTTTTTTAAACGTAAACATACAACCAATTAAAGCATTGCTTTTTAACACTTCTAAATGAGAATCTTAAAATGGGGGCCAGCTATTTTTAAAGCTTCCCTAACGACCGCAAGCGAGAATACGCTACAATAAAAAGATTTATTTCGAATAGTATGAAAATTTAAATAAAATTTGTGTACCATAAAAATGTTACACTTTGCCATCAAATAAATTTTAGGCTTGCGTTTTTTATTGAATTCATCTGTCACAACGACTTTCGAAAATATATCCACTGAATAAAAGTATTAAGTTATATTTAATGATGTTTGAAATTAAGACGAGGTTAGAAATATTAAATCGTGTATCGCGGTAATCGGTGTCAAACATTATTATTTATATTTAAATTAATATATGTAAATGTAATGAATTGATATTTAATATACTATAATCAATTTTAAAGTGTATTATACTATTTACATTTGAAAAAAATGCTAGTTCTATAATTACTAACATCCTCGTTAAGCACTCCAACTTGCTAAATGCTTAACTGCTAGCTGGGATATTATTCACAACAATATTTGACTGGCTGATTCGAACCTATGCCATAAGTTTGGCAGACCATACTCAAAACCTAGGCTATTGACTCTTTAATTGGTTATAACCATCGGACATTAGAATAACTGTTTGTCAATTGTTAGTAAGTAAGGAAAATATGTTTAATAATATATCTTTTAACTATGCACAAATTTAATTAAATACAAAGGTTTGATTGCGTACACTACATGTTAATTTATTATTGAAGTTAGAAAAGAAAAGATCAGATAGGTCACGTGATGGTAACTAAACACTGTACACATCTATCCTCGGAAGAGATTCATGTAACAAAAGTGTTACAACTAACACGAAGTACCAAAGTGGTAAAGCTGCACTGAAGTTTGAATTTTGCATCTGAAAAGTGAATGAGTCAGCTCGACCGGGGTAGGACCACGCCCTTACAGCATACCAGCGTGAAATGGGAGTATAGTACTGCTGTGTTTCGTCTGATTAGTGTAGGGATCCTGAAACCTTTATTACTGGTGAGAAGGCATTCCATCTCAGTCCTCAAGGATGACAACGCAACGGCATTATGATTCATTATCAAGGATGTATGTAGATGTAGATGTCATGGGCCGCAGGAATCATTTACCACCAGGTAAACTGTATGCTAGTTTGTTACTCGGCCTATATTTTCTAACACGCAGCCTAGCTTCAACATGACTTTTTCATTTTTAACAAAAGGGCCAAAATATATATAGAGTGTTTGAAGAGTTATTGAGTGATACAGAATATCACTCAATAACTCTTGTAACAAATTTTTATCGTAAACTTTATAAATCTTCCACCGTTTAAAGAGGAGTTACCGTTCAGATAAGAACCAATAAGAAGCTCCGTGATCATTTCCTTATTTTCATCATGTTTGTTTGTTTGTTTGTATTTATTACAGTGTCAATATTTTCCCGATCCTAGATCGGTTATCGTTGGTCGGTTTGTTTGTATTTCTTACAGTTTCAATATTTTTACGATCCTAGATCGGTTATCGTTGGTCGGTTTGTTTGTATTTCTTACAGTGTCAATATTTTCCCGATCCTAGATCGGTTATCGTTGGTCAGTTTGTTTGTATTTCTTACAGTTTCAATATTTTTACGATCCTAGATCGTTTGTCGTTGATCGGTTTGTTTGTATTTCTTACAGTGTCAATATTGTCACGATCCTAGATCGGTTATCGTTGATCGGTTTGTTTGTATTTCTTAAAGTGTCAATATTTTCCCGATCCAAGATCGGTTATCGTTGATCGGTTTGTTTGTATTTATTACAGTCTCAATATTTTCACGATCCTAGATCGGTTATCGTTGCTCGGTTTGTTTGTATTTCTTACAGTCTCAATATTTTCACGATCCTAGATCGGTTATCGTTGATCGGTTTGTTTGTATTTCTTAAAGTGTCAATATTTTCCCGATCCTAGATCGGTTATCGTTGATCGGTTTGTTTGTATTTCTTACAGTCTCAATATTTTCACGATCCTAGATCGGTTATCGTTGATCGGTTTGTTTGTATTTATTACAGTGTCAATATTTTCCCGATCCTAGATCGGTTATCGTTGATCGGTTTGTTTGTATTTCTTAAAGTGTCAATATTTTCCCGATCCTAGATCGGTTATCGTTTATCGGTTTGTTTGTATTTCTTACAGTTTCAATATTTTCCCGATCCTAGCTCAGTTATCGTTGATCGTGGTCGATTGTACTACATATCGGATATTAACTATACTTTTCGTTTTAACAGATGCGAGGATGGTGGGGGCGGCGCAGCGACTGGCACGGGCGGGCGCGCGGCTTCGCTGCGCCTCGCGAACGGGCGCGTCACGACGCAGTCGGCGGAGCAGCTGCCGCACTCGCCGGCGGACTGCGCCTCCGTGCGGATCTCCATCGACAACACCAACACCTGCTGCACCGACTCCCTTGTCACTGCGCTGGACGACGAGACCTTGCTTTTAGGTATGCGCTTCTTATCACATCATAAACATGCCGGCGGTAGAGCGACTGTGCAGTTTGTTTCTAGCTGCAGAACGAATGGGTCAGCTCGAACGGACCACGCCCCCACAGAGTACCAACGTAAAATAGCAGCGTAATGCGGCTGTTTTTCGCCTGATGAGTGTGGGGATCCGGAATCCTATATTGCCGATGACGAGGCATTCCATCGCAGTCCTCAAAGGTGTGATTCCTTGTAGAGAATGAATGTAGATGTCATGGGCCGCAGGAATCTGCCTTCCAGCTACACATATCCAATGACAACAGCATCATCTACAATACTCTCGGCACCACTGATACTATTTTCGTGTTTAGCAGTTGGTTACGTCTAATATCTATTTGGGATACAAATTAGAGCGAAATTATTACAACAGTGGATCGCTTTGTTGAGTGCCCTTGGGTAAGGATCCTGTTATACATGTATGAGCGACAAACATTCAAACTTCACATGGCGAATGCATGCGATATTCACCTTCAATACAGAATCGACATGTAAAATTCGTTAAAACTAAGAACTTAATCGAAATGTTCCATAGGCGGTAAGTGTCTCCGATCCTCTTCACTATCCTTGCAAAGCGCATATTGGACGGCTAACAAAGTGTGGTACTATTCATTCATGAATGTACGAAAACAAACTTTATTATTTACTTATTAATATTTGCTATGTATACTATAATATATTTACAACTTAATAAGTTATAGGAATTTTCTTATCTAATAGACCCTAGCTTTTAAATAAAAGTAAAAAATACTTTTATTATTTTTTACTGATTTTTTCGCTTGTATTTTAAATTTTTTCTTATCTTAAACCAAAGAATAAAAGAGTTTTCGATTCGAGTGTTTCATTTTTTTTGAATCAAAACTTAATAACTAATATTTACTCAGCTGTACGATCTGTAATATAAGACTACATTCGAAACCTAGAAACGTTTTAGGAGATTTGATCAATTAGAGAAATCTGAATACGAATATATCTTTGTTTAGTGAGTTAGATTCTACTGTTGGGCATTGACCTCTCTAGGGCATTGGAACATAATACACAATTCGGCTTCAATGGTGCACTTCACATGTCTTTTAGACAGGCTTGAAAACCATCGCGTTTCCTCATAATCGAATATGTTACTCCCTAACTAAAAGTACCTTGGAAGTCTCCAAGAGCTATCACTCCGAACCGTTTATTTACATTATAAAATCAACTATTTATCGAATTTAAGATATTCCGTATAGACGGTAATCTCCTACAAAGTACTTTTAACTTTGTTAAGAGTTTATAACTACTGTACTCAAATAAGTACAAATAATCTATTAATACATTTTAAAGGATTAATCTTGAGAGAAGTTGATGAAGTAAACGATTCTTTTAAAGCTTTCGTAAAGTTTAATAGATGCTTTTTTAATAGACGTGTAACAAACTGCAATATCTTATAGCTGTTATATTATAAGACATGTTCAATTTGTATGTATACTCACGCCAAAAACTCTGTACAAATATTTTATAGATGGCTGAGACGCAAAATCCGTCAGAAGAAACTGACCGAGCCGAGGTTCGGCCCGCTCGAGCACCCATGAGCCAGTCGCTCTCGTGCAACAGGGTAACGGTCCAAGCCGAGGCTCTCTCTAGGGAGCCCTTGTGCTGGTTACCCACTAATAAAGCGGCCTAAGTGCTCGGCCACCTTTCAACCCGATAAAGCTGTAAAAGCCCTCAGCATAACATTGGTCATGATACCGAAAAAAATGATTGAGCCACGCAGCTGTAAACTATTAATATGAAACATGAACAAATAGCGGACATTATGATTATTGGCATTCTCTCAGTCAACCCGGGGTGTGGGTAAATATTGTGATAGGCGTAAATAACATTAATAAAAATAAAATAAATATAATTTTAAAATAAACGGATATCCCTATTATGGGTTAAAGAAGATAAGAGAGAGTAGAAAAGGCGGCTTACCGATTTCCCGCCATTTCTAAGTAGGATAATAAATTTAAATGATGACATAAGTAATCGCATTGGGTATTTACCCAGCAAGGGGAAGTCTACGAACTTGAGAGAAGATATCGTACAGATATAACACTTTCATAAATGCTTTATAATTTCTGAATTCCTATTTATATACATTAAATACCGTCACATGGCTGATTTTTACAAGTAACCAATAGATAAAACCCAGTTTTTTTACATTGGGAGCTATTCATATTTTCAAATAGAATTATGAGTTACTCTCTGTATAGGTTATACTAGATACTAATAAATAAATAAGTTGTACATACCAGAAGCACGCTACAGGTAAAAACTAGTTATAGCATGTATGAGTTTAATCGATGGAATAAAAACCAAGATTTTACAGAATATCTGCGAAAAATTCTAAATGTTGCTACGTCTCATACGATTAACGGACACTATGATCGAAGCAGTCCATTTTAATTCTTAGGGATGACAACACATCAGAATCGAGGGTGAAAAAAAGTTTTAGATCGCAGGAATCACTTACCATCGTGTGAACTGTGGGGACGATTGTCACTAAAATCCATATCACTATCAGAGCTACCTTAATCTATATGTTGTAGTATTTTATTTGAGCAAGAAATAGAAAAACAAAGTGTTTGTCATATGTAAGAAATTTCCCTTACTTCAGGCATCAACACCTTAGAATTTGAATTAAATGAGGCCTTCAATTCTCACGACTCCCGCATTACATCTAAGGAAGATGGGAGTGGCTGAAAACCAGCGCTGCACGGGACCATAATCCTGATTCAGCAAAAGCTGAGTCACCTTTTGCCAAAGGGTATAATTCTGTTTATGTAAATTTGTTTATTTTTTCTGTGGCAATAAACTGTTTAATTATTATTATTACTACCTGTTTTTTAACAGTTAAAATTAGTTCGCTCAACCGTGATAAATAAAAATATCATAGGTTTTCCCGTTCACATGAACACTACCCAATGGACATTATCTATAACTATGTTCATTATCGTTTGGCAATGCTAATATCCATTATTGATAAAATACACAAGTGTTTCCCTTTATTTGTTCTCTGATATCGATAATACTCAATATAGGTTATATAAATATACAAACTTTTAGATTTCACGTACAACACTTGATGAAAACTTCTTCGTTTATTTGGTAGTTTTACAGGTAGATGCAGTGAAAGCATTTATTCTTGGACATTGATCTATTATTCTATTTCGTTCTTTTCAGAATATTATATTCTGATAAGAACAGTTTTATATATTTGTGAAAGGTCCGTAAAATTACCAACACTTCAATTCATTACATCTTAATAATTGTAATATAAGGTCTTATTCAAAACCTTACCGGTACCTACATAGTTAACACATTATAAAAACGCATCGAATCAATTTCGGTAGTACGTAGGTCGAGTACCCGAACACGAAATGTTAGATATAATATTTTAATTGGGTATTTTTTTAAACCAAGTTATTTATTGATAGATATCTCAGAAGAACTTTGGAGCCTGAACCATCATGGCATATTAGCAAAAGAGTCAGCTTTTTTCAGCGGCTCGATTATTTGCTCCTGACTATGGATTATTTAAATTAATATATCTATTATTATTATTATATTATTTAACTAGCTGTAACACTACTTCGGAATACGTAGGCGCTGGAGAAGAAGTGGTGCAAGAAACAGGGGGTCAGCGTTGAGTAAAAATATAAAGTCAAAACTCGATTCAAAAAGCCCTCGCAAATAGTTAAGATATTATTATATATAATTCATCTTTAACGATACATATGTTTTTAACTTTATGATCAATAAAAACTTAAATTATTATACTAAAGAAAAACACGAGCATAAAATAATGTAATTTATATTGTACTGAAATGTCATTAAGAAAATTAATTGCTTAAGGGCATTGTTAAATTACTCATAGTCAGATTTTTCATCTAATTTTATTATCTTAATTCATATTTCACCGACATAATAATCTATTGTTTTAGTGACGCAAATAAACACAAACGAGACATGTCTATTATAAAATTATGGGCAGCCTTGCCTCAGCTCATAATTAAATAACAGATAATATCACTATCGACATTTGACTTGTAGCTTATTAACCCACGAGATAGAGGGCTCAACTTATATCAGGTTCAAATCCTAGTGAAAGATTACTTGTGTATAAGAATGGAAATGGAAACCAAACAATACCAGCCAGTTGTGATGCGAACTTACGACTGTTAGATATCGTCTAATATCTAAGTCTCTAAGCCTTCGCTGCTTTGAACTATAGCCGCGAATAAACTGTTAAAAAACCTCTTAAGAATTAATATATCCTTATATTTTCATCATCTTTCATGTAGTTATATTAAAACGTTACTAAATAAAGCTCCTTCTAAACTTAGATTCAACGTCAAAAATAGTAAATATGTTATGTTATGTTATTGTATATACTATATTAGGACGTTAGAGGGCGAGCTGATTGTGAAATGACACGTGAATTCACTTTCCCAATCCTATACAGTATTATGTCCCGTGACCAAATTGACTAGTTGGGAAACAAAACACGCGTCGATCCAATCGTGAAAACTAAAATAGGCAAAGAACCTTTATTTCTCCTTTTTTTTTCTAAATAGAAAGCTAGTGCATTACAGTATACCCGTCTATGTTTCGATGAAGTGTTTTTTTATACGTGATCGAATTACTCATTACTGTTTGAATGCACCGCACAGTTTTGAACGTATTTATGTCGGTCAGAATATTCTAGATCGTCAAGAGTCTATGAGTGCTAGGAATTGAACTATCGTAGATTTATGACTGTTTCATTTATGGGAATTGTGTTATATACATTAGGCGTTATTGACGCTAATGATTAGGGTACGGTCTGCCAAACTAAGGGTAGTAGATTCGAATCCACTCGAGTATTGTCATGAACCATCTCCTAGCACAAGCATTTGAGTTTTGTTGAAGTGGTTAAATGGGGTTGTTAGTAATTATAACACTGCTAGCATCTCTTAAAAAAATGACTCATCTGGTTCTCAAGCAATGTTATTTGGCGTTCGTTCAGTAACAGTTTTTATTGTGATGATGGTATCTGATATGGTCTTGGTCGAAAATTATGTCTGTTGATGTCAGAAACATTACTTGCAGCTTGTCTGCTGTAGATAGTAAGTGACGATATAGTCCATATAGTTATTCTATAAGATAAGCCTTGTTACTTTTGTCTATTGTTTATTGTTCGACAATGTCAAGATATCGACTCAAACGTAGGCACTCACCCTCCCATATTCTAATGGAAGAATATGCGATAAATTTGGAGAATGGTTCTGTTTTACTTTTATGGCTGATGGCCTAGGGCTTTTACAGCTTCACCGAGTTGAAAGGTGGCCGAGCGTGACTCGGGGACTTTATTATTGGGTAACCAGCACAAGGGTTCCCGAGAGTGTGTCTCGGTGTTATCCTGGGCGCGAAAGCAACCGACTCGAGTGTTCACGCAAGGGCCGAACCTCAGCTAATGGTTCTGACGAAGGAGCAACAACACGGGATATTTCACAAGCATTTCACACTCGAATACCAACCATAAATATAACATGATCAAACCAATTGACTGTGCATGCCAGGCACTTTGACCAATAGGCAACGTGATTGGTTGTCAGTTCTTTACTCTCACATACTTTATAACAGTGGTAAAGCCACGCTGCAGTTTGTTTCTAGCTGCAGAATGAAAAGTCAGCTTAAAAGGGGAAGGACCACACCCTCATAGAATATATTTGAAATAGCAACATAATGCTGCTGTGTTTCGTCCGGTGAGTGTAGGGACCAGAGACCTTTATTATTGATGACGAGGCATTTCAGTCCTCAAGGGTGATATTCTGTGAGAGCGTGATGCTTCCATAGTCGAGCCAAACTTATCATAGTGTAGCTAGGAAGTATCTACAGCGTGACTCTGACAATGTAAAACATGTTATAACTATAAAAAAAACAACAAAGTTACCTCATGAATCATGAACATAATTCATGACAAAGAAAACTAAAATAAAATTATGTCGCACAGTTGCATACTAATTTGGCATTGAGTTTTAAAATAGGAAGTGGTTTTTGTGAAAATTACATAAACAAAACCAAATCTTCGTATCTTTTTACTTGTATCCACGACGAATAAATTATAATCTATTTGAAATCAATTCTTATTTGACTTCTATTGAATGGTATTCTATTTCTATAATTGCAATGTTTTTTTAAGGTTCATAAAGATACGGATATCCCATACCAATTTTAGTGCTGTTTTTGGTGATTTATTAATGCTGACGAAGCATTCAACCTTAGACCTCAAGGCGACGCATTTATATTATGTTATATTATATCGACGAATGGGTTTATGCGAGGAATGGGTTTCATTTCGTTTGCTCGTTTCTCACTCCTAATATCGCCAAAGTTTTATACCGCAAGTAATGACGCAAATATAAAGGCACTAATTTTACCAATTACTCTATAGTGCTAAAGAAATAAGAGTCGGAGATAGGTCTAAATCCATCATGTGTCTGATAACACGAATAATCACGATGTACACGAATACGATAAGTATATTTAACAGCGTTAAGCCACTATTGTACGCGAGACATTTTTTTATCCGACTGCGAGGAAGGGTAATGTTTTAGATCGAGTTCTCCCATAGCATCCAAATGCTTGAATAGTTTTAAAATTATTGAACTTAATAATTTAGATACGATTCTATAGTCCGGATTACATACATACGATAGGTGACATAAATAAAAAGAAAAATTTACGGTAATAAGAAGCCATTTTGTAATGTGTGCAAAAACTACAATCTGAGTGTCAAACGTCAGAATTTAATCTTTTATTATAAAATATTAGAACTGACAAACGTGCACATCGTTCAGCTGATGGTAAGTGATGACTCGTTTTTGCAGTCGGATAAAAAATACCTATAGATAAACCTCACGTATAATAGTGGCAAGCCGTGTGCAAATACGTGAGGTTTATCTATAAATTCGAGTTATCAGACACATGATAAATCAGTTATCAGACTCAGCCATCAGGGGTAAGAACACATGTGAAATTTATTATGTAGATGTTTATGGGGTACAGTCAGCGCTAACCACCAGGCGAACTGTGTGCATCCAGTCACCCTTATTTTCATACAGAAACCCAGAATGACCAACGCGTTTAAAATGATTACTTCACACACCTATATCTACATAAACATATGTGTACACTTAACAAAACATATACAGTATAACGAAATATTATTTTTCCTGTAAACGTGATGCAACATAAATATTTTTTTTTATGATTATCTGAGCGCTGGCCTCTGTTTCTTAACTCTTTTATGAAGCATCTAACGCAAGAATGTGTCGTAAATGCTTAAAAATAATAACGTCCAGTAAAAACATAAAAAATAAACTAATTATATACATTGTTCTACTATTCTTTTATGTAAAGGCGTGCATAGTTCACCTCATTATAAGTGATCGCTGCGGGAGATAAACACATACATTCATCATCATTCAATGACGATTCAAGATGCGCATTCGCTGTCACCCCCAGAGGAATGATATGGAATGCCTCGCCACGAGTGACCTGGTCTCCGTATCTCTAAACTCGTCATACAAAACATTTGCTCCTATTTAACGTTCGTATAACGCTTGTTATCAACAATTAACGTGCAGCGTCGTTCTACAACTTTACTCCCTTATACATCCTCAGCTAAAATGCATTTCCAACTGCTTCACTTCATCCTTAACCTGTTACCTGTAACCTGTTGTAATAAATTTCTCGACGAAAACGTGTTGTAACTTATACGCTTATTACTGATAGAATTAAGCAGTCGAACAATAAATTTTCCTATATTTGGTTAGATAATACAATTTTATTTACTTATATTATATTAGAAGTAATACACTAAGTATTAACATTCTCTTCTCTTCTTGTATTAACAATTTAACGAAGAGAAAAAGACAGATTGCCAAATTTATATATATATATATATATATATATATATATATATATATACATATATATAGTGTAAGTATATATATAACAGTAATTTTAAAGTGCAAAGTGATTTACGCATAAAGAAATAAAATGAAATAAACTATTAGGTATCCGGCTGAATCGGTATTCATAAAACAAAAAGGAATTTTGATTGTTGTTTATCATTTTACCATTACACTCGTAAATGCCGACCAACCTAATCGCAATCAAAGTTCCCAGTGTGTATTTCTTTTTAAATTTTACGTCCTGTTACTTCTGTTCTGTTACAACAGCTACTACTCGTATATTTTTTTTAAATTTAAGGACCTGTGTTTTTATTTGTAAGTACACTCATTATGAGTGTACTTTAGGATTTAGGGAACTTTTTCTTAAAACTTCAAAGCTTTTTTACTATATTAAACAAAATGAAATGATAAACTATGACCCTCCGCCGGTTAATCCGAAAATTTCATACTACAATCTATAACTAGCGGCTATTTCAAACACACAAACACTGAACTAAAGTGTAAATTAGGAAAATAGCCTCACATAGTTTTAATATATCATTTGACTATTAAATAGTATTTTATAACTTTCTATTTTCTATTTTATTTCAAACAACATATAAACGAAATACATTGATACAAATATCTTTATATTTTCCCGCCAATAAAACGATTTACGCGCCAACCGCCTAGTGGCATTCACCAGGATTGCAAATGTCAATCGTGTGAATACGTCAAAGTCAAAATGTCAGTCTCCGCCCTCACGCTTGATTGCCATCCAGTGGGCAATGACTGAAGGCGTAGAGCCTTGAAGTATAGCTTAATAACTCAAGTAGATTCTATTAGACCTTAATAAACCAATAATCTACATGCTCTCGTTTTGAATTAAGCATCCGTTCATTGCTTTAAGATTGATGGAAATTTTATAGTTACAGTAAACGTATACAGATGTGAATAATGGTTTTGGTCTTGATGTATGAGCCATGATCGGAATATATTATTCTTATTTTTTATTTATTCGGCTTTCGTAATACGTTTTATATTTATATATATATAGGCCCACTATTGGATCATAATATTTGATCCGCCCAGGTTACACATGAATTCGAAGTATTTTTAAATTATTACTTAGTCATCCTGGTTTCTATTTTTATATGAAATAAGGGAGTGACGTGATGAGTCACTAAGTATTCATTACTACGCTCGATTACGAAGTACTCATTATGCTAACAGTGAGTATTTAGTGATAATTATTCCATAATTCAAAGCCTAATTCGTAGCACTTGTTACTAGTCATTGTATCGTAGTGTACCTCGTAAGAACGCGGAATGAATAAGGTCGTCTTCTGTTTGCGTTTATAAATGTGAACGGACTTTTCTGGAATACTCTAGATATATAACACAGAATGTATTATTTTTAGTAATTCGTTATTAGACACCAGGCTTCTGTTGATATGATAATATATATGATATGATGCCTCGAATGTACTTATATAACAGATGACAAGAACAAATGTGTCCGTTTTCATTTTTTAACTCCTTGTATCTATTACCACCAAAAGCATTGTACGGCTTGTCAAGTAGATCGTAGATTATGAAATATTTTTTTCAAATCCATTGTGTGAATGATTCGTGAATGAATGTTTCACAAAGTACGACTCTATTCATTACTGTTTTTTTTTTCTATTTGCAGCACTGAATTTCTAAAACATGTAATATTTCCAAATGGCACACAGCTAACTTTGCTTCTCGAATATATGTAGTATACATGTAGTATTATGTTTATTCTTTCTTATAAAATTAACCAAAATAAACGGGTAAACAGTCTCTTGATTAGCATCGCTCTCATTACACGGCTAGTTCCTGTTACAAGTATACCCTTAAATTAGTATATGCTCAAAAACCTTAAGACTCGAACCACGGTCATAAGCCACTTAGCACTACACCACGCGGCTGCTAATAAAATATACAAATTTTATAGACGGTAAAAAATATATAATTAGATTTATGGGTTTCCTTTCACCGGATTCGAGTACTGATCAAATCTAAATCTTAGCAAAGTCTGCAGCACCGGAGCATATTCATTATAAATAAACCGTTTTCTATTCCTTTTACGTCCAATGTCTTGAAAATACAAAAGAAATACTCGACAGCAGAGGTTCTGTCAACTATCCAGATAAGTCTTATGACAACAGAAAAGGCTTTCGTCCGCGTTTGTTTGTTAATTTAAGGGATTTGACATTTTACTATTGAAATATTTTTCTTGTTTTCAATTCAAGTTGTTCCGGTTTCTTTAAATATAATGCATATTTTCAATTCAAATGTTATGTGAACGCATACGAATATACATAGGTTATAAACCAAAAAATGTTAGTCAACGACATATTATCAACTCCATTGTTTTACTTTTATTATAGCTTGAAGGCATTTTTTTATCACAAACCTTGGTCAAATATCACCGACAACTTTAATTATATTTTGATTAATTGTTAAAATGTGTTAAATAAGTTTCAATAGCTACGAAACATTTCGTGCTATAATATATTATGATTTTAAACAATATTCATGTCATTGTTGCCATTTAACATTTGAAGAATGACATGAAATTTTAATCAGTGTTTTGGGAAACCGGCTCTAATACTTGCCACCATCACATTGGTATCGTTTATTTACGCGTGGTCGGAGCAGTCTTAAAGATAACCCTATACACACTACACTACTATACCAATAGGATACCACCGACAGCAGTCACACAAGAAAACTTCATCATTATGTGCGGGATTCGGGATAAACTGAAGATTGGGTTAAGAGTAGTTTCTCGGATTTGATTTGACTATCTAAAAGTTAAAAAGGTTGTTCTGCGGTTGATACCCCTACTCACTCACAGAAGAGCAGAAAGTCGCCCACTACGTTTTGGTTTTTGCCTGTTTATGATGGATAATTTTTTAGAGTAGTCCGTAAGAGGTTTCCTAAATCTTGAAACTACAAACGCGACCCGCTTAGAAGATAACGCGTCCGCTCTAATGGCAGTTAGAACCACATAGTTTTCTATTCGGGCGTGTATGTATCACATCCCTGAAGCTCTAACTCAGTCAATGTGATTACTTTGTGTTCCCCTCGTTGAAGAAATCTCTGTCAGGATGTAAATATACGACGGCGGACGACGCCGTAGACGAAAGTAGGCGGCTTTTTCGAACTTCCGCAATAACAAATTTCATCTGATTTGAAAAATGATTCAGTTGAATACTTTGAAAAATTATAAATGACCTTTTATAATATTTCCTTTGTTTTCCGTTTGACTATAAATTTATGGATAACCCTTTATATTTTCTATTCCACCACCAAGTAAGTTGTTAATTATCAGTTATTGCCACACTCAATTGCATTGGTGACGGTAACAAGGATCGGACGCGTGTCGGGTTCTATATATTTAAAGGAACACTCAGACACTAAGCAGTCACGATTCTATAGACTACAGAGATATTTTAAATGCCGAAATAATTAGAAAGAATTGAATTTCATATACATATGTACTTTAAATTCTTTCTACGAATACACTTGCATTCGTGATGTTCAAATATCGAATCAAGAGAACAAGTTTGTATTTTTCCAATTTCGCCGCTTGTTGAACACACCCACATAAAAAAAACCAACAAATTTTGCAAAACATTGATCTCTGACGGCAATCAAAATGAGGACCAGTGACGTATAACTTAAGTACTGAATTCATGCGATCCTCATCTCACTTACTGTCTTTATGCAAATTATAAAATATACTGATGCACTTACACAACATTTTGGCTAAGAAACATAATAATAGCAATTTTTATTGTCATCACATTTTCTGTAAAGAAAAGCTATATATTTTTTTATACAATAAATGGCAAACGAGGAAGCAGCACTCCTGATGGTAAGTGATTACCGCCGTACGTGAACATCCGCAACACCAGAGGAGTCGCAAATGAGCTGCTGGCCTGGAAGAATGCGGTAGGCTTTTTTCTTGAAGGTCCCTCAGTCGGCTCGGTTAAATACCGCTGGGAACAGCTGATTCCACAGAGTAGTTGTGTGGCAGGAAATTTCGTATAAAGCGAATAGTGGTGAATTGACAACCATCGAGATGAAGATGAAATTTTGAATTCTGTTAATCTCAATCCGAACAACTCCTCAGAACACTCCGCATGCTAAATTCGGTAAGAATTGCATGATGTAACATCGTTTTGCAATGCCAAAATACAATATATTTGTTTCACAGCTAACAGTTGTATAACGTAGTAATAGAACAGGCGTAATTTTAAGATTTACCTACATACATATGAAATCGGGTTTTCTTATTCGCCGGAACTATTATTTATGTACCTTACAGAAATATAAACAAAGTAAAAATATTTAACATGGAACATTTTAAATTCATATTGAAATTATTCCATATTAAATTGAGTTTACTTTTATACTCTTTTTAAATTACTTACAACAAACAAGTCGTTAAAGTGAATGAAAGGGATATAAACTTGTTATGTGTACTCCTTGTTATTTGGGTAAAAACATTATACGGCTGCAGTTAGTAAATATTAAAGAAATATAGAATGTAAGAATGCAATTATTTAGTACCTTATTAACTTATAATCATGATATAAACGCAGGTAGAGCTACAATGCAGTATGTTAACAGTGGTAGAGCTACACTGCAGTTTGGTTCTAGTTGCAAAATGAATGGATCAGCTCGACTGGGGTAGGACCACGCCCTCACAGATTACCAGTGTAAAATAGCACCATAATGCTACTGTGTATCGTCTGGTGAGTGTAGCGATACGGTGACCTTTATTACTAGCGACGAGGCATTACATCTCACTCCTCAAGAGTGACGACGCATCTGCATTATGATCCCTTGTCTAGGATGAATGTAGATGTCACGGGCCGCAGGAATCACTTGCCATCAGGTGAACTGTGTGCTCGTTTGTTACTCTCAATGTAATAAAAGAAAAATATTATATTTACGGGAATACGCGTCGGAAAATTATTAGAACATTGTTAAGCAAAAATTTTATATTATTTATATCTACATAGTTGCAAAGTCTTCGACCACGGTACAGCTGACAGAAAACAGACTTCGTGGATATCATGCATTAGTCAACATAAATAAAAACAAAAGAATATTCATGATAACAGCCTGCAACGAATTAATGAACTGTATCATGTAAGTGGGATCAACAAACCAATGTGCCGTCAACAAAAAAAAGACATACACGTACAATATTGAATTATTCAAAATTTTATTAATAATTTTTCAAAATATTTTTTTTATAACCTTGAGTAGTATAGACAAACGAGCTCACAGCTCACCTGATAGTAAGTCATTCCTGCTGCCCATGACATCTACATTCATCCTTGACAAGGAATCATAATGCAGATGTGTTGTCACCCTTGAGGACTGAGATGGAATGCATCATCAACAGTAATAAAGGTCTCCGGATCCACACACAGCAGCATTATATTACTCTGTGCTTTTTTACGCTCGTATACTGTGAGTTGGTGGTCGTACCTAGATCAAGCTAACCCATATATTCCGCTGATAGATACAAACTGCAGCATATTTCTAATACTGATAAATACATAATGATCACTTATTTCTAGACATTTAAATATTCCATTAACAGAAACTTAAACAGTATGTACAGTTTGAATTAGACGCGACCAAATTGGTTATACGACGCCCCATTCGTGGATATCTCTGATAGATACAGCAATTACAGAAAATATTCTATAATTGATAGAGTATAGAACTATATTCCTTTAGTGCAAACGACTTTTTTTGTTAACCATACCATATTTAATATTAAGTATTTGTTCAATGGCCACGTGGCGTAGTATTTAGATTATATCGCCGGTCCTTATTTTGAGTACTTCGCCTGGGAGGTGAGCAATGCATACATTACATAATAGAAAACAGAAAGATGAGTGAGTGCCTGTATTTGCGTAAACATAAACGGCACTATTATATATCCTGCGCAGTTGATGTCATCTTGTAAACAGAAGACGTTACCACTGTCGAAGTCAATCATGATGTGTTTATTTTTAAATTTAATCCACTGATAAATAAAGCAACGTATAAGATAAATGAAACAAAGGGACCATTCCGTAACTATTATTTTGCAGGTAATGCATTTGTATGATCATTAGTTATAACCTATTGGATATTTTATTATATATATATAGCCATTTAAAAATATAAGTTGTTATGGATTCGTCACCGCCACGTAACAGATTGAAGTCAGAACATCAGTGCCTTGTTCTGCAACGAGAAAATCAACTAGGAGATGGTGAGATTAAGAACAGCATGTTTGACGTTGACTTTGATATAGACTTGGAACCATATATCTGCTATATAAGTGAAAATTTACTTTAGTATATTTTCTTTTATATATTCTTATATGTCTTTATATTTAGGTAAAAGAAATAAAAATCGTTATCTTTTTCTGCGATTACGTATTGAGTCCTATTATATTTTTGCACCAAACGGCACTAATATCGCTTATATCAGTTGGTTATAATTAAAGCATTGTTTTAAATTAATAAATAAGTCTAAAATTTCCAATTAGTAGCAGAACGCTAAATTTCCATTCGCTATTTCGCATGCTTAATTCGAATCAATACATTTAATGTCCATTTATTTCTCCGAAAGTGTACTCTGGGGATCGCCTAAAGTTTTAATCTCGCGTAAATTGCATAAAGCGTTTTTTTTCGTTTATAGCCAAAATTTGAACATATAATTAGTTTAAATATTTACTCGACGCTCTTCGCACTAAAATAATTAACTTGTACAAAGTAAAATATATAATGAAGTTTTAGACGTAAAATACAAAAATAAAAATATAGTCAGCGTATATACGATGTTTACATTTCTATTCGTATATTAAATGTATATAAAACGCTACAGCCTTTAATTTTGGATGCTAAAAATATGTATTTATTTAACATTGACCACGGTCGCGGGGCGCGTTGAGCACAGAAGCGAGACGCGCATGGCTCGCTTCCGACGGGCAACTAGCATTCCCACAGAGCAGTCTTAAACCGCCCAGCCGACCGTGCTGACATACTGCGTGCCCGTAAGCTCGCAAACTAAACCACTAAACCTCTAGTGCCTCGCGAGTGCAGTGCTCAGTTCAATTGAAGATTTCCAAAGCGAAAATGTCGCGAAAGGGATACCATATATACGTTCGTAGTTGAATCATATCAGGGTGTCAGCTTTTTAAATGTTACCACCGCAATGTTTGTTTGTTTAGACGTGTTATTGTTGTTCAATGGGTCTAACAATTTTTTTTATATTTTAATTTCGTTTACGATAATTGATGTTAAAAAAAATTATAAATTTATAAAATAATCGCACGTGCAATACAGTAATTTTTAAAACTATTTATAAACTTTACGCGATTTAAAAATAAATTAAACTTGTGACCAAGTTACTTTAGCTCGGAATTAATTAACGAAAATTTAATAAACTATATATTTGCTAGATTGAATCAACGCGGAGTCGGAATATTGTCGTTGTTAAAATAAAAGTGTTTTTTTTTTATTTTAAATTAAAATTATAAGTAGCTCTCGACATACATTTATACATATGTTTACACACAACGTGAAATTTTAATAATATAATAAATCTTTAATATTACAAAGTCACGTACTAAAGAAATAAAAGAACCATATATTAACAATTGGATGTTTTAATATAGTGCATATCTTTGAATTTATTTGTAAATTTTAAATTATTCGCGCTCATTTCAAGGACTGTAGTGAATACCAATACATTTAGTCCGAAAAAACACCTCGAGTTAATTTCGGCTCTAATACAAACAAACGTCTCAGACAAGAAAAGGAATCATCGAAACAAAAAGACGCAACAAACAAAAGATACGAGAATCTCCAGACGTTACAATTTATATTCTATGAATTAAGTTATACAATATTCATCTGTACCTGTTTCGATTACCTAATTTCTTATGCAACTCATCAATACGAGGCTTTTTTAGAGACGAAATTTATATATTTTCATGAAATCAACGCGATTTATATTAACTCTAAAAATTGCGTAAGATTTTCGAATATTTCTTTGCGACTATCTTCAAAAAATATTTAAAAAAATCTATGCTTATATAAGACGTTGGCCGGTGGTCATTAATATATTAAAAATATTTTTTTTTGAAGATAAAGATATGAAATTATTTTATACAGCGACCTGGCTCGACATTCAGCGATATACCTAGTTCAATTGACATAAGTAATCCACACAAATAACTGCATGCGTATTGGTTACATCCACTTGAGACTTGACATTGCAACAATATTATTTACTATGAATGGTCACGTGACGCCAAAACCAATGTACGAAGCGATTAATTCATGTTTATTAAACAAATTAACTATACGACGAGCAGTATTGGTTACTTACGTGACAAATAATTGAAAGACACGACGCCGGTGTCTATTAAGAATAAAATACCCGTACGGCCCAACATTCAGAAAGAGCATGATTACTTTTTGCCGCTGCAAAGAATCAATTTCCTTTTCAACGCGTTATAAGATCTCAATTAGTCAATTTTATTAAAGTATGTATTAAAAATAACACACCGTCGACCACATGATAAGGGGCCACAGCCTATCTACATTTGAAGTAAGAATCGAAATCCTCTACTACCTCAGACTTTTTTTTTTATTACTTTTAGAGTTAACGAGCACACAGTTCACCTGAAGGTAAGCTATTCCTGCGGCCCATGACATCTACATTCATCCGTGACAAGGAATCATAATGTCACTAGTAATAAAGGTCTCCGGATCCCTCACCAGGCGAAACACGGCAGCGTTATGCAGCTATTTCACGCCGGTATTCCGTGAGGGCGTGGTCCTACCCCGGTCGAGCTGATCCATTAATTATGCAGTTAGAAACAAACTGCAGTGTAGCTCTACCACTGTTAAAAACCTAATATAGAAAATAATCCGAGTCTACCACATATACAAATCGTAGTGGGCCTGAAAACCTGAGCCTTACATTATTTTATAATTTTCAAATAACTTACTATTATCTCAGAAATATGCCAGCTCATTTAAGGTAGAACTACACTCACCAAATGCCTAGTGGTAGAGGTACACTGCAGTTTGTTTCTTGCTGCAGAACGAATGGGTCAGCTCGTCTGAAGTAGGACCACGCCTTCACAAAATACCAGCGTAAAATGGCAGCATAATGCTGCTGCATTTCCTATGGTGAGTGTAAGGATGCGGTGACCTCTATTATTGGCGTCGAGGCATTCAATCTCAGTCCTCAATGGTAACGACACATCTGCATTATGATTAAGGAATCAAGGATGAATGTAGATGTCATGGGCCGCAGGAATCACTTACCATCAGGTGAAATGTGTGCTCGTATGTTGCTCTCAAAGTAATAAAAAAAAACTACCATAAAATAATATGCTATGTTTCATATTGTCTAATGAGTGAAATGTAGATCCAAAGACAATGGATATATAGTTGTCTATGGGCAGTGATCACGTTTCATACAGTTTCCTTATTTACATAAAAAAAATCCTTCTCTCTGTGATACTTTTTTAGGGCTCCATTTGCCATCTCCGGCTCAACAATCTCCATCATACTTAGATACAAACGTAAAAACACATAGCTCGAAAATGTGTCGCATAATGATTGAGAGCACGTAACTTAATAGTCATTTACTCAATTATGTAACGCAATTTGGGCTCATTTTACTCAGCGTTTAATCATGTAATAGACCGTGTAAAGGTAAATCACAATATGATAACATAGTTATCACATATATGTATGTTTTATACGACTTATTTCCTTAGTAAATATATTATAATCATTTAATAACTAGTAAAAATTTTACTGCATACTATTCCAGCTTTAGCTTTTTCAAATGCGATTTGAATGCAAAAATGTACTGATATCAATATACAAGGTATGTGACAAACTTTGAAACTATTTACTTATTTTTCAATATAATTTTATAAAATTATTTAGTAGAATATGGCGTATCATCACAATTCTAGGGGCATAAAATCTACTAAATTATCTTTGTGTTATAATGTCCTCCTAATGGATTTCGAGTTCGGCAATTGCTTCTGGCTCTTAGACACATCAGCTGCGCAGAATATTTTATAGTGCCTAAAACTTTTGCGCAAAAGCAGAGGCACTCCCTCACCGTCCCCTTTCCTATTCCGATGTAATCCATGTCCAAGATTATCGGGGGAAATTTGAGATGTAGTGCCAGGGACACAGGACCGAAAAGCAACAATTTGTGATGAACAAATATTGTTTCTTTTCTTTTCTTCTGTTTCATAATTGCAGTCTAGCTATAATACTATGACAAAAATTCGCCGGTAGAGCAAACTAGCTTGATTATTGCTACAGCAAGAATAAATACGTTGAATAGAAGAAGCACAAAGACCTCATACAATACCTGCATTAAATTGCAGTATAATGTTTCGTTTATTGATGTAGGAATGACCCTAATAACTGGTAGTGATGCATTTCATTGCATACCTAAGATGTGACATAATATAGCATATTGAATCTTAGATGGGCGTAGATATAGATTCCAATTATATATTATAAAAACATGAATTCTTTGACCTATTTGAACCCAAGTCTCAAAGAGGCAGATATGCTAGAGCTGAGCAACGCCATATGTTCATGTGGTACTTGAGATAGTTTCGTGCGTTATACATTTATTTTGAATAGGTATTAGGAACATCTGAAAATAACATCCGTTTTAAACAATTTTCGTACTACCTACTATTGAATGTAACGGAATAACCTAATATCTTCAGTACTAAAATTTACTGAGACAGAAATGCTGAAAAGATAATTTTTCTGAGCTTTTCTGCATTATTCCAATGCAAAGATGCAAATTGTACCAACAAATTGCATCTTTACGCAACTTCAAAAGATGTCGCTGTCATAGAACTGGATTAATATATCATGCCTTTAATATGGATTTTAGGATATGAACCTTTCAACTCTATTTACATGGTAAATAAATGCAGAGTTATTTTATATCAGGGGTACCAAACGTCAATAATGCTGCTGTGTTTCGTCTGGTGAGTGTAGGGATCCGGTGACCTTCATTACTAGTGACGAGGCATTCTATATCAGTTCTCAAGGGTGACAACGCATCTGCATTATGATTCCTTGTCAAGGATGAATGTAGATGTAATGGGCCACATGAATCACTTGCCATCAGGTGAACTGTGTGCTCGTTTGTTACTCTCAGTGTGAATAAAATAATATATTTTGCTATATACAAATATTGGTGTCCATTTTAATTTTAGTGGATGTAGATGGTCCACATGTAGGCCGCATTCATCACTAACTTTCAGTGAAACTGTGTTTAGTTTGTTCCACCTAATATGGCGTCAAATTTTAATGAATACGGTTGCCTGTTTCATTTAACTGTTTTTGTATTTCAAGTGTATGACTAGGTATTTATTAATGTCATTTATGTTTGTACATAACAACGATTCTCTTATTTGTAAGAAACGGACACGTGGTGTTCCTGTTACGGTACCTAGCTGCCGGTAGCAAGTTGTGTCATAAATACTTTGCTTTTCAATCAGGTCGTGTCCTATGTATATACCGCGTTCATTACATTGCACTTAAATCTTCCACCGATCCTATTGACATGTATTACATTGGAAAAGGAAAGGGGACTAGTCAGAACTGTCATGTTTGTGCGAATGGATACGGCACTATAATATATCCTGCGCAGTTGATCTCATCTGGAAATATTCAGGAGATATCGTGGAAATCGAGTAGAATACAAATAAATTAAAACTTTCATACAAGTATATTGATTACAGATAATTTCTACTGTTTTTACGTACATTAAATATAAATTCTTCAACACTTTTGACGCAGTTTGTCTTAATTAGACAGATTAAAAGTGTGATATAATGAGATATAGTAGGATTATATATCTTAATTTATATGCATAGATTATAATTCTATGCATATATTTTTCCACGAAACAATGTTTAACGTCACCGGAACTTATCTAAACCCGAGCATTATTATGCGTGGAAAATCTGACTCGAAATGTTCCGAATTACATTTGTACCACTTAATTATCGATTTAATTTTTGTTTATTTTAAACGTGCATTTATTTTCTAGGTAATACTAATTAGGGTGGAAAGTACATGAATAGTATGATATTGTTAAGTTTACTTAGCGAAGAAGTATAACTTCTTAAGTTTCATCCTCATCGTCTCGATGGTTGGCAAACCACCACTGTGCGCTTCATGCGAGATTTCCTGCCAGGCACAACTACTCTAAATATAACAACTCTGTGAATCAGCTATCACGATCGGTGTTTCAGAACCGATACGACTTAGGGACCTTCAAGAAAAGAGCCTACATCTTTCTTAAAGGCCGGAAATGCATTTGCGTCTCCTCTGGTATTGCGGATGTTCATGGTCGGTGGTATTCACTTACCATTGGGTGGGCTGCGTGCTCGTTTTCCACCTAATGTATAAAAACAAATTGCGTATATAATTATAGGTACTTTTAAAATATATCATTGTAGTTTTTTCAGAAATTTCTTGAAATAAAACGTAAATTATAATATAAATCAAACTAATCATTCGCATCGTTACCATGATCGTTATTACCAGCTTTCAATGTATGGTCTTACCTATACTTATCACGCTAGATAGGCGTATGGGTCTTCACTTTAATATCTGTGTGGTTTTTATAATTTGAAGCGGCATATTTGAAGACACCTGGCCTATTATTGACTCACTACTGGCGGAATTCCACCATCAGTACGTTGTCAAAGTCATTTTGACACCTATTTGATGGCAAAATGCAACGCGTGCAGGTGACATTTGGGGGAATAACTTATATCTTCTTACGCTTTGATACCTATATCTTCTTACATTACCTTTATTCTTACACTTCGATGTATATACAATTATTAAAACTACCACAAATTAAAAAATCAAAATTGTCTATTTTCATAGACCATGAAAGGAACATGAACAAGTCAAAAATTAACATTAAGAAGGGTTAAAGAAGGGCAAAAATTAACATTACGTTACTATTTTACGCACTATTTTTAAATTGTCAAATCGAATGTTATTGTTGTATATATCATAAACAATAAAACCATCGAATGTTGAAAAATATCTAGATCCAATAAAAGACATCTCGCAGACTTTCCAAATGCAACCAAAACAAAATACCCTCCGCTGCACATAACTCACGCCGTTAAATCTAATACACAAGAATTACAAATGGTCCAAAATAAATCGGTTAAAATCGTGAACAAGGGCAATTATCTAACATTAAATATATTATGAAATAAAAATATTAAAAATTGTCATTATATAAATGACAATTTTTTACACATATCTAGAATTTGCATAATAAATAAGATAGTAATAAGGGGTAGCACAAATTCGCAACTTTAATTTGATAAATAAACACCCTCAGTTAAGACAACAAACTACAATTACAGAAATCTTATCAATTAACAATTGGAAAAGAAACAAGTCCATTGAAGGAGTAATTATTGAATAAGTTGTCAGAACCTTTAACCAGTATACCAAATTTATTTATTTACTCTTTATAATTTAACCTTAACAAATTTAAATGTTCACAGAGGGCGGACTTAATACCAAAAGGTATTCTCTACTAGTCAATCCAAGATGTGGTGAGATATTGTGATAGGTGTAGCAATAAACTAATTTATAAAAAGGAAAGACTAAAAATAAAAATAACTAATATACAAATAAAGAATAATACATACGTATGCAGATATTAAATACATAATACATATATAAATACAATATATATACATAATATATACATACATACAAAAAGAATACAATACAATAGCGGTAATTATATAAAAGCTATTTAATGTCTAAATTCCATAAGTTGAACTGAAATATGAAAAAAGTTTTTAGGTATTCAAAATAGTACTTAAAACTTAAAAGCTTATTGTGTTAGATATAGCAGCAAAGACTGACTTTGGAGAAAACATTTTTAATATAAGTGTATTCCATTATTATATATTTAAAATATAATTTTTCCGATATTTATCACTTCAAAATAAAAATAATTCGAATAAGTTTATAATCAAATAGCAATAATTAAAAAGCAATATGTATACGAGTAATAACTAAATGTATCCTTATCTTCAGCCGAATATATTATATAACAATTAACACAGATTGCTATTAATTCCAACATTACATAATATTTTCTTACCACGTTTAAAAATTTAACACCCGTGAAAAATCCGTAGTAATCCGTGGAAAATTTTAAATGAAAACATACGTGCTGCGGATCGAACTCGCTCGATTATTCATGAGAAACTGTCTAGATTTTGAGCCATCGCTTTTCATGGTTAACCATTTTAGTATTTCAACGTTTTTCCTTCTAATGTTATTTTATTCTTTTAAATAATTATCTTACATTTTGTGTTGAAATGTTTAAATATGTTGAATATTTTGAGCATGGAATTCCTTCGTTTTCTAAAGTTGATGTGCCCAGGACTCAACCGCGTCGATCTATTTTAGTTCATATAAGTTATCAACTGCGCAGGATTAATTATAGCGCTATAAGTTTTTCCACCAATGTTTACTCGACTTCTCTCAACCGATTAGATGTAGAATAGATCTAATTTTTTATGACTATAAGAGTTTATAAACGAACACACACATGATATGACACACACATCTTTGAAAAAGAATCATTATGTAAATACGCTACCTTTGAAAACTGAGATGGAATGCGTCGTCCATAATCAGAACTTCGGTTTAGCAAAACCCTAAGCTCCAAGAAAAAGATATACAGTATTATAGAATGTGGATGTAAAATAGCAGATTTCTCACTACTATGCTCAGTACAGGAAAAGAAGAAAACCGATGGTAGGTTATTGGTCACGAAATATTAGGAGTGTCAACGCAATTGTATCTCATCAATTTGTCGAGGGTAATTATAGCTGCCTATGATTCGCAGTGAGTACTTACGAAAACCAACTAAAATAAAACTAATTTGACCAACTCGTTTATCTACTAATTTCCATAAAAATACCAGTAACAATCATTACCGATGTTCGTAGATATTTTTTTTGAATTTACTTCGTATATCGAATAAGTTTCCATTCTTGAGCGGTAGTTCAACATCTATTCAAGACATTCAGAGTTTTTAAATCCGCCATGTTTTCCTTTGGCCGCTTTTCATTCCCCACGCTCTCAGTTTCCAAGTTTCATTCCGAAGCGTGTTATGATTTTATAAAGTTTTATATAATGTTAAATATTGCACTATGGATGAGATGTAGTTTTCAGCGTACATTCATTACTAGTGGTAGCAACGAGGGAACACAGTAAACGTCACTGCTGAGCCCCTCTGTTTTGCTTATTCGTGTTTCAGATTTACATTCATTTCCGCGGCGCATGCTGCATGCAAAATTCCTTTGACACTGGTATATAATTAAAATTATAATTGAAGTTTACGTCGGTTTAAAAGTTCAAGCTTGAACTACACGAACAGGTAAACTAAAATATAACATTTGAATTTTTGACAAGGCAGTTTTTAATTAGCATGTTCTTTATGTGTTTATGTTATAAATGTAATAACATACGATTCATATGCAAATATTTATGATCTGGTTTGCATAAATATTTATCTTGCAAACAATTTATGAAATATTAAGTCTAGTAATACGTTTTGAGTGATATTCTTTATTATGTTGATTTTGTTTTAACAGAACGATTATAGTTAACAAAATTTATCTACAAATTATAAAATGATATTCTTCCAACTTGGAAGAATTTATCGCAAATGCCCTATTTTGCCTATGGAGTACCAAACCTAGAGACTCCAATATGAATTAAGATTACCTACCGAAAAAAATATATATTAAAAGGATATATTTTTTAAATATATAAAAATAATTCATTATCAATAAAAAAGTGACATTATAATAAACCACAGAAACATATACCTATATAAGGCCAAATAAACCAGATCATTTAAGTACAACTTAAACGAAGTATATTCATTAGCAATCAAGGAAATACATACCAATCTATTAACAATCACATTGCTTCTATATTTAACTTGAACCTGTTTTTACACCAACTTGGCGATTATAAACTGCCCATAGTTAAAACTAATATGTACATCGATTAATTTACGGGCTTATCATTAGTGACGAGAGTATTGTGTTGGATCCCATGTGTGGGACCCATAGACAATCACCTCAATCCCCGAATAGGAATATAGATGCAGTACACTTTACACACTTAGGTTCTAAGATTGGTACGCTAGCAATCAACATCAGGATCATGAAATACAGCGTCAATTAAGTGAATACCTTCTCATAAATATCTTCAAAGTTTATACATATAGATATCCTAAGATCGTTTACTGCCAGAGAGATACGTTGGGGTTTTCTTATTCACCATCATAAACATCACAGCCTATCCATAGTCCACTGAACTTAATCGTTCCCGATAGATTGCCACAAAGCAGAATCTTGCAGATAGCTGCATCTATTGCCAGTCCTTTCCACTACTTTGACTTTCCACTTTCACCACTCAAGAAACTTTCTTCACCATCGGTTATCGAGTCTACAAGCTATATGGCCAGACTAGCCACTTCAGCTTGTCCATCCTTTCTCCACTCGGGAGAATCTTTCGATAGCTAGGGAACTGGCAACTTGGGTGGCACCATCAGATAGGTACGAGATCAGAGCAGACCAACACGCTCAGTTTATGAGCACTTGTAAGTAAGTAAGAGAACCAAAAACTAATTAACCAGCTCACGGACGTGAAGCTGTAAGAGTCGCATAGGCTAACAGCATCAACATCAACAGAATCTGGATTCAACTTGCTAATCTTTCTTGATCTATGTCAGTCACCCTCGTTCTACTGCGGATGTCAACGTTGCGTATTCTATCACGCAGATAAACACCGAGCATAGACCGCTACATAGCTCACGGAGTGTCCCAGAGCCTTATCATACATCCAGTAATCACAGAACCATGTCTCTGTACCGTAAGTCTTTTCCTCGTCACTGGAATTATACATAAAGCCAGCGGAATCGCTTTTTCATCTTTTATCTTGTAGAAGATATAATTCTTTATTATCTTTTAAAAAGATAATAAGTGCAATATGTATGGTATTTAAGATCGAAATCCTAGTTTCTTTCAGCGGCTTTAGAGTAACTTGATGGAGTATTTAGAATATTTTAAAAGTAAATGTATTTCTGTAATAATATACGTATGGTTTTAAAATTTTTTTTGGCAATGTTTCAATGCAGCAGGGATCTAACTGCATCGTAGCTCTACTCCTGTAAGCTGTTAGCCGGACCCGTATAGACCGAGGTCTCTAAACCGCGCCCTCTTAGAGCATCCAAAGTTCTGGCAACAGACGTAGAACCAAAGACCCAGAGATACAAAAAGTTTCTTCCAAAAAATACTACAGCGTTACTTGATTATCCCATCGCTCGTTTTCAAACATTGAGGGTTGTTTAACGAGAAGATATGCCGCTGTCGATTGACCTCCGGGTAGAAGTTGCACTTGCCTATCCGGACTTGCCTTAGGTAAACATACTCGTAAACAAGTTCAATCAAAGTGCTCCACAACAACGGGTATAAATGTAACATGAACATTAGATATTATGATCTTCGTCTTGTCAATGATCATCTTTATACCCGTTGGGACACACACTATTCAGGCAATTGAGCATAGTGCTTGGGTCCCTCTACGATTATGTTATGATGACTATCTCGTCGGCAAATTGAAGGTAGCCAATGTGCTCGCCATTTATGTTGATACTGTATACTTTCCAATTGAACTGCTTGAAAGCATCTTCAAATGCAGCGGTTATGACTTTACCCTATCTAACAGCTTTCTGCAATTCGATAGGTTTCTTACTACTCGACCGTACATCGGATCTTGTTATACAAGCAACTCAATATACCGACAGGCAATTTAACACCTTTGAAGGGACTGAAGCAGGCCTAAACTGAGCCAGGCACAGAGGCAGTAAATAAGAAAAATATATAATTTGCCGAATAATGTGTAAACTTTTCGAAAATCGGCTAACTCGGGGCTGGAAGTCGTCAACTCTTCAAGACGATTCGAAATAACTCTCGAAAACAAGATACAGATGATATATATCTTCTTCGTCTATTATTGAATTTATTTAAAAAATACATTGACGTAATATTGCTTTTTAAATTGATTACTAAAATCTTGTCTATTTGCAACTGTAAGTTACGTGTATGTGTATGTCATATTCTCCGTAGTTTCTCGTGTAACAATAGAATGTAGAATGTAGTACATATGGCGCGACCGGTGAAGGCGAGAATTCACCCTAGCGTTATTAAAATTTTAATAGTAGTTCCATGTACTTACTAACAAAGGATTACTAGAATACAGTATATATGATTATATTAAATATTTCTTCGCGGACATAGAAAAATGTGTAAATTATATACCGTTTAGATAATGATGAGAGTACAGACTACAACAGAGACTACAGCATTTTATTCATTTATCGACTAACTTATTCCCGCGTCTTTTCTTTTTTCTTTTTTTTATTACTTTGATAATAACTAAAGATCACATAGTTCACCTGATGGTAAGTGATTTCTGCGGCCCATGACATCTACATTCATCCTTGACAAGGGATCATATTGATGATGGGTTGTTTGAAATGGAATTCCTTGTTACTTCTTTGATTGTTAATTCCTTCAAAACCTCCAAAATCCGCATCAAAATCATTCCTAACAAACTCTAAAGATCTAAGGGTTTAGCCACTTCACAATTTATCTATATCAGATTTATAAAAATATCAGACATACCTCCAGTTACGGTTTTGAAGCATAGCAATGAATTTCGGATGCTTGCTGCTTTTTATCCGGATATCATACGCAATTCTCGAGAAATATTTAATCAATAAATATCACAGCAGCACAAACTAAGTGATGAAAGTCGTGACCTATTTATTGCTCACGAAATATTCCCTTGTAGTCTTCAGGGTAAAAAGCGCAAATTTATTTCGATTATTTACCTAGATTAAATATAGTTCTCTTTACGCCATAAAAATAAAGACTGTTGGTCATGGTATGTGTTCGATGCCTTAAAAAAAACTTAAATAATAACATGTTTACTGTGCGACAAAAAGAAACATATGCTATCTCATTTTTCATTTTCCCCAACCATGACACGTCATTATGTATAAAGATAAATCGTAACGTTATCGAAGCATTTAAAATTACTAACTCAACATTTAACTTTGCGAGTTCGAATTTATCGGGTTTTCTTGGGCGTATGACTTCACACACTTCCAACGATAATCAGCTCGACTGGGAGTTAATTTCCGTTTATTGCACTTCCAATCTTTCTGCTACAAATTTACTCCCGATGACATATTTCGCATACATACATTCGCTGTGATATTTGTAATCACATTTTATAATTTAATATTTACTTTTAAAAAGATAGATTTCACATTTTTTAAAACACAGATAAATATAAATTTGTTATTAATCCAATCTATTATATAATAATAAATTTATTTGTTCATTATAGGTAATATATGTAAAGGTGTTTGAATATATAGAAATCCCTTATTATATCAGTATATCATTATTAGAATACAAATTTTGAATTATATTAAATTGTTAAATAAAGTTAGGTAGGAGTGAAATACATTTTAAAAAGATATAATTAAATAGATATCAAATAAACTATGTCTCATATGACATCGTACATTGTTTACGATTGATGTTATACCGCATATAAATAGATTCCTAAATAGATTTTACTCACAAACTGTGACAATACAACAGATAAACACACTGCATTTAAAGTGGGGTCACGTCGACACCGAATCCAATAATGTGTGGTTTTGTGGTGTTACTAATTGGAAAATGGCAAACATCCTCTGCCCGCATTGCATTATAAAGTGATGCCGATTTTCTACATCACTTGATGCTAAAAGATGACACATCTCTATCTTTATATATATGTGTGTTCTTTAATTACAGACAGCTTGCAAAAGTAGATTGAAACTGTAGTAAAACTATAAGGTTTCTACGCCGTTGTCATACATAATTTTTTACATTATTTTTTTTTTGGGTTTCTTTTCCTTCTTAGGGTTTCGGGTTCCACCGAATTATTACAACTTACCCCCCTGTTCAATATACGTAAATAATTAAAGATATTTTTATAAGTGTTCTATAAACGTATACTGTTTGTCGTGGTCATTGAATGACTTCGAATTGTTCCACTAGCTTTGGACACGATAGTCTGAAAAGAAACACTACCCGAAGAATTGATAACGGTTGCTGAAATACAGTTCTCGAGTAGTAACCTCCAATAAATAAAAAATAAATAAATGTGAATTTCTCTTGACTAACCTAGCACAGTCATTTGGCTCAGTGCAAATGCTCGGAGGCTCATGTATTAAAATAATTTATAAACAAAAACTGCCGGTATTTCTAGATTCAACGCCTAACTTTTTCAATACTATAAGACATTAAGAGTAATTCTATGCTTAGTAATAAAAACCTTGCAATTTGTAGATTAACACCATGTCATTAGTAAATGGTAAATGTTTCAATGACGAAGATTAGGAAAATATATCTATCTATTTAGATGTTTCCTATTATTTCAAGGCCTATATATGTAGATAAAATTAGGCAGGCTATATTTATATTACCATTCCTAAAAAATATAGTAAATGTTGAATATTTTAATTCAAGTCTAGTTAGTACTTTTAAAACACTATTAAATAAACAGAAATATGTAGTAAAATTTTATAAAACTTTATAGGTTACACCACTACAATTATCAGAATATATTATCGTGCCGTAACTATCCGAGGAAAAAAGCAATAATGCTTCCCTTTTTCCTTTTTAATTTTCCTTAACATGTTTAAGCGGCTATGCTATAGACCCAAAAATGCTCAAATTTAGTGTCAACAACTCGACACAAATATTTATAATACTTCTGTACCTTACGAATTATTATTATAAGTGATTTGCACAATTTGTCTACGGCTTCCAACATATTTCCAACATAAAAATGATATGGCAAATACCTACAAAGATGTACTATTTAGGAGAGGGTATTGTATATTTCGTACACATGTCTTCAATTATACCAGTCAATCAATGCACAGCACTGCTCTAAGCGAATAATATTTATATCGTAGCAATCTATCTAAACTGCCTCTGTTACGAAATTAGGTTACAAAACGGACAGACAACAATACCGCTTCGTTCAGGATACTTCATTGTATACAAAACTATTTTACCTTGGTTATTGTTGCAGTGATCAATGCATCATTCATGCATTTTTGTTGCTTTTAATAGATTTGAAAGTGCGATTTCAAGACTTTATTTAAACAAAAGCAAGTAACAGTGACGTCCTGATACGCACTGGGGTTAAATCTATTCGACTAAGTTAAACAACGGCCCTAAAATAGAGTTACATACACAGTCGTATTTAATTCGAAAGTAAGACTTAATACAAATTCAATAGAAGCGGCAGAGAAAGTAGTAAATTCATCAATATCACCCTATACCTTTTATTTTGTATGTACCCAGTGGTCATGAATTATACCAGCGGTGGAGCTACGCTGCAACTTGTTACTAGTTTCAACATAAATTTTCGGCTTCTCTAGGAAGGACCAAAGACCGTAAAATAGCACCATAACATTGCTGTGGTATGTATGGTGAGTCGAGTATTGGGCACCTGATTGTATAGAAATCGAGACATTCCAACTAAATCTTCAGAGGTGATAACGCATATGAAATTTGAATCTATTTTAAGGTTACTTGCAAGTGTTTATTGCAGTCATCCACGATAACTCACCATGGATGAATTATGTGCTCGTTTATCATAAAAAAATGCATCTGATACTAATTACAAACTGTCATAAAAACGTTATATACTAAGAAAACATTTTTAATTTATATATCTCTTGTCCCAAAAATTTATCTATTTCTATTATTTTTTCCTATTTAACTTGAACTTATTGTTCTCAATATGCCAAAGATTTACTAAATGACCGACATAAAAAAACTTCTTCTAAATTTTAGTTCGTAAAGCATTACACACACCCGTTAACAATAAATAAAAACAGGATGAACTGTACTATGTCTAGTACCAACATGACCATTTCCTCACTATGCTTTTTAAAACCATTCATTTTAGGGTAACGCATTTAAAATTAGTATAATATATTACAAATTTATAGATGCCGGGACCGATATCGATAAATAATCGAAAAATCGAAATCATATGTACTACGTAACTTTTCAAGGAATAAAATAAAAATTAAAAACAGAAAATTTACTCAGCCAACAAATTATCAATCATTCTTTAAATACCATTCAATTCCCGTAATATTTGCACCGCAATAAAGATACTTAAATATCTTACTATCTAAATAATTACTTAGCTTACTACCTAAAAATTCTATCCGAAGAAAGTTAAACAAAAGTGATACGTTTAGGTTTGAAGAAAGATTTTAAGATGTTTGGCTGGATAAAATACTGAATTGTATTGTATTGCTCAGGTAGGAGTTGCTATATAACTTGATTGTTTTTTGTCGCCGGTGTTTACTTGTGCGGCATTAACTTTCAAAGTTATTTTTATCTTTGTACGCAATTAATAGTGCATATAGTGCTCCTACTTTCCTATTTTACCAATTTAGACAAATGTAGAAACTTTTTTTACATATTTTTAACTATTATTGTTATCGAAAGGCTTTAGATTTAGAAGAAGAGCTAATATTAGATCAATAAAAAACAAACAACTCTTTTTTAAATAAATATTTAGTTATATAGTTAATTTATTTTTAAAATCCAGACAAATTTAAAAAAAAAACACTTTTTAAATAATAACACGATAAGCCTATGACTATCCAAAAATACAAACATATTCTATGAATAGAAATCGACCTAATAAAATATTAAAAATTATCGCTTAAAAAATTATCCAAACCATATTTACATATTATTTAGATATTTACATCACATCAAACATAGCCGAAAATAAAAGAAATATGCGCAATTGAAGAAATTTAAAGTAGTAAAAATGTAGTTTACATTACATTTTATATTTCGGGAACCAATGACGATTGCAGAAGATTGAATGTAATAATTTCACAGACATCTGAACTAAATAAATTCATTTTATCTCATCATCGTTCTGCAATGTTTTCATTACGCGAGGACAGCACGTGTTTTTTTTTAACCTTCCAAACATTTAAATCGCAGTAATAGAGCCACGGTGCACACAATTTCAGTTTGAAGCACAGATGGGTCGTATCGATCAGGCAAACACCGTGCTTTCACATAATACCTATGTAAGGATTGTGAGACCAAATTACAGGTAACAAGGGATTCCCTCAAATGCGACAACTCAGTGCCTCTTTATTGATGAGTCATGTAGATGTCATGGACCAAAGTCAATACTTACCATAAAGTGAACTGTGTACTCGATTTTCAACCCAATATATAAAATATTTCGAAGACATGTAAAGTCCATCAACCCGCAGTGAAACCGCGCGGTGGACTTTGTTCTAACATTTTATATATATATATATATATATTTAATATTTTATATATAATTTACGTTTTACTTCTCATGATTTGACATCAACACGTACGTCAAATAATTTTGTATTCAATTTTCTCTCGCTTATAATCTACAAAAACTTAAAAAGAAAACCGAATACATTTTATAAAAACACGCTTCATCACGATATATAAATATTTCTCATTCCAGATATCTTTGATATTTGTGCCAGAGCGCGCTGGTATAAATCGATCTCCACGATCTGTGTAAACTAAATTAGTTATGAGTAAGCCGACACACGTGTTAACATTTACAATTTTATAATGTAACGTATTCGTTAATGATTACCTTAAACTAATAAAACAGCCGTCAACTTCTTGGCGACATTCTCAGTTACTTGTTTGTTTTAAAACAAGTATGCCGTGTGTATCGATCAACTTACTTGCGCTGTTGGATCTTTGGTGTTGCGTGCCGAGTATAAGTAAAACTTGAGAGCTATGAAGAAGTCAAAACGGTGTGGCATCTTCGCTAAAGGTGGAATGCGCAAGACAGTACAGGTCATGAAGAAAAATGTGAGGACGCGTGCTAAATATGCCATGAGTAAGATTTATTATTTTTAATTTTGTCATCATCACTCAATCAATATTAATTTAAACAAGATGTTTTTTTTATTTAAAAAATAAAAAATAATAGTTTTATATAAATAATAATAAAAAATATATTTATATGTTAGTGTATCAGAACTTAGATAGAACGATTATTTATTACTTTTTACACTGAGTTTCTACATAATCGATAATCTTCTGAATATTATGAGTCAATAATTTAAAAAATCAAATAATCAAAATCAAGGAAGTATACAACATACGTATAAACTATAAATAAATAGCTTCATAACCACTGCATTGTAAATAAGTGTTTATTTTTTTAAACTCAATGTTTTAATACATTCAATATATCACTAAAGAAATATAAAAAATATATATATTTGATTCCGTCATGACAATAGTTAACCAGAACATTTTTTCTTCGTTCATTATTTTAAATGCATTCGTACACCGCAAAAAGCACTAGAGGCAAAGCATATCTGTTCTGCAAAACAATGTTAGCATTTCACTCCCTTATTGGTTTGTTGTAAAAAGTGGACATTTGCTACTGGCCGACGGTCGGCCCTTTTTTAGAAATGTAATGACAAATGAATGCCCCTTTGTAATTCGGTTCATACCTCGATAGTTGAGAAAAATAAATATTTGATCTATTTATTTTTCTTATTGTTATATGATTTGAATGATTGTGTATATTTTTTTACGAACTATAACCATTGAAACTAAAATTTTGCATAAACGGTCATCAAATCACACCCATATGATCGATTCGCTTTCTTTTTTTTGCCGATAGATTATTATTCAACTATCATTTTTCCTTTCTCGTGAATGTAAACTTTTAACTACCATTTGAGCAACGCAATTTATAAAGACTTCATTCCATCTTAAGTTAGAAGCCGTCGTGAAACCATTTCTAGGATTATATTTTCGTTATTATACAAATATGCATTTTGAACTTATAATAAATTATATGGTCTAATTAGCCTTCACTCGCACTTTGCATCATAAACTTGAAGTAAATAAATTGCCGTGAAACATTTGTTTATCAAAATAAGGATAATAATAGAGCACTCTCACTTGATTATAAGTAATGACTGAAGTCCATTAACACCTTCATCCACCCTCAACTAAGATTCAAGGTACACGCACATGCGTTGTCAACCCTGAGATAAAATGCCTGGCTATTAGCAGATAACTCCAGTCTCTCTAGCTCAAGATATATTCTTATATTCTGTGAGGCCGTGGTTCTTCCCCGGTCGAACCATCTAAACGAATATATTATTACTACGGTTGTACAGTGGCTGCAGTTCGCTGTACTTCTATTCAAATTATATTTCTTATATATAATTTTTTTTTTTTTTGCAATAAAAGGGAACTTTATAATCCTCAGATGCAGGTAAAATCAGCAAAGAATAGGAGTCCCGTGATATAATGTGGTCCTATACGTTATAAAGAGAATAATGCCAATGCGTAGCCCATTAGTTTTATACTAACTCATGAAAAAGTAAACAAAACCATTTCTATATATTAAAGAAATAGTCTTTTCCAAAAATAAAACATGCATTTTAGGAAGGGTCTTACATATTTCATTATTAATAAATAAATAAATAGAACAAAGTGGAACTTTACGGCTTTATAGGTCAGGAGCGATGCTACAAGTTCAAGAATTTCCCTACATTCCTAAGGGTAACATTAAATGAATATACGTCGAGTGTCACGGCAAGACATTTTGAATGCAAACATTTACCTACATATATAATGTATAATAGGTATAATAATAATATATAATGTCATATTTAATGTATAATATTTATTTAAAACAACCCTTATGAAATGTATTATAAATATTGGTTATTAAACATTTTATCCAAATCAATTCACTGAAAACATACAGTTTCTTAAAGTCCGTAGAGAAGGGAAAAATGACGGTTACCTAATGATCCTAATATTATATGACTATAATACCACTAAAATAAGTAGAACTTTAAAACTCATACCTGTCTTCAATTATGTTATTTCTTTCATCCTTTGAAATGTCTGAATCATAGCCATGAATCAAACGCAAAACGTGATTACTATCGTCATTATTCAATGCGTATATCCCTTCGTACCAGTTAAATCTAACTGCCCAGGTGAGCGGACAGGCTTGAACTGGTTACTTCTGTCCAGTGCAAGGTCGTACAACAGACATATTGCAATAGCAGTAGGTTTTTTGTGTTTAATTAATGAAATTCTATGAAATTGATAAACGTCTTTTCCTTTAAGATGACCCTTTGGGCATTAGTGTTTAGATCTAGGATCATCATGATCATCTCAGCATATTTAGAGCACTGCTTGAACTCACTTCCCCTCCCCACCCCCCGCCTCTCACCTCTCCCACTCGCACTTATTGTTACGAAGCACAATAAGCTGCCTAAATCCATTAAGTTCCCGCACAAAGTAGTAGAAGGTCGCTCAATCTTGGGACTTCGTACTACATTGTATTTGACCGTACAAGGCCCCCTTTCGGTAAACTTTCTTATAAGTTTTAACATTAAGAACAGATTGTAAGGGTATCTTATGTATGTGTAAATAATCATGTACAGTAAGACAAGATATAAAAATAGAATCATTATCTACCTAACTACTAGAACATGCCTTTATTAAAATGCGTGAAATAATCCCTTAATCTTCTTAATAGGCATCCATGTAGACATTCGCAGAATTGCACTACAGACGTTGTTCGTCACCGTTAAATATTGTAACTCTTCTGTTATAATAATTAATAATAGTAACTAATACATTAATAAAAGTCACTATATTTAATGCAATTTCTCATAAACGCCTCTATAGCCTACACAAAAGGCGGGCAGCGCATCTGCGAATCCTCTGGTTTTGCGGATATCCATAGGCGGTAGTCACTTAAATCAGGTGAGCTGCTTTCTCGTTTGCCAACTATTCTATATAAAAAAAAAACACAAAAACAAACATACACGTGTCAAAGAAAATGAGATTATCAGTGTCCGAACGCTTCGCTTTTGATTTGACAGTACACGTACACACCGAGGTCGATACCCTGTACCAATACTAAAGAAATCGTACGCAATTTAAATAACGATTTATCATTTACGTAAAGGTGAAGGAATATATCATGAAACCTGTACGTCTAAGAAATATTTGAAAAAATACTTTGATAGCAGTCCGCCAACCTGCACTGCGTATTGCTCCAATATCCTCCTCAGAGATGGGTCTTATCGCAGCAGTGGTATCATATTTAGAGACCTTTTACGTTACTTTACTTTACTTACCCGAGGTTCGCACGTGAACTTCTATATGCGTGTTTCCTTTCGTTTCTTTTTCGATGCGTGTATATGTTGTGATTGTGTGAATGATTCCAAACGAGCACAATGTAAATTATTCTTACAATCCATGACATCCACATCTATCCTTTATAAAGAAGTATATGACCACTGAGGCCTATGATGAATGTCCTTATCACCAAATATAGTAGTAATAAGGTCTCCTATTTAGCTAAGCTAATAATCAAGCTGGTATTCTGTGAAAACGTGGTCAGTCCCAGGACGATATTCCTGCCGTACATAGTTTATAGTATTATCATAACTCTACCACGTATTTGAATATTATTATATTTATTGAATTAATTTCCACTCACGGATTCCTGTTTAAACTGCTTCTTTTCTAATTCTAATGAAATCGACGAATGTTTTCCAAAACATTTCATTTGTTTATAGTTTTGTTTTTTTTTTTTTTTCAAATAAATCGTTTCATATTAGTCTACAATCGCAATGTTGATAGAAGAATGACATTGACTGAAATGTTTGGTAAGCAACCAAAACAAACGTGCAACGTGATTTTCAAATATCTGTGTTGTAAAGAACACTTTTTATCAATATTATTTATTTAAATGTTTATATAAAACAAACAAAACAGGCAGGAGTACATATTGTATAAATTTCATACCACGTCGACATCAAGGAAATCAGTTTACTGTTCGTGTCAAACAATTTATCATTAGCTGTATCTGCGATTTCATATGCGCAAATATATACCACTAACGTGCGCGAGACGTACTGTTAAATTGACAACTCATCTAAATGAAACTATTATATCCCAAGCTTCTCCAATACATCACTGAAAACCACATCCTAATTTGTTCGTACATTGCTGAAATTAGCGTGCTAAGACGTACGATAAAGGCTTTTTACGCCTTTATTTTTAGAATAAGCCTATAACCCTACAAAAACTACTCGACCGAAATTAATGAAACTTTGCAGACATATCAAATAAAAACCATAGGGCAAATTTGGCGATTTTTTGTTAAATAATTGCAAATTGGCAAATTAATTTAAGCATATTTTTCTTTGAGAGTTACACTGACTCATCGACTTATACATAGATAATGCACTAACGAACTTTGTGTATGTCATAAAAACGCCTACGTTTCAATAAAGTAGACTGATAAATCAAAATTTGCATAATTTCATGGACTGCTTTCAATGAGATTGTACGTCACGCAGTAGATCGCTCCCTCTTAAAACGAGGCGAACGCTAGTTAAATTTAGTTTTGATATACAGATCTATATAAGATTAGACAATGTGAGCGCATAATGTAAACATATTTCACAACACAAAATCGTTGTGACGCTCGCAAATATTAAAAAAATATTTTTATTTCTTACTATGTTGATCTTACGGCGCTAGTAAGAATTTTTTAGGTAAAATTTCGAATCTGCCAAAAATATATTTCTATTAAAAAAAAAGACCAAGTACAATCAATACGTTTCGGTACAGTACTGTTTCATTTAAAAAAAATATTTTCAGATCACTAGAAATGTTCTAGTGACCTGGAAATCTATAGCCTACGCGGACAGCCGCGTAGGCTGTAGTTTTACAGATGTAGATAACGATAAAATTTTGCTGTAGTTTTTTGTTACGTAGTTTACACATGTACGGGACATATTAACACTGCTCATTAACCCACGCACACACGCAGCGCGTCTCATTTGTCTCGCCTTCCGCGCGTAGCGGCCGCGATGATAGCAACCGCAGTTTTTCGGTATACTTTCGGAGCGCTGAGTTATTATGTTGCGAATCGGCTGACAGTCGTGGAGAATCCTGACTGATAGCTTTCGTTCCGTGTGACAGTGTTGACGCCAGTTTACCATGCGGCGACATTGTTTGCGTATCTGTACGCTCGGTTACACTCAACGAATACTTTTGACTCATTGTGTCGCACCTTGATCTTGATATCGTCGCTGTCATATTGTCACTTGATTCTGTTTTACGAACGGTCTCAACGTTGAATGGGATATTTGAGTAAATACTAACCGAGTTATTTCAAACACTTTATCACGGTCTGTGTTAGTTTATTATTACCATATCTGTTTAGTAATACTTTTTATTTATTTGACACTATTATGCGATCACATACAGCCGACAAATGTAAGTCAAACTGTGCTATATTAGAAGTCCTTGATATAAAGTAAATAGTAGATGTTTAATTTTTTGACGCAGGACTTCTCACTAAACAAATAAGCTATGCAGTGCGGATTTTGTTTTATATTTTTTCAATTCATTACGCATACGTGCGATACCTAAATAATTACTAGTATAGTACTTTACAAATATAATTTATTAGGTAATCACTCTTTGATTTAATTAAATAAATATCTAAAAATAAATGCACATTGGTATCAGGAATATGTACGGTGTCTGTTGAAGGATTATATAATTATAAATCATAATAAATTCCATATGTGAGTCCAAAAACGACCATCCTAAAAAGCCCTTGCTTTATTATTGGAAAACTCATGAATTATTTTTTAATAGCAGTTATTCGTTGCCTAATTTATATAAAAGACGTGTCGTTAAATTATCGCATGATACGTATTTTATATATTTCTTTAATACGATAATAATAAGTCGGTCTTTATGTCAAGGTCGACGTGCGAAACAAACAAGATTCCAATACCTCATTTCTCCCATGGGTATCATTTTATTGAAGGGAAAGCATACCTTATGCACTCCCACCATCGCGAGGATAATATAGGTAACAACTTACTAAAACCCTACAATGTTCCACTTTCAAGGAAAGCTGGCACTCATCTACGGCCCCCAACAGCGCCGGGTACCTATCGGCAGCCACTCCTCGACCAGCTAAGGCGTATCGGTACACAAGATAGACTTTCCTACGCGATCCTCATCTTACCCATTCCCACTCGATCGACTCCCACCCCTGCAGTCCAATGTGGGCTCTGTAGCCAGGCAGCGGCCACCCCCGGCCTTCCCAACGTCATAGCCCTCTTTCCTTCACTATGGGTGACGAAGCCACGGTTATTAAGCCCACCCGCCGCGACTAGGCAGTAATCCGTCACTGATATAGCCAACCAGTCTACTCACATTGGTTCCAAACCTGAGAAAGGGTTGATTCCTAATTAGCATTATTCACAACGACGTTATTATCTATATTATGTACATCAAACAACCTAAGTATTAAAATCAAAAGCAATCTTCAAATGACACACATAAAACACTAAAAATACAGCAATGCTTAAGTTATTGATCTTAGAAGTCTTGTTTTTCTAATATACATATATAAATAGGTATATATATATATATATATATATATATATATATTTAAATATATATGTATATATATATTTAAATATAACTTAATGTTTTTATTCTGTGTGTACATGAATAAATAAATAAACTATATTTTGATTGATTTAAAGTAATCAAGCAACTGATATAAAATATTATAATGCGATATTTAACTAGATTATTTTTTTACTGAAATGCGATGAATATATTTTCAAAACGAATACTTCAATTTTATTTCCATCGCACTAATGATGTGACATTGAAAGTTGAAAATTGTAGAAAGATGCTGAACATAACTATTTGATTTGCAACGAACTCGAGTCGAGTAAATCTCTCTGATTCAAGCACTTCCGGTTGTTTCTAATTAATTTTATTAAGGAATATCCACTCTACGTTCTCCATTTTGCCCTAATTTCTTCTATTCACTAATCTATGTCTTGACATAGCTATAAAAATCATTTGAAGTAATTAGATTTATTTATAAATTATATTTTAAAAGATATAAATATATAAAAAATATTTCGGGATTAAAAGTAAAAATAAACGTGGTAAAATAACTTTCGTATAAAAATATTTTTTGATATTAAATATTACTTTGTACATAAATGGAGAACTCGAATGAACTACTTTATGCATGCCTAAATTTTGATGGTAAGCAACAGAGAGATTTACTTGATATCTGCTTATCCTAGAATTTATTTCAGATTTGTAACCAGCGGTATCTAGTATTTACAGATTGATGCGGTTAAAATAAGTTATTTAAAATAAAGTATATTTGTTTGACGTCTATGCGTGTTTGTAATATCGTCACAGTGGAATGTCGCTTCTATCCTCTTATCCCAGTTAATTTTAAATACATTTTGTTTGGGTTACACATAACCTTAGATCTTTGAAACAATTTATTAGTAACAAACAATACAACACATTTACGTACATATACGGAAGACTCAAAACTTTCACTACTCAAATATTTTTTGGTATATAGAAATGCTAACGTAATAATAATATGATTTAATATTGCTATAATTTCAGCCTATTGTGGTCGCTATCGTCTTTCGATTCTTTATTGATGATGGAAGCTATTAATGAATGAATTCAAATTTGTCTATAAACACATTTACAAACATCTCTATAATATTGTACGAAACATCTACGGTATAGAGACGTGAACCCTGACCACATTTTTTCTTTTGATTCACAGGTCATTAGCCCCAACGCGATTAATTTTTTTTTAAATGGTAGCAGTTCTATTAACATCTCTAACATTCCGGTTAACCACTCCAACTAAGCTTAAAATGCTTGTGCTAGGAGATGGTTCATGACAATAGTCCAATTCGAACCTACGACCTTAAGTTTCGCAGACAGTACTCTAAACCACTATGCTATTGACACTTCAAACTTTGACCATGGGTGTAACGAGGCACTTGAAATGGAAAGAATTAAAAAAAATATTAATTAATCGCAATAACATCCGTAATTTTGTTTTATGTAAAACAGTATTTGCGTAAATATAAAAAAATCCTAACATAGCAAATTCGCTATTGTTGTGATCGATTATTTTTTGTTTGCATAGAAAAATTTGTATCTATACAAGTCATCAAGTATGGTGTCTGAATTTAGACTGAATGAGAAGGTTGCCCGACTTATGATGATCTAGTACGTTTTTATATCACAAACTGTAAATTATATTTACACTTACTCAATATAGCACAAAGTTTATATATTATTATAATATGTTATATTATATATATATATATATATATATATATATATATATATAATATAATAATATAATATATATATATATATATATATATAATATAATAATATAATATATATATATATATATATATATATGAATTTGGTGACAAACAACCGAACAACAAACTGAATGGTATAAAAATATCATGCGGCTAGCAATCACCAACGTCCATAATAATAATGAAAAGATGGAAATTCGGGATGGATCCTTTATTGTCAGAGATTGAGTTTCCGGTTTCCGACACTTGCAGCACGCAATATATATACTAGCGCAAAGTTTCTATATAACGTTAGTGTTGTGTCATTTATGTGAGACCCTTATCCGTAAACATATAGAAATGATAAGGTTCGACGTAATTTTATCGCCTAAAGGGGCGATAAAATAAATGATAAATTTAATACTCGTATGCATTCCTTTAAAAATTATGAAACACCGGGCATTTATACGGCGTCATTAACTTCTCTTTAGTACGTATTGTAAAAGTTTGTTTCAGCACTTGGAAATCTGCCACGAAACCCGCCTTGCGCCTCTTCCATTTTTATTCAATCTTATCATTGAAAGCTATGTAAAGAAAAATCACAAAAGCTTTCAAAGCTTGATTGCAAACGAAAATTTAATTGGACATGACACTCAAAGTAATTTGCGTTTTCTTAAACATATTCTGAATCGTTTAGTCATTGACCACTGTTTAGTTTATTATTGTATCGTTTTATAGCTGATAAGGCATAGAGTTGATCAGAACTAACAAATACCCAAAACAAAAAATACGGCTTTCCAAAAAATTAAACATTTTAATACGGACAAAATATTATCCCTTACCTCCACAAGTGGCACACCGTAATAGCCTGTAAATGGGGGTTTTGCTTTTTGTAGGCGGCATACTACATAGGCTACGAAACGTACTATATATAACATTTCCTGAAGTACATCTACCTAGGTAGTTAAGTCGACCGGGGATAGAAAACACCCCCAGAGAATACCAGCGTGAAATAGCAGCGTAACATTACTGTGTTACTAATACCGACCACACAAGGATTCGAGGTATAGGAGACCCTGTTACTGGTAGAGGCTGATTCTAGATCAAGGTATCACGGGCCTCACGGGGGACAAATAAATTTCAACTTGGTTCCTTTGTTGTTGATTGTGCTTATAAACACTATGTATAAATATGGTTATTTTTTTATGGTTCATGGCCACCGTTAGCCGGAGGGTTTTTATAGATTCACCGGGTTGAAACGTGGCCGAGCGCTTAGGGCACTCAGGCGGGAACTTTATTAATGGGTAACCAACACAAGGGTTCCCGAGATGGGATCTCGGCTTGTACCGTTACCCTGAGAGCGTAAGCATCTGACTCGACGGTACCCGAGAGGGCAGAGGTTCGACGTTAGTTTAAAAAAAATCTACCACACAATTACAAAATGAAAATAGGCACGTAACCAAAAAGTCGAATTACGTAATGTTTAATGGTCCACGGTAAACCACAGTATCCAAACGACACGGCTGGGCATTTCTTTTTATGTTATTGAGACACTTAAGTAATGCCTAATGAGATATTTTTTTTATTAAAATTAGGCCAATATTTGATTAGATTCAATGAGAAGAAATCTTTGATTAGAGGCAATGACACCATTTAATGTCAGCTGTAAATTTTATTTGTTATTTTCTTATTACAATTGTGTGATTAAGGTACTTGTCCTTATTATGAATATAATATCAAACTATATAACTTGCTGTTTGTAAATAAATACCAACAAAAATAAATTCAATCAAAGAAATATTATATCCTTTATAAATGTTATCTTTTTTTTAACTAAACACAATTACAAAGTCATTCTCGGGGAATCATTTACAAACACCCAACAACTGTCAGATAAATTGTGAAGTATTCTAGATAAGGGCAACCAGGTCTTCGATTTATTAATTTATTCATCCTTGATGAGAAATTATAACGTAGATGCATTGTCCCTGTACCCTTAACCATTAGGCTATCGCCGATTTTTAATAAAAGATAGTGCAATAATTACTGAATACTATCTTGAAAAAAGCGATTTAACCCAGCTTTTTTTATTCAGCATACATACCTAATGAAGTGACATCACGAAGAGTAACTTCAATAGCAAGTAACTCTAGGCTACTAGTTCAAGGTTGTACAGAATTATGAAGAAACTATTATAGATACAATAAATTTTTTTGAGCGCTTCTTGCACTTCTTTTAAGTTAATGTGACAAAGTCATTTTAATATAATAAAACAAATATTTAGCATAGAATCTTTGCTTTCGTCATTTTAAAATCAAATATTTGCGGACTGTTTCACCACAGCGCCATCTATTACTATATTACAATACTAAACCAAACTGTGTTTAAAAATTTACACCGTATGCGATTGAGAATTACTGCAAAATGTTATGAGAGGTTTCGGTCCAAGTTAATTTCAATTCCAATTTCTATGTTAGTATTTACTGTCTTAATTACAGTTATATTTACAAATACAATCATAGATAATAAACGACTTTGCGGTTTTATTAACCTTACTTAGATACTAGTATACAGGTTCTGGTTTCATTCATTCATTAGGTCATTATTTTAATATATTTGATTAAGCTAACAGTCTTTCTTGACCAACTAACTCTAAATCAAGCGTCATATGGTTACGATATCCCACGAAAGAGTTAGCTTCTACTGGAGAATGACAACAATCTCAAGAAAATACCATCGTTATATTTGTTTTCAACCGAAGATTATTACTACGTCCTCGAGTATGAACCGTCCATAATGAAAATTATGTTAGTATCTATGGATCACAGAAATCACAAGCCATCATTTAAACTGTGTACTCACTGGTCACCCTTACTTACATAGAACACCCCTCAACAGTAATCAAAGTAAAAATCGAAATACTCGTACTAAGTTTTGCCTTCGGTGACATTTCACTTATTTTAACTTTCTTTTATATTCTATCAGTGCTAATGAATCATATGACCCAAATTTGAGCTTGGCCTTCAATAGAAGCACGCAATAGTGCTCGGCATTGCGGATGTTCGCTAGCAATTGAATTAAACATGGCGAACATCTCTTTTTGTAAAGTTATTTAGAAGTTTATTGTATTTGAATTTTAGTTAAATTTATTTAGCACCGAAACATGACCCTCGCTTCGGAGAAGGATCACGTCTTTACCTGCGTGAAATGGATGCATAACTCTGGTGTATTTCGTAGGGTTAGCGTAGCTAGATCCTGGTACACAAATACAGGTAACGAGGCAATCCAACTCAGTCCTTATATAGATTACAACTCATGTGCATTATGAATCTTTGAACAGGATATGTTACCGCCTATCGACCCTAATGTTATAAAAAATGTTAAATAAAATGCTGTGAATTATAGAAAATGAATTTTATCAATCTGACTACGCCAGGGCTGATAACACAAGTAGATGAGAAAATGGGGTCATCAGGTTACGAGAATATAGTGGGAACAAATTTGGTGTTACCTATATAATATTTACAATAACATAAAATATTTTATAATAAGAAACCAAAATTGTTTCCTGTTTGACTACACACGAATAGTAGCACTTTGTGGCAATGAATTGGATAGCCAATGCGAAACGTAAATTATTTAGAGTATTCTCTACAATATTAATAGCACCCTCCACTAGAACAAGTTATCAACGTGAATTATTTCACCTAGGTTCAAAATTACTCTAAGGAAACTCTGTAACAGGCCATAAGTTTCGTAACAAGATACGATCGATCCTTGCCACCTCCAACACCGGCGATCCGGAGCGTGAACTACAACTAAATTTCTTTATACAATTGAACAGTACTATCTTTGAATCACAGTAAGTTTATAAATGTTTCTGTTTCTATGTTTTTTTTTTTGGTATGTAGCGATATTCAGTTTTTGAAATCAGTATTTTTAAAATATTGCTCATTCGTAGTATTTAAGGTATTATATATTCTTAACTGGACATGACTTTCTATCGCTATGGGTTTCTATCACTATTAAATAAATCGTACGACTTTTGATGTTTGTGTTATATATATATGAAACAAAGGTAATTATTATATTTAAAATGTAATTTTATTATAGTTACTCAAATAATCTTCCCTGATTTTGAATACACATGATGGTTTAGCGTTGGCTTTCTCCTCTTCTCCCTTGTCATCAATATTTTGTAATCCAACGGGCTTAAGTCTGAACTGGAACGGGGCCATTCGTCGTGTCTGCTGAAGTCGATTCCATGGGCGAACGGCCAGTTTTCCGAACTTGCTGTAGTCCTATGAAATGCCACTAAATCTTGATCGAATATCCAGTGTCGGTTTCAGAACATTGTTTTAGAAAGAGTTTCCGTAATGTTCTAAGATGTTCCGTGTTGTCTACTTTTTTCATAGAAAAACATCTCAGCAGCTTGGAGTGTCATACTCAGGAGCCACTCCAGGCCAAACCGTGAGTGATGAAAAATAATTCGCACACTAGACTCTCAGGATACGTTTGCTTGCTTCTTAATTGTTGTACGCTTATATATATATATTTTATATTTATATATTTTTATTATATCCTTTTGTTTGTTGTCATATTTTTCATCGTGAATTTTTTTTTCATCTCCAAAAGGATATGTTATTTGTTAAGAAAAACGGGGAATTGTCTTAACGGAGCGTCGGAAAAACTAACACTTGATAGTTTTTCCGACGCTCCGTTAAGACAATCCCCCGTTTTTCTTCAATAAGCTTAAAGCCTCCTGTCTTCATATAGCACTCTTTTAACCTAGTACTGGTTAAATCCTTACACTTGTGGACTAGATTTTGTTGGTTTTGCGCCCACACTGTTTTTATGACTGAAGCTGGTGTCCTAACCGCACCAAGCCGGCCGCTCCTCTTTCGGTCTTCAAAGCTCGAATCTTCACAAAATCGTTTAATAGTACGATAAACGAACCTAAGAATTGTTTTTAAATTTTGCAGAAGTCTATAGCTCTCGGTTGGCGAGTAACCGCAACGGTGAAACGCTATAAAAGCGACTCTGTCTTCCTTTTGCGTCACATTTTGATATGAAAGTGATTTTTCATCAAATAAAATCAAATTACATTGATCTGACTTGACTTTTTTTGGTGCTCTAGTATTGGCCTTTATCTTGTTTGAAATAGTAAGTAAATGTCCACAAAAGAACAAGATAAAAACGATGCATGCTTCCACCACGCATGCATTTTGCGTTCATATGACTTGTATTTGAATTTAAAAAAAACACCTGATTCCGAAGTTGAAGAGACCTCTCTACATAAAAAGACTTCATTCTTTATTATATGCTATATGAGTATAGATAGTAACTACGTAATTATTATAAATTCTACTTGAAAACGCGAATACATACTTCAACCCAATCTGGGTTTCAATCAACTATTAAACATACAATGTCAATTAGTGAGCATTTCTTCATTAGTCCGCTTGACCATGTAAGGACTACGCCCTCACAAAATACCAGCATGAAATAGCAGTTGTTGTGTTTCGTTTCGTTGGTTTAGGAATCCCAAGACATATTTAGGGATTCACTGTTCTCCCAATCCGCAGCCAGGAGGCCTGTTGCTGGGGGAGGCCTAATGCCTTGCCTGTTAACCTATGCGAATCTTAGAACTTCATCTGATAGAAGGCGTCTGTCCGAGATCTAGGCGACGGACACAGGGGTCAACCATCGCCAAATAGTCAAGCCTCGAGGTGGTACGCGTTCTCATCAGCGATGCAAAAAATGTGTCTCTGGCACATCGCCTTGCCATGTCCTTGCCAATATCCAGCAATATTGCAAAAACAATTTTAACTTTTTACTAGAAAAACTCTTAGCTCGGAAACACATAATTAAAAACATATTTTAAATCTAAAAACAAACAAATAGAAGTAACTACTTACTTTTTTTAACATTGAATTTTTGTATAGCAATTAAAGTAGTCAAAGCTTACTTTTTTAGTTATATTCAGAATTTTTAAATTGAAATCGTTGAAAGAAAATCAAATAGGTATTAATAACTATTAGACGGCTTTATTACTTTACGGAATAGGCCCAAGTATATTTATATTTCAATATTAAATAATGCTTGTTTATCTAAAGCCTTAGTTCCCAAAGTGGGCCATGTGGACTCCTGGACCCCCCACGGGAGACTCGACGGGGCTCTAAGATGGCGTGACAAAACATGTGGGCCCAAAATTCGTATGGGGGTCCAGGAAAATTTATTTACTTTCGACAGTGAAGAACTAAAATGTTGGTTTGACTTCACCTATCAAAATAGGCAGATAATATTTTAAGAAGCTCAGCGACTGTTACTTTTAAAAACTTGCATATTCCACATTTTTTGTGGAGTTTTGGGAATGTGGTAGAAATATAGCTGCAGGGGCCACCGGAACCAGGTCAATTTTGAAAGTGATGATCTAAAGCAATGGAAAGCACGTCCTGAGCCAAAGAGCTATAGATGCAGGATCCAAGACCCAGTGGTATATACTACATAGCAGGATAAATATATTTCTTACCACCTATCGTATAGTTTTCTTAATGTACGGGGTTTTACCTGGTGAAATGGAAGTGTGAAGTGAGTATCCACATATATATATATATGGATAAAACCACTTATAATTAAACTAATAATTATTGTTACTGCAAAAAATATTGTAATCAGGGAAGTTTGCGCATTAAAATCTTTTCATTAATTATAGTTTTCAATGCTGCATCTACACAAATGTCATAACCCGCCAGTGTCATAAATTTTTACCGAAGAGTGTTACCAAATGTTTCTGTACAATTTAAAGGTAAATCTAATTTTTTTACTTAAACTTACTTTAACCCTTGATATGGTTAACTTTTTCTGTTACTTTACAAATATTTGGAAAGAAATGAGTATAAATTGCCCCGGCTTAAGCTAACATACGTGTATGAAGATAAAATTTTCGACACTTGACTCCAACAATGAAATATTAGCAAGGAAGTATTACAATATTAATAATAACATATTGTTCCAGACTACATGGACCGTCTGTCTGAAATTTTGTAGATCAGATCATCTGTAAACGAACACTGCATACGAATTTTCCTCTTACCTTGATGCACATAAATTAAGTTGGATAAAGTAATAATCAACGTTAGTGTAATTATACGGATACTTACAGTACTTGGTTTAAATTTTATGAAAATCGTAATAACTTTTATTACGATACTTTCTCGTTCCACTTTGATATGTTTAATAAATACCGAAACGTCATAATGTTAATCACAGACACTCGGTTATCTCACTAATATTTCGTACTTAGGCACTACTTACTACTATTACATCCTATTCTCATGTTCTTTGTAAAATTTCAACAAACTAATATTATTAATAAAAAAGTACAAGAGTTAATTCAATATAACTAATAATAAAGATTTTATCGAGTTTATTTTAACGACGTAATTTACCATGCTTTATAGCACTCATAGTCACAGATGACTAAGGTATTTGACATCCTGTTACATAGTTCATAGTTAGCATGAATTACCGTTAAATTATCTATTTCGGTTCCGCAATTCACGTAGATACGTAGAATAAAATGTAGGTCTTAAAACATTGACGATTTAACAAGACTTCAGTCTGTGACTATACTTTAAATCGAGCCCATGATTAAACCAAATTCACAACTATATCTCTCAAAGTTAAAATAAGTCGATATATAAAAGTTTTATTCAATTGGTGGATTTCGCGTAAATACGAGTCAATATGGATATCACTAAAAATGTTTTGCAAGCTTTCAACTGAAGTATCTAATAACGTTTGAAAGAAATATCTCTTTATATATAACCTTAATACAGACCAATTAACTTTGACAATTACAAATTACATAACAGAACAATTAAATTGTAATATCAAAAATATTAATTTAAATAATAAAACAGATATGTGAAGGGGACATTTAAATCTCCAACAGTTCCGTAATGCATTGTCATCGAGAACCTTTCATCGTCTAGACGTCTCCGACATAAAGGAAGCGCAACCTTGCGCACATTGCGACCATGGCCTTTCAATGCCGTTATCAAGTCGTGGGAACGACCCCAGTCTGATCGCAGTTTAATCCAAGCTTTATTTAAAATATTGGAATAATATAAATAAAAATAAAACCTGCGGTAGAGAGATAATGATAAAAATACTATGTACAAGAAATGTATAAGAATTTTAGATATATAAAGCGCCTTACTGAAATAATAGTAGAAGTCCATATTGTATTTTATAGGCAATCCAACAACAACTTATAAAAAAAATTACAAAACAACTGATTACAGTAGATAAGGCCAACTCAGGATAGCAATTGGTTAACAGCTATTTATGAACAGTATTGTGGTAGGTTTTTATTTTCATGGGTGAGTGAATGAGTGTTTGCGTGCATGGGTGTGCCTGTGTGTGTGTGTATGTATATGTTAGGGATGAGTGATGTGATTTAGTACGTTAATAGTGCTTAAACTTAAAATAACTTAAAATAGCACATTACTTTATAAGTTATTTCTATCATTGTAAGAGCACGTAAATATAATAAATAAACTTTAATTTATAAAATAAAATATGATAAATATACTTTAGTATTTACATTAAAAATCAAATTTAAAAAATTGAGTCACCTGATCAAAGCATACATGACAATAACCGGAATATATAATATTGCATACAAAATTCTAACGATGCGTTCTTAGTTTCATCTAAAGTTACTCGATAGTTCCCTATACAAACACGCCAAGCTAAACTGTGTTTAATTTTCATTTACTTATCTTGTAATAGAAAATTTTCAACGCATCCCATCATTAGACTGCTGTTAAGCTGGTCATTAACATGAACATCCTCTATAAACCCACCAGGACCACGATCTTCAGACTAAACTGTAGACTTAAGGCTAAACAAATGATTAAAGACAATTTTAAGTCCTAATTTACCACGCATTTCGACAATAACAATATTCAGAAAGTTAGCAGAATTTTAGTAGAACTCATGCACAAAAAAAACAAGCTAAATTTCAAATTGCCTATTAGACCTCTTCAACTCAACCGTAGAGTAAGAACTTTAATTGTTAAGTACAAGCCGACTGCAGTTGTGGAAAATTAAACGTTAGTGACGGCAAAGCGGTAAAAAGCAATTTACAAGAAATTAATGCAGAGACTAATTCATTAATTAGTCTCGCTGCGTTTTTGGGATTTAAAAATGAAATGCCATTTACTGGGTAATTTAGACAAAACTAGAGTTTAATTTATTTTAGCCGCTTATTAAATAACTTACTATTAAGAATATAATTAGTTGGTCCAAATGTCGTGCATTATGATTTTCGATGAAATCTCCCATTTGCTTATTGTGTACATTTACAGATGTGCACCATTTTTGTCCGAAAAATGAATAACAGTAAGCGGTAATGGCACGGCGTAATGATACCGCCCTCGTGCCATACATTTTGTTGTGTATGAGCTACACTGCATTTTGTTTCTATCTGCAGAATGGGTCAGCTCGACCGGAGTAGGACCACGCTCTCACAGAATACCGGTGTGAAATAGCAGCATAATGCTGCTGTGTTTCGTCTGGTGAGTAAAGGGATCCGGAGACCTTTATTACTGGTGACGAGGCATTCCATCTAAGTCCTCAACGGTGACAACGCATCTGCATTATGATTCCTTGTCAAGGATGAATGTAGATGTCATGGGCCGCAAGAATCACTTAACATCAGGTAAACTGTGTGCTCGTTTGCAACTCACAATGTAATAAAAAAAAAAAATACCATCAATCTGCCAAACAGACCCAAAAAATTATATTTTGTGTAAGCGACAGTGCTCAAGGTTGGTGTGACTGTATGTTATTCTTAGTTTTTCCCTATCAGCAAGGACTTCAAAATCATGTTTCTTCAATGTTTGTTCAATAAATCTTGACACAGTTTAGAAGTATATACTATTACTATTACAGTATAATCAAGCTTCCTACCATGTAAATCCACGTCTATTTAATTTACATATAATAATTGAATTAGTACTCGGCGCTGGCTTCCACCATAAGTGAAAACACCAATAGCATAAACGGGAATACGTAAAAGAATACGTCATTGACAGTATCTGACGAAAAACGATACATTAACATTTGTTAACTGTTTTCTTATTATTTTAATATCTTGATAAAAGCATAAATCTCATTAAAAATGGGGAGATTAGACCGCATAAATTAGATTGTAATGTGCAAGTAGCACATAACATGTAAGTACTTACTTAAAATATTATTCTCAATAAGTAGCAACAATGCCTTCCCGTGCTTTCACAAGTCGTCATGCATTAATGGGAACTCTTCTCCGAAAAACCAAGCAAATGGCGTGACATGAGGTTCCAGCCCACTATTCATGCTGCGTTCGTCGATAAACAATATTGTCCCCCATAACATAAATGACCACTAGATGAAATGCAAAAAGATACCGCCTAGCAAATTCCAACCTTGCTTTCCGATAAACTATAGTAACTTTTGGTCCTCAAGCCTTCTTCTTACCATATTGTTTACTAGTAGATACTTCAAGATCTTCTCTGATTCTATCTTAAAAGCCAACTGTAGAAAGATGTTTATCTAGTATAGATGGATTTTGTCACGTCGTCTTCCAGATCAAGGTCTTCAACGATGTTCTCTCCAAATGACTTCTCTTTAAACAACGTTAATAAACCCTCGGTACACATAGATCAACTGAGGCTTAATCTTGTTCTTACTTCCAAATTAATAATTTCAAAAATGAAACCGAAAATTCAGTATAACAACGTAGTCACGGTGAAAGTTTAAAACTAATACAACTTTTTGCACAAAGAAGATTTTATGAGCTAGTATTATAAAAATATATATATCCAAGTACCTACGTAACGTCAAGAATCAACGTGGGTAAACACCTAGAGCCTTATTTATAAAAAATGGCAAACAATTAAAATTAGACCATCGCATGTTTAAAATAATAATTTTCTATACGAAAATGACAAGGTGGGCGATATTTTTAGCGGCAGTTCACTAATAAGTATTTAGTTTTTATCATGGTCTTTGTGCACATAGGCCATTTATAGTTCTGCAAATTTGCTGGGCGGTCGGATATTCGAATTATTCATAATGAGGTAAAATAAAAGAAGCATATCATATTGTGGCGAGTGACGAGAATGAAGATCAATTTATTAACAGATTTTGGTATTACTTTGTATGAATTTGGTGTGTAGCATTCTTGAGTATCCTCAATTAGATAAGTAGATAAGGCAATAATGATATATTCAACATTGTAATGATGATTACAAAACCCTATAATTAGATCAATTTTGTTCTGTTTTATATTAAGTTCTACGTAATAAAACAATATTAACAATTATTAAACTTTTTCTAGTATTTTTTATTATATTATTTTTTTATATATTTAATTTATTATGCAGAGTACCTTGAAGCAATATTGTAATTGCCCGTAGTGTATCGTGTTAATGAATGCATTATTTCCTTCTTTCATTAATCAACGATTTTAAGCTAATTATGGCAACCTTGTGTATAAACGATAGACTGAGTTCAAACGTACCAGACCTTTCACATTGTAGCGTACTATAAACAGAATTGAGTATATAATTTAAACATCCAGCAAGGTTTGCTTATTCACGAGCGATCAAAACGCTTGTAAGAATGTTTATAACTGGATATAAAACTTGAATTATATCTGTCAAACTCTAATAGTAATTAAATAGTTTATAACTAGATTATTTCATTCCAATAGCACCATATTTGGCTCTTGGAATTAAATCATATCTTTTTTCTCTCATATTTTTGTACAAGTTAATGACAAGAACAAAATTTATCCAATGTATGTAAATTAGCCTTTCTTTTTCTATCAATTTTTTTATCATATTATCTATTGACTATTTATTATTTTAATGACTCAATGAAATTTTCTAGATAAAGCATAAATGACAATTAAAATATATGTATCCTAATGATCGATGTTTCCCTTTGTTAATATTTTAACTTAATCAAATACCCAATTATTGATTTTAGTATTACTGTACCCTTAAATGGGGGATTACTGATAGTTTATTTTCTGTTAACACACTGACACTCACTTTCTGTTAAAATTGCAGATAAATTTTAATAAGAAAAGCTTGATTTTCAAGAGTCACAGAAAACTTTCAATGAAAAATCTCGACTCTAATCTCGAGCGGAGATTAAAATCTAATGATACGGCCTGATTCTGTCAATTGACTTTATGATATCTTTTGCTAAGAATAAAAGTTTAGTAGGTTTATTATAGCCATGGATGTAAGTATGAAAGGATAATAAATGCTGTCGAAACTACTTGTTTATTAATGTGTACTATTTAAATATATGAGTTTTTAATCCACCGAAAATAATGTTACGTAATTGCAACTCAGTAAACAATAATACAACATTGTACACCGAACTGATGACACTTTCACACTGTACCCGTTCAGTTCTTCACCTCGTAACCGAAGAGAGATGATATATTGAAAGATGAAGGTACTCCATGACTCTGAAGAATATTATTTTACAGTACAGATGTTTCTCCGCATTTTCTACCTACCACGTTATATCGGACGGACATATACACCGAGTATCGATATGCTGCATTTCTATGAGATGTTGATCCCACTACGGTCTAGACGACCTTCTTAAACCATTTTCTATTTCATCTTCAATTTAACTTATGCTAGTGAATGTAAGGCCGCATTGATCTCAAAACATCGGGTAAACTGAGTTTCCTATATTTATTATTGTCTTGTTTCGGCCTATTTCTTTTTAAAACAGCCGCATTTCTTCCTATTCCTTCCTACAACTGAGACATTCTTCCTAATCAAAAAAGATTGAAAAATAACCTTCATTAAATAATATAAAATAATCTTGACAACAAACATACTCTATAATTGTTAAAACAAATAATTTACGAAAGTTAATCCAACTGTATTTGGATAACATAATCGCAACGGTAACAATGTTTTTCAAACATTAATTGAACCATTCCTAATGTGTTATATTACCTAACTTTGGAGACGTGGGTGCCAAAAGCAACAACGACCTTTACAACTCGGCAGTACTCGAGCCAAATGAATCACTGAACAAATTTATTCACACAACACATATTCATTAACTAGTTTTCGAAAAAAAGGGCGAGGAACCTTTACCCGCGGTTCAAATAAAACCTAATACTGGTTTTTATAAAAATTATCATTATAAATATATTAGTATTTAGTATTGTATTTTTTATTATTATTATTATTTATTTAAGGAAAACCATTAAGAATACATATGTAGTATTATTATAATATCCTCTAAGGGTAACCCAACTTGCAAATAAGAGAAGCAAATTATATCAAGTACTATCTCAAAATACGAGAGATAAATAAAATTGGCAACTTAATGTAAATGTCGTGAACTAGAAATACTTAAAAATAGTGTCACTATATTAGTGCATTAAAAGTAAATTAATGTAATATAATAAAATTATTGCACCTTTTTAAGTCTTTAAGTAATACCAAATAAAAATTATACAATGTCAGTTCACGATTTAAAATTTCTATTTCAATTATTTATTTTGTTTACTAATCATTTTCACTAATTTATAAAATGTTTATCAATATACATCATTATTACTATTGAAATGTATAAAAATGGAATAAAAATAAATTGGATAATGTCTGAAAATTAAATTAAAAAATAATTACTTCCACAACAGAAAAAAAAATGATTTACCGTTAAGTCGCGCCTACAGAATTTCTTTTTGGAACATCAGGTTTCAAGTAAGCATTCGTATATATTAAATTTTCACAAGTATTCATTGCCGATGACATAAAGTCAAGAGAAACAAAATTCACTTTTTAATAAAGCTAATACAGCTAAATGTACCCTCTGGCCTAATCGATTCTTCATCGACCTGACGAGCTTCTTTACATTTGGTGAGCAATTGTTTGCCATCCGTCAACGCCGTGCGAAGCTCGGTAACAGGCTAGGACAGGATCTCTGAATCTTACCTTATTTTTTAGGTCATCTCAGATGTGCTCAATTGGATCCAAGCCGAAGCTTCGCGCTAGCCAGTTCAGGTGTGTATACTAGGCTCCTGCAAAAATTCGTTAACACAGGTTGCAGGATGTGGTCGAGCACTGTCGTGCAGCACAAATTTTTCCCTGGATGACTCGGCATAGGGGACAACATGGGCTTGTAGATTCTCGTCGATATACCGTTGAGCCGTTAAAGTATGTCATCTACCACTAGTTCCAATAAAAATGAGATCGCATTTGAGTAGAGCGAGATGCCGTCCCGTAACACGTAGGAACTTCCCCCATAACCGTCTGTTATTTTCATCTATAATTGCTGTACAGGCAGACTCTGCTTTCATCGGAGAACTGGCTGGCCTTTTTGGGGTAAGGTGACCTGCCTTTAAGCGTCTTTTGACTGTGCACTCACTAACAGCTACGCCTTTCGTCTGTCTAAGCTGCTGTTGGACCTTAACGCCTGTGAAACATGGATTTCGGAGAGCAATGCTCTGCACGTCTCTCTCCGACGTGCAGAGCTCCTTTTCGAAAGAAACCTGTCTCCTGGAATCTTCTGTAAATTCTTGAGAATAGACTGCATTCATTTTCATTTGCCTTCAAAGCTGTATCCAAACAACTGGTATTTAAAATAATTTTTTATTACACTGTCGAACAAAAAAATTGATATATAATAGATATATACTCAAATTTATTTAATTATTTAAGTTTTATTATTCACACCTTACAACATGGGTTACAAAGGGCAGACATAACCTCAACTTGCCTTAAGGCATTCTCTACTACTCAATCAAAAATCAAAAAAAATAAAATAAATACACAATTCACCTACTTCATGTGATCAGATTTTATTACTAACCCTATGAAAGACAATAGCTTTGATCTGCTGTTTTGTTGATATACCTTAGAAGGGTGATTCGCCTACGGCCAAACCAACCCTAGTTTTTAGTTCAAGGCCTGCTACGTAAACATTAAAATTATTATCCATACTTGATCTCATTAAGTAGCTCGCCGTTTGCAGTCTCAGTCACTCGAGTAAATTAATCATAACAAATTAAACATTTTAGTTCTGACCCTAATTCGAGTTGATGAATATGAAATGGAAGGTTCATTGACCCATTTATACCTACCTGATCGAGACGATAATTTGAAACTCATTATTCATAAGTTTAGAAATTTCGTGTTGTAAAATAACTATAGTCATTTTCAATTATATACCTGTATATGTCCGATGACAAAAAGATTACAAATATGAATAAATCTTTTAACTGATAACGACGCATTTCATCCCAGTCCTGAGGTGAGACAGCGAATGTGCCTCATGAATCTTTTTTCAGGATAGTTTTTTTTAAATTTATTATATTGAGAGTAAGAAACGAGCACAAAGTTCATCCGATGGCCAGTGATCGGCACAACGGCACTATTCATTGACAAGGAATCATAATGCAGATGCGTTGTTACACTTGAGTACTGAGACCACTGTTGCGTATGGGCACCACTGTGTGAACTGTACGCGCGATTGCCGCACTTAATTCAAAAAAAACCTTGACGCGGACCTTTACATAGGATGTAAAGGAAAAGTAACAAATATCCATTACATGGTTATTGGCATCTGTATTTGGTGACATGATTAGTTCATCATTTTATCAAGTAGTAAAGCATGCTGTAGCTACTTTATTGCAACACGAATGAGTCCACCCAGAATATTTATTTATTTATTTATTTATTTATAAACTTTTGTACAACTAACATATGCACAAAGGCGGACTTAATGCCTAAGGCATTATCTACCAGTCAACCTTGGGGGGGTTCAGAGAAATCAAGGTAGGGACAGAAGAATAATAATAAAGAAAAAAGAGACATACAGTACATCTAAATGCTTATACAATTATATATACATATCATTATATATTATCTTAGGAATTTATAATACTAAGTAAAATAATAGATATTTATATACATTTACATAAACTATAAAACAAAAAAATATACATATTATAAATACAAACATATCTAAAAGTAAATATATATATAAATATATACATATCATTATATATTATCTTAGGAATTTATAATACTGAGTAAAATAATAGATATTTATATACATTTACATAAACTATAAAACAAAAAAAATATACATATTATAAATACAAACATATCTAAAAGTAAATATATATATAAATATATACATATCATTATATATTATCTTAGGAATTTATAATACTAAGTAAAATAATAGATATTTATAGAATACAATCGTGAAAAAGAAACATAACACTGTTGTTTATCGTGCGGCGCGTATAATTCGGTGACGAAATTGCAGGTAACGAGACATTCCATCTTAGTTCTAAGGGGTGATAACGCATATGCATCTTGAATCTTAGTAGAGGATGGATGTAGATACTTACATCACTTACCTGTCACTGCTAATATTATAAAAAAAATGTTCTATCCCTTATTGTTCAGCCTTCACGACGACACCGGCATAACGTGAATGATTGACAAATTTGCAACCGCTGTATTGCGATGCTAGCTGTATGTGTAAGCTTTTCGTAAGATCAATATCCTAATGGTCTATAGCGGATTCGATCCTACAAATGCACCTAAAATTCTTCAGGCTACGTAACACTTCTAGAGGCGCGATTTAACGGTAACCTAAGTATTTTTCGGACAGAAGTAATGATTTAACGTAGTTACCTCATTTTGAAGGGCAGTGACTATCTTTGTGTTTTATATACTATCTCCTAGAACAAGTATTTATGCTTAGTTGGAGTACTTAACGGGCATGTTTCGAATGTTAATAGAATTTAAGGTACTCTTTTTTTAATGGTATAATGTATTAATTATTTTATAGTATTATACTTGTGATAAAACATTATTACAAAAAAGTAAGTCTACCACTATCAGACGTGATCGACGATGGCCGGTTTGAGTAATGAGAAATATAAATCTAGTCGCCATAATGGAGCCCGCATTCACTTTCATTAGTGCAGCTAATATTTCATTTTGAGTTGCATGGCTCCACGGTTAAAATACTCCGGACAGTAGGCCGAATCTTGGCACATAATTAAGTAATCCCAAAAATGTTAAGTCCACATGCAACAAGTATATTGTTTCTGTTCGATCTCGACCATTATTTTATGGTTATGTAATATTCGTACTAGATAAAATCTACTGCAGAGGATATTTTATATTGCAGTATAAATTAGCGTGGACACAAACGTCGCTCATTCGTCGAACCCTACCCTATTCCAATATAATACATGTGCATTAAGATTGAAGAAAAAATAAGAAGAGATGGATAAGAAAAGATAAGAGAATGGTTTAGATGTAATGTGTAAAAGTAACAGGGTAACAACAAACGAGAACACCGTTCACCATATATTGCTGGCCAAAAGTTTAAGGTTAATTAACAACAAAATTATCCATTAATTGTATTAAAACCCCATAGGATAAATAAAAGAAATGCACATCTGCATATTCTATTGTTAGTATCGAATATTTAAAGAAGTCATTCTTTTGTTTATTTTCAAGTTATTGGACAATAAACATCTATTGTTTTCAAACACCGACAAACGCTGCGCTAGAGCCAGGTAGTAGAGTCGTAATAATATTTGTATAATGTCCTCATTACTAATTACTTTGCTTTTGTTACGTATTGGTCAATAATAAGGATTATTTAGCTCCTGAAAACACGTATTTCTGACTTGTTATTACCCGAGTTTACTTGGGTTTGTTCACAAACAATCTCAATTAGTTTAAACTTGTGGTTTCTACAGTGAAGACGTCATAAAATGCGAAAAGCTCGAGAAATTAGCAGTGAAGTGCGTTCTGCCATCGTTGTTTTACATAATGAAGGCAAATCTGAACGTGATATTGCTTCACAACTGAAGTTATCGAAGACTTGTGATCATGGCACAATAACTCGATACAGGTAGACAGGCAGTTTTCAAGATTCGCCACGCTCGGGAAGGCCGAGAGCTACCACGTCTAGTGAAGATAATTTCATCGTGGCTACCAGCAAGTGAAAAAGACGCTTAACAACACCAGAAATCCATGTTGAAGTAAATAAAACTCGAGTTGAACCTTTATCATTGACTACAGTAAAACGGCGACTGAGAGATGCGAAGTTGTATGGTCGCGTTAACGTTCGAAAATCTCTGCTAAGGCCGCAAAACAAGAAAAAACGGATGCAGTGGGCTCTTGCCCATCGAGATTGGGCTGAAAAAGATTTTAAAAAAGTGCTTTGAACCGATGAATCCAAGTTGAAACTATTCGGTTCAAAACGTAGAATTTATAATTGAACATTTAATATTTTATTGGAGTTTTGCTTTATAAGGAAAATTTTAATTAAGGTGGTCTTAAACTTTTGGCCTGCAGTAAGTAAAAAACCTTTTAGTTTAATTTACCTATTTATCTTTGTATTTAATATAATGGTATAAGTTTAGTTTCGATGCTGGACAGACTGTCTTAATTTCTAAAGTGTTGATTGTTCTATGTAAGCTCTAAAATATTATTGACTGCTAGTTTAGTACTATTCTGATTGTACCTACTTGCTTCGAAAGTTGACAGTCCTATCTTGATACATTAAGTTCCACTCTTAATTAACGTATTATATCAATTTGACTTCCGACTTTCGATTACCAACGCGCGACTTTTGGACAATTTCAACATCACTATAAATTTGTCGAATACTGCTTGTTTATAAGACATAAAAAAATTATTGTTTCATTTTTGAGGCTGAGCGTAAAAATACAAACGCAGAAACGGACAAAAAATATGTAATGTGAAAAACGAGCTTACGGCTCATCTGGCAGCAAGAGATGGTTGCACTTTAATTGCAACTAGAGGTCTTCCTTAAAAACAATCTTTCAAAAATCCAAAGGCGTTACTTAAGATTACGGGCTCCTTTTTATTCTTTAAGACTCTTGAATCTTGAAAGAATACGTCAAACCTCTTACCCATAAAGAGCCCCTCTTTATGGGTAAGAGGTTTGACGTTTCTTTATTTTCTTACTTCATATATCTACACATTGATTGAATAGAAATAATCAACTACAATTCTAACTTTGTTACTTAAACGTTAATTTTTAATACGAACGTCATTACCAACTTTGACGTTAATAAAAGAAAAAAGTGAAGTTTATAGAACTGTTCAAAGTAAAATTTTAAATTACCGACGTATATTCTAAAGTATGATGTTATAAAAAAAGTTATATTTCGAGAACGATGGCTTGGTAATCAGACCCACGGAATCGCGAGTCATGGGTTTGAATTCTACCGGAAAACATAAAATGTTGGGTGTATTGTGTCAATGTCGTATGACTCGGGCACTGAAATCTTGTGAACGTGTTACGTCGAGTTTATCTAGTAAACTAGTCCAGAAAATGGCTTCATTTTCGAATTAGATCAGACTATAAATCAATCCTTTTTTCATTAATAAATCATTATATTTTTTTATTTTAAATAATCGTTGGAAGCGATTATATTAATGGAAACTAGAGGAAAAACTAGAACGAAGCCAATTAAATAAACAAAACGCCTACAAAAAGACCTCGGCTAATTAAACAACAAGAATAAATGTACAATAGCAAAAATATATAATATCCAGGAGAAATATCTAGTTTTTTTTTATTTATTACATTAAGAGTAACAAACGAACATTCAGTTCACCTGATGGTAAGTGATTCCTGCGGACTATGTCATCAACATTCATCCATGACAAGGATGCGTTGTCACCCTTGACGACTGAGATATAATGCCTCATCACTAGTAATAAAGCTCTTCAGATCCCTGCACTCACCAGACAAAACACAGCAACATTATTCTGCTATTTTACGATGGTATTCTGTAAGGGCGTAGCCCTACCCCGATCGAGCTGACCCATTCCTTCTGCAGCTAGAAATAAACTGTAGTGTGTGTACTGTACTGTGGTTTATTTAATATTTCACCCGGATGATTAGCTAAAATGTAAAAAAGATACATAAGATCATCATTAACGTCTCAAGTTGTTAGTTTGCAATTAAACATTCACACAATTGCCAAGTACAATACCAAAGCTTATAAATAGAAAATAAAGCTACTCTGTGTGGCTTCTGGTGTTACTCTCGAAGCCTTTTTCTCACTGTACTAATGGACTTTCCATGACCTATCATATTTATGTTATAAAACGAGAACAAACAAAAAAGAAATTAAATATTTAAAAAAGCTGTAACACCTTGTTACACGCGAGGTATTAAAAAAGCTAAATTTTAATAGTACACGAATGACGTAACAACGTAATATTTACGTGCTAGGCAGCATCGCAATTGCCGAGCTATTTCGCCTAACAAGCGGGAGGAAAATATGCGAGGCTGACCCGCAACCCACACTAATTAAAGTGACACTATGAGACGAAAGAGAACAATAGATAACATAGTTATTTTTTTAAATATTGTCACCGTTCCTTTTACTTTTTATTTATATATTTATCCAAATCTAAGGTAATGTTTTGATAAAAAAATATAGCAAACAAAAAATAGGTAGAGAATAAGTGCTAATGACTGCTTCGAAGCTTATTACCAACATTACGTCCCTACTGGGAGCCTGGTTCTGTGGCACTATTACCACGAATCTATCTAATATACTAAGCATCCATCAACTTCTTGCAAACTTGTATAGATCTAAAACAACTCTATCGATTTAGAACATTCTCGTACGTAAGTATGCCATTATAAGATTGTTACTTGAGAAGCATTCTTCCTCATTGCAGCAAGCATCCTACCAGTTCTAGAGTGGTCTAGAACTATATTCAGATAGCCATTACTGGCCAATCTGCTTGCAAGGCTGGCTTTCAGCTTACCGATCTTTTGGACTATGTCGATGACCTCAGCTTTACTGCGGATATCCTCGTTGTTGATTGACGTTGACTGCCTGCTAAATTGTTGGCCTTAGGTTCAACACTCAAGCAAACATAATGTTTGGGCTATATACAAGTTATTTTTAACTGTTAATCCTTATACTTTTTATTTCTTTATTCCCTTACGACATTCTAGAACCATATTGTTTACAGTATATTTCTTGCTCATTTATTTATGAACGGATATGACATACATTTGATCTACGCAGTACAAAAATTATAAAATAAGCCTTTGATACAACAAACTCTGGTCTAATCTCTAATCTAGCAAAGTCAACTGCTAAAAATAGCAAAATGTCCTACGTTATAAAATTACACTTTACAAAGCGTGCATCCGATCCATAATTACATACACAAGCCCCGTCAAAATCACTTCACACGCAAGGCCACTGTGTTGCGCCGTGGTTCTTGCGTGATGAGAATCTACACATAGATCTTAACTGCCGACCGCAGCTCCGTACCTGAAGCAGTTCCCCGATGATACTTCAATTCTAACGTCACACCCATACCCCAAAAATGATTCGCGATACCGCCATATTTCATACCCAGTTTTCACTACTACGCGCGCTATTTCTTCTCCAGCGCCTACGCATTCCGGAGTAGTGGTACAGATAGTTAATAATAATAGTGAAATTAATTTAGATAATCCGTAGTCAGAAGCAACTGATCGAGCCGAGGTTCGGCTCTCTCGGGCACCCTCGAGTCAATCGCTCTCGCGTTACAGAGTAACGGTCCAAGTCAAAGCTCCCTCTCAGAAGCTCTTGTGCTCGTTACCCACAAATAATGGTCTCGGCTGAGCGCTATAAGCGCCCGGTCACCTTTCATCCCGGTGAAAGTGTAATATCCCCCGGGCTAACAGCGGTCATCAGCCCGAAATAAAAAAGTCAACTACACATGCATTGAACACCGTTCAAGCAAATATGTAATTTGTTATGAAACGTAAGTCAAAGAAAATAGACTCAATGTATTCATGTAATATCGTGAAATGGTTTAAATTTGTTTTTATTTACTACATTCATCATATATCAATCGATATCGACATGTCGAAGCGAACCAAAAAGGCAATGTCTAATTTGTTATCCTAAATTTATTAACGTCACAACTAACGTAATAATAACTTCAAACTAGAGCTTCAAAAATAATAAATTGTTTTTGCTCACGTACCAGCGCGTCGCCTAAACGCGGCGTCCGCCCGCCAAATTTGTTGCCCGCAATTGAATTATTTTCGCACTCAACAACGTGAAATACGATCGTGGTTTGTTGTATAGTGGTTAAACGGCGGGATTTGTTCCGCCGCATGTTTGTGCAGCGAATACCCGTTATATAGATGTCAAATTAAAAGTTAACTTTATTGCCTCAAATATCCTTTGACATTATAAATATTTTCGGTAAGTTCGATGTATGACATATAACTCATCGAGATATGGATTCAAAGTATTGCCATCAGAAATCGAAATCGGCAACTGAGTACTCTGATGACAAAGTCTCTCGAAATCAGCAACTGAGTACTCTGATGACAAAGTCTCATGGTTGTCAAACTTCAACCAATTGTCTGTTCGTAAATAATATTACAAATTAAAATGATCATATTCTTATCTCTTTTCTGCATTCAAATTTGAATGAGCTTATTATGTGAGAAATAACGATCGATTTGCCGCCCTTTCAGATATTGTTTTTCACTGAGCCTGTTAAACTACATTATAGAGCGAGACATTAAGCAAATTAAAGTGAGTATCGAGCCATCAGTAATAAATGCACATTTAAGACACTTCAAAAGTTAGGCATCATCCGTATGTTTGTGTATCGACAGATAAACTTATTCAAAAAAACTTATTCCTCTGTCAAAGACCATGAAAGATGTAACGACGTCACCCCGTGTAATTAAGACCAGAAGGGTACGGAATATGCATAGTGGGCCATCAAAGAGTAACCAAGCTTCATATTTGTGAAAATAGACTATAGATTGGACCAAAGCTTGTAAGTAGAATATAAAGCTACTCTGTGTGGCTTCTGGTGTTACTATCGAAGCCTTTTTCTCACTGTACTAATGGACATTCCACGACCTATCCTTAGTCTTTACGGAAAATCAACTGCAGAAACATGTCTATTACGCAAAGATGGCAACATTATGAAACAGTAATCTGTTTGATGCGTGATTGGACACGTTCTCTTTCAGATCCAGATCTCCGACGATATTGTCCAAGGACTAAGTGCTAAGTAACCCTGTGTACTGCTTATCGATTTAGGTTTAATCTTCTTACCACATATCGCTAACATGGTCCTTCACGAATGAAGCTCGAAACTTGAACAGCCTACGCGTCGGTAAAAACTTATTATCAATTCAATATTTACAAAAATCAAATCAAAAAAGGTCGAAACGAACAAAGCTGGTAGATATTGCATAAAGAAAGGCATATTTAACGCGTTTATTTGCATCTAAAACAACGTCGTTTTTACTGAAACCCTCATTTAACAATTATGTTAACGTAAATAACGGGCTGGGGCAATGACAATCAGTGTCTTTAACGACTTCTTCATCCTATCGTTACCTAAATTGTAAAAAATATATATATCCTGAAACAGAAAAGCTTCTAACTTATTATAAAAACTACTCTAAATAGTGATTTTTCGATAACTTTTATTTCAACTTACTAACATACAGTATTTATGAAAATATAAATTGGTAAAATATAACACTTACTACTGATTTTTTCCAAAAAATATTTAAACAGTAACGGAACAGAATGAAAAGTGATGCTAGGCAACATACACTGTTTGAATATTCTGTAGCTAAACCCATTATCATAATATATCCATTCTCTCTTAGGCTTTTCATCTTTGATTAAATTTGTTTCGGTCCCCGGTTAAAGACCGACCGGAGTGTTTCTGTCAAAATTGTTCAAATTTAAGGCATTATTTTTACTCAAAATATTTGTATAAAGCAATTTCATCTATCAACAACCTATCCGAACAAATGAAAGTATTTTTTTTAAAAAACTTGTGTTTTTGTTGTAAAGTGTAATAACAAAAAAAATGCTTCACTAATCAAATTTCCAGCTTTTATCAATCACCATTCAAAACGCTACAGTATTTGTCTACTATTGTACATGGATAGTCTTTGACGTCGTGCATGCCTTACAGTTCCAGTTACAAGTTGACTCGATAACCTGGACTACGCTTTGTAGATTTGCAGCGAAAAATAGTGGCATAACGCTGCGTTACTTCGTACACTAAGTGATGTATGTCTGTGAAGGATTACCTCTCCTAAAATACCAGCTTGAAATAGCAACATAAAGCTGACAGCGCATGTGTATCTTGAATCTTCATTGAAGATGTATATGGCTGAAATCATTTACCATCGGGTGAACTGTGTGCACTTTTACATTTAAAAATTTTACATAACAACTTGCTTTCTGCTACTAAGAATAAGTTGAATTCCTTATTTATGTTTAGTAGAAATACGCCAAATCTTTGACCCTTATTCGTTATTCGGCTTAACAGGTAGTTCAATTCTTAAATTAATAAAATATTAAATTATTATTAGTATATAGCATGCAAGCGAAATAACTTAGATTATTTTAAATCAAAGTAATGTTTTACTAAAAAAAATAAAAGTAGTGACGTCGAATATTCAGTTCACTTTAAATTGAATTTTCGATCGAATATTCGCATTCAGCTAATCTTTTATTCGGCCCATCTTATCATTTATTTATTTATTTCACCAACAAAATACACATTGAAACATGTTAGAAAATACATAAGTAACTACATCTTAAACTAAATGGTATTTTTATTATAGGTGAAACGATATAGATTGACTATTAACTTGTCGATTTAGATTTGAGTTTCTCGATTCAAAAGATTCCTTTTGGCTTTAGCACACAAATAATTGGTTTGTGTCTCTGAAATGTGTAAGATGTATGATGGTGTATCTTTTCAAATAAATAAAAAAGATAACATTTATTTAAAAAAAAAACATTACTAACGAAACATTTTAGATTAAATTTAAAACTGGTAACTAATCGGTGGGCGATATCGAATATATACATCAGAATGTTTGAATATGACATAAACATATCCAAACATTCTGATGTATATATTGGGTTAAATATCAACAGCATACCAACGATTCCAAACACTATTGTAGTTCTTCCTGTGACTCTCAACAACGCACTCTATTATTATTGATAGGCATACCTACAGTCGATCTGCTTTAGTTTCGTCAGTCATTGACATTAATTGCCGGCGGCGAGGAAAAAACTATCAGTGCATGTTGGTGTGCGGAGCGGGTTAGGCGTTTATCGAGTGTTCGCTTTTGTATAAGCTCAGTGCATTATTTTCGGGGTCGCTGTAGCGTGCCTTTATTGAATAAGCCCAGTCGTATTGTGCTATGCGCGTTGGCCGCTCGCGCATTCCTTTTGCCAGCTCGCCGCCCGCGCAGCTCAACCTAAAAAAAATGACGTTCATCCACAACTCCAGTTGACGTTCATAATACAAAGCTACATAATGTGCTGTGCGGGCTTTACAAATTACCTATTTCATAAACTGAGGAAGTACACATGTGGACTTGCCGGCCGCGAAAGTAAGTACGACTTGCGTTGGATACTATTTGCGGGTTATGGTATAAACAAACGCATATGCTAGTTGTTCTGTTGACTTTTGTTAATTTTACGATAGTTTTTAGTGCTCCTAACCTATCTATGGTAAAAACCCTGATGTTATTTTGAATTGCAAATTGCTGTCTTTGACTCGTCTGTCAAAATCAGCTGTTTGAGTGATGTCATGATTATCAGTATTTATTGCTTTGTGTAATATTCAGAAATAAAACTAAGAAAATGTTATTCAAACACGTTTAAAGCAAGTTTCGTTGGTCATATTACTTAAGTTGTATTGACCACTCATCAATATACAATCACCGCAGACCTCAAAGCAACTTTCTAGAAACGTTTCTTAGAAACAACATTACATACGCTACCACCAAACATAATGCATCAAATAACCTCTATATCTTATTACAAGTAGAATCGTTTTTGTATTGTATCTTTCTGGAAATCTTTAAGTATTTTAGTTAATATAATATCAAGAATATCATATAAATACACACAAAAACTTAAAACAAAAAGTTAATACATCAAGCAATATCCGTCAAGAGAATTATATTTTATATTAAAATTAACAATTGCACGCGACCTCCTTTTTGGTAAAATCATTGTTTTTATGAATGTTGCTACTACCGACAGAATTCAGAATTGTTAAATCGCATAGGTAAAAAATATACACTAACAGAGTTACTTAAAATGCTCGTCTTTTATTAAAATTTAATGTCAAATATGACAATACGGAGCTTGCATTTGATACAATGAATATGAATAATTCATCGTATGCCTCTCCGAAATTTACAAATATATCATTCTGAAATTCGTAGTTTGACACAGATTTTTAAACATAGTACGTGCAGCGTAAAAAATACACACGATTAGGTACTTACATTGCGTTGATAAATCCGACGCCATCTTTACTTTTAATAGCCATTATTTTATAAACATTGGACTTATTTTGGTACCCTCATCATTTCAAGGTAAATATTGTTTATAATTTAAACGAGTACGGGATAATTTTAACATGATGTTAATGAATGTACTTACATTATTTTTAAACGAGCTTCTCACGTGACTTGGTTTATGTATATCGGAATTCAAGTAAATTGAATGGTTAAAGAAAATAAAGTGAAACCTAGGTTGTCTTCTAGCGTATTACCGAAATATAATTTTGCCGGATATCTGTTAAGCTTAAGCTTGTTTTTATATTCGAATACATAAAGTTATCTATATTGTATCTAATTAACTCTGATTAATACTGTATATACATATGTAACTCTGACATAATGTTTGCCTTTCTTGCTCTACAGAGCATTAAAGGTCTATTATGTATAGACACTTGACGGTACTGATATCAACTTTTAGTAATAAATTATGAACTAGCTTAGCTAGTGCCAATTACGGCACGGCCTTCATATAGCGGACTGAAAATTAACAAAAATCAAATCCCAAAACACGTTTTTATAAGCATTTAAAGAATGATCGCAAAAAGAAAGCAAGTTGCACATAATATACTTTAATCTCTATATTAGTTCTGCAAAGAAGAAAATACTTTTGTGCTACTATTTAACTATGTTAACTGCAAATATCTCCAGATTTTAATTATATTCATTCAGACAGACGGTTACAAATACAGTTAACATTTTATTTATTTATAAGTATTGATTACTTTCGATCCACTGAATAGTAAATTATAATAATAGGTATAACTATAATTCATCAATGTTAAGTCTTATTCGTAATAAATTCTTATTACATTTACAACTTAGTGACCTTTCGAATTCTTAAGTCGGAAGTCATTCTTCACGACTTTTTACAAGCTTCCTTAACTCAATTTAAGACTGTACGTCATTACAAAAAATCACTCGTAAAAGACGATATTATTGTTTAAAATAACTCTTATCAGATATACTTTAGTACAGTATATTATTCATTGTAAGTTTAACGCTTTTTTGTTTTGATTTTTTTAAATAGTACGTGTGTTTATGGTATATTGAGGTAGGTAAAAATTACATTAAACTGTAAAAAAAAATCGAATCAGATTTATGAAATACCAATAAAAACACCAAGTATAATATAAAGACAATTACTTAGCTTTTATCCATAGGCCATCATTAATCCACTACTGAACAGATCCACCGACAGATTACCATAAAGCACGGTAACCTGTATTCATAATTTTCTCGTTTATTGAATTATTAAATTACATAGAGCGTTGTTAAAACATCCATAACGCTGACGAGCAATGCGTTAAGAGTTAAAAATAGCAAAATGTCCCTGCGTAATAAAATTACACTTTACAAAGCGTGCATCCGACCCATAATGACATACGCAAGCCCCGTCTTTGCGCATGCCTCCCCTCGTCACATTCACCGACTTCAGGTAATACAAAATCGTTTCATGCGCAAGGCCACCGGTGCGCCATGGTTCTTGCGTAACGAAAATCTACACATAGATCTTGAGCTGCCGACCATAGCTCAGTACCTGAAGCAGGCTTCTCGCCGATATTTCGACTCTGCCGTCTCACACCGAAACCCTTTGATTGTAAGTGCCGCCACTTACAATCCCATCGCGAATCACAGATTTACCCGCGTCCGTAGGAGACCGAGGCACGCCCTCGACGACCCTGACGACCCTGACGACGCAATCACCAGGGCCCAAGCCCTTCATAAAACACAACACACATACATTGCACCCTCATATCGCCCCCGCCGACGGCGAGGGCGTCGCAAACAAAGTTATTCGCGATACCGCCATGTCACTGGCCGGTTCTCTCCAGTCCATACAGATAGAAGCGTTGCTGGAGTTTCTTGCGCCACTTCTTCTCCAGCGCCCACGCATTCTGAAGTGGTGGTACAGGTAGTTAATAATAATAGTGATATTAATTAAGATAATCCTCTGTCAGAAGCAACTGACCGAGCCGAGGTTCGGCCCTCTCGGGCACCCTCGAGTCAGACGCTCTTGCGAAACAGGGTAACGGTCCAAGCCGAGGCTCCCTCTCGGGAGCCCTTGCGCTGGTTACCCATATATAGAGGTCTCCACTGAGAGCCATAAGCGCTCGGTCACCTCTCAACCCGGTGAAACTGTAAAAGCCCTGGGGCTAATAGCGGCCATCAGCCCAAAAAAAAAAAAAAAGCGTTAAGAGTCGGCACTATCAAGCACCCACGTTTCAGTCACTCGCGCACAGGGTCCAAGCCGAGGCTCGCTCTCGGGAACCCTTGTGCTGGTTACCCATTAATATAGGTCTCGGCTGAGTGCACCAAGCGCACGGCCATCTCTGAATCCGGTGAAACTGTAAAAGCCCTCGAGCTAAAGGTGGTAAAAAAAAAGCCAAAAAACAAAATAACAAAACTATCTCATAAAGTAAAACCTAATAATACGTTCAATGAAATCAAATATATTGTGTAAAATTTATAGATTTATGTAATGTTTTATCTAAAATAATTATGCAGTGAATAATAAATAACTGTTATTATTACAGCGTGAAAATTAAATAATTATGAAAGAAGCTAATAATGTCTGAAAAGTTCTAATGAATAGATCTAAAACTTCAATTATTTTTATCAATTGAACAAATAAAACGTGCCGACCTTGACACGGCGGCCAAACATTATCCTTTTGTCTCAATTGGCCGGTAATTGCCGGGGACGTCTTCAGTTCTATTCTCAGATACAATTTGCACTCACGGCAGTTGTCAAATTGCACCTTAACTGAGCCACGAGGGGTAAACTTTATTATCTTAAACACGTACCTGGCAATACCTAAGACCCGTATTCATTTAAGCTTATTGTTTGTTTGTTTAAATTTTTTGTCAACCCTAACTTGTTCTATAAAAGCAACACAATACGGTCTGTTCATTCGGTTTGTTACAATATTTAACGGGGTAGTCTTATTTCCTGATATTGTCTGCACATGTCTTAAGTCTCTTTGTTGCTTTTGTTTTAAAATTGAGATAAAAATATGTTCGTATCATAGACTTTTTATCTGTTCTTTATATAGCCTTATTTGCATTCATCTAATTTATATTTATTGTTTTTATCAATAATTTCTATAGAAATCAAGTTACTCGTAAACCAAACTAATTCATTAAAGGCGCGTGTAAATCATGAAATGTGCGTATTTAAAAATTAAAACCACCATATAACCATTGAAATGCGTTTATAAATAAAGAAGCCTATCCAACCCATATATAATTAAATTTTTCTCAGTAATTAGCCAGTTCCAAATCTGGTAATAACGAGTGCAATCCAGACACGATTGCCTGAATTAATATAACTTTATTTTAATCAGAAGCGATATTATACTTTATTGTATTAAATAGCGGCGCCTAGAAAGCATTACAATAGTTATTTTATTCCTATTAATATTTGCTCATTAACGATAAAATAAGGCATATTTATAAACTTGAATCAAAACCTTTGAATAGATAATTGATTCGTTCTTAACAGGCTTTTTATTTTTGTATGTGTTATTACAGCATCACCGACTTAACCAGCTGGAATAAAAAATTAAAACATAATAAAAAAATTAAATAAAAGTGTATTAAAAATTATTTGAATATAAATATACAAAATTGTGTGTTCTGTGTTTATCCGTTAGTGTATTTGTTGTATAGTAACTTGATCTATGTTATATGTGATGTGTGCAAACCAGAACTGCATGGGGTCCCTTGTGGCTTCTAACTGTACCTGTCCATAACTGACGACTAATAAGGGCTTTGTTTGGATATATTTTTGTCTATCTTCAAAATGCCGAAGGGTAAGTATAAAAAAGTGATTACGAAGTGGAAATTCCGTGTCATTTTCACCTTACAAAGTGCATGATAGTTTATTTTCTCAGTCTCTCCAGCGCCACAATGGTCCCTCTTAATAACACATTTGATATTTTTTGTATTCATACAAAATGTTTGCTGTAAATTAACCATAACCGTTATTTCATCCTACTTAAATTACGTTATTTATATTTCAATCTCCGTTCCTAAAGTTTATTTCTAATGTTAGTATGTAATATACTATAATACAATAATGTCTAAATATTTTCTGAGGGGTACTAAAATTATGATTTAATTAAATTATATTTATTTGTTATAAAAAATAGATCATAGATTTAAATGAAAAATTTATGTTATTTCTTATTTCGGAATAAAGTCATACATTTCTGATAGATATTATATAGAAAATATTTAAGGAAATTGTCACATATCTAATTTATATATGTATATATATATATATATATATATATTGCGTGTTATGTGCGAGTACGTGTTACGAATTTTGTAAACCCTGTTTCTATGAATTAAATATCTGTACTTTCTTAGTACATACACTGAACAATGAACTCTAGTCTTTATGTCCATAATATTCTGTCATTACAATAGACATAATCGTCTCAATGACATCATCATTTGCTGTTGATATCAAGGTTAAAAAAGAATGCAACGAAACCCAGGCTGGTGGATAATTTTGCTAAATTACTTTACACCAATGAATACGTATTTTATTGACAATTGAGATATTCCGGTTCTAATCATTCTATTTAAGAGGGATGTCGAAAAACTTGATATTAGCTAATGTTATGTTTTATGCTTTAGCATTGATCATTAGATAGATTATTTTAAATAAAAAAAAGAATAGTACTAAAACTAATAAACCTAGATAATGTCAGATGATTAGGTAACACTCATATCGTAGCCAGCCTGTTCCTTTTTTATAAAACAAATCCATTTCTTCTTTCTTTGATTGAATTGATATGTAATTAAAGTTTCTCAATATTAAATCAAATTAATAAATATTTTGCAAGAAACATCTGATGCTTTGAATGTAATCGTTTTTAGACTGGAGCAGCTTATGTAAAGGCCACGACGTGGCACAGCTGTTTCTTTCATTAAAATCATTGATTAAATTTACGATTAGTTCTACACAAACTTGTAATAAAAGAGTTTAGAGTGAGTTTTTTTTTGTTGAGACTGATACATGGAGTGTGTGAGTTGATTTGCGTTCTCGGGTTCCACTATTTGACGCCACTTGAATCAATGAAGTGCCATTGGCTCATTGTTTAATCGTCTGTTTTATCAGCTGTAATGGGCATACTCGAGATGTCCGTGCATACAGTTTATTATAGCACTCATTCATATGGTGTACCCACAGCAACGAAGCGGGGTTAACTAATATGATTTTGAATTCTGCAGCATAATACTGGCGTCTCTGGAGCACAAGAGAGTTCTTAGAGCTCTTTCATTAAAAGTTAAAGATTTTATTTTTTTATTTTGTTATAATTTGTAATGTTGTGATTTCAACGTAAGCGTTTTTATTATTAATTATATGATAATATTTTATTGTTCTCTGCTCCTAAAATGACTATTCAACAAAAGAAATTAACAGGAAATAAAACATTTCATACAACTGACGTGACGTATCGAATACAATTGAAAGAACGATAAATTTAAGTTCTTTAGTCTATTATAAACTACGATACTCGCGAATAAGAACCGATTATAAGCTATTCGATAAAGCGAGCAAATGTAAGCACTGAAAATACTAAACGGATAGTGTATATTCAATTCTAAAATCAGCATATTTAGAGTTCACCGTAGTGGTATTTTATATTACATAACTCAAAATACAATCCCTTGTTACGAAAAACTGTGTTATAACTAAAACTTCGGAAACATAAGTATTCCGAAGTGCCCTCGAAGAACGTAAAACTTTAAATACATATTGTACAGCAAAATGATCTCAAAATATAATAATCACGTTGCCACATTAATATATTTAGTTACATAATATTTTCTCATATCTGGCGACATTGCGTCTGTTGGCAACGCCCCGCAGTATCATGTAGTAACCTTGCACTTTTTATTTTATTTATTTACTTCCTTAATTAATTTATTACGTTTGTTTCCTACGGATATACATAATTTAGCACTTTATAGTTTACTACTGTATGTAGTTAATTTATTAAATAAAGTTACAAAATTTTACGTAAATATGATACTTTAATAGGTAAAATAATATCGCAATTAATTTTTAATGCATCGCGTATATCGTTCTCAATTTTTGAAATAAAAATATACAAGTCTAGTAACATGTAAATGTAAGTTATACCTACAAATGTAATATGAGAATGTAGCTGAATAAATAATAACCGTTTTTCTATTTTTAAAATATCCAAGATCTGTACAAACACAATTTCATTCTTCAATGCATGCCGTCTTTATTGCAGTATGTGTTTGCATCCTCTTTTCTTTACAATCTTCTATACATCAACTTTATACTATGCCGCATGAATTTCATAAAAAATCTTCCGTGTTTCATATATAGTATATATTAATTACTATTCGACTTATTAATTTCACAGGATAGTACTTTAATTTAACGTTGTTGAAATATAACAAACAAATATAACCTCCAAAGTGGCAAAAAATTGGCAACGGTTATGATGATTTTAAAATAAAAACTAGAGCAAAAGAAAGGAACAGCCTATATATATATATATATATATATATATATATATAAATCCCACTGTCCGGCATAAGCCTTCTCTCTAGAGAATGTTAGAGCGTAGTCCACGCGCCACCCCTGCAAATTGGCAGACTACGCATGTTTTCGAAGTTTTTTTTTCGACATGCAGGTTTCCTCACGATGTTTCCATTCACCGCCAAGCACGTGACAAATCAACATTTAAAATTACAATTCGTTAATTCCAGATGATTTCCTATACCGTTGGGTACCGTGTTAATTCAACACCTAATAATTTTATTCGTGCCGTCACCGGGGATCAAACTCGGTTTGTTCGCGTACCATGAATTATTGGCAATCGCTTAGACACTGAGCTAGCATGGATCAAATTTATCTTATTAGTTTGTCTATATATGATTTAACAAGCTAATGTTAAAGAATCCTGAACAGAACAGAGTTATCTTAATATTCCAGGTATTTATCATACTTAAAATCTAAAAAGCGTAACAGTTACAAAAACAATATACTAAACTATGGTTTAATTTTTTGTTAATCTTTGCGAAAAACTTGTATTCTTGTTTTCAAAGATATTTAGCAATGTTTAAATGGGTTAGCAATGAACAGGGTTGTATGGATTATATATAATATATGAGAATATATTATAGAAATAAGAATTTACATTTCATAATATTATATAATATATATAATATTATGAAATGTAAATTCTTATAGATAAATCTTATGTAGGCAGTGCTGTAGTCACAAAGTTTGTTGTTTTATATAGCGAAACGGACCTTTGGATCTTATAAATAACCTTACACTTAACCCTAAAGAATACGTAATACACCGCCCACAGACCTAATGAATATTACAAACGACCACGTCATACGTTATTTCCATATACTGACACATTACTCTCCAGTCCTCAAAGAGCTCATTTTTACCTCATTCATATAAAGAACGATAGCAGGCTCCAAGACGGTTGCATTCCCTAATCCGAGAAACAATCTCGGTTCAATTATTGAAATTGGCTACAAATATAAATATTCTCAACAACGAGTGTGAGGAAACCTGGAATGAAATTGAGGTTAAATACAAAACTGCTATTTGGGTTGTGGACTTGAGTAATGAAAAGTTGGAAACTGCTCAGTCTGCTGCTTTGTTCCTCAAGTCTGTGTCCCATTAATCTATTGATTTGTTTCCAGGCGACGCCGATATGTCGCTGAAGCAGGGCAGCGGCACCGGCAAGGTCCACTTCGGTGGTCTGGACGATGTGTCACTGTACGGGACGCCAGTGGAGCCTGCGCCCCCTGCACCCGACGCCAAGCAGGGTTTCCTGCGCAACCAGCTACAAGCACTATTCCAGCCTACCGACAACAAACTCGCAATGAAACTCTTCGGCTCAAAAAAGGCGCTGATGAAGGAGCGCATCAGGCAGAAAGCGGCGGGACACTGGGTGATCCATCCATGCAGTAGTTTCAGGTATGTTCCTTCTATTTCCTTAGCTGAAATTGTTATTACTGATATTCTTATGGTTAAATAAGAAGTGACGTGATGAAACTATATATAATTGTTTTCAGTATTTCATTTGTAACTTGATAAATCAAGAAATTCATCCGAACTACTTTTTTTATTAGCGATTGTGTTTTCGTCGAACTAAAGAACAATCGTTTCAAACTCATTGTCTTGTAGTCTAAACAGATTTACTCGAAACAATGTAGCGATATTCGCGCGTCTTGCAAACATAAAATATTTATTCTGCAATATCTTGGATGTGGCAACACTTACGAGGCGCAGTTAAAATGAAACTCGGAGCTATCACATTTGCAATGAAACAATTTTTGAAACTATGTTGCTTATATCCTCTTCCGACATCGACTGGAACACGTCTACTTTAAACATCTGGAACAAGAATTGAAACCAACTGTAATCTTACATTGAATCTAGTTATTTATTCCATTAAACGCTATATGCTAAATGATACACCAACGTTCGCTTGGTTTAATGGGTGTATAATTTTTTTTTGTTTTAACATAATTTCTTAAAAAAATATTTGTTTGTTTAAATCGTATCGTAGTCCCTCTTACCAAATAGGATAATAGCGAGAATAGATTATTGTTTTAATTATTGTTACTGAAAATGAACTCACAGTTCACTTCATGGTGAGGTACGACTGCGGCCAGTGACTTCTAGTATGTATTTAGGGTCGATATCCTATACAATGTTCAATATGCACTTGCCTTGCATTGAAGATTAATAATGAACTCCTCGTTAAATGTAATTACATACCTCACTATAATATTGCAACGATATACTGGTATTTGACATTAGTGTTCTGTGAGGGAACGACCATTCGCGGTCGAACCGACTCATTCATGCTGCTAAAAGCTAGCTGAGATATACCAACGTAGTCCTCGATACTTTCATCGCATTATAATTTGAAATTAAACGCACGATCATTTTCAGTGAGACTGTACACGTTTTCTAAATACTTTTATTATTCGACCCCAAAGTCAAACGATAAAAATACATAAATTTTTACGGCACATAATTTTTTGGTCACTATTTGTGATAAATGCCTCACTCACCATCCCCGGTACTTTGACAACAACTCTTCCAGTCCTGGGTTCTGGTGCTATTACCAGCCGAAGAATAATATTAGTAGTTAGTAAAATTAATAATAATATAAGTACAATTAATTTTACGAATCTCATAAAAACTGCTTGGACAGTAAAGATAAATAAATAGATTCACAAAAGAGGACTTACGAGCACAATTTAGGCCACAATGGTAATTAGTTGTACATTAAAAATTCGTATAAACCTTCGAAGCTTATTAAATATTAACTGAAACTACCCTATTAAATCCGGTGCTTTCAGTGAATTATTCATCCGCACCTTATTTGCAAAAACTGTGTTCTTTTAATAATTCATAAATTATATAATATTTTGTATCTAATTAAACACAGCCAACAGAACAAAACCAAATCATTTGTTTTGAAAATATTACAGGATGGTTCCTCCGTTTTTGAACTCAGTTATAAAAGGACGAGAGTACTGGGGAATTAGAAGTTAATATCTTAAAAAAACATTAATTCACGCACTGAACTTACGGCCAATTACTAAAAGGGTAGTTTTAGTAGTAATTAGTATTTTCTTTATTGTGGTTAGTCTTTTCGCAGCTAAAGGCCAAAATTGATCATAGACCGAAGGATTTCCTTACAGTCACTCTGTGATCTTTTGCTAACCACTAACGTTATAAAAGCATCGACCACAAATATTATAATATATTAGCGCTCATAAATAACTAGGGCTTTATCAGAATATTATCTATATATGTAAATTAAAAGCAACTAAATATCACTTACATTAACTTGCTGCCTATATTACGTTCATCATCATTATTATCTAACATCTATCACCATGAATAACGTAGGCGACATAGTTTATAGACACAAAGGACGCCACCTGCATCCATCGACTTTCCGCAGACTTCAGACATAAATCGTCATTCCAGCTAGTACGATATTGCCATTAAAGGACCTACTCGTGGTTGGCCTATTTCCTTTGACGTATGTCGGTTATACCTTAATTCTACTATATTCACGTTCACGTAGAGAAACATCGAGCATAACTTTTTAGCGCGTCTTCACCCCAACTACTCCACGGTTTAGCTGTTACTTGCAATTTTTCGGTAGAACCATATATATAAAGTATGTACTCTAGTAAGTATATAGTATTAATTATACACGCACACACCCTACTCACACCGTCCTCGAGCAGTGGAGAAAGGACTGGGGGGATCGCTATTCCTTTGAGGGAATGCCCGGGTAGAGGGGACAGCCCAGAGACCCGTCTACTGCAATCCCCCGTTAGGTAGGTTGTGGATGCTTCCACAGTCAGTCAGTCAGCCAGTTATTCCTCAACTGTTCGATGAGTATTTTAATACATGGGTATATCCCAGTATATATTCACTGGAATACTGTATAACTAGATAATTTTAAAATAGCAAATTTTATACATTTTAGACTGAAAGTGATTAACCCACACCTTATACATAGGTACATTAAGTCTATACTCATAGTTAAGTGTTCAGTTTCTCCGGGATCGTAAGTGGTTGGTATAATTAACATAATTTCCGAGTTCCGGTTCGCGCTATCGTTTATCGACGATGTCGCCGAGGTGACAGCTTCCGCTCGGATTGCTCGACGACACGATTAGATACAGATGCCAATCGATACGCACCGCCGGTTCGATACCGATTATTTGTCTGAGAATAATGCCGAGAATTGACGTACCTTTTTTGTTTTGACTTTTTACAGCTGCATCTGTTATAATTTCTCCTATAAGGCGCAACAATTACCTATTCCGAGGTTCAGATTAAATACTTTTTCTTTAGAAAATTCGATGTCAGTCAATTATGGATTTCTTATGATCTTGCTAATCGCTTTGATTTAAAAGTGTTTTCTCGGAATAAATTTAGATTCATAGAATCGTGACAGTAAGGAATGAAGAAACTTATGTTGATTTTTAAGTAGCAATTCTAAATTCAAATCTAGCTCGAAGTGCTTATTTAGTTTCTGGTATAGAGTAATAAAAAAAGTAGAAATAACATGGCAGCACTCCATTGATTAAATAAACAACGTAACATGTCCATCAAAAGCCATTGTGGCTATTGGAGGAACAATGGCTGGCGACGCACGGCACAACGACAACACAATGCACACGTTGCTCTTATTCGCCATGTGAATAGGGTTGTCGTTGTAAAACTGTTGATGGATGGACAAATTACTGACGTTTTGAAATGATATTCGTTTGATACTTCCTTCTGTATTGTCACTATTGTTTTTTTTAATAATTATTATTATTACATTGAGAGTAACACACAGTTCATCTGATAGCAAGTGATTCGTGCGGCACATGATGAGATCTACAATCATCCTTGATAAGAAACCCTAATATAGACGCGTTGTCGCCCTTGAGGACTGAGATGGAATGCCTCGTCACCGGTAGTATAAAGGTCTCCGGATCCCTACACTCGCCAGACAAAACACAGAAGCATTAATCTGTTATTTAACTTGGGTATACTGTGAGGACGTGGTCTTACCCCGGTCGAGCTGAACCATTGCAGCTAGAAACAAACTGTAGTATAGGTCTACCACTTTTATTTACGCACATTAATATAATATAATAACTATTTAAACAATTACATTGTTGTTATAGTCACCGGCGATTTCAGGGCGTAAGCTTCTTCCTTCACAATTTAACACAGTCGACTGCTATCCCAAATTTAAACGAAAAATTATCAGATACCTTGCAAACCTTACGTTAAATTATTACACATATTTCAGATATCTCACACGTAAATTAGATCGTTAATATGAAACTCTTAAGTCGTACGCCGTAGAGACTTAGACTTGAACATAAAAGCAAATTGTCGTAAGCCAATGTCAATGCCAGAATGGAATGAGTAAGTTAACAGTTATTAAATAATATCCCAGAAGGGGACAGCCCTATTCTCGTGGCCATTAATCCAGGAAATCCGTCTATTGCATTAAGATATAACCAGTTAGAAGAACGGGAGAGCAAATCGCATCCAACGTCAAGGTCCACCACTTGCAGTTGCCGGATCATTAGGATGCCGTTGTCGATTGACGTTACGTATCTAGTTCCACCTGCCGCTTACTGAACTGAATACTCATTGCTGGACGAAAGTTTACAAGAATAACTTATAATATAAATTAAAATATATCCACGGAACATGTAACATATGAGTCTTACATGTTTCATTATTAACTTCTCTCTGCGCTCTTCTCCCAGACTTCGCTAAATATATATTTCAACAAAATTCTTATCAGAAAAGTTAATTAATCTTTATGCTGCTTTGTCTTTATGTTCTTTTTTCGGGTGCTGTCTGAGTCACATGAGCTGGATGTTTTTGGACTCTAACCACATACAATCTTGCATTTGAAACTTGATATTTTGAAACTAACATAGTGACTACAACTAATAAATAATAAGATTGTAAATATACGTCTCATCGACTGACATGACTTCCTATAATATAGTTTCAAGATAATAATGTTTAAAGAATATTTCATATCATTAAAGGATCAACTCAATAGGTACACGACAGCAGAACGATTCAATAATGTCTCATCTGAATCCGTTAGTTGTCATCGTTGGACACGTTCATAATGATTTTAAGAAAGATTGTGAGATTAAGGAGATTTCGAATGCGTCATCTCTTTAATCTTTCAGGCCGGCTGTTTTTTTATTACATTGAGAGTAACAAAGGAGGACCCTAGTTCACCTGATGGTAAATAATTCATGCGGCCCATGACATCTACATTAATCCTTTACAAAGAATCATAATGCAGATGCGTTGTCACCCTTGAGGACTGAGATGGAATGCCTCGTCACTAGTAATAAAAGGTCTCCGGATCCCTTCACTCACCAGACAAAACATAGCAGCATTATGCTGCAATTTCACGCTGGCATTTCGCTATTTCACGAGGTTGTGGTCCTACCCCGGTCGAGTTAACCCATTCGTTCTGCAGTCCATTACTTTATTAAAAAAAATATCCAATATAGATGGTTAGAAAACAATTGATTTTGATGTATTTCTTTTGTGGCGAATGATCTCATTGGCAACATAGGTACTATGTAGGTAAACGAAAGTAAATATTATCAGCTTCGATCTATTTAAATTCATTGGCAAAAAGTAGTTTGCAGTCCTTGAGAACAACGTTCAGATAAGGCAAAGGTATACTGACATTGATTATTCATCGGCTTTGTTTAACGACTCAGAAAACACGGATGGTGTACGTTATTAATCTGAAATTCATGTCTGTTTGGAACGGCGAACGAAGAGTGAGAATGAAAAATTCATTACTCAAACATTTCAAATAAATTTTGCTACACGAATTAATGATACAAGTTGTACTTGTTTTCTTTTATTTAAGTTTTTCTTTACTATGATCAAAACTATTTATGACAGCAGATGTGACAAACGCACACACAATGCCACAAGTGATAAATGATTCCTGTGGCCCATGACATCCACATTCTTCCTTCTCCCTCCTGTATATATTGATGATATTGTATTCCATTCCATTTTAATACTCCGGGATAGCCTGAGTATTAAAATGGAATGGAATGAATCGCCAGTATTAAGACTTTGGGTTCCTTTCCCTCATCAAACCATACACGCCAACGCTAAGCTTCTATTTCACTCAGCTATCCTGTGATAGCACGTTCCTTACCTTGTCGAACTGATCTATTCGTGATATACCAAGTTGTAACTGCAGCGTGGCTCTCTCTTTTTGTTTAGATAACATTTATAAAAATACTAGCATGCTTCTTAAATACCAATTTCTCTATTGGATAAGATTTTAACACTGATTAAATTATAATGCCTAGGAAACTGCGAAAAGGATTGAGTTTCAATGTTTGATATAAATCAAGGGCAAATCCAATGCACTAACAAATCACAGTACTAGGAAATAAAGAAACGGCTTATCGATACGTTTCCTATAATGGTCGTATCGCAAGTAATGTTTTCTAAACAATCACAAAGAGGCACTCGGTCAAACTAGGCATTTCTTTACGGATAATAAATATTGTAAAATTATTTAATCTTATCCCATATTAAACACTTCATCTGAATGTTCTGTGATAATAAATTTAAGAATTTACATTAAAATAGAATTTTAACTACTCAATTATTCATTATCATAATCATAATAAAAAAATAAAAATTGCTTTGAACAGTCTATCATTACATACATATAAATTTAACTTAGTAAAATTACCTTAAACAAGGGCATTAAAATTATCTTAACATCAAGTAAATATTTGCGAAACAATGACATATCGACGACTTGATAACAATAAAAACGCAAAATTAATCTGGACATTAATTATCATGCCATTCTGTAAGCACTAAACAGGACCAATCATAATTCCAAGCCGTTGTACGCTATGTTTTAATACATAACTTAAGATTTAAGTATGTAACTTACAATAAAATATTGATATCTTTTTACTTCTGATCTCGAGCTTTGAGTTAAAATCATGAACTAGTAGTAAATTTTCTTTATAATAACATCAAAATCGAATCGGATATAATCGCCTTACGAAAAAAAATACGATGTTTATTTTCGATTCTTCAAGAGAGTGAGGCTGGTAATGGGAGAATTGTTAGGTCTGTGTAACGTTCAATGTCCAATAAAACTACTCTGATTATCCGATCTCTTCATTCACACATCGTAAAATAATTTATACTATATATAAAATACTCTGCTATTGCAATCGAATTTAAAACATATGTCATTGGTATAAAATTTATTTTAGAATGTTTTTACAATACGTTGCGCTCATATCACGGATGCAAAATTAATATGTGAAATATTTTATTTGAAACAAGCATTTCATGATTACGACTACATTAGTATTTTTAAACAAATCTTTATATTACATACTAGAGAACTAGTGCTTTAAATATTCTAGAATTTGATAATAATTGAATAAAATAAAATTGAAAAAATACATATATATATATATATATATATATTTAATTACATGGTATTAAGGTCTTTGTAATGTCTTTTGTAATAGATATGTAAGGTGAGGATAAACATGTAAGGTCTTTTGTAATACACGGTTTATAATAATCGAAGCACTACAGCTACATACTTCTTATATTTAGACCATCTATTTCGACCATTGCTATATTTATTGCGGTCACTCCCGGAACTTGATACAGTTCCGTTAGTTTTTATGCAAACAGGATTGCTTATGAAATGTATTCACTACAACTCTCAATTGAACATTTATGCAATTCAATCAGCTAACTAAGATTCGTGTTAGTATAAAAAGCATATCCTGGCATGTCTGCTTGTACGTAGTACGATAATCTTGAATACCATTAAACGTATTTTAATTTAGTCTTCAATATCATGATACTTATTTATAGAAGTTTTAAGTACATAAAAAAATGTTCTATCATTTATGGGAGCTAAGCTTTAGCGGTATTATAAATCATGTCACATCTAATTTCTGGGCTACTAGTACAGCATAAGAAACAAATTGGTTGACATAGTACAGAATCCAATATTTTATCTACTTTCTTTGGGAACCTATCTAAACATCTAGGTAGTCCACTTTTTATCTTTATTCTTCTAATTATATTTGATAGTAATTGAAATGGTTGTATTACATAGCACACGCGTGAAAGCCCAATTGCCTACACAGTCCCATCGTTCACGCACCAACAATATATGAAGACCTTGTACCGCATTTGCGGTCATGACATATTTACAAGTTGAGATTTGATCGCAGTCCAAAATGCGTGATCGATTTTTTCTTGAATAATGTGACGTAATGGATAGACACGTATCGATTATTAATATTTATTCATGACCAATAAACACACAAGGCATCTGATGATAATATCCACTTTAATAATCATTAATCACTCAAGGAATCTTAATGAACAAGCGTTGTTGAGAAATAAATTGAAATACCTCGTTACCAGTAATGCTCTCTCCAATTTCTATCACTCGCCAAACGAAAAAATTATTAAAATATTGATATATGAATATATTAAGAAGGATACTTATTTATATATATATATATATATAAAGTGTCTTAATAGCAGATTCACTACATCGATAATAATTATGTATATATTTATATATATATTTATATTTGAACCCTCCCAAGGTTGGCTGCTAGATAATGCCTTAGGCATTAAGTACGCCTCTGTGCATATGTTAGTTGTACAAAAAGTTTATATATAAAATGTTATTTATTCGCATACTTTATAGATTTCTTAAGATAATATAATTAATTATTATTATTAAATTGAGAATCTGTTGGAATAAAAAGTAATAATAAAACAAGCTCATCTGTATTTTATATTGGTTTTTCACGTGCGTATAATAACAATACTTAAATTATTATTATTAATTACATTAGAATATTAATGATGACACAGAACAATGACACACAATTAAATTAGTCGTATGATTACTAACTATATTTGAGGAAAATTTCATGTACCAACCGTAGTATAACACAGTACTAAAAGCAAGAGAGAGAAGAAAAACATTGTTGTGTAAATATTTACTATATTAAAGGGATAATTAAAATATAATAATTTTTAAATGGCAAACAAACATATGTTTGTTTACCCTATTTATTTTTATCATAACGATTAGTCTTAATAGCAAATAACATTAAAGTTGACATTAACATAGATGTGACAGATATTTTGGCGCCATAATTACGTTCGAAAATATAACGGTAGATCGTAATTATTTACCGAAATTAAAAACGTAACGTGGTGTATATTTGCCGGAGATTGATGAATCGTTGGTTATCAAGAGTTCGAACATTTTCGTACTTATGTTATAAAGGAACCGCATTGTATGACTGATGACACGTATTGATATAAAAATAAAACCGACGTAAATAACCACAAAACATGCTTTGTAGTTGTAAAAGAGGATGAATACGGAATGCATTTGTTTATTAAGATAGTAGAAAACTAAAATATATTTAATAAAAGCAAATAAAATTAATGAAAATAAAATGTATTCATTGCCATCCAAAAGGAAAGTTTTTGTAATTAAGTTGATATGAAATACTATTAAAATTGTTTGTAATATTCTTATATATATTATAATGGGTATCTAAACAAATGTATAAAATTGTGTCTACGTATACATTTGTCTACATATTGCTCAGAAACGTTATTATAGTAGTTCTTTTTGTGTTTTTTTTATAAAATTAAGGGTGTCAAACGATCAGAAAGCTCACCTGATGATAAGTGATAACTGCTTAACCCCTGCATCCATCCGAAACACATGATCCCTACACTGACAACCATTTTGTGGAAAGGTTGTTTTATGTCGGTCTCGGGCTACTAAAACCCCTATTGTGTTTCTCCTTAATCGCGTATTGCTGGGCACGGGAACGCTTTCGCACACATCAACCTTGCCTGCGCTAGCCGCCCATGCAGCACCTCCTCCGGCGGCAGGACATTAACCTCTCCACCGCACTAGACAAGGTGCGCCTGAACACGAGCGCGCCTGTCTTCTCGGCCTCTCTCCGTAGGTGGGACTGGAGCCCCCCGAGTCGGCCCCCCAGATACCATGGGGACCAGGAAAGCAAAAGCAATCCCAGCCCCTTACAGTGGATCTGGTCTACGGCTCCACCGCCGACCATAGTTGGACCGCGAAGGACAGGGACAACGCAATACCGTCACTCGTCTTCGCCCGCGACCCCACCGCGGCCGCAACAGCGTTGCGACCCCTGCTTAAGTCGCAGAGGATAGGGAAAGCGGTAACGACACACCGACACTTCCGACCTCCGTAGTCCACCGACTCGCCTTCGAGGCGAACTCCTTAAGATCCCACTCCGAGCGGTAACCTCAGGCCGGCCCAGAACGCCTTCGACCGGCCGTTTGGGTTGCTCTTAGTTTCACCGTGGGCGACCAAGCCACGGTTACTATGCTATTTGACGTTGGTATTCTGTGACGGTGGGGTGCTTTCCTGGTTGACACAACACATTCGTGAATACTGATTTGCCTTTCAAGGTAAAGTGCTAATTTATCGAAATATATTCAGAGGATTATTCAAAAGACCAATTACCGTTACCACTTACAATATGTTTTGTCTACGTTATGTGACCTCGTCAAGTTTCCAAACACACATTTATTCTAAAAGTTATAAATAAAACTTATTTAAATAAAACAAAAATAAAATGACTTAATTACTATTACAATGATAATGTCACTCTGCACCTTGTTTTTAATCGCTTATATTTATGATTGGGTTAACTCGGCCGGGGGGTATGTCCTAAGAATACCGGCATGTAATATTATGCTTCGATTGAGTTTAGAGATCCGGGCATCCAGTTACGATCCATTCCATCTCAATTCTAGGAAAGGATGTGCAGTAGGTATCCGTTTATGGGCTAAAGTCAGCACTTACCATCGGGTATTTATCACCTTAAATTTAATAAATAAAAATATCATTGAAGCAGACGCGTACAGTTTTGTATTCAAAAAGTGACTGACGCTTCAATTACCTATATACGTGTATTTTATAATTCAAAACCTTTATACCATTTGATTTTTTTTTTCGAAGCTATTATAATCTACTCATTACATTATATTTTTAGATCTAAAACTAAAATAACAAGTTAGCACAGTAATAAACAGTGACAAGTTTTAAGTGCATTTTATTAATAGGTCCTAGAATTTGCATTTTTACTGTTTAGTAACGATCGAATGATGCAAAGACTGCTTAGAATGAGAAATATTATATCAAAAAATTTGCAATCAACGAGAAAATAACAGAAAATTTAACTAATTTTTAGATTTCTATTATACTTTTTTTTTCATAATTAATAATCAAAGTAAACTGTAAACTAATGAAAAAATAAATAATTGAATGTTGCTAGAATATAATATTTTAAAAATTCCGAACATATATGTTCATAAATGCTGTATAATGAATAAAATCCATGTCCTAACAGACTTCAAGCGTAAAATTACAGCATAACACTGCTAATTACAGGAATCTTGGCATTTCCTCTAGGGGTGACAACGCATCTTTAATTTATTGAGGATAGGTGTGAATGCCATGGACCACAGTACTTACTTACCATCAGGTGTTCTGTTTTGCTCGTTTGAGTATAATCTACTTTTCGATTTACATAACGACTTTATCAGGGTATCGAGTTGTGTATTTTACAGTAACTTTTAATTTGCATATAATATTGTAATTATAATACAAGATTGTATTAGCGTAATTTAAAAATTGAAAAAAAATTATTAACGGCTTCATACACTCTTATAGTCGTATTTACCCGCAAAAAGTAATATCACTAAGCAGTAGTAAATGCGTGGTCAAGTTTGTATTTATTGTTAGAAACGAAATTTAAAACCATAAACCGTCAAGGACCATTTATAGTTAAACTTGCTTAGGTTGTACACGTCCGTTCTCGTTACCTAAATAATTGTTGTAATATTTTATTTATAAATTAAAGCCTATTAAAATATTTCAAAATTTCTATTAATAACATCATTTAATCATTACATCCGTATTTGCAATGCCTATACTAACATATCTTCAGGAAAAAGTAAATATATATAACATTTCGAAACAAAATTGAGAGAATTCTTAATTTATTTTTAATTAAATATTCTCTCGAATACTTTTAGAGTAAGGATTTGTACTATTACTGTAGAAAGAAAACAATAAAGCTTTCGTGGCCTAACAACTCGTTCCTCTATGCCACGAATAACAATTTCCTAGTGCCAACTTTAATATTCAATATTGCATGAACTCTTTTGTATTGACTTTCTTGTTCAGCCCAACCTTTATTCACCATTTCTAGCTACATTGTTATTGCATACGCCTTGAAAGTTAAATTCAGTTTTAGACATCATACAAGGCTACCTTCAAATATTTTAACGAATATAGATGCTATCTCCATAATGTACTCAATAGCGTTTACAATTCAAAATAATGTTGCTTTTTAATTAGTTTGACTGTTAAGTTAATCAAGAAATAGGCGTTCCTATATCGTAATCGAGGTAGAACAAACTTTGTCCAATTTCTGCGTCATTTTTTAAATATAGCCCTTTGCGTAAAAGCCAGAAATAGCATGCAAAAAAGTATGTAAATCTGAATAAGATAATAAATATCCTGTCATAATGTACAAATAATACTTATCATATTTATTTGATTATAGCAACACATCACTTCGACTACAAAGCTGTATTACATTTTACACGCCTTGACACATGCATATATACGAATATATGTTCCATTCCCCCTTCTTTTATAATAAATGGATTTCACCAATACCACGGTATATCAGTAACAAGAATGAGTCTTCAGCTGTTTATTTCAGCAATGTTGTATCCTTGAAAGTCGGCAAATAAAAAGACATACTAAACAAGGAGATGTTGTTCCATGTTTTCCGACAATTTATGACCAGTACTAGAAAAAGTTTTAATTAAGAACGTCCATATACAGGTACAGTTTCTCGTGTGTTTAGTGAACCAGGGGTCGTTTGCGCTGTACGCAGTTTGTGAGTCGCCTGGAGTCTGAAATAAGAAGATTGTTTGGATAGTAAAAGTTTTATTTATTTTATTAATCAGATTTATTTCTAGTGTTAATTTTTATTTGTTGTGCTTGTATGTATATATGTATAAACAGATAAATAAGATAAGGATTCCATGTATTCCACGATTCTAATGTACTCTATCGGTTCCTATGTCACAAACAGTAACTTAATTTTACATAAACAAATATCTTATTTTCTATTTAATAAGAAACCATCCACCTGATGATATGTGATTACCATTTGGCAATATCGTCGATCTTGTCATCTTTAAGAAGAAATTACTTCGATAACATGCTTCTTTGACAGTCGTTTCCTGATTGCTTAACCGCTACTGTTGCTGCTTCGATTTGTTACCTAGAGATGTTCATGTGCGGAAAAGAATTCATTATAATGCGCTTCTGAGGCGAAAATTTTAGTGCCTTTTTAGTCATTGTTTGAAATTGTCTTAGAATTCTATCTTCATTCTCATTGTTTTTTTTTTTAAGAAAAAAAAGAATATTAGCAATGTTTTTAATATTACTAATATTCCGGTTAACCACATCAACTAAAATGAAAAAGCTTGTGCTAGGAGATGGTTCACGATAATACTCTAATGGTGGATTCGAACCTACGACTTTATGTTTCGCAGACCGTACCTTAAACCATTAGATAATTCATAAACACTCAATTAGGTTTTAAATATACTTGCTTCAACTGTCCATTTATATATAAAAGAACCAGAAAGTCAAACAGCGAGGGATCAGATGTTTCCAGCCTCGTAGGCAATGAAAGTCCATTTCGTGGGAGTAAGTGTTTAAATATTGATATTGCAATTTCCTTCTGGAGATTGTATTCAATTTCAAGGCAGGTCCATACCCTAATTAGGGGAGAAAATTGTTTCTGTCAAGGTCATGCGTAGTAAGCAAATGATCTTTTTTTTTAAATTTCTAAAAAATAATAGCTAATAAGAACATATTGATTATTTCGTTACATAAGCATATGTATATAATGAAAATTAACTTCACCTAGTCGACTTTGACTACGGCGATAATCTTCTGGTCACTACCAGATAACATCGACTGAGCAACATATCTTTTTTTTTTCTATATAATAGGTGGCAAATGACCCTGCAGCCCTCCCGATAGTAAGTGATCACCGCTGCCCATTAAAATGCGCAACACCAGAGAAGTCGCCAATGCGTTGCCGGCCTTTAAGGAAGGTGTAGGCTCTCGAAGGTCCTAAGTCGTACATCGTGTCGCACAGTGGTGGATTGCCAAATATCGAGATGATGAGGATGAAATTTTGAATATATGTATACATATGTATATATATACTCGTATATATAATTCCATTATCATTCGTGGAAACACAGAGGTATTCACTTATCGGTCCCTTCCCTAGCCCGATCTAATGTATGTGCAATAATATCAGTGCAGAGAAATGGTCAAACTCAGATTAAGAGATTCGAAACAGACCGGAAAAACAACAATTTTCGATATATGTACAAATATTATTACTCTACTGGGAATCGTATCCAGGGCACGTGACGCAACAGCCAGATACTACACAAACTACACAACGTAGTAAGTAAATCTTATTATCACTTAACATTTGTCACCTTGTGGTGACAAACATAATAGAATCCAGGAATAATAATAACGATTTAAAGGCCGGCAACGCATTTGCGACTCCTCTGGTGTTGCGGATGTTCATGGGCGGCGGTGATCACTTACGATCGGGTGGGCTGCTTGCTCGATTGCCACCTATTCTATAAAAAAATGATGTATTATTCTGCTCACCATAAAAAAAATAACAGTAACATTTTGTACAAAGTATCAAACTGCGTTTTATAAGCTACAATCCCCACGATATAACCAAAATATGAAAAAAAAAAAAAAGTATAAAACTAAAAAATCTTCCCGTAGTAACTACTATATTATAGTTCGTTTTATCAAATCCACCCAAATTAAGTATTAAGTTCTACTTTGTTATAAATTCAAATGAAACTTTAAGAAAACCGTGTAAAACACAAAAGGGAGTTAGTTGTTGGTTGTTTGTTTTCAGTCAAAAAAATTGTTTTGTTTTTCTTACTTGAGATGACAAGGCGATGATGGTTCACGTGGAAAGATATCCAACGACAATAAACAATCCCCGAGGATTACGATGGAATCATTATCGTAATCGGATATTAAATGACGTCCTCATTATAGATACTTAAATGTTTCTTAAAAAAAATTAAACACTTAAGGACGAACGTACTTTTAATCGTATCGTACGGCCAATCATACACCCACTAATTATACCAAGTAACATATAATTGATGAATCATGCAATCGTAATGCATAATGTCATCACACAAGCATTTCACGACATATTCCTTGAACCTCGATTAAATAGTTCACATAACCCTTTCTAATAAAGACGTAGGTTACTTAGGCATTGTTTAATTTCAAATTATTTACTTTATCATCGACAAAAACTATATATCTTAATAAAACAAAGTATTATTATTAAGTATTATAAGCCATGTTGCAGTATAGTTTCTACCTACAGCATTAATGGTTCACCTCGACCGGCGAAGGACCTTTCCCTCACAGAATATCAGGGGAAAAAAGCAGTATAATGCTGTTGTGTTTCGACTGGTGAGTTTAGGAATACAGAAATCCTTATTACTCGTGAAGGGTCATTCCATCGTAGCTTCTTTTTCTGCCTTATATTTCCTTATAGTTGATGAATGTAAGTTCACCTATCATCAAGTGAAATTGTATACTCGTTTATCATCTTCCGTATAGTTACAAATAATAGTAATTAATCATTGGTAATATTTATTTTTTAATTATATAATTTAAACAAGTATAATTTATAAAATATTACAAGATTACGAGCACTACATATGTAATTATTTATTAATATAAGGGCACCTGATGATAAATGATGACTGCGGCTGGTGCGATGATATCTGTATACATCTTAAATAAAGATTCGAGACATGCATATTCACATTTGAGGACTGAGATTCTATCCCTGCCTCGTTACCTGTAACTCACCATACAAAACACAGCAGCGTTATACTGGCATTCCGTGAGTCGATTCGAGTCATTCATATTCCACACATCTTATCTTTAAATTTCTTATTTTTTTTTATTATTAACTTACCTTTTATTAAGGGATGAATATAAATAAATGATCAGCCATATTAATATTAAATGTACATGTTGTCCGTTCATTCGTAATCAAATCATTTATGCAAAGTCAATAAGAGGATTATCTCCCAACTACAGATAGACATAGGATTATACCAATATCGATATTTGATGTCCGTATGTCGCTAATCTACATAATCCGAAATATCGACTCCACTCAGCTCTTACTTTAACAAAAACAATGATATTCATTTTAAATTACCTGCTAGATATCATTTTGAGTTTTGAAGTGCCCTGAAGTTTTAAACTGAAAATAATCGTAACTTTCTACACAGAATATAAAATATTTCATATATCTCATTTTAGTACCATCTATCAGTGCCCAAAACTTATTAATGTAATATCATATTAAAATCATGTAGTTTACACTTTTATCGTAAAATAGCTATGTTACAACTTAAACTATATGAATTCCGAACATCGGATCGCTCGAAGAAACACTGTCCCCTTTACAGAATACAATCATCAACACGTTACAAATGACGTAATAATATTGATGAAAAACCGGTGACCTGTTTTATGATAACGAGGATGCCTTGTATTCCTCATGCAATAAAACCTAACTTGAACCTGATTCTCTCCTGGAAGTTGAACGTCATCTTTAACGAAGTAAGGAATCCCCATCAGGTGAACTGTGCTCATTCACCACCCTTATTTTATAATAATAACTTCTGATTGAGTGACCCGATTGACTTCAATAATATCCATAAGAGTAATAATAAATTATTTGATAGGTATGTTTTTTTTTAATAAGAGTCTCTTTCTCTCACACCGACTGAAAAAGTCGGTGGCCTTTAAACCTTCATCATGACAGATCTGAGAGAAAATTACATAACCGAAACTGCTAGCACTTCACACATTACTGCTGCGATATCATATTTAATAAAATCCTTTAGTTTCTCAACTTGTTTAAAATGTATGAAAAATTCTAAATCCTTATTGGTTCTTTATGAGACAACTTTCCAGTCATCTTTTATTAAAAACAATTAATATATGTTTGAGGTCGATCATCGTGAAATACAATTTATTTATGTATTAAGGATAATGCATATGTTTTTACTGTAAAGCCAAGCATGGAAAATTACGCTATAAAAATTATATAAGGCAATAAGTTTGGATAAATTCTCAGATAGTTACCATCGATGAATACTAAATAACCAACATCATTCAAGCACGTAAAAACTATAAACTATGCAACAATGAAGAGTACATTAAATAACTTCAGCAACAAATCTCACGTCAAGAATTTCAATGGAACTTTATTGATAAAATACCAGGTAACGAAATCGATAAAGATAAAACCAAAAAGCATAACTTCTTTTTTTTTCGATTTTTTTTAATATAATGCATCTGCAATAATATTGAAGGAAGGTTCAAATGTTAGGGAAGATGTATACAACAAATTCAGAACCTAATTCAAACTAAGAATTAGTGATACACAATTGCTTCTCTTTTGAGTATATTACATATTACATATATACAAAAAAAACATAAAAGGCATTATTATACAGTTGCGTAAAACTAACTATTATATGAATATATAATTAACGAATATCTGACATTTAATATTAATTTTATGTAATGCATTATTATTAACTTGCACGCCATGTGTAGATGGCGATACAAGAGAAACCATTGCATAATTTGAAATTTATACCATCCTAATTAATACCCTATATAATGGCAAATAAATTATTATTATTAATACATCGTCAGAATTAATATAATTCTTGTAGACCTCGTACATTACCATTATGGATTATTAAGTTTCAAATTTGCCTGTATATAAAACTGTGCATGTTACAGACATACACTATTTAAGAAACTAAAAAACGTCTCAAATGCTTTCAAGGATAATATTTTTATCCACGAAAACATAAAGATATAGTCATGATAGTTGAATAAGGTAATACATACATATAATATTTTGTCATCTGATGGCGTGTAAAACCTGTTCATTGTATGACGTTAGAACATTAAGTCATTTGTTTTATTTTATTACGAAAAACAAACATGTACATTTTCAAATAATAAAAAGATTATAAAGAAAATGTCTGGAAAAATAACGTTTTCCTCGGAATAAAAACTCAGGAGACTTGGAAGGTATCCCCCTCATAAAATATGTGTTATAAGCGTGATTGTCATACTTTAGAATATATGTCATTTTATATTAAACGTATTTCAAAAGTTTATTGGATTCCAAACATTGTCAATAAATTACCTGTTTTTACTATTGAGCAATAAATTCTCTGAACTCGAACAGATAATTTGAAGCAGAGAAATAAATATCATTTTGTCTATTTTTCTTGTACTAATTAATAGTTATTAATTTTAATCAAAAATATTTCCAATATTTCTTGGTTGATTTTGAAAAAGAATTATTGAAGGTTTTCTTCTATGTATTATTTCTCTTCTATATACTATTTCTTTATATACTTTCAAATTATGATAACACTTACTAATTACTAAGAAGAAAACAAGAATAACAATGTTTTACACCTTTTAATTAGCTTTAAGTTTATATGTTTATATATATATGTGCGTTTGTATGTATATTTGTATAAATAAATGTAATGGAATTTATTAATTCAAATTCCATTCATTTCCGAACTTCAGAATAAAGTGAAATTTTGCAGGTGTATTAATAATTTATGACAAATTAATACTTGACTATGTATATAAAAATCTTATTAATGTATTTTCATCAGCTATGAAAGAACTATAGATTTGTTTTTCTTCAATCTTGATGATATTGCAATAGTACTCATTCGGCCGCGTGGAATAGAAGTTAGAGTAACTGGCTGCGTCGCGGGTTCGAGATTCTATTCCCAACCAAGGAACAATATTTATGTTCTTTTTTTATTATTATTACATTGAGAGTAATAAACACACAGTTCACCTGATGGTAAGTGACTCCTGCAGCCTATGACATCTACATTCATCCTTGACAAGGAATCATAATGCAGATGCGTTGTCACCCTTGAGGACTGAGATGGAATGCCCCGACACCAACAACAAAGGTATCCGGACCCCCACACTTGCATCCCCGGATCCCCAACAAATGCCTACGACATTAAAGTTTATCCTGCACAGTTGATATAATCTAGTAATAATCATTTTTCTTTTTTATCCCTCCATTCTTTTATTATTTACAAAATTATATTATCATTGTAATATTTTGTTTTTTATATATTATTGATAAAGAAATTAGCACTTATATATCAATATTCATTTGTAATAGTGCGTATTTAAAGAGATAAGACTTTTTTAAGATGAATAATATAGACTTATCCTTCCATACCAGAAAAAAAATCGATTCTGCCGACTGGAAGTAATGCTGCCTTCTATCATGCAATACTGTTAAAACCAGTAAAAAGAAGCGACGGTATTAGTGTTTATATGCCAACAAGTTTAACTAAACATTTGACCGTCTAATCATTCTCAGCAGACTCAAGTAGTTTTATAACCGCTTAAGAATCTGCCTCCTACGCAAGAAGATATAGGCGTGATATCTGTATTTTTATTTCATAATTAATTGCCATATGTAAACTTGAGTAGGTGGTCGACTTAATAACTACACAACGAAGCTTGATTGATTAAATTCAATATTACAGTTGTTACTGATTATTGAAGATATCATAATAAGAACGTCGTAACACAGAGTAATAATCTTGTAATGACATCCGTCATTGTATATTTAAAAAAAAATCGATTTAATCAATAATTCAAGTTACCTTACTGCTTTACGTAACAAGTAATTAAAATAGTTTATTACGAAGCGAATGCTTGTAATGCTTTACTTTCGTGAAAATAATAATTACTGTATTATGCGTTAAGTTGAACGATTTACCGTATCCGCAGAAAAAGTGTGAAAAATTAGAAATTTATGGTTGTTGTTACACTCTGCATATAGAATTAAAATTCTTTTCTTATTTGTTCACCTATATATTGATTAGACAATATATGCGGTGGAATAATACAAGATTTAATAACCATGCATAATTGGGAGAAAAAGAATAACGGAATATTTTAAATGACGGTCAATAAGAACATATAAAAATCTGGAAAAGAGACTTTTTTATTGCTGGATGATGGCTACAAGTTGTCACTACAATACAATATATGACTATAATAATTTGTCTATGGTTCTAAACATTTTTTTTTATCATACGATGTCAATTTAATAGATCATTCCGTCTTATATATAATGAAATACATGCATCTAATGTACTCCCAGTAGTTTAATTTATAACTTACTTCAAAAATGGTTTCAAATTTGACTCGTCTGTTCATATTTTCATAAAAACACGTAAAATATAAATATGTTTCACACAGTATAATATCCGTAACATAACACACTCCAGCTGCAAATAAAATTATAGAAAAAAAAATGTACAGGAATAAATAACAAGACATCTGTACCACATTAGGCAGATAAGGAATAATTAAGCAAATGCTTTGTCACTCATGAAGATAAATAAAATGATCGCAATAGATGCAAAATCGATGGCAAATCATTAGTGACGCATGGATATTGGTTCCAAGAACCACAATGCAATAGAGTACGAAAACCATAGAGACACGTTGTCAATATTTATTTGTGATAAAAAATACGTTAAGCTTATTGCTCTCGAATGAATTTCTAGTAAATTTGCATTATCAATACGGTTCGTAATAAAGCGCAAATTAATCAGTGATTATTTATAAATAACAATTTAAAAAAAACATTGTGTACTATTAAAAAAAAACAACGCTCAAAGTGTCTTAACATACACGGTCTTACAATAATAATGAAAACAACCATATAAATGAATATTTTTCCAATATCAATCCAATTTTGCAATTTTTATTTTCGTAATCATTTTAGAATTAATAATTTTTTGAGTACACCCGGTAAACTATATAATTTTATTTATATACCCTATTTCACAAATTTACCGAGTACTAAAATTTCAGTCACGACTTTTTATGGAAACATATTGTGGTTTAACATATTTTATTTACAAAGATGTGTAAAATGTCCAACCAGTTATTACGGTTAAAAGTAAACACTAGTCTAAGATCTTATACTTACTAACATAAAAATTGTGAATATTTGGCACGTTCAAACGTCGTTAGTATTATAAATATGGAACAAATATTTTTAAACTGCAATACATTAATACTTTTTTTCTCTTTGCTCCTCTATTTACCTAGGGATATTTACTAGCTACTCTAATTACTTATTGTTTTAATTTATAAATAATGCAAATTATAATATAAAATGTTTTATATTAGCAGTTGTACATGCTACAAGTTATAAAATTCTATTGTTGCTTTAAAATGGCCAAGTTTTGTCTTGCTACATTAACCTGCAATGTGAGGCAAGATTATTCATAGTGTCTTTTGTATATACAGTTTTATTTCTGCCGCGTAAACAACGTGGCAGCCTTGAACATTGGAACAATGGTACACTGAGGTTAAGAGCAGAGCGGGCGGGACACGCTGAGATGGCTTCGTCCCTCCTGAAGTGGGTACCTCGGCCTCTCCGCTTGTTTCTCGAGCCCCCTTCAACCTTTGCCAATGTTGCTAGTCTAAATTCTTCACTTCAATACACCACTTAACTCAATTACATTATAAACTTTAAATAAAGATGTGAATATAATTTAGTGATTTGATATCTAAGCTTTGTTTTTCTTATATTATACTTTTTCATGTTTTGTTAAAAAAAAACAATAAACAATGGACGATAATGGTCGAACTCAATACATCTAGATAATGAATTAATTTAGTTTTATTGAGTATTTTGTTAGTTTTATAATATTGTTCGATAAATAAATACAAGAAAAGTTCTGTAAAGAAGCTGAATTGAAAGTACAAAATCTCCGTGACTTTTTGATCAAATTCAAAATGAAACATGAAATTGTTTTTTTGATTCAAATTATCATATGTTTTTAAATTAGGTGGCAAACGAGTTTATTACTTGATACGAGGCATTCCATCTCAGTCCTCAAGGGTGACAACGCATCTGCATTTTGATTCCTTGTATGTCATGGGCCGCAGGAATCACTTACCATCAGGTGAACTATGTGCTCGTTTATTACTCTCAATGTAATAAAAAAATATAAGAGGCACTTCAAATCCCTCTTCGCTGTTGCAATTAAATGTATGTGCAATATGAATGCAATGTTATAAAAATTCATATGCAATGTCAGGAGCATAGGGCGTACATTATACATACCTGTAGTCGACGCATTATGAACTAAGGCTTCGGGTCATAAATCATATTTCTGTCTCGCTCACTCTTACAGGTCTTATGGAGAGGTGTAGTGATGTGCGTAAGAATTGTAGAGAAAACATATTGATAACGGGATAGGAACGATCGATATGCTAAATTATGTTAAGTATTAATAGGAATAATTTTTCGCTATCTGAAAATAAAAGTTTTTAATTTGTTAGATAAAATGTTTGTTTCGACGTAATCATAGGGAAACTGTATAGATCGTAATGTAGCCCTGAAAAGGGCCGTTATTATCTTTTCTAGGGATGACGCATCGACCCCGCGTGTGCAGGTAGCTAAGTATCGATAACGGGTTGCATTGTGTGCGCACTACTAACAGTGACATTTATTGCCCGACGACTCAGTTTTAAATGCATCGACTATAGTGCCGAAGACAAACAATTTGAATTAAAAATTTGGTCCTCGATGGTGAATTGAACGCAGGTACCGCGACTTAAAGTCCATGTCACGCGACCCTCAAAACGTGATACAAATCCATGTGGAAAAAAATAATGGATCTATATCCTCGGAGCGTTGATTTATACGACCTACTAGAATAACTCATGTCGGAATAATTCTGTTATGAATGTATGTATTATATATGTATACATTAAATAACTAGTTACACATACAAATCTTGCAACCAAGTTTCTAGCTAGACCATGAATGGATCTGAAACCATGGCTTGTTCGATAAGAAAAGAACCACGCCCACACAGAATACCACCGTGAAATAGCACCATAATGCTGCTGTAGTTCGGTATGGTGTGTATAGAGATCCGGATATCTAGATATGGGTAGCGAAGCATTCCATCTCCATTTGTTGAAAACGGATGTGCGCGCTAGTGTCTATGGGCTTCAATCATGACTTATCATTAAGAGTGATAACTGTAGTGAGTAGTCCATAAATAGAGAACTTTGAGCTCGTTTGTCAATCTTAGATGCATGTAAAAAATCTTGCTTGATAATCAGTCTAGGTGAAAACCTTAACAAAATTTTCAGTAGTATTCGAGGTTCACAGTGCGACTGAAGAGACGAAAGGGAATCTTTATTTTACAGTACTTTTGGTTTACATATTATATATATTCATAAAAATATTTTTTGTGAATATATATAATATAGACTACCTAAATATATAACCTACTATCGTAACATCTAATATTGTTCATAATCTGTACATAAACTCTGCATTAAAAACATTTAATACTGCAAACCGCCTCATATGTTTGCTTACATTCCCACAGACATAATATTGTTGGTTACTGTTGCGTTATCCATTGCTAAACCGGGCATTGTGTTATTATGTAAACTGTTCTAAAATGCCAGTGTAGTTCTAAATTTTCATTCAGGCTACTAAACCGAAACGCTTTTTACCGCCATTACCATTGGGGTCACTTTATCAAGCTGACCACTCGTCGTTCCATTCATTAGCACAATAAAAACACAGTGCTTAAAATTTTGACCATTCCCGGAGACAACGTAGTTCGACAGGATGCCAACATCCCGTTTCCTTTTCCTTTGCCTCCATTACCACGTTAGCTGTTTTTGCTATCTTATGAGGAAGGGGTTTTTTTTTATTACATTGAGAGTAACAAACGAGCACACAGTTCACCTGATGGTAAGTGATTCCTACAGCCCATGACATCAACATTCATCCTTGACAAGGAATCATAATTTAGATGCGTTTTCAGAACCTTCAATTTCGTTATATTTTTATAAAATGATTTATTTTTTTTAACGGAAGCAATCAGCGTCAGTAAATGGCTCGGCATTTTCTGTAACGACAACGATAAAATAGGCTAGCAAAACTTTCTTCGACCTTATTGCAATAGCATAATGGTAAAACAGATGATGATGATGATATTAATTTATCCCTAATGGGAAAGGCAAAGACTTTAGTCCATACAGCCAGGTCTTGTTCGTATCTGGTAAAACAGAACTTTTTTCCTTTGCAATGCAATTTTTATTTTATATAATAATATGTGCCTTGCACATTTTTCATATACTGACTAGTTTTATTTATGTGCAGGAATGGAATTTTATTTATAAAGGAAAATTTTAGCGGTTAAATTACGAATGCAAGCAATTGTATTGCCCAAAATGAACTTTTTAAAGCTCTCTTTAAAATAACGTACGATATAGAAAAAACTATTATAAAATAATAGGTCTTTAGTCTTTACCTATGAAATTGCAAAACGGCAATTATTATTTAAGAAATGTTTTTTTTTTCTGCTAAAAAGTTGTCCAAATTTTGGTCGGTGGGTGCAAGGTCTGGTGAATACGATGGTTGAGCGATAGTTTCTCCATCAATGTCTTCAGTTCTTCACAGTACACATCTGCAGTAATGCTCATGCCATTAGGTAAACAACTGTGATGAATCACACCGGCGCTAGACCACCAAACAGTGACCAGCAACTTTCTAGTGGTCATTTTTCATATAGGGCATTGCTTTGGTGCTGAACTAGGATCTAACCAACTTGAGCGCTTTCGATTGTCGAACAGAATCCACTTTTCGTCGCACGTAACAATTCGATTCAAAATTATTTCATTTCTGTGCCTGTTATACGGGCGGAGCTAATTAGCACTTACCATCATGTGAGATGCTTGCTCGCCACTTTACTTGCCACCTTTTCTATAAAAACAAAATGTGGTTAACCAACTGATCTGGATTCTTCTTAAGCGACGACCACATACTGATAATTTAAAATGAAATGTGTGAAATTACTAATAACGCTCAATGGTTCACGAATCTCATGAATCTAATGGTAGGCCCAATTTAAGATGGTCGGAGACTAACTAATTATAATGTAGTTAAATATTTTAAAGTAAGAAATAAAAAATCATTTAAATTTCTTAGTTAATTGTGTAATAGAATCTCAGTCTATAAAATGAGATTGTTTATTATTACTAATATTATAGCAGCGCGAGGCAGGTCTAAACGCGTACGCTGCGCTGGCGATCGTTAAGTTCATGGGGCACTCATCTATCAAGCGTTTTTACCTTGCCAATTTGTCGTATATGGACCAATATGGTTTTGATGTTAACATCAAAAGCTGCTGCTAGCTCGGCTGTAGATTGAGTATCATCAGCTTCCACAATCGCCTTTAATTTATCGTTGTTGACCAAAGTGTCCGGACGACCACAAGGTTCATTTTTTAAATGAAAATTTGCAGAACGGAACCGGGCAAACCAATAACGGGTTGTGCGTTCGTTTGTAAAGTTCTCTCCGTAAACGTTGTTGATGTTATGTGCCGTTTGTGCCGCGTTGACGCCACGACGGAACTCATATTCCATAATTACACGAATTTCTATAAACAAAAGACTGACTTTGTAAAAGAGTGTCATGTTTTTAAAACAAAATTAATTTGAATTTAGAATTCACAGCCAAAACTTTTTTGGCTTCAAATTGCCAATACTGAAGAACGGCAATTTCATAGGTAAAGATCTAATATTAGAATAAATCTTCTTTGGCGTAATTCAAAGAAGTTCTGAAATATAAAACTTCACCGTTAATATTAACTTACTGGCTCCATATAATTTTAACCTTTGTCTGATGAACAGACAAACGTCACCATAACAAAAGAGAGGTCTTATCTAAAGATGCACTGTTATTTCCATCCTCGGTAACAACACAAATGAGTGTTACCTAATGACTGAACGTGACGTTTTGTAAAAATAAAACCATTCAATGGCTTCTGTTATTACTGTAATGCGATCGTTTCAGATGTGCTCTCCCACGAGGTTTGTAATGTTTCACGTTATTAACCAATTAAACCTATAGATAGAAATCGATGTATCAAGAACGCCATAAAATAAAAAAAAATCTAATATCCGTCTAGTATTTTTATACAATCTGCGAAACTTGAAGTGGTTAACTTGTATCCACCATTCAGTTATTAAGCATCCAATAAATACTATTGAACGGTTTCCGAACAAAAACGATAGCTTTATTGTAAATATAAACAGTAAAAATATCGTACCTATGGAAAATAACATATTTTTAACAAATTTAAGTAATAAAATCATTGTACTATTGTTATTCTAAACATTTAAACTGAGCTTAGGTCTAATTAAGACATCGCGCCATTACCCAAAAAGCAGACTTCTCCATTATGTCTGGTATTTTAATATCTTTACGAATATACTTTTACGCACATCGTTTTTAATAACAATAGTATTATAATCAATTAATAAAATAGATATCAACATAAATAAGAATTAATATTCAATTTCCATTTTCTCTCTCCCTACCGTAATAACTTTAAAATAACAATTTCATTTTCGATTCAAAACTATGTTAATTCTATATGCTTACGTGATTTAGCAATTGCATATGTTTCACGGTATAAGGAATAATATATCATGCTATTTCAACACATTTCAGCCTTATTTGACAATACGAGTTTTTTTTTATATAAAATTAGGAATGGTTAATGAGTTCGTATCGGTAATCACAGCGGTAAGACGACCCCCCGCAATATGAATTGACTAGACAAGTCTGAGGGAAGTTAATGCATGTGACTCAGGAGAGTACTCTATGGCAGTATGTCCAGTAGTGGACTACTCTGGCTCTATGGCAGTATATCCAACAGTGGACTGCTGGGCAGACATGATGACGATGATTAAACGAGTACAGTCCACCTGACCGTGGTGGTGGTAATAACAGCGTGAATCCCACGTCATGTAAATCCATCTACAGCAAAGATTCGAAAAATATACCTATATATGTTGACACTACACCAGATGGAATGCTTCGTTATGTCCAATGGGGTCCTCATGGGGGGGAATTATCACTTTCAAACTTGTAGTTCCTACTCTCTCATAGTCTTGTTTACAATGAGAGTATCGTAAAAAACTCTAAACAAAATGTTAGTCATACTATTAAAATTATATTAAACGTAGACACACATAATTTCGTAATAGCAAAGAATTATTTTAATGAATATTATGAATCCTTGTAATATTGCATAGCACAGGTTTGTTAACTGTATAATATTACACTTCAAAGAAGGTTCGGTCAAGAGTACTCGTGTTGTTGCTCCAGTCGCACACAATAACGTGACCTATCGCTCTCCGCTATTGCTTTGAACATGAATGATTTGGTTTGGTGTTCGTGTTACATTATATATAACATAACTCGAATATTACATTAGTAATGGACGCTCTCTTTTGATTTTATTACATTGCGAGGAACAAACGAGGGCACAGTTCACCTGATGTTAAGTGATTCCTTCGGCCCATGACATCCACATCCACAAGGAGTTATAATACAGATACGTTCGCACCCTTGAGGAATGAAGTGGAATGCCACCAGTTCTCGTCTCGTCACCAGTAATAAAGGTCTCCGAATCTTCATTCACCAAAAGGAACACAGCAGCATTATGCTGATATTTTACACTGGTATTCTGCGAGGGCGTCTACCCCGGTCTATCTGACCTATTAATTCTGCAGCTAGAAATAAACTGCAGTGAAGCTCTACCTCTGTAATTCTACCATTACATTCTTCAGATTTATCATTCTGCAGTTGTAAACAAACTGCAGCGTAGCTCTATCACTGTTAAATCGCAATTTTGCATCAAACTTTAGTTTACTGTCCATATAAGTACTGCGCGCCACTCACTTAACGAAACACTGTATTACATATAATTCGATGGTATTCAGTTTAATCAGTGGGAGTCAACTGACCGAGCCAAAATTTGCCCTCACGGGCACCCGCGAGGCGGCTGCTTTCACGCGCAGGGTAACGGTCCAAGCCGAGGCTCCCTCTTGGAAACCTTTGCACTGGTTACCCATAAAAAAAGGTCTCGGCTGAATGCCCTTTTCTTTTGTTGTCCGGTGGGAAATCTTCAAAAGATACCGTGCCTCCTGGGGTTGAGACAGGGTTATGTGGGACCCTTAACCACTAAAACAAGTTGTCAAAACCCTCGGGCTAACAGTAGCCATCAGCCATAAAAACTTATAAATATTATTATAAAATATTGAGTCAGTTTTTATATAAGAATATACCTTACTTTATTTTAATAAATCGATATTGATGTTAAATAAATTCCAATTCTTATTTATTAATATTCTGAATACAACTGGATATCATCCGTAATCGCCATGTTCACTGGGGTATTGCCGATCGTGAGACCATCATCATAGATAATTTTGGCATGTTTTTTACCGTCCACATACACTAAACTGCTTAACGACAAATTCAAAAGTTCATGCCAATATCTCTTATCGTCTAATTATTGTTATTTAAAATTAAAGTATACCAACTTCAAAATTCTCTTTCCTTTATAATTCTCATTCATTCAGATTCAGATCGATTTTTTTTATATTATTAGGGGTGTAAATGAGCACACAGTTCACCTGATGGCAAGTGACGACGCTTGCGTTGTATACTGAGATGCAATACCTCACAAATAATTGGGTCCAAATCGCTACATTCGTCATAAGAAACGCAGCAGGGCTATGCTCCTATTTTATGCTGGGTGGTCCTACCCGCCCAAGCCGACCACATACGTACACATAACCACTACTACTACTAAGCTAACAACTACTTGTAACGTGGCTCTAACTCTGCAATAATTATGTTAATCTAAGTTTTATATAGTTCCATAATATTCTCAATTACCATTAAATATAATTTAAAATTAGTCACATCATACTTCACAAAGACGTCTAACAAAAGACGCTGAAAAAAACATTAGCCTCAGGTGTTTATACACTCGTATTGCGTACGTAGATGTTATAGTGCCTAAGGATGACTGTAATTACTGACACGTCACTGGCTCATTACTATAACGTTTAATATATACCACGCTGTGACCGTAATGTGATGTAGGTCTTGATAAAACTCATAATAAAATCGCAAAAAAAATACAGGAAAAACCTTATAAACCTGCCATGAATTGCAATCTGTGAGGTGTTACGTAACAACGTACGAGAATGTAATTTAAAATATGCTTTTATCTCTATTCTCTGTCTCGCTCTCCGTCAGAGAAACAGATTATTAGATTCATAGACGATGTTAATGATCGTTATAGTAATTAGATTGTAACATAACACATCCTAGTTAAGAAACCATAATGCAAATGCTTTGTCACACCGAAGTACTATCGAACGCCTCGTCATCATTAGGAAGGGTCTCCGGATCCCTACACTCACCAAACGAAACATCACAGTTATGCATTCTTCCCCTCTCTTCTTCACTGCATCCGTGTTTTTATCACTGACTAAATGGTAGCTGCAGACAACGGAAGATCCCGATCATACGGTAAACGCAGAACGGAAATTACACTAGAATCTAAAGAGGAATTCTAATTGTACATACAAACACATATAAAAATATTGATCTTCATATAAGAATGGACTTATAAAGCTAGGAAAACCTGACAACTAATCAAAACAAATCATCGGCACGTGTACGTGTACATTACGCTGTAATATTTATAATATATATTTTAAATAGACACGACATGATAAGGCGAATACGTAAGCACGTGGTCTAGTAATCAGTTATTTATCATTAGTGCAATTTATGTCCACATGATAGGATACCGATCACGTCGAAATGGTTACAGATTCCGTGCGATATCAAATCCCATCCGCACAGATCGTGATAATTAGCGACTTCAATGCGCTCGGCTCGCATGCAACTACTCATGCGGTGAGATCTTTTCATGACATTGGTTTGGCGTATGATCCAACGAGTGATTCTTACGGCCCGAGACAACGACAGTCATTCTCGATAAGGAATAATCAATTCATTGTTGACACACCACGAATAAGGTGCTAGAATTTCATTCATCGCATAAAACAGTAACTCTAACCTGATATTTAAATCTAGTATTTATAGCATACACTCGGAAATCTTTGCTTACGACGGATGAAAACACCACGATGTCACTTTATTGGAGTGGAATGCACATCGGTGTCAGTGAGTCGCCATTATTTTGTGTATTCAACTAACATACTCTTAAAATGTACTTACTGTGTTTGTTGATTATTAGAACCTCCTACATTTATAATGAAAATTTAGCTGTGGCAATTTTTAAACACATTGTATCAAGCAAACGGGATATTTAACATTTATAAATGTAATGTAATGAATATTTTTGCCTTAATCGTAATACGATTCGACTTCGAAGTTATAAATCGAATTAAAGTTTATAACCAGTTAGTGTTAACACGTTTCTCTACGTACTCAGTGTATGTCCATAGAGTAACGACAATATAATCTAATATAGCATTTAATTTTAAAGAATACTTAACAAACAACTACAGTTCTACATATAGTACTGGTATAAATACAAACCACAAGCATATATTTAATTCAATTGATTTCTTGATTGAATTCGTTTTCTGCATTGTTTACAAAACTGATTTAAAATCTAGCTTCTAATCTCTAAAAATGTGTGATCAACTGCAGATCAAATGCTATCAACCGTTTCAGTTGCAGCAACATCTCTAAGCAATCTTCTAATCCACCCTTAAAGACTGTAGAACTACAAGCGGACTTTCTTTCACCTCTTACCAAAGCAAAAATAACATATGTATGTATATTTGTCGAATTTCTACGATTATTTAATAAAATTCACTATTATATAAAAACTGGATTCAAATTACTGAACTAGTGACTAATAAAGTCTCCAGACTGATTTTTTTCTGTAATCTTGATCTATCTGAATATTCTCTAACTTTTTGGTATGGACCACAAGGTAATGGTAACGTCCACTTGAATACAATGATTTGCATCTCTAAGTAAAGTGACATCGACAATCCTACGGTCTGAGCACAATAGTAATAAGGTTGCAGTATGCCTTTGCACCTTTAACAATGCATAAGTGGATTTGGAAAATCCAGAAAATAATTGATAGTTGTATAAATTGATTACCATAAAGACCAGCGAGTTAAAGTAATTATTACGTAGTTATAATGCGCGAACATTTGTTTGTATTGATTGATTCATTAGCAATGCGCCATTGCTCCGCGGGTCACTGCACATGCATATCTCGACACCTTGTATAATTTAACCCGGACGTAAACAATCGCGATTTGATTAATAATAATGTACATGTATGTATATCGAAAATATATTACAAGTAAATACAACCTATTCAAGTCTACGGGAAGTTATTGGATGCGATGGATCTTAGAATCGTGCACTGGCAATCTGTGAGGGCGTACTATGTACAGTACTGGATTAGTGATCGGCTCAAAATATTTCAACTTAATAAAATAATATGTATTGAAGAAAAAAAGATATGCTTGCCCCTTCACTCTATGCACTAATTTACTCACAATTTACTTAGCACGAACAGAGTTTAAAGTATGTATAGTTATATTATATAGTTCCAGATTAGTCTCTAGATTTAAGTTCGTTTTATAAACAATGATTGAAATCAAGAAAAAAATTTAACCGAATTAATATATTATATTACTATTACATTATTCTACTTGTATCTATTGAAACATTTAATAAGAAAAAACGTGATTTTGTAATAAGCAAAAGTAATAAGCAAAATGTAATAAAAAAACTGTTCTATCTGTGATGTGTGTTGTGGTATTTTATTCAATTTTAATATCGTAAACGAGCTTTAAAATTGAATGTCTGTTTTAAAGCTCGATGTCTATTTATTACATTCTAATATAATATCACAAAATATAGGGATTTGGTAACTGGTTATAACTGGCGACGAAACATTCCACTTTAGTCCACAAGAAACGCATCTACATTATGATTCCTTGCCGGCCGTGTGGTGTAGTGATCAGAGTATCTAGTTCCTCCTGGATTCAATCCCAGCCGAGGAACAATATTTGTGTATAACAAATTGTTGGCTTTCAGGACTGGGTGTGTTTTATGAACGTCCCGTGTCTATTCCTCTGATTGCACATGCATTACATCGATAGGGAATCACAATCACATAGGGAATCACATCTATATATCAATTGAGAAGGGGAGAACGACTGAGTGCATCTGTGTTTGCGCAAATGCTTACAGCACTATAAAATATTTTCGCATCTGATGTCATCTGATATTGCCATAATTGAAATCAACAGGACATCATCATTCCTTATCTAGGACGAACGTGAACGTGATAAACCACAGAAATCGCTACCGTCATGTTAATTGTGTGCCCGTCTATCACCCTAAATACAATAGAAAAGAAATAAAATTTAGTCATTTAAAAAAGGTTCTTCCAACAAGCAAGTTTGTAACTTAGACAGAATTCACTAGCCAGAAGACACTGTCCTTTAGCTCAATTATTCCTTAAGTCTAAAGGTTGTCCTGAAGGCGATCTCTGACATCTCAGACAAGTGTTTAGCGATAAGACTGCCCTACTGTACCTACTTAGTACTATATTATTTGTAATTTCTTTTTATTTTGTGGTGTACAATAAAGTATATAATAGTAATGATAAAGTATTAGTATTATTATAAAGTCACGATAAGAATGAAGTTTCTAAGGCACATGATTTGCTCGCATATCAATTACTTGTATGAGCGCAAGCGCAAATAAATTTGCATTTGATTTATTACTGTACTTGTTTACGAACGAATTTTCTGGAATGTCCGCTGTGACCTGATATCAGTGTCAATGTTTTAATTGGTATTTAATATAACGTTCGCATTTGTGTTCAGAGCTAGCTTGTATTAAATACAAAAGTGAAGAAAAAGCTTTTTGGTAAAATTGTAACAAAAATGAAAGCAAAAGATAATTTAAGTGAATGTATGTATGTATGTACATTAGTGATTTATATACAGATTTGTTATAAAATAGCTCTGTTATATATTAACGTTAATTTCACACGTGATAGAACCATGTTGCAGCTATGAACTGGTTGAGCATGTTCTTACAGAATACCAATGTAATATAGCTCGACGGTAGAGGTGTTTCGTATGACAAATCTAATTCTCATACTCGTATAAATCAATCGCCTATACTACTGTTGTGTACTGTTAATATACTTATTAAGTTATTAATATTTTTTATTACACTGAGAGTAACAAACGAGCACACAGTTCACCTGATAGCAAGTGATTCCTGCGGCCCGTGACATCTACAATTATCTTTGACGAGGAATCATAATGCAGATGCGTTGTCACTCTTGAGGACTGAGATGGAATGCCTCGACACCAGTAGTGTAAGGGTCTCCGGATCCCTACACTCACCAGACGAAACACAGCAGCGTTATGCTGCCATTTCACGCCGGTATTCTGTGGGGGCGTGGTCCTTCCCCGGTCGTGCTGATCCAATAATTCTGCAGCTAGAAACAAACTGCATCGTAGCTCTACCACTGTAAGTTATTAATATAATATAATTACATAATATATATTCTATATTTATATTTTACTTTAATTATTTTTATTCTATTTTAACCTCTATTCGACAACGCACAATGGAATGATTTCTGTATGACAATAAATAATAAATATGAAAACTTTTAGTGCCAGTTCGATTATACGTAGTAATTTTAACTTTGAAAGGTATCTAGTAACATTGTGTGCACTTCCTTATTAGTTATGGATGGATAATGTACAATTAAATAATAATGTGTTTTATTAATAATTATTAGTGACCGTTTATTTTAATATATCTAACGGCTGAGTCGCAGGCCCCAAATGTAGTATTATTCGATCTATTTTTTTTGAAAAAGAATTCTAGGTTTACTATTAACATAACACATTCTCGTTGCCTATTCTCACTTACCTTTAACGCTTGTGCTAGGTGGCTAGATGGTACACGACAATGGTCGAATGACAGATTCGAAACTACGACGCTAAGTTTCACAGTCCGTACATACATTAACTATGTATTATTATTTTGTTTATGTATATGTATTATGTATGGTCCGTATATACTTAATCTTCTACGATCTCATCGTCTACTCTTTGTGTTTATTACTTACGGAAAGTAACTACAAGTAAGCGCCTCGGTATTTGAGAAATTTATTATCATTCTCATCTCAGCGCATTTCTGTTCAGCAATGTTGAATATAAAACTATATGATCAACAGTTAACGTTTTGTGCTCATTCAGGAACATGTTTCACAACGAATGATAGATACACTATCATCCGATAAGCTGTCAGGTCTTGCCATGGTGGGAATTGATCAGGACAACATGTCCGATGATATGATCATACCAGGAAACGCTAAATTGTGACAGGATGTCTCATGATAATTTATCTGTCCGCGTCATTAATAAAACTAAATTATATCTATTTTATCGCGTTTATTTAAACTTTTTTATTTTACGTTTCGAATTCTTTACAACGCTCTTGTTCACGTGGGGGGTGAGATGTTTGTCGGTCTCATATGTATAGTTAACTCATAGTAAAACCTAACTACTGTCAAAGTTTAGCTGGCTATATATTTTTTATAATATCCACGCAGAAGCAGCTCGTAGTAACTTGAGGTATCGCAATGATATGTCGGTTTCACCAAGCAGCCAGCCATCTTCTCTGTAATTAGATTGTCTTTGTAATTTCGATAGCCTCGCGAGTCATCCTGGGTAGGAATCGGTGTTCCTTTGTTAGAATTTATAGTTTATCAAATCTGATATCATGAAGCTTCCGATTAAGATATGGGCTCGAACTGCGGGCTTCTAAGCGTTCCTGTTTCAATTCAGCTATATGTTACTTTACGCTAGTTTTAATTGATCTTTGTTGGCCCTAAGTAAGGGTTCAGGTCAGTTCTCTTTAGGGCATACTAATTTATTTCATTCTAAGTGGATAATATGCATCAATTATCAATAACGTCCAGAATTTGTAATTTAAATGTAACAATGAAATATATTTAGACGTGTGTTAGATATGAACATTCAATAGTGGTAGAGCTACGCTGCAGTTTGTTTCTAGCTGCAGAATGAATGGGTCAGCTTAACCGGGGTAGGACTACGCCCTCACAGAATACCAGCGTAAAATAGCAGCATAATGCTGTTGTATTTCTGGTGAGTGCAGGGATCCGGAGACCTGTATTACTAGTGACGAGGCACTACTGTACTCGTTTTTTACATTCATATACGTGTTATTATTATGACACGTATTGTTTATATATAAAATAATTATCGCACATTTCATTTATCATGATTTCCGGTAGCAAGACGTGGAAATGAACTTGGAAAATTCCACTAGTACAATTATTAACAAATGCAAGTTCATCCCCTAAATCACTGCTAAGTATGAATAAATCTCACGCCGCGTGTGAGCGTTTGTACACACCTTTTCAAAATTACTGTAAAATAATTGTTCAGGTTTTAAAGGTGTATAGACTAATTGACGACAATAATTTGTGTAATTTGTATGTAGAAATCCTTAATACGCTATTTATTACACTGAGAGTAACTACAAGTAATTACGGAAAGTAACTACAAGTGAGCGCCTCGGAATTTGAGAAATTTATTATCATTCTCATCTCAGCGCATTTCTGTTCAGCAATGTTGAATATAAAACTATATGATCAACAATTAACGTTTTGTGCTCGTTCAGGAACATGTTTCACAACGAATGATAGATACGCTATCATCCGATAAGCTGTCAGGTCTTGCCATGGTGGGAATTGATCAGGACAACATGTCCGATGATATGATCATACCAGGAAACGCTAAATTGTGACAGGATGTCTCATGATAATTTATCTGTCCGCGTCATTAATAAAACTAAATTATATCTATTTTATCGCGTTTATTTAAACTTTTTTATTTTACGTTTCGAATTCTTTACAACGCTCTTGTTCACGAGGGGGGTGAGATGTTTGTCGGTCTCATATGTATAGTTAACTCATAGTAAAACCTAACTACTGTCAAAGTTTAGCTGGCTATATATTTTTTATAATATCCACGCAGAAGCAGCTCGTAGTAACTTGAAGTATCGCAATGATATGTCGGTTTCACCAAGCAGCTAGCCATCTTCTCTGTAATTAGATTGTGTTTGTAATTTCATAAGCCTCGCGAGTCATCCTGGGTAGGAATCGGTGTTCCTTAGTTAGAATTTATAGTTTATCAAATCTGATATCATGAAGCTTCCGATTAAGATATGGGCTCGAACTGCGGGCTTCTAAGCGTTCCTGTTTCAATTCAGCTATATGTTACTTTACGCGATTTTTAATAGATCTTTTTGTTGGCCCTATGTAAGGGTTCAGGTCAGTTCTCTTTAGGACATACTAATTTATTTCATTCTAAGTGGATAATATGCATCAATTATCAATGACGTCCAGAATTTGTAATTTAAATTTAACAATGAAATATATTTAAACGTGTGTTAGATATGAATATTCAATAGTGGTAGAGCTACGCTGCAGTTTGTTTCTAGCTGCAGAATGAATGGGTCAGCTTAACCGGGGTAGGACCACGCCCTCACAGAATACCAGCGTAAAATAGCAGCATAATGCTGTTGTATTTCTGGTGAGTGCAGGGATCCGGAGACCTTTATTACTAGTGACGAGGCACTACTGTACTCGTTTTTTACATTCATATACGTGTTATTATTATGACACGTATTGTTTATATATAAAATAATTATCGCACATTTCATTTATCATGATTTCCGGTAGCAAAACGTGGAAATGAACTTGGAAAATTCCACTAGTAAAAGCATTTACAAATGCAAGTTTATCCCCTAAATCAGTGCTAAGTATGAATAAATCTCTCGCCGCGTGTGAGCGTTTGTACACACCTTTTCAAAATTACTGTAAAAGAATTGTTCAGGTTTTAAAGGTGTATAGACTAATTTACGACAATAATTTGTGTAATTTGTATGTAGAAATCCTTAATACGCTATTTATTACACTGAAATTTCCCAGTGATAATAGCTGGTGTATTGCTGGTTTAGTGTTGCTAATATTTTGTAATCCAAGTTCTACATTTCAAACAGAAAACTTACTAAATTTATCTGAGGTTAGTCGCCTAATATCAGATATAGATAAACGGTATGATTATTGAATTACAAATTATACGCTTAAGAGCTAGAGTTCACTGTTAACATGAGGCCAAAAGAACGACTTTGATTCAGTGGTCCTATTCTAATTAATTGACTCCTAGTCTTTGTCTAATTAAAAAAATATTCGTCCAACACAAAGATTGTTCTATTATTTTATAATAGTATTATTATTATTTTAGATGTATCTTCGAGGCGTATACAGTTTCTGATCTACGTATTGGCGGTAACATCAAGTATAGAAAAAATACTTAATTAATGCTTCACCGTCTGCACTAACATACGATATATTTTAAGGACTCTCTCAAAACTCTCGACAAAATCTTTAGAGGCTTTACAGTAAACATTTTTTTTGTATAATATTTGGTGTGACAATCGAGCACAATTCACGCGTTACACACCTATAAGGATTGAGATGAAATACTTCTTAAATTGTAATAGGATCTCCAGATCCCTACACTCACCATACGAAACACTACACTCTATAATGCTGGTATTCTGACAGAGCTTACTCCTTCTACGGTACTAGAAGCAAGGTGCAACGTGGTTTCAGCAAAGCTATTACTTAACATTACCAATATTCCGGTTAACCATTATAAGTGGATAATATTTTTACTTAAATTATTAATTACACGTTTCAATATTCATAAAATATAAAAACAAAGTTTTATCAATTACGAGCAACATGCCCGCTACATTTAACTATAATAATTTCCTGCACGCCGCTGCATACTGTCAGATTGTCATAAGAAAATAAGGTCTAGGGCATTACGGTCACGAGTCTGTACATTAGATTAATGACAGTTATATGGATCGTATCATTTAACGACGAATATCGGGGAACAACTAGAAGTAATATCTGTGGAATAATCCGCTAACACGGCTAACTAATAACTGATGGTAATCAAGGCGTTAGTGTGTTCGTTACGGCCTATACAGGTCACGTAATATGTTCATTATAGTCATGAAAAAATACATTACTGCCGCCCGTAGTGGATGATAAATATGTAAAAATTTAACACTAGTGATTTTCAATATCAAATATACTGCAAAATAAGCCTTATATCATTGTTGATTCTAACAAATTAGATCATGACTGAAATAAATTTGTATGTTTTATGTGAGTTTTGGATTCATTTTTCCGACGTTATTTATATTTGTTCGTTTGTGTTGTTGAAATGACAAAATGTACTCCTGTCTTAATGGTCTCAAGTACGGTTACATCATCTAATTTACCAGAGGACACACTAACTGCAGTGCGGCACTAACAGCAATATTATCTTGACATAAGCATTTATTTAAACATAGAGTTAGTGTTCGTTCGTTCGGCAGACAGTTTTATTTAATGCATATACGAAAAAATCTAAAGAAGGTTTATATGCAGTGTTAGGGACACAAGACATGGATACAACATATCTAGACACAAAAGCCAATCATTTGTGATGTACAACTACTGTTAGATGGCTGGAAATCGAACCCAGGTTCGACGACTCATAAGCCAGCAGTACCGAAAGATATTTACTAACAATAATTGTAATCGTTAACATGAAAGTGGTTTCGTTCCCTTGTAAATTTGATTATACATATATATTTTATTTTCGTCTTTGGAACTCCTTGCCCGAAGATATAAGAAGAGTCGATTTAGGTCTCTTTTAAAAGGCTGGTACGGGATTACTATTTAATGACGTCTGATGCTAGTTAGTGTGGTAAATTACTCGTGTCATTGTTTGTTGTTGTTTATTATGTATTGCTACTTATATGTAAATATATTTATAAAGTAGTGATATATAGACATGTATATATATATATATATATTATTAGTTAATAGAATTATTGCAATTTATTATGCCTTACGGCATTAAGTCCGCTCTTTGTTTCTATTTTTGTAAGGTGTGATCAAAAATTAAATAAATTAAAGTTTAAATAAATAAATAAAACATAGTTTTTCATCGTACAATAGGACAACATAAAAGTATACGATAAGAGCAAATGTAAAATGGAAACGTAACATTTTAGCTGTTAAAAGTATTGCGCATTTGCGTATTCTGCATCACAATGGCCAAGTGCATCGAATTGGAGTTAATTAAACCAATGAGTATTTATGCTCCTTTAGACTCTTACGCATTATCACATTATTACCTAATTATTAATTTTTTTTCCGTTAAAAATTTACTGAATTTTTTTATCAATCATAGAGCCACGCTAGTCGACGATGAAATCCTTATTAAAATCCTCGAAGTAGTATTGAATGATGAAACTTGATGATCTTCTTTTTTTTATGTAATATGTGGCAAATTAGCAATCACCTCATCTGATGGTAAGTGATCACCGCCGCTCATGGCCGGGCAACACTAATGAAGTCGCCGGTACGCTGCCGACCTTGTAGAAAAGTGAAAGATCTTATCTTGAAGGTCCCTAAGTCGTGTCGATTCGGAAATACAGCCGATTCCACAAATTGGTTGTACGTGGTAGATAATATAATACTATCGAGATGTTCAGGATGAAATTTTGAATTCAATAAGTGTTTTCCTAAACATGTAATGTAACTATACTGTACTAAACAGGTAATGTAGTACTATAAAACAAATATTAAATAAAAAGAAATGATAAATCCTTTCTTGAAATAATTCTTTTTTTTAATATCTTTATTTAAATATATATAATTTTATTTGTACGTTAAATTTCAAGGCAACAACGCTATAAATATTTCATACATCTAAAGATTTCATTGCATGATACATTTTTATAATGTATTTAATTATTTGTTCTAATTAATTTATTTAAAACATCGAAATTAGGATGGCCCAAAATCGTTTTGTATTCAAAAAGAAAGCTCGCGAATACCTGTTTAAAAATCATCAGCAAATTAAGTTCGTCATTAATATATATGTATTTATATATATATTTATGTATATATAACTTTATATGTATAGTAAATGTATAAGTATATATTTGATGTGTATATAAATTATATATACATATTATATTTATATATACATAGGATAAATGTAGTTCTTATGTATACCTATGCTGTTTCATTTAAAAATGTATAAATGCACCTACACAATGTATCTGTACCACCCAAAGGTTTGACTGGGAGATAATGCCTTAGGCACTAAGTCCGCCTGTGTACACTGTTTGTGCAAAAAGTTTTAATAAATAAATAAATAAAAAACATGCTAATAAAAGTTTTATGGTATTTGTTATAATAATAATGGTTCAAAACTAGTTTTCCGTGTTTTAAAACGTTATCAATTAGATTTAAAAAGTTATATGTCTTTATTTAAGCAAGATCTGGCGTGATAGTTTTAATTTTATATATTGAAGATATATAACTCGGAAGCAATATAATTCCCTGTTTTTTTGGCTGAATATGTTAAACTATGTTTTTCTTCCTTCTATGGTATGAATATAAAATAAATTCATTATAAAGTTTGTGATTTTTATATGCAAAAATTAATCGTATACAAAATAATTGTACACAACGTGTACCGTTGTGGAATGAATTGTTAGAATACGACGAACAAAAACCGACTCCAGTTCAAAGTAAAATAAACGCTTTTCGATTGTCTAATCTGTTTAATAATTTGTTTTAATTATCCCCGCCATTTGTTTTCGATAAGTTTCGTATACATAATAGAAGATACATATTTAATGACTCAAAAACCTCCGCTAACAAAAGAAGAAAACGAAATTATACGTTCTTCTCAGTAACAGAACAATAACACACAAACCTTCACAATTTATTTTAATTTAGCGGTAGAAACAAAAACTCGGCTGACCGAGTTGAGTTCACGCTTTCACAGAACAGCAGCGTAAAATAATATTTTGGTGCAGTTGTTTTTAGTCCTGGTAGTGAAAGAAACCAGCAATGTTATTACTGGTTTCGAGGCATTCCATCCTTGACCTCACGGATTACAAGACATATTATTGATTTTTTATCAAGGATGAATGTAGGAAGCCGTAGGAATTACTTACCATCAAGTAAACTGTGTGCTTGTTTGTAACCATAAATAAATGTAATTATGGATAAATTTTGTATCAGTTAGTTCAGACGTGGTAACAATTAGACATTATTTTTTGAATTGACATTGATGGACGCTTTACGTCACATTTGTTAAGTAAATGAAAATTTTACAATATTTTATTTTATTAATCATAATTTCAGGGTATATCGTTTTAAAACTAAATTGACTGTAGTCGTAACACGTGAAATGTAATAAAATTGTAGTTCACAATCAGCCGTCGTTCAGAAATTGAATTCACTAGCAGATTTAATTTGTAGGCAATAAAAACATTACTGTGTCGGAAAACAATAATTGTTTCAGCGAATAAATTTAAACTTTACCTACCGACTTTATTGGAGCAAAATGAATATTTATTTAATTTTTGGCACACTACTTTTACACGTTTTTTTAATATTATCACTAAAACTAAAAATAGATAAAAGTTAAAAAATGTAATCATCAGCATGTAATGATGCAGCTTATTGTAATGGACAGATTGCTGGCATACTGCACTTCGCAGTTCCTGGGTTTGAATCCCAACCAAAGTGTCACTGGGCGTGGTGTGAGTATGCCCCGTGTCCCTGACGCTGCATCCTCTGATCATTTGGCAGAATTCCCCCGAATTAGGCAAAATCATTTTACCGGAAAGTTTTCTGAGAAACATTGTACGCAGTTTACACTGCAAATATCTAATATATTCTATATACACGCTGTACTTGAAGTTTACTCGCAGAAGTTTTATTCATATGTTATGATTCTTTAAATAGAACCATTATATCTTTCATTGTGTTACACTTACTTGAGGTATCAAAATGCAGTATCAAAATTTGGGAAGCATGTTTGTCAACTTACGTTACAAACAAATGTCGCACAGTATCAAGTATCACAAGACGTAATACGAATGTTAAACACATTTTGTGGACGGAATACCACGCTCTCGCAGAATACTAGAGTAAAATAGCGGCGTCGCCTTATCAAACAAAATAGCTACATAGCTATATCGAATATAATATCAGAATAGTAATATCACATTAAATAGCAACATGTCAATATTCTATTGAATATTGCGTCGCGATCGGTCTTAGTGGTTACGAACCTTGCCAAAGTATCTTTCATCTTAGGAATTAATAAAAAACGTTATCAGTACATAGTATAAAATAGGAGTCGCGTGGCGGACGTTGTCATTGCCTCTGCTTTTTGGGAGGAGGCCTTTACCCAGCAATTGATCGTATATCATTTTTCTTAACTGTCAAACTATACTTATTAAAATTTAGAGTATACGGTACAGTTATGTACTACACCGGGGTAGGACTACACTATCCGGAATACCAACATACAATAGTACTTAACCACAACTGCGTTTTATATGGTGAAAAAATAAATCTCGTAATCAGTAACAAGGTCTACGAACATTGGTGTCAACGTATCTGCATTATATATTTTTTCTTATTGATGATGGAAGTTGGTGTCTTAGGCTATAGCCTACCACTCACTTACCATCAAGTGAACTGGTGCTAGTTCAACACCCCTTATATATAAAAAAGTATATACTCATTTTTACAAATGTATTATCCGAATAACGCAAACCTAATGCGCTAGTTTACTAACCGCCATCACCGCAATGACTACACATTTATTGCGTAGGTGTTTCATCTTGCGGGAAATTACCTACATTTACCGCATTCTGCACTGCTCAACGAAAGTGCCGGTCGTTGAGTTTAAAGAAATATCGAGTAAATCCTTTAGTTTCATTGTCCTGCTTGATCTTTATTAAGTATTAGATTGAAGTAATTTCTTTGCGAATTTTATAGCGACGAAAGTAAAAAGAGGACTTTTTTAATTTCTGTTTTTATTATTTTATTAAATATTTCGTTTTTATAACATTATCATTTTACCATAGGTATTTATTCAGTCTTACATTTAAGAGTGAATAAATACCTATGGTATAATTTATCTATGAGTTATGGAATCGCATATTTTCTATTCTCTTATGTTCTATTGTAGAATAATACACGTTCTAAAATTGAATTTAAAATTATTTTAACTATTAAATGTTTGCGGTGTACTCACAGTACACTATATAATATTCGTTTTACAAATTTGAAAATAACATCTCGTTCTCAGAATAAAATCTATCAAAATGTTTTCTTAGCCTAACCAGTTCCTATTAGTAAAGGGGGTCGTGGCTATATGCTACATTCTGCACATATAAACATAACATGACAGTGGGGGTCCGACGTCAACCTATCTCAGGAACCCAACTGACTAGGAATATAGGTGCAATAATACTGAAGTACTGAATTCTTGGATCCAGCTCGACTTGACTCGAGAGACTGGAATACTCCCTACTCACTTCCCTGATCGAACAACTGCAAAACGACGTATTTTTGCGTATACAGTACGTATAATGAGTTGTTTTGAATGTACAGCAAGCAACTATAGCATATTCGTGCGTCGTTAGCTATCGGTTATTTGTCTTCGGTATAAAAAGGAGCAGTCCTCGTAGTCGGACAAATCGATATAGATCAGACTATAGTTCTTTTAGATTCCGCAGCTCTTGAGACATTTCTGAAAATCCGCGCTTTCTTTATAGATATTATACATCAAAAACAGGTGTATTCGTAATCAAGATTTGTGTTTAACAGGTGATTCAGTTAATTTCTACAAAGCCAATCGTTTATATAATATTCCAAATAGTGGCCTCAATTTCTGTAACTTCGTTGCTATCGTTATAAGTAACAGAAGATTTGAATACGGATGGGCAATTGGGCATCCCCGTTCAACCATCGGACCTCCCGACGCACTGCTGGATTTCATCATTTTGTTGTGAACATCCCTCAAACCCGAACGAATTGCTTTGCTTCGTCTTTCATTATTCGTACAGCAAAGGAATAGTTTGCCCGCGTCTGTCTTTCCCTACGATTACAATGTGGGTGTTTTCAAGAGTAGAGTGAATAGCTATTTACTGAGCTAGTGCGCCTTACCATCCAGGACTGCATTTCCGCTTAACATCAGGTAGGATCGTGGTCAAGCACTTGCTTTGAAAGTTTAAAAAAAAAGATGTCCATCTCGAACTTCACTCTGGCCCTAACTACTATTATTCCATTAAATATTGTTGTTGGCAAAATTATGCACGCATTTTCATTATAGTATTGAAAAGTCATAGGAAAATATCAAAATTTTGTTTACGTATTGACAATATATATGTATTTATATTTAACAAAGATATTCTGGATGTCACTATAAAGGGTATTGGTGCAACTGTAAAATATAGTTATATATAAATAAATACAATATCTTATCTCAATTAAAATGTAAATTGATTATAAACACAACACATAATTATCGCAGGAACATATATTTGTAACGCGATAAATTCAATTTAATTCTGTAGGAAAGACAACTTATGCTCCAATGCATGTTATTCCTTCAACAACCACAGAGATCACCTGTGTGAACTATGTATTCGTTTGACATAATATATAGCTTGTGATTATATATTTGAGTTATATGTATTCGAATCATATATCATGGAACATTATGAATTAGCAACCCCTTTGATTGGACCTGAACTGTATGTTGATGCAGTTCAGTTTCAATCATAGGTAAGGAAGGGCTTGCTAATTCATAATGTTCCAGTTAGAGTGTTTTGTTGTGATTTACGTCGTGGAATGAACGCTGATGTTACGGTGAATTTTTTTTCCATTATAACTCAATGAAAGCAACTACACGACTAACTAGACGTAGGTATGAAGAACACAAAGTTAAGTGTTTCGGGTGTTACATAATTTCGTGATACGTGTAGTTTTGACAAAATTGCGGAATAACATAACTATTAAACATAATATCAGCTTTAGAATATATGCTGATACGGTTATATCGTTCAGTAAAGATCATACAATCGGCGATACTTTGGAGAACATTGGAACTAAGTAAATCTTCTCTATATTCAACTTCTCGAGATAAAATATAAAGGCCTTATTTTGTTGATTTCAGATTCTACTGGGATCTATGTATGTTACTGCTACTGGTGGCTAACCTCATCATTCTGCCTGTTGCCATCTCCTTCTTCAACGACGACCTCAGCACGCGTTGGATAGCTTTCAACTGCCTATCTGACACCATATTCCTTATAGATATCGTTGTTAATTTTAGAACAGGTATTATTTGTTAACTTATTTTCAAATATTTCTTTTGAATATTATTGAATTTATGGAAACTTTTCGTTGCATCTTCTTTCAGGAATAATGCAGCAAGATAACGCGGAACAAGTGATATTAGATCCCAAGTTAATAGCGAAACACTATTTGAGGACGTGGTTCTTCCTAGACCTCATCTCTAGTATACCACTAGATTATATTTTCTTGATCTTCAATCAGGTAAACGTACGTTGCAATTTGGCCGTGTTTCTTTTACTATAGATTTAACTGTTTTTTATGTTTTGATATTCTGTTTCAGCTTGGGTCTTCATTTGTTTTATAGCAAACATTGTATTTTTTTTTGGGTTTTATTTCCACCATTGTTTTTGTTTCTCATTGTGATTTCTATTCGACTGCCACGAGAACGTTCAACTCGCCATCGTGTTAATGTCGCATATTTTAAGGGTCTATCAAAGTAAAGGTTTGATTGGCACTCTAGTTTCCTTTTTCAAATCTCCAAATGCATAACTTTTCTACTTTTGATACTTCACACATTCTTTCTCTATTTGCACACGTAATATAAGTAACCCATATGAATCGAACACCAAAATCTTCGCCCTCAAAAGCCTTACTGTTATACTCTTTTATAACTGATCGTATGGGGTGCTAATTCCTTTCTTAAGGATTTGGTCTTTTTAAGCACCCTTATACTTTGTGCACTGGCCTCTTCCAAAAGTAAAAAATAATTAAGCACTGATCTTAATTTTATTCTGTAAATTAATCTCTGAGTTTGCAACTTGACCGATTCTTTGCACGTCTTCCGTTGATATATATATATTTCCTACTATCTCAGTCGTATGTTTCCGTCTTGGCATATCAAAGCATGATATAACAAAGCTTGTAATATTATATTTTACTATTTTTTGGCTTTGAATAATATCTATTTATTTATGGTTTTTAAACACAATTACTCAAAGCACTTGTGTACATTTTTTATATTTATTTTATGGTTATGAGAAACACGACCAAATTGTAATATTTTTTATATTTATAATAATAACATATAGAAATAAAAAAAAAATAGAAATCAACGCTTTTAATTACAGATTCAAAAAACATACTCTTTAAAATAGTTTTATCTATGCTTATTATTACAAAATTTATTACAGCTTCTACTAACTCAAAATGTGAATCCACAAAATTAAGAGTAAAATTCAATTGACTATAATGTAACGTATGAGCATCAATAACTAAATGCTTGAGCACTTTTCTTTGGCTGAGACTATTACTGGCAGCAACTTTGCATGTCTTTTTCACGTCAATTGTAAAAAGAACATCGTCGTCGTCGAGATGCGGTGCTCTAAAGAAATATGTTTGCTTCCTTGGAGCATCAACAGGTACGTACGCTTCGGCTTTAATGGTCACTTGATTATGTTCACAGGACTTTAGTGAAAGCTTTCAAATACTGCACGCGGGTCGTGCGCTAAGAATACTGAGATTAGCGAAGCTGCTGTCGCTGGTGCGGTTGTTGCGACTCTCAAGACTCGTCAGATATGTGTCACAGTGGGAGGAAGTATATGTAAGCCATATCATCTCTTCTAGCCATCAATTCTGGACCATTCAACTACTTTGCCACTAACACTGCTCTAACTACATGACGCTCACATTTACTAACACAACATAATTAAACACCCTACTAATATCTTGATAATATTGGATTAAATTCATATTTAAATAATCTAGATAAATTATAAATCAATTGGCTAATAATTTTATGTTTGATGAAAATTAAATTTAATCAGTTTATTTAATAAACATTTCGAACTGTTATAGATAGTAGTGATCCTAATGATGTGTTAATGAAATTTGTTGTAATCCTGTATTATACCCACCCCCCCACTGTATGTGAGCCCAAGTCCCGCTCTGCACTTCTCTACTGCTTCTCTGCAAGCTTCTTTCTGCCTGAGCACGTTTTCACTCGTGATTCTTTCTCTTCCGAGAGCGTCCGCGCCGCGTAGCCAACCGCCGACCCTAACCGTCCCACACTTTGCAAAATTGAATATGATTTGCTCAGTTTCCATATTATGTTGCTGCTTTTTCGAAGCCTTTAGAACAGATACGCTGACGCCGAATTACTTTGGCCACGTATTTTTTTATGAAACGTAAAATTACTTTGGTCTATATATAACAAAGCGCGAAAGTTTTAGTCAAGAAAACGCGCCGCGAATTTGATTTCAGTGAAACGTTCCGTCGTATAGAATCTTTAACGAGCATTTTGCTTAGAGAGTTCAATCCAAAATAAAGTATTAAATTATTAAGTCTGTTGAGAGAATTAGAGAACGTCATATAGTTAATAGTGGAATTTTAAATGACGAAGCTGAGAGTCATAGAGAAGTGAAGTACGGGGAGGGTGGTGGTGGCAACATCGCAGTGACGGTGTTGTGTGCAGATGAGCCCCGGTCCGCAGCCGCGTGACCAGCCGGGAGACGCGGACGGCGCGGGCTCCCGCGACCTCGCAGCGCAGGTGCTGCATTTCGCGATAGCTACGTAGGGGCTTAGCCCGCTCGGCTCGGTGTTAGTGCATCCCATGTGCCGCACGCCCCGCCCCGCACCCTGCGACACCCCCGTCGGACCCTGCCCGCGCTCCCGTCGCGCGACAGTCTCTTCCTACTATCTCGTGTTTCTCGCTTCTTTTCTAGATCTTGCAGAACCTACAAAAAAAGCGCACCGAACGACGAGGACGGCTCAGCTCCGATGTCGCCAAAAAGAAGGGTGATACGAAAAGCAATCTGATCTTCAAGGTAACCAGGGTCGGCGCGAGCCGGCGCGCATGCTCGTTCGCCCGCTTAGCATGTGCCGGCGCCGTCCGGCGTCCTTTACACCGCTGCGTTCGCTTCGCTTTCTATCTTTCGTTGGCGTTTCTTTCCGACCCTAGTCCGGCCGGCGGGCGCGCGGGGTGAGAGGGTCGCGGCAGCGTGCCTCTCCACGCCACGCCCTCATCGCATGCTCGCTCAATGACGTTCACGCGTTCATAAACTTGTATTTTTCACTTTACGAATCCATCGGTAGAGATCATCACGATGCTTGACCACGAGCATCCTTGTCGCGCGCAGTCCGCACGGCTTCCTTAGAGGCGAAGATACATATGTGTTTTGTAATTGATACTAGATCGTTCTGTTCGCAGTTCCTCAATATGGCGTCAGTGTTTATGCGGATATTCAATTTGATCTGCATGATGCTGTTAATCGGCCACTGGTCGGGATGTCTACAATTCCTTGTTCCGATGCTTCAAGGCTTCCCGCCGAACTCATGGGTCGCTATCAACGAACTTCAGGTAAGCTGAAATAAGTAAATACATTGATGATGCTGCCGTTCTGGTCGGTTTCTACCAACGTCGAAATCTTCTGGTTATTATTAGGTGATTTGCCGAGGATTGTGCCGTAAGCATTTAGGCAAAGGCTTCGGAATTCGTCATCAAAAGATAAACTAGAGTTAGGAACTGAAGGTTACGTATGAATAGTTCAACGGGATTGGTAAAACAAAACTGGAAAAGTCTAAAAAATTTCAACAATAGTAAACACTTACTGCAACTCATAGAGAGATACATCGGTGTGTATCGATAAGTCTGAATCAAGATGATTGAACTGGATTACAACAAATACAAAGCACCAATATAATTAGTCTTAGGTGCTCTGAATAAAAGTAAGTGATGAATACGCTCCTTAAATGCCTCCTCCCTCCCTTTAGATAGCGATCCGAGTCGAGGTTTCGTACCTACTTATGAGGGGCCCTCGGATCGCCCCCCTCTGTTGTCGTCGACGTTCTTCATCCACAGGGGTCGGAGTGCAGCGGTGGTGCAGCAGCAGTCTTCGTGCCAGCTTCACAGTATCGTCGTTGTCTTCTTACTCAGCGGACCTCCCGCTCGCGAGTCTAATTAGATAAAGCTGTATAGGTCACTGGACCAACAGCAATACTCATACACAAAAAAAAATCCATAAATACCTTCAGCTATACTTGAACATGTATCAAAATAAGGTGTTAACCACCTTTATCTACTATAAATAATACCTCTTTGATAGTCATTGTGTTTCTTGTTCTCTTACCCACCATGAGAAATTTTCAATTATTTAGGCCATTTTTGGCAAACAGAAGAAGTCAGAGGCACGCTTTTAAAAAAAATGTTACAACATCTATAAATATACACATTTATAGTTTTCCGGATGACATATAGGGAATCCTATAATGTACTAAATTAACTAAAGTAATGTACACTAACTTAATATATCATACTTATAAGGACACTAAGCACACTGTTTATTTAATATCTTCAAATAAACAAAAAAAATAAAAATTTTGAGTACGACAAATTATATGAATTCAAATTCAACACTTTTTCTCAAACATTATTGTATCCCTACGTTTCCACTGCTTTGAAACACTCCTGGTCATGAGGAAGACTGACGAATTTGACGTCCCAATGTCATAGTTAACCCGAACTACCGTCACCTTTTTTTTAATTATTCATTTTTGGTCAGATCGACGGTGAAGGAGCTCACGGTATCTTAAGGTCTTCCAGTATGTGTGGTTCGAGAATTGGTTTTATTAATGTTTAATTATGTTATGTAAAATATTCAAGAGATGTATTAAGAATGCTCAAGAAATAGAGAACACAAAATATGTATGTATTTAACTTAAGAAATAAATGCAATACAATTAAAAGTCCAACAAAAAACAAAGATACAAGTTTTGACTTGACTAGAAGAAATAAAATATAAAAATAAACGAAACCTGCCGAAATTGCAGAAGTCATGAATAAATATTTTATTGACCTTACAAATATGCAGAAAATTAGAAACAGGTTTAATTATCCATAATATTCCAGTCAATAGCAATAATGTATATAGTGACACATATATATTATTGCTGGCTTATTAACCAGTTGACTAAAACTATCAAGTTCAAGACTGAAATATACGGTTTCGAAACATGCAGCGTTAATAACATAATATCATGGATACGGTTCATCTACGGTACGGAATTATTTTGTGGGGATATTCAAGCAAGAATGGTATTCATAGCACAAACGCAATGCCCGAGAGCCCTGTGATTCAAACACAACGAAATTCTCCCTCTTCGCCTTCATTATACATTTTTGAAAATTGTATCTTTGTACATAAGCACCTACATTTTTTTAAACGTAACGGTGATGTCTATTCAAGCAAAAGTAGATATAAAGATAAGTTATATGTACCAGCGTACAAATTAAATGTCGCCAGAAAGAATGTATGTGGTATGTCAATAAAAATATATAAAAAATTGACATTATTTAAGAAATATTTATTTAAAACTTGTTTAAAATGTGTTGGACTATGTTAATTAGAACATCTGTGTACAACCCGTATTCCTACAAATAAAGATTATGATTACGTTAATGTCACTTGACAAATGAATTGGTGATCATACCTCCTTCTTACTGCTATTCATCAACCTAAATATTTTCGATATAGATACATATTAAAACTATTTTAATGCCATCTCAATAAATGGCTAATGTTAATAAGGAAATGTATAATTTTTCTTATCTAAAAGTATTTCATGAAATGAATGCTTGGATGGATGCATGGCAATAACACTTTTGTTCTATTGTGAAATCATTTGTATATTTAATAATGATAAAGGAAAATAATGAATAAAAAAATCTATCTCACTAATGTATTTTTGTTAATTACAGGAGGCCTTCTGGTTAGAACAATATTCGTGGGCGCTCTTCAAAGCCATGTCGCATATGCTGTGCATCGGTTACGGACGTTTTCCGCCACAATCCCTTACTGACATGTGGCTTACAATGCTTTCCATGATCTCCGGAGCCACGTGTTACGCTCTTTTCCTTGGACACGCGACCAATCTCATCCAGAGTCTTGACTCCTCTAGAAGGCAATATCGTGAAAAGGTAATCTCATTTCGCTAAGCAAAAGGCCTGATTATAAATAATCGTGTGCCTTCTACGATGTTTATTAGTTATTCATCAGTCTGTAAGCTGTTATGAACATTGTATCATCTCTTGAAACAGAAACATTGACAATATAGCCCGTAGCAATACATTTCGTTTCCTTCATTTCGTGATTTTAATTCATATATCTAATATCTTTTTTCGCATGTATCCTTAAGTCTTTTACTAATTTCTAGTCATTACCTGTTTCAGAGACTAGACGTGAGTACAGATTGGATGATTGTTAAATGGTTTCCGTTGTATGGATTCACTAAATTATTGTTCATCATATAGTTAAACTCTCTCACGCACATTAACTTTTCGGAAGCGATTAATACTCATTTTCATGTAACATTTTCACATAAATAACGGGTGTTCATAACAGTTTGCTTCTGATTACTGTTCTTTGTCATCTTCTATTGTTTATACATTTTTTTTATACGTATGTTAGATACATATAATCTATCATATAAAAGTAAGATAGTTAAAATCTAATAAGCACTGTTTGATTTTGTTGTGAAGCAAAACGTGTGCGTGTGTAAGTGCGTGTGTAGCCCTTTTCTAACGAACACAGTATTTAGCTTAGCTCTTACAAATATATTTAATAATCTACAACTTAATAATACGAATTTCGTTAAATTTAAGGTGAAACAAGTGGAGGAATATATGGCCTACAGAAAGTTGCCTCGTGAAATGCGGCAACGCATAACTGAATATTTCGAGCACCGTTATCAAGGCAAATTCTTCGATGAGGAACTAATTCTGGGCGAGCTGAGCGAAAAATTACGAGAGGATGTTATCAACTACAACTGCCGCTCCCTCGTCGCTTCTGTGCCGTTCTTCGCTAACGCCGATTCCAATTTTGTTTCGGATGTCGTCACTAAACTACGTTACGAAGTCTTCCAGCCGGGTAACATATAATTTTTATTTAACTGCATAATATTTCTTTCCTAAATTTAATTTATGCTAAACTTACTCATAATGTTATGCAGGCGATATCATCATTAAAGAAGGTACCATCGGAAACAAAATGTACTTCATTCAAGAAGGCATCGTGGACATTGTAATGGCGAACGGAGAAGTCGCAACTAGCCTATCCGACGGTTCGTACTTTGGCGAAATCTGTCTTCTGACCAACGCTCGTCGAGTGGCTTCCGTCCGCGCTGAAACCTACTGCAATCTATTCTCACTCTCCGTGGACCACTTCAACGCTGTGCTCGACCAGTACCCCTTGATGCGGCGTACAATGGAAAGCGTGGCTGCTGAACGGCTGAACAAGATCGGCAAGAATCCGAACTTGGTAGCGCATCGTGAAGATGATACAACATCAGAAGGAAACACAATAAACGCTGTAGTGAACGCGCTAGCGGCGGAAGCGGAACACGTGAGTCTGTCGGACGACAGCGTCGCGCGTTTGTCGGAGCGGTCATTGGGCCTGGCGCTGCAGCCGTTGCAGGCTGCGTCATGCCGCATGGCTGGGGTGGCGTTGCCCGGGCTGGGAGTTGCGGCCGCGCTGCCTCGCCCGAAATCCGAGCACGACTTCAGCTCCGCGCAAAGCCAGCAGGCGCCGCTGGCCGCCGCCGCCGCCTTCCACAAGTCGGATGCCGGCATAGCCCCCTGACGCCGCACCATCTGCTAGTGCCGCGCCCCTGATAGCAATACTAGGCTTAGTGCGAGCCCGCCGCCTCGCTAGTTGTAGCGTAGACACATAGCTGCGACTTCGCCGGGCGCGCCCGCACGCGTCGCCCGCTGAATCTCATTTTGTGATCTTATACTTAATTCTCCTGTGTTATAATTTAGGTTAAATTTTATATCATTGACGCTGTGAGAATCGAATACGTGACGTATTCCGATTGTATAGAATATACCTGTTATATATTGAATGATAACTATTGAATCTTTATAGATATACCTTGCCATTAAAAGAGGACATAATTAATTATATAGATTAGACTGAGATGTAAGGATATATTATGCTTTGTTGGCGTATGAATTTGTCGCTGTTGTTGACGGAAGTCGATCGCGAGGTTACGATCATACCTAACGTACCATCCAACGTTTCCGGAAAATCGAAGAAGATATTATATATTGAAGTTGTTTACTATATACACGTACGCTGGGACTTAGAACGTAGGTGGAGCTCCGCACGAGCAAAGCACAAAACAACTCTTTCGAGCCTCACAAATGAACAGCACAGTTGCTTTCTTAATTTTAATTATAAGTAGTCATACCGACCGACAAGATCATGCGATTTCTCACGGTTTCCTAAGTAGAAGTGGATCAGTAGCGCTTCGGATCGTTTTCTTTATGTAAATATTGTGATTTTGAGAATTCGCCTGTAGCGTTTGTTTTATAGAAGTGAAGCGGACGTTCGTTGGAGCGGTCCAGTCAATTAACACGTGTGCTTGCGACGCGAGGCGAACGTTTCCGTTCTCGATGCACCACACTTCGTACCTTGTTTTAATTGTAGGTGAAATAATAATTTATTATCGATAGTGATCATTTCTTAGGTGTAAGTAGGCCGAAGCGGTAACGAATTCAGACGAATTGAGTTATGTGATAGGCACCAGTAAGGGATGTTAAACGCCACTCTCACCCTTACTCCGCCGCCGGCTCGGAGCCGTCCGCCACTTTAGAAATAGTCAAGTTGTAGTTCCAGTTTGCATGCGATTCAAGCTTACACTTCGCTCCATACAAAATTTTATTAGTATCATTTCTGTAGTAAATACTTACTCTGACAGCACTCGAATTAGAGAACGCAATCGCTTCACAGACTGGCGACTTAGCAATAACTAGGGAAAGCCTAAACATATCCTAGTGGAGGCGTGGACGGCGCCGAGCCGACAGCGGTTCCGCTTCGGCCACATTAATCGTTGACTAATTCTTATAGTGTCATGACAATTTGTAAAGATCGTTTTGCAAATGTTGACTTTTTAGCCAAAATATAGTTAAATGAGACGACGAACCAATACGCAGTAGCTTAACGTAGTTAAAACGCAGCCTAGTTCTCAGTTTGTCGATTAACACCAATAGATACTTTATACTTATAAGATATTTATACGATTGATCTTAGCAGAGTGGCTATCTGTCAATTTATCTACAAAGAAAGAAGAGTATAAATTTTGTTTAACCCCAGAAGCATTTATTTATTGTTAATTTAACTAACATTGCCGCTTTTATAAATTATATAAATTTTATAGAAGAGATCTATTTTTATTGTGAAGTTGAGCTGCTGGAAAGTTTAAAATAATATAGAATCAAGTGTTTTTTTATTATCAAATTTTAATAATAATATTATATTATTATATTCTAATTTCTGGTATCTATTTTCACCAAAAGTGCTCATCGCTGTCAAGAAATTAGAGAAAATGCATTAAAGAATGATGAAAATCGTTTGGTTGTTTTATATTATTCCCGTTTATAGAATTATCGTTAGACCTCAATGAAATTAAACATATTTATTTTAACGAGATCACTTTTATTTACTTGTTAATTATCCAATGACGACGACACCTTCCTAATAGACCAGTGGCTGGTATCAATTAGATAAGTGAACGAATATGAAGCTGAGTGTCATCCCCAGGCCTGTTTTGGTTTCGAGGGTTGGGGAGGGGGATACCTAATAGTGGTAGAAAGGGCTACGTGGCATCTCACGGTGTGGTTCCGTTGGACGTAAGGCTTCGCTGTGCAAACCCCCGTTCTAATCACCCACGAACTCGACATCCTCTTTTAGCCACAGGACGGGTGATACCTTAATCCTATTCTATAAATCCTACCACTGGGCTGACACAGAAACTTTACATCCAACTATAAAATGCTACAGGTTTATGATTATCTTGTACAGAAGCAAGACCTAACGAGAACACAAATCACGGAACAATGAGTGATTACCGTCGTCAAAGTCCACCCAGCAACACCAATGCAGTTGTGTTTTTTATGTATTGCCAAATGAAAAAAGGAAGTATATACTCCTTTAATTATAACGATTTTTTATTCTATGTATTTAGTTGTGGTGAAAATAAATTAAAAAAAAAAAATTATGAATATATAAACATGTTATATCGTCTAATTTCGTGTTTTATAATAGCTTGGTTCGCGCCTATGTCTGACCTAAAATGTTATTGCCTCGCTCGGATGGTAGGTAAACTGTGTGGTGATGAGTTTTTAAGGTGAACGGCGGCGCGCTCACCTGCACGCTACCACATCTTTGGGACATGCAAATTTTTTAAATTATAAGATTAAAGAACGACAATTCACCTGATGATAAGCGGAATTGTTCAAAATCTTGTTATAAAAAAGATTTAAATTAATATTTAAATGTTTTTTTAACAAGATTGTTTGACACTGTTTTATTAGTTAACATATAAAATTATAATGATTTACACGATTTTTTTTTCTAAATGGCTTCACGCAGTGCGTATTGCCACAGACAAAGGTAAGGAAACTGTAACGGAAAAGAATTTTACATCGGATAAAGGATAGGATCGGCAGGTTATAAAACAATCTCTAATACAAAATACTACATTATGGAACTTATAATTGTATATTTTCTTCTCTACTTCACTTCTACAGTTCCACTGTAGAGCTCTGGCTTTCTTGCCCATTATTAATATAATTTGGTAAGTTAGCGATAGTGTCAATCAAAAGGGACAGCGGTGGAGATTTACACGATTAATTAGGAAACTCGCTATACGTGTGTCGCGGATGGATCTTGGGACTGAACTGATTTGTCTCACGGTGAAGCCGTGTGACTTAGAATTATCTTTCCGTGTGAGACTTGGATCTATTTCAGAGAAATGTAAAGGAATGGATGAGTAGGGAAACGATCAGTGATTTCGCATGCAGGTGCTGGGTATAACAGAACGCCCACATTCGTTCACGGCACAAAATCCCATCCGCAGTATCTTGTAAGGAATGCGAATGCTTCGATGGAATGCGTTATTACCAGTAACTAGTTATGCTACTGACAAGACAGATATTGTGTAAAAACGTAATCCTTGCTCAGTCGAGCTGACTGATGATACAGCTGGTTCGGTTATATGCGGTATATAGGTAGCTCTGCATGTAAAATTTTCGTTATAATTTTAAAAAACGAGCTCACAGTTCACCAACTGCGGCCCGTGACAATCTACATTCATCCACAACACAGACCAAGATGTACATGCTTTACACTTAGATGGATATCTCCGTGTAATTGGCTCCTCGGATATCTACACTCACATACGTCGTAAATCAAATCATATAGTTTATTTGACAGAATATGGTACAAATAGTGTTACAATAGACGATTAAACGCACAAACATATTCTGCCACGTATAGCGTGCAAATATGATAATGAATTTAAATTTAAAACGAATTTAATATTGTATTAACATAATCTAGTCTAATCACAATATTATTCGTCAATTACTTACTACATATATTATAGCATGAGCCAACTGATAAGCCGACATCCCCAGCAACATCTCTAATGGATTTTCTACTATAGCAACTTTACTAATGGTTAAATTCGTCAACGATTCCATAGTATTTTTTTCCACTAGTTAAGGGTGGCATGACCGGGCTACGTCATTATCATATTCTCAATCTTCGGTGAAGAGAAGAAAGTAGACTCGCGAATGCTGCAGTCAACATTTAAAGTACTTCGGAGAACTAAATTTTACTATTTATACAAAATTTAATACAGATTAATTGATCCATTTTTTTATACCAAAAAACACCACGTCTAACCTTTACACTGCAGGCCAAAAGTTTAAGACCACCTTAATTAAAGTGGGAAAATAAAGTAAAACTCCAATAAAATATTAAATGTTTAATTAACCTGTTTAATCATCTAATAAAATAATTGATTGAAAACAATTTCGTTTAAAAGCGTAAAGAAATATTAACAGTCCATGCAAAAAAAGGCTATAGTTATCTAAACTGTTTTTTTATCAAAAAATCCTTTACATTTTATGACTTTTTTCACAAATATCGGCATACGAGCAATCAAATTGTTAAGGGTGTATGTATATATTGTTACAAATTTCGCATAAAGCATTCCACATTTCTCGCGAGGATGGGCCACGATTACGGACGTTTCTATCAAGCTCTTTCCATAAAAGATCAATGGGATTAAGATCCGGGCTCTGAGGAGGCCAAACCATGTTTTTAATACAAGCGGTATGGGGTGCCTCTTTCTCTTCTAAATATCCTCTACATAATTTTGAGCTATGCTTTGGATCATTATCTTGTTGGAAAATGTATCCATCTCCAATTAATCGCAACCCGGAGGAAACGGCCTTTCTTTTCTAAAATGTTTTTGTACTGTTCCTTTTTCAAAATTCCTTCAACTTTAATCAAATTGCCAGTTCCAGAGAAGCAACTCCAGACCATAACTGAGCCACCACCATGCTTGATTATTGGAACTACACAATCTGACATCATCTTTTGTTGGGCACTACGTCGTAATGTCTACGTTTTGAACGGAATATTTCAAACTTGGATTCATTTTTTTGGACCACAAAGCACTTTTTACAATCTTCTTCAGGCCAATCTCGATGGGCAAGAGCCCACTGCACCTGTTTTTTCTTGTTTTACGGCCTTAGTCAATGATAAAGGTTTAACTCGGGTTTTGTTTACTGCATTTCTGGTGCTGTTAAGCGTCTATTTCGCTTGCTAGTAACAACAATAAAATTATCTTCACTAGACATGTTAGTTCTCGACCTTCCCGAGCGCGGACGATCTTGAAAACTGCCTGTCTCCCTGTATCGAATTATTATGCCACGAACACAAGTCTTCGTTAACTTAAATTGTGAAGCAATCTCACGTTTGGATTTGCTATCATTATGTAAAACAACAATAGCAGAACGCACTTCACTGCTAATTTCACGAGCTTTTCCCATTTTATGACGTCTTCACTGTTTCTACAATGACTCTCCCACAAGTTTAGACTGATTGAAATTGTTTGTGAACAAACCCAAGTAAACTCGGGTAATAATAAGTCAGAAACACGTGTTTTCAGGAGCTAAATAATCCTAATTATTGACCAATACGTAACAAAAGCAAAGTAATTAGTAATGACGACATTATAATAATATTATTACGACTCTACCACCTGGTTTAAGCGCAGCGTTTATCGGTGTTTGAATACAATAGATGTTTATTGTCCAATAACTTGAAAGTAAACAAAAGAATGACTTCTTTAATATAAATATGCATATGTGCATTTCTTTTATTTATCCTATGGGATTTTATTACAATTGATGGATAATTATGTTGTTTATGCGCGGTCTTAAACTTTTGGCCGGAAGGGTATATTTGGTAAAAACAAACTAAAACTGTTAGAGCTGATATTGTCAAAATATGTCGGGGACATATGTGTACATAACAAATCAGAAAAGTCGAGAATAGAATATATAAATGTAGCCTGCGAAATTTGAAAAGTCTCCTATATTTTTTGAACAGATCTAGTCTCATACAGAATAGTATATTGATATATGCGTGTTACCTTTTTACTATGTTGAAATAGCCAAATAAATTTATTTTATGGTTATCCATAAATCCCTGTTTTGTTCACTTCACGCATGAAAACAGAAATTAATAGCATCGATAAAAATCACGATTTCAGTTCACAACCAAAAATAAAAATCATGTTGAAATTCATTAAATGAGTGTTAAAAAAATTCAACACAGATTTTTTTTCAGTCACCTAACATAAGTACTATTAAGTAATAAGTATTAACTAGTCAGGTGACCTAATATAAATAAAGGTGTGAACGATTGACTGTGCGAACGCACCAATTGAAATAATTTTATCAGCAATTCGGATGTGGTTGAGAAGAGTGAACGCGCGAATTTTGCACGAAACCTGCACCCCGAGCCCAAAAACATGATGCATGCTAGTAAAATAACTATTATTTGTCCAGTATTTCTCATCGTATATTTTGTTAAATTTGTCTAGTTAACATCTGTACCGATTTTTTTTTTATGTAGACTTGGCATGTGTCTTGCATACAACACACATCCAACAGTGGTAGAGCTACGCTGTAGTTTGTTTCTAGCTGTAGAATGAATAGGTCAGCTCGACTGGGGTAGGACCATGCCCTCACAGATTATCAGCGTAAAATAGTTGCTGCTGTGTTTCGTCTGGTGAGTGTAGAGATCTGGAGACCTTTATTACTGGCGCCGAGGCATTCCATCTCAGTCCTCAAGGGTGACAACGCATTTGCATTATGATTCCTCGTCAAGGATGAATGTAGATGTCATGGGCCGCAGGAATCCCTTGCCATCAGTTGAACTGTGTGCTCGTTTGTTACTCTCAGTGTAATAAAAAAATATTAATAACTTAATAAGTATATTAACAGTACACAACAGTAGTATAGGCGAATGATTTATGTTTATATACGAGTATGAGAATTAGATTTGTCACTTCCCATCAGGTAAACTGTGTGTTCGTATGTTACTCTCAATTTTATATAAAAAAATAAAAAAAACGGTTTTCTGGTGTGAGACTAATGACTTCAAGCGGTAAAAATGGGAACAAAACTATAGTAACGAAAAACATTATATATTTACTCGTAAGGCTAATCCATAGCAGCAGCCTAAAACATGATGCAATGTAAATTTCAAATTACATTGAAATCTCCAAGAAAAGTATTAGTAAAATGGCCTCCACTTTATGAAAACGAGAAGACGAACTATTTTTTTTTAATACTAAAGAAAAAAATTACTGGCAACTAACTAAATTTAATATAATGCGAGAAGAGATAGAAATATAAATGATTACTGAAATCAAAATAATTTATGGAAAGAAATTATAATACAACAGATTCGGCTGTATAGCTTGGTACTTTTGCCTTTCCTGAAAATAATAAACACACCAAAAAATATCTCACAAACGTCAGCTGAATGCAGCTTATATGCTTTATAATTGCATCTGTCTGATCGTCTGTACAATATTTTATAATTGTTGTGTTAGTGAATGGAAAATATTAGACCGCATTTAATGATGTGAACGTGGTTTTAAATAAATAATTTCATAATACGTTATTATTATACTTTAACAGAGTTACAAGTACTCGTTAGAAGAAGAGTACCTTTAAGGAATTCGGCTACTGAAACCTCGCCATGTCGACAAGACGAGCAAGAATAAAAGCTGTAACATCCTTACCGCCCAGAAGAAAAAATGTAGATATTAAAAATAAGCAGACTCAAGTTAAAGAGGAAGCAGAAAAGGATCTTAAAAGCCCACGAACGCCCCGCTTGTTGACTGAAAAAAAACATGAAATTAAAGGAAACGTTTCACCGCCAGGGATTGAACTTGATCTACCAACACAAAATAAGGAACTTAGCGATTCATTAATAAAGATTCCGAATATAAATGACAATACAAAATCATCCCCGAAAGTGGACTCGCTAATTAACGCTACTGAGAAAATTAAGGTAACACCTAAACACTTGGATAAGGTTACCGTAAATACTTCTATTGTGAAAACAAACATGACTATTTTTGCACCACCACAGTTACATCGAGACAGCTCTATTAGAAAAGCTTATGCCTCACTTTTGGCACCTTCACCAAAACAAACCACAAAAAGTGTTGATATAAATCAAGCAAAATTTATTTCACCACAAAGAAACAAATCTAAACCAAATGCACAAATTATAAATGAGAACAATGAACTGCAAATAACAGACAAAAATGTAAATAAAATTATTCATAATACTGTTAGTCCTCTGGCTAAGATTGTAACTGAAGGTAAACTATATCCCTTGTATTATGTCAGCATTAGTTATTTAGAATTACTTAAAAAATTTAGATTAAAATTTAGCAAAAATGTCCAAGAAAAAGTATACTTGTTACTCATTAGTCTCAGTCCTGCTGTATTTGTGTAATGTCACTTATTACTTACTTGATTATGATTTAATATGAAATATTCAAAGAACTATCTTTGTTTAGATTTTGGTATACCATTTGTATATATCTATATATGGATCCTTTATGGAACTTTAAAAAATATTGGTTTTCACATGTAGATTTATTTCGGATAATTCCACATACAAAGTATTGCTTGGATATTACATTTGATTGAGGATATAGTTGTAATGGTTTAATTGCAAATGTCTATCTGTAGCTATATCCAGCAGAGGTGGTAAATGTGGTAAGAACTAACTTGTAGAACATTAGTCATTGCCTCGTCATAAACATTTATAAGTATCAATATAATATTAAAGATATTAAATATACAATTAAAGATGAAAGGAATCAAAATTTCTCATAGATCATCTTTTAGCCTATTGTCACTGATATGATATTGGTAGAATAATTTTAAGAGTGGCTCAGTTAAGACTAATTGAACAAAACTAATTTTATCAATTTTTTTTTTACTTTTAAATCATCATTAAGTGCTTTACAGCATTCATGGGTCTGAGGTGTTCTACATTCTGATGTCATAGTCAACCTGAAGTGTAACCATCATCTCTTAATTATTTATTTTTGGTCAGATCTACACAGAAGGAGCTCGAAATATCTTGCATAAATATAATAAATCATTAAGAGTTAATTAGAGTGACTCACCTGTGAAATATTTTTAATTTTACAGATTATAATGAGCCCCATGTTTTGGAAAGCATCATTAGTGAGACTGTTATGGATGGCATTGTCCCACTACAGCATGCTGGTAGTGCACCCAAGCCTATTGATCTCCTAAAAAATGAAATAATATCAGAAACTGTTGAAGTACTCTTTGATCCTATTGTACCTTTACCTTCTCCTAGTAAAGTTAGACCTAAATTGCGTCCTGCACCAAGACTAGGGCCACATAGAAGAAATAGTATTCAGGTAAGCTTTGAATTTTCTGATGATAAAACTAAACTTTACTCCTCAACAATTTCTCTTGTCTAGTAGAACAAAAGTTATATCATTAAAAGTGAGAGACAAAAATTTAAAAAAAAATTGGGACTATTATTATTGTACTTTATGTCTAACAAGCATTTCTCCAGAACACTGGTGTGCCATAATTTTTAAATTGTTTTCATGAAAAGCCCCTTTTGATCAAACAAGATTAGTTTATCCAGGCAGCCCATCACCACTGAGGAATTCATGGTGATATTAAAAAACAGAGTATTTTCCAAAAAAAAATATTTATTTATTACTGTATTGATTTTAATACCACATAATATTATTTTTTTAGTGGTATTAGATGTGTGTTTGTGTGGTGCACTATTGTGAAACAAAACAAATAACTAACTGTTGAAACACAACTAAATTAGGAAAAACAAGCTCTTTATATACTAACTTCTCTAGACTCTTTTATATAGATTCCGTTCTATACTTATATATGTAAAAGGAAAAAATACTACATAGGTTCAAAGACAGTGTGGTGTTTTGTATATAGTGGATAGCTACAGCCCAACAAAACTAAACATATTTTTTATAGGAATCATCAAAATGGTAGCATATCTTCTTTTTTTAAAAAAAGAATGCTAGTAACTCATACATTACTAACATTCCGGTTGAATGGGTTTGTTAAGCTGAAAATGCCTGTGCTAGGAACTTATGACCCGTCTAAGTTATATATATATATACAAATATAGCTTTTATTGGATACCCATATTGTCATAATAACAAAATATTTTTATACCCCTCTTTTTATAGATGCCATTATTAAATATTATACCCTATTTCACTCCCACAATTAAAATGAATCATACAACATTACTTCCATAAAGCTATTTAGGCTACAGAGTACTGCCGAATAAATAAACAGAAGCATTCATAGATACATATGAAAAAAAATTGTTTAAATTTAAATTGCAATAAGTAATGTTGCTTCTATCTTCTGTCGAGACTCAGGTTGGGCCTGTAAGTTTCACAGCACAATTGTCTGTATTCCTTGGTTAAGTATTTATGTGGTATATATTAAGATTGTAATTTGTATATAACAGGTCATATAATTTTAATTTGTTACTTTTGTGTCTACTCAACTTTTAACCCCTTATATGTTAATTTTACTCCTGCAGGGTAGTGCTAGCGAATCAGAGGATGAAACTCGTCGTGCTCAAATATCTAGTGGCGCATCCACCTCCATAGGCAGACAGCGTCGCGATTCACATACCTCGCTCAGCACGTTGCCTTCTTTGCCTAATAGGTTTGTATAGCTTAAAACTAAGTTCTGTATTATTTTATTATACTAAAAACTACACTATACTATACAAATTGTTAGCTATCATTGTCCTCTATATTCTATAAAAACAAAATTATTACATAATTACGAAAACTCATAATTTTAAATATTAAAGTTACAAATTTATTTGTAATATTTTCAGAGAAGTGAGCCGCATAAGGAACGATTCTGTCTGCTCAGGTGTCAGCCAAGTTACAGCCCAACCAGCCGTAACTGCTTCACCGCTAAAGGAAAAACATAATAACAAGTAAATAAAGGAGAACATTCATTTGTTCTTTAAGTTCACAGTTTAAATATATTTATTAATAAGTCAGGTGTACCTGACCCTATTTCAACTGAACTGTGAACTTGTTGTTGTGTACATGTGTGTACTGTTATGGGTACACTGTATATTTTAATAATACGACTTTAAGTACACTCATTCTTATTTAGTATAGCTAATAAAATTTAATAAAACTTGTACAAAACCTACAAATATTTATTACATTAGAATAAATTAATAATAAAAAAATATACAAAGATACAGGATGCATATGAATTGATTTAAATAGGATTAATTAATTAAAATTTATTATACTTTATTTACTAAAATAAGTTTTCAGATCACGGCGCCAAGAAGCTGCTACTCGACGTATGTCTGCTATGCGTCGTAAACGCGAGAATGTCAAGCGAGACACAATGACAATGTATGATCTAATCTTCTACAATCCCAGTTCTAATCCTATTATGTGAGTACCTATTTATCTATAAATTATGTTGTGACCAAAACCATTCTTATATCACAATCACTCCAACCGATAATAAGACAAAAAATCTCTCAACTACAACTACAAGGAAACTAAAGGAACATACAAGGATACAATGTTTTCACAAAATACCAGAATAAAATTACAGGTTGTTACTGCTGTATTCACTTATGGTAATAATATGGGAGTGTGTACCTATGTGACTAGAAGTTTTCTTCTTCTGCGTGACTTCTTTGGCGTGTTTGTCACTTGTTACAAAATGAATGGGTAAGCTCGACAGGGGAAAGGCCACAGCGACACAATGCTAGCATAATGCTATTGTGAAAGTAGGTATCAGTGGTAGAGCTACACTGTAGTTTGTTTTAGCTGCAGAATGAATAGGTCAGCTCGACCGGGGTAGGACCACACCCTAGTCAAGCAAAAGCCACTCATGATATAAGCAAAAGATAACCTTTAATTTTATCTTATTTTGGTTTATTCAAGGAAATCATGAACTTAACTGTTTACAAACTGAAACATAACAAATAGCCAGTTCACCATATTACTATTTTTTTTAATATTTTATTTTACTAATTTTTACATTATTTGTTTAAACAAATATGTTTTACAGCCTATAAAATGTTATAAAAAAAAAGGAAATTCTAAAGATCTAAAAACTATATGTACAATAGGCAAATTAAAATAAATACAAATTATGCAATGAGAGATGAATGAATATGTTAATATAAGAAAGAATGAGAAATGAGCTTTGAATGAGAATGATTTTTATACTAACCATAAGTTACCTTTTTTTACATAATATAAAATAGAACTTTAAATTTTAGCCCAGATCAAGATGAGATGAGAGCTAAACAAGAAAATGCTCTAGAGGAAGCTAAAAGAGCTAACAAAACAAGTAACGATCATGAGAAGAAAGAAGATGCCGATGATCCATCTGAAGTGGATGATGCACTTAAGACAGATGCTACTCCAGTACCCCAAATCAAACTTGGTCCAAATGGAGAGATAATTCTCGATGAAAAGAGTTTGGTAAGCTATGATTGACATACCTGGCATATACATGACACTACTTGTCGTGTAGAGTTGCTGTGACAGTTGTTTCGTAGAATATAATAATGAATTCTCATTATATAATTATACACTTGCTGATGTACAAATTGCAAGATCTATAATTAAAATGAATGATTTCAACCATGCATTTGGCATAGAGGTCTTATCTTGGATATGTAACAAGCCAATCTATCGCAGTCACATCTTTGTTTGTGACGAATAGAGAAGACAATTAAAGAAGCCAGTAAGATCTATATCACTAAGATAATACTGAACATGATCAGGAAATACTATGATGATGCCATTGTCGATTTAGCATTCACAGCAAAATCTAGTTATTACCAGAAGACGACAACTGCGCGAAATAAATCATAGTGAAATTAGTTTATACGCAAAGATAGAAGCGAATCGGTATTTATTCCACCCTAACCTAAATCAGTACATTATGAAAATCAAAGGAAGCTTCGAGCTTCTAAACTTTCCCAAATTAATAAATTGGCTTTCCAAAACAACAAAGGCGTAATTCCAGAAGTTTTCTTGTTCTTCTTTTCTCCATTTTAAATGATCCATCGTCACGTTCTTATCTTAAAGATAAATTCGTATATCTCTGTTTATCTCATGACAGAATTGTTCGATCTTCATTCAATTACAAGATCCGTATTCCAGCACACTTTAGGGGTTTTTTTATTGCAAATTCATTTGCTGTCCCTACTCTGGAATTCCTTTCCCAATGACATCTGGTAGGTTAGCAATAAAATTAGTTTTAAAAGTTTGGTTTGTGACTACTTACTTAAGTTACCTGTAGTAACTAGATAACTTCATCATCCATATATGGAATTTATTGGCAGCTACCGCAATTGTATTGTATTCTATTATGTATGTATATGTATATTTTGTATGTATATTGTTTTTAGATATGTATTATGTATTAACACATGTCTGACATATCAATATATGTTGTATTATTCTTTATCTGTATTAGTTATTTTAAGTCTTTTCTTTTTATTAATTAGTTTATTGCAGACTGTTTATAGAGAAGGTCTTTGGCATTAAGTGTGAACCTTTAACTTTGTTAAGCTTAATGCAATAAAGAGTTAATAAATAAACCGACAATTTGTCCTGGGCAGTTACCTCCAGCTGAAGATTCAACCCTGGACAAAGTTCACGTCTATACCCTTCCTCCATCCATCGTTTCCATTAAGATGCTTTATGTGTGCTTCGTGTGAAAATATATTTTTACGTTTTCAGGTGATAAAACAAACAGGCGATGGTCGTAAAGTGTCATCGGTGGTTCGTGAAGGTTCGTGGGGCGGTGGAGGGGGGAAGTACAAGCGGGGCCCGCGCACCGCGGAATGGAGTGCTGCAGAGACTGTGCGCTTCTACCGAGCACTAGCCGCCATCGGTACCGACTTCACTCTCATGGCACAATTGTTTCCCGACCGCAACCGTAGGGATCTGAAGATAAAGGTTAGTTATTTATATGATATTTGAAAGCATCGTACTGTTTACAAGCTGTAGTTTTCGTTGGATAAAAAAAAGCTGTTAGCGTAACAGTAATTTTATTGAACTGAAAAGGTCAAATCACTTGTAACACAATTCACTTTAAACAAATCCTTAGTTAATTCACTCACCAGTCGCTTTGATTGATAACTTAATCGAAACTGTCCTGTAGCTTTTTTTATTATATCTAACCTACCCGACATATACACGCGATTAATTGTACTATAATGTTCGGGAATGTTTCAGTAAGCCTGATAATGGGTTTCCAAGAAATAGTGCCGTGTAGTTGTAAATGTCTTGAAATTACTTGATAATATGTTTCACCCTGCTGAAAACGGTGTGACGGAAAATTAAAAAATGCTTCTGTGATTTCTCCTTTAACCTGTTTCCAGTAACAATACTAATAGAAACTTAAACCGTCGATGTGCAAGTTCTTTCCTAGATGTTGCATCTACAAGCGTACAACGTGTGGGAGTGTTAATACAGCGCCTGTCTAGGTACACCACGATAGTGTTTAAAATTTAATTATGTTTATCACCCGCTGTGCGTTCTACCACAGACGACCAGTTTGTGGAAACAGCTGTCGCGAGTGGTCCAAATCGACACAACTTAGGGACCATTAAGGGAAAAGTATTTTCTCAAAACTCGGCAACACACTTGAAAGTCCTTTGCCGTTGCGGGTGTTCAAGAGAGACGCCAAATACTTACTATCAGGTTAGCCGCTAGTTCTTACTTTTACTTCCTTTTCTTAAAAAAAAAAATAAGAGATCCCTAATTATTACAAATTACATACTTTGTTTTTAGATTAAGTGTAAGTTGCAAGGGATACCCCCTTTCCCCTCCTTCGGCGGTTAATCATTAATTTCTTGCTGTTTTTTTGCTAAATTATAAAGTATTATATATGTGGATAGTGACAATAGTGCAGAGATTCTCTACCAGCGTGAAATAGCAGCATAATACTGCCTGTGTTTCATCCGGTGAGTGTGGGGATCCGAAGACCTTTAGTACTGGTGACGAGGCATTACATCTCAGTCCTCAATGCATCTGTTTTATGATTCCTTGTCAAGAATGTATACATAAGTATACGTCATGTGCAGCAGGTATCGATCGCCATCAGGTGAACTGTGTGCTCGTTTGTTACTTTCAAAGTCATAAAAAAAAGCTATAAAATTTGTCCTCCACTCTTAGAATCATTTTAATTGATAACCATTCGTTATTAACTGCCCGGTTCAGTCCTTTTTGCTTTCAAGGAAATTTACCAAAACACAAATCTCATTTGCGCCATATGTCTCTCCTCATGTATGTCTCCATGAATACTGAGGGGTAGTGAGGAATACAGGTTGCTGATATTTTAGTTTTGTAAACAGTTGCTTTTAGTCAAATTTCATTTCCAACTTACAGTTTCTGAACTCTCAGAAACTGTAAGTTGAATATTACGTCTCTCTCTCTCTCTTTCCATTATTATTCTCGACGATTTTAATTTTCGCCATTCTGTGAACGAGTGGGGTTCCTACTTTTCTGGTCCTTGGATGATTTCATTCACCAAACCTTGAATTATTGTTCAACTCGTTGTATGCTACGATCATAAAACATTAAAAGTGCAGTTGATTTTTCCTTGTGTTTCTAAGATTTTACTCTCTTCTTTCTTGGAGGTTTTTGACAACTAACAAGTAGTACAATCCTATCTGATCATCCAATGATGGGAATGGTGGTTAATTCCATGGGACCCTAACTCTTCTACATTCACTCTTAAATATAATATAAATAAAAGTGACGGGATGAAATTTGCTTATACAAAACTTGATAATATTATTTTATCTTCTGTAGATGAAATGTTCCCTTTAAAAAACTTTTGGTAAATCCGTTCCTCTCCCTGGTACATCCGGGAACAAGAGTACTATGCTGACAGCAATTCTGGCTCTGTACATCCTCTACTGTACTTTGGAGATATATCAGATTTTTGTTGATTAGTATAAAATTATTCAAATAATACGTCAGAATGTATTGAGACTTTTGTCCAAAATCTAGTTCCACTTATTGATCCATCTTACCAGGAATCACTGTCATTTCATAACCCAATTCACCAACCTTGGATAGGTTTGATGCCCCGTTTTCCCCAAAATATCTGTCAATTGAATAACGGGTTCATTAAGAATTCTTCTCCTCTATTAATGGGATTCGACTCTTTCGCAGTTTTACTATTGCTGTCCAAGTAAAAAGAAAATCTATTCCTCACTCTCTATAACTACATTTTTTCTTTTGGTAGCACTCCAGATAAATGGAAAAAGCAAATTATCCTAACAATTCTCAAAGCAAGCAATGATCCTTTAAAATCTTTGCACTATGGCAAAAAAACTTTGAACATAATGGAGCGGCAGAAAAGTTTTTTCGTATTACTATATATGCAAATTCAAGATATTTTTTATCACAGTTTATTTATATTTGTTTATTATGTATATGTGCCATTTGGTAGATTGTAATTTTGGGACTTCTGATCAAAAAACTGCGACATGTAGTTATGACAGTCCTCTCTTGATGTTAACCTAACACTATCTAAAGAGTTCTAAACAGACCGAAACAGTGAAATCTTCGGGTGCAACGTCAAGGCTGTACGGTGGATGCATTAACACTGCCCAATCAAGCTCTCTCAATATTTGCTGATTGGCTAAAGATGAGTGTGGGTTCTGGCGTTATCATGATGAAAAACCACACCCTTTCTGTTGATCAATTCCTCTATTTCTTTTCTTTTTCTTTGCTTGAGTCTTATCATCTGTTGACAGGAGAGATCCGAATCGATGGTTTGCCCGGCAGTAAAAGCTCCTAATTAACGTTGCCCTTCTAATACGATCACGATATACCTTATTGTGAGTTAATCCAGGTTTTGCTATAGTCAGTGGAGCTCTTTGACCATAATCATTTTCCCGTTCATCACGTTCGTGTCGTACGTATCATCCAGTTTCATCATCAGTGATTAATCTTTTTAGAAACCGTTCGGTTAATTACGTTTTAATAGAGAATCGAAAATGAATACACTTTACTCTTTCAATGAGCTCATGTGGCACCCAACTATCGAGCTTTTTCATATATCCAGACTATTTAAAATGTGTCAAAACTGTTTTGTGGTCAACTCTTCAGCTATATCGTAGTTACTTATATACCGATCTTGCTTCACTTTTTCAAAAACGGTATTGCTTTATCTGTAACAGAACAATCAGAGCGAGCTTCATATTTGACATCAAAATTCTGAAAATACTTGAACCAATTCTGTACTATTCTTACTGACACTGCGTTAAGTCCATAACAATAGCAAAATGGCGAGCGAAAGTTTTTACTTTTTTGTTTCTAAAAATGCCACCCATTTATCAGGTATCAAAACCAAAACCTACAACTTTTTGCTTATAAAATACGAAAAAAACTTTAGTATTTTTTAAAAATATGCGAAATATTTTTAAAACTTCAACACTCTTCAGATTTTTTTTGATATCTACGATAATCTACCATTTTTTCTATAGTTAACTTTCTTACGCGACCTTGGTAACTTAAGAAATCTGGTAAGCAATTAGCTTTCCATAATTATATTAATTTTAAAATATGATTACAATGTATACAATAACTACACATTTCATTGCGCAAATGTATATTGCACTAATTTCTAACTTAATTATGTGATACATTCTTGTTTCTCCAGTTCAAAAAAGAGGAGAAACAGAACGGCGCTCAAGTGGACAAAGCGTTGCGGTCTGCCACAACATGGGACGCTTTACAATTGCAGAGCGAATTTGACGCAGAACGTGCTGAAGCGAAACGGCAAGCGCGAACCGAAAACGAGCAACTCGAGAGCCGCAAACTCGCGGAACGCGCACGATTGCTCGCTTGTAGGGAATTGCGCGTACGCAACAGTAAGTATTAAAAATTACTATATTACATCTCTTTTCTCAAGTTGGGTAAACAGAGGCTATCTACATTTCATGTCAAGGAAGTTTAAATGTTGCCAAGGCAAATTTTTGTTATTTGTACAAGCCAGTAGGGTTCGAGACCTTTTTTTTATCACTATGAGAGTAACAAGCGAGCGTACAGTTCACCGGTAAATAATTCCTGCGGCCATGAGATCTACATTCATCCTTGACAAGGAATCGTAATGCAGATGCATTGTCACCCTTGAGGACTGAGATGTAATATTCCATCACGTTATATGGCGATATAATGTATATCGCCGTATAACTGAATAATATATCACAGTACATTTAATTTACATATACCTTTGTATCTTTGTCACTCTCTTATATCTTACAGGCAGAGGCAGTAAGGCTATGGAATCGACAATGATACCTGGCATCACCCAAATAAGAGAAAACGAGGTGACCACTGCAGATGAATTTTTGGAACGTTCATTGGAATCCAAACAAACCAAGAAGAGAAAAATAAAAAATTCGGAACAAGGTGCCCATGGAGTTTTGTCATCGCCTCCAATCGCAACCCTGACTTTAATAAATCAGAACAAAAAGACACCAAGGACATCAATCCCGCAGTCAGATAACACGCTATCAACACCGATTCCCAATCAGCCAACGAATGAAGTACCAAACAATGGCAACTCTACGCCAGTTGTTCCACCGAACATCGAAAATGGATCTTTAGTCGTATTGACTGTTAACGACCCATCGTCTCCCACAAAGAAAATGCTCCAAACATACATCGCTCATGGTGGTGGTAGATTAACACCAGTGGCTTTACCAACTACATTACTTAACTCCGTTGTGGGTTATATGAAGAAAGGAACGCCCAAAAGCACAGTGTCCAATGCATCATCGCCACATTTCACATCGCCAAACAGTGTGACAAGTCAAGACAGTCGGAGTTGTGGAACGCCTAGTGCTGTCCCAGTGAATCCAAGCCCAGTGAAAAGGCAACGGCATAGCTCCTTCACTATTACACAGATATAGCATCTAATCTGTTGGCTGAAAATGAGAAAGAGGGTGAGAAGCTGATGGAGGACCATTATCGCCAATTCTGATTCGAGAATTGGCGATAACAGTCTACTTATTGGCTTCCCCCGCAATGATGTTTTTGAGTTATTATTCGAAGATGTAAAACTGCGCAAGATATATTTTATTACCATAAAAAGTAATATATATTGCTCAAACTTAAAAGCACTCGTTCATATCTTTCCGTTTACAAAATACCGCTTATGCTATGAAATTGGCTGAAGGTATAGATGCAAATATCAGTGAAAATTGGCTTTATGATTTGTACATCATGTGACCTTGTGCCAAATAATGTAACCCATTTTATGACATGCGCTTCATTGGTCTTATCGTCGCGTTAATCTCAAATATGACAGGAGACCAGCATATCGCTGTATCAACGGGACAAATACCGAGAGAGTGATTTTTTTGTAAATTATAATGATCTCTTTCAAGCCGATTCTGACTAAGGCGATGTCTTCTCGTTATTACCGAATGACATCGACAGCGCCTGTTATGTTACAAACAGAGACAAAACTCGTCGTTTACTTCCCTAGACCGATGTAATGAACGCGCCATTGGATCGGAGGAAGGTTCAGTTAATGTCAAGGATACGGGACATGCAATAACCCAGTTCCGATAAACAACAATATGTGATACACAGATGTTATTCAACGCTTGGAAATTGATCTAAGATCTAAGGCCTCGCGACGCAGCAGTCAGTTACTATAGCCACTACGCCGCGTGGCCAACAATAACACGGTTATAACAAACTGGCTGCGGCACGAATAAGTTTTTTTCAAAGAATAGCAACGCTTTGTCTAATAGCGACGGATACTGTGTCGAGTCATGTCTGGAAGGCTTCTCACAGACCTATCGTATCGTAAAAGTAAAGCAAAAATCTTTACAACAGTAGAACAAATTGGGAAGCCTGCGGAGACTGTGTTCCCAGTGTAAATGTCTTAATATAATACAAACCTAATGCATAGTAATCTACTCCATATGTACAATAGGCAACACGGACTACACATTCGAAAAAACAAAAACAAAAAAAATCTGAAAAGAGATGGCTGAGATGGCATTGGAAAACCAAATGTACTTTAAAAGAGAAGAATTTACAGAAGACAGGAATTACATTTTTTCCTTACTGCAAATGAGAATTTTATCATGCAAGATCAAATCATGGTCACTCAATGCAAAGCAAAAATCTATTATCTGTGGATGAATGAAGAAACAAACAATCTACCATGCCATTAGTAACCCTTAAAGCAGTGTCTTATACAATGCTATATAAAACTAAAGTAGAAAAAGACACCAGGGTTTAATCTAATAACAACAGGGCTAAAAAAATTGTCTAAAAGTGTAGTGTAGTAATGCTTTAGCATTCTATTTAATCTTGCTACCTATTTAGTCTTGCTAACTATTTAATCTCTCTATCTATTTAGTCTTGCTAACTATTTAATCTTTCTATCTATTTAGTCTTGCTAACTATTTAATCTTTCTATCTATTTAGTCTTGCTAACTATTTAATCTTGCTGTCTATTTATTCGGCTACAATATTATCCATTGCTTTGATAACTTTCCAACCGCGGTAATTTGATACAGGTCAATTAGTTTGCTACCTGAACTATCAATATCATACGAGAGATTGTTCGAAAAATGCTTGCTACTGAGGCTCGAACAGCAAAAGTTTGGACAGTAAAATAAATACTGCGAGACGTTCATATAAGTCTACAAACGAAAGGAATAATAGAGTATTGTTCAGCTGTGGTTCTCACAGCTAGCATTCGACCGATCTTATAAGGGCCTGCCTCTTAAATTCAATATTTCCATGTGTAATAAATGCAGCACCTCACACAAAAATTGGTGACAGTCTGTTCCTTTGAAAAGGTGGAGGCTGTGGGCTGCCTCAGGGTTCTGTTCTCGGACCCATCCTACATACAGTCTATACCGCTGATTCACCGACATCCATAGAAGTTATAACTGCAGATAACGTCGCAGTATATATTCCACTTGGGCGTTCAGTAATCTCTAAAATCTCTAAGCACATCACATCAAAAGTTCCTGGTAAAAAAAATGGAGAATTTAAACCTGTGCAGCAAAATAATACATATTTTATATATATATTTTCATTAAAAAGTGGGCCCAGTCACACTTGATGGAAAATCTTTATCACTTAGACCGGAAAACGTTTAACAGTTAAATACCTTAGATATATAGACAGAGGGCTAACCTTTATTATTATTTATATAAGAAAATTACTACAATTATACCCTATAATTGTAGTGAATTTCTTGTGCGCAAGAAGTTTTTCTACATTCGCAATATGGCCGATGGCAAGGCGGCGTGCCTTTAATATTTTATCCTCTCGCTATCATGATAGCCTCCACGCCTCACAGCAATATCTCATTAAAAATTGCGTCAACTGCGCCAGCACATCTGTAACCCTGTGTTTACACTATCTTATATACTCTTGCTATATGACTGATGCGGTATTGGTAAAATACCCACATATCAATGCCGTGAGTTTTACAAGGTTAGTATGAGAACCCGACATTCTATTTTAGACTAAAGTATAATATTTCTTAATATTTTGTAGAATATCGTTGTAGGTTTCTATTTACGGCTTCTCTTTACTTTTAATAGCTTTACATAGAGTAAACTAAGTTATCTTAAAAGTGCATGATAAGAATATGTTTAAGGATTTGTTTTAAAACGAGCAACATTTATCTTAAGTACTGTTACCTATCATTTGTCTTGATATTTTCTAAACGGCTCATTATTATTAGCTATAAAATTGCTGATAGAATCGACCTACGCATGAAACGCGGTCAAATTATTTGTGTCATAGGAATGTTACGATCTTTATCTTTTTAAAAATAGTACAAAACAAACTCCAAGAAGAAAAAAACGGCCGTTAATGGTGCCACGGTTTTTTTGGCTTTAGTTATATAACGCACCTTAGCGTTGCATTGAATAACTAAAGGCGATTATTGTTTTGAACTAACTCAACTCGGTTTTGTGATTTTCTTATGCATGCTTTTGGTTTTGAATAACAAAACTGTCCTGAAATTTTAAGTTAAATTTTAACTGAAAAGTTATGTCCTAATAGTTTTCGTTCTCCGAAAATTTATGTTATCCATATTTATCTTGCGTACATCACACGTTTTTAATCTAGATATTTTTAGAGTAATAATAATTTCAACATAGACATGGTCATCCTTTGATTTATTTTATAAGTTAAATTGCTATTAATTGTGTTATATATAAGCTAAATATTTTAATAAACTCGGTAGGAAGATTAGGATCTAGTGTTAGTGAAAACCACTGCTGAAAAGGGCAATCTTACGTGAGTCTATCAGTTTTTATTTTATTTCAAATAGAATCGAAGCAATAAAATTTATCGTGTGTGTTGTCCTTTAATTATAAACACCACAAACGCCCTAATCTTCCCGCCGCTGCAAACCAAGTTATTCAATTAGATGTTACCAAGTATAATGACGTTCATCGTCCAGATAGAAACCAATGATTTAAATGCAACTAGATTACTAAGACTCCGTTAATAGATGGACTATAAAAATGGTTTGTTATCATAAGATTAAAATTTAGTAAACTGATCTGAAAAAAATGTCCAATTAAACAACAAACTATTTTTAATTGAATTATCCCATGTCATTGTATTTTTACGTTTTGTAATACTGTTCCACTGAGGTCACACAAGGTTATAATGGGTTAAACCGAGGCATTTAGAGTCTAGAAATAACGCGTTATTGGACCAATTATTTTCACTTCACCAGGTGGCCACGGAATGTTTAATATTAATTGCCGACCATATTTATCATCTGTCAATACTCGAACGAGAAACAAACACGAACGGTCCAACGGGCAAGTGCCACTCCACGCATTAAGTAAGGCGGAAAATTTCCATGTGATGAATTTATCGGAGACCGGAGGTGATCGACATTCGAATGTCGTTGATAATAAGCATTAAACCATGGCTACATCTGCCTGGTGTCCACCAACACTATAAATAAATAGCGTTAGACCTTAGTGTGACCCCAGAACTAGACTAATTATCTTTTATAATTATGTTATTATAATTAATAATAATAGAAATATTAGGCCCATATTGTTAAGCTAGTTCTTACAATATAATAGTGTATAGACCGCACAATAAAAGCTGTAATGAACACGTTTGAATTTGCTTTTAAATAAGGATTTAAATAATTAATTGAAGCTATAAATTTGAAAGAATATATTAATAAAAGTTTTTCTTATTAAATGTTACAACAGTATGATAGCAATAATTAATTAAAATTTTAAATTCAGTTATGGAATTTGGTCTGCAATAGATATTTATGTATAGTATATATGCATCTCGTTCTAAGTGGTTTAGATCAATCCGTAGTGTCGGGGTGATAGAGAAGATAGTAATTATTATACAGTCTCAATTTTATGCCTTCTAATCTTTGATTAATTATTACATAGATTTGACATACCTGTATTCTAGACAGTTTATTTTTATGTCAGAGTATATAAGGTTACCAATGACTTATCATCCAGACAAACTTCTAATATAAAACGATTGACTAATTAATAAAAAATCTTTATTTAATATCAAAATAATATATAATGATGTCCACCTACATCTATTTCGACCACTGCAATATCTTTGTGGTTATTACCAGATGACATCTACTGTATAGTGTTTTATAGTGCTTTAAGCATTTGTGTTAAGACGGAGGCACTCACTCATCATCTTCCATAATCCGATGTGTGATGAAACACTGGAAGAAGTTTCAGAGGCAGAGGCAGATACGGGTCATGTCACACCTATACCTGAATACCAACAATTCGTTGCAAAAACATGTACACAGGACGAAACGCTGCAATGAACAATAAAAAATATCTGTATCTCTTTTCCTCTAGTATGTCAAGTCCATATTTAATGCAATATTTGTGCTTTGTAGTACTAGCTTCAATTGTGCGAACTAAACATCTCCCAATACTCAACGCCTAGTAGGATGACTAACATATAATTGCTAATACAAGCGTGATGTCATTTAATACTTTCAATAAAAGCTTATGTGGTCTTGAATATACTTATTTTTGTACATCCTGTTTATAACATATTGATTAAGTATTTTATAACCTTTAATTTCAACTAATAATATTATTAATAAAAATAATTAAGCCCATCGCAAAAGGTTAGGAACCGAAATGGGGTCTCCATTTCGTTGCCTAACCTTATCAAGCTATCATACCATGCAGCATGAAACCTACCGACGACCTTGCAAAATATAGCTTATAAAATCTTCAATAAAATAATAGTAAAGATCAGAATTGTTCAGTGAACCGTTTTCTCGTTTCCCATCCCAAAATATATAAAAAAAAACTAAGACCTAAATATCTGCAGAAGCACCGAGTAAAACAACTGCAATGTTACAAATATCTATAGAACATGAAAGCGTCTCGAGAACCTCAAAGCCAAGGATCACAGAATTTCTTGCATTTACTTTTCCCCGGTGTTTTTTGATTGAGATTATGTTTTTTTTGCATTTCTTTGTACCTATGCCTCATGATATCCACATCCAACCTTAAAAAAGAATCCATAATGTCACTTAGCTAAACCACAATTTTCACTGTTGGTTCTATTACTTCCCCAGTCAAACCGGACTCACAGTTATTTAGTATTTAAATTTAATGCTATATATATAATTATATGATGTCAAAATGAAATGACAAAACATTAAATCGTCCAGTTATCATGTGCGATGTAAAAGGGATTACACTAAATGTTTTTCAAACTCAAACGTACATTTCCAGCTAGTCTACTGTGATAAGTGATTTTTTCAGTCTCTTGTTCTATATATTACGTAATTTCTCGGTTTCTAATTAAAACACAAATAAAAAAAACATAATTTAATACAGTCACAAAAAATTATTAACCTAATGTGCTTCAATCACTTCATTTGGAAACCATTGCGATGCTTCCAAACCATCCCATAAAGACAAGTCTGGATCTATGAATTCTTCGTTCATTTCATCAACATCTATACCCCTCTTGTGGTCTGTAAGATATATTAGATTTACAACTTTTTTATTGTATGTGTTTATACCACATGAAAAGGATTCTGTCTTACAGCACTAGTAATCATTGAAATTGAAAAAAACATCGAAGTACCTTAGAAGCCTTAAAACTATAACTTTCACCACAGTGGGCGTGATCAAAAAGCAGTTATTATAACAGCAGTTTAAATAATCGATTCGAAACAACAATGCAATCTTATGTGCATTGGCGAATAAACAGTTTCGCTAATCATTATAAAAGTGATCGTTTTCATTTCAGGACGGTGGTATGCAACGGTGCTTTATGGTAATAAAAAAAATCGTTTAGATTTCCCTGAGAATTAATTCGTAAGAAATTGTGAATGAAAACTGCTCACTTAGAACGAATATACATACATGACTGGATTACAACTAATGGTACTCAAATATTTTTTTCTTATTGTTATAACCATCACATTTATATCCTATACGGAAGGCATATACACACTATAGTTTAAAATTTATTAAAGTGCCGAATGCGTAATAAGACACTTCTCATGGTACTCCATCAAACTTACCAACGTTTAAAGGTGTTATTTTTACTATAAGTTGTAACCATTTCATTCATTTAAAATATTTATTGAATGCAATACAGCATTATTGGACAAATTATGATTCGTTCCTTCATTCCTCGAAGCAGAAGTTAAATAAACTTACTCTTCTCCTCGAAAAGAGTAATTCGGTAGTGTGTATCCCTCTGGATGTAACTCTTTGAGTTTTAACTAATTAAATAAGTGTAAATTTATGCAATATATTTGTTAATATAAAACAAGTTATCATAAAAATAATGTGTTCTAAATTAAGTTTTTATCATTATATAATATAAAACCTATTCAACACATTTTTCCGTGTATTTAGAATCCATTCGGACTACCATCTCATATAACTTTTGTTTGTTTTCTATTCTCAAATTTTAAAAGAGATTTGTATGATAATAGTGTTTCTATGCTTATTTTTTCTTATCTTATTTTATTTAGATTTTCGAACATTTGATTATTTTAGTATGCCTAAAAACTAATTACAAAATCTTAACAACTAATTATAAAAACATTTTTTTTATTGACGTGTGTTTAGTTAGACTGCTCTGTTGTTAATGATATTCTATTAGAAACAAAATTTTAATTACCAATATACATTTAAACACGAAAAAATCTATAAGTTAAGTTGATTTGCTATACTTTTCAATGAACTTTAAAAATTATATCGTTAATTATATCGCTGCTGCTTCTTAGCGGCCTGAGGGTAACAATTTCTATATCACTTTAGTGTCTTCACAAACGACTACATAATCTCTAAAAAAACTAGACCAATAATACTCCGACCGGGAATAGCCAACACCACTAAGTTTTTTACTACAAATTCATCTAATATTATATTCCTTACAGAGGGAAACGTTAACGTCATCTATGTCGTGTAGATAGATATTTAGGGTACTAAGAAAATAGTTAACTTACCAAAAAAATAAAATACCAATAAATTCTACGTCACATGACGAAACTATAATAATTCTCAATTGTATACGGATGTAAAACTTATTCACCTGGCGGTAACCACTTAACGTCAGGTGAACTGCTTCGTCGTTTGCCACCTATTCTTTAAAAAAAACAGTTTTGTTTTACTAATGCAACGTTGCAGTAGATGAAGCTCTTTATATTCGTTCGTGCAAGCACAGTTGAAGCTAAATAATATAATAAGAGTCTTCTACTGTACACTTTCCATCTTCAGATTTTATATCTCGGGGATATGAAAATATTACCGTTCACCTGCCATTCCATTCACCGTTCACCGTTCAATTTGTTTGTCGTAAAACGGAAACTGTAATAGGGATGTATCTTTTCTGTATGATTCGATCACACAATCAATTCTTAGCAACTTACCGACTAGAGCCAAATCGTCGTTCTGAGCTTTCACCGCCGCGGCTTGCGCGGGTTCAATCACGGGCGTTGCTGCAACCACCGCAGCGCTCTGGTCCCCTTGTCCGTAATAACCAGACCATGCTGAATAATTTTGCCAATATGCCGAAGGATCGTAATATTGACTGTACTCCTATAAAAATAAATTCTCAATATATTCATTACTTGTAAATATTATGGCCATTATTATACGAAACGTACGTAAAGTAAAAATAATAATCTATTTATATAGGTTTTACTGCAGGATACAGCCTCCCATTCCCTCTGCACACAGCTTCAATACAAATAGGGAAACGACATAAGTCCGCCAAATAATAACATTTGTCGTATCAATACGACGTGGCCGTATAATATGCACTTTGATTATTATTACTGATTACTCATAATCAGAAGTAAGTATTAAGTTTGAATCGATATAACGTTAAATATTATATTGAATAAATTCTTTAAAATTTGTATATGTTAAAAGTCCGCTTCAGAAAGATCCTCCTTTCTGAACTGTCGTAAATGTTCACATCCCTAGGTTAGGCTATCTCACTTAAATCATATTTCGTCAGTTCGTCATGACATTATATTTTGGATATAAGCCAATCGCTTGTGAGGTTAAACGCGACTCAACGTTCTGGAAATTTCTGTTGGTGTTGTACTCTATATTGTATTAATATTTGTGTGAATTTGAAAATAAAAATTATTACACGTTAAAACGTGTATGTAGTTTAGTTCCTGTAGTAACTGATTATTATAATAAACACAGATATTGACTTATTTCGAATAAAAAATAACAACAAAATGGTAACAACAGATCGAAACATGTTCAAACTATCTATTGCGCTTCGATTGGCGTTAACAAATGTAATGTAATCGAGTAAAGAACAAATGACTATCTCTCTATATTTTTTAATGATTGTTTATAGTGACCCATGCATTCTGAAGTGATGGTACAGATATTAATGTACATAATTCTTAGTCAGAAACAACTGACCGGTTCACAGGCACTCTCGAGTCAGACGCTCTCACGGAACAAGGTGACGGCCTAGGCTCTCTCTCAGGAGCCCTTGTGCTAGTTACCCCATAGAGGTCTCGACTGAGCGCCATAAGCGCTCGGTCACCTCTCAACCCGGTGAAACTAAACGTTTTCTTGCTAACAGCGGCTATCAGCCCGAAATAAAATAATTTGAGTAAGAATGAAAGCGTGTGAAAACAGACATACAACAATTAACATATCAGTCTGCAGTAACTGTCCTTCCATCTTCCAGCAAAACTGTCGCAAAATGACCTTTCCGACCAAAAGAACGACGCAATAATCTTTTTTCATTTACTTCTTCCTTTCTTTACCTTAGTTTGCCGAGCCTCAAATGGAAACACTCCCTGAGCATGACGATGTCGATGTAACGATGTCAAATACAGCATTCGAGTCCTCTCCGTTCAACTTATCTAACGACACCAGTCCATGCGAAAGCGTTTCTGGTCTTCGGTCAAAGTATTGGGATTCCATCTGGTGCAAAGCCTGACACCTAAATGTTCATGTAATATTTTTTGTACTTAACTCATACCAATGCCCTAGCTTGCCCGCATCTGCCTCTATCATGCGTCACACAGCACTGAGACTAACTTCAGATGATGCTGTTGAAGGACGTCCCTTACGCAGATCATCACTGAGATTGCTACGCCCACGCTTAAACTCATTAAACCAATTGTACCAATGGCGCGAGATAGGACTTCATAATTAAATGCCAATCGAAGTCTATAATGCTTTGTTGTTGATTAAGACCATAAGGAAATTCGTAATAAATCATTGACCGAATTTTTTCTCACCTTAAATTCATTTTGACAATAAAAGTAACAAGACTTTTTGAATTGCCGCCCATAAACAAACAAATGCAATCGAAAAAATCGAATGTTAAAAGAAGTTTTCATTGCCAATGTTTCTAACTCGCCGGTTCTAAAAACTTTCAGTGCCACCCACGTATATCCTGCTAGCTAAGTGGCTCTCGAGCGACGGACGGTAATTAATCCGTCCGAATAAGAAACCAAAATCTCATAGTCAAGTGTTGCTAAGAGCAGTGTACTGCCACAAACGTTAAAGATGAGATTATAATAATGAGCATCCCAGTGAGATAAATATGAGCATATTTTCCATGAATTTATTGAACTTGTACAGGAGTATTATATAGAAAAGCCTACATCCCATAAAAGACTTTAAAAAAAAAAGAAAAGATATGTAATATTAAATATGATGACTATATATATGACTGGTATGTCCGCAGATATGTATGTACTGGATGATATAGGCCGATGATGAGCAGTCACTAAAAAGCAAGGTGTGAACAACCCTGTAATCGCCAATTTCCTTACTAAATGTTTAATTTCCTTTCTTAAATAAATATTCCTAACTTGCACTACAAATTTTTTCTTGAATTTCCCATACTTTATCCCCTCTTATTAATTTCAATGGATGTCATAAAACTGATCACTCCGAGTCAGTCCAATTAGTTAAGTTAAAATCTTACCGTCCCACTGCTATATGTTGCATTCGTTGTCGTCGGTGTTGTCGCGCTCTGCGTCGTAACAGCACTTTTAGGTTTTGGTACAGCGGTGCATATCTTGAGGGGCTTTGTGCCAAGTCCTGTGTAACCGTTCATTGCATACAAAGCATTACGTTGCTCCTCCTCGTTTCCAAATCTGACAAAACCATAGCCTTTTGTATAGCCCGAGTTGTCCAAAATTACTGTAATGATAAAAAGATAATTCTAATATCACAATTAATTAAAAATACCCTCGTGGGCATATAAATCGACTCGCGCCGTACGCTTGTGATCAAAATATTCTCGTAAAATATCTGTGATACTCCGTTTAATTTTTGACCATAGTAGATTAAAGGTCTTAGTTTTAAAATGACATGACATTCATATTAATAAATTATGTTTTTGTTAATAAAAAAATATATTGTTATACAAAATTCGTTTTAAACTCTAAAATAAGGAAACATTAACTCTAAAGAATATACAGACAAAAAGATAATACAATCATAAATTTAATAATAAAAAAAACAATTCAATATTTAGTGTCACCCCTCTGGCTCCATAGACCGAATAAGATTTTGCACTGTTTATTGAAAAACGTCATCGCATTCTTCAGCGAGTGCGGCTTGGAGCTCCAACCTCGTGATTGCCGCAGGATTTCGACATACTGCCCACTCCATGCACTCAATTTTCTCAATTAGAGAGTTTGGTTCTCTTACATACACCAAAGCGCTCATACACTGCGATCGTGTCGGTTTGCTCTGATCGTTCACGGTATGCGGACCTAGCGTCTGACGGACGCCACCTGTTGTCTTGTTAATCGGAAGCTGTGGGCGGTGAGAACCGCCCTTACACGCGGGTGTATCTAGTGTACGCGGTGTCGCGAAGATTACGCCGCGCTCGAAGGCGAGGGCGACGCGGTACGATGTCGGCGGTGTGTGATGGTCCGAGGTCCGTTGAGGCTCCCCCATGAAGTCGGGGTCGTCGAGGACGTGACGGGGTCTATGGTTCCTAGTTGCTGGATTCGGTATTTTGGCTCGCATTTCTGATATGCGGGCGGAAACTGAGTTTTCGGTCAAACGTAACCCCTAGGTATTTGACCGATTCTACCCATGGAAAGGGTCGGTCGAAGATCGTGATAAGGGTAGGTCAGGTAAATGACCTTTTATAGGGCATGACAACCCCTAAATAGCGTTATTTTAAACAGGTGCAAAGACATCTATTTACTTTATTTAGAAGGCAAAACTTTTGGAAGAACTTTTGGTTGTATTCAAAGATGATTTCAAGCTGTTGGACTGGAAAGGATACGATAGAATATGAATTATTTTATGATCACAAAACAGAAATGTTACCTTTTGCAGTTTTAATAGATGAGTACTTAGATGCAAATACTCTATATAAGGAATAATCATCTACTTCAGGACTTAAATCTCCAACCCATACAGAGAACTCTCTTTCTTGCTGCATATTAGACCGTGCCTCCCTCGATGCTGTGTTTAGTCTAAATCTCACCACTGGAAATGTGCCTGGAATTGGTTTCCCATTGAGCTTGTGCATAGCATCTATTGCTTCCTCATCTGTCTACAAATTAATATATTTACATCTTACTTACAGAAATTATAATTTATTAACACACTTTTATTAGCTTGTATCTGGCTATTTATGTATCTATGTAACGGAATCTTTAATTTTCATCCACTTCCAAACATCTGTATGACTAGAAATTTTGCACATGTGCAAATTATCATTTACAATACTATAATTTCATTACCTCGACCTCATATCCTGATCATCAGGTTAAATAGTGACCGTGCACAAAATGCAGGGTTGTATGAAATTATGCAGTTATTTTTAGATCTGTGGCTCTTTGCAATAAGACAGGCTTATGGAGCTCTCAGACATGTAAAGTCACTGGATGGTATCCATATGGAAGAACTTGACTGCTTGAAGCTAACAGGAAAAGTTCCATGCAACAGAGATGTATTAGATGAAAGTGTGCAATTATGATAATATAAATGAAATTATTTTAAATTTTCTGTCATATCTGAAATTCTAAAACTCAACTCATTACTTTGAAATTTATATTTGTGTATTCATTACTTCGAAATTTGTATTTGTGTATTCATTACTTTGAAATTTATATTTGTGTATTCATTCATTCAGTTCTAAGAAATTGTAGTAATTAACCTAATAAATAAATAATTAACAATTTTATATTAAATTCAATAAGTACTCTTAACTGAATTTAAACTTATATCTAAATTCTTTACTTTTTAATTATTACCTGAAAATGAACAAATGCATAACCAGCTGGTTCACCGGTAAACTTATTCCTCATTACTTTTACTGCCAGTGGCCGTTGCCCCATCCGATGAAAGGCTGCCATTATAAAACTTTCTGTCATATTGGGTTCCAGCTGAAAAATAAATTATTTACATTTCATAATCAAAATGTTACATGCTCTTAGGCTTGAGAGGAGGAGGGGTTGGATCTGACAAGATTGGACTGCTAGTGTTCCTGCCCCATTTTGGGGCAAATGTGGAACATTGTTGGATTTTAATTTGACAAAGCCCAACACTACCCGCCTTTGCGTCGCCATGGGGGTGGATATAAATAAGGCATTACAATGTATATTTATACCATATATATAGTAACATTGGTAAAATTTTTAAAAAATTATCTGGGAGTAATATTTCTCTAGGTGTTACTAATAACATTTATGTAAAAGGTAACATATATAGTTCCCACAGATAGACATAAGAAATAATAATGAGGAATAGCCTGCAATGAGGCTCATTTTCATATGTTCCTAACTATTTTTATTTATTGCTTAAACATAGGCATTCTGATGTAATCCAGTATAACTATATGAATTTGCTTAAAAGAAGATATTATGCTTGCTCGACAGTCAGTGTAGTAGTCAGTTCTTTATATCAGTCGTACCAACATTGTAACTTGATCTACAAGAATAAGGATCATCCTAGCACAAGCACTTAAGTTTAATTGAAGTAGTTAAAAATAATGTTAGTAATTTTAATGCCATTGCTGTAGTTATAAAAAAAGATATGTCTTGTTTTGGAATTCGGGACACTAATAAAACATGATTTTTCATTGTAGATTTGTATAAAAATCTACAAGAATCGGAAATCTTATAAAAGTCTGTAGGATATGTATAAAAAATTGATAATATACCTATATTTACTTAGTAACAGTCGCACACAAATTCAAAACACATTTGTATTACTAAATACTATAAACAACTAAATTACTCACGCTGCCCATCCATAGTTGACACTGCATAGCCATTAACGTGATTATTATATTATTGAATGTTACTTATTTAAAGTTTCGATACTTTGACTCTGAAATTCAACAAAACAAAATAAAACAAAAGCAAGATATTTAACCTAAACGGAATCAGATGTCAAACAATATCATGATGATGATATTAATTTATCCCTAATGGAAAGGCAAAGGACTTAAGTCCATACAGCCAGGTCTTGTTCGTATGATGGTTAGTCTGAAACTCTTAAATAATATCAAGTAACATTGACAAACAAAATCGGAGGGTAGAGGTAAGGCTTTCATTGGGAACTGCTATGAATTCAAATTCTTATCTTCATCTGTTCACTGTTGATATGGTACATTCATATATGAAATGCGAATAGACTGAATTCTCTAAATAATAAAAATGCAATATTAGTATCGTCCTAAAGGTCATCGATCCTAAATTTAATTTTCTTTCTTACAGCACTGGGTGAAAATTATTCTGGGGAAATAAAATTAAAAATCGAAACCACCGAAACGTTATTTGTTAAGTTTAAAGCAACTACAAGCAGTTTGCCAGAGCCATATTGTACCTATAATCCAAAACCTTCTCTTTTCATATAGTCGCCCAATCAGACTCTATACAGTGTCTTGCCAATGCTCGGGACCTGCTACGACGTTCGAAAGATCTCATCAGATAGTCGTTACGGAGGTGCAAACTTCGGAGGTAGTCATGGTTACAGCTCTTAGAAGGCCACTATGACTCCGCGGTAAGTACAGCCTCACTACCGATGGTCTCCGGTGATGCTTCCGGTGAAATGTCATAATTGTGCTGACATTTCTGGCTGGATGTCTAATCCAGGATGAATTCATTTACATACTCAAAGATATATATAGAATCAGGCATGACCCAATCGTTAAATGCGCGCGTTTTATTCTAGCCTGTTCCAAGTTCTTAAGTTCAAGGGCACAGACGTATGCACACCCTCGAAATTACTAAATTTTTCCCCTTCCAAGAAGAAAATACCCCGCCTTATAAGGAGGAATCCTTAGCCATTTGCCGCTTGCCTAAGAGATAAAGGATCGTACTCCCCTGTAGCATTACCGCGTACCTGTAGATTGTTTCAAGAATTCAATGGCTGCACTTCCAATGGCAGTAGGGATATCCGACGTATATTTCACACATTTTAGCCGTTTAGATGTTGATGTTCGATATGAGCAATTATTTTTGAACGAAGAACATACGGGACTTGATCTGCCAGATTATACTCGGTGAAGGTCAATGACGGCTCTAACTCACCACAAAAGGCGCATATGTCGTATTCTGTCAGAGGCGGTTGTCGATTCATGGATCCGAGAAAACCCCGTGGACGCCAAACCAACTGGTGGGGATGATAGGCTTGGTGTCGTCAGGTGTACAGAGACGAGTTGAGTGGGTCTCATACTGCTTGTCTAGCGCCACCCAAGCCTAATCCCGTTGAAGAGTAACCATATGTACAGCGAAACCACTGCAACTAAAATAATATTGCTAAGGAATGACACTAACACCACTTGCCATGGTTGACTAATTGCGCTGAGGTAATTCTTTTGTCTTACTTAATTAACCATACTAACAGTGAGCGGCGGGGTCGTCGCATCTCGAGTAGTAGTAATGTCTTAAATCATCTCAGAATATCTGGCACTGACCACTTAGTTCATATGTAGTGTTGTATTGAATTATTGTGCGTGATGTATTTATGATCTTTCCGAAATGTTCCATAAATGCCAAATACAACATTCTATTTATGTGTAATCAATATATTAAATTTCGATTCATTCCTTCATTCCTTTTGTTGCAGGAAGTCAGTAGATAGTATCGCTAACTATACTAGCGCCATTTTAATCATTTATTGAGTACCTATTCCAAGATTTTGATGATCTCTTCTTCGTTTGAAGATCGATAAGTGATTAATTTTGTTTAATGTGTAAAATTGTATGTTAATTATAATAATAATTTATAAATGTATTTATAAAATATAAATTATTATGCTGGTAGCTATATGCTTTTATTCATTGGAAAACTACAATAAATTCGTAAAAGTAAAAAAAAGTGCTTAGAAAACATAAGTTGCGAATAATTCGCATATCGCTTAATTGCTTATTCGTTATTACCCTAGATAAAAATATACATTAATTTTAGGTATTTTTTTTCCCCCATTTTTTGTTCCACGAAGTAACTTCAATGTTTTTTGTTATGATTTGAACATTTTGCCATATACCTTATATTTTGCCATTTTAGTAGATGTGGAAAAAGTCATTATTATAAATAAGTTACCAAGAGTAACAATCAAAATAAAGTTTTATCCCTTTGATTAAAATATTATCGATTTCTATTTTATAGATATATACGTATTTATTTTGAAAAAATATATTAATAGCGCATTCACTGCGCAACTGCCAAGGCAAATGCTTGAAATGAACTTACGAATCATTCGCATATCGCGAATAGCTTATTCGTTACGACCCTAGATAAAAATGTACAGAAACTTGTTAACTTGATATAGGTGCACTTTCTTCGCATTTCTTTGTTCTACCACGTAACTGCAGTGTTTTTGTGTTACTATTTCAAGATTTTACCTTCAGATTATTGTCTTATCAAAAGTTGCGATAAACAGTGCCATTATTATAAATAGGAGTACAAAATTATATTAACCATGTCGAGATTGGACAATATCGAGGCCTTAGACAAACAGTTGGCCGATTTACAAATGTGCAAAGATGTAAACACGCCTGGAAAAGTAAAGCGCGTTCCACCAGCTGTGCCTCCAAAAAAGAAAGCACAACCGCAAGTTCCACACAGTGCTGTGGTAAGCACACTTCGGGAGCCGTCATATTCCTCAAAGATCTCACCAGCCTTGAATAATAATCACCCTACATATAGTAACATGTTTTCTACTAATGTAAGGCCTGTACACAAAGAGTATGTAAATGTTAATCATCATTCTACACTTCAATCTCCGTACAAGATAACTACACAAGCGAAAAGTAATATTCCAATGTATAGCAACATACCTGGATATCAAAGTAATCAGAACAAACCACTTCCACCCCCTCCGCCACCATTGCCACCACCTCATTTGCCTCAGCCTGTTCTTTATACCACACCATCTTTTGAGAATAATACTGAAGAATATTTACCTCCACCTTCACCAGTTAGTTCAAACTATAGTGAACTAGTGAGAGCAACGGCTAACATTAATTATAACCAGGAAAGGCCTTCTTATCCCCCGATATATCAAAATGAATATCCTGAATATGGGGTCTCACAGGCATCTACCTATGAATCACTTTATGAGCCAATTAATCTTCACTCTCATGGTAAAAACAACAATCAACCTACTGCAAAATCTAAGTCACCTTTGCCAAAAGAAGAAGAAGTTGATGCACTAACTAATCTTCTTGTCCAGTCAATTTCTGATAGTCAAGATTTAGATATATTTGGTATATGTATTAAGTGTAATGAGAAAGTAGTTGGTGAAAATTCTGGTTGCACTGCAATGGGAAACATGTACCATGTAAAATGTTTTTGTTGCCATCATTGCAGCATCAATTTACAAGGTAAGCCATTTTATGCTGTGGAAGGCAAGCCCTATTGTGAACCAGATTACTATGAGACTTTGGAAAAATGTTCTGTTTGCAATAAGCCAATTCTAGATAGAATTCTAAGGGCTACTGGAAAACCATACCATCCAACTTGTTTTATGTGTGTAGTATGTGGTAAAAGTCTTGATGGCATACCATTCACAGTTGATGCTACAAATCAGATTCATTGCATTGAAGATTTTCAACTCAAGTTTGCTCCCCGTTGCTGTGTATGTGAATTACCTATAATGCCAGAAGAGGGAGAAGAAGAAACAGTGCGTGTTGTTGCATTGGATCGTAGTTTCCATATTCGTTGCTACCGTTGTGAAGATTGTGGTCTGATGTTGTCTTCTGAAGCCAAAGGTCATGGCTGCTATCCTCTTGATGGTCATATCTTATGCAAGACCTGTAATGCACATCGCATTCGTCATCTCACAAAAGTTATGACAACAGACCTCTGAATGCATTAATTTGTTCTTAATTAATGGCTATTAATCTTATTTTTTTAAGATAAGCATAATCACAATTTATTTGAACTGTGACTAAACTAATCCAATCATATCCTACTAACTTCCTATGCTAAAAATAACTTTATACATTCTCATTTTATTATAGAATAAGGAATATACTACTTACTTATAATGCAACCTTGCCACTTTACTAAAGTGTAATAATGTTTTAAGAATATAATGAAGCAATTATTTTGTGACATATTTATATTATAATATATACTAATAAATATTGAGCCATCTAATGAAAAGACTACCTACTATTAAAATATACAACAGTTGTTCCTATAAGGTAACTTATATTTTAATATTTTGTCTTCTTTAAAAAATATATAACTTAATTCAGATTCCAAATTTACACCATATTAAAATGTGATATAATGGTATCAATAATCATATTTATGAAGTGTAAAAGCATTGTAAATGCTTAAATAGTAGATTTAAGTGCCTTGCTGCAATAATTTTGTACATTATATTAAGGAACAAAATATGGCTGTTATATTAAATTATTATTTAATAAATATTTATACCAAACAATTGTTTTCGTTTACATCTATATGCAGATTAAACAATTGAGTTGTTAAGATTTGGGAAAATAAAAAAAAATTACAGATACCTCTATCTCATATATGCCACAACTAAAATACATGAGCAATAGCACTCTTAGTACAAATAATATTATTCTACAATTGATAGTCTCTTTTGTCATGATTGCCAACTATGTGATATGATCATGAGGGATTCAGGAGTAAGTTATCAATAGGTAGAGATGCTCACCATTCTAATCATAAGAATTGGTCGCTAAGAGTATACACAGAGGGACTCACTTTTCACCACCTTCTCTAATCCTATACATATATAAAGGCACCGATTTGTGAATGCCAGTCGCGACGTTTTCTAGCGAGTCACTGCATTGTGATCCACTGGAAGACAATACTGATTACAAACCCAACTTCCTTCAATATTTCATGATATCCATGAATAAGGACAGCTAATGTTTGTGCTGCTTAGTACTCAAAGCATCAATATAATACTATTAAAGGATCCTGACGTAATAAATTACATACCTAGTCTTAGTCTAGGCATCAATGGTGTGTTTAATAGCTACATGTTGACATTACTGGAAAGTGGTGCTGTGTTATGGGAATGATATAGACATTAAAGACTCAGTGTGTTACTCGATTTTGGATTTTATTGTATCCCTGATACTACTATGTGAGTCCTTGAGTTCTTTTTAGTTATAGATGCATGGCATATGGATGTATCCTACTGAAAATTACTTTTAGGGCAGCTGTGCGGGAGGTATGCAGGCAGCTACTTATCGCTATATATACTGGCAAAAAGCTGGTAAAGTCTTATAGCCATTATTTCTACATTAATTATTAATAATATATAATCTAAGCATGTTTCTGAGCAAATATATATTAATACTGTTATATTTGCACCAAAGGTGTAGATTAAAAGATTGTAGTTCAATACACATACTTCTGAAGAACTTATAAACACTACAATAAAAAGTAATAAAAGATAATGATTACAAGTCTTTATTTTTTATGTTGTATATACAAAATAGCAAAGCTAAAAATTACAATACTGGCAGGAATATATTGTATAGAAAGGCACTTACATCACAGTTATATTAATTATAAAATAAAATTGGACAGTTTCTGAGGGAAGGTGAAGATTTTGAACCTTTTTTTATACTGCTTAATCGTCCATTCAAAACATTTCACGACTAGTCATATCACCCGGTTTACTTCGGTAAATTATGTAAAAAATAAATGGTTAAAAATTAAAAAGTGCATAGAAATATCTTTCAAAACAGGTAGTATATACAGGTCATTATTACCTACTCCAGAAAATCACATGGTTACGTCACAATATTCTTCACTTCATAGAAGTTTGATTTGTTCGTAAAAAAATATATAAGCCGGAAGCAGTATAAAAATGACTACACTCTTCATGAGATCCATGTTAAAATGACTTTATACTTTCCGATACATTAAGTACTAGCTAACTAATAGCAAATACACACTAGGAACATAAAAATAATACATCAAGTTTCTCATTCTGCCCGTTGTCACTGTTAGATAAATGTTTAGTAATTGTTTGTGTACATGGTTATTTGTAAATGTATGTTTTCATTGAGTCTTACAATTATTATATCTGGAACATTTAATGTTGTCTCAATTAACAGATATTAGCGACAACAAGGCATATTATACATCAATTATTAACGCTCGAATAATTCATTTGGCAAAATTTTGGCATACAAAAATATACCTTACTTTTACTTATTTTGTGTCATAACAATCATGGGACATCGTACATGGTACTATTATATAATTTGTATTTATTTAAATATTTAGCTAAACTTTATGTCTTAGTTTTGTGTTGAACTTTGGTGGACTTAACACCTGCTTCATAAACAGAGATCGTTTCTCTTTTATATGTTTAGAGGGTAGATCTGTAATATTTGTACAAGACATTAATTTCGATTGACCTGAAGTAAAATTTTGATGCTTCTGGGAAGGAATAATACCCAAATTTTCATTACCAACATCTAATTGATTTCTTAATATACTATTATTATCAGGTTGGTGCAAAATATTTTCAGAATGATTGTATAGAATCTCCTCATCTGAATGTAAATTTATTCTAGGTTCAAATCGTTCCCTAAGAAGAGAAAATTTTCTCCTTGGTCTATTTCGTACACTTTTTTTGATATTTGATATTTTACTGGTGGAAGTATTTACAAATGATGAAGACGCGTCTTTGTGTATAAGAGATTGGAGCGACGGCGTTTTACGACTTAAGCTTAAATCTTCATTTGAACTAAGCGGCAATGAATTTTCTGACACCATTTGCCATAAAAAGTCTATATTTTTACTTGATAAATCTTGTTCGGATCTATTGTTATTATTTTTAGTATGAGATTTAGATTTGGATATATTAGAATTATGTCGGCGTGTGGTACTTTTGTTATACGATACTTGTGAATTTAGCGACGAAGACGACGACGAATGATTTAATTCATTTTTATTTGAATCAAATTTAGATCCACGAAAGACATCTAAAATATTTTCTTTTTCCTGTAATGACTCCATTATATTGCTGGAGTTAAATTTTGAAGGTTCTTTCCAAAGAGCTTTTTTCAGATTACTCTCAATTTTAGACGAAGAATGAAATTGTGGCGAATTTAAATGATGTTCCCGTCGATGATATAAATTTCTTGGAGAATTGGTAACTGTTGCTTTACGAATTTCATCTATTGTCGCCACAAGGGAACTTTCTGAATTAAGCCGTTTTTTACAAGGGGGATCTATATCACCTAGATCATCAAGTTCTTCCAGAATTGGCTCTAAATGATTAGGGTCTTTAATATTATCTATCATACATGGTTTAGCTAGAAACGTTTCATCATTAGATTGACAAACGACGGAATTTGCATAATCTTCTTGAGAACTTCTATCAAACTTAACAAAAACATTAGAATAAGTATGTGCCTTTTTAGGAAATGGCGGTGCCGAAAGTATAGCATGCTTTAATTCTTGCGAGATACAACTACTGATTTCGGAACTGCCGGAGGTTAAGGTATCTCGGCTTCTGTCTCTAACAACGCTACCATCATGAAGCCAATTCTCAATATCACAATATCCATTCCAGGATCGCAAACCCCATGCTTCTCTTGCAATATTTACAGCACAAATATTTTCGTAATCGTGCACTGATAAAACTTCGGTTGGAGTATCTAGATCACGTTGTTTAGGATTTAGTAATTCAGAACTAGCACCATTCTTCTTTTTATCTTTTTTAGCATACATTTCTTTGAGTATATCTAAGGCTATTCTTTGAATGTTCTCGATATCTGCATCTTGATTACCTACTTTAATATTTTTTAGGGCACTCAAACATAATTTCTGTACAATATTTTCATTAAATGTATTTATATCAGAACTGTTTATATCACTAAAACTTAAATCCAAGTCCATATCTATAGAATCTGAGGATGTTTTCTTATTGGATCCATCTGTGTCATGACTTATTTCAGAGCTGTGATCAGTTTTCATATTTTTAGCAAATTCTTCATTGACAATATTACAAGCCTCTAAATTTAAATTCGTTAATTCATTTCGAAGTTCATCAGAAGAACAAATTCCTCGGCGCTTTTGCAAATTAAGAGTAAAGAATATTGATGTAATTTCGTCGATAGAATTTTCGATATTTTCTACAGAAGGTACTTGCAAAGCAATTTCTGTAGGTGGGCCGATTATTTTCTTTTTATTAACTTTGGAGTTCATTTGATCGATTTTAGGATTATCTCTTTTCATGATAGAAGATTGTGGAGTATTGTCTATTGAATATATTTCTATACTAGAAGCGTCGGTACTTATATTTCCAACGGGTGCAGAAGTAAATGTCGGGGATCCAGATCTAGCAATCCAATGATCTAGCAAAAACTTTTTATCTGCATGCTCGTTTTCAATTTGCGACACTTGTTCTGACACTGGAGGATCTTTCCTATAAAAAAAAAAAACACAAAATGATTATAGGGTACAGTATAATGGTTTTGGTAATAAAGAATATTGATTTTAGTTTAAGTTACCTAGGAATATTGACAGTGTTATCTTTATCTATGCTCTTGAAAGATCGAACATGACACAAAGAACTGGATTTATTTTCAATGTTGCCTGTTGATTGGGATACAACTTTATTGTTTAATTCAATATCAGTCTCAGCATATTTCCATGGAATTGGTCCCTTGGAATGAAAGTATCTGTAATATAATACCATTGCGAACATACCTGAAAAGAATTAGAATTAAAGTTAAAAGGCAACTAAATCAAATTGAAATATAGGCTTATAAGTTTGAAATATAGATTAAAATTAAATGGCAACTTGATTTGGAAAAATAAACATTTTCTATCACATCTAACTTATAATAGCATAGAATAACATAGAAATGATTGTTTATATTTGCTGGTTTAGCAATTCTGGTTAATTTTGTGAGGAAATCTTGCATGTTTATGACATTAAACTAACAGCCTAAAATTGTTTTTTTTGGTGTAGGATTATACATTAATATTTTAACAAGAACTTACCAAAAATAGTACCAGTAATTATACAGATTGTAGCGGCAATTGACCATGGCTTTCTTTGTTTCTCAGAATCTGTCATTAATACATACAAAAACAAACTACCAAAGTTCTGTGTAACCATTAGTGTATAAAACATCATCAAACGATATCGTGTTTGACCTTCTCGTAAATTTATGAATGAGAAGCAGTAAACAAATCCCATCACAGCATTATAAAGTGTTTCTTCAAGTTTATTTGGACAAAATGTTGTTTTTTGGATAACAATCCAAAATGTCATAGCAGCCCAATGTAGAACTGAAAATGTTATTTCCCTTATTTTGTATTATTAATATATATTATTACTAAAATAAAAATAAGTGAGGTAAGTATGAAGTACTAAATGATTTTTTAAATATCAACAAATCTGTGATAAAAAATTGTATTTAGATGTTACATATTCTGCCAAAATGACCTCATCTCCGCCTCGTCTTTTATCCTAAATAGGGTGGACACAGTAGACTAGTGCTATCTTTGTTCATTAAAACATGTGAGAGGGTGAGCCTAACTGGTAAATTAATGAATGACAATATCTGAAAATCAGTAATTCATTGGCAAGAACCACCTTGGATTTTACTTGACATCTTAAGATTAAATACTACTCACCTAATGGTAGTAATGTCCATATGCCAAATACAATTGAAAACAATAAAATTCCAGCAATTCTACCAATCAACATACCAAAATGCCATATTAGTTTCAACAATAATGAATTCCATTGAAATGTCTCATTTGATATTGTTATGATGCTGTAAATATATGTAACACTGCCCCATACAACTGATGCTATTGAAGCAGTTAGTGCAAACACTGAAATAAAAATTTGGTGATAATTTCTTTTAGTATATAAGGGGGCGATCTATGAAAATAGTTCATCTAATAGTGATTCATGTGGCCCAAGACACACACTTTTATTCACGATAATAAATCATAACATAGATGCATTCTTAGCTCTTAGGACTCAGATGGTATGCTTTATCACCAGTACTTATGTTCTGGTTTCTTTTTTTTTGCTAAAAATAATGTAGTAATCAACTATTTTAGGATGATATATATCATTGTGGAGCACTAAAAATTTTGGTATTCAGGTTTGGTTGTGTAATATTTATTTACCATGTTACTCACATGGCATCTGAAACTTTCTTCATTCTTATTTGCACATTATTTTAATTAAACACAACAAAAAATGAGTGCAACAATGATGTGTGACAATCAGAGGATATAACAATTGTTGGTTTTTGATCAAGCAAAACGAAAATACATATTTTTTAATTATACAAACCTTTTGTATAGTAGTTTTCATTTAACATCAATATAGCATATGTTTGTAAAATTATCTGTGGTATTGTACCAGTAAAAATGTATAAATAGTGCAATAAGCTTAGGTCATTTCTTTGACATATTAACTTTTTGTTTTCACTGATTCTAAATTCTTGCATGTAAATACTTTTCGCAAAAATATGATATATCTAAAAGAATATGGGAAAAAAATTAATAAGGACACAAACATTATAAATTCATATAAAAAACTATTCAAACAGAACAATTATTAAATTTATGTAATATTTATGCACATTCTAATAATAATCAAATTATAAAATTGTGATTGTTTCTTTGTTTACATTATATTTGTGCTATTTGCAGTTAAGAAAGTAAGTCTGTATGGTCTTCAGATAAGTTCATAAAATAAAGTTATTGTCACACCATTTGCATTAGTTTTTACTACCATATAAAGAATTATTTACTCTGTTCTTGCTCAAATATTAAGATTATTAATTAAACAATGAATGCAAGCTGTTTATTTGGCACTACACTATAAATCTTCTTTACTTTCTACTACACTTAATTTCTTACTAAAGATATTATTTTGTTGTCTAATAAAATTGAATGAAAATAAAAAAATTAGATGAATAGTTGGTACTTATCACCTTTCTAATAACCCAACAAGACATCCATGGGTGATCCAATGTTTAATAGTAGATTTGTGGTCTATAACAAACCATCTAATTGAAAAAATATTTATTAAAATGTTGGGGGATAGCATAAAAATAAAAGTAGCTAAAGCCCAATATAAATAGCCATCTTTGCAGTATTCAGCAAATACTAAAATATCTGAAACAAAAGTATCTTTAAATAATCTGTTTTACATTAAATACTTTCTAATATAAACATGTTACACACAAATACTTATAAAAATATTACTAAAAAATAAGAAGGTACAAGTTATATTAAATTTCAAATTTAAAGGTCAATAAGAAAGTTTTATTGTCATCATTAATTCAATGATTAAGGTTTTTTTCTAAAGTATCACATAAAATGATACAACATATTTTAACAGAAGTAATTGCTTTAGTGCTACAAAAATGTATGTATGTAAACAACAAAACGTATATTTTAAGTTGGTAACTATATTATTAGTAAACAAAGGTAAACGCACCTGTAGTTAAATCAGCAAGGATTGTTACAAGAGATATAAATACACTTAATACATTAAATACGCAAAAATATTCATCGTCATTAGATGCAGTCTTTCTGTCTATCTGATTCCCGAGCCTGCATGCCTCGGCCATTCTATCAAATTATGCACATTATTAAGACAAAGCACTCTTTAAACGGCCATTTCTATTTACTCTTGCAACAATAGCTACATAAACATATTATATATGTTAATTGTGTTATACTATCTACATAATATTATTTTCAAGTTCAAGCCAACGGCAGCACAGACGCACACACGATTATTTCATGCAGCTGCAACACAGCTCACATCTAGACAACAGTAGTTGAACACAACAGAGCTAATGTGACCAGACTTGTGACAGAATATATTTGACTGATAACAGAGAAAAGCAACTGTAAAAATCTGGGTAGATTACACAATAGTATATAGGAATGGCTCCTAAATTATATATAATAAACTACCCATTTAAAATAAAATTTGCCATATTTTAATTGAAGATTTTAAGAAAACTATAGAAGCATCATTATTCAAAAAAGGTTATTATTCTATTAACACACGTATATCATTAAGTTACAAAGTATACGTAATTATTATTTTCTTATTAATAAATGTATTTCATCTTCAATCATCTGATACTAAATTTAATAACGCAATAGTTATCTGTGCCTGACTTAGTTATTATGATTATGTTGAAATTCAATTGTAATTTGGCAATTTGTATAATGCTAAATCATTATTAACAGTAATTAATATCATCACGTTTTTAATAATAATAAAAATCAATATATACAATACAATAATATTTATGAACCATCAAGATGTAAGTCCCTCAACGGGACAGTCCAAACGGTCGAGGGTCAGTGGAAAAAAAATACAGCCCGTATCATCCGTCGGTTTCTCACTAGTTTCACTTCTGCAATTAAGCCCAGAACGGCCCGTTACGGAGTCCAAACCATCTCATATGTTACGAGATGCTGATTGGTAATACCAATCAGCATACCAAACCTGTTTGCAGACACGACTATAGAGTCACTTCGGTCGGCATACTTAGATCATAGTTTGTGGATTGTGACAAATAAGACGAGATATTATATTTATGACACATTTATTATTTTTCCAAGTATATGCCATCACTTTTTACACATTTTTGCATTCTTTGTAACTATTGCGTGAAGCAGTGGATTCAGTCTTCAGTAGGGACTTCACCAACGCTTCGTGGAATGCATTAACCTCCGCTTCTGGGTTTGTAAATTGTAAACTTCTAAGCTTATCTTTATTTTTCGGAAATGGAAAGAAATTGCAGGATGCGTGGTCCAGTTTGTGCGTCACAATGTTCACATTGGAGGCCTTTGAGTCCAAGTATGTATTCGCTTTGTTAGCGGAATATACGGAGAACGTCATTGATGCGAAGATGTTTTTTGCGAACTTTTTCTAAAACTTTGAACGAGCAGTTATTAACGTACCAATCTGCAGTCACTGTGTTTTGGGTTGGCAATATTGTTTTGTTGGCAAGTCTTTCAAAAGAAATCCCCATCTGCAGATTTGTTTTTTTCGTACACAAAACTTCTGAACATTTATATGCAGATACAAACTGTTTACTTGTACGAATTGGCTGACGTATTTTTTCAGTTTCAATCAATCAGTTGTCGTACGGTATCAAAATCGCAGCAATTAGATTAGATATTAGTTCTTAGAACCACAAACACCCAGCGCTACGACATCGGGGCATAATCACCAAACGCCGATTGAAATTTTTGGCAACTCTCTTGTTGACACACGTACAAACATACACTCTCATAACGCCCCGCCGACGTCGAGCCGAGTCGAGTAACCTTGTTTGCGAGGGCGTCGCAAACAAGGTTACCGCGATGTTAAAAAGTAAAATGTTCCCAGAGAGTTCCATTTTCGAATTCTGTAATTGGCTTTTTATTTATGTTATTGTAAGTGGCCGGTTCCAAAATCTTTCACCAATTGTCGGTCACCTCAGGTCCAGATATTTAGTCTTTTTATCTGTTTCGACTTTCACGGGGTTCTCGTCATACGGGATGATGGAGTCGACCAAAAATATCCTAGACTGTGTCCGGTCCATCGGCACAGTATCAGTCTTATTGGCAAGAATATTCTTGTCCGTGATGATGGCCCAGTCCCAGTAGTCTCCGGAGTGTACTTTTAGTAAGCCAATCTCTGATTCACGAGAACATATTTCAAAGCGAGCTCCGCGGAAACTCAGAGTTAGAAAGTGCTGAACAACTGGAGATGACGTCTGAGGAACTCACCAGGATGGTGTCGATGGTGCTATCCCTCAGGATGTATCTGTGATAGTTGTTGTAGTAACCTGATCCTGTATCGCGGCTCGTGAAAAGCCTTGCAGTACGTCCCATGGAGCTTCTTCTCTTTCCATATGGTCTCACGCTCTGCACACCCGGGTTCTGTCATTGCTCGTTGACTAAGGACAAAGGGGTAAGCCCTTTGTAACATGTTAGAAAGTCGGTGTGGAATGAATCACCCGATCTTGTTAGAAAGTAGTTTTGGGCGCTGCACACTTCGCGGTTGTGTATGGCACTTAAAAGACAACCGCCTTCATGCCTTCGCAGTAAGTACAGACTCATCACTGACGATGTCGGGTGATTTATCCTGTGGGACGTTATACCTGTGCGGACTTTTCTGTTGGGCTTCTAGTTCGGTTTAAGTCCTCTTGAGTAGCCATGACCCAATTGTTATGCTTTATTCACGCCCGACAAAATTGTATTAAGAACCTTTGTCGTGTATTAAGCAAAAACACTTCACGTATTTATTGTTTTATATTCGCCTTATCGATACCTATTTTGCGAAATACCTAAGTATCGGTGTCATGTGTCAGCCTCAGACAGAGTTTTTAATTCACGGGCACAGACGTATTTATGACCTCGGAATTAGTAACCGTTCCCCTCTCAACATGAAGGATCGCACATGTATCCGTCCCGAACCCAATGGATAGCTTTACTAAATTCACTAGTGGTTTTTACTAACTTTCACACACTATAGAGATTAGGAGCGAGTAATCCATGTAGAAAAGGAGATATTTTAGTAAGGAATCCTCCAGCAGCGTGATGAGACAATTCAGGAAGAAGCAAAAGTAGATAAGACTCAAACAGCGTTCTTTGTCTAATCGTTTTTTGCTTCAGGTCCGTAATGTTTTTGCGAAAAATCATGCTGAGACAAATTTATGTCTATCCTTCTGCCAATTGATGGTGCTCACAATCCTCGGCCTGTTATCCTCCGTCAGCGGTATATTTTAGCCTGATATGCAAATACAGCAGTTTTTAGTACGCCCACAATGCGTTTTCATTCGTTCGCAATGTGGCGTAATCCATCAACGGCGGGTGCCGATTGTTGCCGACAGGATCCTGCTGACACCGAGCCCACTGGTGAGGGTGATGGATTCGAGTAGTTGTAAGGTGATCGAGCGTCCTCTTGCATTCGGCTGGCTGTTCGAATGGTGATCCGTCCAGCGCCATGTTAAATCTTCTCATGTATACTGCAGTCAGCTTATTTTTTATTCTTACGTGATCAAGCCCTTTTAGTTGTGTGTACCTTAAATATTTATACTAGTCGGCGAGTTCCATTGCTGTTATTGTGCCTATTATTTATTACATAGCTACCGTGTCGTACTTTGCTCGAACTGTGAAGTGTTTTACATTTATCTTAAACCAAATTGCATGTATGTATCTTTTCTGAACTCTGCTGTAGGTTGTACTAGTTTCTTCATATCTTTTTCTGAATGTACCTATAATTTAATATTGTATATCGATACGGAACATCGGTTGTATCGATATAATCGATACTATTACTACTACATTGATTATACGAATAGATGATTCGTATCGGTAGCAATTGCCGTTATGCTTTTGACAGCGAGGCTACTATCGATATTTTAGAACAATTAATAAATCTTGTTTTTGGATAGGATCGTTTATGGTACTCATGACTTTACACCATGAACATGTTATGAATAGTAAAGACTACGACAAGAAATAAAAAAAATAGTTTTTAATATTATCCGGACTGTTTTGCTGCGTATACTATCTTTTTATTTAATGCACTCACACAACACTATACATATGTTTAAATACTTTAGATATGTTACAACACTGTATGTGCACATATAGTATTGTCGTTAATATTAATGATACGGAGCCATTGATATTCTTGATAGTATCGCTAATAAACTCTTCAAGAACATCTATACTAACCATATTCATACTATTGCCGAGCTCTCGATAGACTATGGATGTTTTATCGACAGTCTATCGAGAATACCTAGAATCCATCTCAAATCCCTAGTCACTGTTGTGTCAGTTATGAGTAATTTTCTATCCAATAACAATTTTTATAGTTTATAATTATTACCTTAATATTAATAATTCTGTAAAAATGATACACGATGCATTGTTAATTTTATGGGACTGTTCCCGTGTCACGGATGCTTTACCAGTATGTTTTGATTACCTATTTTTCCAGTTTGAAAACAGCCCATTTTAATAAAATAAACTTATTTCCAGTCAGATCCAGTGTTGTATGCCAATGAAGGAGACATAGAAATTTATAGTAGAATATGTTCTATTGCTAAGAGCCATCACAAAATTCAGAATTTTGTTGCAGCTTCATCTTTTACTTCAAGAAAATCACAAACAGGTAAACAATTTTTAGTATTTTTTACAGACTAATATATGTATGTGTATGTATAAATATATATGGTATACTTGTTTTGCCACACAAACTTACACTTTTTATCACTGAAAAATCAAAAAGCCGCATGTTATAAATTAAGTTAAGTATAAATGAGATTTTTTTATAAAGCAACAGCTTTATAAAAAAATAATCATCATGTAATCTGTTTTATAGTAAGTTATTAGTTTTTATCTAGATTTTATATTTGGTGAAGCTACACTACAGCTATAAACTTGCATGAATAGGTTAGTTTTACAAGGACCTTATTTTTACAGAATATTAGTGTAAAATGGTTGGTTACTGCTCCAGTGTATTATCTTTAAGTGAATGAAACTTTATTATTACTGATAAGACATGTTATTATAGTCCTTAAGGGTGACATCTTCATTATGTTTCTTTATTGCGATTTAATTTGGATATCATAAGATGCATGAATCATTTACCAAGAAGTAAATAAAACATATGATGTTTGCCATTAAATAATATAATAAAAAATCTAAAGGTCTAATAATAGGTTTTGTGTTTTATTTCACAGTTTAGTTTATATTTAATATGTATTTTTTAAAATTTTCTCTTTTAATTTGATATACTAATTCAATTTGAAGTATTTTAAAGTTAGTATATATGGTGCAAAACTTCCATTTGAAAAATATTATATGTAACTGTGAGAAAAAAGTTTTTAAAAAAAATTGACATCTGCTAGCCTACATTCAATAAGTTTTTTTACTTTTTTATTACTTACGAAATTAAACAGCCAAGTACTGACTAGAAGATGCCCTTTATTTTACAAATTCCTTTTACACTTATCAACCCATACACACTTATAACACACAGTAAATTAAAACATAAAGAGCCCTAAAAGTAAATGGGGCTTATAGAGCCTATAAAACTAAAAGTGGTCAAAACAAATATTAAATAAATATAAAAATTAATTATTTTAGGTTACCCCTAAAATAATTAATTTTTTATATTTACTTAATTTATGCAAAAACCTCCATGCTTCATATTAACCTTTACAACTTTAATCTTATCATTTTTTTTTGCTTTATATTCTAATTTGTGGCACAACTTAATGGCAAAAAGTGATGGTGATTGATAGACAAGATGATTTGTAACAATGTCAAAAATTCAAGATGCCTCCATTTCCAGTAACCTATTTAATCTGCGTTTTTAAGCAAGTAGTTATATAAGTGTAACGAGAATGTTCACTGTTTCCTGAAACATCTGCTGGAAGAGAAGCTATTATATATTCATACTATGACCCTGTCTAAAAGGGTGACTATCTGATGTATTCATTTGTATTATAGGGTACAAAAAATAAGAATATGAACAACAAATCAAACAATAATATTAACAGAATAGAAAATTGGATCAGTAAACATAAAAGTAATAGCCTTCAATTATTCATATAATGGGATTCTGCATGTAACTGTTCAAACCTTTTCTTTGCTAGGAAAAGTTATTGAGTGTAATATAAATTGGTAGGCTATAATTTAAGCTAAACTATCGTAATTTGTATTATATATTATTATATATAATAACATATTTTATGGGAAATTAAACAATCTAGAAATCTTAACTACCCAAACTTTTGCCCAGGTTTGATGATGTTTTAATAGAGCCACAATCCCTTCAATGTCTTCATGTCCGTGGCAGCCCATTGAAGTGACCACTTCAGAAATTCTTGAAAAACTAAGAAGAAACAACTTGGATAAATTGTTTGTGTCCTCAAACCGCATATACGCAATCTCAACATTGCGAACTTTATTTAACATCATTAGGAATTATAGGACTTCCGGCGCTAACGGCGGAACTCTTATCTATAAAAAGCTCTTGCACTGCGTACTCGTCCACACGCCAACCCTCACTTTCCTAGAAGCCTCGGTTTGTCAGCTAGCCATGACCGGCCACGCCCCTATTACAATCGCATCCGTCTATCTCCCTTGCAGACGGGACGCTAAAATTTTACGAAGCGACTTCGTGTGGCGCCTGTCCCTTGACAACTCAGTCATTTTAGCAGGAGATTTCTGTAACAAGCACACTCGGTGGAATGCAGCCAAAATCAACCCCCGGGGGTCGGCTTTAGACTCGATTTCGACGTCGTAGCGCCCTCTACGTCTACTTACCATACACACTGGGTCACGCACCGGATGTGCTTGATATTGCCATCTGCAAGAACATCAACCTCGCCTTACAAGGATAGAGGTAATCCACGAGCTCGTTTCCGATCATCGCTGCTTTCTTCTTTGGTTAGGGCCCTCAGCCCCAATCTCACCTTCCACCAAAACGATAGTAGACTGGCACCAACTCAGGAACGACCTGAGGGAAGCCACATCATCGCACCTAGATGCTATTCCTAGGAATATATCTTCAGTCAACGACACAAACCTCGCAGTTCATGCCTTCACTAGGCACATCCAGACCGTCTTCGAGGATTGCTCGAAGCAGGTTCCCTCGGAGGATGACCACCGATGGACCCTGCCAAACGACCTAATGAGATGCAAGAATGCGGTGACTCGTACCCACGACTTATATCCCACTGAAAGTAATCGGCTGGTGCTACGTACCCTTCAGCGTAAAGTTCTTGCGTAATGAAAATCTACACATAGATCTTGAGCTGCCGACCATAGCTCAGTACCTGAAACAGGCTTCCCGCCGATATTTCGACTCTGCTGACACACATCCAAACCCTGTTGATTGTAGTGCCGCCACTAACAATCGCATCGCTAATCATAGTTTCACCCGTGTTCAGACCGAGGCACGCCCTCGACGATCCCGACGACGCGATCACGAGGGTCCAAGCCCTTCATAAAACACTACACACGTACATTGCATCCTCATACTGCCCCCGCCGACAGCGAGGGCGTCGCAAATAAAGTTATTCGCGATACCGTCATGTCACAGGCCGGTTCTCTCCAGTCAATACAGACCGAGCATCGATGGAGTTTCTTGTGCTACCTCTTCTCCAGCGCCCACGCATTCCGAAGTGGTGGTACAGATAGCCAATAATAATAATAGAGATATTAATGTAGATAATTCTTCGTCAGAAACAACTGACAGAGCCGAGGTTTGGCCCCCTCGGGCACCTTCTAGTCAGACGCTCTCGCGGAACAGGGTGCTGGTTACCCACTAATAGAGGTCTCGGTCACCTCTCAACCCGGCGAAATTTTAAAAGCCCTCGGGCTAACAGCGGCCATCAGCCCATAGAAAAATTGTTTGTGTATTGTCTGATGACTGTGTTGTTGTCTGATCCGACCATTTTTAAAATTCTTCAGCGGTAAAGAAGTTAAGGATCCCCTCGTAATTTGTTGCGAAAAATAGTGTGCGATATGCAGTTGACAGATAACTGGCTAGTCATCAATTGGAGCTCTTAAGTTTGAAGGATATTGTATTACCTATTAAACTTTTTCAAATCTGAGTGTGTGCATTCGCATATGTATTCATTTGAACTATAATAGCTATCAAACTAACGACCATTTGCGTTGGCTAATCAGTATGGAAGTACATAAATATTTCGTAAGGTTTATATTTCGAGAAAAACATTTAACAGTGGTAGAGCTACGGCTGGAGTTTGTTTCTACCTGAAGAATGAATGGGTCAGCTGGACCGGGATAGGACCACGCCCTCACAGAATACCAACGTAAAATAGCAGCTTAATGCTGCTGTGTTTCGTCTGGTCAGTGCAGGGATCCGGAAACCTTTATTATAGGTGACGAGGCATACCTACTCAATCCTCAAGGATGACAACGCATCTGCATTGTGGTTCCTTGTCAAGGATGACTGTAGATGTCATGGGCCGCAAGAATCACTTATCATCAGTGGAAACCTTTATTATAGGTGACGAGGCATACCTACTCAATCCTCAAGGATGACAACGCATCTGCATTGTGGTTCCTTGTCAAGGATGACTGTAGATGTCATGGGCCGCAAGAATCACTTATCATCAGGAGCAGCAGAGCATGCTGCGTGCTTGTTTGTTGCTCCCAATGTAATAAAAAGAAAAATGGATTTCTTATTAAAAACATTGAACTATTTGATACTTTAGTTTGTTACATGAAAGCCGTGTTATACCGTGGTTTCTGTGTCTAAGAGCTCGCTTTTATTCATATGAATCAAAATTTTAAGTGTAATTTTATCAAGTGCTCGGTGGTGATAACCTGCATATCTCAGTAATATAAAAAAAAAACCCTAAAACGTGAAATTCACAGTGGCGGACTATGCCGCAACACCCTCGCTAGAGATGTTTATGCCCGCCCAGCAGTGGGCTTTATATATCTTACATATATGTTATTTTACATTCTTTTTATATTATCATTCTTAAATATCTCAAGTAGTGTCCGCATGAGTCACGCTCGAACTGTGGATATTCTATTTATCATTTATCTATGGTTAGTGTAATACTAATAAGGTTTAATTGTCGTTTTTTTCTCTACACTATTTTGCTTTATTTTAGTTATTAAATGCGCCTTTCTGTTGTATATACTATTTCCATGGTTTAATTTCTATTATATTTATCATGACAGCAAGTTATTTGAAACTATTTATTCCAAGTAACAATATCCATACTGTTTTAGTAATTTACAAATGTGTTTCAACGTTAATAATAATTGCAAATTGCAAAAAAATTCACAGCATCTGGAGTTAGAACATTTGGATTATATGGACAAGCATTGAGCGAGGGTATTACTGAAATATTACAATCCTATAAGGAAACCTTGGTAGAGGTCGAGGGATTAGTTATTGGTAATAAAGACTACACTTTGTCATTTGTGTACAGTCATGTAGAAAAGTTCCAAGGGCTGTTCCATACAATCAATAGAATCATTGTTACTATAAAAGAAAGAAGACTAACTGGTTGTCAGATATTGAGCTTAACACACCAGCATATATTAAATGGAAATGAGATGGTTCATAATGCAATTGTTAGGTAAGTTAAATTCAACATAAAAAACGGATTTAAATAATTGTCTTAAATGTAAGAGCATGAAATTTGTCAGTGTAGCATTCATATTTACATATCTTTGTTTCATTATTAATACCTTCTTAACTTGGCTCCTATATTCATTGCATATTGTTTAGTAATTTAACAGTGACACTGATATAGAAATCATATAATTAAACTACATGATTATTTTGTTTTTCTACATTTACTCCCAATTACATATCTTACAAAATGTTATAAATAAATACTTTTAAATTTCAACAGAATATTTTCCTGCATTAATAATGTGTTCGTTAATCAATTGTGCACTTGGTTACTTTATGGAGAATTGAGGGATCCATATGAAGAGTTTTTTATTTATCGAAACAAGAAAGATGACATATCCAATACATTGCTCTCAACACCATCTGTAACAACCGTCTGCGATAAGTCGCTTGTAACTACCGTAAGTCCGTTATATTATATAATATGTAGTATTAATGTCCCTTCACGAGAAGGAAGGACGACCAATGAGCCATGACCAATATATCTCAGGATTGTACCCTATGGCAGTCTGTGGGAACCCTATGTGTACTGTAAGAACCACTGAGATACCATTAATAGAATTTGGACCTTCAGGAAGCCTAGGTGAAGCACCGAAGAAAATCCAGGTAATGGAGGAACACAACTTCACTCTTTCTCACGACCCTCTCGCCCAACAGCTCGAGTCAGAATGTTCAACCGACCTTTTTCTACCTCCCAGCTTTTCGATAATTTTAGCTACCAACTGCCAAATTAAAGTGTTGCCAGTACAAAATATTCAAATCGATTAGTTATTGCCCTGGAAACTAATCTTTTTGCGTTCCACTTTAATTGAATAAAAATGTAAATTAGCGAACCCTAACAATACTTACATACATTTACTCACTCACATATTTGCTGTACCATTTATTTAATCTCTATGAGTGATAATGGCCATTTCTGAATGTATAAGCTAGAAACTCGGGTGAGTAAGAAACGTCCATTAGCGAAAAAGAGATTCGAGGTCACTTGAACTCTCACTTCCATTCATTATCCAGGTTCGACTGTATTAAGAGATATGTGTACTTATGCGGGAGTTGCTGCAATAATTCGTACCTGGTCCAATGAGAAAATTTAATGTTTCGGAAATGGTATACTGGCTGGTTGTTAAGTAGCTGGCGTATCAAAAAGTGACCCGGGGTCTAATAACTTTTATTAACATTCTATTGCATTATTGTTATTGCTAAACAATAATTAAAAAAAAATATCTTTAATATTCATCACAATACCTTTGTAGTTCGTGCTGTAATCAGATCTTTTTAACCAAGGAAACAACAATAAACCACTTCTAATTATTAAGGCGTGATGCCTTAACGGCGATAGACCTACTGCGCTAAGTTTATTTGCCACCTCCACTAACCGGCAGCTCGAGACCATAAAACAAAGTCTAAAATCGTTGGTATTGCTGCTATGATCTTTAGCTACAAAACCAAACCCAATAAGTCTGCCCCAAATGCCAACAGAACCTGGTACAATCTACCTTAGGTCAGCGGGAGCCAAGTGGCTAGTTAGCTCACCCCAGTTACATATTGAAACGTGGGGTGTCTATCCAAAATATTATTTAATACAACCACCTTGACCGCAATACGTGGCGCAAAACAAACTTCCACCTCACCTTTGAGAGGCGTGGTCTGAATTCCCCCTACCCCAAATATTGGCTGTGTTAACGAGCTGGTACTCCGATACCACTCTTATCTGTCCGATCGCCGTCTAGGCTACCCTGAAGCTCGAAAATAAAATTCTTTCGCCGTTCTAAATTCTCAATCAGTCTTAAACATACTAAGTGTCGCCACGTCGCGCAGAGTTTGTCAAAAATTAAATTTTTGATTGACGTTTTGACACGGCGGATAGATAAATTATAATTATATATAATATAAAAAGACATTCTCTTCAGAAAAAGTCACTGCTATCGGACGGAATTCGACAAAACTTGACCATGCAGGTTGACAAGTTGCTTATTGGAATCTGTTTAGAACGAAATCATGATTTTTTTATTTTAGTTTTAACAATTTTAGGAGGCTACTTATTGTTAAAATAAATGCAACTGAGTTGATATCAATAATACAAAACAATATTATACAATACAATATATTAAGAAACACATCCTGGGTATTGATTTATAATTCAGAATTTCTACTAAAATATGTCTCAATTTTGACCGTCTTGATAAATTAAAATATCTATCTTTTTAAATAGGTGCTCGATAGAACATCGAAAATTGTGTAGTCATTACTCACAGACGCTCACACGTTTTATGATGGTATTCACAAAGCAAGGTTCTTAGTTTATGAGAAACTTAATCATAAGAAAATTGTTAAGTTAAAATATGTTATTAAAATATATTTTAAATTTTATTGAATTATTGTATTTAATAATCGGGCAAAATATTTTTAGCTTCAACAAACATCATTAGATTGTGGATATAATATTAATCCTGGTATGATACCATATTTCATGCCACTGTCACTGGCACAGGAAATATTATTTATTGGCAAGACTGTTATACTGTTTGGTTTTGATCCGCGGAAAGTGAAGAGAAACAGTGTTACGCTGAACAGACCCTTAATGCCTCTACATAAACTAGATATTGATTCCAGAAGGTATGTACTTTGTATAGTTTTGCTTAAGTATATTTGTACAGTTTTGTATGTATTTGAAATCTTATTTTTTTCTATGCAAAACCAATAATTAATATCATTGGCATTCCATCAAAGGAGTGATAGCAAGTTTGATTATCTTATATGGGTGTACAGGTCTATGGACTAAAGGGATGATTTGCGATTATAGTCAAGGCATTTTAAATGCAGGAATGTGCACGCAATACAACCCGCTATCGATACTTAGCTATCTGCGCACACGGGGTCGATGCGTCATCCCTAGAAAAGTGACACACACATTACGATCTATACATTTTCTCTATGACTACGTCGAAACAAACATTTTACCTTACAAATTAAAAACTTTTATTTTCTGATAGCGAAAAATTATTCCTATTAATACTTAACATAATTTAACATATCGATCGTACCTATCCCGTTAACAATATGTTTTCTCTACAATTCTTACGCACATCACTACACCTCTTCATAAGATCTGTAAGTGCGAGCGAGACAGACAGATAAATATGATTTATGACCCGAAGCCTCAGTTCATAATGCGTCGACTATAGATGAACTTCATTCTTGTTTATCACCTTAGTTACATAAGTAACCCACACAACAATTTCAATCTAGGGTAACTTGTTGGTTTATGAAAACAATCATTATTGTGCTATATTTAATAACTATTAAATACAAAGAAGAAACATTAGCTAATGTTTTTTTTCTTTAGGCAATATATGTCTCAGCCACCGAAAGCTTTTTTCTTGCTTCTTTTAGACCTAGTGTTATGTATAATTATTAGCTTTTATATCTATAATTTTGTTCCTCATGGTTCGCCAGTAGGTAAAGCCATTTAGTCATTGATTTATTTATATTTGTCAAGGTTCACTATTTGGGAAGAAAAAGAGGCGGAGTTTCACGAAAAACTTCAAAAGCTTAAGGACATAGAAGTTTTTGAAGTTTGTAATTTGAGATGTGTTGTAAGGGAGATAAAAGAATGTGTTACCAAGGTAATATTAAGCAAACCCCTTATTTATTTATTGTGTACCGCCATCTGTTGGTCTTTGATTTTTAATCATTTTCTTTATTAAAATCTTTGATCACATGGTGACCAGTGGCACTGGTATATTAACATTTTTAAGAGGGAAATACTACCGGCAAAACATTGGGATACATTGGCGGATTTTGTTTTTGTTTTTTCAATTTTCACTGTACACTTCCATTGTATTAGATTATTACCACAAGGAACGCAAATTATTGGTTATTTCTCTTTTATGTGTGTATTTAGATTTTTTTTTTTTTCGCCCCTAATTCCTATATTATAAGGTATCGGCTTCATCACCGAAATAAAAATATATTCGAATAAGTGACAAAATAGGATATTATAGCTTAGCACTGCCGTGTTTCGGCTGGTGAACGAGACTACAAATTATTAGTTTTCCATCTAGGACGGATGTAGCTGGAACACTGCTTTTGACTAGTCATATATTTATTTTTGTTTTTAACAGCATTTATGGACGGTGGCAGTAGAAGAAGCGAAATTACTGCACGAATTGCGTCTTATGAAAGATTTCTATCTATTGGGACGTGGCGAGCTATTTCTTGAACTATTACGCCTTACCGCTCATAACTTGGACAAACCTACGACTAGAACTTCGACGAGAGGTAATTTTGTATATTATTGTCTTTATAAACTTCTGCAAGTGTATACAATAAAAAATGTGTTGATTTATTTACCTTTGTTGTAGTATTTCATATCAGATTTCCAAACGCGCTTCTCAGACGAGAGAGCAAGCTTTAGAAGAAACAATTATAACTAAAGGGATAATCGTTTGAGAAAAATAGAGAAAGAAATGCAATAATTATTCCATGTTGGGCAACGCGCTTAGACTTGTATGAAAGAAAGCTTATACGAATATTATTTATGAAGGTTAAGAAACTAAACGGAAACGTTTGAATCGGGAACGATAATATAGTCGAATATTTGTGAACCTTGCACTTCCCGTTTCATTTGAAAAGCGCTTTGCTTCGTCTTTCATTATTCGTACAGCAAAGGACTGGAATAGTTTGCCCGCGTCTGTCTTTCCCTCCGATTACAATGTGGGTGCTTTCAAGAGTAGAGTGAATAGGCATTTACTGAGCTAGTGCGCCTTACCATCCAGGGCTGCATTTCCTCTTAACATCAGGTGGGACCGTGGTCAAGCACTTGCTTAGGAAGTTAAAAAAAAAACACGTGTTTCGCGGCAGAATTGTTGTTTTAGCTTAAACTGAAATGAGACATTCTCGAAGCCTACTCGATAAAAATCATCAAACAAATCAACAAACAAATCTGTTCAAAATCGGCAAAGATATCGTGTGTAATAATAATGAAAATATAAAATAATTCGCATTGTGAACCTTTTCGATTTCGATTAAAAACGCTTAGTCGTTATTGACAGTTATGACTTCACGTTCATGAAGTCGTAAATTTTAATAACATTAAGTGACGATGGTCTATCACGCAGTACCAGTTTACCTGCGATTAAAACTCTACATCTTCGTCTTCATCTTTTAATTGAGAAAAATATGATGTTTTGACGTTTACATTTGATTTCAAGATATGAACCACGCCTTCCAGTTGGCCGCCAGAGCTGTATTCTTGAGCAACAGTGCTGATGTCGAAAAGTTTAGCTTCGATCTGCCGTATGTCAAACCCAATGTATCATCGGCGAACTCTACTCTCGACGATGACAGCAGCACTGGTACGTTAGTTATTGAAATCACATAATTTGACATCAACATTTAATGCTCTAGTAATGGTCGATTTACTAAACTTCCTCGACATATGTTGTACTAAATATATAAAACACATTAAATTATCGAAGTAACTACGCTAAAAATATGAAATGGAACAAAGATGAAACGAAAATGGATGAAGCTTGTTCATTAGATGTTTGTAGTGCAAAAAGTGTATGGGTGTTGATGGTGGTTCGTTACCGGAATCAATAGTCTTGAATATAATATAACAGTTTATATTCTAATAGTAATATAAACTTTAACAGTAGTGTAGGGTAAAGTAAGGCAGCAGTAAATAGATAGCAAAAGATAGTAGAAAATTAACAGTGGTAGAGCTACACAGCAGTTTTTTTCTAACTGCACAATGAATAGGTCAGCTCGACCGGGTTAAGACCACCCTCACAGAATTCCGGCGTGAAATAGCAGCATAACGCTGTGTTTTTCCGGTGAGTTTGGGGATCCAGAGACCTTTATTACTGGTGACGAGGCATTCCATCTCACAGTCCTGAAGGGTGACAACGCATCTGCATTATGATTCCTTGTCAATGATGAATGTAGATGCAGAAATCACTTAATATCAGGTGAACTGTGTGCTCGTTTGTAACTCATACATTCAGTCAGTAAACAACAGCAGGGATTTTAGAAAAATTAACATGCTTTCATCCGCGGTGGAATGAGCGATATGGATTACCCGTCTAAGAGCTCCATCATTCATTCATTAATACTCATTGCTGCGCCCGGGCGGGGTGTGGGTTCGTCATTAGCCTGGGGCTCGACCAGCTGTTGATACATCGCCGCGCGTATTAAAAATATATATATGAAACTGTTGCGTACTTCTGCGTGTATTACAAATAAATATAGTGTAAAATATGTGTGTAATAAGTAAGTGTTATATAAATGTGAGAGTTGCCACGTGTTAAAATTAATCAGCTGTTAAAAAAAATCATCTAATGTAATTGGAGTCCTTTATAAGCGACGGTAGATTATTTCAGCACGAGTTGGCAGTGGCAATTTATTTGTAGCTGCTACGGAAGGAAACCGTACAATGTTGTGAAATCTATAATGGGTAATTTAATAGTCTGGTCCCGTCGGAGTTGTTTCACTACCTTAACTTTCTGCAAAGGTATAATTTTAATTATTTAAAAAATCGACTTACCTGGCAGCATTATTAGTTGCAGACGGCTGGTCCTCTATTATTCTAAAGTACGACTTCAAATGGCCTCTTCATCTTTTGTTCGCGCCAGAGGTATTGGCGCGTTACAACGACATGTTCAGACTTCTGCTGAGGATAAAGAAAACTCAACATGATTTGCACGCATTATGGAAAACATACAAACAGTCAAGACGGTAAGTTGGTTTTGTTTACGTTTTGTTAGGAGCGCTAAGGGATAAATCTTATGCTGCGATCTAAAAACTAATTCTGATTTATCTCGAGCCTCACGTCAATGTCTGCTCTATAGATTTTACTCTTAGTGTACTGCAAAATGTGCGGGAGTCAATGTCACACTAAGATTAAGCTCAGTTTAGTCTGGATAAATTCTATTTCTGCTCTATAGATTTTAATCTTAGTGTTCTACAAAATACGCGGAAGTCAATATCACACAAAGTTTAAGCTTAGCTAAGTATATCGAAATTAGCAGATATTTCTAAGCATAATGATTCTATCTCCTTATTCTTATATTTAAGCGAATAATGATTTAATGTATTTTATCGCGTCTATTTTATTTTATTTCCAACGTTTCGAGTGCTTTACAGCATGCAGTCCTTTTGCATAGATAGGATCAAAAATATAGTATCTTGTTGTCATGCACCGGTATGTCGGGCTAACATCATCCGTAAAAAAAAAACTGCGCCTAGAATAATTTATTACAGAATGATGGATGAAAGAACGCAAATTTAGAGAGCGATTAATGACGTATGTGTAAGAATATGTTATTTTTTTATTTTGTAATTGTATTGGTTTATGTAGATAACCATTAAAATATATGTAAGTTCGTTCTTGAATAGAATATGTCATTATGGTTAGTAAATGTAATTCATATATCTTTTAATTTGATATTTTTTTAAAAAAATGTTACGGCATTATACTGTTAAAGTAAAATAACGATATATTGCCGCTATTTCGTCGGTTTTTTTTTTGTAATTTCTACACCCTTATTTAACTCATGATATATTTTTGATTGTTTATAATTGAAGCTTCGCTATGTGCCAGCTGCATAACAAACTTATGTTTTTGATGGACAATCTGCAACATTATCTGCAAGCGGACGTATTAGAGACGAATTTCTCTCGGCTCATGGAAGCGGTGAATAAGACGAATGACTTCGAAAAACTAAAGCAAGCTCACGCTACATTCCTCGCCGATATCCTCAGTCAGTCATTTTTAACTGTCACATCTGTAAGTATCTTTCTATTTTTTTTGTTGTCCTGCTCCTGCTTATGTAGACCACAGCGCCATATTTAGCTTGGTTACTAGATGATTTATAGAGTAGTAATTAAAGAAATATAGAATATTGCGTGCGTATAACTAAAGATATATGTTAACACTTGTGGGTCTTGTGGAATAACTTTTTATCCAGGCAGCGTTACGTTGTTCAAGGAATTACTTGTACGAGAAATACCGTCGCAACGACACGATCTCACCCGCTTTATACAAAATTTATAAGAAGTCAGATTGCAAACTAATAAAGTAAAATTATTGTTTACAACGCCAAATTAATATGATGATTAACTAAATTACTAAATATGTATTTTAGATATAATAAGGTATAGGTAAATCACTAAAATATCTAATAAGTAGAGTATTTGTTGTACGTCACAACCGCTGGGTGCCTATGTGTTGCTAGTTAACATATATTATAATACCCTGCCTTTTGTTTTATTAAAGTTCTACAAATGTTACTATACTTACCTTACTTATAGATAATTATAGAAATAATATGATAACTTATAGATAAAGTCTATTACACCAAAAAGGAATATATCGAAGATATGGTATACAATAGTGGTAAAATCAGACGGCAAATAGTTTTAAAATACATTCTCTTTTATTACCCAATATAATAGAAAAAAATATTTAACAACATATGGAATGTATCTACACCGGGTCAATAGGACAATTTCTCTTGTAAACTGTAAACTTTTTATCTGTTGACATTATTGTTCTTATTTATTATTTTACAAAGGGTGACTACAATAGTTCTAACAGTAGAAAAGCAACGCTACAGTTTTATCCCTAGTTGCGCTAAGTTGATTAGATCTGTCGACCGGGACTACGCCCTAACGGAACAGCGTGAAATAGCAGCATAACCCTGTGCTGTTTCGTATGGTCAGTGTTGGGGCACTCAAAGGTAACGTGGCATTCCATCTGCTCTAGGTGGTGGAAACATCGTGAATCTTCGAGGATCGATGTCACTGACTGCAGTCATCACTAACCGCATTCAGCACTTTCTTCGAAAAAAAACTACGCTATATAATTGCAAAGTTTTTTTATAAGACAAATAAAATAAAGCATTTTCCTACTACCTTGACACATTTGAGTTACCAGTGAAGGAATATAGTTTGCACTGAAAAATTTTGTTTTACCTGCCTTAGCCAACGCAATGGACATGAGGCTGTATCTTAAACCGTTTATACTCATAAGGGGCGACAGAAACTTAATTTAATAAACTATGGTTTAGTTTATTTCTTCACTAATAAATTAGTCGCAGTATATATGTAACATTGGCATCGACTTATGATCCAGAAAATCCTAGTAAAAATGCCAGAATAAATACGGTTTTAGCGTTATTAACATAGTAAATTATGTGTAAATGCATGCAGGTAGTGGTAAATTATTGGTTACCCAACCTAATGAAAACAAGACCGTTGATGTCGTTTGACCTAACAGATCTGTACAGAATAGCTATTTAATATTCGCTACAAGTTATATTGTATGCTAAATTTAGTGTAATCCCTTCTTTCAGCCATCAGAAAACGAGTCCGCAGGTGACGCTATAGACTCCATCAACAATCCAGTCTTTGTCAATATCATGGAGTTGTTAAAATTATGTGATTCATTCTGCAGTATGAGTGAGTTTGCATTGGACAAGGATGCAGAAGATTATTATATAAGGGGCTACTCCGACCGGTATGGTTTCTTCACAGTATTATTACAATCTGTAACATTTACGTGTGATTTATGTTATAGTACATAGAAAATTTTATGTATGATAAAAACTGAACTGAACTAAATCATGTTAGTCTTGTGAGGGATTGCTATTAGTTTTTGTCTCGGTTTGAATTCGAACTTTTGACCTATGAACGTTCAATTTTAACTATATCGGTGATAGACTGAATATGTATCCCAAAATCTGACCTTTAATTAATTCTATACCCGGTGAAACTGTAAAAGCCCTGGGGTTACAGCGGCCATCAGCCCGAAAAAGAAAACCAAAAGATTAGTACGAAAACTTAGCACTATTTACATAACAGAGCCAAACTATAAGTAGATACCGGAAACCTATATTACTTACTGGTGACGAGGCCATCTCAGTTCTCAATAGTGACAATTCATCTGCATTATGATTCCTTGGCAAGCATGAATGTAGATGTCATGGATTGCAGGTATAATTTGTCTTCAGGTGAACTGTGTTCTCGTTTGTTACTCTCAATGTAATAAAAAACAGATATCCTTTTGGTTCTTAGGCGTAACAACGCATCTACACTCGTGCATCTTATTTTTTTTATGGCCTCCGAAATATACCTACCAAATAATCGTCTGATTACAAATTAGGAGTTCGATCCGTTCGAACAGATCTTAGAACATAGTAAAAAGTAGAAAAATAATTAAATCCACATTGGTCCTCTCCAGGTTCAACAAACTGGTGAAACAACTCACACAGTTGTTAGTTTCGCTTCGCGGCCGCGCGTGTGGCGCGTTCCTAGCGCGTTTGCTCATGCGACTCGACTACAACCGTTGGTTAAGTGCCGAGGCGGAGCTCACACGCTCACTTACACACATGTTGCGATGCTGAGCGCCGTAATCAAGCTCATCTATCAAACTTTACTCGCACACCGAGGTCGACTTCCCACAGACGATCGTGCAGTTCAGGGTTCATTCACACTTTTTTTTGTTCGAGTATTGCTGTTGGTCCAGAGACCTCTACAGCTTAATCTAAGGATTGCGAGGAAGACGATGTCGGTGCGGCGTGTCCGAGATTTCGTTGTATGGTGTGTGCACGTCGTCGGTGATGTTGGTCGGTCCGCGGCTCATTAAAACTGCTCTGTAAAAATTACTACTGCATCAGAAATTAAAGCCTCAGTGGCTCTACTCCGTTACTCACGTTACATGTGCCAATACAATACTACTTCACATTTACTTTTTAACATATAGTTCAGATTAATGTTGAAGCACAGATCACAAGCTCGTTAACGCATATGTTCCACTCATTGATAGATGAATTATTATTATTAAATGATGACATATGATTCTAAACATATACGGCGTCTGTCATTTTTGTCACTGTCTGCTGTTTGTGAAAAGATTTATTTATTACACAAATTTTAACTAATAATAAACATATAAAAATATCAATGTGTGATTTAATTTATATTCTTTCAGACGACTCCTTTACAGAAAAGGGGGGGCACCACCAAGATTTTTTTATATGTGACGTGACGTGTTTATATAATTATATATTTACTTAGTTATGCGTCTTAACAAATTAACGTGTAACTGTGTTTTATTATAAAAGTTCAATTTGCCATAAGTGAACTATTTAGAAAATAGAAACTTCTCTTATCTTAATACTTACGACAATTATATGTAATTGTAATTCAACATAAATTTCGATGAAGATGGTAACCAGAATGACTATACTTTATTAAACATATGAATAATAAATATAAAACAAAAATGTTAAAAAAAAATATATATATTTTTGTTTCTATAAAATTTAAACATATTCTATTGTATTGTTACTTTTTCAACTATCCACTATATCTTCATCTTCTAAAATATCATTTGTGGTTTCATATTTCCCAAGATTTAAATTTTTTTCTGAATGTTGATGCATCACTGCTTTGATTAAGATACATTTTGTCATATCACAAGAACATGGAACTGGATGTTCTGTTGTATCAGGATCTAACAGAGAGACTTGAATATTATATCTGTGAAAAGAATTACAGTATTACTCTTTTAACAAAAAAAAATATTAGTGCATGGGATATTAAACTCATAGCCGAGCTGTTAGGTTTGGCTTTTGTTTGCAGCAATGACATTCATATTGCATTATACAATTAATATTACATTCTGATGTTAATGACCTGTGATCAGGGTAGACCATCACTTTTGAAAATAACAAGTAATGAAATACTTAGACATTATTTTATTATGACTTATAATTTACCTTCTATTATTGATTTTATCTCTGGACATATCTAGTTGAAATGCTACAGGCTCCCCTTCGTCAACTTCTTGTTTCTCAGGTAATAATATAACAGTTTGTTTCCAATGGGTAGTTAAGCAGTGTGGACTTGTGCTTAACACAACTTGTGTACAATCATTAGAAATATTAGGGAAATGGCATTCAAACCAAATACATAATCCTTGATATTTTCCCTTTTTACTAACACCTGTAAATAAGGATAAATAGGTTGTTAAATTAGATAGTTTAGAATTTAATTAGACCCCTAATATAATTGTTAGGATATAAGGACATGTAGGTTGCAAAGCAGAGAATAGGGTAGGAAAGCACATATTAAATGGAGTGCAACATAAGAATTCTCTGCATATATGGAATTGGATAACCTTGTTGTATTGTCATATTGTATTCTAAAAGAATTTTCCAATGCCCTTGGTGTTTTAATTTGGATTACATAATTCTTGCTTGTGTATGTACCTCAGTAAAGATGTTGAATATCTTCTTTTTATTTTTATTTCACGGCTTAGAACTAATTGTTTTGTATTGTTCATCATCTTAATTATTAGAACCATTCTGATGTCTTGCCATCCTCTTTTGCTCATTCTTCATGTTTTTAATATTCCAGTTAGTATATCATTAATGTTACTGTTTGTATTCCTATTTCTAACAACCATTATGTGGCTTAGAGATTCTCATTTCAAATGTTTGTCATTATTAATCGCGCTCAAGGTCGCTATCCTGACCTCCACTCCCACGCCCATTCTTGCCCCAGTCCGAGCTTTTCGACCGTATGGCAAACGCCGGTCAGCGTAACAACCACCAGCCTGTCGGCCAGGCAACGAAGGGGGCCTCGCCCTTGTGTGTCGCCTCGCCGCCGTCTCAGCTCTTACAAAGGCAAGGGACTCGAACGGCAACATTGTGAACTTATACATCATTAGGAATAACTTCCGGCGCTAACGGCGGAACTCTTATCTACAATAAAAAGTCCATGACCGGCCACGCCCCTATTACAATCGCGCCCGTTTATCCCCTTGCAGAAGAGAAGCTCAAATTTTACGAAGCGACTTCGTGGCGCCCCTGTCCCTTGACAACTCAGTCATTTTAGCAGATTTCAATAGCAAGCACACTCGGTGGAATGCAGCGAAAATCAACCACCGGGGGTCGGCTTAAGACTCGCTTAGCGACGCACTCGACTTCCATGTCGTAGCGCCCTCTACGCCTACCCACTTTCCATACACACTGAATCACGCACCGGATGTACTTGATATTGCCATCTGCAAGAACATCAATCTCGCCTTACAAGAGATAGAGGTAATCCACGAGCTCGTTTCCGATCATCGCCCCGTTGTTCTTCGGTTAGGGCCCTCAGCCCCAACCTCACCTTCTACCAAAACGATAGTAGACTGGCACCAACTCAGGAACGCCATATCACCGCACCTAGATGCTATTGTTAAGAACATATCTTCAGTCAACGACACAAACCCGCAGTTTATGCCCACAGTAGGCACATCCAGACCATCGTCGAGGATTGCTCGAAGCAGGTTCCCTCTGAGGATGACCACCGATGGACCCTGCCAAACGACATAAAGGACCTAATGAGGCACAAGAATGCGGCGACTCGTGCCCACGACTTATATCCCACTAAAAGTAATCGGCTGGTGCTACTTACCCTTCAGCGTGAAGTTAGCCCAGTACAGGAACGATCGTTGGGATAATCACTTCTCCAACATCGAACCGTCTCATCTCGCCTTCTAGTGACTTCCATAAAAGGAGGCACCGCACAAACAATGCCTCCCGTAGCGCGATCTAATAAACCGCCCGCCTTCTTAGACGAAGAGAAAACCGAATGTCTGGCTGACAATCTCGAGCTCCAATGATAACCGAGCACCCTACCGATAGACGCCGCTCACCTTGCAATGGTTGATAGCGAGGTTGACCGGATGACTAAGGAACCACCTCGCGATTCCGTTACTCAAGTTACATGCACCGAAGTTGAGTCTATAATTAAAAACCTGCGACCACGCAAGGCTCCAGGCCCCGATGGCATCACGAACAAGGTGATAAAACTCCTACTCATGTCCATTTTACACCTACTGGTGTTAATCTACAACGCGGCCATATCCAAAGGCGCCTTCCCGAACACCTGGAAGGAAGCTGACGTCATATGTATTCTTAAGCCCTCGAAACACCCAACCGATCCATCAGCATACTCAAAGTCTAGGTATATGAAAGGCACATCCTCGCTCGCCTCAAAGATTTCATGTTGTCCGGAGGGTTACCAATCAATGAGCAATTGGGGTTTCGCATCCAACACTTATGCACATATCAAGTGCACTGCATCACGGAGCACATTCTCAGTAAATTCCTTCGGGACTCCCAAACTGGGACACTTTTCCTCGACGTGGCGAAAGCTTTCGACAAGGTCTGGCACAAAGGACTCATATACATACTATATGAGCTTGGTGTGCCAGATTGACTCGTACTAATTGTACGAGACTTTCTTCACAATCGCACCTTTCGGTACCGCGTCGAGGGAGCGCGTTCCAAGGTTCAGCCCATTTGTGCCGGAGTACCACAAGGCTTCGTCCTAGGTCCTATTTTACACACATTCTACACCAACGACATACCGTGCATACATAAAACACTACACACGTACATTCCACCCTCATACCGCCCCCGCAAACAAGGATATTCGCGATACCGCCATGTCATAGGCCGGTTCTCTCCAGTCAGACAGATAGAAGCTTCGCTGGAGTTTCTAGCGCCACTTCTTCTCCAGCGCCCAAGCATACCGAAGTGGTGGTACAGATAGCCAATAATAATAATAGAGATATAAATGTAGATAATTCTTAGTCAGAAGCAACTGAACGAGCCTCTCGGGAACTCTCCAATCAGACGCTCTCGCGGAACAGGGAAACGGTTAAAGTCGAGGCTCTTAGGCAGAGGCATTAATAGAGGTCTCGACTGAGCGCCATGAGCGCTCGGTCACCTCTCAACCCAGTGAAGCTGTAAAAGCCCTCAGGGGCTAAAAGCGTAAACAGTGGCCATCAGCCCGAAAAAACCAAAATATAAGATTAAAAATAGCAACTGGTCATACTTAAACTTAAGCCAAAGATCAGATGCAGAGGTAAACTTTGATGAGCATGAACATATTGATTAGCACATGAGATGCCTAATTGCTACTTCTATGACACATGTTTATTTTTGTATTTAAACATTTCTTGTTCTAAGTATGTTGATTCAGGGTTTTTAAATTGTAAACCTCTAAGCTTATCTTTAATTTTCGGAAATCACATGGTCACAAGGTGCAGTTCCGGGATGTATGAAAGATGCACTTGGCCTTCAAATATGCATTATTTATTCTAGCCAAATGAGCGGATGTGTTATTGTAGTGAAGGAAGACATTGCTGCAAGTGTACTTATTACAATACTTTTCTAACACTGGGCAAGTTTTGTTTACATACGATTTTGTAGTCCTTTGGTTATCAAGGTAATGTAAAGTCCTGATTTCCGTAAAAAGAAGCAACCATTTTTTTATTACTTTTGTCAGTAAGTCTTCGAAAGGAAAGATCTTTTCTGCCAATTGGCTCTTTCTTTCCAGGTCAAAACAGTACACCCAGATTTTATCACCTCTCATAATATTATAGACGGCCAATGACTGTCGACTATTAACTTTTTTATCATTTAATGGGACCCTTCAACATGCAGTTGTTTCTTGTTTTCTATTAAATTATGCAGTATCCATCAACTACTTCAGATGCACATGCAAAATGTTTTAAATGTGCATCCAAAGTCGTAAGTTAATATAATCACTATTATTAATTATTTTAGAGACTTACCCACAACATGCTGTATACTAAATGATTCTAGGTCTAATATTGTCACTTCTTTTAAATTTATCCAGCATAATGAAATTTCACTACCTATTAGGTGTTCTGGCTGTATTTGCATTATCTCAGGCCTATTGCTCTTTCCTTTTCTTAAAAACTCACCAAATGTAGACATTGAAACGCCATAAAAGTTTTCCCATTTTTGGTATAAGCTTGGAACACTAAAATGAATGAATTGTTATATAAATGTTTGTAGTTTAGGGTCAAGAAACTGTATTAAACTTTAATGGGCAATATATATAAATATAATAAGCAGTGGATTCTTATATTGCTTAGTTAAAAATTTATATAAATGCATTTATGATTAATATGGGGGCAACATTATTTTTTCTTCAGATCAATATTTTTTCATAATGTTTATAGTGGATTATCTGAACACTAAAGTTGTTATAGTAAAAAGCAAAAACTAACCTACAGGGTGCAACATAAATAGCAGCACTCTCTGGAAACATTTGTCCATCCTCCTTAAGAAACTTGTCTCTAGCTGCTAGAACTGAGTCTAACATACCCTCATGTAGGAGATAGAATCCCATCCACTCTGATACAATTACATCTACTCTATCATTATTGGGTAGTGCAACATCTTCAACTTTACTTTGTATAACCTGGGATGTTACAGCCAAGATACAATATTAAAATCGATACATATGGTTTTATTTAAATATAAAATAAATAGAATTTAATAAAACAGAAACAAACACACCTCTATTACTTCTTCAAACTTATTTTCTTTAACTATTTCTTTCGTTAAATTAGCCATATTACTTGCTTCGACGGCATAAACTTTTTTTGCACCTGCTTGTGCGCAAAATAAAGACAGAATTCCTGTACCACATCCGACATCCATAACTATTTTATTATTAAAATATTCTTTATTATCCAGTATAGCCTTTCTATATGTTTCTGTTCTGGCCACATCTTCAAGCATAAGTCTATGAATCTTAAAGTATAATAGTATTTTATAAAACGAAAAAAATATATAAATAACCTTAAAAGCCCACACAAATTCTCAAAACCTTCATACCTCTAAGTCTTCGTAACTAGTAAAATATTCCTCATTTAAATCCATTTTAGTAATACAGAACCAATGACATTACTTATAAAATTACTTACGAATGCATAATACTTTAAAACGTAAGTTGAACAATAACAAAAAGATAACCTTCCTAATGGAAAGGCAAAGAATTAAAGAACTTGAGCCATCAAGCCAAGTCTGCGTATCATACGAACAAGACCTGGCTGTATGGACTAAAGTCCTTTGCCTTTCCCATTAGAGATAAATTAATATCATCATCATCATCACCAAGTCTGCAATTAATTAATTCCTCTTTCTTCCTTTTCTTGGTTTTTATTCCATTTGGAGTTGTTAGTGATTCCTGTTCTGTAGTTTCAAAGATAATTTTCACATTATATATTTTTTTATATTACCACTCAAATTTTGAGAATATAGTGCAACTTTAAAACCATGTCACCAGTTTAAGTTAAAACTATGAGTATAAAACATTAGTAGCAAAACATTGCTCAAAAATCCACAAAAAGTACATAGTATGTACACTGCAGGCCGAAAGTTTAAGACTTTAATTAAAGTAGGAAAATAAAATAAAACTCCAATAAAATAGTAAATTTTTAATTAACCTGTTTAATCATCTAATAGAACATTGATTAACAAACAATATACTTTAAAAACGTAAAGAAATATTAACAGTCCATGCAAAAAAAGGCTATAGTTAGCTAAACTGCTTTTTCATAAAAAAATCCGCCTTTATATTTTATGACTTTTTTCACAAGTCTCCGGCATACGGGCAATCAATTTGTTTCTTCACACCACATTTCTTCTCGCGAGGATGGGCCACGATTAGGCCTTTCCTATCAAGCCCTTCCCACAAAAGTTCAATGGGATTGAGATCCGGGGTCCGAGGAGGCCAAACCATGTTTTTTAACACCCCTTGTGCCTCTTTCTCTTATAAATATCCTCTACATAATATTAAGCTATGCTTTGGATCATTGTCTTGTTGGAAAATGAATCCATCTCCATTTAATCGCAACCCGGAAGAAACGGCATTTGCTTGATTGTTGGGACTACACAATCTGACATCCTCTTTTCTTGGACGAAAGCAAATTCTACGTTTTGAACCGAATAGTTCAAACTTGGATTCATCAGTCCAAAGCGCTTTTTAAAAACCTTCTTCAGTCCAATCTCGATGGTCAAGAGCGCACTGCATCTGTTTTTTCTTGTTTTGCGGCCTTAGCAGAGGTTTTCGAATGGCAACGCGACCATACAACTTCGCATCTCTCAGTCGCCGTTTTACTGTAGTAACTCAGATTTCTGGTGCTGTTAAGCGTCTATTTCGCTTGCTGGTAACATTAATGAAATTATATTCTAGACGTTGTAGCTCTCGGCCTTTCCGAGCGTGGACGATGTTGAAAACTGCCTGTCTCCCTGTATCGAGTTATTGTGCCATGAACACAAGTATTCGATAACTTCAGTTGTGAAGCAATCTCACGTTCGGATTTGCCTTCATTATGTAAAACAACGATGGCAGAACGCACTTCACTGCTAATTTCTGGAGCTTTTCCCATTTTATTACGTCTTCACTGTAGAAACCACAAGATTAGATTTGAGAATTGAGGTTGTTTGTGAACAAACCCAAGTAAACTCGTGTATTATTACATATATTAAGTCAGAAACACGTTTTTTCAGGAGCTAAATAATCCTAATTATTGACCGATACGTAACAAAAGCAAAGTAATTAGTAATGAGGATATTGTAAAAACATTATTACGACTCTACCACCTGGCTCTAGCGCAGCGTTTGTCGGTGTTTGAAAACAATAAATGTTTATTGTCCCAATAACTTGAAAGTAAACAAAAGAATGACTTCTTTAAATATTCGATACTAACAATAGAATATGCAGATGTGCATTTCTTTTATTTATCCTATGGGATTTTATTATAATTGATTGATAATTATGTTGTTAATGTGCGGTCTTAAACTTTTGCCCGGCTCGCTACTAAATAACATAAATTCTTAAATAAAATAAGAGCACTACATAATCACTAAAATTTCCTACTAAAATTTTATTATATTTTTGTTAGTTTTTACTATCACTGTGTACAAACACCTACTTGCTATTTTTATATATCATACACTAGTGAGCACTTAAATCGATTCATCCCCCTAGTGAGGACAGGAAGTCTCGTAGTGGCTGCGTTGATGTATACAAAACATATATTTTGTAAGGGCTTATTTAATAAGCTTTACAGTGACAACATCATTACGAAACCCGTATTATTTTTAGAAAAATGTGATCTGAATGGAATTATTGGAAATACGCTGTATGTGATACAAGTTGCGCGTTACAAGTTTACACTAGAAGAAGGCTCTCAAACTGTAATTTTGCTTCATCAGGGCCTTAGTTAGCAAGAAGTCAACTTACCTTGAATCGGTCTGCTGTCTCGAGAATATACAAAACTCGGAGATCGTGTCAGAATGCCTGAGTTGAGACAAGTTCGAGGAGTATCTATCAGTCAATAGTATAAACAGGTAAAAGACATTTGAAAGAAGCCATAAGCCTAAAATTCACTACACAATCAGCAAGCGTGCTTCCGATTTGTATGCACAAAACGAAATATTAAAAGTACCTGGGTCACACTGAAAGTCCTTAGAAATTAAAAAACGGCTCAATGTAGAAAGTTGCGGATACTTTTATTGTTTTAAGAAGTAGTCTGCGTTCCTCTCTATACATCTTCGCGTTCGATGGAACCACTGAGAAAAGCAGTGGGCCTTCATTAAGGGTCTCTTCTATGGCATTTTTATAACGCACTCGGGGTGAGTGCGTTATATCTTCAGGCCTCGTAAAGCGAATACCTCGAAGTTTATCTTTGGTTCTTAGGAATAATTGATATTCACAGCGCCAGGTCGGGACTATATGGTGGATGACTCTTTATCTCGCACATGCCATAGTTAAATATTCATTTGTTCGATTTGCGTAGTTCGTTGAAGCGTTGTCGTGGTAAAGGAGGATCCTGCTTCAAGGGCGCTACTGTTGAACATTTTCCGACAACAGGCAAACAACAATTAACATGCCAGTCTGCAGTAAGTGACATTCTATCTTCCAGCACAACTGTCGCGAATTAGCCTGTCCAACCAAAAGAACGAGGCAATCATCATTCCTTGACTTCCTTAAAAGGAAACACGCACTGAGCAGAACCGTGTCTTTTGGTTTCGAGTTCGTAGCAAAATATCCAACTTTCATCACATGTGACGATGTCAAATACAGCTTTCGAGTCACCTCCGTTGAACTTTTCTTACGATTCGCGATACCAGTCCATGCGAAGGCATTTCATCTTCGGCCAAGGTATGGGGAATCCACCTGGTACAAAGCTTCCTCTTACGTGCAATATTCTTTGTGCTTGACTCATACCAATGCCTAAGCTAGCCCATATGTGCTGGTAGGTCACTCTATTATCTTCCTGTATTATGCGCTGCACAGCACTGATGTTATCTTCAGATGTCGCTGTTGAAGGACGTCTCTCACGCAGATCATCACTGAGATTGCTAGACCCACGCTTAAAATCATTAAAATTATTGTATACAGTGGCGCGAGATGGGGCTTTATAATTAAATGTCAATCGAAGTCTATCATAGCTTTGTGGTTGATTAAGACCACAGCGAATGTTATCATAAATCATGGACCGTAAATTTTCTCGCGTTAAATTAATTTTGAGGCGTAACAAGACATTTAGAATTGCCGCCAGTTCACAAAAACAAGCGACAAATGAATGTAATATATCACATTAGGTAACCAAAGAGTTCAGTCAAAATTTAAAAGAACTTTTCATCGCAAGTGTTTCTAACTGGCCAGTTCTAAAAACTCTTTCGAGTTTCGAATAATATACTCATTGTTCCCGTGTCTATAATTGCATAACCTTCCTTCCTTCTTATAGCCCCTAACATCCTCAATGAAGATTCAAAATTCATATGCACATGCGTTGTAACCCCTGAGGACCGAGATGTTTCTTCGTTACCTTTAACAGAGTCTCTCAATATATACAATTACCATATGAAACAAACATCTAATAGTCACGGTACACACATAATTTTGCTAGGCTTTGTTTTTTGACACATTTATTTTCGTTGTGGGCACCTATTTCTCTCCGGGTTATTTTCGCCATCAGAGGAAAGACGGAGACCTTTAAGCTGTTAAATTTTTCTTGGGGTAATAATCACTAAAATAAATCTTAAGCTATTTCCTCACTTTTAAAGCTGATTACTTCTGATGTGGTTTTAAAATTGTAATAACTAATCATATAATTTAGAGTAATAACAACAATGAGCTTTGGTTTTTACTAAATCAAACATATATCTTATTGAACAAAAATGAATGAACAGACTTGCACTTCTCTCCCGCTCACCAGTGAATACATTACTAAATTAATGGGATATCAATATTGTCCCAGAAAGTAAAGTGTGCATTTACGTGATATAATACAAAAATGAAGTATATTCGGTAGTTTTAATAATAATAATATAAAAATTTATAAATATTTATACGTAAGTATAAAAAGCGGTTAGAAAACACTTTAGGGCAACTAAGCGTATGAAACGGAAGTGGTAACACCGCTTAATTGTCAATTTCAAGTCTTGCGTTTAAGACACTGTTTAATTTTTCGCATTATTTTCGTTTCCAACGATAAATATGTGCTAAAGCAGTAATAATCGTGTTAAGTAACTCAATAAACTAGAATAATGGCTAAAGAAGGTGACATGTCATTATTTAATGATGTATTAGAACCTTTTAGGCGGGTGATAAATACTGCTCCGCCAAAAGACAAGTTGTCGGCGTCTTCAAAATTGAATTTTTCTCATAGCAATCAATCTTTAAAAGAAGGTAAATAAATTAATTAAATAATCTCATTTAATTTAAAAAAAAATACTTTTAAAACTATGGGTTTTTTTTACTTTTAGGATCATTTAACCTATTGTCCAGTAAAAGAAAGTCATTTCTTGATTCTCCCGAAGAATTAACGCCGGAGAAACGTCCTCGTAGAGAATCTTCTTCGAACACACCAACGTTACCTCAATCACCATGGGAGACAAAGAAAATGAAAATTGATCTAATTGCTGCTAAAGCTCAGGTTATTGTTTTTATTTCAATGGATCAGAGTTCGTTGTTGTTTTATTAATATGTTGTGCTTTATCCCAAAGTGGCTTTTATCGATAATTATGTCTAGCAGCGGACTGCCACAAGTTGGTATTATTAAGTAAAATGGCAGGATAAAAATTTGATAGATATCTGATGAAAGCCTTACAAAATAGGTAATGAAACTACTCAATGAATAATTCTCTGTTACCCGCAATTGGTGAAATAATTTTATGTCCGTTATTTTTTTACTCACTTCTAAAATATGTATTTTTATATTGTTTCTCCAAACATGGTTTTGAAATGTTATTTAAAATCAATTAAATAAAACAATGAGTCAACTTTGAGTGTTACTACTACTACTACACTACATCTATTCCATTTATATATAATATAACAGTTGGGCATAGTTTTTCTTGGTAATTATATTTTATACATAGATCATAAAATATAAAATGTTGTGTACTTTAAATACATTTAAATATAAGTTAAGTTTAATAATATAAAATATATATTTTATATTATTTTATGAACATATTGTATATTATATTAAAAATATGTGATTGTCACATTTAATTTTTTCTAATTGTCACAAATATTATCTTTAATACAGCTTCTTATATATTATAAGAAAAAAAAAGTTGTTCCTATTAAACCTATCCGGTATTAATAATAAGTCAATTATAGATAACAAAGCTAGAAGCCCGAGTGAACCATCAGCATACCATTCGTAAAGAAATGCAAATACTTTTTGAAGAGGAAAAGTCCTCTCTTATAGATCAGCATAAAAGAGATGAGAAAGCTCTTGCAGACATGGAAGAACGGCTTCAAGTGATAAGAAAAAGGGAGCAAGAGCTGAAAGATGAACATAGTGAGGTCAGATATATATAATTTATGTTTTTCCTTAAAATTAGTGTTGAGATAACGGTTTTAAATATAGGGCAAATTTTAGATTGGTTTTGTTCAATTTTCACCAAATAATTGACTAATTTTCGAGGATTTAATACACATGATGTTTATTATGCGAATTGAAAAATTCAAGCGAGCCTACACTGAATTGCGAACTGAATATGTATATAATTTTAGTTTTGAAATGCAATATGAGTTTTTGTTTTTAGTTATGAAATAGATTATTTTTACATGATGGCATTAGTTTGCACATACTTTAATCATTTAATAAAAATAAATTTTGTACAGCCTAATAATTAAAATTTATTTAGTAGAACACTTAATTTTTAGGCTGTAAAAGAGTATCAAGAGAGCAAATCAAAATGGGAAAAAACCAAAGCAGAACTGCAGAAGCAAATAGCAGATCTAAAGGACAAATTGCTTGAAGCTAATGTTAGCAGTAAAGACCAGCTCTCAGAGATGAAGAAGGATATGGATGAACTATTACAGGTCATAATTGTGTGATATGAATTAACTTGTGCAGTATTGATGTGAAAAAATACACTCTGTACATAGTGTATATTATTAAAAAAATTACAAACCAGTGAAGATTAAATATATCATTTTTTTTGTATATTAGTTCTTGTGTTATATGGTCTTATAAAATACTTTTTTGATTTTTAACATGTCATACATGTTTGTGTATACAGTGGTGATCACATAATTAATGATACTCTAGGGATGTTATGTTAAATGAGATTTTTGGTATGGGAAAGATAATGGTAAATAAGAAAAAATAAATGTAATAAGTATTAAAACGAAGTTTACTGTATTTACTTGTAGATATTTTTTAAAGACATTATGTAAAGTTATCAATATTTCATTGCATGTCCTTTAGCAGCGTTACTAGCCTGACATCTCTTTGGCATTGAAGAGATTATTTTGCTGCAAGTTGATATTGCAATTGCTCCCTACTTTCTTTAATAGCCATATAAAGTTGATGAATGTTAGTGGTGCGTTTTGTGGCCACCATTATCTTCATAAACAACAAATTTTGCAATAGGGCTGATGTCGGGACTGTACCTGTACCTGTTACTGATTGGCTCTTTAGAAAATCTTTAACCACTGTTGCTATGTTTTGGATCATTGTCTTGTTGGAAACTGCAAACCAGTGGCAAACTTTCCTCTGCATAGACTAACATAGTTGTCTCTAAAATATTCTTGTACTAGAATTTATCCATATTGCCTACAATTTTCCTAACCGATCCAACATCATGTCTGATATTCCCTCCTCTATATTTGACTGTTTTCTTCATATTCTTTGAATACATTTCATTATTGAGAGAACTTCTCATATATTGTCTTCCATCTGTTTTAATCATATTAATTTTTGCACTCATATTCAGTCCAATGTTGTGTATGTAGTGCAATAGGTTGGGGAATAAGTGCGTAGCGTTAGCGGCGTAACAGCGGCGAATACATAGTTGATTAATTTATTTTTATAACTATTGATTTTAGTTTAAATAAAAGTCTAATAAACATACCCAAACCCAATAATTAAAGTAGAACGAAAACTAATCTTCCCTTTTGTTAATACTATCAATAATGTTGTATGTAGCTAAACAGAAAGTGTCTTTAATTATGTGACCACCACCATATATTTGAACAAGGAAACAAAAATACCATATTTCATTAAAAATAAAAAGCAGATTACTATTCATTACTTTCCTTTGTACATTGTATACTTTTTCTAGGTATTTATTTTTACTCCTTTTATGGTAATAAAATTCACTCATTTTTGATTTTTGATCATTTTTCTATTACTGTAGACAAGTGATTTTTATAGGAATAGCAACATATTCAATTTTATATAACATGTTATTCATAAATGTTGTGTTAATTGGTCATGTTTATTGTATTAGGAAGTAATTTTAATTTTATTACAATATTTTTTAACCAATAGGCTTTAGAAGGTGCACAGTCTGAAGTGGAGATGCTAAAAACAGAAGTAGCCAAACAGACTAGCCGAGGAGAGCAGTGTACAACATTAAGAACACAACTTGAGAAGCAGACATTTGAGCTTCTACAAGTTACTAATAAACTTAAGGAATTAGAGTATGAAAGAGATTCTTACAAAGACTGGCAGCAACAAGCAAAGGTATATAAACCTGCACCTATTGTCCATTAAGTTAAACAAAAAAAATAAACTTAATTTTAAGTTTTCCTATATTAATAATTGATTTATAAAATATGTATATGAAATGACCATTGCTATAAAAAGAACGAAACCCTGAACCTCCACTACAAGCACACATCTGATGTGCTCATTTCTGAAACCCCTAAATGAGTTTTTGTTAATTTGACTGATTTTAATGAATCTTTTTGTGGGCCTGGGTATGTTATATGTATGTCCCATGTCAATAACACTGCAAGTAAAACTCACTGATCTTATTGCAAATACATTGCTTTAAACTAGGTAGGTGGATGATGAGTGTGTTTGCACTAATACTTACTCCACTGTGACATATTGCACAGTTGATTTCATTTGGTGTTAGAAGATAACACCACAGATGAAGTCAACTAAGAAGACATCAACCTGTGAATTAATGTTAAATTGTATCTTATTTTATACTGAATTATATTATTATTAATAGACTGCTCAAAAACGTCTGAGCAATATGGCGGAATTAGAAAAAGAAGTTATACGATTGAGAGCTACAGAGAGGTCACTTCGTGATGCAGTTTGCAATAAGTTAGTTCTAGAAGAACAGGTGCATATGCTCACTTCAAGAGTTGACACCTTACAGCCTGTTCAACAAGAGCTACATGAGGCTAAGGTAATTATTATTTTAAAACTAATATTTTTTGTACTTTTAAAATATTATAATATTAATAAAACAACTGGGAAATCACAGGTAAATTTCGTGGCTGCTGACAGACAATGTGAAGCATGTCCTACCTAGTTATGGGCAGCTTATTATAGCTTATATATAGAACTAATAGTCCCAAGTTGATACTATACCATTTAAATAGTAAATCCTCTCAACTTGCTAGAAGCTGTAGTTTTTAAGCTTTGATGATTATGAAGATAAAGAAAGCAATATAAAAATCTGTTTTATTTGATAGGGTTATATGGTCAATGAATTATAGTTGGAAGTATACATGTCCATGAATTTTCACTTTTATGGTATTTATGTTTAATTACCCAGGCATTTGTATTTAAGCTACTAAAGTTCTTGTATGTAATCAATTGATTGTAATAAATAATTGGTTTTCAAATATAAAATTTCATTTATTAGGTGAAAATAGCATCTCTTGAATCATCTCTAGAAGAATGGAAGAATGCAGCTCGAGCACATGGTGTAGAGTCAGTTTGGGCTCTGACCTCGGCTTTGGAGTCTGCTTTGAGTAGTCAGCTTACTGCTGTAGCAGGCTGTTCTGAGGCTCAGTCGCAAATGGCACAACTCACAGAGGTGATAGATCATATTTTTAAATTGAACTTCATCTATGTTTAACAGTAGTTTATTTTAAATCATAAAGGTTTCTTAACACAATTCAATGAAGGTTTCAATGATAGGAATGTAAAATATGTTTTATGTATAGATCTACATTTTGAATATGATGAATAATGATTTTTAGGATTTTGAATAAAGTATCTTGATATTTATACACACATGCTGCAAATAAATAATCTTATATATATTATTTTAAATGCATTAACATGATTAATATACATAGAATACTAAAACTAGAACTAAAAATAGAATGTCACTTTAACAGGAAGTAGCAACTCTTAAATATGAACGCGATAAGGCGACGACGAAGCTGAACGATCTTCAGACTGTGCGGAAGAACCAGGAGAGCCTCATACACAGGCTGCAGAAGCGATTACTGCTTGTTACCAGAGAGCGGGATAGTTACAGGTATATATTCTAATTTGTTTAGGGTGTTCTATCTGGATACTGATAAAAAAATATGCAGAGACATCTGGATCACACAGTAAAGATTCTTTCTTAGAATACCAGCTTTAAATATATAACTTATAAAGCTTCGGTCTTGTAAGTCGGTGAGTAACATTACAAAATCTAAAGTAAATTTTTATTTGATGTTTCCACTTGGTGATTTTATGTTTGTTTTTTCATTGTCTTTGTGTACAAAATTTCATCACTATATGTGATCTAACCTTTTAGATCTCTTATGTTTGTGTTTAGAATTTACATATTATATAAATTTGGAACTTTGCATAGTTTTACATCATAGATGTTGTGGGATAGGAGACTATTATTGAAGGTGCAGAAGAAATTTAATTTAATTTTCTAAAAATGTTATGCATGTTCTTCATAGGATATCTTTAATACAATAAATAAATGTAATATATAATATATATTGACATAATAGATGTCATATGAATTATTTTATAGGCAGCAATTGGACTCCTATGAAAAGGAACTAACGGTAACACTATGTGGAGAAAGTGGCGCAGGCAGTGCTGTTTTACTATCCGCTAGAGTCGAGCAGCTTGAGAGGGCATTGCAGGGCTACCGAGACCTGTTAGCTGCTCATGACCAGGATGGACATGCTAAAGGTAAGCTTATGACTTGTCAGAAGTATATCATTGTGTTCAATGGAATGAGGTAAAAAAAGTAGGTGAATTGTATATAGTAAAACAGATTAAAAAAATAAAAAATAAAACAATAGTAGTAAAAAATAAAACAATTTTTGCTTAAATAAAGAAAAATTTCCTTTGTAACCATTTTATTTTTCCAGTAGTTGTGTTAGATGTTATTGAAGTTCATGGGTGTTTTTCTTATACACAGTATCACTCAAGATGTAATAAGGATTATGAATAACTAAGATATCTGGGAAGACTAAATAGTTATTGCCCTGTAACTCTATTGTTTCATTGTTAGTAAGTATTGTGTTAAAGAGTTGAGAAAATCTGTAAGTTGGTGAGTCGATTTGGCTTTCGGACGTAGGGAAGCTATGTAGTATTCGCGTAAATGTAAGGAATTAAACTAGCAAAAGTAGAACATGGTAAATTTATTATAAAGCTACCTTGTTTACTTATGATGGTGTTCATTGAATTATTAAAAATAAGAAAATATTTCAAATATTTTTTTTTCAGTTGTGGAAGGCTTACGAGGTGAAGTAAGTAAATGGCGTGAGGAAGCAGAAGCGGCGCGGCGGGACGTCAACAAATTCCGAGCTCAACGCGATCAACTGCAGATACACGTCGACAGGCTCGCGAACATCTCACATGCTACTACCAAGGTTTACAGTTTATTTGAAAGTACGGTAATCGGTAATGATTATACATGTAACGCAGAACTGGAAGACTGTCGCTTAGCGCCGATGCCGTTTTGTATATCTATATTTATTTATATTTATTTTGTTATATATCTATATTTTTAGTTCACACCTTACAAAAAGGGTTATTAGTTGCGGCAAATAAGTCTAGCGTTGACCGTTAATGAGCAGAAGTCGAAAATAAGGTGTCCCCGGGGAGTAAAGGGGGCGCGGGCGGCCATGCATAAGCGCTTATTGGATCTCCAGTCGTACTCTGCCCCGCGCACTGATTCGACACCCCGATCGCTCTTCGTGTAAATTTAATTCTAATTATTTTTTAACAAAATTTTTGTGGAAAGTGGTACACTGTAATGTACATTATGTATATTTGTAATTAATAAAAAAAAATTACTAACTTCCGCCCGCAACTTCCTTCGCGTAAAAAAAAGTAGCCTTCAGACTATAATTTATGTCCTTGCTAAATTTCATCCATACAAACATCCAAACTTTCGTATTTATGATATTAGTGAGATGATGATGATGATTTATTAAATAACTAGCTTAGACCTAAAAAAGTACAAACAAAAACACTTTATTCGTAATCAATTTGTAGAAATTAACAATTGCGTTCGCGACATCACCCCTCCACGTTTCGTTCACCGTTAGACTACTATGTGCCGCGACCTATACCAAAGACTGAATAAATTAGACATGGAAATGATTGCTACTTTTATTTCATTTTCATTTGATGAAATTATTTATTTTATTCACAGAAATTTCACAGCCAATGATTTTTTTTTCGCAATGCTCTAATGGTCACCCTTGCTACCGTTTGCTACTGAAAATTAAGAATGAATTATGATCAATGGCGCTGCTATATGAATTAGAGCCATAGCTTATTGGCGGGAACATGCAAAGTGACGTTGCTTTTTTGTATTACTTTTATAAATTTATGCTGATTTGAGTTTATTTTTATTAATTTCATTGGCATTTTGAAGTCGTGAATTCATAAGTTACTTTCTAGATTGTTTTAAAAAGCTCTTGAAAAGTTTTAGTAGAATGGCCAATATTTTACAAAAACCGGACTTTAGCGCGGATGAGGACTGATTGTCTATGTCAAATTACTTTATCTATTTTAATCAATAATATATCTTTAAACTGGTGGAAATAATTCCTAACACAATGGCAAATCCATATTTATTTTCATATCTATATTTATTTACAGTATCAAAACAAAATGAAAACAAAAGCATAAAATGCACACGTAACGCACCTAGAGAATGACACGCGACAAGTGAAATTTCATTTCATATTAAAAATAATTTCGTTAACAAATAAATGATTTTGATGTTGATCCGTTACAAAACCATCGCAAAGAAGTTAATACTTTAAGTAACTAAGATTAAAGTTTATTTTTAAAATACTCGCCTGAGCTCTACCAAGGTCAAAAAGCGATGAATCTGTAAATTATATTTTGCTCTATCTAACACTACTGGATTAAGGCATTTCAATATTCGTCCTTACTCGTTCGCTCTTTCGGACCGTGAGTCGTCGATGTTGCGATTGCGAAGTAGCCGTGTATGATTTTTAACAGACCTACGTCAAGGCCGGTATCAGGTGTGACATGAAAAAGTATTTCATATGATTTTTTACATGCTACTTGTGAATAATGCCATGCTTAGAATAAATCTTCCAGGCAAACTGTATCTCTCGACAGTCAATACGTGGCGTGTAGAGAATAGAATTGTCGTATGCGCAATAATTAAGAAATAAAGAAAAACTAAATACTAATCTATCACTAGGTATTAGTTAAAATATATGTACTATTCTTAAATTAAAAATACAATAACCAATCAGAATATATACAAATATGTATAAGAAAATACACTATTGTATAAATATATCTCCTTATTATAAAAATAGCACTATGAAGTGTACATGCATAGACGTAAATATATAATTAAACATAATGACAAGCGTAACGTACCATATTGATTGAGAACGGATATCTTTAAATATTTTCTGTTGAATGAAAGAGATTTAATTACTGGTGAAGACAAATTCGGAAACTCGCTAGGTGTAGTGTAGAAGGCAATGGTTTCCAACTATTTTGAAAAAGACAAGTATCATCTTGCATCGTTTTTATGTTTATCTGAAATCAAAAATGGCACCAAAGAATTGTTCAAAGAAGCAGTTAAATTTATATATTTCCGTGCTTGAGGTACAAGTCTTCTTTTTCTGTCGCTCTGTCGTTCCAGTCGCGCATTCCAAACACCGCCGAGTGTTGTGTCAACAAAAAAAAAATTATGGATTAAATATAGCCTGAATTGAATGAGAATATATTATGAATATATTTATCAATTGAAACATCAATAACCTAATGGTTTAGGGTTAAAGTTAATAAATGTATTGCAGGTACTTCACCTGGCGGACAATCCGGCAGCTGCGGCGCATAAACAAATGCAAGTCGACATGGAAACGGCACAGGAAGAGGTATTCCTTTTATCTAATTGACTATCTGTGCTTTTGTATTTAGTTAACGATTTACTTTACTATATGTTTTCTGGACAGTGTGGTTGCAATAGTAATATGTCCCCAGATAAAAAGGCTCAAAGAGGCTCTACGAGAAGGTGGGGGGAAGGCTGTGTGTCCTGAGGAAATGCAGCAATTGCGACAACAATTGGAGAACAGTCGGATAAAATTGAAGAGGTTTTAAATTTTTATAATTAATTTGTTCGCTTTTCACGTTTCTTGTTTTCGGATATTTTAAATTAGTTCCATAATTTTATTTTTTTGTTATTAGTTTCAAATACTCTTTATGTTTCAGAATGAAGGAGGAGTTCACGTCGTCGGCTCAGGAGTATAGGGACGTCGTTTATATGCTTCTAGGTTATAAAATTGATAGGACTGGACACAAAAATTATAGGTAATATAAACTTTTTTATTGATTATATATTTAAAATATTGTATAAACATTGGTTGTGGTGAAATGCTCCAAAATCCTCCCAGAATGGAATATATATTCTACTACTTGAGTATACTCTCGTGGTAGAGCTACATTGCAGTTTGTTTCTAGCTGCCGAATGAATGGGTCAGCTCGACCGGGGTAGGACCACGCCCTCACAGAATACCGGCGCGAAATAGCAGCATAACGCTGCTGTGTTTTGTCTGGTGAGTGCAAGAATCCGAGAACTTTATTACTGGTGACGAGGCATTTCATCTCAGACCTAAAGGGTGACAATGCATCTGCATTATGAGTCCAATGGTCAAGGATGAATGTAGGTGTCATGGGCCGCAGGAATTACTTGCCATCAGGTGAACTATGTGCTCGTTTGTTTCTCTCAATGTAATTAAAAAAATGGACTAAGAACATGAGGTCAATCAACAAATCCAGTGAAGCTGCACGCAAATTATAAATACATATTGTTATCATATTGTGTTGTAAATGCAGAACTTATTCACGCACACCTACAAACTTATCCTCAGTGACATTCTACTTTACTGTATGTTATACATTTCAGAATATCTAACATGTATGCTGAGTCGGCAGAGGAATATCTCACTTTCACCCTCTGCGACGATGGTATAGAAATGGTGCACACTGATTACTCAACATCCTTGGGAGAATTGGTAGAGCTACATTTGCATCATCACAGATCCATACCAGTGTTCCTAAGCGCCCTCACTATGGAATTATTCACACGGACAACCATGCAACAGGAGATTCAATAGTGTTAATTAGTTTTTTTGTGTTATGTGCTCATATGATTAAAGTACTACATTTGTGTGGAAATTATGTGAAATATAAATATAACATTAAAAATAATCAAATACATATAAGACGTGGCGATGAAGTATTCACATTAAATAATACAGTGAGCTCGATCATTAGATGGTACATGATGTAAGTCTGTTAAAATAATAAAGAAAACAACTAAAATGTCTTGTACTTGTTTTTAGCCAAATGCCAATAGCCAAAATTGTTTAAGGTACGGTCTGCGAAACTTATTGTCGTAGGTTCGAATATTGACGTGAGTGAACTCCTAGCACAAGCATTTTCAGCTAAGTTGGGGTGGTCAACCGTAATATTAGTAATGTTAATAGCATTGCTAATACTCTTATTTAAAAAAATAAGAAAGTGGCGTAAGTGTTGAAAACAAACATTTCAATATAATTTTAGTCAGATCACTTATCACTTAGTTAAATAATAATTCGTTTAAAAAATGACAAAACGACGACTGTTCTCGTCACGTGTCACACATCGTCTGATGATATTATTTAAAATTTTTAGGAGTAAGTCACTATTCGCGGTTAATCTTTTATTGCATACACGTTTTACATAAAAGTAACAATCAAGTACACAAGTAATAATCAATCAATAACAAATCAAGTTGATGGAAAAGGGGAATGGGAAAGAAAGAAAGAGAGAAAGATAGTAGATGTACATTACACGATTAATCTGTAATCAATCATACCAAGGTTAGGGATGGAAATGATTTTCGTGTTCGTTCCCTCGTGATCGCATGAAACAATTTGTTGATATTATTCTAGTAATTCGGAGTTGTGAAATTTGAACCTATTCGCCGCCCTCTCGGGGGTATGGATGGATCATTTAGGTCTCCCAGTGATTAAAACCACACTACGTTCCACTTTCAGCGGGAACGCTTTTCTTGGATACATTCACGGCCCCACCAGCGCCGGCGTCCTATCGTTAGCCCCCTTCTCTTGGGTGGGGCTGTCTTTGTGGTCCTGAGCAGGCATTCCGAGCCGACGGTGTTCGTCATGTAAAATATGTGGTATTATTTAATGCGATAAAACTAGTCGCCACATTTATATGTACACTTTGTAAATTTATATTTTCATATTCAAAGCATGATAAAGCTTATGTGCATTTATGTATAATTATGAATGTTTTTTTTTTGTAAAATCCAAGATGAACAATTTCTGTTAGTCGAACCCTTTTTGTATCCTATACTTAATAGATTATAATTAGAATTCAAAGTTTCTATGCTAGTTCTTAAATAAATATTAAAATGTGCTAAGTTGTGAATACGTTCAATATTCCTCTACTTGTACTATTGCATATAATATAAATATATTTGTATATATTTTTTATTTGTGATTTGTAGCGACTTGATGTTGAAAATATTTGCCTATTTATGGCGCGGGTTTAATCTCATTTCTCGGAAAAGGTTATATCATTCTTCGGAGTTGACATCTAACATACAATAACATGCCTAATTACTTCGTCGGATTTCGCCACGACGACATTAATGTCTATGGTCAAAATTGAATACATTCTCTTATTATATTATATTTTCAACTATATTCGCAGTAAGTATAGTAATTAAATAAGTGTTAATATTAAGGTTCAATAATTACACAGTATTTGAATTATGTATTGTGTCGAATTAGTGATTATGTGTATTATAAACTCAGTCGATATGTATTCCATGTTTTTTTTAATACAAGTATCTTTGTTGATATTTTTTTTTTCTATTTTTTATTTGAAATTTATTGTGTTTGTGTTTGGCGTACCTGTAATTTCTTTTCAATCAATATGAATACAAAGGGACTTTTCAAATAAGTTTTAAATAAAATATAATTTCTCGAGTTAAGAAATGATGAATGATGAAATGAGATAAAAAACAACCATTCACTCTCTTTAACACCGTTGTGATTCGTTATTTCCAATTTGCAAATGTTTACTTTAATAACATAACATGAAAATAATTCTTGTAAATGATTACATATCTTTTATATTGAAAGTGTAGTAGTGTGAGAATAATGAAGCTGTGTGTTATTTATATTAGTCTTTGGTGTAAACATTAAGAGGTTAAGGTGTTAATAAATAAAAGACTTATGAATAAATGAAGTAGATTCAAATACATTACGGTTTAATTTAGTCTCAATTCTAAGCATATTTAAGATCTTTGAAATAATTTATTTTCTTTATTTCTCAGACTTTTAGGTTATCTAAAGTTTCACAAATCTTACATTGTCTTTAATAATATTAAATTGACAGTTATACTGATTTTGGCATCTCTGAATAAACTCAAGTTTAAAAATAAAAAGCTGTTACGTATTTCTATTGCAACTGCCCTAAAGTAAATTTATCAGGTTGGCTACAATTTCAATTTCTTTACCGAACAAATGATAAATCCTTCATGGGTACAGTATGTTCTTGATTTTCTATTAAGCTTCTATTACTTTGCGCGTTTATTTAATAAATGTTTCATCTTGCACATCGCGAACAAAGTGTGGCAAGCGTGTCTGCTTAATGGTTACAGCTTTTATCCTAATAACCATTGTCCCACCAAGTCTAAGGTTATTGATTAACTGGTCTTTAGAGATTTTAGTTGTTTCCTATAAGGTAAAGTTTGACATGCCAGTTATGCTCTAATTTGTTCTGATAATTTTTCCAACGATTTCAGTAATAGCCTATTTTGTTGATGGATATCTAGCTGTTTCATTTCGCTTTGAAATTTTACTCATCAATACTTTTATAAGAAAGAAGATCAAATATCTTTATATCTACAATATATTTTAAATTTACCAGAGAGATAGTAAGTAGGACAGGAATGAAGTTGATGTCAGTTCAAAGCAGAATCAGTAATTGAAGTGGTTGCTTAATTTGTGATGACACAATAATTTCGTGTATTAACTCATAATATTTAGATCTAACGTCTTTTTTTGTGTTGTTAAGGTCACTTTGAAAACTATGTACAATACACTCTGAAAGCTTTTGGCGGTTACTCTTGAAGTCAGGATTTGTTATTATTGTTATAAGCGTTTTCTGGAACAAATTTATTGCCAAGAGTCAAAAAGAATTTGACTCTGCACACTTAATTATGATTTGTGTCGGGGCGGAGATGGCTAAGATATAAATATTAACAGATAATTTTTCAGGAAAGAAAATTTTTCAATTATACAAAATCTACTAAAAATTAGGTACAGTCATCAAATACATGCATATTCTCTTTTTAAATATCACCACATTTACGTGGATAAAAGAAACAACTGTGTATTATATCGATAAAAGAATGTGAAGGTGTTTTCATTTCTTGTAATATGTAAAGTTGCTTTTTTAATTGAAACGTTTTCATCCTAAAAGTGCGATGTCCACGTCCATGGCTAGAAACGAGAGAGATGATTGGTCATGTAGCGCACTTAATTTTACGAATTTTTATTATTTTAAGTCGTATTGTGAAATATCGGAGCCCTTTTTTGCAATTTATTCAAAGTTTAAAAATATTAGTATGCAGTATAGATGTGGAGTTCGAATGCTACCATAGGAAGTCCTACTAAAGCGGGTGAGACGATACAACGTAAAATGTAAAACAAGAAAATAAATTGTCAAATTAAGTAAAAAAAATGGCGATATTGTATATTTATTTGTATCCAGACCCGATAAATAAATTAAAAATATGTATGTCAATGTCAACATTCTGACATATCATAACCACTATTTCGAGATGTTCTATGTATACTAATACTTATTTAGTTCGATTTATTATTTTAAGCATGGGTACAGTACTCAATGATAATAATATGGAAACTAAAGTATCATCGAAAAGTAAAAGTTCTTTTAAACTTCGGAATCTCCGACTGTGTCTGAAGTATAGGCCTGAAATATTAAAGTTAATTTTAAAAATGCGGCAATGTATTAGAAGAAAGAATACAATTCTAACTCGATTGAAAAAACAGTTAAAGTTATTGGTAAATATTTTACACTACTTATTTGTAATTAATAAAAACTTTTTAACAGTTTGAGAAATAAAGAGAAACGAGCCATTTGTGACTCCTCTAGTGTTGCGGATGTTTTTGGGCGGCTATGATCGCTTACCATCGGGTGGGCTGCTTACTCGTATGCCAGTTACATGTGGTTCAAATTGAAATAAGTGCTGACCAGTGCAACTACAAAATAATAAGTGTCGGCTACTCTAAGTTTGTACATTATGTCAGGTACTCTAATAAACTCTAACTGTAAATTTCTGAAAGTCAACATAGTTATTTTAATTACAAAAATGGGAACGATTTTTATGATAATAATATGTTGTAACAAACATATTGTAGTTCAAACTTGGATTCATTCGCTGAGGTTTTGAACGGCAACGCAACCATGCAACTTCGCATTTCTCAGTCGCCGTTTTACTGTAGTCAATGATAAAGGTTTAACTCAGGTTTTGCTTACTTCAACGCGGATTTCTGGTGCTGTTAAGAGTCTATTTCGCTTGCTGGTAACAACAATGAAATTATATTCACTAGACTTTGTAGCTCCTCAGCCTTCTCCAGCGTGGACAATGTTGAAAACTGCCTGTCTTCCTGTATCGAGTTATTGTTATTCATTAATTCCATTAACACAAGTCTTCGATAACTTCAGTTGTGAAGCAATCTCACATTCGGATTTGCCTTCATTATGTAAAACAACGATGGCAGAACGCACTTCACTGCTAAGTTCTCGAGCTTTTACCTTTTTATGACGTCTTCACTGTAGAAACCACAAGTTTAGACTAATTGAGATTTTTTGTGAAAAAACCCAAGTAAACTCGGGTAATAATAAGTCAATTAAATCAAATTATTGACCGATACGTAACAAAAGCAAGTAATTAGTAATGAGGATATTGTAAAAATATTATTACGACTCTACCAACTCTACCACTTGGCTCTAGCATAGTGTTTTTTGGTGTTTGAAAACAATAGATGTTTATTGTCCAATAACTTGGAAGTAAACAAAAGAATGACTTCTTTAAATATTTGATACTAACAATAGAATATACAGATGTACATTTCTTTTATTTATTCTATGGGGTTTTATTACATTTGATGGATAATTATGTTGTTATGTACGGTCTTAAACTTTTGGCCAGCATGGTATATATATATGACATAATTATTTGAACCAATAATACCTAAATAATCATTATATTCCAGGGAAACACTGAAGTGGTTACATCTTACGTACAAACAGATGATATGACAAGTTCTAAGTTTTCTAAAGAGATATTAGGTAATTATGAAATTTATTTATAGTACTATCATAACCAATGGGAATGTAAAGCTTTTGAGTGGCAATCACACATTAGCAATCATAATTGAATGGAATTTCTACTGACTAGATGGATTGATGACCTTTGCAAGTTTTAGAAGAAATTGATGGAAGCAGATGACTGAGGATCTAGCTTTATGGTAACATGTGGGGATGACCCATATTCATTAGTGTACTAATAAATATGTTATGGTGATAACTATCTTAACATATTCAGTGAGATATTGTAAGGATATACAATTTTATAAGAATTGTATTTATTTGTAATCTTATAATTAAATTAAAATAGTGATAGGCTATTGGTTATGGTCTTTGATTCCCAAGCTTTTGGTTTGGTTGGCCTAGCATTCTGCTGTCTTGTACTAAATCGTTTTTTCATTGGGAAAATCAAAAAAAGGACCTTTAATATTTGTGCAGGTGTACACTTAAAGACTAGGCTAATTTATATATACATATATGTTACATTTAAAAAGGAAAAAGTTTTTAAGAAGTGGATATTGCATGCAATTTCAGTTTATACTCTATGAGATAATTTTTATTTTTAATTTTTTTTATTATATACCTCATTATTATTGATAACTGTGAAAGTTTAATATTATCAGATATCTATCAACTTATTGTGGGTTATGCAAGAATCCAAAATTAAATCAAGTCAAGTTTTATTTTTAACTAACTCACCCTATAAATAATTTATTTTGAGGACACCTAATTTTCTTAGATGTATCATTGCATGTAAAGAGAAAATGTGGGCATGTGTTAAAAACACCATTAATTTAAAAGTATAAAAATTGAGCAATAAAAAGAGAATTGTATATAATACATTCATAATATCGTCTTATTTATTTCAAAGAAAGTATTATTCAGAAAATAATCACACACACATCTTTATGAATTAAACAGATCTTCATAAATTATTAATTTGATTTAATATCTATTTTTCAAAATAAAAATTATTTGTATGTCAATTTTGTTGGTAGAAAATAAGAAAACAGTAACTAATGCATATGCTCAGACTGAAAATGTTACGATTAATGATACTATTACAAATCAAGATACGGGTTTGGGAGGAAATGTGGATGAATCGAAATTATCTGCTTGGAATTTAAATAAAGAAAGCAATGAAGAAAAAAGTATAGCTGAGCAAGTAAAGGAAGTTGCACAGTCAGCTTTAGAAGAAAGTGGAATGGTGTATGTTGAATCAGTTGGAATGTACTATGATTACAAGACAGGGTACTATTACAATTCTGTGAGTTATGAAGTAGTTACTGTAATTTTATTAATCTTAAGCAATTATAATATCATCTACTTTTATTTTTTCAAGGAACTTGGTTTGTACTACCATACAGACACGGGGTGCTATTATTATTACTCTGATGAAAAACAGAACTTTCTTTTTCACTCATACCCCGATAGAAGTGCTGAGATTGCAAATGCTCCCTTAATCAAGCATGCAATGAAAAAAGCTAAAAAGCATAAAAAGGTTTTTTTATATAATTATTTTATACAAACTTAGTTAATAGGATTAATATAATGAAAGTTTTCTTTAATTTTTTTGTTTATTTCAGGCAATGAAATCAGATATTGATAACCTGACGAAAAACTTCTCTCAGGTTTCACTCCAAGGCCCAGCTGCCTTAGGTAAATAAATTGATCAGAAGTTTCCTCTCAATACCAACATTTCAAATGTTATATTACAGGAAAAAGAAGAGGATGTGACTGAAAAATCCAGCGAACCTAAAAGAAAAAAGGTTTTACGGAAAAAGAAAAAAGTGGAATATGAAAAAAAAATTGTAAGTAGATCTGAAGATAGTGATTTAGACCCAAAGTCTGATGGTGGTGAGACTAATGAATGCCATGATTTGAGTATAAAAGAGGGTTCTATTGACAAAAAAGATACTAAGAATAAAGATGATTTGGAAGATGGCGAATGCAGTGAAACTGATTGTGAAGAGTTAGAAACTGAAGATGAAGAAGATTTGGAGTCAAACAATAGCACATCAACTGCAACTGATGATGGTAAATAAAAAAAACAATAATGGCATATTTGCTATTTTTTGAGTATTTTGTACAAAATTTTAATAGCGCAATTAGACCATGATAATTGAGATAGATTTTCAAAAGTAGTTTGTATTTTTAGTATTTATTTCGTATAAAAAGGTGTTTACCTTAAAATTTACGTAGTATATTACCAAATGCCTAACGGTTGGTGTTTTAAACCACATTAGATTATACCAAGGAGTGTCTATTATAGTGTCTATATTAAGACTGTGATGCACAAAATTGTCCCTTATTAACAAACTTGTAGATGGCATAACGCCCACATTGGGTTCATGTGACAACTTAATAGAAAGTTTTAGTATCAACTGAATGGAAATTATGTTTTTATATTTCAATACTTAATTCGCCAATAAAGCCTGAACTCATAGAACATAGAAACAAGGGATGATTCTACACGCACAACAATCACACTAACACTAAAGACGCATTATTTTTACTCACATTCATTTCACTCTCCTCTCTAGTCTCTCTCCGGTTCTACTCTCCTACAAACACTTATATAGGATGTGCTGCAAATGAAACTGAGTCAATATGTTATCAATGAAAGATGTATTATTGAATAAAAAAAACGGCCAATTTTCACGAAGTGTATTTAATCTGTTTTATCTGTCACTTATAGTATGTAAATAAAATATATATGTAATATGTAAATATAAAAAAAAAGTGTCACTTATAGTAGATAAATCAGATGGATTTTTAATATTTTAACTTGATTGCATTGTTAAATTTAGGTTGATAAGATTTGTTGAGGTTAATGACTTTGAAATGTTATGAAAAACGGTTTTATGGTTTAGAGCAGGGACTGACCAGCGATGTTTGGTAAACAAATATATATATATATATATAGTTATACATCAAAGTATCAAGTTATATTATATAAACATACATTTTACACATAACCATAGAAAAGAAATCTTACTATGCTTGAAAAGTTACATATAGATCTTGAGCTCCCGACTGAGCTCCAATCGCTTTCGCGCACAGAGTAACACAGGGCACAGGGTCCAATCCGAGACTCCCTCTCGGGAACCCTTGTGGCGTTTACCCATTAATGAAGGTCTCGGCTGAATGCTCTAAACGCTTTCAACATGGTAAAGCTGTAAAAGCCCTCGGGCTAGCGTGGTCATAAAACATATTTGTGATCTTGAATGTATAAATGTATATTTGTTCGCAGAATCATTGGTCAGACAACATCCACCCTGCATGCGTTTGATAGTGCATGAAACGAGTGTGCATAAGCTGAAAGTTGGCAGTCTTTTCGTCATCACCAAAGATGGTGGTTCCATCGGTAGAGAAGGGGAACAGCATGCTATAGTCATAAGAGATAATAATGTGTCAAGGGTGAGTTGATATGCGTTATTTTATAATAAACAAATTTTAAATTATTGCAAGTGTATATGTATATAGGTAGTGTTGTGGTTCGTTCTTGTTCATTGGAAGTAAAACAAATAATTTTACAAATTTATTGACATCACAGTAATATAACAGATTTTCTTTAATTACTTAGTACCAAGTATGACAAATGAGCACACTCTGCCTGATCGTAAGTAATGACTGTTTATGTAAACACACATATTCATTGTCAACACAGATAAAAGATAGATTTTCATCCGTCAGAAGTAAATGACCGAGACGGGGTTTGGCTCTCTCGGCTATTCTCGAGTCTGTCCCTTTCGCACACAGGGGTAACGCTCCAAGCCGAGGCTCCTTCTCGGGAACCCTTGTGCTGGTCACCCATATATCAATTTCTTAGCGTGTTTGGAGTGCCCTAAGCGCTTGGGCCACCTTTGAAAAAGGTGAAGTTGTAAGAGCCCTCGGGTTAACAGTGGACAACAGCCATCAAACAAAAAAAGACTAGTTTCATAAAATACATTACTTCACTAAAAAAAACCGGCAATGAAACACAAAATCAAAAACAGCTGATGCTCAGATCAACTAACGCACGGGCGAAACTGTCTCAAAAACTAAAAGTAACATTGTTGACAGCACTTTGATCATTTCCGCGGTATCAGTGCCGCGCCCGGCCGTTCGTTGATCCGAGCATCACCTGTTTTTGACTTTGTCTTTCATTGCTGGTTTTTTTTAGTAAAGTAGTATTTTTTATGAAACTATTGTTTCATTTAGCTGTACTAACATGATGGAGCGTAATTAATGCTAACGTTTTATAAATATGATTTTTTTATCAGGATTGTTTTTTCCGTGTCCCATCATCAAAGGTGTCATTAGTATTATCGTCTGTCTTCGTTTTCGGAAGCGGTCTCCTAATACCCAGTATACATAACAAATTTACACAAACTTAAAAAAATATCAATGCCTGACGTACTCTTTACTTACTCAACCGTAGTAAAGTAATTGTTGATGGGAAACTTGTAGCTTAAAAAACTTGTCTTTATGAAATCTACATTGCATTACTCGCAAAACATATATTTGGTTATCGAGCATAAATACAAAATAATTGGATGTATGCTACTTATTTAAAACAAGTCATGACGCGTCTTTAGGAACGCCTTTTTGAGTTCCTTGTGTTCTAGGAGAGCAAACGTTCTGATTGCTTCACTTTATAAAGTTGATATCAGTTCCTTGGCATTGTCTGCATTTAATGAGATTTCTATTTATTGCCATTTATAATTCTTTTTTTGTCATCAGAATCACTTGGACATTAGATACAATTTAGAGCGGAATGTTTATTTGGCAACGGACTTGGGTTCTAAAAATGGAACCATCCTCAACGGGTCCCGAATGTCTGAGTGTCAGGATATAAGTTCGTCCATGGAGGTAAGATTCGTGCTAAAATGTTGGAATAATTTTTATTTTTGTATATGAATCGGGTGTAAGAAATTATTTTATTAATGTCCGTCGTGTTTCTATATTGTGTTTTGTTTATATTTTAAAGTAACCGTTACTAACCATAGCATCATTAATCTTCATTAACATTCATTCATCATCGTCTTAGACCATCGTTAGTCCACTACTGAACATGGAGCTTTGGAACATCGAACATGGAACTTTCTTCGCAAATTACTATAAAGGACTATAATCATACATAAATATAAAGAGCACTCAATATAAGATCGAATTCAACCAAAGCAAATCAACGTGACCGTGTGTTCAGGTGAAGTTGAAATCTAAAAATTGGCACTGCCCACGACATACTGATTTGACTTTGCATTGAAAACTTCGAGAACCTTAACGCCTCAAACGGTAAAAGGTTTGTGAATGCCCAAACACGTACAGCACTATGGTATATTCCGCACAGTTAAACCTTCTTGTAACCTTCAAAAGAAAACATCACTTGATGAGTGGGTTGGGGGATGTCGGATGCACTAATTATCGTCCAAATTAGATAACCTGACAACGTACCTTCGTCTTAATTTACCGAATATGTAAACCTACGTAATTGAGGGGTTGATTAACATCGAATGAAATGTGTCCTTTCCTTTTACTTTAAACTACAAATCGCTGTATCTAATATTGGCCAGGAAAAATATAATTAAAAAAAAACACCTTTGAAGTATTGTGTCTATACCTTACGTTATACCTATACGTTACGTTGTTGGTGTTCAGATCTGGGTGTGGTGTCCAGTGTCCTTGAGACTGAATCTTTCTCCGATCTTAGTGTAAATTCATCACACAGGGCTAGGAATGAAAACGACGATTGAGCGCCCGGTCTCATATTTCCATATTTCTCAATATTTTCTGCGCAATAATCAGATGATATCGCGGTGGTCGTATTAAACTACGAAGCACAGAGTTTTTTTTCCTGGCTGATGGCCGATGTTAGCGGGAGGGCTTTAAGAGTTTCACCGGATTGAGAGGTGACCAAGCGCTTATGGCGCTCAGTCGAGACCTCTATTAGTGGATAACCAGCACAAGGGCTGTTACGCGAGAGCGTCTGACTCGAGGGTGCCCGAGTGGGCCGAACCTCGGCTCACCCAGTTGCTTCTGACTAGGGTTTATCTATCTCAATTAATATCGATATTATTATATTATTATTATTAGCTATTATACGAGGCACAGATGACTCCATAACATTGTTCGTACTTTTACTGAGCCGTTATTTTGTTTTGATATAAACATGAATGATATTTTGTTTAATCATGTATTTATTATGCTTCAGGTGGTACACGGAAGTGTGATTCAGTTGGGCGAGACAAAGTTATTGTGTCACATACACCCAGGGAATGATACGTGTGGACATTGTGAACCGGGACTCCTCATGGAGAGTACGTAGAACATTTTTCTAAACCAGTCTCATCATCATTTTTCTTATTTTCATTAATTGCTGTGTACTAGTTTTGTACTATCAAATCGTATTACATTACTGGAATTATATGGATCTCTGCGATCGCGAATGCGGATGCTGATGCTTACTATTTTTCGCATGATATGGTGAAATATGGAGTATCAGTTACCGGGAGAGGGGCATTCCATCATAGTCTTTTGGAATGACCATATAACTAAATATTGATGATCATGCATGATGTCTATGAGCTTTGGTGACCAGGTAAACTGTGTGCTTGTTTTATTACCTTTAATTCGACAAAAATACCACAAAGCCTAGAGAAACATCTAAGGAATTTTCAAAGATATAAAGTAAGAACTAATTAAAGCATACACTAGTAGAGAAGTGTTTTAAGTCTGTAAATGTGTTCTTAACGAGGTTGAAATGTAAAAACTTACTGTGCGACTATCCGAAAAGTTTAGTAAGTAAGAGCAATGGAATTGGCTCGATATCTGTGGTGTATAAGATTAACGAGTTAATCCGTCAATGGATACTAAAGTCTGTGAAACTAGGTAAGTTTGTTTTTGTCGAAATTAGAAAGTGGCTATTGTAGTCTTTAATTTTGGGTACAAATAAGTTATAAGCCTAACAACTACTTCAATTAAAGCAATTGCCTAAAGATGTTATTCATCTGGCTTAGTTCTTTGGGAGGTTCTTTTAATATATATACATATATTAGTATAAAGCAACCTTACAGATGATGAGAAAGAACGTAAAGTGGCGTACACACGCACGTGCAGCGTACAAAAGCAATACCAGTTGGAGTTGGCTCGTCTTAAGAATAAATACGCGCCGCAACAGCTGGCGATAGAAGCCGAGCCCTACAATGATAGGGCCCAAGCGCGGAGGGAAACCTTCGGTTCGTCACATCACGCTGAGAAAACGCAAAGCAGCGACATTGATACGTAAGTGATAGCGACCATGTTTATATTTAATGTCGTATCAAGTGTTGTGATCAATCTCGTATACTATAATGGGGATATCCCTCAACTAGTTAATAGCCGGTGTACTATATGCTGCACTTCTACCGGCAAATATTTTTTTATAGAATAGGTGGCAATCGAGTTCACCTGATGGCAAGTGATTACCGCCGCCCTTGAACATCCGCAATACCAGAGGAATCGAAAATGCGCCGCCGGCCTTTAAGAAAGGTGTAGAGTCTTTTGTCGAAGGCCCCTAAGTCCTATCGGTTCAAAAACACCGCTGGCGACTGTTGATTTCACCGAGTTGTTGTGAAATTTCGCGTAAATCGCACAGTGGTGGATTGCCAACCATGGAGAGGATGAGGATAAAATTTTGAATTCTGTCGATATACGATGTTTAAACTCAGCGGCCGGAATTGATCCGAACACTCCTTCGAGCACTCCCCATAGTCAATTCGGTAAAAAATGCAAAATCCCAGACGGTGTTGTCATTGACGCCCTTAGTCGTAGAGGACCGGGATTTCCTGTGGAACGTACCGAAAACGAAAAATTCGAAAGCATTTGTTGGAAATAGTGTCAGCAGATTCACTACATCGATAATAATTATGTATATATTTATATATATATTTACTTTTAGATATGTTTGTATATAATATAATATGTATATTTTTTTTGTTTTATAGTTTATGTAAATGTATATAAATATCTATTATTTTACTTAGTATTATAAATTCCTAAGATAATATATAATGATATGTATATATAATTGTATAAGCATTTAGATGTACTGTATGTCTCTTTTTTCTTTATTATTATTCTTCTGTCCCTACCTTGATTTCTCTGAACCCTCCCAAGGTTGATTGGTAGATAATGCCTTAGGCATTAAGTCCGCCTTTGTGCATATGTTAGTTGTACAAAAGTTTATAAATAAATAAATAAACCTCTACACGGTACCTAACAACGTCCCAAGGGGGTTTTAGCACCTTCACTGTGCCTTTTATTACATGGGGCTGTGCCTATGCGTAGGCATTGCCCACCCCTCCACCCCTGCGGGGGCAAGGATGGGTTATGCCGCGGATGGTCCATCCGCTGCCCGCTGTTCACCGATACCCCTCTGAGGCGAGCTCCGCACGAGCTTACCCGGAGCGGTCTCCTTGGGCCGGCCCTAGAGCGCCTTAAGCCGGCCGTTTTGATCCTCCTCTTAGCTTCACCGTGCCTGATTTTATCTCGAAAATATTTTTTTACTAAAACCGACTGTAGGGCTTAAGCGAGAAATGCGGTAATTTGATCAACAGTATTGTAAATTAATATTGATGGACAATTGTCCTTTCGCAAGCGTTGTAGTTTGGGTGCTGCAAAAACTTATTAACGATGTGCGGCAAAAACGTAGCGTGGATTGTTACGAATTTACTGACCGGCGACGAAACACTGACAGTTGACGGTATGGTGCTTTTAAGATGAGGCGACTCAAACGAAATTTCGGTGTGCTCAAAGAGAATAGAAACAAATGCTTCTCTCATTTTTCTGTAAGAAAGGCTTGCATGCTGTTGTGCAAGATCCGAGATTCCCAGACTTTTTTTCTCTTAGACTACTTTCAAAATTTAGCTAGTTCCGGTTGACCCCTGCAGTTACCATATTCCCAAACTGGTTAAAAAATGTGAAGATTAGATCTTACTATGGAAATTTGCGTTGCGGCTGAGTTCCAACCGCGAATTAATAGTTTTCAAAAAAAAAAGTGAGAATTGATTGGTTAATTAATGAATTGATTGTGCTGTTAGTGGATGTTAAAAAGTAAACTTTACTTTTTTACCATCTACTCACAACACAAGGAACCAATTACCACTTATTTCATTTAGAAAACTCCCCATTCGGAGTGGTAAAAATAAAAAGAAAAATAGTATTTTTTTCCGTTGTATTTATTCAAATATGTAATTATTACACTATTAATTATTAGGTATTTACCTATGGAATTGACGTTCTTCAGTATTGGCCATTTCAAACCAAAAAATTTTTGATTGGTTGTGAATACTAAATTCAAATTAATTTAGTTTTAAAAACATGTCATTCTTTTTACAAAGTCAGTCCTTGGATTTGGATTGATTAACTTTGTATTTTCTATACGTTTGAACATTTTGCGTCATAATGGATACTTTAAAAATTCGTGTAATTATGGAATATGAGTTGCGTTGGCATCAACGCGACACAAACTGCACGTAATAACAACGTTTACGGAGAGAACTTTACAAACGAACGTACAACCCGTTATTGGTTTGCCCGGTTCCGTTCTGCAAATTTTGAATTTTAATTTTAAGTTAACAAGGGGTCGTAGTCAGAATCCGGCACCTTCTCTCTCTTCTCGTATATCTACTAGAACACTTGCCAATTTTAAATTTAAAAAACGTATAAATTCTGCAGCACCTGCCAAATTCCAAAATGATTTTTACCTTTTTCTAAAATTCGGGAACGTGTATTTTGGTCTCTCGTCAAAGCTGTCCAAGGGAATTTCACCCAGTCATCTCTTCCATCTCTGCACAAAAGAGACGAGATTGGAGAAAGCCAATTTCTTAGGCTCTTTTTTGCGCCCAACTCTACTTTGGCGAAAGGGGGAACTCACCGCCGACCATCTTGCGGCGTGAGAGCTCCATGTTAGATGTCCGACTTTTGCAGACATAGTGCGTAAAGCACTTCTCTCCCTGGATATCCACCAGTCGAGTGGGCCTGATGGTGTCCCTCCAATCGTACTGAGCACGTGTGCTTCAGGGTTGGCATCGGTTCTTACGCGTCCTTTTCGTTACCCCTACTCTTTAGGCCTCTTTCCGAACTGCTGGAAGAAGGCTTTGGTGCACCCGAACCCTAAAGAAGGGATCGCACAGATCCGCCAAACTACAGGCCTATTATTATTACGCCCTTGTTATCGAAAATAATGGAATCCATAGTAAACTCATGCCAGCTCATGAGTTACCTAGAAAAATATGAGCTGATTAGCTACCGCCAGTACGGTTTCCGTTGGGTTCACTCAGCTATTGAACTTCTGGTATACTTAACTCCTCGATGGGCGCAGGCGGTTAGTCTGGACATAATGAAGGCCTTCGATCGGGTTTGGCACAAAGCGCTTCTTTCGAAGCTTCCTTCCATGAACTTCCCGAGAAATTATGCAAGTGGGTCACTTTTCTCTCGAAAATCTCCTCCTTTTGTGTCTTCTGAATATCAATGACATGTTGAAAATTAACAACATGACAGCACAGAAGATGTGTTATACACTGGCCGCGCCCATAGTTATAGCGAAAACGTCAGTGAGTGCCGGAACAACTTGTGTCTGAGGTCGAGATTTAATTAAACAAAGTTTCAGATTGTGGTCAACAAGATCTAGTCCAATCTAACCCCACGAAGACACAAGATTGCGTGTTTACCGCTTAAAAGATTCCCATTGTCGCGTCTCCTTATTTTGTTCTCCCACGCTCCCCTTGCTACCTCAGCAATCCTTGGCGTTGACATATCGAGCGACGTTCAGTTTCGCGGTGGTACTTGGAGGATGGGCCAAATTGGCCTCTAAAAAACTAGGCGTGCTTTATAGAGCCCGACAGTATTTCATGTCGGCCCACTGTTTGCAACTTTATAAAGCGCAAGTTCGGCTTCACATGGAATACTGTTCTTATAGTGGGCCGGGGCACCCCAGTACCAGCTTCTTCCGTTTGACCGCATTCTAAGTAGGAAACACCGCTGGCGACAGCTGTGTTTCGACTAGGGAATCGACACGATTAAGAGACCTTCAAGAAAAGAGCTTACACCTTCCTTAAAGGCCGGCAACACAATTGCGACTCCTGATGCGGCGGGTGTTCATGGGCGGCGGTGATCATTTAGCATCAGGTGGGTTGGACCTAAAAATAGACACATCTATCCGATTCGACTGAAGAAGATGCACATTAGAAAGCGATGATTGATTCGTCGTCAGCACTTCGCTCAGAAATCGGGCCTTCTCTGGCGTTCAAGTCCAACAGGAAGCTTAGAGAAACGCTCTAGGAGTGATTGTGCTGAGCGGCTGGACAGTCAGAAGAAAACTAAAGGCGGCTAACCTGATTCCAAAACTAGCGGCAGATTTGGAGGTTTGCCAGCGAACCGATATATTGAAAAGATATTAAGAGATCATTTTATTCCTTACGCAGGCTCTATCGGTAAAACTTTGTACTAATACAGGACAATGTCCGACCACATACTGCAGCTTCTGTTCGGCAATACCTGTACGTAGTCCGGACTTAAACCCTATTGAACATTTATGGGGCGAGTTTAAAAGAAAAGTTCGGATTAGGAATCCTGCGCCAGCTTGCGACTTGAAGCACCGATCCCGTTGGAGCTTCAAGTCGCAATTGCTGAAAATTTCTCAAGAAACAGTGAAAAATCTTGTCCGCTCCAGAAAAACCGATGTTGTAATTAGTAACTAGTTGTAAAGCCAGAGGGGCTAACACTAAATATTGAATTGTTTTTTATTATTTAATTTATGTTTGTTTTATCTTTTTGTCTGAATTTTCTATAGACTAAATGTTTCCTTATTTTAGAGTTTTACTGCAACAGCATTTAAATGTGTTGCGAACTAGGTCACTTTCTGTCTGAATATTTAAAACACACCTAAAAAATGGAAAGGTAGGGTAGACAGCAAATGTTGATAGGAGACACTATATATTAGATCTAAGTTTGGGATTGGGATAAAAAGTTTATATAAGGCATACAAGAAAAAAAAATGCATAATACAAACCATTATTTTAAAAATATAATATACTTCCATTTCCGTTCAAATATATATTTGACACGTGCATGTTTGTATTTAAAAACACTCAAGTGAAGCAAAGCGAAATAGCCACTAAAAGTTCTAGACGTCCAAATGAACTCTGCATACCAAAACAGCGGATAAAGCTCTGTAGTAGTAATGCATATTGTATGGCAGTGTCAATATTTAATAGATCACATTATCGATCTAACGGGGAAAAATTCAAAAACGAATTATATACCTGGCTTATTTCAAAAATGTATTATAATATAAATGATTACATAAATGAAAAATAAAAATAATATGTTTTATAAAAATGAAATGTTGGTATTGTAGTAGTATGTCTGAAACGAGCTTATGTCTATATAATTGTAATAGTTAATTGTAACATTAGGTACTAGTTATAAGATTTGCACGCTTTTAAGCAGAATATGTGAAACTCTAACTATATGAACATCATTATAAACCATAGATCCTTGCAAATAAAGATTTATTTATTATTATTATAGTATTTTACTAGCTACTAAATGTAAAATAATGTTTTAAAGACAGGAAAATGTTTTATACGTTAATGTTGTCTAGGTAAAATCGTAGAGTGAGTACTACTAATGAACTAATTGCTTAAAACTAAGGGAGTTAAAAAATGTTAGACAAATTATTGGGAAAAATTAATGCCTTATTTATATGTTGCATCCAATTAACTTGTTAACTCTATATATTCTATTACAGGAACGTTTTAATTATGATTCATAATCATAAAATATACCTAGTTATTACTAAAAAAAAAGAACTTATTAATATAAATTTTATCTTATTTTAAAGCTAAAACTTACCTTTAATGTATTATAGTAAAAAAATAAATCTGTGCAACAAATTTTTTACGAGAATATTTTGACCGCAAGCGTACGGCGTGAGTCGATTTTTTTGCTCACGACTGTAGTGTAACCGAATAAAAATGTACGAAATCTCAATCTTATTGAAAATATTTGTAATATTTAACTCACAATACCTACAAAAATGCTCTGTATATTGTTGCAAGTTACTATTGTATTAAAAATAAATTCACAATTAAAGACATTCTGTATATTTTTTTTGTTAAATTGGTTTCATGTTCGTTATTGTCTGCATTTTATTGTCCTATGTGGGAGGTATTACAAAATTAATTAACAATCCTGTTCCTCACAGGTTTATAACACCAGAAAACAAAGGATTCAAATTGCTTCAGAAAATGGGCTGGTCGAAAGGCAAAGGCCTCGGGAAGGACAACCAAGGTGACAAGGAACCTGTAAGTATACATTAGTTCAATACGCTTACAGCCCAGGCCGCGCTAAGCTAAATCGTTTCTGATCCAACAAAGTAAAGAAAAACCACAATGAATTACATCTCCATTTGTTGTTTGACATGACTAATTAGTCCAGACGGGGAATTTATAGTGAGTTTGCGTAAATCCATAACTCGGTGATTCCATTTTTAAAACGCACGGTTTTAATAACCTTTAATAAGGTATTATATAGATTTGACATATTCGTTACCGGTTTTATAATATCTTCTTACAATTAATAGACTTTAAATATTTTTTAAATTAAAAATAATAGTACAAAGTACCTGAATAAAATTTATTTGCATGAGATAATTCGTCATAAACGTATTCTAAATTTGGTTGGTAGTTTCTCTATGAGTTAGGGCGAAAAATCGAATACGAAATCAGGACAAAAATACTGTCTGGTCGGTCTTGCTCTTGTCATGTGTGCATTTCGCTCACTCTTAGTATTATTACTATGGCAGTTCCGTACAAGTCCGGGTATTTTTATGCAGAATTTTTCTGATCGAATTATAATCAATATCCTTTTTTTTAATTAGGACAGGAGGACCCGTACTAAATTGTTAATTAATAATTACACGAAACTGTGTCGTAAATATGGTCGAATGTCTGGGGTGGGCTGATCTTTATAGCGCTGTAATTACCCGGGTTACCCTAACTCCGGTTATTTTTTATCATTTTCGGTGATGGCTCGCTGTCTGTAGGTCAGCCGGGCATGGTCCTACCTGCCCATTTAAAACAATTTGCGTACTTGTTTTGTTTGGTCGCATCTCCGCATTAGAACGAGCTGAATTACGGTGTGCCATTATATCGTGTGGAGACGGTGACGTCTGCGCATTGGGTCGACTGTATAATTATCGAGCAGCAAACGTCTGCAGACTAATATTAAAATCCTGCTCCATTGACTTGCACACTACAGACTGCAGAATGTAATATTTAGAAATGGTGTAAAATGGTTTCTGTTTTTATTTGATTGTTTTTCGCGCGTACCTATTTACATATGTACCTATTCTTTGTTTTTTCCTAGCGTCACACAATACTCCGTAGGTATAGACTGGCGGTACCACGAATAGGTTGATTCGGCCGAGGTAGGACCGTGGTTATCGGATTACTCGCGTAAAATATTACTTCATCGCTACTGTTTTGGTGTAAGAAACAAACAGGAGACCTTATTACAGGTTAGGAGGTATTCCCTGTTAGTCCTCATGGGTGACAAAGCATCATTATTTTTATTCCCTATCGAGAATGAATACGTTAAGTGGTCACAAATTAAAACAAATACATATATAAAGAAATTTATAATTTGACATTTTACCCAGTAATTCTTTTTTACTTTGAGTGTTATTTTAATTATTCTGTTAAAACTACACCGATGCATTCCACATATTTTTTGCTCCCTTCTCCAAATTAAAATGTTCAACTTTTATTTTAATGTTTTGAAGTTTATCGATCATAATTGAGTTCATGCATTTTCTTTTACGAATAAAATTCTTGCTAACGGTCGTCGAAAGGTTAAGATATACTTTAACTTAAGCGTTTGCAAAAAAACAAAACTTTCTTTTTTCCCCCGCGGTTGTTAGTCCAACGAACTGTTAGTGTTGCTGGCGCCATTCGATGATCGTCATCCATTCGCGTTAATTGATACGAGGCTTAACAATTATGTGGATCGTTCACAGTAATTGTTTATTCATCGAAAACGTCTGATAATCACTTTTTCCACCGCTGACAGGGAATCCGTCATATACAACATTTTAAAATAAGGCGAACAAAGGTGTTAAATAAGTTTATAAAATATAAAATAGGCTAATAGGAATCTGCTTAAGTTAAAATGTGTTTCGTAAGTTGACCGCTCAATTCAAATAAATGTTATAGTATCGTTATTATAATTGAATAGTATCATGTAAAATTTGATTCAAACACTTTTAATCTAAGTTTTTTCCGAATATCAAACACTTTTAATATAAGTTTTTTTCCAACGGCACAATAAACACTTTGGTATATTTCCAGATTTTTATAATTTCTCCTTTCAATTTCGTGTATTAATATATTTTATAAGTGATATGTTTACGTAAATTGTATGTTTTATGTATTGGTGTATATAATTTGCTTAGTATATTATCATTATCATAGTAATGGTTTCCCATTGGTCTCGAGTCCCCTCAAGGGTGACAAAGCATCGGCGTCTTGATACATGGATAATGATAGTCTTATTTACATAAACATAAATAATTTATAAACATCTTACTTACGTATATAATTATATTAAAATATATGTCATAATTAGGAATACCGTGTGCAGCATCAATAGACTAATGCTTTAGGATACGATACTTGAGGTCGTAGGTTCGAATCCACCATTCGACCTATTGTCGTGAACCATCTCCTAGCACAAGGAGCTTAGTTGGTGTGGTTAACCGGAATATTATTAATGTTAACAGCACAGCATCTCAACGCAGTGTAGTAGAGAGTTTATTTTTTAAAAGTAAGTAAGTAAAGGTAAATTGCAGTTTGGATCGGTCGACCGGGAAAGCAGCAAAGTGCTCACATATAACCGACATGAAATACGTATATAACGCTGCTCTGTTTGGTATGTGTAGCAATCCGGAGACCCAGTTAATTTGGTGAGGTTATCTAATTCAGTTCTCAGGTATGAGAATGGGTGTGCAACTTAAATATTTGTTGAGTATATAAGTAGTTGTTTATGTTTATCAATTACCACCAGGCGAACTATGTTCCCGTATGTCACCCTTAGTTTTGTTAACAAATAGTATTTTGTTACTACCATATCCGGGAAAAACAAGATATAAGATATAGTAAAATTTAATATTCCAAACAAACCACTTATATATTCCAACTGCGTATCGTGTTATAAACATCACCATACCTTACGACCAAATCTTCATACAACCGATAGGCGTACTTGGTAGTAAAGGCAACTTTATATGAAAAGCCCGCCAGTAGATTGGACACGACGATTAGGTACGTTTCATAGTTCAGCTGTTTAATGCTGATAGAAGCCCTCAGAAGTCATTACGCATCGCACGATAGCATCTCCAACGTTTAAGACTACGTAAAGGTGATTCGCGAATACGTAGAACTTTATTATGTATATCCTTATTCGCATGATTCATGATTGGCAGTTAAGTATCCTTTGGATGAACCGACCATTTTTTTTTATGAAATAAGAATGAAATTAACGATCAAACATATACGGAACTCGTGTCACCTAAATATATATATATATATATATATCACATAGTAGTGTCGATTAGTGGAAATATTTTTTATTTATTTCTTATACATGCAATTCCCACGATGAATTGTTGAAACTTGCAATTAATTTCTTCTCGGGTATCAACTCGAATGCCAATTGCTTCGTTAAAACAAAAGAGGGAAACGATAACATAGAGCAGTGAACGAGTGCAATTGCATTTAAGGAATTTGTAAAGAAATATTCCCACGTTGAAAGATGCTCTCTATACCGTCTCCGGACAAGGGCCCTATGCCAGCATCAGGACATAACACATGTTTCTGTTACTTTACGTAATTTTTACTCGATATCAATATATCGTATCAATATATGTATATAAAATAAGATGGTATTGCTATTAGTCCGCTATATTAATTTGAGTTCATCGCACACTAAGGCTGAAATTTAAAAAGCGCACTTAGACTTTGCTTCGACTTAAGTAACTTACGACTTAAGTAGGCAATGAAATTTATAGTTATATATATGCTCTGCTTACCATAGCCAAAGTCACCAAAATCCTCGACTTACCGAATACTTATATGCACCTTGTAATATTTTAAGATGCTCTATAACTAATTGAAAAGAAAGTCTTAAAGATTTCAAATGAAAAGCTTGAGCAATGTGCAACGACGCTTTATAAATCTCAGCCTATCAGTTTACCGTACAGCTGTATCGGTCTCAATTTTAATCGAGTCAACGAGACAATACTATTATTTACGAACTTAATGAACATTAAACCACAAGAAACCGCATAATTTGATCTTTAGACCGCAATTACATTGACCTAGTCGTTTACAATCGCGTTGCGTAAAATTAATTAAATTTAGTTCCCTTATGTTAGTTACCGAGTATGACACCTGGTGATATTACAGTTTGCTAAATGTTTCAATTGTTCAATTTCATCATTACATTTTGTACTTGACTAACATAAATAGAAATATATACATGTGCTGATGTGTTTCGACTAGTTAGTGTAGGGATCCGGAGACAATTATTACGTTGTATTGGTGACGAAGCATTCCATCTCAGTCCTCAAGGGTGACAACGCATCTCTGCATTATGATTCCTTGTCAAGGATGAATGTAGTCATAATGGGCCGCAGGAATCACTTGCCATCATGTTATAAAAAAATCTTTTGTGTTTTTGTATGTGTGCATATTTTTATATTGTTGGGCATCACGTTGTTCTCCTGATGGGAAATGATAACTGCGTACTATGACATATACGTTAAACGTCAACAACGATTCATGACGCACATGCGTTGTCATCAAGGGGGGTCACCCACGAGGATCGAGACGGAATATTGTGGATAGAGATATTTATTCATCGAGGACCCGGACTACGGTGCCTACCACCTTGTAGATATCTCAAAGAGATGGCAATAAGCGTGGCACCCAAGGCCGAAAGTAGAATGTACGCTAAAAAAAAATATCGCGTGTTGCTTTTTAAGTTCAGAATTACTTGATCGAGCCAACGCAAATATTTATTGTAGTGTGAGATGTGTGTACTTACATGTAAGTTACACAGGGTAATACCTGAATTACCTTTTTGCTATCTTGCGCAAGTACTTAATTAAGTTGCTATCTTGTGCAGGTATTCTTTGACAGCATGCTTATCCACCCATGCCAGATCCACCCAAATTTCTCCATTTTAGTCTTACATATTTATTTATAGAATTTTAGCCATTGATATACAAAAAACCCAATGATACATCAATTCAAAAACGACTGCAAAAAAGGAGTAGAAAAAGAATTTGTGTGCTCCTTTTCTTTTTGGATTTCCTTAATAAAACAACTTAAGATCATGTCATTAAAGTTTAATTTATGTTACGTCCATCAGGATATGAAGATTTGATTTAATTTTTTGTTTTGACAGTTGCGCACACTTTTAACTTGTCAGTAATTTAGTATCTAGCTTTTTGTATTTATTGTTAGTTAATTATTCTACCGTATACCAGTCAATAAATAATTTATTTTGCGTATATATATATATATATATATATACATGTGATATGTTTGTCCATACTACGAAGTTAGCTGATAATATTTAATGCATTAGCAGATGGTTCCGGTTTTGCTCGTGTTTTTCTGTTTACATCAGTGAACTGTGTGTTCGTATGTCACATAGTTTCAATTTCTAATGGGCGATTACTAGCTTCTTATCTTATATATCTGCAGATTGGTTTTACTGAGTTAGTTATAATGTTGTAACTTAGTACTGGTGTGCTGCAGTACTTCTGTGTTGGCACGGCTCGCCAAAGCAGTGGACGGAAGTAAAGTAATTCCTTTAAGCCGGCCAGTCTCACATCAATCCTATTAAATAACGCGATAATGAGTCGCACAGTCACTCTAGCATTTCATCAGTCATGACTATACCTTCGAATACATGGTGTGAAGGAGACAGACACCTTTCTTATGGAACGTCGTGAATGAAATAATCTGGTTCTTTACACGGTGCAAATGCAAATGATTTATCCATCCAAATTCCCAAAAAAATAAATGTTTGTGTAAAATAAATGTATAAAGTCCGCCAATTCGTGGTGGCGCCGTGTCAGGGAGGAGGTATATTCCCAAATTTACTTGTTTTTTAACTTCCTCAAAAATTAGTCTAACCATAGGCAAAGATCTGAGCTAAATTCGTTTCGTAATATCCGAGATTAGCGCATATAGACAGATGCGGCGGGTTTTGCTTAATATGATTTAGTACAGTGACATTTTTCCATGCTGTACTCCCACTTTGCCCTTTGTTATGTCATCGTTCACATTATACTTGACCGGAAAGACTGCCGCAGACGATTTTTTTTAAATTTATTACTTTGACAGTAACAAACAAGCACACAGTTCACCTAATGGCAAGTGATTCCCGCGGCCCATGACATCTACATTCATCCTTGACTAGGAATTGTAATGCAGATGCGTTGTCACCCTTGAGGACTGAGATGGGATGCATCGGTACCAGTAATAAAGGTCTCCGGATCCCTACACTCACCAGACGAAACACAGGATTGTTATGCTGCTATTTCACACCGGTATTCTGTGAGGGCGTGTTCCTTCCCTTTTGTTCTTGTAGGTAGGTAGGTTAACATCAGGTGACCTGGTGGGCATGTCATTCTTCATAAAAATATAATTCGTGTTAAACAATATCACCGTTGTTGATACGGAGCGATATATTAATTTCCCGGGTGTCAAGCTCGCGTGAGAGCCAACCGGCAACATTGTTGCAGGGGCTTTTTACACATCCTGTTTGAGCGCACGTTGCTCTGAACGACATGACTGTTTGCTTACGTTAAGTATCTTCTCTATTTTTAACTTTTCATGATTTAATTTTGCACTTAATGTGTAATTTAATTTATATGTACCTTTTATATTTTTTAAAGTGTTAATTAGTTTTGTTAGAGTCACGCGATACTTGGAATCTGTCTGAACCTATGGTTTGACTTGACCGGCGAATTATAACGCTTCTGCAGAGTATTACATACTTCGTATAACAACTTATGGCTGCTGTGTTTTTTAATGTGAGTGGGTTTAACAGTGGTAGAGCTACACTGCAGTTTGTTTTTAGTGGCAGAATTAATGGTCAGCTCTACTAGTAGGACCACGCCCTCACAGAATACCAGCGTCAAATAGCAGCATAATGTTGCTGTGTTTCGTGTGATGAGTACAGGGATCCGGAGACCTTTATTACTGGTGACGAAGTATTCCATCGCAGTCCTTAGGGGTGACAACGCATCTGCATTATGATTCCTTGTAAAGGATGAATGTAGATGCCATGGGCCAAAGGAATCACTTACCATCAGGTGAACTGTGTGTCCATTTGTTACTCATAAAGTAATAAAACAAATTCGAAGACACCAATTGTAAGGTGATAACCCATTCCAGGTTGCCCTTCAAAAGTGACAGCGCATGTACCCTTCTTGACTTTTTGTATCGAAGATGGATGTAGGTTTAAAGGACCACAGATATTATTTACCTTTAAGTGAACTGTGTGATTTTTGTTGTCAATGCTATATTTGTTTCTTAAATCGACTCTTAGGATATCAATATAGGATATAAGGATTAGGATATAATATATAGCGTCCGCACACGAGCCCCGTGATGTCCCAATTTGGGATGCTCCAGAGAGGTGTTATGTACATGGGCAATAACGTTTTTTTGCATTTGCGTTTTTTTTTATAGAATAGGTGGCAAACGAGCATGCAGCCCACCCGATGTTAAGTGGTCACCGCCGCCCCAGAACATCCGCAACACCAGAAGAGTAGCAAATGCGTTGAGGGCCTTTAAGAAAGGTGTAGGATCTTTTCTTGAAGGCTCCTAAGTCGTATCGGTTCGGAAACACCGCTGGCGATAGCTGATTCCACAGAATATTTTTGCGTGACAGGAAATTTCGCTTTTTTACTGTCTCAACTATTAACGTGTATATGTTGGTCTAAACTCTAATATATTCTTAGTTAGTTTTATAAAAAAAATTACGTCGAAATATAAAGAATTTTAATTTAATTCCGTTTTTCTTTAGGCGCCTTTTAATTGTTTGACTAATTATATTTATACAAATAGTAGGTAGAACTTGAAAATAAATTTTGTGGGAAATTTTGAATTTTATATTATCCACAAACGGGAGTGAGTGACACTTAACTCGCGCTGTCTGCGAATCTAACCGTCATGCACTTTTCCTGGTGAGTTTGCGATATTTGCGTGCTTGTACCCACGTCTGTCGCTCTGTCGTTCCAGTCGCGCATTCCAAACACCGCCGAGTGTTGTGTCAACATCTTCAAAAAGTACCCTCGCCTCTTCACACGCTGTAATGTTTGAAAATGTTACCTGAAAGGAATATTAGCCAGTTCACTTTAACATAATTTATTTTCAAAAAAAACTACTTTGTTAATATACGAGTAATTGGACGTATAAAAAGCATAAAAGCATAATAAAGCCAGATTTTAATAAACAATATAGTATATATTTATCAATGGAAGCATTAATAGTCTAATGGTTTAGGGTTCGAATCCACAATTCGACTATTCTCGTGCACCATCTCCTAGCACAAGCATTTTTAGATTAGCTGGAGTGGTTAACCGGAATATTAGTAAAGTTAATAGCAGCTAATTTCATTTTCCCAAGTATAAAAACGGTCTATATATTATGTGCAAGATTGTTGCCCTGTCTTTATATCTACTTCCAGACACTTTGCGTAGTTAATTTTAACACGCGAAGGCGAACTAATTATCAGTTCATAATAATAAAATAAACAACTATAATTAAAGACAAAGGTTGTATTTTTTATGTAATAATTAAATAAAACAAAACATTTCATGCCTGCAACATAATATTAATGCTGCCAAAAGTCTTTCATTTCGACTACTGCGCATAGATTTCCCCATAGTCTTATTAATTTAATAATAGTTATAATTATTAAATTACAGTTTAAATTTTAATAATCGTATTAGCTTCGTAGACACGTAGTATTTATATTAGTTTGCACACATTAATGCTATGAGTACCGAGTCAAAAGTATTTCCTACAAAGCTATCTCGTTTCTATATCTCTGCAAGTGAAATTATAATTCTGCCAAAAAGCTCGCCAGACTACACAAGTGTAATTGCATCCCGTCGCTGCCAGCGATTAAAATGAATTTAATGGAACATAAATAACGGCGCTCGTTATATGTCTATATCTTTAATACTTTTTCAAACTAATATTTATTACTCGAGGATATTTAAATAATTGTGTCTCTTGGTATATATATATAGGTAGGAGAATGTGTTTTTTATGTGCATCATCCAGATAAGATTCAAATTGAATAAAAAATCAAGTAATATATTATGAAATAACGATTTAACGAGATGCGTTTGCGGTTTGGCTAATCTTTATGCAGTAGTAAATATATAATTAAATAATAATATAATTTTTCAGTGATTGCTATGTATGAAAAATAAGTATAGTGAATAGCAGCTAATTTCATTTTCCCAAGTATAAAACGGTCTATATATTATGTGCAAGATTGTTGCCCTGTCTTTATATCTACTTCCAGACACTTTGCGTAGTTAATTTTAACACGCGAAGGCGAACTAATTATCAGTTCATAATAATAAAATAAACAACTATAATTAAAGACAAAGGTTGTATTTTTTATGTAATAATTAAATAAAACAAAACATTTCATGCCTGCCACATAATATTAATGCTGCCAAAAGTCTTTCATTTCGACTACTGCGCATAGATTTCCCCATAGTCTTATTAATTTAATAATAGTTATAATTATTAAATTACAGTTTAAATTTTAATAATCGTATTAGCTTCGTAGACACGTAGTATTTATATTAGTTTGCACACATTAATGCTATGAGTACCGAGTCAAAAGTATTTCCTACAAAGCTATCTCGTTTCTATATCTCTGCAAGTGAAATTATAATTCTGCCAAAAAGCTCGCCAGACTACACAAGTGTAATTGCATCCCGTCGCTGCCAGCGATTAAAATGAATTTAATGGAACATAAATAACGGCGCTCGTTATATGTCTATATCTTTAATACTTTTTCAAACTAATATTTATTACTCGAGGATATTTAAATAATTGTGTCTCTTGGTATATATATATAGGTAGGAGAATGTGTTTTTTATGTGCATCATCCAGATAAGATTCAAATTGAATAAAAAATCAAGTAATATATTATGAAATAACGATTTAACGAGATGGGTTTGCGGTTTGGCTAATCTTTATGCAGTAGTAAATATATAATTAAATAATAATATAATTTTTCAGTGATTGCTATGTATGAAAAATAAGTATATTGAATAAATATTTTTTACGTTCATGAGAGTCAATGTGGCTTGTGCCAGCATTGGATGTAAACTGACTTTTTCTATATCGTGACGTTTCGCAATTCGTAGTTCTAAATAAGTATCAATTAGTTTAGCTAATAGTCCAGTTTCTATAAATGTTTGAACTAAGTGAGAAAGAAGATAATGTCTTCCTGGTCGTATTCGATCACAGTAATATCTTATGATTATAATCATATGACATCATTCACTCGTAGTTCTCTTCCCAAACTCGATGCTATATGATTGGAAAAAGGTTGAGATTTAGTGTCAAAGACGATTGATAACATACCTTGATCCGAAAAAAATAATATTTGTAATACGTAAGTATTGTTTCTCGGCTGATGAGTTCGTGCAATTTTCGAAACAGATTGTTTTTATTAAAGTAAGTATCACATACGAGCACACAATTAACCAGATGGGTAAGTGATGTGATTACCTTCCTTAAAGGCCGGCAACGCATTCGCGACTCTTCTGATGTTGCGGATGTTCATTGGCAGCGGTGATCACTAACCATCGGGTGGGCTACTTGCTCGTTTGCCACCTATTCTATAAAAAAAAAGATAAGTGTTTACTTACGTGTCATGATATGTATTAAGTTAATGGGGACATCCAAGAAATACACCTGAAAGTAACTACAGTATATAATATAAAAACATGCGTCCTCAAAAAACATAAAAATTGCACATACGGTGCTCCCCATAAGATACAATGTGTCGTTACCGGTAACCAAACTCCAGTTTCCTAAACTCGCCTTTTGAAATCCAATACCGTTATATTGGTATATAACGTGAATATTTCGTGTGGCCATGTGTCGCCTCGACTCTAAGTCGGGAATGGGTCGAGAATTCATGCTGCCGTTAGAACTTCTGTTTCAGATTTATTATGTATTTCTTTATCCTGATATTTTTATTTACAAATGTAGACAAATATCGGTCTTATATTCTTATATCTCAGCCGACTATTGAATATAGAACCCTTTTTCTTCTTCCTTTTTTTTTTTTTTTAATAATTATAGTGGCATACGAACTAGCAACTCACCTGATGTGTGATGAGTTCTTGATTACCGCCGCCCATGAACATACGCTACACAAATGATGCATCGACAACATGATGCATCTGACGTCTTATAGTAAACTTTATATCGTTCACCATTTATGATCCCTTTAGATAGCGATCCGAGTCGAGGTTTCGTACCTCCTTGAGCGGCCCTCGGATAGTATTGTCGCCCCCTCTGTTGTAGTGCAGCGGTGGTGCAGCAGCAGTCTCAGTTGTCTTCCTACTCAGCGGGCCTCCCGCTCGCGAGTCTGATCAGATAAAACTGTCTCTGGAGCAATACTCTCACAAAAAAAAAAAAACACCATTTATAAACCTTCACTGCCTTTTCCAATACGAGTGTGTCAATATTGTTTTAATGTTGTATTATTTTGTGTTATATAAATATAGGCAATACTCGTATTTAAGTGTCCATATAGTTTACAATGTTGCACCCATTCAAAATGGTCCGAGCTCCTTCAATTTGCATACGCTATATTGACAAAGCGCACGAGAGAATAATAAATAGCTGCCGGTACATTTAGAGATGCTCTTTGTTGAAGTGTTTCATTCATCGTGACTTATAACAGGCATGCACGATATATACTATTATATTAATAGTGGATTTAGTCAGTTCTCTTCTTTCTCTCTCTTCTTAGCGTACCATGGTAGTAGGCCGCGAAATCGCTGGGCTAGGGAAATCTCGATCATGTTGATGATTTTGAATGCTATCGATTTTGTTTCTGCCAATGTCTTTCTTTAATAATATAGTGCCCTTAGTTTTTTTTACTTTCAATGTAATAAAAAAAAATATTGGCCGCTGAGAAACTGTTTAGGATTTTAATGATGTCCTTCTGATATCTTCTGATTATTACCAGATATCCTCAATTGCGTGTCAAAAGTATTCGCGCCAAAACAAAAGCTTAGCTTATTCATGATCGACTTCCCTGTATATACAATGTAACCTTCCGTCAATCGTATTACAGGTCCAATGTATGCATCTGTAATACGATTGACGGAAGGTTCGTATGTCTGGAACACGGAACATAAATAATACGCTTGGACTCCGAAACCACCAATATTGTATAAATATTGTTTCCTCGGCTAAACCCAGACCCACTACTCAGCATCCTGGTACTACGCTAAACGTCTATCTGTTTATATTTAACGTCGAAGAATAACTTATGACGTAAAGTAACTGTTATTTTTCCCATTTTTATATTATACGTGCACCTACCCTAGCTTCTCAATACCACCCTCAGGTCGACTGGTAGAAAATGCTTTTAGCATTAAGTCCGCCATTGTAATTTACTTTGTGCAAGTTTAAAATAAATAAATAATTCGTGTGCATCAAGCGCTGTACACTTTCATCTAGGGTTTTTTAAAGTAACAAACGTAATATGAACAGACTATGTCATCTGTACATTGGTCATAAATATGAGCAAATTATTTGTGTTGTCACATTGTTGAAAAGTTGACAAACGAAACTCGAACAGCGATGGAGTCGGACTGCGGTTAGTATCCCGCTGTAATTAATAGATTGGCCCAACTGAGGAGGAATAAAAAAATATTGTAACTCAATGTTCCTGTGTTTTGTAAGATGTGTGTATAATAATAATAATGTTTCTTCCTTTTCGCCGTTCTTCCGTTCTCGTTCTCTCTTCCTTCTCGAACGTTTGGTCTGTCGAAGGATTCTCGTCTGGTTGGTCTGCATTATATTGTATATATATATTTGTAATAATATATAATACATATATTGTTATATATTTATTTATTATTTATTATAATAAAAATATAATAAAACAAATATATATAATATTTGTTTTATTATATTTTTATTAAATCTACTTATTTGTTTTATTGACCAAACAGGCGGATATATATGTATATATAAAATAATAATGATATATTTAACACCATTTACATAATAAAGAAATATAATATAAGCTGTAAGAAGATGAAGGTTTAACAAATCATGTGTGAAAAGAAAATGTGTTTTTAAACATAAAATTTATAGAATAAAAGTATTTTGTGCGTGTATTAAAACTGTTCCTCTTTGTGTGCACAGATGCCCTACAGTTTGTTTTTAGCTGCAGAATGATTGAGACAGCACACCCTCACAGAATACCACCATAAAATATATAGTATAATACTGCTGTGTTTCGTCAGGTGAGTGTAGAGATCCGGACAACTTTATTAGTGGTGACGAGGCATACCATTTCAGTCCTCAAGGGTAACAACGCATCTGCATTATGATTCCTTCTTGAACGTAAATATGACCGCAGTCATCGCTAGCTTCAGGCTAACTGTGTCCCCCGTTTGTCACGTCGTGTAATAAAAATTTGGCATAAAAAAGCAGGTTTTGAACTTGGAGCGTTAGCTCTGGCGTCTTAACCACATCGAGTAATTTAAACGGCGGATTGTCTCTCTTATTATAAACGTGCGGGATGTCAAACGAGTAAGAAAATCTGATGGCCCACCCATATTCATCTTCGAAACATCATAATGCAATTTATTTTCCCCACTGAAGACTAAGAAGGAATGTCTCGTCGCTTGGGAAGGTCTTGAAAGTAACAGTTAATTAAATTTTGTTGTTTATTGCTATGATATGGTTCTAAATGATGACGTTTGCGCATCCTCTGATATGAGAAGTGGTCGCTGCGCGTATACGGCATTTTATTTTTTGCAAAATAAAGTCCTCCAGCCCACGCCCGCTGACAACAAACTTTATTTTGGGACTTCACAAAATGCGGAGTCTTAAAAAACTTCTCTTTTTACTTTTACAAAACCGCCTTTTAACCGGTCCGAATGGTATAAAAATGAAAAGGTAAAATTTGAGTAAATGTTAAACATCAATCTATTCCGACCCTTAAGCTCGATGAACTCTTAAAATTTTACTTGCATGATTTTATTACGTTGTAGGTAGGACTATTAAGATTCTCTTAGAATATTTGTTTTGCTGAAATCTTCAGGAGTGTGTAAGGTATTTTGATTCTTTATTGATGGTGGATATAGATATGATGGGTCATAGGGATTACATGCAAATAATAATAAAAGGACAAACCTGGCACACTGTTTAAGAAGTTTTTTTATTTATTTACATTAAAGCAACAAATAAACACACGGTTCACCTGATGCGCAAGTGCCGGTGTGCAAGTGATTTTCTGCGGCCCATGATATCTACATTCATTCTTGACAAGGAATCACAATGCAGATGCGTTGTTACCCTTGAGGACTGAGATGGAATGCCTTTAATAAAGGTTTCTGGATCAGTACATTCACCAGACGAAACAAAGCAGCATTATGCTGCTATTTTACGCTGGTATTCTGAAAGGCGAGGTCCCACCCCAGTCGAGCTGACCCATTCAAACTGGAGTCAGAAACAAATGAGTGTCGCTCTACCACCGTTAACTTACTGTAGTCTACATGGTTAGTAGTTGTTTTAAAAACCAGACTGCTCCACACCTCAGAACTTGCGGCCGTCCTTGCTATGGGTATTGTATTTCTTACATATTCGTTTATTCTATAGTTTGTCGTATTTGATTTCACTCACCCATGGTTTAATCTACAAAGCACTTGATATACTAGTAGACACTTGAAACTATAAATCTCCATATCGGTATTCGTTTTTTTAAGGTCCATAGAAATTTCTATTTTAATTTGATCTGCCTTTAAGCGACCTCACCCTATCACTACACCACTCGGCCGTCATCTCAATGGCCTCCTGCCAGCCTGCGAGGCCTAGGAACAATATTTGTGCATAATAACAGACAGTGACAGTGGTAGAGCTACACTGAAGTTTGTTTCTAGCTGCAGAATCAATGGGTCAGCTCGACCGGGGCAAGTCCATGCCCTCACAGAATACCAGCGTGAAATAAAAGCATAATGCTGTTGTGTTTCGTCTGGTTAGTGCAGGGATCAGGAGACCTTTATTACTGGTGATGAGGCATTCCATCTCAGTCCTCAAGGGTGAGAACACATCTGCATTATGTTTCCTTGTCAAGGATGAATGTAGATGTCATGGGCCGCAGGAATCACTTACCATCAGATGAACTGCGTGTTCGTTTATTACTCTCAAAGACAAAAAAAGCTCTTTAGTTTCGGGTCTAGTTTTGTTGTATGTCCTGTATTCCTCTGATATCTTGTATGTTATACTTTGGTCAAGCAAATTGGTGTGCACTGTTCGAAAAATAGTAGTTTAACGTGTGTTTCGTTTGGTAAAAGACATCAACCTTTGACAACGCATCTTCGATCTCGAATATGATTCCTTATTGAGAATAAATGTAATCGTCATGGGTGCTGCAAGAATCACTTACGAGCAGGTGAACTGTATGCTCGTTTGTATACCATAATATGTTAAAAAGATGTCATTTCTAAAAAAAAACACAAACATCTTGTTAGCATGCTCTCATCACTACTAAGATGCAGATGTTAAATAGGCTTTGTTCATCTTAAGTGAGGCAACGTTTGGCCACATTTGATGATAACATGATATGGCTGTATTAGACACGTAATCCTAGAAGGTATTGTCGGTATATATATTGACAATTTGTATTCAATGTATTTTGTTAATTAATAAAATAAAATGTAATACTTTGTTTTCTTGAAACTTTAACTCATTTATTTAAAAAAAATACTTTTGACGCGTCAATTTATTACAAGCTACCGCCTATTTCGAGATATAGTTATATCAGAGATCGGCCAAGAAACTCAGCATTGGCTCTTGTCAGTAAAATGGTTTTATTTTCACAGAAAGGTGTCGTATACACTCATTCGTTTGTGTTATAAGTGAAGCCCTGCCAGCATTATAATTTTTATCCTATTTTTGATCATGATGTCATGATATTCAAATAATGCCTTACGAATCAGAAAGCGCAAGTGCGAAAGAGTTGGTCACATAGCTGGTAGAAAGATATTGGAATACGAAGAGGGAAACTCAACAATTTATGTTTATTGTGTTTAACTTGAACCGCATTAGTAATTTAAACATAAGCTAAATAAAACAAAGTATTTTATTAAAAGGTATATAAAATCGATGACAGTTATGCGAATTTTAAAATAGGTAAAAAAAAAATTACAGTAGTTTAATCCTACTCAAAGTCAATAAGTGGGAATCAGACGCCAATTTTAAACTTCAATCTTAATGCGGTCACTTGCTTTTATTAGTGACAATTATGATCGCAAAAGGGCTAACTTTTGTATTACGACAAGGTGTAAAATTTTAATATCCATATTCCCCTACGTTGTACGTTCGAAAAATCAGGTCCGAATTGCGGGGATATAAAATAAAAGGTCCTGAAAGCAATAACATACGTGTGTTCATAGTTTCTATCAAAACCTCCCCAGTTCTTTACTTGCGTGCGCCTTCAATTATGGCGTGAATGCATTATATTTTATATTTTTATATTCCACCGTCACATTAGCACAGGAATGACGCTGGCGAGCGTTCGCTAAGTGAATCGAGCACAGGCCGGGGACTTTTAAATCGATTCTTTATTTTTATCTTTATTGATACGATATTCGCACGTGTAGGGTAAACAAAACAGAACGGCGAATAATAAGCGTGTTGATACGCGTGGATTTGTCTAGTTTTTTTTATTGTGTAGGTGGGTGTTTATTGACGTTGACTTTTTCAGATTACAAATATAAATAACTATAAAACTTATTCTTTACTACTGAAAGCAGTGATATCACTGCGGACTAAAGTACCCAGTTGTCTTATATAGTGGCCATACAGTACGGACATTCTGACGCTTGTATTACGTAGATACAACACGATATTTGTTTTGGCATCTGTACAATTTTATATATGTATTTTTATCCGATATTATCCCTTTGAGCAGTTTTAAAGAGATCATCATCAATGTCAATAAGTCTGCTATTCTCTCCAGTATCTATAATTAGATTCTATAGTTGAGCAATGGTTCATTGAGAGTTGACATAATGGATTAATTTCGCTTTTTTTTCCCTGCTGCACCTATATCATATTCGGAACTCTTGTTTCATCTACAAAAGATTAGATTGTAGGCCATGGGAAGCATAGGATTTAGGTATTGCCACAACATGAAAATATGTTTAAAAAAAAAATCATATATATTACAGTAGTGCAACAAGCATTATGCTCGATTCACAACAAAAACTCTCAGTTAAGACTAAGTTGAATTAAATCAGCAATATTCTACTCTAACGATAGAAGTTTACTTTTCTTCGCATAGAGGAGGAGAATTTTAGTCCAAAAAAATAATTATTAATTTTATTAGTTTCGTCCATTGTCACCAATGCTGCTTTTGGGTATACGAAAAGATTAAACAGTTTAAGCTTCCCGGACCAGCAACACATTGGCTGGATCCCGGTCGATGCTCATGGGCGGTAGTGAAACTCTTGTTCATTTGTCTCCGTCTCTTATAAAAAAACGTAGCAGGCCCTGGTTCCTGCTAATTTCTATATTTTACCTAGCCCACCTTAATTAATCCTTAGAAATCCGTCATATGTTATTGATAATCCTGTTACCACGTTGCGATATCGATTAATTTAAGCAATTTATCAAAAATACTAAAAAAATTATGAAATAATGCACTTTTTATTTTTGTATGTCTCACTCTCGGAGTAATTATTTTTATTCTTGCCTGGTTACCCACAATATTAATCAATAACACAAAACCAATGCAATCAATAATAAAAATAATAATGCATAATAATCTATTATTATTATTAAGTTTAATAACGTATCTCCTTAAATTGCTAAATTACTTTTTGATAAAGCAAAAGATTGTCGATGGAAAGACATTATTATTTCAAGACAACATGATAGAAGTAAATAAATCATCAACTTTAACGTTATCTAAACAGCTATACAGCGATAAAAAAAGCCAATTCTTCATACGAAACAGCAATCGAGGTGTGCCGTGTATCCGTGTCAGAATAAGGTGAATTAAGTAAGTGTGAGTGCGCTCGTCAAACTGCAGGCACAGGCAATTTGTATGCAGATGTGCAGAACCCCGCTACCTAATGTATTTGAGCTATAAACTCCCAATCGCTGCGCTGACGGGTTGTTTACGTGACATCGGGGTGTACGTTGCTATCTTGTGTTATTATCTTGCAGTTTGTTTATGTTGTAGACAAACTACCGTAGGTATTTAATCAAGGTTCATGGACTATAAAGAAAGCTGCCCCGTCTGTAATGCATCACGTAATTACTTAAGTTTAACAATTTAAAGATTGTACCTATGCTGAAGCACGAATAGTTTCCGACGACGAGGGCGTCGCAAACAAAATTATCAGTTATACCGCCATGTCATAGGCCGGTTCTTACCAGTCAACACAGATAGAATCGTCGCTGGAGTTTCTTGCGTCTCTTCTTCTTCGGCTCAGTCAGTTCTTCTTATTCAAAAGCAACTGACTGACTGAGCTTAAGTTCGGCCCTCTCGGGTACTCTCGAGTCCGCCGATCTTGTGCTGGTTACCCACTAATAAAAGTCTTGGCACCCTAAGCGTTCGGTCACCTTTCAACCCGGTGAAACAGCCGCTAACAGCGACCATCAGCCCGAATAAATAAATAAAACGGATAGTTTGTCTTTGCCAGGCAAGAACTACGATCACATAAAGTTAAAAGTACACTAATATAACTAAGTAATAAGACACTAAAAAACTATAATTTATAATTTATGACAGGTATCCATCTTTACAAAGTATTCACTGGTCACTTTTCCATTCTTCTAAACTACTTGGAAAATCCCAATGACTTCTTTAGATACAACAAAAAATTCACAGTTATAGCATTTCTTTGCTGACCAACCGCTTGCCTTTTATTCTTAAATTTTTGGAATTTTTAAAGCATCACTCGATGACTGTCGCTTTATTTCAAAATCATGGTTATATAACCATGTATCGTGGCCTGTCAGTATATGATTCACGTTTTTTTCTCGCTGCTGTTGTATTTCATCATCATCATCATCAGCGATCCGGAGACCTTTATTAATGGTGACGAGGAATTCCATCACCGTCCTCAAGGGAGACAACGCATCTGCATTATGCTTCCTTGTCAAGGATGAATGTGGATGTCATGGGCCACAGGAATCACTTACCATCAGGTGAAATGTGTGCTCGTTTGTAACTCTCAATGTAATAAAAAATAGGCATCCGCTCCATAGATTGCCACAAAGCACGATTGTGTGCCTTCACGCAAACTTGCATAGGTGGTCGAGAACCTCAGAAACCTTTCTCCCCCATTGATTGTTGGTTTTACGAACTATATGGCCAGCCTATTGCCGCTTCAACTTGCTGATCTTTTGAGCTACGTCGGTTACACTCGTTCTACTGCAGATGTCTACCTTAGGAGGAGGATTCTTAAGCATCTCTGTCCAATTTATCGCATCATTAATTTCCACAGCTATCTATAGAGGATACTGATGGTAGAACAAACTGAAACATGAATTGGTTGCCTTTAACAAGGAAAGGACTACGCTCTCGCAGAATACCACCACATCGTTGGCGAGTGAAACCGACACTAAGTAGATGTGTGTGTTTCATCGTATTCCACGGCAGTGATAACGTATTCTCGGGCCTCAATGGTCAGGTGAATCTTGTGCTCGATTATTGCACTGCCATTACTTAAAATGTTTAATTATTTCCCGTTTTTTTTATCTTTAGATCTGTAAAATATATACGTAAATACCAGAACTTTTTAAAATTATGATTTTTACGTAGTAAAAACTGCATTTAATACATTCAAATAATTAATAATGTGGCCTGTATGCACTTATCAAATAAAGTAAACAATTATGTCCGTTAAACATACTCTTAAGACTGTAATTAACTCAAAGTCGCGTAATGGGATGATCGACTTAAGAAACTTATAATAATTGGAGCGATTAATTGAGTTTACTTTTAAGGATTAAATTGCCGACAACTTATAGCGAAATAATTACGAGCCGTGTTACACGCATAAGGTACAAGACAGAAAAAAAAACAAATCTATGAGAATAATCTTTTTTGACAATTGTTAATTTTTAAAATTATTTAAATTGTGTGTAATGATCCTGTAATTCATATGGCGAGTAAGAGGTTCCAAAGACCCGTTTACATGTAACTTACGGTGACAAAAAAACATACATTTCACTTGACGGTAAGTTAAGACTACAGCCCACAAGCATCTATATATTCTCAGCAAGATGTATAAACGATGTCACTTTTAAGCCAGTCCTGCTTCAGTATATAGCATACCTCGCTATTAGTGCGTGGGGATCTTAATCTAATCTAATCTCCGGATCCGTATTTGCTCTATAGGGTAACATGTGCATCCTTTACTGGCGGCATTTTATTCATTATATAGCTGCATTAGCTGTCATAAGCAACAGAGATCACTTACCAACGTGCTCACAGTGTTTTCTTTCAAAAGTTTAAATGAGGTGCTTACCAATATATACCAATCCAAAAATGGTATCGAGTAATCATAAATAAAATTTATATATTTATCATTGTAATGTCATAAAGAAAAATGCTATTTTACGGTAGTGTAACCCGCTGTCACGATGACATATATGATTCGAGGCGATTTTCTTAATTAGCCGGTCTTGGTCGTTATGAGGGGTTTACACCAATAAAACAATATAATAAAAATATATAAAAGTAAACTATGAAATAAGTCTTTATAATTCATAGCTGAATAATAATTATTAAAGTGCAGTTATAAGTGATACTGGTTGTCCATTACTTTGGGCGATTATGATCCAATCTAGCCATTACGGTTGCCACATTATAAGTTCTCTTATCATCGTTTGTATAAATCGGTCTGTATGTCCTGCGGTATTAACAAAATCGATTAACGGAAGAAATATGTGACAGCAGTTCAGTTAATATTCATAATATATTCCTATTCCTACGATTTCTAAGCTTTTAATATAGGAATTAACTGCAACTACATTCTAAGAGCAATTAATCCTTTAAATTGACGCAGCAGGTGGATATAGTACAATTTAAATGGCTTTATATTGTGTAATAAATATATTGATTTGGTTATTTACCTTGTTGCCGCCGCGATGTGTTGCGCTTTATGTAACCTTGTGGGCAGATTCCCAGAATGTCGATGACGTAAATATGAAATTCTAAATGCATATGCTTCTCGTCAGATCGTCGATTCCATTATGTGTTGGTAATATCAATAAGTTGCAACACCTGAGCCATATTTTATTATAAGCCCCTTAGAATTCGATTCGGCTGTGCCTTAGCCGTGGAAGTCCGTCGGACATGACACTCGTTTAATATAAATGTTTAATAAAAGTTTCATTTGTTTTTCCATTTAATAATGTACAGCATGAACGATAAAAGAGATCTTTTTTAATGCTTATACTCAAATATATTTTTTAATAAGCGAGTTTCGTTTTAATAACGAGTTAGGCAATGTTTATTTAAATTATACTTTTTTCCTCTTGGCACGTCAAACAGTCGTTCAAGTTATTGTCCAATTCGGTGATGCTGCTTTTCAGTGGTAGGGCTACGCTGCAGTTTGTTTCTAACAGCAGAATGAATGGGTCAGCTCGACTGGGGTAGGACCACGCTCTCTCAGAATACCAGCATGAAATAGCAGCATTATGCTGCTGTGTTTTGTTTGGTGAGTGAAGGGATCCTGAGACCTTTGTATTAGGTGTCGTTCTATATAAACCAAAATAATATGATTTACTAATTACTGATTTGGAATACCTTGTCCCCATAAAGTATTAATTAACTTTGTTGAGACGAAAACTATGCGTCAAAAGTTTATATTTAACTCAATAGGATTATATTTTGTAATCGAATGCTCTTGTTATTGGCGGTTAAAATGATTAATACGAAATAACGGCAAACACATCAACTTTATAATATAAGAAGATCAGAAAAACACGTCCTTGTACCTAAGTTAAAATGTAAACTAATTCGTTAAAATGTAAAAGCTCGTTAATTGAGCATTGCCGAGTGATAGCGGATCTGTATTACGTGAACAAGTTAAACATATTATAGGATTACTTAAAACGGGAGAAGAACAACTAGGCATTCTTATAAATAATACGTTCCCGAACCGAGAAGTGGAACAAATGACACAAGGAAGTGCCGTTGACAGATCTCTAAATAATAACGTTATCAAAAATTGTGTCATTCGTTAAAAAAATGAATATGCTTTAATTATTAAATGTTTATATGTATTAGAAAAATAATTTTATGCAAAAGACTGAATATGTTTTAATTATTAAATGGTCTTGTGTCTTAGAAAATTAATATTAGAAAAATAATTTTATGCAAAAGACTGAATATGTTTTAATTATTAAGTGGTCTTAGGTCTTAGAAAATTAATATTAGAAAAATAATTTTATGCAAAAGACTGAATATGTTTTAATTATTAAGTGGTCTTGTGTCTTAGAAAGTTAATATTAGAAAAATAATTTTATGCAAAAGACTGAATATGTTTTAATTATTAAGTGGTCTTGTGTCTTAGAAAATTAATATTAGAAAAATAATTTTATGCAAAAGACTGAATATGTTTTAATTATTAAATGGTCTTGTGTCTTAGAAAATTAATATTAGAAAAATAATTTTATGCAAAAGACTGAATATGTTTTAATTATTAAGTGGTCTTGTGTCTTAGAAAATTAATATTAGAAAAAGAATTTTATGCAAAAGACTGAATATGTTTTAATTATTAAGTGGTCTTGTGTCTTAGAAAATTAATATTAGAAAAATAATTTTATGCAAAAGACTGAATATGTTTTAATTATTAAATGGTCTTGTGTCTTGAAAATTAATATTAGAAAAATAATTTTATGCAAAAGACTGAATATGTTTTAATTATTAAGTGGTCTTGTGTCTTAGAAAATTAATATTAGAAAAATAATTTTATGCAAAAGACTGAATATGTTTTAATTATTAAATGGTCTTGTGTCTTAGAAAATTAATATTAGAAAAATAATTTTATGCAAAAGACTGAATATGTTTTAATTATTAAGTGGTCTTGTGTCTTAGAAAATTAATATTAGAAAAATAATTTTATGCAAAAGACTGAATATGTTTTAATTATTAAATGGTCTTGTGTCTTAGAAAATTAATATTAGAAAAATAATTTTATGCAAAAGACTGAATATGTTTTAATTATTAAGTGGTCTTGTGTCTTAGAAAATTAATATTAGAAAAATAATTTTATGCAAAAGACTGAATATGATTTAATTATTAAATGGTCTTGTGTCTTAGATAATTAATTTAATTCTAAATAATACTAAATGATACTTTTAATACCTATGTTTATTTACGGTACGCACTGGATATTGCTCCAATACGACGTAATGTGCCTGCACTACTGACCCTCTTTTGGTTTCGTATATGGCAGCCCTAAATTCAAGTAAGCCGGCGTTTTCGCAATTTGTGGCAATTATTGTTTTCTCGGTATTTACAAAAATGTCACGTCCAAGGAATCGTCTTGCTAATTACACGCCAGTATCCGAAGCATTCGCTTTAATCGTTGGCCACCTCTTTAGACGTTTATAGTTCACTATAGACTACGCCCGTAATATTATTAATAGATAAATACTATTTATGACAAATGTAATTATATAATTGATATAAATATTTTTGGGCTAAATGTTTATACAACTGTTATGATGGGGGATCTTTTTGAAAACTAAAAAAATATGATGTCATCTTAGTTGATTTCGACGAGATGAGAGGAGTGGAGATTGGAGTGGATGAGAGAAGAATGTATTTTGCCGATTCTACCCGGACTATAATATATTACGCGCTTGAGATAGTAATGAGGATATCGCCGTAGACGAACCTTTGTCGCTACAACGTGCCTTGAATTATCGCAGGGTACTGTTGCCTGAGTGTAATAACCAGGCATCATTATTACGTGAAACGCTCGATTGTTACTTTAATTTCATGAAATAATTATAACTTATCGGGGCATACACCGCGTGCACTAAATACGTCTCATATATCTATTCCGGCCTTATATAAATGTACTCAGTATTATTTTTTATAAGGGCACGAACACAACATTCGCCTGATGGTGAATGATGTCTGGGATCAAAAAACATTTCTATCAATCCTCAAGATTCAAGATGCAAATGCGTTGTTACCCCTGAAGACTTAATAATAAAGGAAGGTAGAATATTTACAGTTTATATTGTGTATATAGAAGCTACATAAACCGGAAAATGAAGAAGCATGAATGTAACACAAATAATTGTTCCCGCTGAATTCCAACTAAGAAACCATAAAAAAGCAGTCATTATTATTTTAACCAACTTCTCAGTCATATGGTTATCAAATGTCACTTGCATATATATATCACCAGCTAATAAATCATTCGTAACCACGAAGTTACGTTGAGAAGCGGCTTGGACGGTCTTTTGATTTACTCGCATCATCGCAATCTTCATCATTGGGCTTATCTTAATATGCAATCGTTCCATAAAGAGTGGTCGTCACTCGTTGGATATAGCCGTAACTGTGTGCATTGTGCCTTATAAATATAGTATATACTGCGCGATGCACGTCTTCCCGTTGTCAGGGTGATACTGCAATGGAATTATTAATGTTAATGTAAAACGATCTTTATCCCGTTAACAGCCTTTGAATTGTAAAAAAGTTTGAATGAAAATATATTATAAATAGTTGGCGTCGTCTCGACAGTCTATTCAAAGATGAATGGAATAACTTGAAAGTATCCAATTTGGAGATGGCGCTCAATAATAACTTTACCGTATGATATGAACGGACCTTTTATAATACTTGCATACAATATCGAATTTGAATACGTTGTAAGGTTCTTAATTTTAAATATTTGATTATAACGAGATTCAGTGTAACTTGCCGAGTAAGGAATATGAAAACTGAAAACTACCTGCGTATCGTATAATGTGTTCAAAGATCATTGTATTATCGACAGAAGATGAGATTACCCATACACTAATCCATGATGGTGGATTTGGATTAAGCAAGACAAAACCATTTGCATATTTAATCTTTGTTTAGAATTGATGTAGGTGTCCATATGTCGCAGTTATCATTTAACGTCAGGTGAAGTGGGTGCTTATTTGTTGTTTCACACAACATATAGCTTTAAGACCTCTAATAATACGGTTACTTCTTAAGGCAATTCAAGCGTATATATACTATATCATGGGTCGGGGAAAAAGTTTTCTAGTATTTTATGTACAAATTCAAAATATTTTGTATCATAGTTTATTTACATTTGTTTATAATGTATAGGTGCTATTTTATTCGATAACTTGCCACAAGTAGTTTTGACAGTCCTCTCTTGACGTTAACCCAACACTACCTAAAGAATGCTGAAGAGGCCGATACAGGTGAAAATCTATTGGTGCGAGATCAGGATGTTGGATGCGTCAACACTTCCCAACCTAGCTCTCTCAATATTTTCTCAGTGGCTAAAGATTTGTGTAGTTAGGCGTTATCATAATGAAAAACCAAACCCTTTCTGTTGATCAATTTAGGCAGTTTTTTTTTATTGCGTGTAAATCCAAGTTTCGCTATAGTTTTTAGAGCTGGATTGCCGTTTGACCACGATCGTTTTCGAACGTTCTTGTCGTAGGTAATCAAATTTTCATTAATCACTAGTGATCAATCTTTTCAAAAATGGTTCGGTTTTATTATGTTTTAATAGAGAATCGCATATGAGTACACGATTCATTTGGTTTCTTTCAGTGAGTTCGTGTGGCACCCAAATATCGAGCTCTTTTATGCTACTTTTACTGACAGTGCGTTAAGTCCATAAACTTCACAAAAGTTTTTCACGACTTCTCGCATTTTCCCTTTTTTTGTAATAAATTTTCAAATTGTATCGAATTTCTTCGTTAGATTTACACATTTTGGCGGACAGAAAAACTATAGAAAAATGGCGGGAAACTGCTTTTTAATTTTCTGTATTTAAAATATCACTAGTTTTAATACCATTAAATAGATTAACAAATACAACAGACAAATAGTACAACCAAAGAGATTTTTTACTTTTTTGTTGATTACAACTTTAAGTATAGTATATATCATATTACAAATAGAACAAAAAATATTTTTTTTTAAATACAGAATCATACATTAATATAACATAAAAATTAATATAAAATATTAAAACATACGTCCCTAAATAGAAAGCAACGTTCAAAAATACCGCACTCAAACCGCTATCTGGAAAGAAATCAGTGGAACTGAGACGCTCTTCCTTTCTCGTGCCTTTAAGGCCTTATACGGAGGTCCATTGGAAAATAAGTATTTACAGCTCCGGGAAATCACTGATAACCTCTCATTGAGCTCTACAAGATGAGCCGGAGACAAATGAGGTTGAAATATCCAAGCGTTGTGTTTTTTGGGTGTATTCCGATTAAATCTCCAGCGGATGGTGTTCATCGTGACCGATGTTTACTAATGTGATAATTTTAAAAGTATTATCTTAAAAAATATTTAGATAGTTCTAGACTTAGTTATTTAAAATCAATAATGATTTTTTATTATATTTTTATGCGGGTTTAAGCATTTGGTTGTGATGAAAAAACATGTAATTTTGATACTAAAACGTTTATATGCTAGTTCAATTATCTTTATTCAAAAATATGTTACAAATTAAATAAATAACATTGCTTATGTAAAAACAATTTTATTTTAATAATTAAGTTGTTCACTTTAATGGTTTCGAATACTACACATATATCCGCAGAAGACAGTTCAAAGGTTCAGTAAGTTGAAGTGGCAATGGGCCTTCTATATAGCTTCTATAGATACCCTTTGGGGAAGAAAGGTTCTTGAATGGCAACATTGAATTGGCCATCGAAGTTTAAGATGACTCTCTACTAGATTGAGTGACGACCTATACAAGTCTTTGAGAAGTCGATGGATGCAGACGACTCAGGATCGTACTCTGTAGCAATTATTGTGGGAGGCCTAAGTTCACCAGGGCGATAAAGATGAGCTGATATGAAGATATTACTCAATGGTACTATTGACGAGTCTAGGTCTAGGTTTCATGTTGGTGACAATGTTGATTACCTTGTACTGTCATATATGTATAACAACATAGCATTAATAATAATTTATATCTATCTGTAATTTTATACAATTTTTATGTGCTTATTGGTGTAGTAGTACCGATATAAACGTTGTTGTGTCATATAGAACTTTGGAATTTAGGGATGACAATGCGTCTTTATTTTTACTCGGCGAATGTGGACAACATATGGGGACGTTTATGTGGTCTCCAGTAATGGTATCAGGTATTTTTATGCTTGTGTACCTCTTTTGTTACCATTAAATCTTCTTCAAAGTAAGCGTATGTTATTTTAATGTATGCTTCTGTATTTAAAAAAAAAATCTATTTGTAGTATGATATATATTTATTAGAGGGTGGGAGAAAAAGTTATTTCGTATTTTGTAAAGAAAAAGTTGCAGTAAAATCTCTTTGGTTGTACTATTTGTATGTGCATCTTTAATCATTATTGAGGATGGCTGTAGATGTCACGAGACAGGTAGTCTTCGCTTACAGGTAAACTATATGTCCATTTGTCACTATTAATGTTATAATATAATATATATACATACAAACATGTACTGCAATGTATAGCAGCTTAATATATTTAATATCATTAAAAACTATTTTTAATCTTGGATTATTTTATGAAGCTAATTATTCTGATGTTTAACTTCCTTTTTTCCTTTACTCGCCCGCCCCGGAGGAAATGCTCCTCGCAAATTATAAACCTATTATTTCTTGCGATATTTGTACCATAAAATACTTTAAAGTTAAAAGTTCAAATTGTTTGTTAATATTTTAATATTCCGGTGTTTTACGTATGCTGTTGTTATGCTTAAAAATATGAAGAATTCGTTTTTCCCGTTGTATAAAAGTATAACGATGACGTCATCCCAAATATGGCATTAATTAATATTTCGTTTAGGGCTTAAGCGTTTATAAACTTTGGTCAACATACAAATTATTTAGTGTTATTGGTATAACTTGCTTCCATCCATCATGGTTTTTATCAAAAGGGCACGGTTGATGGGGGCAGCTGCATCCACCTCGTATGGTCAAATTGCTACGTTAAATTCTAAAAACACTTACACACTTGTTATAGGCAGTTTAAGTATTGTGAATATTTTTTTTGTATATATAGTATATATTTAATGATTTATTGAATATATCCATTATCCATATGAGTGTATAAAAACATTAACAACAGTGTGATCAGACAGTGATTAGAGCATATGATGCTGAGTGCCGAGCGGTATTCTTACAGTCTTAATATTTGTGTATTCAAAATTGTTGGGAACATTGGTATGTGTGTTTAATATGATCCTACTTCGGAGCTGGGATTTAGAGCGAATTAGAGGCCCTACTTGTTGTGTACATTACGTTTATTGTATAATTAAGGCATTATGATATTGTGCATAGTGGTAGGGCTACACTGCAGTTTCTAGCTGCAGAATGGATAGGTCAGCTCTACCGGGGCACGCCCTCGCCCTCACAGAGTACTAGCGTAAAATAGCAGCATAATATTGCTGTATTTGAGTCTGGTGAGTGCAGGGATCCGAATACCTTTATTACTGGTGACGAGGCATTGCAGCTGCTATATCTTTGTGATCTTCGAAATCGACAAGGAGGACATCATTATGATAAGAACATGCACTAAGAGTGTGTTTTGTTTTGTGATTGGAAAGATTCCATTACTGTAATAGACATTTCATCTAAGTTCTCTGATGGGATTTTTGTTCTCAACCGTCATTCAAGAGTTATGTGTCTATGGGTTGTGTTGATCACTTAAGATCACAACCGATGAGCAACCTCGCGGTTATTAGTGATTATTTTGAGAACTTAACGAAGTCATTGGATGCAGGTAGTACGGTCTCGTGCTTCGTGGCAATCTGAGATTGTACCTTCGAGCCACTTGCCATACATTCAATATCCATCTTCACTCTCATCTCGATGGCTTGCTAACAGATTCTATCTAGATTCTATCGTTCCGTACATACATCAGATGACGCATATGCTGGTTTGTCTCCCTCTCCTGTATAATATAGGTCTATGTTTAATTCTGGACTGGGATAGGATTATAACATTGTTTGTTATCTCTACCTCCCATAAATAAATAAATGCAACATAACTTTTTTATATTGTGATTATAACATGATTATTCTTACAAATTTTAATTTAAATGGGTCGGGCACGTCTCACTCGTATCTGAAGCGGGTATCGTCGGCGGGATCCTCGTGTTGTCAAGAGCATTGGCTATCTAAACTGCATCACGCCTCCACCAAATGTGCATTACGTCTAACCGATTACTTTTAGGGCCCTTGTACAATAGGTTGGAGATATAATTCAATATTTTTATTTGTGAACTATAGGAAACCTGAAAAATTCATTTCAATAGACTTATTTAAAGGTGCTTTTTACGCGTTCGGTTAGATGAAACTCGTCGGCCTTTTTGAATTCTGTATGCATTTTAATGTTTGGAGAAAAAAGCATCAAAGAAATTCAGCATTGGTCATTTCAATATACTTTTATACGTACGAGATTTTCTACAAAAAGGTATTCATCCTTCGTTGAATCAACTTGTTTCAATGCAAAACAATTTTGCCACTTATATATAATCCTGAACAAACATAAATAATTTTGACGGTCGTGTGGCGTAAGTATTGTGAATGTTTTTTTTGTACGCTTTTTAAGCTCTATCATATAAGTACAGCTAAATGAAACGATAGTTTCATAAAAAATACATTACTTTACGTAAAACGTAAAGTTATGTATTTTTTATGAAACTATCATTTCATTTAGCTGTACTAACATGATGGAGCGTAAATAATGCTAATAAAACGTTTTAAAAATATGATTTTTTTTTAATCAGGATCGATTTTTTCCGTCCCATCATCAAAGGTGTAATGAGTACTTTCCACTGTCTTCGTTTTCGGAAGCGGTCTTCTAATACCCAGCATATAAATATACAAAATGATAATTGTGATAAGTGTGCTTGACTGTCGCATCGCGGGTCCTGTTCTTGGTTGGTCAGCCGGGGAACCGTTATTTATGTATCACACATTGTTGGTTTTCGCTTGGGTTTTTATGTGTCGAATGTTCCGTGACCTTGACACAGGATTTAGACCTCCTCCAGATCCACCTTCAGATCCAGACTCCAGATCCAGACCTCCTATCTTATTGTACATGCATCGCATCGGATGGAAGCGGACGACGAGTATGTCACTGTGTTTGTTTCCGTAAATGTTTACGGTACTATTATATATCCTTAGCAGTGACGTCAGCAGGTAGGGGTAAGCATACTGACGCCATGAGACTGATGTAATCAGTATGATTTTCTCATTAAGGTTTTTTTAACTGGATTTTAGAAATAGTAACTTTAAAAGAGAACAAAGTGGGGAGCAAGACGGTTGTTTTCTTTAGATTGTAAATGTGAATACCCACGAAGGGTTTCATAACTTTATGGAGACAAGAACTTGGAACTACTTTGTCCTTATATGTAGAAATCTTTGTTATGAATATACTTTCCATTTTACATACAAGAATCAGGTTGAGCTGGTGATTTATCATAACCTCATCTGGTGTTAATGGTTGATGCAATCTCAGTAGCGTGCACTGGCTAAGTAAATACCTAAACACTCTTAGGGACTCCTACGATATAATATATCGCAAACACTCAGCCGGTCAAAGATAAACAATCTTTGACTGATACCGTTCACTATTTACGGGCGCCGAAATCAAAACACCAATATATGTATGAGCACTGAAATGTATAGTGTCAGGTGTCGCTTTTCTTATGGCCGATTAGATAGTTATATCCTATAGGGTCCCCCGTGTCGTTCTAACGATAAATTTGTTATTTATTACGTAATGCAAATGTAATTATTTAACTGCTAAATTCCATTTTCCCATTTATTTACCATTTCATACATATTAGGTTTGTCCCACTGGCCACTTTGATCTCAAATAATCTGGAGTTTGGTAAGGAATTCTTATTTCGGTTTAGGTTTGGGTATTTGTGTTTCGAATTTAGTGATTCATTTGTTTTCGCGCCTTTTTGTTTTTTCTTTGATATTCTTTTGTTAACAAAATGGAAAACTTGAAATAACGTGTTATTTACGAATGAATTCCACCGTGGAACCAGCGCTGCAGAAACAGCTCGAAGAATTAGTGGTGTGTATGGGGAAGATAATGTAAAAAGCACGGTACGGTTTTGGTTCCAACGTGTCCGTTCTGGAGATATTGACCTCCAAAACAAACCGCGCGGACAACCGGTGACCCAAGTTGACAATGCAGTATTACAGGTAATCGCAAATCACGTCAGAGTAAGCGACAACCTTCGGTGTGAGTGAAAAAACAATTTTATTCTTTGGAAACAAATTGGAAAAGCGAAAACGCTCGAGAAATGGGTTCCGAATGAATAGTGACGCACACTAACAAGCACGCATTAAGTTTCACGTTACATTACTCAACTGTACACAATAAAGAGGAAATTTTGAATCGTATCGTGATGAAAATGGAAACTGTACGGCAATGGGAAACGCTCATCAGAGTGGTTGAACCCAGGAGAACCGGCTAAATCCTGTCCCAAGCGAAAGTTGCAAGCAATGGACTCACCTACCTATAAATTGGCGAAAGTGCATAGATATTAATGGTATCCTTCGATTGATTAAATATATAATTTCATAAAAAAAATAGCTATTACATTACCTAATATTTTATTTTATTATTTATTTTTCTTTTATTTTTAATAATAACACGTAACACGTGTAATATATCGGTGACGATATTTATAACGTGTCATTATGTCATTATATGAAATAAATGTGTTCATGGCGTTGGTGGCGAATACCTTTGCTCTTGTAGTAGTTTTACTGTTAACTAGTAAATTGTATGTTACATTGAATGCCGTTAAGTAGTCGTGAGAGATGCGAGCAAAATAATGTTCTGGTAATTAGTGATACTGTCTGTCTCCCGTCCTCTTCGTCGTCCTTCAGCCTCTTCAACAATAAGCTTTTGCGATGCACACAAGATCGTTTAGTGGTGTCGGTTTCGATATTACCCTATTGCTTTTAATCAATCCGAAAACAATCTAGCGCAGACAAGTCATTCCATTTTGCTTTCCAATAAATATGCCGGCAATTTGTCTTTAAACATAAGCGTCTTTAGCAATCTAAAGTTTATCGACAATTGAGTGTATTCGTAGACGCGCAACCTATAGTTCCTATAATGAGTCTATGACGCATTCAGGACAGCTGCACTCACTTAAATAACGTTTTTGTTGTAATGCGTCGTTGCACGGCTCTATTATGCCTTTTCTTTAAATAAACTCGAACTGTTCGATTGTTTCCGTGCGGTTGATCTAAAAGCGAACCACGTGTACAATCCTTCACAGCCCAGTAGACATCATTACGCCCTGATGTGTATCTACCTTTAATGCACACATTAAGATCGCTGAGAGCGCATGGGCATCATAAAATTATTTCATTGTCGGTTGAACCGTGAAGACAACTTTGTGTCATAATTAAAACTCTAAATAAAGTCCTTTACTTTCACATATATGGCTTTAATGGCCAGCTAAAGCAGCGACTTGAAGCAAACAAGGAATGATGTCCGCTCTTAAACGATTTTAAAAACCGAGGGGTGCTCATTCTGCCGCGATGCTCGTAATTTATGTTCCTTAGGTAAATTATTCATTTTCTTTCTTTTTTTTTTAACCATCATGTGTCCTTAGGCGCAAGTGTAGATCGTAATCTTGTCGTTATTTGCCAATAAAACGGAAATAATCTCAAGTTTTGTATTCAAGCGCAGAGCGTCTTAATTATGGTTTTAAGTTTGTCACAACAACTTCGATCATCAGTTTAGATAAATTGATAAGAATCACGAAATACGATTGATGCGTATGGCCACGTGTTTCTAACCAGTACGCGTGGTTTTGCCGGCATTGAGGATGCCGTAGATGGAGTTGTTTTGATCCATGTTATTGGCCTCATAGATCAGCGCACGCCATCACCGGCGCGGTGTGGCGGCCGTGTATGGCACAGGAAATCTAGACTTCCGTTCGTCTAGAATGTTCACCCGCTAGACAATGAACCGCTAACGATTGTCCCTCCGCTTGTCTGTCGTTAATGTATGGATGCGTAGTCGCCTAGCTTTTATGGTCTACTGGTTCTGTGCTTTTTTTTCTCTCGTCGCGGCGTAATTCCCGAGTTTATTGATGCTCGTATTGCCCTTATTAATTCGTGCTTCGAATGGAAGAATGACAGCGGCTTCATTGAATTGTAATTTGAGTTCTACAAAGCTATTTAAATGAGAATTCAATGAGAAATTTTATTTAAATATAATTAATTGTCTAAATAATAAATTGTAATATAAAATTCTGTAGTAAATTGCATACCTGACTTGTTTAACTGTTTGTACAAAATTAAAATTTAACCATAATTTATTATATGGTGAGGTAATTGCGTATGTACTTGCGAAATTAGCTTTGTGTGTTGGTAAGATCATTCAGCTAAATTAACAAAGTGACATTAAGTCGCCATGAAACCGGTCCCGCATTGCTTTGCGCTAAATTTGGACTTGGTGAGTACACACGAAGTAATTTACGTGTACCCACGCCTTACAGTATTAAAAAAAAAAACTCGTCTTTATTTGTTTGAGCAAATTTTGAAACAACAAATCTAAAAATATGTTTCGGATTCCTGTCAATTTAATTTCAATATATTTTGGAACGTGGTAAATTTGCTTAGAATACATTAAAAATGTGTAATATGCTTTCCTAAAGTAATTCCCTATAACTTTAAGTTGTTGCCGTCGATAATGTTCAGTGTTTTTTAAGGGAGGAAATAGACTTTAAGTTCCTACATAAACCAGGTTCATACTCAATTAAATTATTATAGAAATATGGATTGTTACGGTAAAATATATAGAAAGCTAAAATGTTTTAATCCATATTTATTTCGCTCTTTTTAGCTACATTTTTAGCAAATCCTTAATCCATTTTGAATTGTAATATATTTGACTTAAAAAGTCTGGTGTCTTTTTGCATAATCAGGGTAGACGTACCAAATTTAACTTATCACAATGCCAGTTCGCAGAGTAAGAATTTTGATTCAATAAGAGTTTTAAAGTAGTTACCTACTTTCGAGGTTATATTCGATATATAGCAAGCGAATAAATATGGATTTTTTACTTTGAATGCGATGTAAAATGAAATTTATTAACGTTAATTTACACACAAAATTTATTTGAGATTGAGTTTTTTCATAATAGAAAGCGGACCACAAGATATAATTAATACATAATTGAATAGGCATGTGATGATTAGATGAATATACAGTCATGTAAAAAACTATGTCATGTTAGCATAGGATCTTTGAACCAGAAAAGATTAGGTGAATCATGTTAAAACAATTTAATTATTCAGAATTAAATAAAATATTTATATCGTGGGATCTGAAATGCATATAATATTTGTTCGAATTTAAATATGAATACAAATTTTATCGCTTGAGATTATCATATTCTGTATGGAATAAGCTGGCGCCTTATTTTATATTCTTTATCAGTGATTATTTATCAAATTGTCAAAAGGGCGCACTTTTTTGTATAAAAATACAAAATAAAGTATTTTAAACAAAACGTTGTTTCAAAACAGTCTTGTTTTAATGTATTTTGTATCTTTACTTTACTTTTAAAGAGCCCTCACTTTAACCCGCGGTATCGTCTTAAGCGGACAATTCATTACCTCAGCCATAAACTGACGGTCTATTAAAGTGCCTGTGTTTCTTCTATCAATATGGTTTTCAATCAACGTGTTCGACATCCCGATCAGTTCTACTTCTACTTTTTAATGAGTATTAATCCTGGATAATGTATATGAACCTTATAAAAAAGTTAGAATCATCTTTTCGTTTTAAAAAATTCAACATCCTTAATTCCCCCGGGTGTCACTAAATGCTAGCAAGATAAATGCCAGGCTACAGCAAGTGGTTTTCAATAAATGACAGAGTAATGCAGCATTAGTCAGATTAGTTACAAGTTGTAGTATCTAAAGAGACGCCTCATATTGTTGTCCTATTTAGCAATATATGTTATATTGCTAAAGGGATTAAGTAAGTTCGAATAGTTTATGATTTGCGTTTTGTAATGTGGATGTCTGTGTGCTAGTTTCTCAACCCCTAAAAATATTAAAAAAAAACAAACGTCATCCAATTTGCACTTTTCAACAGAATACCAGTGTAACTTACCGCTGTTTTATTGAGTCTGGTTAGTGAAAGAAGCTGGAAATTATAACTGGTGATGAAGAGGTCTTGGTCGTCAAGGGTGACAACGCGTGTACGAGTACATTGTGATTCCTTATCATTGGGATGTACGTGTATGTTATATATTTCAAAGCGACTCTTTTGCGATTTTTTTTTAATTATTTCTTAGATGCAGATTCCGTCACGAGGTTTTCGTTCGTCTTGGAAAATTATGATTAGAATCGTGTGTATCACTATAAAAGGGGCCATTACTTACAGATCCCACTAGTGAATAACGACGGTAAAGTCGGATTGGGCTCTTCGAACACTTTGACTACTTCGAGCTCGACACCTTCATACCGTCGGCCTACGTCGAACTTGGGACCGGCTACTTTGCGGTTGGCAACGCGAACCAAGATGCTGCAACCTCCTGCCAAAGCTTTTCAAAACCTAATGGATTACGATTCAGAATAAAATTGACTTTTACTACAATAAATAGTTGTTTAATTTGGCTGAGAAGAGTTATAAAAAAATATTCAATCCTTTATTTTAATATACATATACAAATTATTGATTATATTCATATCTCAATATGTAATACAATTAGATATTTGTATGCGTTGCCAATCAGTAGTGGCAACTATGACAATTATATCCCTAAGAGTATGGAGGAGGCACTTGTTTAGCCTTTTCTTTTCTTTTTTGTTCGGTTTGATGGCCGCTGTTAGTCCTAGGGCTTTAACAGTTTCACCAGATTTAGCAGTGGCATATATATGGCTGTAATTATGATGACGATGATTTATATATAGAGATAGTTTGAAAATAGGAAGTACTTTTTAAACACTTTAAGGTGTAAAATTTTGTTTAAATGAGATTTCATAAGATCAGGTCCATATACTCTTTAAAAGACATAATTTAGTTAAATCCTAAATGTTTATAATCAATTACTTTCATCGACTATTTTAGTTTGATCTATGATTAAAATATAGTTACTAACAATTCCCATCAGTATTTAACATAAGTTGTAAATGTAATCCCGCAGTTTAACTAAAGCTATTAAGTATTTTACTTTGGCTGTAATTGTACGTTGAGAAATCTTAACCAGGGAAAATAATTCCACTCAATTGAGGAAAGAGAACATTAAGTGTAATAACTGCAAAAGGCAATGATTGATCTAAACCTGTCAGTAAAGATACTGAACGATAATTTTCTGTGTGTGCTCGTTTCCTTAGGAATACAAAATAGTGTGCATTCCGCCCACGAATTGTGAAGTGGCAACTCGATTATTTTGCAGAGAATATAATGCGCAGTTTAATTTAACGACGGGCATTCAGTAGAACTCGCCACTGTATTATCTGTATGTGCAATTAGAATATATTAAGGTTAGTGTAAAATGAAATTCACGACACTATTTAATCGGTTGCATTTAGAATTTGCTAAACTATCATGGAAATAGATTTGCTAGATATATCTATATTGTTGTATTCCAGTTTTGGGAGTGTCATATAGAATTTAAATTCTGTTATTATATTAATGCGAATGGAATTACTCGTATGTCTACAAATAATAATATTGTTTAAGTTTTTTTATTACATTAAGAGTAGCAAACGGGCACACAGTTCAACTGATGACAAGCGATTCCTGCGCCCCATGACATTGAATTAATCCTTGAGAAGGAATTATAATGCAGATGCATTGTTACCCTTGAGGACTGAGATGGAATGCCCTGTTACCAGTAATAAAGGTCTCCGGATCCCATCACTCACCAGACGAAACACAGCAGCATTATGCTGGTATTTTGTGATGGAGTGGTCCTACCCCGGTCTAGCTGACCCAAATATTCTGCGGTGAGTGAAATGACGTGAAAGCTGTTAAGGAGTACCTTCTTACTGCTTGTTTTATTAGCTCGTTTCCATTGGCTAGGTTTGTTTGAGCCAATCAAAGTACGAGAGATAACGTCTAGTGGCATTATAGTGTTTATAAGTTAATATGTTATTTTAAATTATATTAATTACAAAATTACATTCCAATTGAAATATTGTCTTTTTAATTACTCTGTGTTATTAATTTGATTTTATACACAAAGCTTCCCCTATGTCGAATGTTCTCCAGGAACACCACATCTCAGGTTTGTTTTATGTTGGTCTTTTGTCTTTAGGTGCTTCAATTTTTATCGTTTTTGCTAAATTTAGCTATAGTTATTGCTATTTTATAATACCTGTTAGAAATCAACATTGACACGTAACTACGTGTTGTTACGACTACCATCAGTAACTTTTCCTTCGTCAACCGTCTCATCTGTTAGCAATTTAATGTGTAATGTGCCATAGGTGTCGTTAGTGCCTGACACCGGAGACGAGAGACATCGGGCCGGGTTTACTTCCTGTGCGCATGAAATATTACAGCGGATTAGACTGATAGTTTCCTCGCTTACATTTGTTAGGGTTGTCAAAAAAACTTGGATTCAATTAGATTCGATAATTATATCGATATTTACGTACATAGCTGTAGCATAAATAAATCAGTGACCGAGGAAAGATAACACCTCAGGTAGACCACCTTGGTATAGCAGTGTTATTGCGCTGTTTTATGGTAAGTGTAGAGAATCGGAGATCCAATTACGAGGCATTCCATCGCAGTCCCTAGAGGTGATAATTTTGAAACAGCTTTTTTTAAATTTTGATTATTGATTTGGATGTTTATGGGTTGCAGTTATAACTTACCATCACAGAGAAAAACATTTTAGGTGATGACAACTCGTTACAACCATAAAATGTAGCCGTTTTTAAACCCGTTGGAGAAACCAACATTAATTAAACTTAAGAACTTCCGAAACAGATTGTTTTTAATCGTTGAAACTTTTTGGTACATAAGATTTAAGACGATTAGTTGATTAAATAACATATTTTTGCGTTTGAACACGTCCTGGCTTCTCGCTTGGTATCGAGTAGACTATGAATAAATTAAGGGCTTCTACAGACCTCAAATTAATAATTACTATTTTATCTGTCACTTAAGTCACAGCGCTAGCTAACGATTTGTGGCCAAAGTTAAAGATATTGTTTAACACGATTATAGTAGATTGAAGCAAGAATGCTTTAAAACTATTATTTTCTCCGCCAAGTAGACTTCACCTGTTTAAAAGCAAAAGAGTTCGCTGTAAACAAAGTTGGTCATGCAGACCTCATTATCTATATCATAAACGTAACATTTTCGTTTACATTTCCTTTTTATTTTATTGAATTTATTGACGACAAAGAATAAAGCAGAACAGGTATTAAAAGATTTTAACTAAAATATTTAGATATTAAAATCATATCAGTATTTTAGTTAAATTTTTGTATATCAACCATTTTTAAATCAGAATATTTAATTCTGAAGTTTGAAGGTTCATCGAATTCACTGTGTATCCTTCTTGATGGTGTAAGTATCAACGGAATGGTATCATTTTGTCAATACTCAATAATATTAACTGACTGCGGATTCCGCAATTCATTCCTATTGAGGGACAATATTTGCATAGTGCTTATTAGCTTTCGGGTCTGTGTGTCTGTTTATATGTACGTGTTGTATATTACATACGTGTGTGTTGTATATATGTATGCTTCTATGTTTCGTATGGTGAGTATAGTAACAAGGGTCTCCAAATTCCTACATTAGGAGACCCTTATTACTACTGCCGAAGTAATAGTCTTATGGGGTGACAACGGATCTGAATAATGATTTCTTGACGAGGACAAGTGTGGGTGTCATTGGCCGCAGTAAGAACATCAGGTGGACTTTGTGTTTGTTTGTCATCCTCAATACAATAAAGTAATATGTCCCTTGACCCTCAATCTGGATCTGAATCTTCTTCGAATCGGACGGAATTGCTAACAGGAAGACGAGGAAGTGCCAATTACGCGTCCGCATACGATTCAATAATATACCTTGTTCACTGTCATCTTATTACCAGAAAAGGTCGCCGTTGCCGAAATAGATCACGAGAGCATTTTAATCTTATAAATATAGGTAATAGAAACCGTTATACTCAAGAACTAACCCAGTAAAATGTGATAAATATTCTATTTTGACACAGCAGCCGGGTAATGGATATATATACAAGCGAGTCCTGGGTTTGATTCTCAGAGGCCTACCCTTTCGATAGCGGTCCGAGCCGAGGATCGTATATCTTCATCCACAGGTGTCGGAGCGTAGCGGTGGTGCAGTAGCAGTCCTCGTGCCAGCAATATCGTTTTCACTCTACTCAGCGGGCCACCCGCTCCCTAGTCTATTTCGATAAAGCTGTAAAAGTGAATAGACCAACGGCATCATACAAACACAATTGTTTTTTTATTACCTTGGGCGTAACAAACGAACATACAATTCACTTGATGGCAAGTGATTTTTTTCGGCCCATGACAGCTATGTCATAGGCCGAAAAAAATCATCCTTGACTAGGAATCATAATGCGGTGTCACCCTTGAGGACTGAGATGGAATGCTTCGTCACGGTAATAAAGGTCTCCGGATCCCTACACTCACCAGACAGAATTATGCAGCTATTTTATGCTGGTATTGTGTGAGAGCGTTGTCCTACACCAGTTGAGCTGACCCAATCATCTGCGACTAGAAACAAATTGCAGTGTAGCTCTACCACTGTTAAAATCTCAGAGTAATGTGAATCACAAATTGTTGGTTTTTCGAAGTGGGTGTGTTGTGAGCATGTCTCATGTCTTGGACACTTTATCTGAACCTTCCTCTGATCTTATTCCACATGCATTACCTCGGATTGGGAAAGGGATTGGCAAGTGAATTCTTCCACTTGTGTTTGGGCAATTGGTTACGGCACTATTAAATCTCCTCCGCGGTAGATGTCATCTTGTAGTAATTGTTATGGACCGAGATGACGTCATCAAAACTATTCATTCATCTATTTTAAAATTATCGTCGTCACATACCAGCATGATACCAACTTTTTTATTATTGTATTTAGGGTGACAAACGGGCAAACCACAGTTAACCAGATTGTAAGTATTTACTGCGGCCAATGACACCAACATTCATCTTCGTTGGGGAATCATAATGCAGATACATATTCAACCCTGAGGACTAAGATGGAAATGTCTCGTCATCAGTAATAAGTGTGGACTTCTACGCAACATTGTGTTTCGAAGATGTAACCAACGAATTCATGGAAAAATGCTGACATTTACGTGGCTTGCGATGTGATTTGAATTAGCTTACGTGGTAGAATCACGTAAGTATAAACTAGCTCTAGCTCGAATTGGTTGTAGGTCCGAATCTTCCGAACTCATTAATAGATTATCAGTATATAATATTATTTTTCATTTCATTTCATCGAGGCATTCCATCTCAATAATCACAAATGACAATTTATCTGCATCATAATGCACCCATATTCATCCTTGATACATGAATGTCGGTACCATGGATTACAGGAATCATTTCAACCAACGGATGTAATCTGTGCTTATTGTTCATTCTTTAGAAAATTCGTCGCTGCACATAGAAGTCGTCTTACCGTTGTAGAGTTTACTTATATATAGCATTAACCTTAATTTCAAAACTAGCTTTATATCTATAAGAACTTTATTACTGGTGACGAGGCATTTCATCTCAGTACTCAAGGGCTACAACGCATTTGCATTGTGATTCCTAGTCAAGCTTGAATGTAAATGTCATGGGGCGTAGGAATCACTTGCCATCAGGTGAACTGAGTGCTCCTACTTTAATAAAAAAAAAAACGTATAAAAAAGTCTTAAGTAGTAATTACATATATCGATCAATTTCAGAGATAAGTTTTGCCATTTCGTATTCTAGTCGAGCGTTTACTGCCTTCCTTAAGAGTGAACCGTCGAAGCGGTGGGGGCGCATTACATTTCAGAACAATTAAAACTAGACGTGCCCGCATCCGCTGCGGCCATTGATTAATTTATTTGTGCTTGCCGCCATGCGAATTTATTTTATAAGTCTAGAATATACCTATAGGCAGTTGTTTCAATTGGGTACTTAGCATACTTACTAAAGTGTTCTAATTTCAAAAAAGTAAGGGGGGTGCTAAATTAGAATGCACTTGATGGGAAGCGACGACTACAGCCCAGGAACAAATTCATCATCACAAAGATTCAAGATACACGTGTGTTGTTATACTGGTGTACTGAGATGATTTTTTTTATTACATTGAGTGTAACACACGGGCACACCGTTCACTTGATGACAAGTGATTCCTGCGGCCCATGACACTACATTCATCCTTGATAAGGAATCATAATGCAGATCCGTTGTCACCCTTGAGGACTGAGATGGAATACCTCGTCACCGTCAATAAAGATCTCCCTACATTCGCTAGAAGAAACATATCAGATTTATGCTATTATAACACGCTACGTTTCTGTGAAATCGTGCTCCCCATCGAGTTTCGATTCATTAAGACTTGACTTGTGAAGAGAAGATTGATGTCCCAGTCTTTTCACTTAGTGTATGTACCGATCATGCCCTACAGCTAGTTGTCTACTGCAGTGTGGGTCTATCAGGTGTAAAAAAGTAATTGCGTGCAATTATATAATTATCTGTGTGGTTAGAATCCATTAGCTCAACCTGTTCTGTTGGTATTGTAAGTGGCGCCTCCCCTCTCCTCGACTTCCACCACCGCCATTTCAACTTACTATTCATTTGGGCTTCTCATGCGTAGGGCACTTTATACTTCTTTTTTTGACTACGCGGGTAAGGGATAGGATTCTTAGTTAGTGCCAGGTTCTGATCCTGTATCTGATAGGTTCATACTTATCAGAGGCTTACCCGTCAGTACTATTATTACTAGGATAGTCCACCAATAATTATGATAAACTTGAAGTCTAATAACTTAAAGTTATTTATGTAATTGGGCGTGACTAACACACAGTTTATATTTATAAAAAAGAAGGTAAGTGATTTCCGCGTCAGAAACAACTCACATTAATCTGGAATAAGGAATGATAATGTAGATGCGTTGTCAATCCCGAAGACTGCGATAGAATTCGTCATCTCGTCATTAGTAATAACGTAGAGTATATTTTTCGTGCCTACATAAAAGTCAACATACCTAAATTTGAACTGTGTTACTATATATAATAATTAAGTTTTATATTTTTTTCCACTAAGTGTTATCAATACTTACAGATTTCTTTACCATTTCCATTAATAAAAATTGTAAAACGAGTATTTATTAAGTCAAAACTTATCGTAGTGAATAAAAAGTGGCTTTTGTTCTGATGGCGGGCTCGCGTGACGTTGTCGCCTTAACTTCATTGCACGAGCTAAGCTTTGCTAGCGTTGATTACAGCGGCGAAGCTTAACTTATTCTACAATGGTTGCATGCCCACATGCACCTAGACTTAATGTAAAACTATTTTTCCGAGCGGTATAATAGTACCTAACGTCCGCTGTAAGCGGGAAGTGCCATTGTTTCCAATATTCGCTGATATTATTGTGTAATTAGGTTATACCCAAAAGCTTCCGGTACAGACCAAATATTGTATGGATTTATTAAATACGTCACGCAGTAAAGTTACCTTTTCATATTCTATCGCAGCAAATCATAGTTACGAGGAATTGAAAATCGATATAAATTGGTGATTGAATGTTGCCATTGGTTGTTTTTCAGATTCACAACATGAGCTCTATCTCAGAAACTGGGATATTTCTGTTTAATTACATTAACATGTTAAAAAAATGAAATAAATTTTCTTGTATTTGTAAGTCAAGACAGTAGGGACCTATGCCTTGCTATGTGACTTATTATATTTACTCACAAGGCTTAGCGCAGTCTGATGAATTGGTAACCAAGTAACTAATTTAGTGACAATCGAAATTCTACGACTGCAATTCCAATTGGTCTATTCCAAGGCATCCCATAGAAGGCATCCCTGTGAATACGATCTTCCCCCATTCTCTGTCCACCTGTCACCAATCTTATTTTCCTATTGTTTGAGCTTGATGATTGTATTTTATTTTCCACAAAATCCAACTTACATCATCATCAGTCTTCGGCTGGTCCAAGAATTTTTGGTAAGATTCTCCTCTCCGCGATTTAGAGTTTATTCTTCTCTTTTGGTGTGATTATCCAAATTCGAAACTGTACGTAATCATAGGTCTGGCGTAGTTTGGACGAAGAATCGGAAAAAGACCGAATGGTGTTAAAGGTATCGTTGTAGCGACGAGGATAGGAGGGGGACACCAAAGACCATGCTCATTGTTGTCAGAAGCCAAGATGAACATTGGACATTGAGCCATCGAAGTAAATAAGTATACGAATAAAATTGGTATAGTGAAATAAAATCACAATGGGAGCTCAAAATAATATAATTTTATATGAACTATTGTATTTAGAAATAAGTCCCTTCGCCGCCACTCCTTGGTTCTGATGCAAAGACTTCTAGTATTTTAAATCCTCATATTACTCGATAACTACGGATGTGATAATAAAAACTTTTCAAGCATGAAGTAATCAACTAAATAACTGGTAAGCGTTATAAAAAAAAGAATATAAAATACGTATTACCAAGCATCTTTCAACTATAATGATCCCTTTTAAGTCGATAAGTGCATCCTTTAAGTGTAATCCACTATAATATATATTTTTTGTTTAAACATTGAAATGATTTATCATTCTATTTTTATAACAAACACCACACATGTGTATTTATTACCTACGAGTACCGTATGCGTATAAAAACGTTACGCATTATTTTTTTTATAATACAATTATAAGATGTTCGTCATTCTAATCCACAACAGATCCCTTCTGATCATCAGTCTTTTCCATGAACTGTTGGTTTATTCCTATAGTTGGTATGGGTTAAATGTTGGATAGTCACGACACCATGTAACTATAAAATTGTACTTTGTTGAAGATTACGTTTATAACAACAAGCTGTCATCACTTTACAATTAAACAAGCGCAAAGCTTATGAATCAGCCTGTTTTTCAAAATCACTTATGGCACCACACATTATTTTAAACTTAACTAAAGCAATGATATGTATTTAAGAATACGCTTTACCCTTAGTACATAACACACCTTTATTACTGTTTACGAGACATTACATCTCAGTCCTCAAGGGTGACATCGCATGTGCATTATGATTCCTTGTAAAGTATGAATGTACATGTTATGGGCCGCAGGAATCAGTAACCAGCAGCTGAAGTTTGTGCTCGTTTCTTATTCTCGATGTAATAAAAAATAAAACATAAATTTAACTGACATTCGAGTGAAATATTTCCACCTTGTTCGACATAATATTGTAAAAAACTTTAACATGTTAAACCGTGTTAACAAATGTTAAACGTGTACTCAATGGAGTACGCATAGAATGTAATAATTAAAAGCATTGTTAACTGTTTTAATAAATTAACTGTTCTCGTTCATCTCTACACTTACAGTTAAAGAGCATCATGATAAGCTCTGCGATTAGGACCTATTCACACGATCATTTTATGTCTTATTTAGTATGAAAGTTATCAGACAATGCGGCGTTTTCGTGTGAAATTGCATAGTTATATGAATATTGAATGGAACAAAAATGGTTAAAATGGAAAAAAATAGGTTTAAAATAGGAATAGAGATTATTTACAATAGGTTAAATTTATGTTATGTAAATGAACGCATCGTGATGGTTTAGTGCAGGGATTCCCAAAAATATTTAGATATATAAAACATCGTATCTCTAGTTTTTTCCTATTGATTACTGACTTATTGTGTTTTTTTAAAGTCCAATTATATGGTTGAAAAAATTATTTATCTAATTATGTCGACACTACAAAGATGACATTGTCTATCTAAAACTACTCTGTGCAATCAACTGTCGCCAACGGTATTTCCGAACCGATACGACTTAGGGACCATCAAGAAAAGAGCCTACACCTTCCTGTAAGGCCGGCAACGCATTTGCGACTCTTCTTGTGTTGCGGATGATCATGGCGGGCGGTGATCACTTACCATCGGGTGGGCTGCATGCTTGATTGCCAGCTATTCTAAAAAACAAAAAAACAATAAGACATACTATGATTTTACACTTTACGTAAAATATTGGATGTCTTGGAAGTCTGTTTCCGAAAATCAGAATATTGCAGGCATTTACAATTAAGATACATTGCTACACTAGTGAGATTGAGATTGGCTATTGTTAAGTAAGTATGATCGTAAATGACTAAATATCGCACAAAGGATCTGTCGAAGCCGAAATACTACCAATACTGACCCGGTGTTCACATTATCATGGATATTGTACTCCTCTGTCATTAGGGTCCATGTATTGCTTGTATCTTCATCTCTTCATCTTGTCAAAACAAATAAACAAAGTAAGATAAGATAAGGTTCACATCCATTGTCAGCTAGACAAGACATAGACACAATACACCCAGAGCTGATAAGTAACTGTTTATTTTGGACATATGTTGTTAGGCTGGGAAGTGAACTCAAAAGACAAGTACACTGACGACTACGTTAATCGACCATCTAATACGTATAGTGTAGTGTGAAGAAGACTTTATTTTATGTAAGCACCAACAATGATTGGTCGGGCCTTTGCGGACGAGTTAGCGGCGCTCAATGTGTACGATATTTCTAAATGTCACCAACACTTATAACGATCGTAAACACGGCTTTTTATGTCTGGATCATGGCGCTTTGCTCGCGATATATTTAATAGTTTGTTGTTCGGTTTAAATGAAGGAGTCGACGCGTGAGACAACGTTGACGACTTCGTGGAACATTTAGTCAGCGGGCTACAAATTTCTAGAACAGCTTATCTCATTGCGGATATACAGTTCGATGTCTTTCGAAGAAAGTATTTAATACCTCATTATATTCGAAATGTTTTATTCTGCGTTGTGGGTTTGAGTAAACCTTCCAATACCTGCTAGTATATTGTGTGCGGTTTCTTGGAGTAAGTCTACGACGTTCAAAGATCTTTTTTTTAGGATATCTAAGACCGACTAAATCTGAAAATAGGAATATGTAAATAGGTTGAAGAACAAGGGGCAATCTCACTTTTCAACCTGATGTTACTTCATAAATGACACCTCAGAAGATGACAAGATCGGATAAAAGTAAGTTGACAATTCTAAGAATCTACACCGTCGTCTGTAAATAAGAATCGCTGTATTTCTCATTTATCAGGTGAAACAATAGTTCAGGCCTTAGGCAGTAGGGCAAGTGATTTGTACAACATATTGTTTCAAGCAACAATTAGCATATGTGTATAGTCTCTGTAAAACTAGTTCCGGTTTAGATATGACGATAAGTGTATAAAACGACAACGCCTTCGCAGAATAGCACCGGTAAAAAGCATGGCGCTGCTATCGCGGAGTAGCGTTACAACCGGTGGCTGAAAGAAACCGAACACATCATTATTGGTTTTGGAGCCATTCCATCTAAATTTCAAAGAATGACAACGCATTTCGGATTTATGGGTAGGGCAAATCACTTAACGTTCATCGTGTGAACTGATTGCTGGTTTCTTGAAAAAGAAATTACTCTTCCTCGCTCGGGTTAACTGACAAAGGCTCCAAGGTCACATAGCCTCTCTAATACTTACTATATAGTGATGCAATATAGTATGAACTAGTAAAAAAGAGAATTCAATTAATTATGACGTAATTATTTCTTTAATTATTTTGATACCGTAATTTGTAAATTATTCCTCGCGGTGGTAGTATAATAAACGAATATATGATATCATTTAACCAGGATGCACATGGCACATCCTGGTTAAACAATAAACACAAAATATAGCGTTCGTCATAGTCGTGGAATTCGTATCCATGCGATTTAATATTAAACACAGGGTCAGGCGCTATTTTACGAAGACGTGTCTGACACAGCAACTCCTGATCGATCCGGAAACAAATCTTTCGTTACTTGCACAAATATAGGTTTCAATTGAGAATCGAACCCAAGGCCCCTTCTTAACAGACAAGCATACGCTGGTCTCGTAAAACAGTTTATTTATATATTTTTTTTATATTATAAAGAGTACACAGTTCACCTTCTCATGGTAAGTGATAATTGATGTCTCACAGCATCTCTACATTGGTTTTGTATGACGATGTACGCCTGGTCGATTTTGATAACGGCGACATTCATTTATTTCTTTGTTTCTAGGCCATCCAATATTATATTTTGTATATTTTTAATCAAACATAAGATATATACTATATATATATTTTTGATTGCATTTGTGTTTTGTTATACTTTACTCTGCCTTATAATCTGCCGTTACTATATGTAGTAACTCGAATTCAGAGGTGAAATGGCGTATTCAAGTATAGATCACAGGTGAGATGGTTCGGGGCGTGAGTGAAAGGTCAGGGTGACCTCGGACGTGGGGCAGGTGGCGCCTGGGCCACGCATTACGTATGCGTCGGCGGGTGCGCCGTCTACGCCGCTTCCTGTGCGCCCCCCATCCCCCACCCTTCCGCCCGCTGCATACACCGCCCCCAAACCACCCTTCACTCACACTTATAATTAACGAATGCAAAACCAAAATCTGCTTTGTACTTTCACTTTAAATTTTATTTTTTTACATTACATTACAATAATAACAATTTAACAAGTCCTTATAATAGTCAAATCAAGTTTTATATATATATATATATATAGTATATATAAGTTTAGATATATAGATGTTTCCATTTATTTATTTAAATTTTATTGTATTAACCCAAAAAGGCTACATATGGTGCTCTCAATGTCTTTCTTTGATAGTTAACTCAAGGTGCGATGAAACATTGTGGCAGTGTTTTCAGGAAAAAGTACTAAAGCTAAACAAAGTAATTATTAATTAGATTAAATAATATAATACTAAAAACAAATAAAAAAAATACGTTAAACGATTGTTCATCATTTTAAAATTTGTCTAGTTGTTATATTTCTTATAATATAGTATGTTGAGTACTATTTATGATATAATATGTCCATTTTTGTTATACAAAATTTGAAAGATATGGACACAGTAAAATATAATCTAATCTTAGATGATTCGAACACATATTTTCCTCAACACTTGAGGGTCTTTTCATTGTCCGATACGATACACAGAGTGTACGATATATCGTACACAACTCATGGTTAGCTCCAAAATACAGTAACTCTGGTTCCTGTACTTTGTAGTCTGTAGTATGAAGTAGTAACTATGAGTGACAATGTATAATATAAATGTATATATATATATATATATATATATATGTATATATATATATATATATATATATATATATATATATACATATATATATATATATATATATATATATATATATATCTGTGGTCATAGATCAGACAATGATAAGTACATTTTTGCTGAGTATGACTTATTAACATATATTATATAGGTATAATAGCCAAAAAATGCTCATTCATTTGTTCATATCGGGATAACTACATGCAAAATATTACTATTGTATTGAATACTAATCAGATTATGATAACTTTTATATTTCAACTTTTGACAATTATACCTATATTAATTTAATATATGTAATATATATCTAATATTCATGTGTTAAAAACTCATTAATATTAGATATCTATGATATATTTATAAACAAATACAGTTTTATCAGATTTTTAAATACAGTTTTGTGCTTATTTTATTTATCTAGAGCTATTTCAAATGAGATCTTATTTTATGTAAGTTATGAATACAAAATACCGCCATAATAGTCGATATTAAATGAATGCGTTGTAAGTGGATTTAATTTTAGATGTCATTACTGTAAAAACGTTGAGTATTTTTTTCGTTCTGAAATCATACCTAATGGTGAACTTTTAGAACTATGCAACGGAAGCGGTGCGTTGCTTCCTGTTTGTGAAGCATGCACAATTAAAAGGAATCACGTTTGAAACGTCATAAAATAGATAAATGATTATTAAATTATATTATATTATTTATATTAATTTACCTATTATTAGTTGATACGTAATAATGCATTGCGTAGCGCGTAACAAACCACCAAGTATTAAGACCGAAATTCAGTTAAATGAGGAGGAATCATGCAAAAGAAATGAAAACCTTATTGTTTGTGTCTCCTTATATCTCCATTCATTTGTGATATACATATGTAATCATACTTTTTTATTGTTAGTCCATTATCTGCAGTTTCCGATAAATGCAATATGTTAATAAGCGATGAGTTTTGTTTTATTGTCATGAATATCGGTTTTCACAACCCGGATCGCAACGTAGCGCGCAGTATCACAGTGAAGCTAAAAAAAGGAATCTATTTCAGCCTCGTTTCATTCATTCACCGATGCCCGAAAACACTACTAAGAACTTTATCGCCTCTCTATGTAGTTTACTGCCGCTGAAATATCTTTCGCCGACTAAACATTGTCTAATTATAGACAATAAAAACATTAACCAGCATTCTGAGACGTGACCTCCGTCGTGTTTTACTTTCGTCTTGAATATGTTTCTCACTTCGACAGACAAGTAAACAAATCGCTTTAAATTGTTCGACGCGCAATGAATCGACATCCGTAACAGAAAGGTCACTGGAAACTACCTACACAGACAGAATTGCGTTGAGCTTTTAAAGCGTATAGACAATAATTCACAATTAGTAAGCCCATAACTCTTAATTAAGGATATTCTGTAACTAAACAACGTAATTTGGTTGTTTTTTTACATTGTGAAGACTGCGTTATGTATTCAATTACTGAGTTTAGTTATCGGCGCGCCTAACTTTTAAAATGCCTGTACCGAATCGAAGTAGCGCTTCAATTCGTTAAAAGTAATCGTTTAGCCACAGCTCAGTGCGTTAATTGCTCATGTCACAGATAAAAAACTCCTAATGGAATCCGATCGTTGCAAATAAAACCTTGTGCTAGCTTATCTGAATTTGTTTTAAAATTCAAGGAATATTACGCAAATATATAAAAAGGTAACAACGTATCATTTGTTGTCCGTAATACTTATTTAAAAAAAAAAACATAATAACATTATATACTCATTTTTATAATTATTGTTATTTACCAAACAGCTTATTTGAAATAAAGCAAGCCATTCCAATCAAAGGTTAATTTAACTCCTCACAGATCTTCTCATAGAACTCCAATCTTTACTTATACATTATCATACCTGTTCAGTTACGCTGCCAGGAATATACAAGTTGTAACTTGACAACACTTAGATTCGAAAACAGTATTTAAATTTGTTAGTTTTTTTTCTAATACTACGTCATTAATTGATTTTTATAATAAATAAAGTATTAAATATAAATAAGATTTAGATAAAGAAGATTTGAATTAGCTATATCTTGGCAGAATGTTTTTTGGTTTTACCGTACTGTTTGTTTTATTTTTTTAAAAAAAAACTTCTATAATCCTACTGTATATAAATATAGAGTTTCAGACCAACCATCATACGAACAAGACCTGGCTGTATGGACTAAAGTCATTTGCCTTTCCCATTAGGGATAAATTAATATTATCATCCTATATAATTATATGTATATAGTATATATAAAATTATTGCAAGAAAGTTTTTGAATGTTCGGTTAACGTAAGGACAGTAATACTCGACTATTTTCTCTGATAGATTTTTTATCTATATTTTGGTATCCTATTTACGCCCTGCCTCTTAAAATAAGACATCAAGGAAGGTAAACATTTTGTAACATTGCTTAATATCGGCTATTAAATAAAAAAAATACTTAATTTCCTTATTAAAAAGTATTGAAGTCATTGTAACTTTAATAATGAATTTACCTGACTTTAATAAGTATTTTTTACCTACTCAACTAGCGTCAACCTATCTCACCAATTTATGTTTTAATAGTACTTATTTATCTATTCTCTATATATATACATATCAAATGTTATTTGCCTTCAAAAAATGTTGTCGAAGAAGAGATTTAAAATAAACTTTACTGGGTGCATTCTTGACATCATCCGGAAGGGCGATCCAAAGTAGTATAGCCTGTATTATGAAAGAATAACGGAGTATATTATAGTAAATATATTTAGTTTATATCATCTTATTTGTATTATAATCGTTTCCTTATTACAAAAGTATTGAAGTCATTCAGTCAGTCATTTTTTATCTAATTGAAATAGAACTCAACGTTTTATGTCTTAATAGTATTTTATTGTAAATATATTTAGTTTATATCATCCTGTTTGTAGTATTATTGTAGTTGTGGTTATATTTATTAGACAATAATACTAATATAAAAATATTAATGCAAAGTGGTTTTCCAACCTTGTGTGTTAATACATAAGTACCATATTACTGTCTTGGGTTTACGTGGATGTCACATGTGGGAGAATATCTAAAGTGCGAAGTCGCAATAACCGATGACATAAATATCTGCGCGCGACTGTCTACTCTATGACGCGAGCGCCCGAAACAGGTGCCCGTGAAGGACGCACCTCAACGCATCCCTCGGGAGACCGTCTGCCGCGCGACCTTCGGATTTGTTACCTTATCAATTATTACACTTGCAACACAAACCACACCAGACGAGACTGGAACTTTTTATTAACTCGAATTTTATAACGGTCATGAAGACTTGTATTTTTTATTGCAGCGAATGTACATGGCCAGTTACAATGTACAGTATTGTAAATGTATTAAACTGTTGTTTTTAAGTTTTTGGGGAATATATGAAAAATATATGTGGTTTAAAATGTAATGTATTCATGCAATTACTTCAATTATTTCAATGAGATGATAACATTTCTCGTTTTTTTTTTATTAGATTGAAAGTAACAAACGAGCACACAGTTTACCTGATGTTACCCTTGGGGACTGAGATGGATGCCTCGTCACCAGGCACCCCGGTCGAGCGGACCCATTAATTCTGTAGCTAGAAACAAACTGAAGTGTAGCTCTACCACTGTAAGAAAATAATACTTAATAATACTGTGTTTTATAGTGTTGGCACTACTTATTCATCTACTCGTTCTATTTTTTTTAAATTACGCCATAAAGACGACATTTGAAAATAAAAAAGTGAACTCGCATCTTGCATGCAACTGGTTCAGTTCAGTACGGAGTACGCAGAATTGGTACACTAGCGAGGGGCAGAACGCGGCGCTGGCAACAACAGGTGCGTGTCAAGGTCGCCCGCGGTGCAGACGGCGTAACGAGCCCCGCGGGCCGCGCCGACCGGCCGACCTTACAATTTGACGCCCTGCACTTTTTACTCAGACCACCGCTCGCCACTGCGACTGTATCGTCTCACTGCGACAGGGCTTCTTAGGCTGTGGGCTGCGTTGAAATAATTCTCAGTTTTTTATGCATTTTTTTAACAAAATTAAAGAAAGAGAGAGACTAAAGATCAGTTCAGATGATAAGCACATGTGTCCTCACTCCATAGGATTGCGATGTCCCTTCAACAGTAATACGATTATCGGTTTAGTTTCATCACCAGAAGAAACACAGAAGCGTTAAACTACTATTTATGAGGGTGTTTCTTGCGTGCATGGCCTTCCTTAACAAGGCGACTCAGATATGCATTTACAGGCATGTCTACTGCTATATTTCAGCGATCCCTACAGCTAATATTTGATTCAATGTTGACTTCATTTGACACTTTAAAGTTAATAATAATAATTATTATTTAATTACAAAAAATTAATTTATTTAAAGTAAAGAAGAACTCACTAGACTCATTTGTTAGTAACATTATTTTTTTTGGTTAAAAACTATTGTTAGTAGAAAGTACGTATAAATTTATACTATGCTGGCTTGACTGTGCCGCACGCCGAATATGCCGCACCCTTATCACATGCCATGCGAGACGACGCAAGATCTGTTTACATAAATACAGTCAAGCCTTTGAGCGATCATACTCAGGATGCTGTTGGAACTGGCCCGCACCCTGTGCACCAGAGATCTGCAAACCTCTTGCGCATGGTCGCAAAAAAGCATGCCACCTGTGCATCCGCGAACATCCCCGAAGCACTACAGAAACGGGGCAGCCCCAACAACACCCTGAACGCGTTGTTATATTGAACACGGAGAGCGCTGTACGATCTATGAGTATACTTAGCCCACAATAATAATAATAATAGTACAAAATATAAAATAGCAAACATAAAGCGGATTAGGAGAATATACTATGTTGTAATTTGCCGCAAACATTTTTTTAACAATATTTGGAGTAGCAAACGAGCGCAGTTCTTTTGATGGTAAGTGGTGGACTGATGCCCGTGAAGTATACATCCATCATTAACAAAGAACAGGATGCACATGCAGTTTTTTCTTTTCGGTCTGATGATCACTGTTAACCCGAGGGCTTTTACAGCTTCACCGGGTAGAAAGGTTCCGCGAGGAAGCCTCGGTTTAGACCGTTACCCTGTTGCTCGAGAGCGACTGACTCGAGAGTGCTCGAGAGCAACTGACTCGAGGGTGCCCGAGAGGGCCAAACCTCGGCTCGGTCAGTTGCTTCTTCTTCTGACGGATTATTAACATGCAGTGTCACGTCTGAAGACTGAGATGGTATGCCTCGTTACCCATCATAGGACTCCGGATTCCTACAATCACCATACGAACCTCGGCAGCCTTATGCCGTTATTTCACGCTGGTATTTCAGTGAGGGCGTGGTCCCATACCCCGACCGAGGTAGAGCGGACATACTCATGCTGCATCTATTTCTATTATTTAAGCACAGTTTGAAATCGTCTGTTAAATTGAATGGAATAGCAGTTCGATACGATAGTAAAATAACTGGTAAGGATCCTGTATCGGAGAAGAACATCATATAGATCATGTAGTAGTATTGGTTGTACAGTATCAAATAAAAGGTCAGCCGCAGATTTAAGTGTAAGGTTACCGGAATCGAACAGCAATTTAGACACAGTGGGCCAACATTTTTAAAGTGAATATATTAAGAATTTACATTATGACGACGGTTATGAAAATAATATTGCACGGTTATTTTGTTTTTACGGGTTCTAATTTTATTAGAATTTTCTATATTTTGAAATAATCACTGGCTTAATAAATATTTCTTGATATACGACTCTCTCCATGTTTGGGCCTAAAAGTCTTCAGGTTAAAAGTAGATAGCGCATCGTTTACCCAATTCACATAGAAGACCTTATTTTTTAATATAAAAATGATAACATTTATAAAAAAAATCAATAATAGGGTACGTTATTTAAGGACTTGGATATTTATTATCGATAGTCTTGTATATACTATTATGGGGTAGTCTTGGAGTTCATTTGATTTTGTTATCACTTAGGATTATGTATGTCACAGTCTGACACGAGGAGACATCCTTAAACTTCCTGTATGAATTTAATGATTTATTAAAGATTAAAGAAAGATATATTAATGAAGTAAATTTATTCCATTTCGTTTATGTTTAAAAAAGATCAAAAACGAGTAACGAATATAGCATAACATTACGATGAAGTGAATACGTGCTTATTAGTTATTGGGATTGAATAGAAATCCGAGAAACATTGAAAGAATTCTAATACGTAATTTAATCCGTAACATTACTTACTGGAATTGCTTATAATATTTTGTATGTATTCTATTCAATAGCAGTTTATTGCTGTAATTTGTGACTGCCATTGTAGATCATTATCCTAGACATCAGAGCATTGAGCAATCAAACCTCTTTATATACACTCTACTTCAGGCTTATGTGTTATGATTGTATGTATGTTATGTATGGTATTGTGTACACAGACATTCGAGATACTTATTGTGGATATAGAATATTTCACACGGTCACCGCTGGATGTGACATGTTTTGTAAATCTTTAGTCTCACTTAAGTAACCACATGTAGGATATATATAATTATTATTTCAAATGGTATGCAGTATTTCATACTATTTGATATATAATTTATTTGATGTTGGAAAATTAATATTATAGAAAATTTACGAGTAGGTTATTTATGCTTTGAATGTGTTTTTTTTTTTATTTATTTTGAATTACAATAAACACGAGTAACTAACGAGCACAAAGTCCACCTGATGGTAAGTTATTCATGGGGCCCATTACATCTTCATTAATCCTTGACAAGGAGTCATAATGCAGATTCGTTTTCACCCTTGAGGACGGAGGTGGAATGCCTCGTCACCTGTAATAAAGGTCGCCGGATCCCTGCGCACTCACCAGACGAAACAGCAGCATTATGCCGTTATTTCATGCTGGTATTCTATGAGAGCGTGTGCCTTCCCCGATCGAGCTGACGCATTCATTCTGCAGCTAGAAAATGCAAATTGCACCGTAGCCCTACCACTGTAAAAATTGCATGTCAGTCAAGTAGGTAGTTTTATGCGACTATGCAATAGTAAGTAGAATAATAACTTATCATCCGGTGAAAGTGTTGTCAAAGTCTCATTTAAAATTTCGTAACATTAAGATAAGACGTTATTATACGTAAATGACATCACAACCGGAACATTTAATTTGCAACAATTAAAGAGAATTGGAATACAAAAGGTGATATGTTATTAATAATTAGCATATGTGTACTTTTAAAGATAATCGACAGGTGATGTTTAATTTTAATTCAAATTTGGATGTGAATTTTAAGTCTTAATTTGTTTTTTTATTTTTAAAGTATCACTCCATATCCACGACTTTGTTTTAAAAGTTAGTAGAGGTCATAAAATTATCCAAGAGTTGTAATTGGGGTAGATTACTTAGTCGCGATCCAAGCGTACAATGCCCTAAATCAATATTAGGCTATAACACAAATTATCGGTCTATGGAAATACTAGTTTAACCTTTCGATCATATGCTTAAATTTAAAGCAAATGTGGAGTAAATTTTTACGGCAAACAAGCAAGCTGCTTACCTGGTAGTCAGTTAACAGCGCCGGTTGTAAGTATCCTCAACACTAGAAGAGTTTCGTGATCGTTGCTGGCCTTTAAAATAGTAGTAAGCTCCCTTTTTTGAAAGCCCCTAAATCGTATCGGTTCGGAAATTTTAATTTTAATTTGAAGTTAGCCGTGGCTGTTAGCTTCGTGTAAAGCGCAGATTGTAAACCGTTGAGACGATGAGACAAACAACGTTTTAGTGGTAAACATAAATGATAAATTTTAAATCTTCGCAAAGCCAGTGAATCAAGCTAATGGAAAAGTGCCTGGCCGTCGATGATTCGAGATACTCTTTGTTGAATGCGGTCAAATGAAAGGAGCTGGTTCTGGGGTTCCTCGTTCCTGAGATGAGTACAGTATACCATGTGAGAACACACTGTGTATGGTGTACGGTAATACTGAGTGTTTACCCTTTTCATGTTTAGGACTTTATATTCTCTAGGGAAAAATGGATAGGATTTATATATGTATATCCCTAAGTATGTCTCTCTTAGCATCATGTAAACACGAATAGAGTCCGTAAAAATAAGCTATTATTTGGCTCGAAATGATTTGTGCAGTATTTTTTTTATTACATTGACTAACAAACGAGCACACAGTTCACCTGATGATAAGTGATTCCTGCGGCTAATGACAATACATGCATCCTTACTTATCCTATCTATTCATTATACAGCTAGAAATAAGTGAATTTGTTACTTGTTGAAGTTACAGAGAGACGTATACGCAAGAATATCGCTTTAAACTGTTCAAACACCACATCGACACCATCTCGATGGTCGACAATCCACCGGTTTATACCGCACATGAAAGAAATGTGAAATTGACTTCCAGCAAGGGTGTTTCCTTCTAGCTACAAAAGTAGGGTCTACCATTTAAAAGCGTGTTTGGCAGCAGCCCTGGTGTTGCAGGAATTTATGGGCAGAGGCGACCTGGTATGGTGAACTCACTCGTATGACCATTTTGCATTTAAATGTATCATTGATGACGATTGTAGGTGTAACTTATTCCTAGATTAATCATACCTTGCTACAACATGAGTGGGTCAGCTTGATCGTGGACGACACTCTCTCAGAATACCGACGTGAAAAATCGGTATAACGCTGCTGAGTTTCATGGTGAGTGTAGAGATTCGAGGTACCAATTAAAGGTGTTGAGATATTCATCTCTGTCATCAGATGACAACGATGACAGGGATGGGATCTTGAATCTTTCTTGAGAAAGAGAGAGAGTAGATATCATCAGCAGTAATAACTTACCATCTAGTTCCTTTGTTAAAAAAAAAACAAAATGAAATTGTCGTAGGCCGTAGATATCACTAAATTTTAGATAATATTCACTTATTTGTTTACTCCAGATTCCATAAAAATATATTATACAAGTATATCTAATGAACGTAAACGCTAATTAGTTGCTCAACACCGTGGATATTAAATATAACAGTATTTTACAGAATAGAACTCGTGTGAGTGAAACAGATAGGTGGGCGAGGCGAAAGTGAGTCTCCTTACAAAGTTACAATGTAACTTGAGGCCTATGTTAACTTACATGTTCCCGACTAGGCGATGTATGAGGATAATTGTATTCTATTTAGTGAGGCGTGCTTGCTATAAATATGTATAAATATGTTAATATGTTAGCTACGTTGCCAAAGAAAATGTTAACAAGCGATATGCAACAGCTTAATAAGTAGGCTTAAACATCATAAAGGTCTCTTTTACAAAATATTTTATGGTTCAGATATTGGTTAAGTTCCTCATAATCCATTTTTTATCGTTACTTTCTAGCTAAGTAATTACATTTAAATACACACAAAAAAATAAGTACAGTGGGTTAAACCGTAGGGTAGAGCAACGCAGCGGTTGTAAACTAATGCTCAATCCCGATCCGAGCCGAACTTTTCGTGCTTTCGGACCACGCATTCATATAATAACAACGTAAAATAATAAATTGATAATATCCATATACGTGTCATACATATGTATATGGTCAATACTAAGTTACTATATATAAATATGTATGTATATATATCTATATATGTTTAAATGATATTAATAGCGTAGACGCCTCTTAAATCCACACGGTAACCACTTGAATGTACATCATTCAAGTACGCTAACAGTAGGCGAATAGCGTACCATTCCCATTGAACTCTTCTATGAGAGACCAACTTGGATATCAATATATAATTGATTGTATTTTATTGCAGCTAACTTTAACAAGAGTTTATCTTGTCGATAAATATCTAGAATAATATTTCTCACTTAAATACGCTACCAAATTTGGAGGCTGTATAATGTTTGATTGCGTTAATCTCGTGTGATATACCGTCTTTTGAAAAGATTAATAATTCATCTGCGCTTATCGGATTTTGAAAATATTATATGGTATGATGCTAATACTATAGTAGTCTTTCAAATTAAAAAAAAAAACACCAATTCGGGTTCGAAATGCCCGGGATTGATTGTTGATTTATATGCAGGTAATCGTAGAATAAATATACGAGTACAATTAAATTTACAAATGATTATCTTTTTAAATACTCATCTTTACCCGGTAATTAATTATTATGTGCATTACTTAAAGAAAGTAGCAGGGTACGTGTGACTGACACATCCTGTATTACTTTCTGCGATCCATGACCTCGTGTATGCGGCCAGACGTGCACTTAGCATGTTCGGCCGGCCGAAACGTGATCTCGCAAATCGCAATGGCCCGTCTAGTGTCTAGACGTCGGAGGCCGCCCGTCTGGCCTGCCCGTAGCCTGCTGGCCCATACAAAGCCACCAATTATCACTACACTAGCAGACGCTATTCGGTATACGCAAATCGAATCATGTGCACCGGGCACATTCATCATGCAAACAGTCGTCTAGCGTACGATAATGAGACTCTTTATCGAGTGCGTTAACGTCGACCGCTCGTGTTACGCGCCAGCGTTTCGTAATCGAACGGATTATATGACTTACAAAACAGACGGCGAAGTAGACGGTCGTCAATTGAAATCGCCGAGAAAAACTACACGCAGAGGCGGCATAAAAACCAACGTAGACGCGGATGTGCTCCCCGCGTAAAAACTAGTTGCATCCACTTGCTTCTAGCAGCGAGTCGTCTTGGGAGTCCCTTTCAACGCATCAATAGTCAAACCACTTACGATGACGTACATAATCTAGTTCCTCCAATTAATATTCATTTGTCCTTTTGTGGTATTACATATTTCGATAAACACAGAAATTATGGTTCAATAAAGACATAACAAATATTAAAATGCACATAACAAGTGCGAACTAAATAATAATGAATAATTAAAAATAATATTGGATTCCAACAATTCCGAAAATGTATATGTATAAACGTGTTCGTATTCTGGCTATAAGTTTAAATAATGTCGTCGCCTTGTTATCTATAACGTTTTGCAATTTTTGTTTAATTATTTGCAGCCGGGAAATGGAAATTCCCGTGGACTTGATTGAAAGTATTCACAAGAAAGAAAGTCCGTCTAACCATACTCGACACGCGGGGAGACGGACTTGAATTATAATTATCTCGGCGTAGTTAATATCCGACATCATAATTGATATAAGGCGTGAGGATATAAGCAATCAACCTTAGGTACATTGTAATATATTTACAGGATTTTTTACTCATTTTTGGATTGTGGACACATAATAGCATTTTAATCGTTTTTTTACTAACGCTCGCCTGCCAGATAGAACATAATTTCCTCCTTGTATCTTGTCATTCACCTACAATGTCATACGACTAAAATTATTTTTCCATATAGCGATGTTTTATTTACATTTTTCTGTGGCGACACCTTTTTTTAAACCTATTTGTTGCTACAGGCAACTTATTTTGTAAAGGTTGAATACAAGATTTGTCTTTGTCCTAGTATATATTGATACAAACATTAATCGTGTAATTTTTTTGACGTTTTTTCCTATTCAATTCTAATTCTAAAATATAATATTATTCAATTTAGAGATATTTTATTAAAATCATATATAAAATTACACTAATTATGTTACTTAACAAAACATCTGTTTGTCCTCTATAACAGTAAGTATGAGTTATTAACACCTTATAACATTTAACGAGCTTAAATAAAGTAGGACCGATCGCTAGTGACAAATCGTTTGTAATTGGCAAGTTGGCAGCATCACTCATCCATCGCGTCCGGCCGTCTCGCAGACAAGGTCGCCTAGGACGAAAGAATAATCACCCACAATTAAGGCAGGTCGCAAAACTGCATGACTAAACTAAATAAAAATGACATCACATTGTAAACTACGCTTGCATAATGTTCTGAAAATAATGACGGATACGCGCTGAAGGTCGAAAGAAATAGTTCGCTCATTATTTATTTTAACAGCGCACGTCTTTGTTTTTTTGTTTTCATTCCGACAGATTACAGTGGTTTCGGGATGTTAAGGGGCAGAGCCGCCGTAGCGTCATGTGCGAGAAGTTAGTTATGCTCCTTAACAGCGAAATTTGTTCCCATTCAACGATGTACGCGTTATGCGATCTAACAGAGCTGAGTGAAAAAATATTAAGACTGCCTTACAAACGAAGTCTTACCACCGTCTCTCGGTTCGCGGAAACTAGGACAATACATCGTGTGACCGTCTTTATCGATTCATTTGCCTACACGTGGTGCAATTGAAAACTTCTTTGAATTGCGCCGCACTCAGTTAGAGGAAAGCTGTGTATTATGAAACATGAATACTTAACTTTCTTGTTATGTCTCCTCTCTATTCCATTCATTTCTATAAGCGGTAAAGAGCGTTGGACTCTTATGTAAACATATTAAAAAGAACACGTATGTAAAGTCTAGTTTTATTATTGGTTTTAAAAATGTTTAATGATTTTAAAGATCTAATATAATAAAACATAATGCTGCTGTGTTTCGATGGGTGAGTATAGGTGTATTCGGAGACTTGATTACATGTATTAAAGTATTTCATCTCGTCCTTAGGGATGATAACGTGTGTAGGTACATCTTGAATCTTTGTTGAGGTCGGATGTAGATATCATCGGTTACTGCCGTCACTTGCCATCAAGCGAACTACGTGCTCGCATATGGTAATTCATTTAAAATATACATTTCTGAACATAAAATAGATTTATTCTACAATAGTATCCTTTGCTACCTGAAGAATTTATCTTGTTTTTAGAACAAAAGATTTTGTTTATTATATTAAGAGTAACAAACGAGCACACTGTTCACCTGATAGTAAGTGACTCCTGCGGCCCGTGACATTCATCCATGAGAAGGAATCATAATGCAGACGCGTTGCCACCCTTGAGGACTGAGACGGAAAGCCACGTCAACAGTAATGAAGGTCTCCGGATCCCTACACTCACCAGACGAAACACAGCAGCATTGTGCTGCTATTTCAAGCTGGTGTTCTGTGAGGCAGCATCTCTACCACTGGTCGCAGTTAAGTAAAAAATATTAAGACGAAAAAAAATTGTTAAATACATACAACTTAAAATATAAGCTGACAATCATCAACTCGAAAATGTTTTAAAAGGTCAATTAACTATTTAATGAATGTATGTCAATCAACGTATATTATACTATATGCACTTGAGGACACATTGGACAATGGTTGACGAAACACATCCTGATTTTAACTCTAAAGAAGTTTCTTCAGTTGACACGTCGGCAGATTTATTAAACGGTCGGCCTTATGGATAATCTGCTTTGTTAAGAAAGTCTAGTGCGTTTCAATGTCTATTCTTTATCAAACGTAACAATGTGAAACTATTTGCAATCAAAATTGGAATCAAGAATGGGGACATTGTTATTTTTGCTGTTTATATGCCGATTTACATTTTCTTAATACAGAATATTCAGCTGAAATAATGCAATAAAGGCATGTACTGTATTCAAAATTTCATTCATGATTTCTTATATTTACGCGAATATTGCACATTGTATAAAGCTAATTTTAAGGGTTTTAAACTTTTTATCCCGACCTTTCCAGTGTTTTAATCAGGGCTTGCAGTGTTATGCCTGTTTTAGGATTTAATTTTATCAGTCCTCCCCGTGACCATAGGTATTGCAAAACAACGCAAAACCGTCGGGATAAAAAAGTTGAAATAAAATACGTAAATTTAAATTTATGCTATAATTTTATTAGGTTTAACGGGGGCAGGGTATGGTTAATTATTCTAATGCTCCAGCTGTTGGTTAAATTGGATTGTTGATTAGGTCTTGCGCAGATTTTAATATTCTACGAATCAATTTAAAGATTACTCTTACATGAGTTACTAACAGGGTGCAACATAGGTATACTATATTTAGATATAGGTATAAATGGATCAATGCTATATGGTCATTATATATATATATATAATGACCTTTTATTTATATATACTTTATTTTTTTGAGGTGACTTTTAATTTAAATAAAAATAAGTAATTTTAAGACAATGTGTTACACCCACTTGGGCAATATTGGGAATTCTGAGCAATACAAAAAATTATATATATTTATGTAATAAATTTACAGTTCTAAAGTATGCAACTACAGCAAATATTTTAGTCTGTATTACAAAAGGCTCCTAGAAGTAGTTATAAAACGGTTAATAAGAAAATAATTCGTGATATTACTAGAGGAGTACTATGTTCCAAACACGTTAAAGAAATTTATCTGCGTCTAGGCTTACATTTCAATTATGGGTTTCGCTTAGTAAATCTGCCTTAGGCTTTGTACATGAAAATAAGAAAAATGCAACGCGAAAGTTTTAAAGCAAATAAAAAGAATATCATTGCGGCCAAACATTTTATAAAAGCTTAATTCCTTTTAGAAAATGATCTAATTCGTGTGAACACTTATCTACTTGCGCCCAGTAATATGTATGAGCAAATAGAGGCAGTAGATAACATATTCAAGAAAAAAAAAAACCTTTTATAACAGATGCACATCCTTGACTGGTACCATTCGATGGCCGTTTGAAGGTTATCATTGTTTTCATTTTTTACTAAAGTTATTAAAAGCGCAATTAGAAATATGAGAAACTGTAAGTTCACGATAGTTTGAATATTGAACATCTAGAATTTGCTGGTGTGCATGTGCCAAGAATGATTACCATGTTGTTCTTACTTGTCGAGCGAGTTTATGAACATGTAACTATGGTAGTCGTTCCAATAGACACAAACAAGACTGGAGACTCTTCTGATAGAATTACTCATTACTAAAGACCTATTTCATCAGCAACAATCATTGATAATTTACTGGACAGACTATTTGATAAACAGATATCGGTCAGTTATTTTCAAAGCAGGTTTCTCTACGATGAGTGTATTAATGTGTCTCAAACAATTTGTTAAATATTATATAGACAAGAAAACACCAGTTAACGGTTGTTGTTTTTTTTATTTGTCCAAAGCATTTGACCTATCTATTATGACATTCTTTCGAAGTTTTGTTTGGAAGAAACGAAGCTACCTTAAAGATTATGGGCATATTTAAATTTCTGTATTTAAATTATTTCAAATTACATCAAATTAAGGCTCGTTTGTCTGAGGATTGACTCTTTCATACAAATAAGCAGATGAATTTCACAGAAATTTAAGATGTCATTTATCTATTATACATTATGTAATTTGTTTATATCTAACTTTTAGCTGCTTTAAATTAATATATATATATATATATATATATATATATATATATATATATATATATATATATATATATATATATATGGCTGAAAATCAGCGCTGTGTTACATTACTGTAGCACAGCATATGCTGAGCCAACCCCTTTTCGGCAAAAGGTATTTTTTTCAAAAATAATTATTTCTTAGAGCTTATTGCCAATCTTTTTACTTATACATTCTATAGGTTAGGTATACGAGGGCTTAAAACGTTCTGCTGGTACATCATAATGCGTTTATTATGTTGCTGCGTTTGTCACCACAGTAAAGCCCATCAGGTATGTTTGTTAAAGTACAGTTATACGAAAGCATATAACAGCGGCTTCGAAGATGATTTAGTGGTATTCTAAAAGCGCTGGTTGAGATGAACTGTCATCAGGCACTCGAAAGATATATACGTGCGTCAAGGTGTACATAATCATTTATTATATTATATAAATATATACTTTAATATCAATCAATGATCTGAAATAAAGAATGTATATATATAAATATATAATCTTATTCATTCACAAAGAAAGACTTGCTACTGGGGACAATCACAACATTTAAAACTGAGTTATACCAATTTCTGGACTGAACAAATGTGGCTTGAACTTGGCACTTTGAGTGTGAACTCATGGCCAGCTACGATGACGTTACGGTTGCTCGAACTACTGTACTGAAGTCATGCTTTTTTAATATAATATTTGAAAGGTCATCTTAAAATATTAACGAAGAGATATTTTTTAAGGTGGCGTCATAAAGGTATGCGCAAGTCTGCAAACTTAAAAATTAACATTAGTTTTTTGTGTTCGTCTGATCAGTGACTTGAAAAATGACTCACAGGCCACGGCAATAGGTATACAATTAACACATTTGCCATATCCGGCGCTTATAAAAACTCAACACAAAATGTCCCCCGTGAAACTGCTGACAATTTATCAAATTATCAACGAAATTGCGGGTCTGTCGGTTTGTTCCGCCAAAATTGTTCGTCGAACACCGGCTCATGTTTGTCAACTCCTCCTCGTCTAGACATGATGGCATAATGATTGTCTACAGTCTGTAGCGGTGTCTGTGGCTATGTTGCGTGTCATGCTGAACAATAGAGTGTATTTCATTCTTTTATATATTCCCATCACCTGTCTAAGATGAGAGTAATATTTTTGGATTTGAATTCTCATCGCCCGTTTTACAGTTATCAAGTATGTAATATTATTTGAAGGAGTATACTGCATGCATGCATACATAACGTGGTACAATTTTTTTGTAAGGTAACAGTTTGGATATTTTGAAATGGACGCTCTGTTATTTCATTTGTATTACGGTTACAAATGAGCTCACGTTTTATCCGAGGGTCAGTGAGTTATGCATATGATTCTACATCTGACATGTTAAAAATCATATCTAGACGCAGACTTCAATCGATGGATTCTGCTCAGATGGGCAGCATTCGGGTAATTGCAACACACACTCGTCCGATACACCTCAATGGCTATAAAATATTCTAGTGCATGTTGCCAGTGATGGCATACGGTACTCTGGCATGGTCCTTTACTGTTGAAAGTGTGAGAAAGCTCAGAATTATTCAGCGAGCTATGGAGCTAGCTATGCTTGGTATTAATTTGCATATTAGACTACGAAACGTAGATGCACGCAGTAAAACGCGGGTGAACAACATAGATTAAAAGATCAGCAAAGTGTTCAACAAAAACCGTACCAACAAAAAATGTCACTGGGCTGGTCATGGCTCGTGGAACCGACGGAGAAGAGAGGTTCTCGAGTGGCTGACCCCTGGCTGGGAGAGTAAGATGACCCCCCACCAGATGGAGCGACGACCTATGCAAGTTTAGCAGGCAGTTGATGGTTGAAGGTAACGTAGGTTCGTGCCTTGTGGAATATTATGAGAAAGGCTTGGGTTTAGCAGGCGGCTGATGATAATGATATTAAACAATTGTTTTGAAATCAAGTGGAAATTAAATTACCATAAAACAGTCCTAGGTTCAAATACCAGCTAGAATTAGCTTTTCCTTTATTATGAAAGAATGGTAGAGTCGTGCTACAGCTAGTTCGACCGGGAAAGGATCACGCCCTCACAGAATACCACCTTGAACGATTACCAAAACGTTTTGGATGGTGATTATAGGGGAGTGAGTGGGGGGGGGGGTACAGTGTACAGTTATAAAAATTCGCAAAGTGTCCTAAGTTAACTGTTTTAGTTATCATTTTACTGATCATATACTTGAGTTTTATATCTATGTCATTAAATAAACGAACTGTTATCTCAAAAGAGGTAGACAACAAAGTGCAACATTATATCTAAAGTTTATAAGTTTTAAAGCGGTGATAACCTATTTGTTTGGATATTTTATTTAAGATTTAGTAGTTTGGGTTTATATTTTTATACGTTACACAAACGAGCATACAGTTCACCTGACGATAAGTAATAACTACATATCATGAAATACACTTATATAGTTTCTCCTGAGGACTGAGATTGAATGCTTAATTAATATTTATTAAGGGGCCGGTGCCCTACACTCGCCATAAGAAATCCAGCATTAGTATTTCACCCTGTTATTCTGTGAGGCCGTGGTCCTACCCCGATTGAAACGACCCATTCAAACCGCACTAAGAAATTATCTGTAGCGTGGCTTTATCACTTTTTTTTATACTATATGTCTAAGTTACTTGCCCTAAATGTCTTATTTACGAACGAACATAGCGTTATCTTGTGGCGTTCTTCTCGTGGCTTTATATTCTCCACAGTGGCAGTTGCAATTATAGTGTCATAAACATTCGCTTAAACACACATGCACTCCCTTGCGATCACCTTCCTAATTCCGATGTAAGGCTCATGCAACAAGATTGCAGGCTGATTCAGTCTCAGGGATGAGAAAGCCACGCCTATACTATATACATACATACTATATATAGAACAATATGTGATGCTTAAATAAATCTTCCTAAATCTAATCCTATTCTAAATCGGAATTGAACCTAGGATAGAACCCATAGATTGATAACTAAGCCATATTTGGGTTGCTATGTCAGATAATCTCCTCGTGGTGCACCTTGGGCACAAACCGACAGCCTCTGTGACAGCTGATTGATGGCGAATAATCTGACGGATGGGCGTGTCTCTGGGTGTCCTTCTGATGAGCAGAGATCATACTGGAGAATCAGTAAATCCGGTTGATGTCATGGTCATATCTCGCGCCTTCGATCGGGAACAGGGGCCTTGCCTCGATTGTTCGCCAAGAGGAGAAAGCCTTTATAAATTACCGGGGGCGGTATGAGGGTGCACTGTACGTGTGTAGTGTTTAATGAAGGGCTTGGGCCCTGGTGGTCGCGTCGTCGGGGTGATAGCTCTAAATATGGTTCTGTTCATATGGTGTATTGATATTTATCTGCTCTTTGTTAAATGGAAACATAATATTGTACTTAAAGTTGATATAACTATTTCGAGTTGCTATGTCCATCCCAACATGCTTGGACAGATATAACAAGCTTATTAAGTCCCAAAAAAGCCCATCGCTGTGCAGGGGGCCGAAAGATTTTTGTTTTCTACAAATTAGCTTCGGCTGAGAATATAACTTAAGAACCATGAGTCTTGCTCTGATATTTTTTATGAAACTAAGATGGCTAAGCACACGGTTCAATAGTACAAGTGACGACGTGATACGCCCCATAAAAACTTACATCGGTCCTCCACAAGAATTCGCGATGCATACAAAACAAATATTCATTAACAACCAAAATTACATTTAATCATCATTGTCATACTTAAATTTGGATTATTAGGAAATTAGGATACACAATGTTCAAATTATCCGTCTGTGTATTGGTTAAATTATACGTTGGCAAAGCGCAGAAGCCACTAATTTGTGTGGATTTGTAGAACAGCAACGGAAATCACTGTCCAACTGATTTACTGCGGCACGGTGATCGAGCGCCGGCCGGTAAATCAGTTTGAGATATCAATCTACTTATTAATTCAGTTATGTCTAGGCACAGACTGCTTGGCAAATCAATTACACTCAAGTCAACATTGACTGGTTAAAAACAAATAAAAATTTTGCACTAGACATTATAGGCAGCGATATTTCTCTCTCACGAGTATAAGTATTTTTTTAAATTTAAAACAGAATATTAAATTATTCAAAGTTAAAGCAATTTTCATGAATACTCAAAACAAAAAGCATTTTTTTTAATTCTGTAAATTGATGTTTTTTTTAAAAGTATTGTTCTTGTCTATTTGTCATAAACACTTAATTTAATAAATTGTACTATTTTTGATGTTAGTGTAAAATATACATATATGAAAATAAAGGTGGTTAAGAGTAAATTAAAATTTCGATTTCGAAAAATCGATTGCTACACGTACAACGTTCATTTGAATATCAGCCACTGGTGTAATCAGGAGTGCCTTAAGACAATCCAAATTATGGTGATGTTTAGCGCATGCTTTTCCCTCCAAATGTTGCCATATTTTGTAATCCAACGGGCTTAAGTCAAAGTTGGAGAAAAAGTGGGAGCGCTTCAGCCAGTCTTTTATCTTAAGATGGCGTGAAAGTTCCTTATTTAAAATCATATCGTGATAGTATTCAAAATTTAAATCTATTAAGGATGTGACGTAACTTATGATCCGAACATAAATATTAAATACGCGAACTTTGAAAGTTGTCGTACGTTTGTTTAGTATTTAAAATACAGGGAGGGGAAGGAAACATATATCATTATAAAGGTAATATGCCATAGATGTGCACAAAAAGTAATGTGTACATGTTGCTGCAGGTAAAATATTGACTAAAGTTCGATCACAATTAATACTAGTAAATATAATAAGCAAGTTTTTATATTTTATACTAATCAGTTCATCCCCTATAATATTTAAGAGAAAAGTATTCAGCCACCAGAGATATTGTTTTGTTATGACTCTTAGAAAAATATATAACATATATTCGTATATCTTTTGTTACAAAGTCCATTACGAATCTTGCATTGGATCTAAACGTGGTCTTAGGTAGAAATATAATTTTACACAATAAATATTTTGTCTAACAGTCATGTCTACTAGTAAACATATCCAGGAGTTTTGCGCACGCAATTCTAAGCCACCAATTTTCCATGTTAGTCATATATATGCATTATGATTCTTTATTCAGGATAAATATGTGTATCATAAAGCGCTAGAATCACTTACCGTCAGGTTTACTGTTTGCTCGTTTATCATCCATAATACAATAATAAAAAAACTGTCTCACAGTCCACAGGTTCCTAATAGGCCAATTTTTAGGCGTTTTGACGATTCTAGACGTATTAGATACTAGCTAGGCCCGTGACTTCGTTTGCGTTGACTAAAGGATGCTCGGTATGTCTCATGTAATGCAACGCTTGTTTTGGAAGTTTTAAAGGGAAACAATTCCGTCATACATGATTTTTGCGTAACTTTAACCGTGTAGACAGCACACGCAACGAAAGCTCTCATTAGGAGATTTTTTCCTCTTTTACAACATTTTTCATTGATGCTCCACTCCTATTGGTCGTAGCGTGATGGTATACAGTCTATAGCCTTCCTCGATAAATGGACTATCCAACACAAAAATAATTATTCAATTCGAACCAGTAGTTCCTGAGATTAGTGCGTTCAACCAAACTCTTAAATTTTATAATATTATCTAATTCCACAACATCTTCGTATTCTCTCAGGATAAAAATAAGAGGTAAGTAGAGGATCGAGTACAAATTATGTGAAAATAAAAACTTATTGCTTCATCAACCCTGAGGACTAAGTTGGTTGGTTAAACGTCTAGTAATTGAATTACCAGTAATTGAATCATTCTTGTAATTCATTCATCAAACAAAACATCATAATCTATACTTCCTTTAATTTTTTGTAAAGAAATAGTCCTTAGGTGAAAGCTCGTACGTATTGCGACTTTTAAGCTGCAGCTTGGCTCTATCACGTATATTTCTCTTATTAGCTGGCATTAACAAACTGTTCGCTAGAAGTCACAGGTTTCAAAGGTCTGAAACGAGTTCACGCAATTATCATCATAAATATTGTTTAGGATGATAATTGCGAAGTAACATACGATCCGACTAGATATATTAAATAAGTGAACTTTAAAAGTTTAGTATTTAAAATTGCGATGTAACATACAATCCGTCTAGATATATTAAATAAGTGAACTTTAAAAGTATCTTTGTTTAGTATTTAAAATTAAAGAGTATTACGTATGTCATTGGAAAGGTACTGTGGTAAAAATGTGCACAAATAAGTCATGTGTACATGTTGCTGCAGGTAAACTGTTGGCTAAAGTTCGATAACAAGCCATACTACTAAATGTAATAAGTAAGTCTTTATATTTTACACTAATCAGTTTGTCCTCCATAATATTTACGATAAAGTATTTAGCCATCAGATATATTGGTTATGACTCTAAAAAAATATATATTTCTCTTATTAGCTGCCGTAAACAAAACTGTTACTAAAATTCAAAGGGTCCAAAGACCTGAAATTAGTTCACGCAATTATCGTCATGATAAATATTATTTACATAAGTGATTACACCTAGCACCGTAATTTCTAACAGTAATTATTTCGATATCCGAGTGTTTTATTCATGATCATAGTTAGTTGCGATATTTAGAGGAATGCAAATAAAGATCTAGTCTAGTTGCAGACGTTTACCGAATAAAACTGTCAGTTATATATTCGCCGGTAGTAAGAACATCTGTTCTAAAAAGATAAATATTATCACAAACTCAATCCATTTGATGGAAATTCTATCTCACACGTTTTTCACGAGTACTCTTTAATTTGAATTTCGTGTGTAATTTCAAAAAGATAAAATTTCGTTAATTTTAACATTAAGTTAAACGTGATACCTTAATTTTGAGAAATAAATGAGAGCTAAGTGAGTTCCGCAATAAAGTCTCATAGCTCCTCTCTTTCAAAGTGGCGTTCTACTAATCCTGGACATTTTTTAACGACGATACACGGAAGGTAAATGGTGACTCAACGAAGATCCAAGATGTAGATGCGTTATCGTTCTTGAGGATCCAGGTGAAATAATTTGTTACTTGTGTTTGGGTCTCCGGATCATATTTTCATACATTCCAACCCATCCAATACTCGTCTTATGAGCAGCAGCTGGTATTTCACGCTAGAATTCTGTGTGGAATTCACAATATATGTATATATCCCTATATGTAAGCTAAAGAAATATACTATAATTATCAATCGATTACAATGCGTTTGCTAAGAGGAGAAACAAATCATAAATTGAATATTAAGACGTTCTTAGAACTTTTAGGTATATATGTAAAATATTTTTCACTAGGCTCATTCATATTACTGTACGAATTTGCTGACGAGTTCTTTTTTGTCAGTTTAAATCAGTTGTCGTACGGTATCAATATTGGATTCTGTAACAGCAGTCGCCGGCCTACCTACACGTAAATCGTCATAGAATCATCAGATACACGTCCACGTCTAAAATTCCATGAGTTAAATTCATTGTATTAGCGATACACAATTTTCTAAAGGACGCCACAATGAAAAATCAAACGTTAGTCTCGCAAATTAAAAAGACACATGTTCCCAGAGAGTTCTAGCTTCGAATTCCGTAATCGCTATTTTTTTTAAAATTGTAATTGACCAGTTTCAGTATGCCCCACGTATAAGTCGATATTGGTTCCAATTGAGATTAAAACCTACTATCCATTAGTATATTCTTGAAACAACGTAGTAACTAAAAAAATAGTTTACAGGCACTAAATATACAAATAACTTTACTTAATACATAACATTATTTAATACATGGTATAAAATATACATATAACTAAAATATTTAATGACAATATGGTTTTGTTTATCGCGCATTCTTAACATATCTATGTGACAAATTTACCCGTTTATAGCTTCAATGTTTACTCGCATTATTTCGGTGGTGATACAACGCGTACGATCTACTTAGCGTGCAAATATACAAAAATAACGGTACCACACTGATATTGTATTCGTTGCGAATACACCACAGCGTGTTTCAGAAATAGCCTTAGCTGGCGAGGTGAGCAAGTGCAGCGTAAGTTGTCGTTTCGACCAAATTCTTGGCATCGCGCACCCACCCGCATATTTGTATGGTTCAAGACTTGCCTTGGAATTTGTTAATGGCCGGTATTGAGTAGTTGGTTAATGGTGAACGGAGCGGACGCCGGACAAGCCCCCGCTCGCCGAGACTGTCGGAAACTAATTTGCGTACAGTTGGGGAAACAATTAGTCGCCCCGTCTATGGAATTTAATATGCAGTTTGTATTAGACAATACAAGGATTAAGGTGATTAGGTAGGTCTAGACATTTGCGCCTGGTACTGAGTGGTACATTTGCGTGTGGAAAAAATTGTAACATGGTAATTATTTAATTTCAGGGGAAGATCTACAGAACTGCATGGGGCTATAATCAGAGTACCCTCATGTAGCTATTGCGTGTATTCTGAGTTTGAATTGGATCCAGGACAAGATTTATTTATTAAAATTTTTATATTATTTTTTGCCTTTATTTTCAAAAAGGTACAATAAGCCAATTTAATGCATACTCTACCAGTCAACCCAATCACCAGTCATCCAATCAATAGAAAAAATAACATCAACAGCATTGGCTGGCACTACGTAATAAAAGTATGCTAAACTAAGCATGTTAAAACTAGAATCTGTGTATATTTATATTCTTTATAATTTACATATATTACTTAAAATCTAAATTACAAGGAATAAAATATTTTAAACAATAAATATACCAATAACATCATAAATAAAATACTTAAGACAATATTATAAATCAGATAATAAATACATAATAAAACTTAATCTGCATAATATATATGCTCTGACTGAGTGATTCATCATTCCAACTTTAGGGGGTAAAATAGATCATAAAAATTTTTAGAGAACTTTGTCTGAACTAAGAAGCATGAAATTAAATTTTAAGTCTTTTAGGATAAAATAAAGAATTACGCGTTTTAGTAATAAACTAAATTCTTGTAATATTGCAAGTAAGGGTACTTAGAAAATTGGTGTTTATTTGTTATAATCCAAGAGTCACGCATCGTAATGTTCTAGTAGAATCAGAATGGGTCGGGGAAAATATTTTAACGTTTTTTATATACAAATTCAAGATATTCTAAATCATAGTTTATTTACATTTGATTATAATGTAAATGTGCCATTTTGTTCGACAACTTGTTGACATTTTGTATCTAGTATATATAGACAATCCAATTGCTGTAGCAATTTTGGGACTTCTGATCAAAAAACTGCGACAACTATTTTTGACAGACCTCTCTTGATGTCAACCTAACACTATGAAAACTATATCGAGAATGCTTTAGCACTTCGCAATCAAGCTCTCTCAATATTTGCTGAGTGGCTAAAGATGTATGTGGTCTGGCGTTATCATGAAAAACCACAGCCTTTCTGTTGATCAATTTCGACCGTTTTTTCTTTATTTCTTGCTTGATTCTCATCAGCTGTTAGCAGTAGAGATCGGAATCGATGGTTTTACTGGATGCAAAGCTCATAATGAATGATTCCCTTTGAATCTCACCATACACACAGAATCACTTTATTGTGAGTTAATCCAGGTTTTCGCTATAGTCTGTGGTGTTTGGCTGCTCTTTGACCATGATCTTTATCGCACGTTCTTGTCGTAGGTAATACACTTTTCATCACCAGTGATTAATCTTTTAAAAAACGGTTCGGTATCGTGACGTTTCAATAGAGAATCGCAAATGAGTACACGATTCATTAGGTTTCTTTCAGTGATCGCGATGATACCCAAATATTGAGCTTTTTTGTATATCCAAACTATTTCAAATCTGTTTTGTGGTCAACGCGTAGCTCCTCAGCTATATCGTAACTACTAATATGCCAATTTTGCTACTTTTCTCCTTTTTCGCGGCTTGTGTCGCATTTTTTCCTTTTTGTAATAAAACTTTAAAATATATTGAATTTATTTATTAGATTCGAAATAGTGCGATACCGTTTTTACGTCTTATTTTTCTGGTTTTAAAATATTTTCCATTTAATGATACAAACAGATACAAACAGTACAACCAAAGAGATTTAACAACAACATTTTACTTATAAAATACGAAAAAACTTGTGAATATGATTATCGTTGACCGATGTTATTTCTCCTTATTATTGTTGATGATGTACCTAGATGGTATGGACCGCATTCATCATTTGACATCAGGTGCTCGGACTTACCTCTATTTTTTATATTGTTACCGATGCTATACATTCGCGGAGAACTCTCACGATGAATGGAAAACAATAACTCGAGTAACAAAGGTTCTTTATTTCCTTATAAAACCGAAAACGAATATATTTATGGTTTCTTTTGAAACAAGATAATACGAAGTATATAATTATGTATCAGGGAACTCGCTTCACAAGATTTTATGTGGGCTTACAGTATAAGTATCCGGATCGTAAGCCGTGAGATTTAAGGAGGTTCTTGTGTGTGTCAATTACTGTCACTGTGAACGGTAAACGGCACTCAAAAGGCAATTTTCGACAGTCCACAGCTCCGTTCGTTGCTTTCGTTTGAGACCTGAGACTTATAAAAAACTACATCCCCTCCCTTTTGTCTGTCTCATGCTTATTCATTCTGTTACGAGTCAATTTGTTAATTGGTTAATTTTTTATAATAGTATATGAATTCATCATCAATTAAATATAATGCATATGCAGTATAGATAAAAGATACTGTTACTAAATTAAACGATTACAGTAAAGAATATTTCAAATCAATAAAAAAACTTTATATTGAAGACGTAGGTATGTATGCCGCAAGCCGCAGGGGAGATTTGTGATGACCTGCGATGGTTTTTTTTTATGTGTGAGTATTGCTGTTGGTCCAGACACCTTCACAGCTTTATCTAATTAGACTCGCGAGCGGGAGACCCACTGAGACAACGACGATGCTGCGAAGCTGGCGGGGAGACTGCTACTGTAACACCGCTGCACCGCGATAATACGATCCGAGGGCCCCTCATAAGGAGGTACGAAACTTCGACTCGGATCGCTATCTACAGGGAGGTCCTGCGACGTATGCTATGATATACTCTTCGGCCAATACCGAACGAATAGTGAAACGAGTAGAAATCCGTTAATAGACTGAAACAATACGATAAAGTATATATATTTTAGTTGCTTCTTTAATTCTGTGTGTTATAACTATTATTTAAAACCTATCATAAACCATCAATCTTCTGTTTTTATAGAGTTATTGAATTACAAGTAAATATTACATTAATTATTAGGATTCAATTGAAAAAAAAATTGGAATGAAGATTTGGGATGACATTGTAAATAAAAAAATCTTTTTATCCACTTCACTGTTAGATACGCTATTAAGCCCGGCATTCAACCGATCACGTTACTGCTATTTAAATCTTTCATAACTACAACACTATATAAACACTAATACAATAGTTAACCGTTGAATCGATCAATAATTTAAAACTGCCGATCTTTGTTTCGTGCAATATAAACATGAAATTTGCATTTTTATACATTTATAAATAAAAGCACTTTAAAAACCGTCTGGGTAAATAACGTTATACAGATTTGTTAGAGGCGATTCAGCTTATTTGGTGGACGTCATTTGTTCGTCGTTAGTTTTGTATGTGCCAGGTTTATCTAGCTGAACATCTCGAATAATCAAGCAATTGATTCTTGACAGAATATGGAAAATGTAACCGGGTCAAGCGTCAGAACAGAGACCGGACTGGAATTGATATTATTAATTCTAGTAATTTATTAATTATTGTACTCATTGTTTGACTTAACCTTAATACTTGATACTTCAAATATGCTGAACTCAAATATCACAAACTAATCATGAGCTGCACTGCTCACTTGAGCATTGAGAGTCAATATTGAGCTCAACGACCTGCATAGCGTTGAGTATGGGCAAACCTAATAAATGCCAATATCTCCTTTTCTTAGGCAAGCCGTGACCGGTATTCGAATATTAGTAAAATAAAATATATATTTTTTAGTATAAAGATAAATGTTAGAATTTTATCGCTTTATCGGTTCTTAAAGCTTACATGTTTAGGGTTTTCTGAGACGTGTTATTTTTAGATCGGTTTTACTTTTTTCGCTGTCGCCCAATAATTAATTGAGATGTCCTTCGGTTTATTGATTATCTGTCAATGCGTTACAGACACACTTGTATATTTTCCGTCGCGAATGTATTTTGTCCTTTTTTTTCTTAAACATATAGATAAAAAACGACTTTTATGCGAATGCGGACACATAGATCACGATAAAGTTTTTGTAATAATTTAATTTGACAATAATAAATGTTGTGGACATTTGGATTATGCTGTGTTTGCAATATATTTTTGAGAACTTTAGAATAAATAAATAAAAGGGTAAGGAGTATAACTAATTTCATGTTAATTACTTGCTAATTATTTCTTATATAGGGCTTATGTAGTTTTTTACTATTAGGTTTTCGCCAGTGTCGATTTTAGTCCTTGATATTGCTACAGTCATAAACTCTCTGCCAGTGTTACAGTTTTATATTACTATATTACACAATACATCATATTCACTTTTTTCAATTTGAAGTAATAATAATATTAATAAAAAAATATGTTGGTCGACATCACGGTCCCAAATGACGAGAACCGCGTGAAAGCTGAAACATACAAAAAGAAAAAATATCTGGACCAGGCACACGTGGTGACTGACATATGGGGTATGCCGAAGAAATTATTCCTATAGTTGTATCTGCAAACGGGATAATCCCAACCAGCCTCTCGAATGACCTGAGGTGTTTGGGACTCTGGGGCGGACATCTCCGGGCTCAAATGCAGAAGGCGGTGCTCCTCGACACCGCTTGTATAGTCCGCAGGTTTCTCTCCCTTTCGCCACAACCCTCGACCGTGTGGACTCCCCTGTCGAGGGATTCCCGTCTCGTTGGTTTTTATATATTATATATACAATACTATATATATGTTTGTTTTATTATATGTTTTAAGTATTTTATTTATTTTAGTGACCAACCAGGCGGACATAGAAAAAAATATATCCCCAAAATAATAATAATAAATAGTTTATGCCACAGAAAAAAAAACAACTTAACATAAACACTATCTTTATCTTTGGCAAACGGAGGTGACTCAGCTTTTGCTGACACAGGATTATAGTCCCATGCAGCGCTGGTTTTCTGCCACTCCCCATCTCCCTTAGATGTAATGCGGCAGTCGTGAGTATTGACAGCTCCCAATCACCATGTAACATTCTATTATATTAACGTCGTCAACAACGAATTTATTTTTTCAGAGGTCTGGTCACGTTTTAGTAAAGTGATGGCAATCTTGCTTTGTATGGAGAATTTGGGAACACCAAGTCCATATACGTTGCTATTGTTATATTTAAAATACGTATTTCTTAATCAATCAGGCTGTAATTTTGTTATATAATAGTTTGTAATATATAATAATTCAAAAATGCTCTATCAAATATAATTAGAAGCATCCTTGTCATTTTTTATTTTTATCATTAGGTATAGGTAACTTACGACTGTACCCTATAGCAATTTATGGTGGAGGCCCACGGTAGAATTATGTAATAACATTTAATTTGAACATTATTAACACAAAACCAGCTGGATGATGGATCCAAAGGAAGCGAGGATCCAAGAGAAAAATTAAAAAAAGGTTTTGTTTGGCCATTCAAGAATAACTCAATGGATTAGGGTCTTCCATAATCAATTCTTGTTCACCGTGGGTGACCAAACCACAGCAACTAATCCTCCCGCCGCGACAAGATGGAAACTTGGCCTAGAATTAATGTATTACCTGGACACGGGAACGCACTCGTACACATCCGAGATACCACCAGTGCCAGCTGTTCATCGACAACTCTCTTCTCTATCACCCCATTGAACAACAATAATGGTTGGATGAATTATATACTAAAACAATCATAAATGCTTAGTTGGTGAGATTAATATATAATAATGCTAAGACCAATAATACCGAGGACTCAATTACTAGCAACGAAATGGATCATCGTAACTGCGTCATTATTCCGTTACAAAGATGAATGCGGGTGGGCTGTATGGATTAGTAACTATTTCGTGAATTTGTGTTTGATTGTCATTTACTTGTAAAAAAGGAATGTAGCTAATTTTGTATTCAATTGTTTGCAAACTAAGTTAATTAATAATGTGGTCCGTGTTTAATCATAAAGAATCTTTCAACTGTCTAGGTTTTTCATTTGACAGTTTTTTTACACACTTTTTAACAAAATGTACATATTTATCAAAAAAATATTTTACTGTTAAATATATTTTATAATTTTATAGCAGTGCAATTTCTTTGGGCACGTCGAGAGTAAAATTTCAAAGCCAATGCGAGCAATGTGTTTATATGTTGCGTTTCTGACGTAAAAAGAAAGGAAAATAGGTATTGGCCAGAGAGAAAATTATAAGTCAATAATACAAAGTACAATAAGAAAATCTTTGATAGTTGATGTTTTTTATTTAAAACGGTAGTTTATTAACTGCCATAAAATATGGATTTTAATTAAAAAAATATAGTTAGTATAGTGGTAATGCTATATTAATGTCACAGTAAATTTAAAAAAAAGTTGACGTAAGATATGATTTACATTTACAAAACAAAGTTAGCTTAATTATATAATAAGACCATTTAATATCGAATCACAAGCATAACACCGGACCGACTGAGACATTAAATCTACGTTGACGACATTGCGGTTTCCGTCACAGTGAATTAAGAATCGCTATAAATCTTCACCGATGTTGACGAGAAACAATTTTTTTTCTTATTAACTGATTTCAAAAATTATGTTCTGAAGTTAACAAGTACATGGTATTAAAACATTATATTTTTTTTATTAAATAATTACGACTGGAATTAATAATAATTCAGTCTATACGGGTTTCTAAATTTATTGACCAAATATTATAGATATATTGTATTTTATGTGCTCAAACATACATATTTTTGCCTGTTTGTCCACGTTTTGCTCAAAATTTTCATTGATTATTTTTATTAAAATATCTTTTATAAAATATATTATAATTTTTATTATAATAATAGTTTTAAGAATATTTCATAAAAATCGGTGCCTCCTGAAATTTCCATATAATATAAAAAAAGGATATTACATATATAGCAATATTTTTTTTTTGTTAATTATTCTCGGTCCCTTTACGTTTCCTTAATATGTTTGGCTTATAGGTGTAATTATTCTGTCTGCTGTCCATTTTCCTTTTTCTTGCCATGTGAAACGTACTGTGGAATATTTTAAATGGTCTTCTATTTTCTTGATATGATATACTTCTATGAATATTACAAAATAAATGGTAAAAGAAAATTATAAAAATATTAAAAAAGTATTTGTATAATATACATACTTTCTAATAAAAAATTATATTAATTTGTTTAATTAAAACAAAAAAGATTTCATTGAAGTCGATTTTTGATTCGGTGCTCATCACCATACTGAGGCTTTTTTTGTTGCAGCGTGAATCCGTCTGCTTGATCGGGGAAGGTTCACGCTCTGACAGTATAATATGACGCAGCGCCGGAATAACTAGTAACGAGGCATTCAATCTCAGTTCTCAGGAGTAACAATGCATGTGAATTTTGGATCTTTATTGACATAGTGGATTTAATAAAAATATGGAGAATGAAGAACGGGAACACGATTCACCCGATGGTAAGTGATCCTGCGGCCTTAATATGGAATCATAATGCAGATGCGTTGTCTAACTATGATCGAATGATTCATAACTAGTAATATGAATTCTATGAAAATACCAGTCGAAAATCAGCTGCGATTTGGTGTTATTTTACGCTGGTTTAATTTGTTACTTGTTACATTTAATGAAACTCATCTTTCATATGATATATAATTCGTGAATTTTAAACAAATTTATGTTATACCATATACGGAATAACTCGAAATTAAAACATTACAGTCCTTACGCTAATTTATGACTACATACAATACGTCTCTAACAACAGTGTCCTGGAAATATTTCAGCAGACTAGGACGCGTACAGAGTCGGCTTACAGAGTCGCAAGTTCGACAGATATTTTTTTATATAATATAAAGGATATACACATGGGCATCATGGGCCGAGGTCATCATTTAACATCAGGTGAACTGTGTGCTCGTTTGTAACGCCATATTAAATAGACTAATAGAGACATAATAATGAGTCATTAACGAGACTATTGATTATATGAAACAATCCTAAACATTTCAATATGTAACTAAAATTAAGTAAAGATTGACTAAGTAAGACTTTAGTAGAATGAGAATTTTTTTTTGAGCTGATGGGCGCTGTTATTCGTACGGCTTTTAGTTTTACCAGGTTGAAAAGTGACCGAGCGCTTATAGCGTTCAGTCGAGACCTCTATTAGTGGATAACCGAAATAAAATTGTATTAAAGTAAATACGTAGGGGTTATTTTGGGTAAGGGCTATATGTCATTAATTTCTTGGTTATTGTACCCGAAGGGTGGTACTTTTTGCGTATGGACAGAGTTAAGATATATTTATCAAACCTTATAAATGATTGCGATTTATGTTTAAGATGCACAAAGTGAAAGTTTAAATTCATGATGCGTTTCAAATTTTAAGGATTAAGTCCTATGTTGATCATGTATTAGATTAAAAATATTTTGTACTGTCTAATTATAACGTACATATAAATCATTCGCTAATATTTGTGACCAATATACGGAAATGGGCTATACCCCCAGTAATGTTTTCGATCTCATACGCTCCAGGCGAAATATGGATTACTTTTGTTTATTGTCTGCCATTATTGGGATAATGGACTTGATGCATGAAGATACCTCGTTTAGATGTCTAATACGTGTCGGCCAGAAACGACCATTATAATCACAAAGATAGCTATGGTCGTGGTTTCCAGTTGGAGTAAAGGTTTTATGTTCATATTGTTGACAAAGGAAAACGGTTATTAGCAGAGTATTGTTAGGTATCCACCGTGTACGACTTAATGAGGTGAGACACGCTCTCTCTATTCTATGCGGAATTAATCATCAAAAGATTATTTTGTTTATGAATCTGCGAAAAGTAAGGCTTAATTCTATGAGCAAAGTGTTTATGTTCAGTATAGAGTAAGTTATAGTTTATATATAACTTAGTTATTGTATGTGTAGGATTGAAAGTGATCTGGTGTACATAATAACCATACAAGTTCTTGTTTATAATGTATTCATGCTTTGTTAAAGTGCGAATAAGTAATTCGCCTGTTAGTGGTGTAAATATTGTATTGTATAAATATTGTATGTTTTTGTAATAGACTTCTTGATCGGCCGACAAATGTAGTCTGTCGTTGGAGTGATGCCAACGAACCAAAAGATAGAAAATATCACTGTTATCCATATATGTTTGTCAATTTAAATTTTTAAAACAAACACAAGTATCGTGAACTACAATAGTAAAATAATACTCGATTAGTATAAATTGACAGTGAAAACGCAGAAAGGAGGAAGATCTAATAAATTTTCGTCTCATTTTACTAGTATATGCGGTGGGTTAGTTAAATATTTATTACTTTAGTAATGTAAAACAAGAAAGTAAAGATTCATTGTCTGTTCCGCATTCTCAAAAGAAAATTAATCAGTTATTACATTAATTAATACATTATTATATTTTTCATTATATTCATTTAATCTGTGAGATAACTTGAATATGCCTTTGCACATTATGGATAATATTGAAATAATACTTAATAAGGGGCAATATTACCTAACTTTTTACCAGAACAAACTATTTACCATCTGTAAAATACACACATGGCTTATTAATATTAAAAATTCTTCGGCCCGTAAACAATTAATTTACATTGGTAATTTTAAAATATTCAAAGCATACAGAAAACAAAAAAAAGTGCGTTCACTTGGAAAAATTAAGATATTCTATGGTTAAAAGCGATTTCTCTCATATTTGACAGGTTCCGTGGGGGTGGCTGGCGATTCGAATTAGCTTGCTTAAGAGCATTCAATACGTGCTCGATCGAGTTTGAGTTAGGCAAGCTGGCCAATCTAATCGCGATATATGTACTCTCGGAGAGTGGTGTTCACTCATTCACCCATTCAGCTCGATTTGCAAACGCATTATCATCGGCAAACATGAATCAGTGTCCGCAATTAGTCTTGAACGGTCTGACAATTCCATCGATAACGGTTTTGTACAAATTTTCCGACATGGAGCCCTGTTATTAATGATGATGATAGTAGCCAAAGGCGTTCTAGCTCCAATCATAATCGATCCCAAAACGACACTGACTATCTTGCTCAACGGTTCCAGTGGCAGTTCTGTGTTTTTCCAGAGTCTCCAGATTTTCTCCAGACACGGACACGTCGATTATCTGTGCTAGCATTGATCCGGGTTTAGTTAATGAAAAGACAATTTTCCCACATGTCTTTGTCCTAATCTTCTGACGCTGCCTCGCCCAGTGTAATCGTTGTTATCTTTCTTTCCGTATAGTCAGTGGTCCTCTCCAGAACCTTATTGCTCACGATCCAAACTGGTGTAAGAAATTTTGCTTTGAATGCTCATTTCACGACTGATGTGATATGATTTGAGTTTGAATGTTGAATTACGATTAGTCAGTAGTCTGAACAGCAATAAGAACAGTTGAGCGGCCACTAAGAGGTCGATCAGCCAAGTGCACCACTGCACGGGTTATTTGGCTGAAATCTCTACAACGTGGTTACGATGCAGATTAGAGAGAATAGAGACTACTCGTGGCGTTTTGAAATTAAAAACAATAACATCGTTTCAGTTACATACATCGACTAAAATATCTAGCTGGTAAAAACAAGAATTAATATTCTTGAAAAAAGAAACTAAAAAATATGAAAAAAATCAAGAGAAGTTTAACTATTACAAAGAACAAATGTTTAAAAACATAATTTAAAAAATTTTCAACATTATAAATATAACTTCAGTTTTTCAAAGATAACGCAAACTGTTTTGGCATTTTCAAATTGTCACAGAAATCTACTTTTCACTTGGCTTTAAAATCTTAACATGACAAGTTTCTTTATATTCATGATCTTATCACCCCAAACCGTGCAGAAAAGTTTTTGAATATATGAACGGATTTTTTTCGTACAATTTAATAAGATTCTAATTCACCAAGGCTAGAACGTGAGTTCCTTGTATTCCAAGATGTATTATTCGGCAGCACCACATATAAACGCGAATGAGAAAATTTATTCTGAATATCCCCATTAAAATATTTTTTGTTAGGATACTCTAGTTCAGGAGTATAATAATTATTATTTTCGTATATCCTAGTTAGTTGGGGTTGATAGTAAAGCAAGTTTTATATACATTGTATCGTATTATTATAATGTATTATACTAAACGTGAAGAGGGGTGATTGTATCGCCCATGTCACTGACATGATCGTATACTTGATTAAAATGATTGCGAAATTATGTGTTTTGGTTAAAAATCTCAGGCGTTAGCTGTGACACATATATACTACATATTGTATAATGCAATGCGTAGTGTAATACATTTTTATCTCGATTCATAATCGAGGCTAAACGAAAGTGTGACAGCTGCATAGGATTTAAGTATTTATTCCAAATACATTCATTAAGCGAGGGACAATTAACCTCTCCTTTTTGTGCTAACCTGTAAAATCTTATGTGCATGTAACATGAGTTCAGGCCCCTAATTAAGGCGGACTCCCTCCATCATTATTCTCAATAATTTCACAGCAGCCCACTTGGGTTTTCGAAAACGTTAGTCGAACGAAAAATGATCATTTGGTTTCAATAATTTGTCTCGATTTCACTGAGACTTACTGTCTTATTTAAACAAAATGTAGCAAGATTAATAAAACTTTGAACAGACAATTCATAGGATTTGTTTAACGACGGTTGTTGTTTTTAACGAAAGTGGTTACCGAACTTTTTTGTGTGGTATAATAAGCGCCCTTGAAAAGACTTCAACGCTTAACTGACTCGATGACCATTGATCCATTACTATGATTTAACGGTCGTTCAATATGATTAGTTTATTGATTTGTTTTCATTGTAACACCTTGCATCTCAAAAACTGTAATTAATATTTGAAGATGATTCATTGACTTATGCTGATTTCTGTAAGTCTGCGATAACGGCTGCTAGAATAAGGTGGTTGAGGGCGTCAATGATGAGTAGGGCGCTGCATTCCGCGGAGGCGGAAGGCCGCGGGAGGCGCGTGTCGCGGTCGTCGACACCCGCCAGCGCTGCACTGGCACTTGCAGTGTGGGCGCGCTGTGCTCAGTCCGCGCCAGCACTCCGGTAGGGCAGGACCGATGGTGGGCGGATGCGTCGCGCGGACGAGTCGGTCAGTTCGTGCAGTCACCTGTTGCGGTGCGGGCACGTGCGGCAGCCGGCGGCGTGATCCTCGCGGCCGGCACAGTGGCGCGGCGGCGGCCGGCGAGCGCACAGCGCCCGCGCCGGCATGCGACGCTAGCGCGAGCATGCGGCTGCCCCTACTGCCGCTCCTCGTGCTGCCCCTCGTCCTCCGCCCGGCGGCAGGTCAGTGATAACGTGACGTGATAACTAACCAAATAAGTTCCCACTCACACTCCCAAGTGGGAGCGTTACGGTTATAATTGAAGCGATACGGTTTTTTGCGGTATTTAATTTTACGTAAAAAGTCAGTATTTTTTTATTAAAGGCATAGTATTAAGTCTTGAATTCATTTTGAATTTTGGTGACATGACACTAATAATTTTTAAAAGTAATATATAATACTAATAAATATAAAAAGTAAAATTATTGAACGTAATGAAGTAATGATAAATAATGACGTGATATTATTACTCATAATAGATCAGTAATATCACACTTAATATTATCTAAGACATGAGTTGTAACAAGCAATAAATGTGTAATAAGTTCAATAATTTACTTACGCGATAACGTGGTAGTTATTGCACGCGCTATCGTCGAACAAATATATACTACAGCAAATATAATGCATGCATTCGTACACATAATTAAAAAAAAATAAAAACCCGGCAATTTGTACTTTTCTGTGAATAATCCTATTATTTACATAATACAAATAAATAATTGAACAATTTATATCAATATAATTTATGTTTTATTTTATAATTAATTGATAAATTCCGTAATCCCTTATATTTATAATTATACAATTGCAGAAATAATAAGGAACGTATACTTTTTATATGATATGCTGTTTACATGAAGATTTAATTTTTATTTTATAAGAATTAAAGTTTCAAAAATCTAAGAAAATATGTAGTTATGTATTTCCACCTTTTAAATTTGATCAGGGTTCTATTAAATAGGATATAAGATACTTTCTCTAATACTTTTAAATAATTTTATATTGATTTCTGTTCAATATTTTAATTATTTTTTCTATGAGTGTGTATTTACAGTTGATTAACACCTTATTGAAATCAATATGAAAATGAAGGAAGTGTAAACATTTTTGTAAGTAAATACATTGCAGCATTCATAGGAATATTTTACTGTTATATGAACATTTTATTAAATAGATTTTGTTTACACTTAATCTAAAATAATTAAGACTAGGAGTGTCGTATCATCCCGAAGTGAAAATTTTGTCAACTTGTTTTTAATTTTCACTAGACTAACCTAACCTAACCTATTTTATTAAACTTGGCAAATTTTATGCATTTATTCCGCTTAATGTGAACGAAAGTTATCCATTTTAAATATTTGAGATTTCACCAAAAACCAGACATGATTATTTGTTGTTTAAAAATATGTATATCGTTTGCTTATTATTGAGTACTAGCTTTTTTTAAAATAAAATCAAAAGTATAAAACGAAAACTATTTATATATTTGCGCATATGGATTTGCTAAAGGACCAATAAATATATATTCCTTTTTCCAAAATATTTATTTATATGTCCAATCGATTAATTCTTTTGGGAGCTACATATTTCTTTATGTAAATACCACTAATTACAAAAACGTTATATAATATCTAAAGTAAAAAACTTAATGAATACTTAAACTGTAGTAATATTACGTAATTAACTTAACAATTTACTAACGAGATAGTTAAGTTAAGTAAAAAAAACGCAATAAAATATATCTTACCGTAGACAATTGGCAAAATATATAAAATAACTTGTATGCGAGGTAAACTTTATTATGGTACAAGTTGAATATCAGGAATCTTAATTAACTATTAAATTAAAGAAATATTTTATAAATAACGACGGCATCTAGGTATTTGTACCGAATAGCTATGATAGAAACAGGTCATGGTTCGATAAATTAAAACAAAGAGTAGCCAAAGACATTATATCGAGTTACGGTAAATTTGTATATATTATGTGTTAAAAACAGATTAGGTGCTTATATTATTACGCAATTTAATTAAAAAAAAATATTATATACTAGTATTTTATTTATTTCATTTTTATTTCTCCATTTAACTCAAAAATAAGTTAGCCATTCCCCAAATTTAATTAAACTGAAACAAACACATATTTGAAAATAAATGGGAAAGACAGATCGATCTTTCAATAAATTTTAGTCAGTTAATTAGTTAAATTCCACTTATGTTAATGATTGATATTTCTTTAAATTCAAGAACGTAGAGTGTATAATGCACTAAAAGTAATTTAGTTTTTTTTTTAAATGTATCATGATCATTGAGTGAATGTATTTCCAATATGCCTACGTCAATTGCGTTCTCAACTTTCAAACAAGCCCTTAATAAATTGCTATTTGCAAAACTCGTCTAGATACTTGACCGAGATATGTTTCCTCGACGTCAATACTCCAAACGTCGGCTTAATCCCCTCAAAGCTATTTTGCAGGACTGTTTTAAATAATACGCAGATAAAAATAGTTAGTTTGAAGAAACGGGTATGTTAAGTAAATCAGTTAGCACCTAGCGCGCATTTAATATCCACTTAATTGAATAACATATCTGTCTGGAAAACATCCGCTCCTGGACTAGAGCGTCCCTATCAGTTGTATCAATTACATATGTACATGCACGATGCGTTCATAACTGAGTTTAGTTGTTTCTGTTACTACGCGACTTAATCTTGTAGTGTTTACTATCTATTTTTCTCTGTTTTTTAAATTATTCATCTGATATATGATGTATAGATAGATAATTGAAAATTAAAAGTCATGGCGAAGCTACAAAAAAGTATGAGATAGTTTTTCGGTTTGCGAGTACTAAACAATTTAAGTTTCGACCACAATAATGTTTATAATAATTTAAAGTATACAATATACTTAAAATTATTATTTGTAAGAACAGGTGATTTAAAATTGTGTGACTGGAATTTTATAATATTTTATTACAATAATACTTCTTATTATGGTAATACAATAATACCCGTATTAGGTTACATTTCTCACTGTTACATAGACTACCACGTAGTTTCCTGTATGTAAATAAATGTACGGAAACATTTGCAATTTATTATTGTCCGCCCATATTTGTAATGTTCTGTTTTGTTGTATTTAGCATTTGAAAATTTTTGCCACTCTTGTAATATAAATAAATATAATAAATAGATTAGACTAGCATTAAGGGAACCGAAGAGTTGGGTAGGCGATTTTGCAGGCTTCACGGAATTAATATTCCTCATTCTCTTTCCATTTTCGTAGAGTACGCAATCCGAAATAGATTAAAATTTACTTTCAGATTTCTTTTAACAGTCACACCTACTATCACTGTACTCATCTGTACAAGACATAATTACTTTAATTTTATTTCTTAAAATGTATCTAAACCAACATGTTCAATTTTTAAGAATTTAACGTAGTATTATAAAATATTTACTTTAATGTCGATATGTTTATGGTAATTATATACGAAAGGTTTCTGGACACGAATACATTATTGTTAGGTACATTCAAAGAAATATGTGCTGAAGAATCGAATGAATAAAATATATAAGAGCGAAAATTTTGATGTCCTATCCGTTCGCTTTCAACTCGTTCCATACATTCATGTGAGAAGCTAATGTTCGATCCAGGATGTCTTATAGTCGTTTTGATTCGCAGAGGCCGTACAGTTGTTTTGGCCGGGTGAAACGCATTTGCATGTGTAAATAAATATCGGAAAGCTTGACCGCCTGAACGCTGAGGCAATTCGGCGTCGTGCCGATGTCTCTCAAGGAACGGCGTATTAGAGATACCACAATGCACCTGCGGGCTGGTGATGACCAATTGACCAATACATCGATATCGATAGCTGATATTAAATAAATATACAAATTCGAACTGATTGTTTTTTGTCTGACTGACTGTTTTGTAGTCAAGGAAACCTAGTCAGTTGTGTTCTTCAAGTTAAGTGCGGTCGTTATGGGAATAGAAGAGCTGCGTATATAACGCTTTGAATTTAGAACGGCGCGTTGCATTCCCATAAGCTCTCAAACATATTTATGTATGTTTCAGTACTTCAAATATGTTGTTTAGTGGTCACCAATATGCATGTTACATCGTCACTAACGGGTTTATTACTTTAGAATGAACGTGGTCGTCTGCATGCCAAACGACGATTCCTGGTGATCGCCCCTTTGAATTATGCGCACGGGCACGCTTACGCGTCTGCATTCAATCGCCTCGCGAGATTTATTTGTACTTCGCCCGCTCCACACATGCAAATAATTCCATGAAAAATGAATGAACAGAGAACTACGGCTACTACTTTTTTTGACTTCATTTCAACGAAGCACCGACATCATTATCACAATATTGTACACTTATTGTAAAGTGACATTGCTTCGATAGTAATTTATCGACGTTTTTATTGGGCTAGTCCCATCACTAATACATTTACCATGCTGGATTGCATCGGCCAGTGAAACAACGACGCACTCACTATGGTATGAATCTAAAAGATTGTCCTTAAATCTATCATATGGTTATTACAGTTATCTAAAATATTAGTTACGATTAGTTGTAACTAATAAGTTTATTTAATGCGTTTAATGTTTATTTATTAAATGCTTATAAAGTCCTCCTATATTAGTATTTCCTTCTGTTCTTCTTAGTATTTATAGTTCTTAGTATTTCCTATATTAGTAATAATTATAGTTATCATTTATAAGTAAAAAATTAAGATTTTATTATGATTAAAAAAATATAGAATATATGTGTTTTAATTTTCTTTCTTTCAGTAACTAATATGACATAAAATAATAAGTAGATCACTGTGAAAATAATTACTAGTTTCGAAGCTAATGTCCACAATGCCTATTATAAGCACATTAAATATGGTTTTATAGAGGCACTGCTAATGGCGACAAAACTCATTTGGTTTTTCTACGTAAATTGTTTTACCTCATTTGCAGCGGACAAGAAATCCTGTAATAAAGATCTATTATTACTTATTTATTTATATATTTATATATTCAAACGATAAACAAAGTCTTACATAACGTTTTTGACGATTTTTGATGCTAATTCGTTCATTATAGTGACCACTGTTTCACCTGTCATTTAAAAGTTAAGTAACAGTATACAGACCTATATCTCACTACTAGATACAGACATCCTCTTTAATAAAGGTGTTAGAGCATAGCCCGCCATGTTCCACTAGGCATTGACGGACTTCACATGTCTTAATTTTTTTTTTCAGCCGTCTATTGGACATGCATGTATCTTATAAACCAAAATGAGTGCCCGAACGCCGAGCTGCTCATCATTTACTAATCACAACATATACTCGATAAACTGTGAACCAAAAAGATTATTTTTTAATTTATTTTCCTTGTTGAAATTATACATAATTTTACTAGTGTGTAGAGAGGGGGGGGGGGGAGGGATTTTGTACAGATCACCTGCCGTCCGGGTTATGTGGGTAGGGTCCACTAAAGTTGCCTTGGTGGCCGCCCTCAATCATCACGCTTCAGTCTGGTAATAGCTCAGGGATCTCTTACTCGAAATAACCGGTGCTCCTTTTCACAGAGCCTGAGTTCGTACCAGGGGAGGCAACGCCTTCCACCCTGGTGCACGATCAAGACCCCCATACCGATCGTAGATGAATACGTAGACCGTTTAGTCATCTTATACGATTAGGTACTATAAGATTTTAGCCCAGGGCTAAAATACTGAAATTAAGAAAGACTAGGTGATATTATAATAATATCTCACTGATTGCTACCGACACGTGCATACTTTGTAAACAAAAAATATACTTTAAGCACTAACTTTAATCCAAACTATATATGTTACCATTGTCCACTAAATTGTAAATTGATAATGGATCACCGTGTGACTGATTAGAAATTATAAGAATAGATGATATAACAGATAGAGCTATGGAATCGCAGTTTATGGATTGAATTCTTAGCGTAATGAATATTTGTGGAAAAGCACAATCATTAAAAATGGTAAGGGATTTCTGTTAATACTGAACTAATACTGCCTTTACGTGTACCTACCTATGATCAACAATTAAATTTATTATTTGTTAATGATAGATAATATGTAAATTGATTATTTTAATTGAAACCAATCGATCGTTTTTATGAAATATGGCTGTAAAATATTTTGTTGCAGTTGATGAATAATGCGTGTTGAAAAGAGAAACGTGAACAAAACGGTTTCAAAATGTAGGCCGCAATCGCTGCAGGGCGTTTGCTTGTCTGAGTGATTAGGACCGGTTAGGAGAGTTGGATGTTAAATTCAAATGCTGCATTGTTCCATGACAAATTGAACAATGAATTACGGCGTGTCTGACATTACGTAGGCGAAATCAGTGTACACGATCATATTGTTTTATCTGAAATATTTTATCTATGCTAATTTTGATCCTTAAGTGATAGTATTTCATTTAACAGCTACAAATAATTCTTAAACGTACTTTGAATACTAACAAAACTAACAGTGGTAGAGCCATGTTGCAGCTTGTTTCCGGCGATAGCACGGATGGGTAGACCGAGAAGGTACCACGCACTCATATGAAAGAACATCGTTTGGTGAGTGTAGGCATCCGGAGATCCAGTTATTGGTAGCAAGCCAGTCCATTTTGTCCATAAGAGATGAACACATGTGCATCTGGAATCGTCGTTGAAGATGGGTAGGATTTATGGGCTGCGGTCATCATTTACTGTGAACTGTGTGCTTGTTGGTTACTCTGTTTCTTAAAAAAAAAACATTTATTAATATGTATACATTTCACATGCATACAATATACAAGCAATAATGTTATTTCGTTGAATATCAAATGGAAATCTTTAGATGACCATGAGATCTATTAGATTACAATATATTATCTTCTTATTAGTAAGAGGATGGTAGAGAAAATACGCATATTATTTTTCTTTCTCTTCTCAGCGCGATAATGAAAATATATAAATATATATATATATATATATATATATATATATGCTACCTGATTGAATACGAGTTATTACCTTGACTTATGTAATTTTCAACAAAATTATAAAATTAGAAACGATATTTCCACGTTTCCGTTTTGTAATGAGCTCATTATATGATACAAATATCACATGTACCATTAAATATATAACGTTATTTGAAGAAACCGTTGGCAAACAATCAGGAATTCTCACGCTTGTGTGTCATTTTCGAAATAACATACCATATCAACGGACCGACGGCGCGTGTCACCATGGTATTTCAATCAGTCAACTTCATGCTCTCCAGATATAATTAGGTGCACAAAATTTTTCCTTACATCTAACATTGACAGTGACAGAGACAACGGAAATTAGTCATTGAGAGGAAAAAACTAAGCTCCTACATCTTTTATCTGAATTTACTAGGGCATTTGTATATTGTTTTGGTCTCTGTCTATCGTCTTTCGATTCCTAGCGGTTCTGAACACAAGAATTAACTTCCACCAAGCGCCTTCCCCGCAGCTACTGTTCACCTGATAGTCAGCGAAATAGACCTGTATTGGTGCTCCCTCAGTGAATTCACGATACAAGATGTTATTTGTTATATAGTTAAAGAGTATATATAGTTTTTTTTTATTACATTGAGAGTAACAAACGAGCACACAGTTCATCTGATGGTAAGTGATTCCTGCAGCACATGACATCCACATTCATCCTTGACGAATCATAATGCAGATGCGTTGTCGTCCTTTTGTCTGAGATGGAATACCTCATCACCAATAATAAATGTCTACTGATCCTTACACTCACCAGACGAAACACAGTAGCATTATGCTCGGGTATTTTGTAAGGGAGTGACCCTACACTGGTCGAGTTGACCCATTCATTCTGCTGATAGAAACAAACTGCAACGTATTATAACGTATTATTGTAAAGATAAGTTTAAGTGTATTTTCACCTTTCCCCGCTATTTCCTCTTTGCGTTTGCTGTGAAGTTGCACGTGAACTAGGGCGTGTGGAATTTTGTGTTTGCGTAATTATTTTGTACATAGGTCATTGTCCAAAAAATTTAAAAATCCTTGCGTAAGTAGGATTTGAAACTACGACCGCTTGGCCGCGAGTCAAAGGTGATAGCTACTTATAAAACTATCAAATCGTAAGCAATTGGAACCCTTCAAACATCTCCATACCCCCTTGGAATTAGCAAAGGCTTAACCTGTATTATGAATAGTCTGTATTATATTTTCAGTTTCACTGATTGTTTCATCCGTTTAGACCAACTCCACAACAACACAGTACCCTGGGAAAGGGATGGTACAATAGAATTAATGAAGTGAATATTTACATATTTAAATCCGTTTTTGTTTAACTAAATGAGAGCTCTATTTTGCAAAGACCTAACAAAAACTTAACGGGCTTTTTGTTTTATAGAATTGCTTATAAATGAGCAAAAACGTTTCTAAACATACACCACAGGAGCATTTCTTGCTATAACTTAAATTGATGTATACAATTAAATGTCAATATATGTGGCGGCCGAGTGGCGTGGTGGTTAGATTAGTTGGGTGTGTACGTTGCGGATCGTTGGTTCGATTTCCAGCATACAAAATTGTCAGTTTTTGGTTCCTTATGTGTTATATTTGAATTTGACTTCAAGTCTAATGGAGCCATTGATCAGAATATGGAAGGAAATTATGAGCGAGTGTCTCTGTTTATCACGCGATAGCTTACGGCAGTTTAATATATCCTGTGCAGTGATGGCCTTTAGAAAAAAACCAGAAAGCGCTGCGGTCGGAAACGGCCTGGAGAACTTCAAAAGAGATTTTTTACATTACTATGAAATAAATTTAAGCGACCAACGAAGTACTTCATTTAAAGTAGTAAAATTATTCAGGTACCGCAGACAAGTTATTTCAATAATCAAATGGCTAGACGGAGGGTTATCGCATTATGCAAAATATACTCCTGCTCCAGACACCTGCTTAAATTTGTCCTTCAGCGCCCCAGAATCGAAAACTAGGTCGACTGGAGGCTGCCAGACAATCACAATTTTAAATTAGGGACCCTACCTTTCGTCGAGACGGATAATGCATCTTATTATAACGTCCCTTAGCGACAACAATGTCGGAAATTTATGAACAACTTCTGTTCGAAATTATTTTACTACTAATTAAAGGTTATAATTTTACAACAGTTGTAGAGCTACACTGCAGTTTGTTTCTAGCTGCAGAATTAATGCTTTAGCGTGACTGGGGTAGGACCACACCGTCAGAGAATAGCAGCATAATGTTGCTATGTTTAGTCTTGTCTGTGTAGGGATCCGAAGACCTTTATTACTGGTGACGAGGCATTCCATCTCAGTCTACAAGGGTGACAACGCATCTGCATTATGGTTTCTTGTCAAGAATAAATGTAGATGGCATAGGCCGTAGGTTACACTTGCCATCAGGTGAACTGTGTGCTCGTTTGTTACTCTCAATGTAATTAAAAAAAATCATAAATTGTTCTTTTGAAAGTAAGGGTGTCAAACGGGAACACAGTTCACTTTATGGTAAGTGTTGACTGTAGCGTAGCAATAGGGATCTAAGATGCACATGCATTGAAAATGAAATCTAAAATGGAAACCTCGTAACCAGTAATTGGGTTATCGGTTCCCTACACTTGACATACTAACTCGTTATGTTGCAGTGCGACTCTACCACGTATTTAATTTGATTAATAATAATTATTTGATTTTTCTTCTTTTGACGGTGCTACAATCTATTATAGGTCTTGGGATCCTCCAATGTTTTTATTTTCAAATATCCCGGTCCTTGACCTCATATATCCGTCTCTCTGAAATCACTTAATATACATTCCATCAATCATTTCTTGTGACGTCCCTTTACAAGACTTTCTTTTTTAGGTATCCAGCTAGTGATACTTCTCAGTGCTCTGTCTGCTCTGCCATTCTACCTAAATGCTCTACTTACCTAAGCCGTTGTGAGCTGACATCATAATTTGATTAAATTAAAATAATATTTAGACGCGTACAGTCATGGCTACGTAGCGATAAAATATATTTGTTGATACCTTGGATCAAAACAAGTGGCGGATATAATTAACGGTACAGTTTTAGAAATGTCTATTCTAGTGTCATTCATATAGCCGCGAATATCTAGCGTGGTTGACACGAATTAAGTGGCACTGGTCTATTTGCGTCCTTGTCCGAGCTGTGACGGCTTGTTTGTTTTCCTCGATCGCTTCGAATATATTCGCTAATCTCTTGTACACTCGAACAATAGCAAGTCATTTACATTGCAAATTAAATCGCTGACTGATCGGACACGTTTCAGCAATTACACGTGAACAGGTGATCGACTGAACAATTGTTTGCGTTTATTGGCAAATCAGTTTTTTTTTATTTGATCAGTGTTTTCCTTATAATAATTTTTCCCTACGGTCAATGACTCCTACATAACTAATAGGAATAAAAACGTAGACGTGTTTTCTGCGGACTAAGTTGGAATACCTTGTTACCAATACTTGGGGTCTCCTGGTCCTTTAACTCATCCTCCGAAACACAGCGCCTATAAGCTTTAATTTTATGATCGATTTTGTATAAACCGTTGTCCTTCTTTGATTCTTTACTATTAGGCTAATTTTCCACTTACAGCGTGGCGCAACCACGGATTACTACGGATTTATATATTTTTTGAGATGATGATCCAGCGCCATGTTTTGCTATCATCATTTTATAATGATTTTAGACATTATTAAAATAATTAGCACATTTTTCGAATGTTCCTAAAAATCACTATGTTATGAATTATTAGTTTTTTTGTTATATCGTATTGTCTAAGAGTATCGAATCAACAATTTAGAGAAAAATATTAACAATTTATTTTATATGACGAATGATTCTTATTTTGTCCACTCCTGGGCATAAGCCTCCTCATTTATAGAAAGTTTTCTGTAATTATCTCGCGTGACTTGAGGATTGGCGACAGCCGCGCTACGCAAGTCACACTTTAGACGTCTATCTGTATATTTCCATTATAGCATATTCAGATGGTCCGCAATTTATCGGACAGCAATTGGAAATCCTTGTTTACGAATAATATATATTAAGAGAATCGTTGACAGATTCTCTCACGGAGCCATTTAACAAAGAGTTATTTACTGACCCACACGGTTGTGATACAGTGGTTTAGTTTTCATCATAGAGCAACGCCGCAGGTTTTTTTTTTCGTAAAAATAAATGGTTAAGCTTTTTAAACTTTTAGACTTAGAACTTTGTCGTTAGTTTGTTAGAGTATATTTAGGTCATACCGAAAGTTTCTGGATTTAGATAAATCAACTTCACATTTAAGGCCTTCAAATACGCATTCGCTATCTTGGCGGAGGGTGCGGATGCGTTATCTAGGTGAAGGACGACATTGCTGCGTGGACGGTTTTCACAAAGTTTTGGGCAAGAAATTGTTAACCTAGTAAAATATAGTCACTGTCCTTTGGTTTTCAAGCGACGTGTAATGTAATGTCCTGATTTGCCAAAAAAAAGGATACAACCATTTTCATGTCGGTGCTCCGAATTTTCTTAACTTTCATCGGCGAGTCTTCAAAAAGAAAGATCCTAGAAAGAAGATTACAGACGGCACCGTGGCTGGTCTTCCGTTAAATCAAGTGGTATCGAGTGCAAAGCTACCGAACCTTCAGATGCATATGCAAAATGTTTTGCACTTGGCTCTGATTTTTTTGTCAGTTACAATCAGTTATAGTACGGTATCAATATTGGATTCTGTAAACATCACATCCATATCTAAATTCTTCGAGCCACGAATATTCTGAGCAGAGACATATGGCTTCATCGACAAATGCCTATTGAAGTCTCGGGCAACTCTCTTGTTGATTTTAGCCACAACAATAATGGTAAAAAATCACTGATAGAAATTTTTCACGAATTAAATCAAAATAAAATGCAGAACAGTTTGTTGGAGAAATTAAGGTTAATGTACAATCTTAACCTATGAATTGGATTCTCATATTTTACTTGTTATTGATATGCTATACATAAATACAATTTAACTTTTTCTTGTCTATCTTTTTATACGTTTAAAATAATATAACTTTATATTAACTACACAAATACACACAAATTTCTGTATTTTTCATTTCTACGTAATTATTATTTTTTCTATTAAGATACCTCTTACGTATCACTACTACTACGTATATAAAACTGAAGCTTAATTGATATTGAGCTTCACTATTACGGTTTAAAAATATTAATGAACTTATTGTTACACGTTTTACTACAGTACTCTGAATATCCTCAGTCCGGTTCCCAGTCGAACATTTATGCAATACAAATTGTTGGTTTTCTCTGTGGTATTAATTATCTATCTGGTATGTTTGTCTCGATTACCTATTCCTCATCTGAAACTTCCTTCGATGGTTAGCAGAGTGAATATTGCGAGTATAAGAGCATGCTACAATGTACGTGATAAAGTTACGTTGCAGGTGTAAACTAGATGTGGCATGCATGTCCGGTCCGCTCTACAGGGTATGGAAAACGCAGAATACCATATCATATGATAATTAGCTTATCCCTGTTCCTATGCTCGCCATGCAGGAAATGAAGTGGAGATCCTAACCACTGTAAATGAGGGCCTGTAAATCTCAGTTCACCGAGGTTGCAACGCATCGATATCTTGACGGCCGTGTAGTGTATTGATTAGAGGACCTGGCTTCACATTCCACATCCATTACATCGGAATAGGCAAGTGGATGGTGAGTGCCTCTAAATTAGCACATAAGCTTACAGCACAATAATCCTAATAAAGTTATTGTAATTTAACTTTATTGAAAGAAAAACAGTCTGGGAAGAACATAGTAACTCGAAATGTATAACTTTACCGTAACATCTTAGACACGAATTACGTGATATCTGTACGTACATAAATATTCACAAAACCCGCGGAAACGTAATGATACGAGTATAAACTTTCAATTTCAATCCCACAACCATCGCAGTTTTATTAAAACATTATATTCAATCGCTTGTAAATGTGATAATAACTTGTCTATTGTCTATTAAATAAATCTATATACGTTGTATGGATAATGCAAAAATAATAATAAATATTATTTAAAACACATGTAAGAAATTGAAATAGCAATATTGAAAAATTTAGCTGGAGCACGTTGCTATTAATGTATATAAAACGTTGTACAGTAAATCATCATTATAATCTTTTGTTTAATTACGACATGCAGGAACAATTCAATTATAATTCAAACTACGCGATAAGCTTCACGAATACTTAATTGGTAGATAATAGATTTTTACTTCCAGCAAAACGTTTACAAAGAGTAAAGAGTATGAAAGACTCAGCTCGCCTTGTTAAAACTAGCATATTGAAGCTTTTTACATGGCACAGCCACATTACAGCTGTTAACTGTTTTTTAATTTAAATTATTTGATTTTATTGGGTTATTTATTATTGGTTTTCATAATTTATATATATATATATATATATATATATATATATATATATATCTATATATATATATAGTATGTTTTGTAACCAAATAAAGGACTAATAAATATATTCAATACGCAAGTTACATCCATAAGACAATGTAATAACTTCGTATTTAAACTAAAATCATGCAGCAATTAAAATGATTTATATAAACTTTAGTACAGGTCATTAGGACTCATATCAGGGCAACTGATTTATTAATATTACAGAAGTAATAACCGTTTGGCGCCAATCTATTGACGCCTCCAATCGTATATATCATGAATGTAATTTTATAAATAGAACGCAATAAATTGCCGTTTTAATCAAAACGATTTTCGCCACAATTCACATGCCTTTTCACCCAACTTAAAAATAACGAAGTTCTGCGCGGATTCTGGTATGATGGTGTGTAAAACTGGCTGATTCTACTATTTTAACTTAGGGCATAATGTAATTTTCATTGAAATCTATTCAGTAGGATATAACCTGGACTGTTTACTGTTACTCACACGAATGTGCGTGTGTGTAATTTAACCTCCCAGAAGACGTACGTTTAATAAACAAAAAAATATAAATAATACAATTTAAATAAAATTCAAAATCAACACCACTAAAGTTGATTCATCTTTTGTGCGCAGAGTTCGATAAAATTTGATTTTCTTTTATCAAAACAAATTTATACTTGTACGTAACGTATAAATACTCGTGTATGCAACATTCACTAATACACACGTAAATATTTTTAAAGAGTTGGCAAAGATAAACACTTCTAGCCGGATCCGCATACGCTACCAAAATGTGGCGCCTAAACTGACGGAATCGACGGGCACCGATAATAATTATTTATAAAGATAAGATACACGGCGCGTCCAGTCGCGAGTCAACGGCCGAACGACGCCATGCCACAAAAATCATTATTCAGTTTAATTTGCATTTTTACCGCCGATCACCAATACAAGTACTTTAATGTAAAAAAACAACGTTTATTATTTCCATGCCCTCTCGCACGAATGTGAATTCAGGCGAGACGTGCAACATTGTCTGCCAGACTTCTGCGTATGCGTCTGTACACCCGAAAATAAAGCAGTTAACGGCCCATACAAATTTAAAAAACACTTATCTTTTAAAATATTTATGTTCGCAGCATATTGGCGATGTTTTACGCGTAGGTTTGTAGCACTAATAAAAATGTCATAAACAAGTTTTTTTTGCGGCCGCCGTTTTATTTGGCTGCCATTAGGACACAGAATACACTTTTAAAACAATTTCCTTTTAGCGGTTTCAAATATAAATGTTTTAATTGGTGAGGTACGGAAGTGTCAAATGTTTGGAGTGACAAAGGTTGATTTGTAAGTCAATATGTCGAAAGCACATGGTGATACTAAAGGAGCGCGGTCGGTTAACGATCGGATATCCTTGTAGGGCTGTGGTCAAGCCGGTCGGCGATCGGTCGCAGAATAGTGTCTGCCGAGCGTCTAGCGTACCTCGTGACTCACCTCGCATCGGAATCCGGCCGAATACGGCTCTCGAGCCGCCGGTCAAAGCATCTGCTTTTATTATGCTCCGTCTGAAATATCGATGGTGCGCCGTTTTTACTATCGCATAATACCGAAGTGGTTTGGTTGCGCACGCCCCAATAGCAATATGTTATTTTAACACGTCGATTCACCTAGCTTCGGTGTTCGCATATTTAAAATAATTACATTTGTTTTTAACGCTATAGATACTATAGCTATTTAAACGTATACATACTTTCGATGTGAAAAAAGCATAGATAAAAACAATCCAGATATATTTTTTATTTTAGAAACAATAATCTGACATGTCATAAGTAATTTTTTATGAGTTTTCTAAACTCAATGTCAATGTTTAAAATAATGTGATCAATTCTGGAATGTCTTGCAGCAGACACCTGCGCGAGATTTAATTTTTCTTCTTAAAAGCATGTCGTAAGATGTGTAGTCTGATCAGAAACTACTTGACAAAAATTGCAAACCTACTGGCTACACCAAGAATCTTTAGCACAGTAACAGTAAATTCAGCCTTAACTGAGAATATTGTATTACGTTGAACTCGCCCCGATATCAGTAACCGATGTTGTTAAAGATATTTATTTTCTCACTACAAAACGTTTTGTGGGGCAATATTATACCTATGCAGGTGAAGATATCTTATCTATGGTTATTTTATTTACTATCCATGTGGATAGGAAATGCAATAATAATCGTTTTAAATGTTATTTACAGTTATTTCAATTAATTGCTATCACATCTTTAAAATTAAATGAACAGTTCAAAAATCGAGTAAAACAGATTGTACACTAAAACATAGTCTCATTGTGAAACAAAAATTAAAAAGTTATATGATTTAAATCACTTCGAAGACTTTTTTTTTATTTTGTCCGTTATAAAAATGTTGTATGCAGGAAAAAAACTAAAACCTGCCGCCATCAACTTTATGTAAAATCTAGTTTAACATTTTTTTTTCTAATTCACCAAATATTTCAACCTGTTTTGATAACTTTGTATTAAAGTATTATTACTGTGTGATAACATTTTCGACACAAAGTATTAGAATAGTTTTAGCGCTAGTTTTCAAAACAAGTTTTTTTACTCAGTTTCTAATAGCGACACGTGTCGCGTAATGCGGGTAGCACATATTTTTTTCATTCCTTTTTGTGCGCACACATCCGGGACTGTAATGGGTTAACACACACTGCAATATCTAATAAATGAATAAGTTAATAACATATCTATGCAACAAGGTTTAATACGTCTTATATTTTTAGATCTTATACGATCATCTTGATTCTACTTTACCATTATATACAGCATACTATTCTGTTATAGATTTATATAATAGTCCAAACCGGAATTTCTCTATCGGCGAGGTTTGTCCTGACCCATTCGGTCGGCTCAACCGGGGAGGACGACGCCCTCACAGAATGCCAGTGTGAAATAGCACCAAAATGCTGTTGTGTTTCGTAAGATGGGTTTGGGAAACCTGAGATGTAATAATAATTGAGTTATTCGCAACGATTCAGCAATGTTCTACTTCCTGGTTTACTTATGTTCAACAACATTTGTCGGAAGTAAAAAATAACCATTCTGAAATTGATCATAATCATTTATTCATAGTAATCATCAAAAAATATGGATAGATAAGCACAAAAAAACTTTTATCTTATTTTCCCAGTATGCCTGAAATTTGTTTATTAAAATAGTAGATTTTTAATGAAAGCAAGTGTTTTTACTTTCGTATATTCGGAATTTTATTTCGTAAGTGTAAGTAGGAGTAATTTAGAAAACACTACCGGACCTCACGACGCACTGCTGGATTTCATCATTTGTTGTGAACATCCCTCAAACCCGAACGAAGCGCTTTGCTTCGTCTTTCATTATTCGTACAGCAAAGGACTGGAATAGTTTGCCCGCGCCAGTCTTTCCCTCCGATTACAATGTGGGTGTTTTTAAGAGTAGAGTGAATAGGCATTTAGTGAGCTAGTGCGCCTTATCATCCAGGACTGCATTTCCGCTTAACATCAGGTGGGATCGTGGTCAAGCACTTGCTTTGAAAGCATAAATACAATAAAGTTTACTTAAGTCATTTATAGTATTGGTTAAAACCTCGAAAGATGGTAGAAAGTTGTTAAAGAGCTTATATATATATCTCCGTCAAAGCTCTAGTCATTGCATGGGCGTGATAGCTGTGGGGCGCAGCAATCAATGTCCTGCCATAGACTATCACGCATCTTAGGTTTACGTCTCATTGCAAGTCGATATTTTAAATTTCCATTTAACTAAGATAAAATGGATCTAGTGGCTAACAATTGGGTCTCGCGGTCTTGCGTTTCGAATCCTTCTGGCTGAACGAAAGACCCCCATTCTAGGTTTTTACGGGAAGAGGATACCTGGGATTTTTATGAATTTGGCGAGTTGAAAACTAAGCAAGCAAAGCAGATTAAAGGAGATTCTAAATAAGATTTATACAATTTTAATCGAATAAATTTTATTCGGAAAGTTGTTTGTTTTGAGTATTTCGAAATAAAACGATGTTTTTTTATATCATGGTATAGCTGTTTTAATTTGCTAACAAAAGCTTTAATAACTAAGATTACGTCGTTTACGCGGCGCGCGAATTCAAATAGTTGACCAGAGTTCGATTATTATTAGTGGCTTTTGGGCTTTCATGTCATGCTCCGTGTACAACTTTTCGGCCTAAAGAAGCATGCACTTCTTAGAATTTTCACTAATTTTGTGTTTGGGATACCGATGGATTTATACCTTACGACTTCAATTTTGCATGATCCTTATATGGCTTTTTGTCTAATTCACATTCATATATATATATAAGAATGCATACCCGTTAGGTGTAAGTAGCTGTAGTGGTAAGATTGATGCTTTTTAATATGGCCCTTCTTCAATACATTGCCAACCGGGTCGGTTTGTATATATTCTAGCGACTCCTTAGCTGACTCTGCCACTCACTGTGGAAAACATAAGCTGCCTTCGTCACTTTTTTCTCTTAGTTAGTGGTTAAAGTATTTGGTTGTTAATTTGCGAGTCCTGGTTTCAATTTCCCGCCAAGAAGCGACATTTATGTAACATAAACTGCTGGTTTTCTATTCTGGATGTGTTCTATATAAGTTCCGAATTACATTGGAAGCACAAATACAATGGCTCATTGTCCCTATGAGTCATTGTATTTCTTCATTTCCTTACGGTACCACGATATTCCTGTGCAGTTGAACAGCACCGTAACTGAAAACGGTCAAAAGGATATCATCGTGTTCAACATATATATATATTTTTAAATCAAATCAATAATGTTTAACCTCAACACAGAAAGTGATGTAACCTTGAACCCTTCTCCACAGCCGGGATCTGCTGGTCGGGGATGGAGCGTGGAGGTCGCTGCAGCTCGGTGGCGGCGCTGCGAGTGGGGAGAGCAGAGTGCTGCGCTGGCGCAGACCGCTCCCCCGCTGCGTGGAGCCCCCGAGACCTCGACAGCGGCGAGATATTCTTCTACAAGGCGCTATCTGGCGGCGTGCCTTGCACGGCTTGCGACCGTGAGTAAATGCTATATATTTATTTATATATATATTTATTTCCTTCGATACTCGGACCAGAAAAATCACCACGCCCTCGCTGTATACCAGCGTAAAATGAAGCAGCAAAACGCAACTTTGTTTGCCCAGTATTTACCCAATTATTGCTGAAGCATATCATCTCATATATTAGGATGTGCGTTTACAAGTGCATCTTGGCTTTTTGTTGAACATGGATATTGGTGTTTATGGGTTGCAGCCATCGGTAACAAGTTACGATCAGGTGAGTTGTGTGCTCATTTTCACTTTTAGTTTCACAGAAATAGAATAATTTACATTAAAATGAATCAAGTCTTCATCGACATTGTTACTATGGGGGATTGCCATTAGTATCCTTGTCTGGTCAGTCCATGAATATAATATATATATTTTTTTGTTATGTTATACATTTTTCTCAGTCATTAAGTCATCCGTAGAGTAGTAGTAGGATTTATTATACAGGTAAGGACTCTCGTGGTATTTTGTTGTAAATTTATATGATCTGTAGTGGATACGATACGAATCATTACCATTTCGCCTTTTGGTAATGTCATTTTGTTTGTAAATACTGAGATTTATAGGAATGATATATTCTTTTATTTTATTAAACATGTTAAAACTATTTATTGTATGAATGTATGGCCGTAGATATCTGACTGTGTGTATGACTAGAATTAGGTCGACGGTGCATCGCCCGATAGGGCGCCATAGGCCGAGCCAGTAATGAAATGCTCGCTCAGTTCATTCATTCATCATCAATCATACATATATTCCATTACAAGCTCGCTATTCAGTGTGACATCGGATCGTTGTGGTTGTTGATATTGTAATATTACAAAATATTATAGATTTATCTACCATATCAATAACACATAAAGTAAAAAAAGAGTTACAATTTCTCAATCAAATATCCTATCACATCGTACCTTAGCGCTAAGAGTAATAAAATATATTGCAAATATTCTCTCGGATATATTCTTGCTGTTTTACACGTCGCCATTGTCAATATTAAAATACGAGGTGGATTAATATAACCGGACTCTTTCTTATTTACCCTACATTATGATATGAAATGATTTTAAATGTTGTATATATGGTAGTGCGTACGTTATATTTATTTGACGACAATGGCATCAAATTATTCATTTAAACACTCTCATATACTTTATTCAGTAACAAAACGTTTCCATTTCCTACCTCGTGCCATATCTTGCGTCTCGTCTCTAGCGAGCTGATCAAATCGGCCGAAGATAGTGTAAGGCGATGGGTGTACTTATTCCGCGTCCGCTGTCACGTAAGTTAATCTTATAAAATATAAATAGACATTATGTCTATAATAAAACATTAATGTGTCATTTCTTTGTAATTATTTAATATAGACCGAAATTTAGGATCAAGTTATAATTATGAAAAGGGTAAAAATTTAAAATAATAATTTTTAGCCTTCGTCACGGGAGAATTTTGTCGCAAAAATGTGACGGATTGGTTGTGTTTTGGCTAGCGAGTTGTATAATTTGTATTCAATTATGAGCCTTGACTGGATTCTGCAACAGTAGAATTTATATTTTTATTTCTTGGCTATCCGCGGTGGAAGAAGCAACGATGGGAGACGAAATACCCAGAAAGAACGTAAGCGTGAAGAACGTTAAACGTGGTTTTGCGTTCTTTTTTTCTTCTGATATTTGTAAATATTTAGGTTAATTATCTTCGACTAATCTTTAATTTATACGGAAGATGTTAACCAAGATTTTATTACAATTTATAATAATAAATATAATGATTAACTAGATTACTAATTATGAATTTTAGATATAATAAGGTATAGGCTAATCACTAAAATATCATTAGGAGTATTTGTTGTACGTCACACCCTTCGACGCCTGTATGTTGCTAGTTGACACACAAACAAAACTTGAAGAAGTTTGAAGAGGAAATTAAATAGCCGATGAGTTACGCACAGTTCGACTGCAGAACCTATTCTGAGTTGACAATAATCTAAAAACTGTTTATAAAAGAAAACATCGGCATTTTTCGGAATAATGTAATTTTTTTCGGATTGTCGGTAGATAAAAAGCATGCCTAAGTGACGAACGAGTACACAGGTCCTTAAGTCCCTGTTAAGTGATTCCAACCGTCTATGATACTTACTGGTACATTAGTTTTCTATAAGAAATTATGATGTAGACTCGTTATTGCCCTTGAGAAATTAATGAACTAAGATGGAATGCCTCACCAGTAATAATATCTGCGGTTTCTACCACTCACCCGAAGAGCACACACTGCGGTACTATGCTATTATTGCACAATGGTAGGAATATTAAAACTTGTTATATTATTTATTAAGTTATATAATATTAATAATTTATAAAACAATAAAAAAAAATAACAATGGTGGATTAAATAATCAAAATTAATTAATCCACCATTTGTTAATTATCCATGACCGAACTGCTAGCGAACGTTAGTCTCAAATATTCACTATAATATTATCAATAGGAACTCGTTTGCTTCAAAAGCACGTAAATTGTTAAAGACAGCGTTAGACACGCGGGATTATGTTCACAATAGACCTAAATCGACGGCGCCAACCATCAACGCTTCCTATCTATATATATGATATGATATAGTATGTTCTGTCTATCGTAATACTCACAGATCACCAAACATAAATTTGAATCATACATACCCGTTATTTAGGTGTAGTTTTTTTTGAGTTTATAGTAGATCCTAACAGTTTTAATCACTCACGATTTTAATCTTAGTACTTTCGATTAGATACTCAGGAGAAGGTAATTATATAGCAAAAAACTTAAACCTATATAAAAAAAAAATTAAATTATAATTTAATAACTATATTAAAATTAAATAAATCTTTGTCCATCTTACCACGATAATGAATCATAAAAAATATTTGATATTTAAATATTTCATTATTTTGCTTGGGTGGATACCTACTTGTTTCAATTTATATAACGTCAAAAAGCAGTAATAGCCTAATTAAAATCTAAAGAAATCTATGTACTCATAGGTGTCAAATGAATACGTCTATACAGAGCATTCATGCTTTGAAATTGGTAATATATCTTTAACAGCTACCCAGTGAAAATATACGAATCTTAAAAACTTTTGTCCTTACACAAATATAATAACCCCAAAAACCTAAAAAAAAAAATACTCATACAACCTACAGAATATATATATATACCAATACCTATAAAATATATACAAACCCACACAAGATGACAGATTCACATGCAAGAGAACATATTAGTAATACGTGTAGTTAGCAAACTTATTTTTTTTTTTCCTTTGTTGCGAATAATCAGTTTGGAAAATATAAGTTTTAGATGGTGATTGGGAAACCCACAATTCTCTAGACTCCCACATAACAAGATTGCCATCACTCTAAAACGTGACCAGACCTCTGAAAAATAAATTGATTGGTTAATACAATAGAATGTTAGACGGGGACCTCTCAATACTCACGACTGCCGCATTACATCTAAGGGAGATGGGGAGTGGCAGAAAACCAGCACTGCATGGGACTATAATCCTGTGTCAGCAAAAGCTGAGTCACCTCCGTTTGCCAAAGAGTATAATATTGTTTATGTAAAGTTGTTTTTTTTTATAATAAATAAACTGTTTTATTATTATTTTGGAGATATTTTTTCCTATCTCCGCCTGGTTGGTCTAAATAAATAAAACAAAATACTATAAACAAATATATAAATTACAATAACAAATATATAATAATACATATATAAAGACCACGAGAAGACGGGAATCCTTTAACAGGGGAGTCCAAACGGTCGTGGGTTAGGGCGAAAGGGAGAGAAACCTGCGGACTATACGAGCGGTGTCGAGGAACACCGCCTCCTGCATTAGAGCCCGGAGCTGCCCATCCCGGAGTCCCAACCATTTGATAAGATTTTTTCATTTTCCGCTCTATCTCGTCATATACGTATCTATACAGTAACACTTATATATCTTTACATATATGTACATATGTACATATACTAAATGCATCCGCCTGTCTATCTGTTTTTGTTTATCTATTATTTATTGTCTGTCCCCTAATTTGCAATTGAATTAGATGTGTTAATAAGTTATTCTGGTTTTTTAAGGCCTTATAGTGATGAAACTGCAGCACTAAAAGAATGGCTTAATTAGGGAAGAATTTCAAAGCAAGATCATAAACCTCAGTAGCAACACATTATCACACTGGACTTGGACTTTATTTGTTTTGACAAATGGAAAACTTGAACTGCAAAACCTTTGTATACCTGTAAATATTACAAAAGTATTATAACCTGCTCATTTGACCAAAGCTAGAACTTACACGATTCGTATCGAGAATTGTCATCATCCAACAAAAATGTTAGAAGAAAACAATTTTTTTTACTTTACTTTATTTACTTTGCATTACTTAGAGGTCTCAAACGATTTTCGACTAATTGAAACGACGACCTGTGAACTAGCTAAGTAACTATTACAACGTGTAGTCCACGTAGTAATAGAGTTACTTATCCTTCAGAAGGAACTACGTTGATTGTTTTTGAGGTGAATTTATATATTGATATATATATATATATATATATATATATATATATATATATATATATATATAAATTATATGTATATATATATATATTATCAAATTGATATATAATCGCTATGCTATATAAGAAGATGTACTCGTACAAGTTACAATAGTAACTTGTACGAGTACATCTTCTTTACCCAGACTAAAGGTAGACTGGTAGGTAATGTCTTTAGACATTAAGTCGATACTATATTTTTTTAACTGCAAATAATGTTTTTATAAATTTAATAAATAATAATCAGATTTATTATAAAACTGATGTCCTTTTCAGAGTCATGTGCGGGTGTATCATGCGGTAGTGGGCGGCGGTGTGTGTTACGAGGCGGGCGGGCACGCTGCGTTTGTGCCGCGGCTTGCCGACGGGCCGGGCCCGTTTGCGGCACAGACGGACGGACGTACCGCTCCCTGTGCCGCCTCCGGCGCCGTGCCTGCCGCCGCCCGGCCAAGCACCTGTCCCTCGACTATCCAGGACCTTGCCAAGGTATATATATATTTCGCAACTATAAACTTGGCGTAAACTAGGACAGTTCGGCAGCGGACATTTCAGTAGCTCAGCGCTGCTGCTTTTCGTCTGGCGATGAAAGACATATCGGACTATTTCGTTATGATGACGAGGCATTTGATGTGAGCCCATAAATGTCATTTAGGGAAGGGGCGACGTCATCGAAATAAGTTCTAGCAAACCTAGTAGTAAGCATCTTGATTAATGCCATGTTTCGGATGAGATAGTACTCTCAGAGTATATGTTTCAAGTATAAGATCGGACTTTGTGCGTAGGTGATACAAACATAAACAGACTAGATTAACTTTGGGAAAGCTGTAAATCTAAACCTAGGAGACTCCACTCTAGATATTTAGAATTGAAGCAGACAGAATAGGAAATATAACGTTAGCATGGGCAGACAACTGTACAGTGAAGCAGGTAAAAGAGATGCCTTCCTGAAATAAAGTACCAACACTCTAGCCCCACAAGTCGAGGACGGTTTTCAACTAAGCGGAGACACTGAAATATTTCAGTAAATATGCAAAAAAGCTTTACTGCACAGTACAAAGCAGTGTTAAAGGCAACGCGCAAAACATAGCGAAGCCATGCGGCCGTATAAGTACATTACTAGAGAGGGTATAAGTGGCAAAGGCGAATCCATTAGCAAACACAACATAACCGAAAATTGAAAATTCACTCTGAGAGGAGGAGGAGGAAGTGAATAGAACAGTAGGTGAATAGTAAGACGATAATATCCACGTTGCACAAACCATGAGAGAACTATTAAAGGTGTTCTATTATCGTCACTTCCGTGGAACCAAGTAGTTAACCCGCTATTGGTACAATTAAACGAAGGAACGTATTATACAATAGATTATATAGACGATGTGGCCATGTTAGAGGCTGGTAAATTCGCAGCCATTCTAAAAAATATTACAAAGGTCTCTATTTATTGCTGGAATCTGAAAGAAGTACAATAAACAGTATCTCCAGCCATAAACTGGCAAAAACTGCAACATCAACCTTAGCCTAAGTATACATGCAACAATTTGTCAAGAATTGTTAATCTCGGCAACACTTAAAACCCTAGATCTTAAAAGAATTCTTTGTTGCATCTGTTTCCATTAGTACTTGTGTGGCAGTAGGCCACGGCGCATATTTCCCGATATCAGTACCGTCTTTTTTATGCAGATGTTTTTGTGATATTCCATTGTCCCTCTGGATGTATGTATATACGTACGAACTAAGTTTTTATCCTGGCCGCTTTGTCATATTTCATCGAATTAGTTTGGTAATCCTTTTTACCATGATGGTAATCAATATTATTTTAATTATCATTGAAACGTAAAAGAATAAACGATCAAAATGAAAGTAAATACTCAATATAGTTATGAAAATTGCGTGTGTGAGTGAAGTTATTAAGTAAATTAAAAATGAAGCTAGCAGAGTTTCGGGGAATTAAGTAATCGTCAGTAACTTAATAATTTCATCCGTGAAGCTTAACGAATACCATGCGAAATTGAATCTTAACCATGTATTTAAGCTGTTGTGTGCTATATTTTGTTTTTAAATATAAATCCACAACTAAAATTATTTCATCTTTGATATACCTACATCGGTTGTTAACGAGGTTTTTTAAATGTTATTTTGTTATTTTTATTTAATTCCAAATTGCGTAATTTGATAAAAATATAAAATAACAAATTATACGCAATTAAATTATTTAGTGCTAAAATGTGATTAGTGGCAAACAGTCCAATATATATAATATAAGCGTGCTTTAACTTTGAATAATTTGAAACGAAACGCTTGCTAATGTAGACTTGTATAGTGTACAGATCGTGTCTATTAATTATTATGTCATACCTACTTAGTTAATGGCATCTCCATCCACCAGCCGACCGCGTAGCAACAGTGCGGCATCTATCATGCTCATAACCGGCGCTTAACATTTCCTAGCAATATATATATATATATATATATATATATATATATATATATATATATATATATATATATATATATATATATATATATATATATATTGGTGTTATTCTCTAGGAATATACATACATATATATTATAGCGTTATCTACGGCCCATCAAAGTTTACTAGCTCATTATTCCCGTTCAAGCTGACGGAGCGCGCTTTCTCAGCGCTAAAGATTTTATTAACTTTAAATACATTTATGAATCGACATTACGACCTAAGCGGCGCTTACCAATATTTTTATATTGAATTCAAAGTGGTATTTTAAAGCACATATATTCATTGGAAAAGATGGAGGGAGTATCACTGCAAGGAAATAGAATTAAAGATGAGAGTGATGAATGGAATAACAAAATATGCTCTCCAACTCCATCTACTACGACAAGACATGTGACATGTGACATGTACTCATTTGTTTATCTAATGATTTCATTTCGGTTTTTATATTTTAATAAGCATCACAAATTACCTACATACCGGTAGACGATTTTCTTGCGACTGTGATGCGGTCGCTAACATGTTTTCCAAGATCTGTCGTTATCTTGATAAATGAATATCACACCTAACGAGTGACCGCGAGAGACCCTTGCTCCACACAATGGCTCTATTGGCTCGGTAATGCAGCAGACCACTCCGTGCCGGCGGAACTTGATTTACACTTTTATTACACATGTACCTACGCTTTTTGTAAAAACATAGATGAAAGTTGATTGATTCCGAATAACGTTCCGATTGCTAGGAATACATACATTATCATTGAATAAACCTGCATTGTCTTGATCACTCATATTATATTTTAATTTTGTGAAGACCGAGGAATTGCTTTTGTTTACACGTGCACCAATGCATTAATCCAGCGTCTGTGTTGACTGAAGCCTCCCGTACTGTCTCACTATTTGCATGTTCTTATAAAGGTTGATGCATCTCTATTGGCAGGAGTGTTCAATAATGGCTTATTGCGATGCACGATACGTATGGTCTTACGTCGCCCGGGGCGCTTGCATGTGAATGAGAACACGTCCCTACTGCCGGTCTGCCTGTGCGTATCGCAACTAGCAACCAACCCGACTTATTCCATCTTTTTTTTGCAATTCTTTGGTGGACCCCGAGGGAAACCGATTACAGTAGTACAGGTAAATTATAGGCATAAGTGTAGCTGTAGCCATCAAGGCAAGCTGTGACGTAATTGTGTGTGTGTAATTATTCTATAAGTCGATAGAAAACAATATATTGTTACCTTAAAGCTGAAATTTAAAAATGTATAAACGTTTCTGAGTATAATAAAGCTATATTATATTGGTATTTTACGAGACCAAGGTACTCGTATTCCGGAGTTGTGCCAATGCTTGGTATCACTAGTTTCTCCCCATAATTTTCGTCGTCCCCCGAAGTTGCAAAATATCTGTACTTCAGTATTATAAATTTGCATGTTATGACATAATTTTCACGAGATAGACAAGTGCAATGTCCGCAGAGCCGAGTCGGTGCAGCGTGACGGGCTCTACTTCAAGTCCAAACCCCGTCATTATGTGAAGTGCCCTGCCTTCTAGTGGAACATGAATACACTAACGAATAAATTAAAGTGTCACGGCTTGTTGCTCCAATTACTAATTGCATTATTTAAATTTGCACAAGCACTCATATCCTTCTCTAATTCGTAAAGATAATGCAATGAGATCGAAGTAAGGTTTGGATGTATGTTTTGGTGCTCCTCACTAATCTGAATGTTCAATGTATAATTCTCGAATGACAACCTACTACTAGTAAAATTAGATTTAAGTGACAACCCTAGATGCAGCAAAGTCCTGCTAAATTTGGAAGCTAAGATTAAAATTACTTAGAAAACTAACTAGCTTTGTGCCAATCTGTACTGGAGATCTTTTAAATAATGATGACGGTGACTGAATCCGGTTAGTAATTTTAAGATTTTGCCAGTGGCAGAGCCATGGTACAACAGAAGTGGGTGAGATCGAACTGGCAATAATCAGAACAGAACTCACACACACCAGTGTGAATAGCTGCAAAACGTAGCTGTTGTATGGTTAGTGGGGACCATATCTTGGGACCCAATTACAGGTGACGAGCCATTTCATCTGAGTCCTCAGGGGTGATCACATGCTCTTGAATCTTGAGGATCGATTTAGACGACATGGAGATCAGTCGGATTACTCCGCATCGAGAGAACTGTGTGCTACTCGACTATATTGACGTGAGTAACGACACGGAGACATCGACATCTAGAAATAAAATAAACTTTTGGACTCAGCAGCAGAGTCAAAAAGCATAATTTAATTTCATTATAGATGTTCAACAATTATATTTCATACTAGTTGATAACCTGGAAAATTCCAATAAACTGTTAGAAACTTGTCCACTCCTGGGGTTGCGGGAGCTTCTGACGGTATTGGAACAATCACCGTTGCATGCATTTTGTACCAATTTCGTACATATACGAGTTTTAGACGTCAACTCTTTCCCATAGCCTCATGGGTGCTGAAGCTCAATCCTAATGTTTGTCTCCAAGGGGTGAGACATGTACTAAGTTTGGTTTAAAGTGAGTCCTGATTTGATGTGAGACTTATATAATAGGTACAATCAGTAAGTTTTATTTGTATTGATCGCATTTTACGCGGTTGAAATAGCACGGGACAAGGATTTTATAATTTTATAAAAGATTTATAGACTTGTGACGTGCACAGCAATTAAAGTAATTTTTCAAATTAACTTAGCGTATTTTTCGAATTGCCTAAGGTATACGCGTATAGTACGGATATCCACTGTTTACTTATGTTTCATAAAACTTGATAATTAATATCATTACCATCAAAATAATAATAGTTGAAACTAAGTCAGCTGTAATGTGGTCGTAATACGATATCACCACCAGAGACGTTCCGAGACAACTTTGTAGTAAATTGACGCGGTGATACCGGCTTCCGTGCGTCTGTTCACATCTCGCGTTTGGCCACGGTTTATTATTTATAGCTTTGCACGTTGTTTTCTATCCGGAACGTTTTGGTCATGTACTTTAAATGGACTTAGTCTTAGAACTTGAACGAAAATTGAATCGTCAGTTTCAGATGTTCTACTTCCAGATGTTATTTTTGTCTTTGACTTTAATCCGTGGATTTTGCCTTATTTATACGAAATACAATTCATTGAAGTAAAACTTCTTTAGGCACAACTTGATGGTAACCGTTTAGTAAAATAGGTTATATGTAATTATGTACTAAACAAGTTTAGAGTTCAAGTTTAGATTAAAGTTTAAAGCGAAAAAAAAAACGAAATTACTTTCCTTCAGTACATAAAACCTTTTACAGCAGAAGCATTCAATTTGCATTTATGTCAAAAGCTTACCGCTGCCACGTCCGGTATTAATTATTTCCATAATTCGCTATAGATTATGTGAGAGCGCACACGAGTCTTTTAAGTGAGTTAACTATAATCATTTTATGTAAGGTAACCATATCAGCATAACAAAAAGTAAAATAAAATAGAGCTCAAATATAGTAAGAGATATTAGCACTTATCCAAAGATATCAGGCTAAGGTAGAAATCTTCACAAGTATGATCAAAATCTGGCAAAGAGGAAGGAGTACATACAGAAAACTGTGACATAAGATTAAGCCTAGATTATTATTATGCAACGGTGTTTCAAGTAGAAATATATGCAATAATTGCAGGCTTGCAGGAGATACTTAATACGAGTACCAAAAGTAAATCTATCTAGGTAGGCGTGGTAGTGGTAAGGCGTATTAGGGATATATAGGAGCGTTTACAGGAAACGATATGAAGAATTGTATGTAGAAGAAAATTGATGCACTTGCTAGGAAAAGGTTGGATCTTCTGAGGATAGGCTTCCCAAGACCAGGAGATTATAGACACTTACAATTGGGAGGCATAGCCACTCTAGTGAGATCGACACTTGAAACCCTGTGAGTAGGGGGGGGGATATGCACAAAAGCTCTATCGAGATCGAAGTGCTATCGGGTATAATTGTCACGGCCCCAAAAAATAGGTTAAAGATAATATATTCACAATCCAAAACCTACGTATAGGTGCATCTAGAATGCCATCAAAACATGGGTCTCCTCTATCCGAGTAGTCAGTCTTGACCGTAGGTATATTTCATTACAAAAACATAGCGGAACCTACTGTCTACATAGTGGCGTTTTAACATCAATGCCTTCATTTAAAAATAACCTAGTTTTCGTTTACGTTCTGCATAAGTTAAGGTCCGAATCTCCCATTCGACTTATGCTTTGCTTAGCTCCTATTAAAAAAGTTTAAGCTTACTTGGAGTAGTTAACTAATATGCTTATACCATGGCTTAGAATTTTTTTTACCTATAAAAAACATACGCCAAAAAGAAGTGGTTTACAATGCACTCGGGTTCTCTAAATAAATGTCTTTGTATATATTAAGAATGCTCTTGTTTGCTCTATAAATAGTTTTATTATAATTCCTTCGGTATGCGCTTGCCAACTTACAAGAGGTATCATGCATATTTGTGGATATAGTCTCAGATTCGTTCATTTTGGTAAAATGCTACTGCCAAATCGTTGACATAACTATTGGTATATATTTATTACGAAAATCTGGCCCTGATTATACAACTTTGGCGCATTTCCAAACTGTACCTACGTGCACGTCGCACGTTGCTAATTGCCTAACCCTTATAAATATCCCGCCTGTTTCTGTCTGCAAGATATAAGGTATACGGTCAGTCATTTTAGTTGTTCTTAGAAATAACTGGTAATGTTAAACAAAACAAAACTCAAAGCCTATTTCCAACTATGTCAAACCGACAACTACCCAAAACCATTACACTTGCCACTCCTCAAGAAAGGAATGGAATCAATTAATTTCTCGTAAAATATATGTTTAAAACGTTAATTCCTATAATTTCCAATAAACATTTGAATATTGTTTGCATACTACTTTAATAAATTAACTATATGATTATATTACTTACAAAAAATCATATTTACAAAACGTTGGTTATATAATAATCGTCTATAAATACCAAAGTTAACATTCTGAAATTATTGTAGGTATCCTAAGCTGTAAATGGTCTATACTTCATCGTCGTCTAGGCCAGCAAGCCAAAGGAGCAATAAACCGCAACTCGATACAATCGTCGAGGAAAAGCAACCGATATTTACAGGCCTCGTTGCTTGTTCACTCGATTTCTACGCCCTTATTAAATTACACTCATCTTATTACCACGTTTGTGAGCAAAACTATTTATTGTTATTTTATCTGACTTGCAGGACTATTTCTTAAATAACGTTTTCTACTGTAGACTTTTATTTTCGCAGTATTGGAAGGCTTATTATTAACAAAATAAAAAAACCATCCCCGTGCGCCAATCGCCAGTATCTAATAGGGCAAGGTATCGATACAATAATACAAGGAATAATATTATCAGTAAACTGATCTCCAGTTTCTTTCACTCCCTTTTTAAAATATGACATCGCTGATATATGAGATCACCTATATGATAATTTATAATGAAAAAGTTAACTTACTAATACAGTTTTTGAGGCACCATAATAATAATAGTGATGTGCAGCAAATAAAACATCACAGTATATAAAAAAAATGTTTTCCGCAATTAATGAAGTGATGTTTATTTTCCGGCCCATATAAAAAAGTGTATTACGATTTTATACCGATATTCTATGAAAACATCCTTCGAGGTCTCAGTTGTAGCGTGATTCAATAAGCATTTGCTAGATTTTTATGAAATAGTTTAGGAACGCAGTTCACCAAGTTTTGCTCGATGATGTGTGTAAGTTATAATAATATGTACATTTATCCTGCATAAGGAATCAAAGTTTAGATGATTTTGTCACTGAGATCTAATGTCGAATAATCTTCCCAGTTAATACGGGTTGAGGTTTAAATCTACTTGCCAGGTAAAACAGCAACCCTAAACTCTTTATGGGAGCACCTATTCATCTAACAGTTAGTTTACAACCGCAGTACGGCATGAAAAGTTATTCTGATCGTGAACTTTACTGAAACTCATTAATATGACTGATAATAAAAAATTGTTAAAGTTCATTAGTATAATTTCGTGTACAGTGGGCAGTTGCGAAGGGGTACGCTGCGGTGGTGACAAGCGCTGCGTGCTGGATGCAGAGCTCGGCGCACACTGCGTGAAGTGTGGGGCGTGCAGTGTGGCGGGCGCGCCCGTGTGCGCTGTCGATGGGCGCACGTACGCAGGCGCGTGCGCACTCCGACGCGCCGCATGTGAGCGCGGGAAAGCGCTTCCGCTAGCTTACAGAGGTTCTTGTATAGGTTAGTTGATATTTCATGGTATTCTGGTGCTATTTTTATGATTGCTAATTATAATTGATTTAAGTATCTATTATGAGAAAGAAAGAAATATAGCAGAGCAAGAGAGTTAAATTCTGGTATGGTAATCAAAAGAATAAAGGTATAGAGCGTTTCTGATAGGTATTGCTTGCATTGCGGTGTGTCAGGTTGATCTGACTTCACCAACTCTGTTCGATTTTATTGAAGAGAGCATTACAAAATCCATACATAACCACATTGATGAAGGCTCCTCTCAGTTTGTAGGCACATGTAAAATATTTTAAGTTCTTTAAACATATGCTATAAAATATATCATAATCTGGATCCCCACAGCAAACGCAACGTGTGCGTCAATAAACTGCGGTGTTGGCCAGAGGTGCGTTGCAGGGGGCTCTAGTGGTGCCCGCTGCGTATCTTGCGGTTCATGTGGGGGCGGAGCGCGAAGGCTCCTGTGCGGGACAGACGCGCGCACCTATTCCTCCTGGTGCCGCCTACAGCGCGCCGCCTGCCAAGCCGGCAGAGTCGTCGACACTTTACACCGTGGCCCTTGTAAAAGTAACTATTAATTAGTTGTTACGGCTATGCCCCAAGCTATATGTAATTAATTTTATTAAACTTTTATACTCGCGCTTTTAATTCAAAGGTATATTGCGAACTGATTAAATGCAAATAAAGAGTTCATCACAGCCGCAGCCATTTACCATCAGATTAAACCCATATTTAGAATTGTGTGTCACCGGGGATCCTTGCCGATTTTCAAGCCCAGACCCTTCAGTTCAGGGGTTGTCGTGACTCGAGTTAATATAACATGAGGTGTAGTACGAGTATGAGAAGTATAAGTGAACATGAAGATGTGGTTCTGCAATTTTATGGTTGCATGGTGATGCCGTTCTTTAAGTTCTTAATCAATGTTTAAAAACAACAACCCAATATATGTCTAATATTTACCCTATCAAATACATACGAGCACATCATAAGCGCGCATGCCCGATCGCGCCAAAGGTTATATCGCGGACTCGTGGATAATTTATATTAGTTGTGTAGTATTAGTAACATATATTACACAATCTCATAAGTCCTATAACGGAGCATATTTAAAACTTTATATTATATATTTTTGAATGTAATATTTTAGAACCACTCCGTATCTCATACCACGCATTCTTAATGATATGGATGCATCTTTCATTCAATGCATCACAGTTAAAAACATAAAGCAAAAATTAAAATATCATTTCTTGAACAACCTGCACACGCATTGAATGCATCGGTGCTCTTTCTACCCACCTTTCTGTGTGTGTAACTTAAGATCTTCAATGTATTATATTTTTAGTTATTAATGTAGGTACTTGCATGTATTGCTCAACATTTTTATTGAAAATATTATTGTCAAGTAACATTCTCGACAAACATCTGTGGTTTTCTGAATGTTATTTTTTGTAATTAAAATGTTATGTACTCTGTTTATTATAAATAAATAAAAAAAGGAACAATAAGGAAATATAAATATAGTATCTTCAAACTTTAAAGGTTTAAAACTGTTTCTTCTTATTTATTTCAGGCAACAGAAACATAACGGACAATAGTGTGACTGACGAGAGAAACGGAGAGGACATGGATGCCGTCTGACCACGTAGTCATTAACTCTTCATAGATTTAGCATTGCAGTGTTCCCGTAGCTTCGTAGTTTGAAGAGGCCAATTTGAAGATCTATTCCACCCCAGGTGACAATACTCAGCAGTTCAGTGCTATAAAAGACTGAGTCCGACCCCGAAATGTCAGTTGCATAGCTTAAGAAGCTATCTTATTAATTAACATTACAGATAAAAGATCAGTGTAATACAGTAACAACTCCCCGTGTCATTTAAATAGATGGGAGGATTGAATAAGCAACGGCCTAGTGATAAGAATTGGCAGCTTTAACTAAACGACTTTATATCCAACATCGGCCACCTGAGCCTCGTCGAATCTAAATACAGAGTGGTCCGCAATAGATGTTCCAATCCAGCGAACGTTACAGCAAACCGTTTTATTCTAAAATATCGTAGGAATGTAGAAATAGATAAAATATCAAAACCGATGCACATTCTTCGAATTTTGTAGATAAATAATGATTCTATAGTTTTTAATAATTAACACTTACATTATTAAATTTGAGCACCAAATCGTACTTAATATTTAGTCAAAATGTTATACATAGGACAGTAGTTAGCACAATATTCTGTACTTTTACAACGTAGGTACTATTATGACTAAAGTTATTATTTCCGTCTTGTTGACGTCACTCCTGTGGACTTGTAGGATGAAATAACACTTTCATCGGACTGATTTAATTTTTTTTTCTTAAAATTAATTAACTCGTAGTTTTTTAAGACTTGAGTAATTTTACTTCACGAAATGTGGTTTTAACGCTTATGTACTATTTATTATTAAGTTATAAAATATGAAATTTTAGTGCAATAATGTTATTGAAAATTGTGTGAAATTTATGTTTATGTGTTTTGTTTTGTTTTTTTTTTATATATAAAAATTATCGAGGATCACAAATATCATTAATAAAGTGTATTTCGGACATGTCTAGAATGTTATAAAATACTTTTTCAGTATTATGTCTATGTAAGATTTTAGAATATTTTTTTTTTATTTTCGAAACATTTTACATTGAAATTAGGTGATTTTATAGTTTAGATATAAAGTAATTTATTGTTACTTTTAAATTATTTCCAAAATATTTCCAAGAATTTATTTGTGTGAATGATATTGGTGTATTTTTCGAAATGTAAAGGCGAGTGGTTGTCATTTGTAGTAGATGTGTTTCTAGACGTCCTGCTTAGCTTTAAATAGTTTAAATTTGGTTTCTAGATTACTTCGAGTCCACTTAAGTCCTAACGCATGTATAAGTTGTAGTTCGTTATTTAATGTCCCATTGTTTATTATCCAGGTGAAAAAATTTATTGATGTTTCGTTTGCAGTGTATACGTTAAGTATAAAAAATGTGTACGTTTTATTATTTGAATCCAAAGATATCTCAAATTTATACTCAAGTAACGTTAAAATTAACCGCTCATACAGGTTGTAAACGTTTCGAATTTTATGGTCTAAATTGTGTGTTCAGTTGGTGTGATGTTATGTTGATTATTTACTTAAACGTGACTTATCCCGCTATGTGAATTTAATTGATAACCTCTTTTTCTACTGTCAATTATTTTTTAAAGTAGGCGTAAATTAACATATACTGAATGTGAAATTGTATTTTTTTTGTGCATTCTATATGTTAACCGTTTGATATTCGGTCTGAAAACGGGAAATTAACGCGTATAAAAACAGATATTAATGATCTTTTTTCGAAGTTAAAATTCAGTTCAAACCAAAGGTACCGTTTTTACTGTTTGAATAACTGTATAATAACACCTCGTATAACTGTAACACCATTCCCTACGCGGCTTAGTGCTACTTAGAAACAAATTTAATTAAAAAAAAATATTCAACAATATTTCTAGTGTTTGACACTAGTAAAGAAATTAATTTGTAATATGTTTTGTAGATTACACAAGCCGTAATTTTGTTTTAGACTAAACATTTATATATTATTAATGTTAATAAATTAGTGTCAAGAAAATGTTTGAAAAAAATAACTTTGGCCTTTATTGTTATGTTAGTACCTTTATATAAACGTCATTAGAAGTCAAATTAGTTGCTAATAAGAAATCTGTCAAGGACTATGTATTTCGACGTGTAGTTAAATTTATGCATTCTACGTTGGAGTGTAGCTATCGATTGTTGATTATAAATGACTACTGGAGTTGTTGTAGTAAAACTACTTATTTGTTGTAGTTGAACTCTTTGCGAACATTAAAGAAGATGTATAATATATTTTCCTTGTTTCTTCGTAAATATTTTACGTCGTGTTTTAATTTAATTTATCTATTTTCCGCCCTTTGTTTATTATCCTCGCAACCGTACTGGACTTATGATGAGAATTTAGTTCTTTATCAGTAAACATGAATGAATCACCAAAATAAAATAGTTTTCAAAAGCAATTTTGTATACAATCGTATTAAACAAATTGTAAAAGGGTTAGTTACTCTTTCCAAGTGCTAGCGATGTTGTGGTGGGTACGAACAAGCGTTCTTCTTAATCGAAGATCACATTCGGTTCGATTGAATCAAATCATTGATCATTTTCTCTTCACAGAACAGGCAACCAGCACCACAGAAATTGCAATTGTAATTAAAGTGCAGAATTATCACGTGGTTGACGTTGAAGGAAATTAACGCGAGGAAAGTTCATGAAATGAATATCAAATAATAGTTAGACTTAGTTAGAAAATAATAGTAAGACATGCGAAGTCGGCCAATCCGTAGCGGAGCAATATGACGCATTACGGTCTATTTACAGAGGATAGTGGAAAGGAGGTTTTACTTTTTTACTTTACTTCTGAGATTTAGCTTGAACTGTAGTTAAACAAACAGTTAATCTGATCTCTTAGCAAGCCATGACAGCTGATTTTTTCTCGCAACACACATATTATAAGACAACTATGTTTCTGCCTGTATTCGAATTCGGTCATCACATAATGACGTTACATTAACCTCTTTTTAATATAGCGCCCAGAAAGGGCCATCTTCTTTCTACGCAGACCTACACCTCCTATAAGACTATAAATATATATATAACAAGAGTTAGGCCTGGCAATTTGATTACTGGTAGGTCTCAGGCTATATAGGCCTTGGACTGGTTTGACATAGAGAAAGCACATATTGTTTTGCAAGTTTCTGTGGAAACTTTAAGTACTTTTAGTTCTTAGTATAAAGTGAACGGACAATAGTGTTCTGGATTTTTTTTTTGCGTGTGAGTATTGCTGTTGGTCCAGAGACCTTTACAGCTTTATCTAATTAGACTCGCGAGCGGGAGGCCCGCTGAGTAGGGAAACAACGACGATGCTGGCGTGGAGACTGTTGCTGCACCACCGTTGCACTCCGACCCCTGTGGACGAAGAACATCAATAACAGAGGGGCGAGGGATAATACGTACGATAATGTCATCGGCACGGAAGAGACTTCAGGACAGCAATGACTTACATCTGGTTTTTTATACTTTACATAATTATGTTTACACTTATGGGAAGAGCCGTGGTAGCTGTTTCTAACCGCTCGCTCGCATAAATTCGATGATGAAGTAATGTCATTGTTAATTGAAATTTTACCATGTACTCGGTCACGGGCCAAAGAAGATACAATAACAAAATAAAAATATTCATATATATTTCGAAGATGTTAAGTTCGCCAAGACGCAGAGGAGTCGCGTTATAGACTCTTACCCTCTCCACAGAGGAAGAGAAGCCTATAGATATAAAGCCCAACAGTGGGATTTATATCTTAAATCCCACTAGAGTCTAATTAAATAAAGCTCTACAGCTTTATCTAATTAGACTCGCGAGCGGGAGGCCCGCTGAGTAGGGAGACAACGACGATGCTGGCGTGGAGACTGTTGCTGCACCACCGTTGCACTCCGACCCCCTGTGGACGAAGAACATCAATAACAGAGGGGCGGGGGATAATACGTACGATAATGTCATCGGCACGGAAGAGACTTCAGGACAGCAATGACTTACATCTGGTTTTTTATACTTTACATAATTGTTTACACTTATGGGAAGAGCCGTGGTAGCTGTTTCTAACCGCTCGCTCGCATAAATTCGATGATGAAGTAATGTCATTGTTAATTGAAATTTTACCATGTACTCGGTCACGGGCCAAAGAAGATACAATAACAAAATAAAAATATTCATATATATTTCGAAGATGTTAAGTTCGCCAAGACGCAGAGGAGTCGCGTTATAGACTCTTACCCTCTCCACAGAGGAAGAGAAGCCTATAGATATAAAGCCCAACAGTGGGATTTATATCTTAAATCCCACTAGAGTCTAATTAAATAAAGCTCTACAGCTTTATCTAATTAGACTCGCGAGCGGGAGGCACGCTGAGTAAGCGCTTGTGGCGCTCAGTCGAGTTCCTCTATGGGAAGTTACTTCTATTGAAATTAAAGTAAAATAATACTACCATGTCACTAGATCGTTTTATTAAATTAAAAAAAAACTCATTAATTACATAAATTATGTGCGTTATAATGGATAGTGTTTAAGGAAATTGCTGCCAACGGTAAGTCTATCATACGATAAAAAAATGGTTCGGTTCTTATGGACATCGATTAAGTACAACTATTAACAAATAAAGAAAGAATGATTAAATAAACATAATAAAAATAGCTGTCCCCTTAATATTGTATAGTATGCGTAACGCTAAAAAGATCTATAAATGCAAAAATTCTAAATGAGTATACAATAGAAAAAAATACATCCAAATTAAAAGTTCATATATTATATAGGTTATTTCGGTCATAGTCCCCTATAATTAACACAATTTGTTAATCTTACATCTATGGTAATAGTTAGACAAGTACAAAATGATACTTCATCCTTATAAAATATCTATTCGTAGCCTAAAACTAAAGTCAGTTGTATAAACGATTACAACCATAATTGTAATCTATTCACACAAATGTAACCATCTTGTCATATAACACATGCATTGTATATAGCGTGAAAGCGGCCGTCGCACAAAACGGTGTGCGAACTCTCGCACACACCCATAGCGCTTCATTGTGACATACATTCCATGTTCACACACACGTACTACGTATATAGATATATTGTTTAGAAGAACTACTCTAAAGGCTAGAATGTTACATTTTCGATATGTTTAATTTTAATTATATTTTTACATTAACAATTTCTTCAAACAATGGCACACATTTAGCCAATTCTCAATCACTGTTACCTTGGTCTTTATGTGACTGGAGAAGTAAACGAGTTAGCTCCAGAATACGTGTCTTGGTTTATTTAAATAGTCCGTGCGTGTTAGTGTTAGACTTTGCCAGTCTACCAGCTAATATAACATACCTACTTGAACAATAACTAGTTAATATTATTTCATTGTGAATTATCAGTTCTTACATAATTAAATGTAATCAACACCGTGTAAACACGCATACCATTTTACATCTAAATAATTCACAACTACATCGTGAAAAATCCTTACATTGTATAAGAAATTCGTACTCACATAATTGTGCACAATTCCTTTCTAGACGATATGAGGTTTCGTTTAATTCATAATTTAATAAATGCATTCATAGCTTTTAATTTAAAATGATTTCAATAAACTCAGATAAAAATTGGCAAAGTATACAAATAAATAAATTACAATCGAAATAGCTGCAATTATGTCGACTAGTTAAGCTGTTTTGCAGTTAAAAAAAAAGCAAAAGAAAAAAATGATATCTTGTTGACCCGTTTCACGTTAGTGTTTTACAAGCAACATTGAAGAAACACGGTCGTTATGCTAAAGGGTACTCTTAATGGCAGGGTTGTCTTAAGGCGGAACGTACGGCGGTGGTTTTCTGTATGTGGGCGTGGCTTTTGGTCGTGGAGGGGTACGGGAGGCTGCGAAGGGTGGTGGGGGCCGGTAAGGGGCGTCTTCGCCTGTTCTATAGTCGGGTGCCGGGGGTAGTAAGGGTGGTTTTTCTTCGCGCATTATTACTGGACTCTTGTGAACTGGCTCCGCGTCCGCCCTTTCTTCCAACTCGTCCTGGAAAATGACCGGTATGCCTTTCGAGCGGAACGCCTGTCGTTCTTCTTCGTCGCCTACACTCATTTTACCTGTAATCGAGGATATCATTAGGTTGATTTACACGAAACTTGAAAAGACTAATGATGACTAAGACGAAATATGTAAAAGAACATTTTAAAGCCGCACTTCTTGTATTCGGTGCTAGCGTGACCGAGTTGGCATTAATTTGGTTCGTGAGGTGTATTTACAAAAACGTATATTAAAATTTGTTGTTTAAATTGTGAATTTAATTTAAAAAAAATACTTTCAATAATTGCCAATGAAGCGATATTGTGTTTAAATGTGCACTACAATAAAATGTTTTGAATACAAATCACCTTTAACTTTCATTCACAAGCAATCGCACCGCCTACAGTTGAAATTATTTATTAGAATTTTTGACGATCTTTTGGAGAATACAGAATAAATCATGACATATCAAGCAAGCATATCAATGTTAGAGTATTTTAGAACAACAATTGCCATATTATTTCATATCGAATTCAAATCTTTGCCTACTTTATATTAAATACATAGGAAATATAAACAGAAGTGCCTTATGTTTACCGATAGCAAATCTAATAAATGTTAAAAAAAATTAAAAAGGTACCTGTGCGTCGTCGCTTATAAAGCACGCAGGCAATGACTCCGGCCACCAAAATCATACATACAATGACTACTGCTGGTATGACGAATGTGACCAAATAGTCTGAATATTCCGCGTCGGCATTGCCGGCTTTGTTATTCAGCAGATTGGTACCAGCATTAACTGGCCCCAGCCCCGCTTTGGGCGTCTTCGTGTTCTGTTCAGCGCAGAGACCTTGCGATATTAGTCCTATAGACATTACTTTGAAATCTTTGTCGAAAATGTGGTCGACTCTTTCTCTCAGATTGCCACCTATTGAGCCTCTCTCGTCGACGATAATCATTTTACGAAGCTCCTCGATTTCTCTTTTGGGACACCTGTCCATAGGTAAGCTCGTGTTGTACCTGCGAATACAGAAATACAAATATTGAATTTGAAATATTTGCGGTTGTTAAGATACTTGGATCTTGATGTCCAAGATCAACAATTTAAAAAAAAATCTTGTAAGAATGTTTACTAATATAAATCGTTAACCCATTCAAGGTCGAGGGCGTCCGTCTGAGTTCAAAATTTCTTTATTAACACGACGAAGCCAGCGGGCCTTCCTCTCGCGTGTCTAATAAGATAAAGCTGTAGAGTTCTGGACCAACAGCAATACTCATACAAAAAAAAATCGGCGTCTATTTTTCAAACTCAGTTTTGGTGAATGTTTCAGAATCAGAATCAGAGATTGTTTTCTATGTGGTCCCATTCCTAGTATTTTAAACATTCTATAACTGAAGGTATATCTAAGTTTAATCTAATTTACATATCGAGACTAGTATATTACGTATATATAATGCATGTGTATTTGCAGACTTTACCAACTTTTCTTATATATAAAAAAAAATTGTAGGTATATCATCATATAAAATAAGATAATACGTCCAATTATCATAAAGATTTTGCAGTCTTAAAATATTGAGCGGGCTGGATGGATACGCCATACGCAGTAAGTCAAGTAGAAACTCTAAACAAAGGAAGCCTCTGTCAATACTTTAACAGTGCCCAGTTCATGTGAAATAAATAAAAAAATCGAAAAATAGACTCGCGCCGAAGACTATTACTAGAAGAATACATTAATGGCATGACACGCACCAATGGGCGATGTATTTGTTTTCTAGTATCAATAAATGAATTTACTTTACAAAAACTATCTAGACTTCTCATTTTGTACCTATCTATAAAAAAAGGGGGTGATATATCAAGATAACATGCAAAACAGTATATTTTTGCTTAGTCGTATGTTTTGACGACTAACAAGTTCGCTCTAATTCCAGAAGGGTGCGCGCAACGACAATTATAACTGCATCAAACAAGCAAAGGTCGTATATTATTACTTGATGGATATTAATCTAATTTTTATTTTTTTATCAGTCCACCAAAGCTCTCTATGTCGCTACCTTTCCTCACGCGGGACCTGTATACATTATCAATACCAAATGATATTTTACCAAATGATAGTTGTCGGCTTATCAGTGATGCTCTGTATCCTGATATTGTCCGTCTCTTTCTGTTCGAACAGGGCTGCCAGCTTCTCGACGACCTTGCGTTTGTTATTGGCGTTGTTGGCCAGGTTCGCGTACGAATAGTCTAGCGTCATGTGGAATTCCACTGTCGGTCTGATCGTAGGTGCCTTAGCCACTTCTACGATGAGACTGTCGTATGCACTCTTCTTGCTCGAGTCCTCGGCGATCTGAAAATTATCACAATAGTATCGTTATATAGTTGTCGGAGAATCACGCTGCGTATAGCAATCTGTTACGCACTAAGTTGTTCTAACTGACAGTCGAATGGAGAGCTATTACTTAAGATCATAATAATTGTGTACCATTAACGGTGCCCGAGGGGGGGCCCCACTTTGAATACTCACGAGCTGATAGTGCATAGTGCCCTCGTCAGCAGGAGATGGCAGTCCGTAGAACTCTTGGTTGCGAGCGTCGAACTGCAACCAGTGTGTTGGCGGCAGCTCCGACCGATCGCTGCGCCGCAGTGACAGGGCGAGGTTCCGTGTGCCCCCGTCCTCTGGATCGAAGAACGTGTCCTGTATTAGGTAAAATGATAAAAAATATTAGTTTTTTTTTATATTAGTAAAAGCTGGCGTAGTTAAAGAGAAAGGAAAAGTGACACTCAAAAGAAATTTTATATAAAATATATGTGTAATAATATATATGTAAATATCGTCGCAGTTACAAAAAAAAAGGTGTAGTACTAAGTCTGTTCGAAATTAAACTTATTTAATATTAATTTAATATATTCAATCATATCAACATATTTTGTTTACTTGTTTGTGTGTGTAGAGATGCTGTATGATGCCTATATTGCCACATCTACGCCTACATCACAAACTTAGCATTCAAATCTTACTTGTGCATATCAAAGATTATTTTTTTTCAATATTCATCACATTATTAGAAATCAACGCTTTTTTAACTGAGATATTTGACATAAACAAATCTCTAAATTCAGCCATTCATTTGGAAGAGAAAAAATTTTAACAATTTATATTTCTGGCTCTGTTTTTTTCGTGGAAAAATATTATCTGCGTCGTTTTTGCTTTTAACATGTCATGATTATTTCGGTATGTAATCACCTGGTCGTGTCTATATTTAACATGACGCAACCGCGGCTAAGTAATTTGACAACTGTACAAGTATGTACATGTCTATTTCTTGTCACCTACTCACCTCCGGCACTTTGTAGAGCAGCAGGTGTCCGACGGTGGCAGTGAGGTGGTCCACCTGGTTCCGTGTGACGGGCGGGTAGGTGTCGGGGGGGCGGGTGCGGGGTGGCGCTGCGCAGCGCCCAGCACCACGCCACCGCACCGCCGCCACCTTCAGCTCGGGGGACATGGCCCGCGCGAGCGCTGCCGACGGACTGGCGGATTCCGTTTCCGATTCCATTATCTGAAACCGGACAGTACCTAATATATTTCTGTTCAAATTCGCCGTGGTTAGCTCGCTATTAATTTTATGGTACGCGAGCAAACTGCACCTGCCGATGTAATTGATGATTTGAACATTATATACTATTTGTTATGTGCTCGGTGGTACATAAAGCGAGGGAATCTGTCTAAAATATAAATCGTAACATATTTGTAAGCCATGTGTAGTTCGTCCCAGTCCGTGGAACCACGTAGTTTACTACGCTCTCAAGTGATGAGGCCCGTATCGTTATTACTCGTGACGAGGCGTTCCATCTCAGTCCTCAAGGGTCACAACGCATCTGCATTACGATTCCTTGCCAAGAATGAGTATACATGTCATGGGCCGCAGGAATCACTTGCCATCAGTCGAAGTGCTCCTTTGTTATTGTACAATTTAATAAAAAAAAATTAACCATACAGGAGATACATACTATATTCACACTTAAAAAATTTAGAAGTAGATTCACTTCACAGTTATGAACTACCTGTAGCATAGAAAGGCTTTCGAATAATAAAGAATACTTGCGTAGCTTAACCTATATATTAGCGTTTCGTCTAGTGGGGGAAGGAACAAGAAACTACCTTATCAAGGATGAATGTTGGTGTCAGGAGAGGTTATGAAATACTCCCACTAACTCTACCAGCGATCATTCGTCACAATTAAGATCGAATAATTATGAATTAGTTGACATAAGTTGTTTAATACATCCGTATAATATTTAAATTATTTATGGTCACGCAAAATACCGACGTCGAGTATTCAAAGGCTTTTCATCTTGTTTACACAGTGAACTGTTATAGTATAAATAACTAGTTGACGAATAGTTCACCATATAAAGAAAAGTTTGAAACTTTAGAGGCGTGTTTATACTGCCCTCTATATTTTATGTAGTTTTGTCTATGGACAATTATCATAGTTACAGTGTGTCCCAGTAAGAGCCTTATTACGATAAAATGATAATTACTTTTTGTTATTACATTGAGAGTTACACACGTGCACACAGTTCACCTGATGTTAAGTGATTCCTGCGGCCCATGGCATCTACATTTATCCTTGACAAGGAATCATAATGCAGACGCGTTATCACCCTTGGGGACTGAGATGGAATGCCTCGTCACCAGTAATAAAGGTCTCCGGATCCCTTCACTCACCAGACAAAACATAGCAGCGTTATGCTGCTATTTCACGCCGGTATTACTGTGAGGGCGTAGTCTACCCCGGTCGAGCTGAGCTAATCATTCTGCAGTTAGAAACAAACTGCAGTGTAGCTCCACCACTGTTAAAAATAAATGAAAGAATAATATTATTCCATTTATTTTTTATAAAATTTACCTTCATAAGCCTATTAATATCATCCATGGGGCACGACGGGTCCTTCGGCAGGGTGTCATTGGTCCAAACGTATTCGCATAGATCGCCATTAACGGTCGCGTTCAAAACAGTCAGATGGTCCATATCGGTGTCTCTGAACAGGTTGACGATGCCCTCTAATGCTCTTATCTGCCAGTCTATAGCGTTAACGTACTCTTTGGCCAGTTTGAATTGCATGATGAACTGATGGTTGATGGTCCTGCCGCTCTTGTGTTGTTGTACGGTGATGTCCAATGGGCCGCGTGCTACCTGACCCTCGCTGTCCTGAGCTTCCACGATGAAATTCCAACGGGACACGTGCGATTCCAGTGGCCTGGGAGGTAAAATTATGACGTTGTTAGATATTAGTGAAAATATAGACAAAAATTTATCCATTGTAATTCATTGTAAAATTCATAAAATGTTTCAAACAATAATATTAAAATATAACAAAAAAATATATTAACAAAACTATAAGCATATTGTTTTTGTAAAATAGGGAGTGGGTTTGGTTTTATGGTTCAAGCTTCGTGAAACTGGAAAACCTGAAATCCAAAGCTATCTATACAGAACGAGGCGTACGTTAGGGATGCATTCTATCTTATATATTAAGTTGTTAAAATTGTACGGATAATATATCGTTAGTAATTAAAATTACTCACAGTCCATAGACTTCACGTTTGGCAGGAATGAACTGTATCCAGGAGCTTTTGCTTAATGGCACGTTTTCGGAATCATACATGGTGAATGTAAGATTGGTGCCTTCCTCAGGATCCGTGAACAGGTCGGCGGGGATGATATATCTGAAATGAAATAATTTTATTAAACAATAACTGTCACATATTATAAGGGGTTCGTGTTTGATTGCCTCGCCATATTTTTCTTTGTCCTATTTCGGAGAATTTGTTGGACAGTTTGGGAGATTTTTAAACTGCCTGGGTGAATTTCACACTTTTGATGTTCGCGAATTAGATAATAGTTAAATTAACAACATCATCTTAATTTTACTGCAAGAATTTTTATAAATCTATATTAATTAAAGATGTCTTACTCAGTTTTCATCGCCATTTAAATATATAAATGACTTAAGCACAAGCCTAATTTATATGACGTGTCGTTAGAAATATTTATTTCAGTAAATCAACTGTATAATCGTCAAAATAGTATAATGGAAACATTTAAGAAATGCTTAAAACTATTAAAAATAAGTCAATAATTGTATTTATATCATTCGCGGGCAAAGTGGCTGACTTAATACAGTATTGAATTAAATTAACTTTGGTAAAATCAAACCTGAAAGCTTTCCCGGCTGTAATAGCCAGTTTCTTCATATGGTACCTAAGACTAGGTGGCTGGTTGATGGGCATAGCGAAGGTCACAGTTTCCGTGGTGCGTCCGATTATCGTGCTGCTCCTTTCTGACGACAACGGCATGTCCTAAAAATATTAAGACAATCATGGTTACTTTTCATGTTTTTTTTTTTTGAAAAATATACAAGATATTAGAAAAGTAAAGTAAAAATTAAAGATGAGAAATATTGACATCTTATGTCATTTAGTTAATTTATTTTACCATCAACGTTGCGATTGTTATATGGTCATTCACTAGCAAAACAAATCGTACCCAAGAGATATAATACGAAAGAAGATGCAAACAGCATATCATATACACAGCTAGCTAATAGACACGTCAATAATAATGAACCCAAAGCATAAAGTAAATGTGGTTTTAATTATCTGTACAAGTTATATATATATATATATATATATATATATAGTTATATATAGAACCGAAAAGATAATACATAAAATTTTTACAGGGACACGCAAGTTTAAGAATCTCGATATTTTTAAGCACCAATAAATAACCGACCGCATTTATAAATTACAGCATTAAAACTAAAGTAATGTTCCCGAAATTGTGTATGTAAGAAATATTTTTTTTATATTTTCTTATTGATTATATATTTAAATGAACCATATGATCATTTGGTCAATCACTTTTGACAGTAACTAAAACTACTTTGAGTAGTTATTAAAAGATATTCATGAAAGTTTTAATCAATCTCCTTAATGAGTCTCAGTAGATAGTATGCTCAATCAAGTTAGAGGTTCGTCTATTGATATGGAACAATGTTAGATAAACGCAGACCAGAAAACCAATCTTTTGTATTCTAACTACTGGGGGTTCACGCATAATGCCTAAATATCAATAAAAACCTTTTAAAACCCAGTCTAACTAAATGATAGTAGTACAAATGGTGATGATTAGTATTTGCAAACATTGTACTTACAAGAAAGTTCTGGACGAAGACCAATCAAAACCAATCAAAAGCCTGTATTAAAATTTTCCGTTAAAAATTTCTTAACCTGTTTTGTAACTTCCTGGAGAGTTGTTTCGGGTATAGGCGTTGTCGTAGGCGGGGCCGTAGGGGTTGTCACTGGCGCAGTTGTTGGGGGTGAAGTCGGCGACGTAGCAATTGTGGTGGGCACTGGCGTCGTAGTAGTCGTGGTCGTCGTCGTGGTAGACGTCGTAGTAGACTCGGTCGTGGAGGTAGTCGTCGGCGTAGTCGTCTCCGTTGGAACGGGGTCGATAGGCGACGGTGACGGTGAGGGTGTAGTTGGCGGTTCCGACGATATCGGAGGTACTTCGTTGGATGCCCGTATTATAACAGTTTGCTGAAAGTGCCATGCGGACGCTCACACAACGTGATGTGAATGATGTTACGTCAAGACAACTGCTTTTTACATATTGTTTTAATTTTAAATATAAAGTTACTGATCACTATTTATCTTTCAAAATTCACTTGAATATTTAAGGTTCTGACAATTGTTATCTATTCTTCGACTTTGTGTAATTTATTATAATACGATGTGGCGAATACATTGAAAAAGAAAATCTGTTATAGATACGTTTATCTTAAAGATCAGAATAGATATTGGATATTATAAAAAGAAGGCGATAATAAAGTCTAATATTTTTCAGTTGTCTTTACGAACATCTGTAAGTTAGAAAATGTATTTACAAATTACAATGCGTGACATTAGGTAGTTTACTACGCTACCCCGTAGGACCAATTCCACACAAGACAAATATTAGTGTTCTTCGGACATGTACAAACGTGAGTTAAGGGCTATATGATGGAGGTGACATAATATAGATACATACCATTTCTGTTTCGGTCGTCGTTGGCATGTCTTCAGGTAAAATGATGACAGGCGAATGACCGAGTTTACGTGATTCGACGATCTTCGACTCAACGCCTCTACCTACATCGCTAGCTTCTGACACAGATTCTGTGTATGGTGTTATCTTCACTTTGTTCACCTATTAGGAGGAAATTAAAAATTATTCGTGAAATTAAAACCACAGTTTCTATATCTCATGCTTTAAAAGTTTAACTATTTGCTTCGATATATGGATATGCAAAAAAAAAACTGTGAACCGATTGTCTAATTGGTCTTTTACAAATGCCGTTGACTATTTGGTTTCTGTACCAGAATTATGAAATAGGACGGAGATTCATGCTATAAAATAAACTATACTAGTAACACAGATACAAGTATAAAAATAATCAACAAATACATACAACATATAATTAGGTTTCACTACGATACAAAATAAAATATTCAAAACAATGTTAAATTGCAACAGTTATAAGTAAAATAGTATCATTTAATAAATAAATAATATTATTATGAAAAAAAAAAAGCTGAAGTAATCTACAATATACGTAAAAACTCTATATACGAACTCAAACTCTTGGAAGTCCTGAAGCGTCACAACGATGTGGAATAATAATACTTATACATCATAAATACGAAGATATCCCAAAAAGATGTTAGAAACAACAAACGACAAAACCATGCAACAATCAAAGCACGAGAGCGGGTTACGACAAACCTCCGTTGCATAATAGGAAGAGACGGGCTCGGTAGCTGCTTCGGTGGCGATGGCTTCGGTAGTAGGGTTAGTATGGGTAGATTGGGAATTATATTGGAATAGTGAGGTTTGGATTGGTTTTTCCGTCGTGTGTTCGGTGATGATCTCGGTCTGAAAGTTGTCGGTGGTGGTGTGTGGCGCACGCCATTGGTCGCCATGGTGATGGCGGTGGGGGCGCGGGGGGGTAGGGGGCGCCTGGTGCGCGCACACACTGCGTTAGTACTGCCACCCGTGTACGTATGTCGCGCTATGTCTGTGGTTATTGACGCGTGGACCTAACGGACGTACCTTTGCCTAATGATGTTTGACAGCGCGGATAAATGTCAAATACGACAGACTTTTTTTTTGTCGGTAATACTAATGATCTTGAAGTTACTTACATTGTTTTTAATCAAAATTTAGATTAAATGATCGAGTTAGAAGCTGAGCATCGATACCTTAAGCCATCAGATTACCAGCGCTGGATTTTGTAATAGTAGTGTTCAAAGATATGTCCCTATTTAAATCCACGTGTTATAAAAACCAAATATTCTGACGCACATCAAGTGTTTTTGTTAGTTATGTACAATAGTGCGAGCAAAGCCCATTAAGCAATCGAATTTTGTTAAATAACCACACACAAAGCCTTTATTTAACGAGTTTAATTAATGTGATTGAAATGAAAGTAGACTTGAAGTTAACAGATGTATGGAATTAAAATTTAGATGAAATAAGTGTATAGAGGATAGATTGTAATAAAAAACCAGTTGGCTGGCATTAAGGATATTTGTTAACTACATCGTAACTTCGCACTAGGCGTTGCAACAACGAATATATGAAGTGAAACCCTCACACAAAAATAAACAGTGATTTAAAATGTCATTCAACAATCCATGCTGTGGTCCCGGTAGCGATTGCTTGATGTCTACATGACGGTAAAGGTTGGTGCGAGAAATGCATTACATTACATAACTTCTAATATTCTTTATTCATTGGAAACAATTCTCTTAACGTTTATTAAATTAATTTATTATATTTAATATTAATAATAAATTAAATATAATATAATTTCATATCTTTAAAAGGTTTTAACAAATTTCATTTTTTATTTTCTATGAAAAATGGTAAATTCTGAATAGGATAAAAAAAACAAATAGTAATAAAAATACGGGATAACAGAATGGAGACTTCCAATCTGATAGATGTATGTGGTTCCAATGAATAAATGAAATGGAAACTAGTAAAGTTCATGTCAGGGTTAAAACAAACAGGGGTAGACCACCAGTGATAGATGAAAATTATCCATAAAGTTCTCATAAGATGAGTAATCATAGCTTCATACTAACATAAGTGGGTATTCTAATCATCAGCAAATTATCATTAGCGAAAAAAAAAAAACGCTGGACCATAACTTTCGCCTTTCAATAGAAGTCCCTACTAAGAAATGTAGACATTATTATGATTCTATTTGTAATAAGTACTATCACAGTGTTGAGCTTTTAATATAAATAAATTGTATTGTATAAATGTCGTTTATTCAATTCGACTTTAACAATTTAAATATTAAAAATAGTTCACTTTTTTTAGGATTCTATTCGTAATAAGTACTATCACAATGTTGAGCTTTTAATATAAATAAATTGTATTGTATAAATGCCGTTTATTAAATTCTACTTTAACTATTTAAATATTAAAAATAGTTCACTTTTTTTTTAAAGAATATAAGCAACGCTATTAACGTTATTAATATTCCGGTTAAACGACTCCAACTAAGCTAGGAGGAGATGGTTCATCACAATAGTCCAATAGCGGATTCGAACCTACTACCATAAGTTTTGCAGACCGTACCCTACGCTTGACACTTCAAAACTAAAGAAATTGATTCATTGACAAAGTATTGTGTAAGTGGAACATTATAATTTTTTTTAAAAAAAATGATGTTTTTGTTTTTCAATGCTATCTCACAACTATGACATGTTTAACAGCTTGTAACGACGCCAAACGAATGACATCGACTATATAGAATACACTTACTGGGTCGGTTAAGTCGATGTTGAAGTCGTCATCGTTGTCGTCATCGTCGTCGTAGTCACCGCTGTAGTCGGCCACGTCGTCCTCGCCGTCGTACGTATCGTACGCGCCAGACCCGGAGTCCAATGACGACTTTTTGATATACAGACATACAGACATTTGTTTATTAAGAAATTTATTTTAGGATATTTTTAAGATATGATTTTGAAGCGAACACACGATGAATTTTAACAATGGTTGAGCTACACTGCAGCTTGTTTCTAGCCGCAGAATCTGCTAGACAGGGGTAGGATCACGCCCAGACAGAATAATCATCAGATGAACTGTATGCTCGTTTGTTACTCTCAATGTAATTTAAAAAAAAACTCGCAGTATGGTACTCAAATGTGAATAAATGATACCGAACGATGAATATCGATAATGGATGAACAGATAACGATGATCGGTTCGATGGCAATAAGCACAACATAACCTACACAATAACGAGACCAAAAAATTAATATATAGTTGCCACATTAATTAACGACGTTACGGTGGCGAACGTCATTTTCTATTTTATTCTTATATGGCATGGTATAGATTTTAGAATTCAGAACAAAAATAAAACGCTTTATCGCATTAGATTACGCGTGTTTAAAAAGCCCGTTTAATCCATGCCACATTCTCATCGGGCATTCCCAACACTTGACCTAGGAGATAATAATTCATTAAAGATCAGATGTAATACGTTTAAACCTCACCTGTCTCTTAGGCCGTAATACGGGCCTGTTCGGTCTGACGGCCACCAGTCGCCAACCGAGAACGGGCAGGCGCAGCAGGTGTGCCAGGGTTCCATCCCGGGACTGCTCCCGAAGTCCAGCCACAAGCACCTTGTGACGAGACCATAGTTTGTCTCGACAACCAACCTGCGATAAGATAAGTGTCGTATATAACTAAAATATATTTTTCTAATTCTTTAATCATAATTAGAAATACGAGGTTATATTAACTATAGCAAAAGGTAAGATACGAGTGTTATATTTTCGTACATTACTAAAAATATTATTAAATATTTTATAATGTTCTAGTTGTTCAGCGGGCAGCAAGATTACATAAAAGTAAATTGTTAAATAAGAGCCTTTATACAGGGTTATTGCTAATTCGATGTATTCCCGTTAAGAGGGGTGACTATTTTTGATAATTTTAACCCATATAAATGCAAAATTGAACCCTTTTGTGAGTTTTCGATTTTTTTATCTTTTTTAAAAATAATTAAAAAATGCAAAATTAAAAATGTATAAAAAAAAATTATTAATTTAAATCTCATTTTTTCTTCTGATTAATAAAAAAGATTAAACACTTGTTACTTATCAACATTATAACAACAATTATCGGTCCAAATTTAAAATTGAAAGACGAAAAACGATATTATTTATACATATATATTTTTGAGATTTTTTCGACTAAAATAACACCTTTAAAACAATAAAAAAACTATGAAACTTGGCTTGCAGATTTTTTTAAAAAACATAACCGTTTTCTTAGCTCTCCAACAATGCATAACAACTAGGAACTTATTTCAAAGATACTGAAACACACAAAGGAAGCATGCGGAAAATCGTATTTAAGGCATAATTTTCTTAAAAAAGTAATTAGCAAAAGGACATCCAATAACGTTAATTGTGACTCACATTCAAATAGATGGCAGTGGTGGCGTCGTTGCGTCTCCGCTGTGTGGTACCCGCACCGCTCATTAGAACTGTATGGGAGCGCGCTGACTCCGCTTTGTATGGCTCCATCCAAAATTCGTCCTGTAAAAGATGAATGGTCAATTAATACACTCCATACAACAACCAGCAAACGACGGCGTTATGTTGATATTCAAGGAGGGCATGGTCGTTCCCCGATAGAGTCGACCTATCGCCGTCACTCTAAACTTACTGCAGCGCTGCTTCCACTGTTAACCACTGTTGTATTTTTCAGTAATAGTCCAATATAAACCGTATACATGCATGGGTCGGGTGGGCTTCCCAATCAATAAATCGTTTTTTTTATTCGGCTACAGCTTCACCGGGTCGAAAGGTAGACCGAGCGTTTAGGTCGCCCAGCCAAGACCTTTATTAGTGGGTAACCAGCACAAGACCCTCGGCTTGGACCGTTACCCTGTTGCGTGGGAACCACTGACTCGAGGGTGCCAATAACACGTAATGAAAACTACATGTAACACGTTATAACTCAACTCAAACATTGAATTGAATAAACAGCAACGCTTAAGAATTAAAATGCAGTTATTTCACCGTAATTGCACCGCCTATTCTTAGTCTACTGCTGGGTAGGCTTTACTCAAATATGGCCGCAAAGCACCAGATATAGCGACAACCTAGCATAGGTTCTATCTAACCAACGAAATTGCAATGTTATGTATCTCTTCACAATGTTCTGTGAGGAATTGGACCTTCCCCAATCGAGCCGACACATCTTTGCCAGTTTCTGGTTGCAGCATGGCTATACCGTGGTTAATACTTTTAATTCTTATCGCATATGAAAGCGACCAGTCTTGGTGTCGTGATTACCCGAAGATCTTCAACAGATGAGAGCAGGTACCGACTAGTTTAACATGCCCTCCGAACACACACGGAAGAGTTCAGTTGTAAGTTCCACTAGCCACTATGCCAGACGAGTACCCAACTACTAACCTCTCGAAATCTTATAAGAAATACTAGTCAGGCTTTACCACGATCTACGACAATACTAAATATTTTTATGTCATGTGTGTGATGGTGTTTTTGCATGCCCATAATCATCAGAATGTAGACGCGTTGTCACCCCTGAGGAGTCAGCTGGAATACCGTGTCACCAGTAATTAGGTATCCGGTTTCTTTCTTCACCAGTTTAAAAACTGTAGTGCTATACGTTTAACACATATAGCACTACAGTTTTTAAACTGGTATATGTTTAACACTGGTGTTCCGGACAGCATGCTCTTCCTACCCCGGTTGGCCTGTTCGCGTTAAGCTAGTCAGTGTGTGCGTGAACGAATTTACAGCAGCGGCATCTGCAGCAACATTGCATCCAGTTTTGTTTTTTTTTCCGGCTGATGGCCGCTGTCAGCCCGAGGGCTTTTACAGTTTCACCGGGTTGATAGGTTACCGAGCGCTTATGACACTCAGTCGAGACTTCTATTAATGGGTAACCAGCACAAGGGCTCCCGAGAGGGAGCCTCGGCTTGGACCGATACCCTGTTTCGCGGAAGCGTCCGAATCGAGAGTGCCCGAGAGGGCCGAACCTCGGCTCGGTCAGTTGCGTTTAGTTAAGGATTATCTAAAGTAATATCGTTATTATTATTAGCTAGCTTTCCATCCGGTTTCCACAATAATTACAGTGGCGTTTGTGATGGATGGTTTTTTACTGGTTATTTGATTAAATGTGTGGTTTTATCCTTAATTTTCCGTTATGATCGATCGATATGAAATACAAGTAAAAAGTGGTACTTTAGTCTGGTGCACCTATTACACTAAGTTAAACAAACAAGCGCCGGTCAGTCAAACGAGACTCTAATGCCACCCTCGCGTTTGCTTAATACACGAGCCTTTAATCCAAACTGAAAGTGAAATTCGATATTTTAGAGTTATAACCGAGGTATTACACTGTCTAGAAGGGGTTACATTTAACAGACAAAAGTGTCGATTTCTTGATTACTAGTTAAATAAAATGTACGGTTTTTATTAAAGACGTTTAGTAAATTATAAACAATGACAGAGACATGTTTGTTTCTATCTGCAGCATGAATGGTCAAAGGTACGGCTTGACCAGGGAACGACAGAATCCCTGCTTTATAGTAGCAATGCTGTAGTGTTTCGATTGATGAATGTAGGAATCCGCAGACCCGTATTACTGGTGACGAGGCATTCAATTTTAGTCCTGAGATGATATAACTATGAATCTTTATCGAGGATTCATTCACTTATCATCAGGTGAACTGTGTGTTCAATTGTTAATCTAAATACAATAAATAAAAAGTTAAAAAAAGAGCAGGTACCAACTAGCTAGCAGGCCCTCCGAAACACGAAAGAGCAAACTACTAAGTTAGGAAATATGATAAAAAAACTTGGAAATCTACTTACTATATATTTTTGTAATATTAGGCGTGACAGTTGAGCATGTATTTCACGTGACGGTATTTGTTGCGTGCCATGGCCCAAATATTCATCACAACGTCTCGTTACCAGTAATTGGGTTCCCGAATACCCCCCACACTCGCCATACAAAACTCAGCAACGCTACGCGGCATGGTCAAGGGCGTAGTCCCGCCCCGGTCATTCTGACCCATTCGCTACTTGTATCAATATTGAAAACTAATGAGGCACATATTTAAATTCCGTTCATAATGTTATCTTGGATGAACTGGAATTACCTTTTATTATTATTATTCATTAAATTATGTAAATTATAATTAAAGTGTATCCGTTTTATATATTTTATTGATATTATTGTGTTTAATGGTAACGCGAAACGGATAACCACATTCATCCTGATAAGGAATTATAATTCAGATGTAATCTTATTTCCCATTATTACATATTTTTTCTAAGTAATAGGATGACAACCCCTACGGACTGAAATGGCTTCGATGGAATGCTTCGTCACCCGTAATAAGTTCTATGGTTTCTTTTTTAGCCAGACGAAACGCAGAACCACTAAATCACTATGTAACGCTGATATTCTGGTAAGTGCTGCACCAGTTGAGCAGATCTATCCGCGTAGTTTATCGCTGCATCGGGATTATACCATGTAAATCACAAATTGAATTTTAATAATAACCAAGCCAGGATCGACTTCTAATCAAATCTCAATCCATTTAGGTTTTGAGAATGAAATATGTAGATACGCACGAGAAGTCGCAGGCAAAAGCTAGTATTAACTAACTTTTAGACTCGTGTCGACCAAAGTCTAATATATTATAGCAATAAAGTAATTTTCAGTAGAGAAAAATTAAAGTCCATTTTCTGTAAAACCTCGTTGAAATAAATGGTTGGTTACAGGAAAAAAGTAAATCGTTACCTAGTACAGTACGAACATGATAATGATTACTTTTTACACGGAAAAAGCAAAGTTCGTTATACAGTTTGCGGTAATGATTTATTGCGGCGCTGAGATATACATATTTTAATAACTTAGCGATTAGAAAGATAAGTTATATGCAGAATATTGGCCATTTGTTACATTTTTATTGGCCGCACAGACTGCGCAAGGATCAGTTATTGGTTGAAATCTAAAATATAAACACAAAGGACCGCAATAAAGAAAGAAATGAACAAACAACGTGCGCTATCCGGCGCCTGTATGCGCTAGCAAATAAAAAGCCTAACATATTTTTTACTGATTGATACTAGGGGTGGAAAATAAGTATATAGTTCAATTGATGGTAATTCCCTCGGCCTAAGATTATTATTATTTGTTTATTTTTATAACATTGAGAGAGTAACAAATGAGCACACAGTTCACCTGATGTCAAGTGATTCCTGCGGCCCATGACATCTGCATTCATCCTTGCTTGACAAGGAATCATAATGCAGATGCATTGTCATCCTTGAGGGCTGAGATGGAATGCCTAGTCACCAGTAATAAAGATCTCCGGATCCCTACACTCACGAGATACACAGAGGCACTACGCTGTTATTCTGTAAGGGCGTGGTCCTACCCCGGTCAAGCTGACCTATCCATTCTGCAGCTAGAAACCAACTGCAGCGTCGCTCTACCTCTGTACCCACAGTCACCCTTCCCTTGATCAATATGCACATGCAACACCTCCCTATGGATAAGGATGTAATGCTTCTTCGTCATTAATCACAGAAGCGCTACGCTACCATTTTACGATGGATGGTAACATGGATGGTATGGATGGCATGAACATTAATGTTGAACATAGACACCTGACTGCCAAAAAGTACGATCAAGAGCCGTTTACATCCGTGAACTTGCCGCAAACTTGTCACTCCCTAGTCACTCAGTTACTCTCTTGTGGGGGTCATACGAGTACGAGTCAGCCACGTGAAAACCTTCATTGTATACGTTCCCCGTTCTACGCTTCTGAGCCGCGATGAAAGAGTAAATTTACATATAAAACACAGTAAATTTACAAAAGGAAAATTGTCCGAAATAACCGAATATAAAATAACGAACAAAGGAATATGTACATATACATATATGATTAAGCAAAGGCCAAAGTTTACAAAACTATTTTGTGGACATTTAGTATATATGATAACCTATTGCAAGGCATCCATACACACACACAACCACTTGTTTGATATTGATTTTATTATAAACATATATTTATAAATAAACGGTATTAATCTCGCTTCTAGAATAAGATGATAAATGACAGAAGACATCTGTCTTTATTATTATATACTACGTTATAGTGGTGTAAGTGTTTGTGTAAATACAGGACATAATGCTCGCTCTCCATCCCTAGCGCAACTAACGCACTAGGCGATGTAATGCATGTGACATGAGAGAGAGAGGGAGAAACACATACAGTGTCAGACTCGAAAACCAATAACTTGCAGTGCACAAATATTGTTCCCGACACGGAGATCGGATCTAAGACCCGACGCAACATCCACACTGCTGTGCAAAGGATGGTAACATTTAAGATAAGGACATGCGTAGCACCGAAACCGTAATATAGGACGACCGCGGAAAGTCGTTAGATGCCGGCGGTTAGGGATCGGTTTTGGCAATCGATTAATGAAAATGAAAAGCAGTAGCAGTAATGATGATGCGGGTTAATAACGTACCTGGCTGATGCATCGCGGGTCATGGGTTCTATTCCCAGGAATAATATTTGTGCCTCAAATTCGATTTTGGTAGGGCTGTTTTTTATTTCCCATGTTCAGTGTATTCGTCATTCCTTCCTTAACCTTACACCGATCTTATTTCATATTTATTACATGGGACTAGAGAATGCTGACGGCACTAAAATATATCCAGGGCAATATTGATGTCATTTGATAATAATCAGAAGATAAAACAGCAGTGAAAATCAACCTTAAACTTTAAGAGTCTTTAAGAGTTTCAACGCAAATTGATCTTATTTGCTACCTAGAATAAACTATGCAAGTATAGCCGCAGTAAGTAAATCTTTCACTATTGTCGAGCATCTTACTCCTTAAGATTCTGGTATGTCCAAACAAAACTATAATACTCGTATAATAATACAGCAAATGTAACTTTCGTGTGATTCATACATCGCGTTCTGCTACGCAGACGTACTTAGTGATTTCTCTTAGGGGCGAGTAATTTATTTAATGCTCATATCAGTGTTGTTAACGGCCTGTTGACTTAATAGTTTTATCTCGTATTCAGCGGAGTTGAGTGTCGAATCATCTACGTCCAGTGTAAGTTACGAGGCGCCGTTGCACTTCAATTTAACACAAACGTAGTTATATAACTTGTCTAGTGCGTTTAATGTAGTGTATGATTTATCTACATGCAGTTATTAATATTGACATAATATTACGAATATTTCGAAGTCGTATTATACAATAAAGTGCTCTAAGCGATTGAGGTTCGCGTCTAATGCTGATAATACACGGCGCGTTGCGGAGCCGAAAGGTTGTACGGCAACATGCCCGTAATTACAAAAACTTTAGATACAAACGTGTACCCCGCTCTTAAATATATAAGCCTACAGCGTGACATCCTATAGATCAACTTAACGCAGCGTCAGTACGACAAAATATCCGCAGTTACAAAAATTTTAGAAGGCAAACGTGTGCCCCGCAATTTTTATATAAGCTTTTTATATATTAAATATATAAGCTTGCAGCGTGACATCCTATAACTCTCCCTGTTTCGTCTGGTGCGCTATCGCACGGATAATTAGCGTCGCAGCGTACCATATATGGTATATAGCTCTTAGGTCGGATTGCACAGGGAAATGCGCGGTTCATATAATACCATCGTGAAATAGCAGTATAACCGCTGCTGTGTTAGGTTAGTTTTGTGTTAAGATCCACTGGGGGTGCAATCTTCACGCACGCCTCCGGGTCGGGCTATCCCAGCGAAGCCCAGGGGGGTTGCGGTTGCGTTCCTTACGGAGATCCCGCGACCCTTCAGCAGCGCTGGTAGCGACACCGTGGGGCTTTAGTCGGTGCGAGTCCGACATAACCCGTTCTCGCCCCTAAAGGGCGGGTATGCGTAGGCATTTCACCACGAAAAAAAAGATTGTAACGATCCACTAACGAGTAATGAGGCATTGCATGTCAATAGTGAGGGAAGACCGCATGTGCATCTTAAACTTCGTAGAGCATGGATATGCCCGGTGTACAATCTAGGTGAGTAGTAGAAAATTTTACATGCAATTTACATATAAATTTTCGGGTGTTCCTTTAATGGCTATCAATGCAGAAATCACTTTCAGATGATCTACCATTTGTCACCTTTTATTCTAGAAAATAAGAAGATTGTGTAATTAACTTACTCCGTCCAGTGCCATGAAAGCGGCGAGATCCATTAACGCGCGTATCCTTATCCTTGGAGGGATTTGCTGGAAGGCTCCGTCTATTAGGATCACAAGCACCAGTCTATTCTCGTTGTGGTGGCATGATCCGTATTTCGACTGGGGTTTCTCTTCTGCGTTTTTGACCTGGAAAATTCAATGAAATATACAAACAATAAATATAAAACAACAGGCAAGCCTAAATGGCCGCTGGGAGGAGAAACAAGGCTTGTCTACGAAAGTACCGGGAATGGAATAGCCAGCGCTGCTTTTCCATTACTAATATTCCGGTTAACCACTCCAACTAAGCTGAAAATGCTTGTTCTAGGAGATGGTTCATGACAAAAGTCGAATGATGGATTTGAACCTACCTTTAGTATAACGTACCCTGCACCATTAAGCTATTACGCATTGAAAATTATAAGAAGGATATTCAGAGGGTGGTAGCTTGTTTGAAATGCATTTCATAAATAAGAAAGTAAAAATTGTTAATATGGGGAGACGTGGTTAAGTCATTTTACTCATCCATTACATAAACATATACAATTACACGACATGGCCAAAAATAACATGCCTACATCGTCCTTCAGTAATAGACTGACGTATAATCAATTCGGTTTTGTATGTTTATAATGAATGGCTTACGTCCAACTACTTTTCAGTTCAGCCACTGAGTTTATCAAAGCATTGGTAACATCAGGAGTTGAACATTTTGCTCTGTACACTGATGATATGACCGCCACTAAATGCAATTTGAAAGCACGTGGCGCTGATATAATATCTTGGCCTAGTTACGACAAACCCAAGAATAGTAGTCCGAATGTAATAGGAAGTGTGGAATTGGTTAAAGAACACGATGTCCTTATAAACTTTGATGACCGCGGTTACACGCTACAAGCGTTCACTAAGGTCGTTCAAGCATGACCGACCCTGTTTCCTGCGATCATACAAAGAAGAAATCATAAAGATGAGATGTCATACTATCAGAAAATGGTATACGGAGTGAGGAGACGACTATCTGCATAGCCAACGCTTGCCGATTATACGCGATGGCCTCAAAGTTCTATGTGGTGTTATTTTGGATGGGTACTTTACTTTATATATTAAATATTAATAATTGTTATTGGATGATGAAGTACGAACTGCTAAAGTGCTGAAGTGCTATATGGTAAATTACTCTTGTCATTGTGTGTTATATGTTTAATTATATTTATTATGTATTGCTATTTATATGTAAAAATATTTATGTGATAGTATATATATATATTTAATTTTAAGTTTTAAGATATTTTTTTCTCTATTTACAATGTAGGCACTACCCCTACCAATATATCTCTCTAAGCCACGTGTGGACTTGTAGAGAATGCCTTACTGCATTAAGTACACTAGATACACCCGCGTGCCACGACGGTTCTCACCGCCCATAGCTTCTGATTAACAGGTGACGTCCGTCGGAGGCTAGGTCCGCATACCAAAACCTCGGACGGTCAGTAGTCATCACCATCCATCCTCCAATCTGGACAATCTTTCGTTAGCTAGGGCACTGGCAACTTGGGTGGCACCATCAGATAGGTACGTGATCAGAAGAGACCGACACGCTCAGTTTATGAGCGCTTTTTGTAAGTAAGAGAACCACAAAATAGGAAACTACGTAATCAGCTCACAGACCCCTCAGTTCCGTGAGCCCTGTGTTCGATGAAGCTGTAAGAGCCGCATGGGCTAACAGCATCAACATCATCAGAATCTAGACGGCATTAAGTCCGCCCATTCTATTCCTTTTTGTGAGGTGTGAACAGTAAAGTTTAATTAAATAATAAATTAAAACAAGTTGTATATAAAATATATATAAATAAGTAAGTTTATAAACTCTGTTAGGGGGCTGTTTTATGTAAATTAGTTTTATTTGTTTAAAAAAATATCTTATTTATATGCTATATCTATCTATCTTAATCCAGCTGAATATATTATGAAATGTTATATGGACATTTTATCGTCGTATAAATTTTACTATTTTTTTTCCACTAGAACATAGTATAGTGTACAGAACATTCTTGTATCATTGGCAAATAATTATTAATTTTTTCTCGATTACAATATTCGGCTTGTTTAATTTAAGTAAAATAGAGTGAGCTATTTTACTTTTATAAACTTTATTTATTTATAACAAAAAAAACCCTATTGAAGTCGACGCCCCACAGATAAATATTTATAAATAATCTAAATTCTCAATTCATTTCTTTTTAATATTTGTTTATGTTTGGTACATATTGTGAGAAGTAAAAAATAATTACCTAAATTTTGTTCAGTAACAACCAAAAACATACAATATCAAACTCTATTAACGAAAACGTTATTCTTTATCGAAGACTCTACGTGGAGAATTATTACTATTATATTTGTAGTTTCTGCCTAATACAAACATGCATACACAGAATTGTATGTATATATATATATATATATACACTGCAGGCCAAAAGTTTAAGACCTTTATCAAAGTAAGGAAAATAAAGTAAAACTCTATAACTCTTTTATTAAATTATAAAATCCTTGTCCCGTGCTATTTCAACCGCGTAAAATGCGATCGATACAAATAAAACTTACTGATTGTATCTATTATATAAGTCCCACATAAAATCAGGTAGACCACTTTAAACCAAACTTAGTACATGTCTCACCTCTTGGAGACAAACATTCGGATTGAGCTTCAGCACCCATGAGGCTATGGGAAAGAGTTGACGTTTAAAACTCGTTGTATATGTACGAAATTGGTACAAAATGCATGGTTATCATCGATGCTAAGGAGTGTGATAGCAGTACCGATACCATAAAATACAAATCAGAAAAGGGTGGAAGGGTGTGATACACATGTAGTATATAAATATAGGAAATAAAATTTTGTAATAAAAATAAAATGTTGAAATAAATCTTTCTAAAGGTTAGATGATTTATGTATTTAATAGTGCTACATTAAAAGTCATTCAATTGTGCCATGTAAGCAATTTTATTATAAATGAAGCACATTTTAGCTACATGTTACACATACAATTTAAATGATGTAAGATTATTTTAAATAATACGTAAAACGTTATAATATAAAATTTTTAACGTGTGAAATGCCGTCGATTGAGGGATTGTTTCTCTAATCGAGTCATTGTTTTTTTTAAATTATAAGATCAAGTCGAGACAAACGAGCATATAGAGTACCTGGCCGCGGACTTTTACTGTACTTTATGTGTTACATGGAGTTGTGTGTGTTATGTGATACTTCAAAGGCAGTGCTACTACAGTGTACTAGCCAAGACTCACTATTTTTTGTATATAATGCGCAATTTAGCAACATAATTTTGATTCTCCTTTTTAATAATTAATCATTAAACGACATCAATCAAGTAAAGATGACAGCGACCTGAGTAATTTTATTTTAAGAATATATTTTTTAAATGGTTTATTACTAAACCTCTTTGAATACCTCATTAGGCCGATTTCACTTAATTACGTGAACGTCGAAGTTTTCGCCCTACGGATAAAACTATGAATAAAGAAGCAACTATTGTTCACTAACGAGCGAAGCACTTACTAAAAAAAATATTAGTCTAAATTGGATAAGAGTAATATTAGATTAAGTTGGAGCTGTACTTTTGTGAAAATATATTCTTTATATGATATCTCTGATTTATAATATATATATATATATATATATATATATATATGACATATGAAAAGAAATAAAATATTATTATAATTTTTTAATTATTATATATTATTGCAGGCAGGTCGAAAGTTCGCGTTAATTTTCAACCATTTTCGAGTTTATCATTCTGCTTCGCGACAAACTCGAAAGCTTTGTGAAATATTTTAGATAAATAAATAATTTAAAATATTGTTGAAAATAATTTAATTATTAAAAAATGAATTGAAAAAGACATAATATTCATTTAACCGAATTAGCCATTTTAATTCATTTGCCTAGCTGTCTCATGAAGTACCGGGATAACTTAGTCATGGAACTTTTGTAACTACAACGCGTCTTAATGTATTGCCCGATAATGTATCCCCGATTCAAAAACATTTTTTTGTATTTTCGAGTGTCAACATTTCGCCATATTTAATATTACGTTTAAACTGTTTTTGTTTAAACGTAATAATAAAAATTGAATGTATCACATATTGGATGTTGTCCATAGTTAACTTTTAATTAAATAATAATACAATCTCAAGTACAATTTAACACAATCGTGTTAAAGGCATTAGTCACCAGCAATACCTTAGATGTTCTATTTGAGATATACGTACACAGTGTTGGCAGTGTTTGCGATCGCCATGTGGATTAAGAGATTACCAAGCTTATCTGTCTGAAGTAAACTCACCTAATGGTTTGGGAATTTTCATTATCACAATCACGATTTCACACTTTCTTGTGCCATTTGGCTACATAAAACAAAATATATATATATTTTTTATTATTTTGTGAGTTACACTGATGTTAAGTGATTCCTGGGGCCCATGGCATCTACATTCATCCTAGAAAAGGAATTATAATGCAGATGCGTTGTCACCCTTGAGGACTGAGATGGAATGCGTCGTCACCAGTAATAAAGGTCTCCGGATCCCTTCACTCACCAGGCGAAACACAGCAGCGTTATGCTGCTATTTCACGCCGGTATTCTGTGAGGGCGTGGTCCTACCCCGGTCGAGCTGACCCATTCATTCTGCAGTTAGAAACAAACTGCAGGGTAGCTCTACCAATGTTGAAAAAATTTACAAAAATCAAGCCCTGTATATATTTTACTCGGGTTTTATATGTTAAGCTTAATACTTCGAAGTAGTTTTGAAAATTTAAAATGATGATTAATTAGATAATTAGCCAGCCAGCCAGCCAGCAAGTTATTATGGCCCATGACATGCCACATTCATCTTCAATACAAATGCGTTGACACCGGTAAGAAATACGATGAAATGTCAAACAATCGCACAAGCATTATTTGAGCTTTTTAGAAAAATTTATGTGGCTGCAATGGGCCTCAAGAATCATGTGACATCAGGTAAACTACGAAGTAGCGTTTTTAAGTTCGCGGAATGAGGGATAAGGAGTAAAAATAAAAGACTAAAATTATTTTTCCTTTTCAATATATTCACCTGAAAGACGAATTCAGGCCTTTTAATGAGCTTAATCAGAAAATATTTACTTGCTTAAAAACTTTCCTAAAAAAGGTTTGTCCCTGTTTGAAAAATACACCGAAATTACGTCATTAACTTCTTCATCGCTAGTGAATTTCTTCCGAAGCAGATTTTTATTAATTTTTTTAGGAACAGGTAATAATCAGGGGAGGCAGGTCTGGACTTTAAGCTGGGTGTTTTATCATATCGAAGACCACCTTCTGCAGGGCAGTCAGTGCAACACGACTTGTGGATGTGAGCATTGTGGTTAAGAAGCAGGACACCTTTCGTTAGTTTTCCCCTTCTCTTTCTTTAATGGCTTCCTTTTACTGCTCACAGAAATTATGTGTACTATTCTCCGGTTATAGGACAACACCGCGTTTATCTTTGTAATCGAATAATAGGATTCCTTCTGAATCCCTAAAGAGGTTGCCATGAGTTTTCCAACTAACTGAGACACCTTCAACTTCTTGTGTGGTGGTGCACCTTTTTTTGCATGGAATCTTACTTAGACTCGGATCATAATGATGAACTCAAGTTCCATCTCCAGAAACCATTTGACCGAATACACCATCCTTGTCTTCATTACAAAGGTCCATTTTTAGGACTGGTTTCGTATGGGAATATTCCACGCATTGTTTATTATTTTGCAGCGGGGTGAACATTCTCGGCACCCATCTTGCGCTGACCTTAGTCATATCAAGATAATCATGAATAATTTCAAAAACAGTGGGATCAGATGCTCCAACTATTTCTTCGAGTTCTTCTTTAGCCAAGCATCATCCAATAATAATTTTAATAATATTTTCTGGCCGGTACATTGAGGATACTTGAAATTGTAAATTATAGTTTTTCCCCATCAAAAGTCCCCGTAAACCGATGACAACGCTTCCTTTATGTATTGAGTCGGCTTGGTAAGGAACTTGTGTATGGCTCGTTACTCGATTTATTCTATATTTGAGACTTTCTTCCCGATTGGGTTGCTTATTCGACGATAGTTCTAAGACTAACGATACAATTATGATAAATCATTCAAATCAAACTAATTATGGATCGTTAAAATTTTTATACCGTGATTGTAGAAGAAATTGGAATAGAAGAGTTTAAGTATAACAATCACTTCGCCCACAACAACTGTCCTCATGCTCCTTGTTTTAAGTTAAAATAAAGGGTAAGACGGACTGCAAGACAAAAGTTTAAGACCACCTTAATTAAAGTAGGAAAATAATGTAAAGCTCCAATAAAATATTAAATGTTAAATTAACCTATTTAATCATCTAATAGAACATTGATTAACAAATAATATACTTTAAAAGCGTAAAGAAATATTAACAGTCCATGAAAAAACGGCTATAGTTTGCTAAACAAATTTTTCATCAAAAAATCCTCCTTTACATTTTATGACTTTTTCTCTCGGCATACGGGCAATCAATTTGTTAATGGTGTCTTGTGATATATTGTCTCAAATTTCACATAAAGTATTTCACATTTCTTCTCGCGAGAATGGGCCTCGATTACGGACGTTCCTATCAAGCTCTTTCCACAAAAGTTCAATGGGATTGAGATCCGGGCTCTGAGAAGGTCACACCATATTTTTTAACACCCCATTGTGCCTCTATATGTTCTAAATATCCTCTACATAATTTTGAGCTATGCTTTTGATCATTATCTTGTTGGAAAATGAATCCATCTCCAATTAATCGCAACCCGGAAGAAACGGGATTTTGTTCTAAAATGTTTTTGTACTATTCTTTTTTCAAAATTCCTTCAATGTTAATCAAATCGTCCAATCTTGACTAGAGGAGCAACCCCAGAGATAATAGAGCCACCACCATGCTTGATTGTTGGGACTACACAATCTGACATCATCTTTTCTTGGGCACTGCGTCGAAAGCAAATTCTATGTTTTGAACCGAATAGTTCAAACTTGGTTTCATCGGTCTAAAGCACTATTTTTAAATCTTCTTCAATCTAATCTCGTGGGCAAGAGCCCACTGCATCCGTTTTTTCTTGTTTTGCGGTCTTAGCAGAGTTTTCGAACGGCAACGCTACGATAAAACTTCACATCTCTCAGTCGCCGTTTTACTGTAATCAATGATAAAGGTTTAACTCGGGTATTGTTTCCTTCAACGCGGATTTCTGGTGCTGTTAAGCGTCTATTTCGCTTGCTGGTAACAACAATGAAATTAGCTTCACTAGACGTGGTAGATATCGGCCTTCCCGAGCGAGGACGATCTTGAAAACTGCCCATCTCCCTGTATCTAGATATTGTGCCATGAACACAAGTCTTCGACTTCAGTTGTGATGAAATCTCACGTTCGGATTTGCCTTCATTATGTAAAACAACGATGGCAGAACGCACTTCACTACTAATTTTTAATCTTTTCCCATTTTATGACGTCTTCACTGTAGAAACCACAAGTTTAGACTAATTGAGATTGTTTGTGAACAAATCCAAGTAAACTCGGGTAATAATAAGTCAGAAACACGGTGTTTCACGAGCTAAATAATAATAATTATTGACCAATACGTAACAAAAACTATCAAAGACTCTACCACCTGGCTCTAGTCTCTTGTCGGTGTTTGAAAACATAGATGTTTATTGTCCAATAACTTGAAAATTAACAGAAGAATGACTTCTTTAAATATTCGATACTAACAATAAAATATGCAGATGTGCATTTCTTTTATTTATCCTATGGGATTTTATTACAATTGATGGATAATTATGTTGTTTATGTGCGGTCTTAAACTTTTGGCCGGCAGGGTATGTATTTGTTCTTCTCCACAAAAGCATTCTTTCCAAAGAGGTGGTAGATTATTATCTTTCAAAGAGTGGTGAGAAAATTCCTTGCTTATTTTGAATAAATGGTTATACTTTAACAGCAATGTAGGAAAATATCCATGCCGTACTACGATTGCGTGGTTCATCAAGGTTTAAATCTCCTACGGTATTAATGACCTCCAGTCATCACCTGAAGGGTATTTACAACCGCCTCATCAGTGGGTATACAACAGTTGATGATGATGATTGATTACCTCGATGGTGAAATAGTCGTTGGCAGTAAGACCGCGCGTGTGTCCCTGCGCGACGACCGCGAAGCTGTGCACGCCGAGGTGCTCGCGTTGCGGCAGCCCGCTGATCAGCCCGTGCCTCGAGTCCACGGCCAGCCAGTTGGGTGTCTGCCGCGCCGATTTTCCATACACCTGATACAATGACACTATGCTAACTTCCGAAGTGGTGGTACAGATAGTCGATAGCCACACTGGTATTAAATTAGATAATCCGAAGTCGGTCAGAAGCAACTGACCGAGCCGAGGTTCGGCCCTTTCGGGCATTCTTGAGTCAGTAGCTCTCGCGCAAAAAGGTAACAGTCCAAGCCGAGGCTCCCTCCCGGAAGACCTTGTGCTGGTTACCCACTAATAAAGGTATCGGGTGAGCGTCATAAGCACTGAAGAAAACACTATGCTAATATATCCGCATATGAACTTTTTACTGGCAACAAAACATTCAATTTTAGTAATCAGATGTAACAACGCATCTGCATTGTGATTCTGCTAACGATGTTCATATATGACGAAGATGATATATGATAAGCCGAATAACGAGGCACTCCATCGCAGTTCTAAAAGATGGAATCCTAAATATGGACTCCTTAAATATTAGTTGAGGATGGATGGATGAATTAATAAGAAAAATATGTCTTCACTTAACGTCAGGTGAACTGTATGCATGTTTTTTACTCTTATTTTCATTACAAAAAGCCACGATAAGCGAGCGTTGTGGTTGCAAGTTTTGAGTTTGAATCTAGGATTGAAATTGATCAAATGTCAAAAATAAAACGAATTTCTGTAATTATGATCTACGATCTTGGACTGTTATCTTCTGTCATGTTATAATAAAATAATTATTTTTTAGCAAAACTGTATTAACACGTCTCGATAAATAACATATATAACGAACTAGTTGTTACAAAAAAACCTTTCACGTTAGATAAAGAAAAAAGAAACTAAACGAGTGATATTCTTGAAGTGTGTACCGTACACAGCTCTTCAAGTTCTATAGTGAGGTGCTTATTTCCTGTTAAATGGAGCATCGCCCTTGAAGCAGGCGAGTAGAGCATTGAAAGCTGCAAATCTAATAGAATTTTTTGAAAAGGGAAACTCAGTTCACACTTCCTCGGCACAGTTCACTACTTTACCGTTCAAGTGATTTGTTTGTTAAAAAATTTAAAATTAATGTCAATACTTCTGTTGTTATTGAAATTAGTTATTAAACAGCCTTAGTGGTATTGTACTGTAGTGAACTGTCTTTTTATATTTTTCTGAAGGAAATTTTAATGCGTATTTAGATTAATATTTGAATTTATTAATTATGGTTTATGGTAAAGTTTTTGATAATTTAATCTGCTTTATCCACAAGTTAAGTTAAGTAAAAGTTAGAAGTTAGCCAGTTCAAATGTAAGTGAAATTAACTTTAAATCATATCTCGTTGAAATCCAACAATTACTGCTATAATCAATCAGGTTTCTTAATAAGCGTTCATACCATTCGAAATCGATGGTGCAAAGGCAATCTCCGTTCCCATAGGCAGCTACGAGTACCATCGATTGAGCTCCGCAATCGTACAGAGCGTTTATATTGGACTCGTGAACACAGAAAAGAAAAGAAAGAAATTTAGGTAGAAGAGGAATGGCGTTATGTTGTTTTTCTGATAAATCTCGCCTTGGTGCAGACCAGGTAATAGGCGTCCAAAAAATCCTTTATTATTGCAAAAGCAGTTGTATTTTATTAAGTGAAATTATAGAAAAACAATAGAATATGATATTAAACTTAATAGTTATGTGATGTTGATGTTAGTTACATTAGTAAAAACATGACATGAACTCTAGATATTTTTGATATGTGTATATATTATATCATACCTTATATGCTACCACATCACCCGAGAAAGCTTCTTTGGGTATTTCCATACGGAAAAGGTGCCCTACGTAGGCCGATGTATCAGGAACGCCCCATAATCTTCTTAGGCCATTTTTTGCTATTTCTGAATGGTTTGCTGTGAGCTCAACCTAAAAAAAAAACAAAACTGATTATGTTTCTTCTACTACTATTAGATGTCAAGGTCAAATAGGGCATTAGAACCTGTCTATTCCTTGGGAATAGACAAAAGACCACCGGGTGATTGATTAATCACGAATAGAAAGGGAATGAACATCAGGATTCTGTTAAAATATCATCATTATTGTGATGTCGTCGACCTGCCGGCCAAGCGTGTTATGTGTGGTTGTGCTCATGGGAGATAAACAGAGGCTTATTTCTTATTCTTGCATTGTATTTTTTTTATTGGAATTAATATAGGCGATGATGTTCTCATGGAACCATTTTGACGTTTTGCTTTTCTTATAACCAGATGACAGCAACTGTTCAAGATATATATCGAGCATTCACGCAAACAAAGAGACTCATTTGTCTTATCTAGTCTGATGTAATACATTTTCATTAACATCAAAGGAAGGTTCAGATGCGGTCTTAGAGACACGGGACCTACATACAACATATCCTGGTCCGGAAAACCGAAAACTTGTAATACACTTATTTCATTCTAAGGCTGGAAATTGAAATTGACGCAGCAGTCGGGTGGTTAAACTACGCCACTCGGATGTCTAATTATATAGGTAATGATAAGTGTGAATAAATAAAAACTGCAGAATGGGGACGCTGAAATAAGATATCGAATAATGAATAATTCAAATGTGCAATGACTAATCTTTAAAAACTACTTTACTAGTACTTTTGTATTTTTTCATTTGCAAGGCAGATTTTCATATTTATATTTTATTGCATTTACCTTTTATAAAAAAAAGGACGCAACGGGAGTAGTATATGTGGGGACAAATGAGCACGCAGTTTCCTTATGGTAAGTCCTTGATGTACGCGACTTAGACATGCATCCTCGATAAAGTGTTATAAAGAGGATACGCTGACGGCCAAAATAGAATGCCTAGTCCTTATAAAGTCTACGGTTTCTTTCATTCACCACACGAATAGTAATCTTACGATAATATATTCTACGAAAGGGATTCTAGTTTGAAGAAATCAAGCATATCTAGCTGCAGAATGAACGGGCCAGCTCGACCAGGGTAGGACCACGCCCTCACAGAATAATAGCGTAAAATAGAAGCTTAATGTTTCTGTGTTTCGCCTGGTGAGTGCAGGGATCCGGAGAGCTTTATTACTGGAGACGAGGCATTCCATTTTAGTCCTCAAGGGTGATAACGCGTCTGCATTATGATTCCTTGTTGAGGATGAATGTAGATGTCACGGGCCGCACTCACCGCAGGAATCACTTAGCATGAGGTGAACTATGTGCTCGTTTGTTACTCTTAATGTAATAAAATAAAAAAGCTGCAGCGCGGCTCTTAATAATCTTTTGAGCTTTCGTTAAAACTTATCAACAAGGTAAAGAACTTAAATGGTTAGGATCACTCAGGAAGATAACTGTCATCACGGTAAATGATTCGATCATTTACAGTGATGACAGTTATTTATGCGTATTCACAAGTACACCGCATATGACTGTAAAAGTACTGCATATTTGTGTTTAAATGCGCTCAAATCAATGCCAGTGTTTATTATTAATATATGAACTGAACATTATATTTACATCATTTAATATTATATGGATTAATACTTATTAACATGCATCAAATTTATACGGAAACTATTACACTACAAAAATCTTCTAAGAATACTGTTTTAGACTATTTTATTGCTCAATATTTTGTGGACTAATGATTAAGCATAATATGCGAGGAATTTAGGAACTATGAAATCCTGACATTTCTTTTTAAATACTCAGGTTCGATTCCCGAGACTGGACAAAGGAAGTAAGGTCTGGCTGAGTTGGAAAAAAAACTACTCCTATGCTTAGGCGCCTAAGGTAGCTATTACAACAAAATATACAACAACAGTTTATATTTCTTAGAATGTATCACAAAATACATAATACATGTTATGGGAAGTTTATTTGAAAATACAACATACAGTTTGTTCTTTACCTAAAACTCCGAGAAGTGTATATAGTATATTATACACTTCTGCGAGTTTCGAGAAGTAAGAAGGTTAAATCGTCTAGATCTGTTTATATGAAAAAAGCTTTCAACGTGAAAGTGTATTTGGAGAGAGATGTCGGTAAATCGTAAGAGTTGCCGCCGAGGCTCAGTGTTTACGATACCACATAACTGGGATACGATAATGCTATTAGCGTCTATATCGTAGGACTTTACTTCGTGGGTTACGACCGCGAGACACTACCAATGTGCGACGTGGGATTTTGAAGATTATGAAGTCTTTATGCTTTATTAATGTTTGGTTTTTTTATGGTTGACGGCCACTGTCAGCCCGGGGGCTTTTACAGCTTCACCGGATGGACACGTGCGAGCGCTTGTGGCCCTCAGACGAGGCCTTTAACCAGCACAAGGGTTCCCGAGAGGGAGCATCGGATTGGACAGTTACCCTCTTTATTAATGTTTACGTAGGACTTGTTTGCCTGCTAGACACGATTTTGCTTAAAATATTTGTATTGTTTAATTATTGTACTGTATGTAATATTTTGTTTTATCTTTGCAGTATCGATGGGGAAATCTTTAAAGTTATCCTGTCACCTGAGTGGAATATGGATGGATGGATATTGAGGATCATATGATTATTCTACCAAAAATATGCTATTTAAATCTCCGCCACCCTCGAGCTGATGCCTCTCCTTTAGACCGGTGCCGTATTAGACTCAGCTCGAGTAACGCCACACCCAGCACTATCGCTTTATCACGGAAGAATGGGACCACACCGAATCACTTTAGTCGACGATCAAAGTCTCAACTCTGATCGCACGCAGCGTCGATGACTTTTTTTAGACGACGGCACGGAATATCTCTTAGCACTGCACATACACTTTATCTAGGTAGGATTTAGTCCGATTCGGGTGGAATATAATGCTATTTATCAATCCCTTAATCAAGATAAAAAAATCTAGAAGCAAAATGGTAGAATCTGGTTCCTCAGATAAAGGGATACAGATCACAGGAGCTTAAAATTTTTTTTTATTTGGCATATAAAACTATAGTACTTTTCAGTCTTACACTAATAATACTAAATAAATTTTACATGTGACTATTATACGCAGGTGAACAATTATGAACTGCGATTAATCTAAATGACACATGTCTGTTAACAATAATTCTAGAAATATTATAAACCTATGCGATTATATCTAACAATTCGTACATTGAGTTGTACATTTGTTTAATTTTGTTCATCGTTGCAGTTTGGGGGGCAGCATACAATAACAGACATAACATGATTTTAGACGTAATGATAATATACTCTTAAACTATAACAGTATGTAAGTTAACATATGACCAAATCGCGCTCCTAAGGTTTCAGTTCTGAATTGGATGCGATATGAAATGTACGAATAAACATTCTCGTATACACAAATCTCTAAGTTAACGCTTAACCACAATCCCAACCGAAGTTACAGCTTAGAAATGCCTACACATTCCTTTCTCGAAGACACACCCACGTTGTAAAAACGACAATTTAAATGTTGTACTAAAGCCTTCCTTTCAGATTGTATTTGATTCTGACTAGTCCCAGCATCCGCCAGGTGTTACTCTAAGCATTTTACTCTTCTTTTATATATAAAAAAGGAATTTAACAGTCAGAACGATATATAAAACGGGGACATATTTGTTATTCAACGTATAATAGAAGAGAATTGTAAATATTGCGTCAGTATTCTGGACATTTATTAATGAATAGTGCCAGTCGGCTGCACGTTGACAAAACACTCCACGCAGCTTAGTCTCTCAGTCTGTTTCACTTGAATTGCAGGCAACTGTACTTGGTAAATATGAGATCAGGTTTATGTAAAGGGATAAATCATCTTTTTTGAAAACTCTGGATGAAAAACAAGCACTTTTCACCGTTCATAGTTCAGTTCAAAATGCACTCAGATAGCTCAGATGATTAGTCATAATGGTGATGATTTGCGGCTGTCATATTAATAAATCATCTTTATTAATGAAAACATTGGATGACAAACAAGCACTTATCACCGTTCATAGTTCAGTTCACAATGCACTCAGATAGCTCAGATGATTAGTCATAATGATGATTTGCGGCTGTCATATTAATAAATCATCTTTATTAATGAAAACACTGGATGACAAACAAGCACTTATCACCGTTCATAGTTCAGTTCAAAATGCACTCAGATAGCTTAGATTATTAGCCATAATGGTGATGATTTCCGGCTGTCATATTTATAAATCATCTTTATTAATGAAAACATGGGATGACAAACAAGCACTTATCACCGTTCATAGTTCAGTTCACAATGCACTCAGATAGCTCAGATGATTAGTAATAATGGTGATGATTTGCGGCTGTCATATTTATAAATCATCTTTATAAATGAAAACACTGGATGACAAACAAGCACTTATCACCGTTCACAGTTCAGTTCACAATGCACTCAGATAGCTCAGATTATTAGCCATAATGGTGATGATTTCCGGCTGTCATATTTATAAATTATCTTTATTAATCAAAACACTGGATGACAAACAAGCACTTATCACCGTTCTTAGATCAGTTCACAATGCACTCAGATAGCTCAGATGATTAGTCATAATAGTGATGATTTGCGGCTGTCATATTAATAAATCAACTTTTTTATGAAAACACTGGATGACAAACAAGCACCTTTCGGCGTTATAGTTCTGTTCACAATGCACTCAGATAGCTCAGATGATTAGCCATAATGGTGATGATTTGCGGCTGTCATATTAATACGTAAATTCTTCTTTTTCTAGTTTAGTATGGTTCGAACATTGATTGTATTTATTTGCAAATTAAATTTACTCATTAAATCCATTAACATAAATGCATAAATGCAGAATTATCAACCACAATTTTATGAAGTAAAGGTATTTTGTTCAAGCCATATTTGAAACCCTTCGTATAGCAGTACCAATTTATAGAGAAAACGTTTCATTTATGATAGTAATTATATAACACTATCACTATTTAGTGATTGTGTTATGGCTAAATTAATCTGCAAAAATTGTTCAAACGTCGACACTGAACTAACCGCGGCTTTTCATTTTAGGCTGTGGGGGCTCAGATCTAATGATTCGTATTATTTTAAACAAGCATTTCGTACTTTAACGAGTGTTAAAGGCAGTTTCGAAGCGCAATATACAACTTTAGTGACTGACCGATAAATAAATATCTACGAACTTTGCAAATGCTAAAAGAAAGTGAAAATTATATTACACTGTGTTTTCGCGGCAGGGAATTTACTAATCCTGAAAGGCATGAAGTGAGAAGAGAAAGGAAGAGCTGCAGTTTACGTCAAAACTAGAGCAAAGTTGATCATAACATTTGACTTCTCATTATGCGTATACGTGAAAAGTTTAGAATAGTCGAAGCAGTGGGAAAAGTAAAAAAAGTATTTGACGACAGTGGTTTTTCTCGATGATCCAGTTAATTATGGAATATAATTTCGTTTTTATTAAATTCAAATCAATGAAGTCGTATATGACTCAGATCGTATCAGATTAAACAAATTTATTTTTTAAAACACAAGAATTAGGCTCTAAAGTCGTCATTCGTTAACGTTTACTGCAAATGCAAAATTTATTGTTAGAATAGTTTATTAATATTCAACTCTGTTTTACTTTGTAATTTCATGGAAAATAAAAAGGCCGATGCAGTATGTAGCAGTAAAGCGAAGTGTACATAGCTATAACTGCAGCATGTGAAGAAGCTGTTAATTTGAGTAATTTGCAATACGATATAACAAAGAACACGTGCACAATCCGAACTATTTAATGACAATCAGGGTGTAACAATTTTCAACAGAAGAACCAAATACATCGATACGATGCCACTTTACTAGGGATTGTTTACTAAACAAAATATTAAATATTAATTATTTGCCAACTGAGATGCTTTTTTTTACTTTTTCTATTTTTTATTCGGGCTGATGGCCGCTGTTAGCCCGAGGGCTTTTACAGTTTCAACGGGTTGAGAGGTGATCGGGCGCTTATGGCGCTCAATCAAAATCTCTATTAGTGGGTAACCAGCATGGGCTCCCGAGAGAGAGCCTCGGCTTGGACCGTTACCCTGTTCCGCGAGAGAGTCTAACTCGAGCGTACTGAGAGGCGTGCTTGTTGGTTTACAAAGAGTTTACGTGCTGTGAAACATAAACAGTGTGTAAAGGGAGCAACTAGGTTATATAGGTTACCCACGCACCTGAAACTCCTCATTGTTGTCGAAGTCGAAGTCGTCGTCATTGCGCCCTATGGCCAGCGGGCACAGCATTAACAGCGCCGCACACGCCAGGTACCGAGCGCGCGTCATCTCCACGTCTCCCCGCGACTGAACCTCGCCTGCGCCCGCGCTGACCTCATAAACTTGTGCCGATCATCTGTTGACGAATTGCACTCGTGTTAAAAATAATAATAATAACAACATTACAATACACAGTGAACTGTTTGTAAACAATAGAAATGTTATTAGATGTAAACGGTATCTCTTATAGCTTAGTAATGCGATGTATTTACTATCCATATTTAGATTTCTATAGTTGAATTATGAATATGGCATATTTTAAATAAAGGATGAGTATCCCAAACAATCACCCACTTAGCCAGTAGCTGGAACATGTAAAAAGTTATTAGAGGCATATTTCATTAAGTTCAAACAGCAATGGTCAATAGATTAGGCAGGCAGTCTGTGAGGAAGGCTTATTTTCGCAGATAAACTAAAGATTAGCTATGTGATGAATTAGCAATGATGTGTTATATATCGTATGTATGTCAGACATAGAAACGAATACGAACATATTTTGTAACATGGAATTATCATTAATCTAAACCGAGAAAATAAATGATACAAGAATCGAACTCTGAGATATACCCCATCCATATTATCTCAGAACGTGAAGACGTAATGATAAATGAAATTCTTATTGCTACAAACATATTACGTAGCTGTAAATTTCGAGGTTGATTCAAGATCTGTGTCATTAATAAAAATATCTCAAACGCCCTTTTTTACCTGGTCTATTGCCAGTTAGTTAGTATACATATATAATCACTTGCCCTGACTGACTGATTAGTCAAAGCAGAGCCTAAACCTATGGGGCAACAAACTTGAAATATTTGCGGTTGATGCCTTTTATGTTCTAGGTATCCACTGGGAAAGGATTTTTCTAAATTGCACCCCTAAGGGGTTACCTTATGGTGGGGATGAGCGATTGTATGTAATTCCGTCATTTTCAAAGTAAGAAACACGTTTCATATACCTGCTTCTGTTTTGAAATAAATGTAGACGTACATCGGTGTTTTTCGAAATTTTACCCCTAAGAAGGTGAATTAGGGGTTGAAAATTTATATGGGTAATTCGTGACTTTTGAAGGAAGAAGAATTAAATTAAATATGACAGCTTATTTAAAGTTTTTACATCTAAGCTTAATAGATGGCGTTGTGCACTAATATACTATAATATCTACGTTTATACAATTATATATCTACTCAGACGAAGCTGCGGGCAACAGCTAGTTTTTAATAACTCTAACTCTTTTAATAACCATGAATGTCTCTTTCTCACACATTCTTTCTGCGGAGAAGTAGTAATTCCCCGGTCGAGCTGACCCATTCATGGTGTAGATAAAAATTACCTGCAGCGTGTCTCTACCATTACAAACGGCTACTACGCCCTAAGTTTCTTTTTTAAGTCTATTATTACTGGAGTGAAGAGGTATCGATCATTCCCGTAGAATTAAAATGTAAGTCTGTTGTCAGCTGACTATATACTACTACTATATACAACCTCGTCTATAATTGGCTTTATAAACAATACCTCTATTCTTATTTTAAAAAAATGGCGGACTCCTCTTCTCAACTAAATAATCAGTGATGAAAAGCTTGAATATAATTCCCTATAGATGTAACAAAGAAGACGGTTGTGAGGCGAGGGTGTGCGAGCGGAAACGGCTCGGATACAGTTACACAGTTACAGACGCGTGCTGGTGCATAATGATCTGACGCAAATAGAATAGAGCTTTGAACGCACCCCGCCTTGCCTTGGCGTTCTGTCGCGAAACCACTTCAAGGAATGCTTTTACACACTGCTATTAAACTAATGCGCGTGGAATACAATTCCCCTTAAGATATTAAAGAAATTGTTTTATAATGGAAGTGCGACAAACGAGCTGCTACACGGAATTGTTCGCGGTCGTTGTGGCATATAGATAACATCTATCCTTACAATATGTATATAAATATATATATATAACATCGCAAGTTGCGGTCAAGAAAGAAGCGGTCAGCTCGACCGGGATAGGACCACACCCTCACCGAATACCCGCGTATAATAGCAGCATAATGCTGCTGTATTTCGCCTGCTGAGTGTAGGGATCCGGAGACCTTTATTACTAATTACGAAGCGTTCCATCTCAGTCCTCAACAGTGACAACGCATCTTCATACTACGTTATTGTTTCTGATCAATAAATATACTTGTATAAATTTCATTCTAAGTATTAGAATAATTTCCTTTCAATCTCGTTTCGCTCGCACAATAATGAGGAATTTGTAATTTAAATTTCTATAAATCTGCCACTCCAATTATTGTCGAGAAGCTGGCAGCCTTATCTCCTTATAAATACATTTAAGGATAAAAAGTACTTGAGTATAAATTCCTTCTCGGGTACTAGTCACAGCGAAGTGAAAATTGTGTTTTTATAACATTCGGTAGCAAAAATACGTTTCTTTTTCTTCTATATATCATAAAAATAATAACATTGAATATAATGAAATTTTGTATATAATGTCGAAATTCTGTGTCATAAACAAATTAAACACTTAAAAACTGTATCAAAAAATTTTATTTAGATTTATACGATAAGAGAGGTAAGACGAAAACAAAGATTTAAAGTTATCGAGAATATTATCCAATCAGACATTAATTAAGTTACATTAAATTTATAAATTATACCCTATAATTACATTTACTGCCGCAAAACAAATCCGAATGACATTATAAAAGAAAAAGAAGGAAAGACATAAAAGCTGCACTCCCGTCTCCTACGTCCTAACTAACTAACATCCTCTAAAGTTCTGTTAGAGTGCAACACTTCACTTATTTTCTCATCTCGGGTTACCTTTTACCGTGAGTGCACGGGAGCGAGTGCATGAGTGAATAGTGATTCCCGTTTTTAGAAAATACTAGTCATGTCTGCAGACTGTCTGTATGAACATACTCGTACATTTAATATACTAATTCTTCCTCACTATTGTGATGGCGACAATCTAAAGATCAGATATCATTCATATATGTGTTCATGAAAAATAAAAAAAAAACACATTAATCTATTGTCGAAACCTATGTTTGTCTATGGACTATTGGTTTTACTGGGTTTAACTATTGACTATGGCTGTAATGATATACATGAAAATTAAACTACAACCGGTTCTAGAGAGCATTACGAATAGAGTGACGGACAAACTGGCGAGCTTTTTCTTTTATCTTGCATAACAGTGAAGTTAATCAGGTCATTTCACAGCAAGTGACTTTTCAGTCGCCATATCCGCGTAATGTCACAGCACTCATGTTAAGAGAATGTAATAACTTTTTCTTGAAATGCCGTCTAAATTTGTCGGAACCAATTCAGCGACAGACCGGCACTCCCCAGTCTTTGACCATCGTTCAGTATGTTCAAACCTTAAAAAAAACATTGGTTTCAGGAGCGATTTGTTGAAAAATTAAAATATTTTATTAGAAATAAGAAAATCTTAACCAGTGTTGAATGTGTAACTATTACATTTTCATAAAAATCAAAGAACCAGCATTTGGAGTACAAGGTCCATCTGTTCGCGGAAATTAAAATTTTACAAACCACAAATTTAAGCCGTTTTACACAAGATTAATAATGCGTATGACTGTTATTACGAACAAAAGAAATAGCCCATACTATAACGAAGCGCAAATAAGATTTGGAAGAGCTATTTATTTAAATTCTATGCGACTATAATTTTGATGTCACAATACATTGTTAACGTAACTGATGCAAACATGACATCATTAAGGAATATTTTTTTAATATTGCAGATCTGAATAAAGAGCGAACACCTTCATCATAAAAAAGAAAAAAAGCAAAGCGTTAATTTCAAGAGCATCAATGAAAAGCTTATTAACCTCAACACAGTTTCCAGATTCACAACCGGGTCAATGTTGCTTCATTTCTCTTGAGCCACCCCCAACATGTCATGTGAACGGTAATAATTTTTCAAAACGTAATAACGCCTTTAAAACCCAACATCTCTCTAGAATGAGGATTGCCGCTTGCTTTTTTTTTGTGTGTGTATTAATAGAGTATTGTTGTTGGTCTAGAGACCTTTCAGCTTTATCTAATTAGACTCGCGATGCTGCGAAGGTGGCGCGGAGACTGCTGCTGCACCACCGCTGCACTCCGACCCCTATGGACGAAGGACGTCAACGACAACAGAGGGGGGCGATAATACGATCCGAGAGTCCCTCATAAGCAGAGACCTCGACTCGCAATACTATCTTTTATTATTAAATGTAAATTAGGACTAATTGTGGCAATGATCGAACGTAGGCGCAGATAGGTACTTCGTGTATTTATTTATATATTTTATTATATTGTGTGAAGTCTCCAGACAAGAAGAGGAAAGATCATAGTATTCACGATCTTCCATGTCTTTAAAAGAAAAAGTGTTCAAAAGAAATCTTTATTCCCTTGTTTAATTATACTAAATTCTTTCCTCTCTTTTTTATTTTAATAGACGTAGATTTCCATTCATATTCTGCGCCTTAATTTTCTTTCTGAATTTAAAATTGTTTCCGTTCCTTAGGGATCTCTATAACGTTATCAGTTTTTTTTTCGGTATTAAAATGTACTTATTGAAGTTGGCAGGATTATATTTAATTATGATATATGGTTAATATAATATAAGTTTAAATTTTTAATATAAATCAAGTTTTAACTTAAATTTTTGCAAACTTCGGAAATTGCACTTGCGTATACATTGTATGTAAATTCTCAAAAAAAGTAAAATCACCTGTGAGGAACAAGTTCTCCTACACCAACCAAACTAAAAACAGCAATGTTATGCTACTTTTTCAAGGCGGTATTCTAGGTGTAGTCCTTCCTCTGACGAACCGACCAATTAATGCTACAGCTAAAATCTAGTTGCAACGTGACAAGCACGTACTTACGTACGCCTGAGTATAACTTATTATGCGTATGTTACATTATTATAGATACACAAATCAGTATGATTGTAACAACAATATCTCAAACAATAAGACGATGTGAAAGATAAAACATAACAACTTACACAATCATGTTGGAATTTGAATATAGCTTCCGAGTTTGTTCGAGGGCGGTAGGTTGTGTTAGAAGTATGCTCTTACGTGTGTGCAAGTTGGCGAGCGCCAGAAGCCGCGTCTATCGGGCTCACCCTCGCCAAGGGGCGGCTAAGAGGGTAAGTACAATGGATTTTGTCCCCCGCCCAAATCTCTTATGAATATATATATACCTAACTTATATAAACAGCGATTGAAAATAACCCGACGCTTATGCTTATTAAGTCGTCTATTAAAAGCAGAAACATATTTTTATCACAGAATATATGTAAATTTTTACTTTGTTTGTTTTATGAACAGCGGCCGATGTATAAAACAAGACGGATTACAACATATGTCCGTATGTTTACTACTTACTATTTTTTGTAAGAAAAGATTGACGAACGACCAAAGACCGCCTGATGGTTAGTGATTACTGCGCGCCGTGGCTATACCTACATCTATCAACTAAGAATCAATATGTACTTGTGTTGTTGTTTAAGGGCAAAGAATATAATCCTCTATACCTCTTTGAATAGTCAAGTCAAAAGATTATTTAATATAGAAAATATATATTTTTTTATCCCAGTTTCTTTCTGAAACCGAGAAATGTCCTGAACATTTTTCAACTAGACATAAAAATATGGTTAATTAATATTTTTTTAAATACTTGGTTCTCCCAAAAAACTAAATTATTGGTCAACGTTTGAAAATACTGTAAGATTATGTTTACAGAGATAGTATATATATAGAGATAGAGTAATGAATATCCATAGACGATTTTTTTTTATTCAACGAATACGCATTATAATCAGTAAATGTATTATATTGAGATACTCTTTTTTTATTATTACATGGAGAGTAACAGACGCGCACACAGTTCAGCTGATAGTAAGTGATACCTCCGGCCCATGACATCTACATTCATCCTTAATAAGGAATCAAAATGCAGATGCTTTGTCTCCCTCGAGGATTGAGATGGAATGCCTCGTCACCAGTAATAAGTGTGTCCAGACGAAACACAGCAATTCTGTCCAGCATTGAATCTATAAGATACATTTAATGTAGAAAATATTTTTTTATCAGTAACTGCCACTCTGTTTAAGTTTATTTTGTAACAAAGATTATTTTTGTTAGAAAAATAAATAAATAAATCTATCTATCTTTAGTACTTTATTCCGTTAGAACGAACAGACAATTTTAACATTTGATTTAGTTCAGTAACAAAGTAATATAATTATAATATATTATATATCCATGGTACTATTTTTGTTTTTACATTCTTTCAAATTCAGTGATTTATATATATATTAAATAAATATTCCCATTAATGAAATTGAACGAAGTGACTAAAAATTGATATAGAAAACGATATGACTCTGCAAAAGTGCTTCGTAAAATCCATAGTACTATTTTTGTTTTTACATTCTTTCAAATTCAGTGATTTATATATATGTATATTAAATCAATATTCCCAGTTAATGAAATTGAACGATGTGACTAAAAATTAATATAGAAAACGATATGACTCTGCAAAAGTGCTTCGTAATAAATAATAATGTAAATTGCTTGCTTGAAGTTTATTTTTGCGACAGGTAACTTGGCGAAGCACTGAGAAAAGTCCACTGGGAAATAAAACGAGAGTGGCGGGGATTTGTTAGGATTACTTATGACTTGGGAGCAATGTCTCCTGGCTTAGCCTGGTTCCCGTATGAACGACTTGACTTGAATGTATGGATTTATATGAATTATATTAGTTGCAATGTACATTGTTGTACTTTGGTTCTATTACAATATATATATATATATATATATATATATATATATATATATATATATATATATATGTATTAGCAAAATAAGCTTAAAAAAGTCCATTAGTCAACTCACAAGCGTCCGTGGAATAGAATCCGAAAAATAATCGTGCGTTTTTAATAATAAAAATATGAAATAAATTTTCAATATTTATTTTATAAAACAACTTGAAACTACATTATCAACTTGCATAGAACCGAGTTGGATTTATATTCAGTAAATCAGAATAAGTGATAATTTATTATTCTATTAATGTATTGCTTTCTAAGATAATGAGGTTGATAAACAAAAACGCAATACACATGGTAAGTGATTATTCCTAGCATCATTATAAACAAAGATTCAAGAGGCACATGCGTTCTCAAACCGGAGGACATGTCCTGTGTCCTATGAAGCTGTAAGAGCCGCATAGGAAAATGTATATTTATTTCTTTATTTTACTTTTGTTTTGGTCTTGTTCTGTTCATATTTTATTCTCAATGAATTCTTATAATATTAACTTGACGAGTGTCGTTTGTTTCTGACAGTTAAATTTCATACCATCTAAAACCGCTCTAAAATATGAAATCAGAAAAATGCAATTAAATTTTTCATGAAAATGTAATTTATTTCTTTATTTATACTCACAATCATTTAGTTGTACATTTTTATCAATGGCAAATAAACGATAACAATACATACATGCATACCAATACAGCATCAACATCAACAGAATCTTGACCCGGAGGACTAAGACATAATTGGGTCTCAGATTCCGTACTCTCACTATACGAAACATAGTAGTGGTTTATTACTATTTTACATTGATATTTTGTGATACAATGGTCCTTCCCATTTGATCCGACAAGTTTATGCTACAACTAGAATGTAGCGACTTCATGACACATCGCAACTGCTGAAACAATATCTTATATAATTGAAGATAGACATTGTTATGAGCAAATAAGCTTGTAAATACGATCATAAAATAAAATAATTCCTGTATTTCGTATAGAATTGAGTGTTTTACAAATAGATATATATTTTACAAACGACCCAGTTGCTGAGAGAAAGAACACTGGAAACAGTACGGAAACACTAAGACAAGAATATTTCCGGGCCCGGTAACTAGAAGCTTTATTTTACTTTTGTTTTGGTCTTGTTCTGTTCATATTTTATTCTCAATGAATTCTTATAATATTAACTTGACGAGTGTCGTTTGTTTCATACAATTAAATTTCATACCATCTAAAACCGCTCTAAAATATGAAATCAAAAAAATGCAATGCAATTTTTCATGAAAATGTATATTTATTTCTTTATTTTACTTTTGTTTTGGTCTTGTTCTGTTCATATTTTATTCTCAATGAATTCTTATAATATTAACTTGACGAGTGTCGTTTGTTTCTGACAGTTAAATTTCATACCATCTAAAACCGCTCTAAAATATGAAATCAGAAAAATGCAATTAAATTTTTCATGAAAATGTAATTTATTTCTTTATTTATACTCACAATCATTTAGTTGTACATTTTTATCAATGGCAAATAAACGATAACAATACATACATGCATACCAATACACTCACAGACACACACTATTTCATTACTTACATACACACATCTATATGGTCATACATGTAAACACAAAACTACTAGAAGTGCTGGTTAAATACATTAATTGAATTCGAAATAATTTATTTTAAAATCCTCATGTAGTTCGTATAAATCATGTTATATATTTCTGTTTTATATTTCAATAACATTTAACTAATTGAATGCTTACTGAGCACAAATATGAGTGCAGAACCCAAATTGTAGTAAGAGAACCATCGTCATATATAAATTATTCACATAAAATGTTTGCTAACTTTAATAATAGCAAACGTTGAAAGAGATTTTTGAAGGGGAACATGTACAACAAACGAAGCAAAACTTGGCCCCTCAACATTGCGCGAACAAACACAATCTATTGAAAGTTTTAAGGGTGTATTTACAATATATCCTTAATTTCTGCTTAGCTCTTTTGAGAAATTAAACTTAAGTAGGTACTTTCCGATATGAATGAATTTTATATAATATACCAATCTATCAATAGTTTAAATGCTTTGAGATTCGAAGCAATTTACCACACTTACTTGGGGACAAACTCAGAAAAAAAAAATATTTTCTTATAATAACACATTTTTTAATTAGGAATGATGAAGGTGCAGCACACGATTAATCTGTTGCTTAGTGATTACTAAGGTTTACTATAAACAAGAATCTGAAATTAATTGAATGAACGACGTCACCCCTGCAATCTGAAACAGAATTCCTCAACGGCACGAGAGAAGCACCATACACCAAACAACGTTCCGATGACCCGCCAAGAGATATCGACGAACACCAGATAGTTGTCAGGATGAGAAGCCAATAGAAGGTCCAACAGGAAATACGTATGATCCTCTACGTCTAGAACCCGATCCGACGTAGAGTTTCAACAATCAGATCATATGCCAAACCAAAGTCGTGAACAGATCTCCCCGCGTTATCAGTTATGGTCAGTGGGGGGGCTATAAAGGCGCCAGGTATCACGATCTCTTCGCATACATCTGCTTTATGCCGGTGTTCTGTAAGGCGGTGGTACATCCCCGGTCGAATCGTCCCATCCATGCAACAATAAAAGCTGATGCTTGGCTCTGTCTGCCACTCTTATTTACTCTATTATACTTGTTCTTTATTCTTTTTTTTAATTTCCCAACATTTGGAGCATATGTATTTGTCAAATAAATTGTTTTTCTTTCTTAATTATATAATGGTCAACATTTAAGACGGAATATATACAGTTTTAAAATACTGAACTATCAATAAATAATAAACACTGCTAAATATAATATTTGATATATTACACACTACATAGTAAGTGTACTGGGAGGCTTTCAGTAATGGTTTTAATTTACCTATCGAGGAAAAGGCGGTGTCACGCACCTTTCCGCCATGGCGCCAGGAATCCGAGGGCAATGCATTCCGGCCTTTGTATTTAGGTCAGCAGGCAATCAGGGCTGTCATAATCCGAATAATTCACGTCCCCGCTATCTGATTGAGTTACCCCGTCGTCTGCGCTTCGAAGCCCAACTTTATTTCAGTAACGTCTATTAAATAATAACATCCAACTAGGAGAAGGAATTAAAGTATTTCCAAGTCGTATAACTTTGGTCTGCGGTTTATTTCGCATTTTGCCGGTTTGGAACTAAACTAATTAGTGTGATTCTCAATATAACTCAAATAGGTTTATTTACATGTGTACTACGTATCAAAAACCTCATTTAGGATTATGTGTAGACTGTAATTGGAGAAATATTAAATGTAATAATGCAATCTCTATACCGTTATAATCCCCGGCGATACCGTCATCGCTTCAATGGAGTGATTCAGAATAAGCTTGTGCAGTGATGCAGTCTTGTTTTCCTTGAACAGCGCCGGGGATCTTGTCAATGATGACTCATTTCATTTTATGTCAACATTATATTACAATAGTGCACAAAGAGATCTGACTGACACAAGGTATCGTTTCTTGGATCAAGGAGTACCGCTTAATGATAGTGGTGACACGACGTAATTAATTAATGAAAAGCTGCTTTTTTTACTACAAATAATGCTTAAGAGGGCGTGAAATAACACGGCTACATTGTCAGTGCGAATGCGCGTGCATTTTGTGGAAAGTATTGCTCATACGTAGGATTTTAAAATAAAGATACATACAGACTTGAGATAATATAATATTTTTGTAAACCAGTCTCTCGATCAATTTTTTTATTTTGTCATACCAGTGGACGATTGCGACACGTAGTTCAGTGATTTCCTCGTACGTATATCAGTTAAATTTATAATTCCGATAGATGTGCTTTCGTGTCTTTATCTACATAAATATACAATGGAGTGGGCAAAAATTAAAACGCGTCCCAAAGACGTCATTCAGATTGTTTTATAAAAAAAATAATACAATAAATCTCAAATACAAGCATCAAAACTGAGGTAAGGCTATTAAATGCATATATTCTAGTTACAAATTGTACTTATTTAAATTTTAACTACTAACTTACAAATAGCATTACAATAATTTCAAATTAAAGGACTTTTTCTTACCGATAAATACGATACGTTGTACATTAACGATGCAATGAGTTAGCTACAGTACGAATAGCGGCTTGTGTTTGAACCACGTTTTATATACGAATACCAACGCTTAATAATAGATTTGCAATTCTATGTTACGATGGTGAAAGAAAGAAACTAAAGGCATTCCATCTAAATCCCCAAGAGTGTCAACACTACTGCATTATAATACTTTAACACATACCCTCAGGTGAATTGAGTGCTCGTTGGTCATAAAAAACTATTTTCTTTATCTTTAAGTAAAGTAATTTCCTATACGAAGATACCTCTGATGGATATAAATCTTCCTCAATACTCTATTGAAGAGTAGTCCGGATCGCGTGTCCACAAGTCATTGAAAGAGAGGTCAAGGGACCACAAAAAGTCTAGATTATTGTCCGTACGCTTAGCATTATTACTTAAGCATATACTCGATATTCACTAAACGAATCCTGATGAGATTTCTGAGTTCTATAGCTTATTCGTAAATCTCAAGTTCTTTACATGACATTTTCTGATAACTTTTACTAATAAACGTAAAATTTATAACATGGCGAAACGACTAGTATAATATATAGTAAAGTAACTTAAATGTAACAAAAATAATGTGAATTGTTTTTTAGTTTCCCCCTCCCAAGTTTTGGAAATTTGCAGTAATCGTATATTATAAATTGCCAAAAATATTTTTTATTGATGAATATAAGGGTTGTTTTTATAATATTAAAAGTAACAGATTGAAAGATCAATGTCCCAATACATTCCTTGATTGAGATAATCAATATTCATATCACATGTCAGAAATAAACTGATGCTAGTTGATGTGAGACAATTTACATATTACAACGTTGACATACAATTAAGTAGTTAATTTCGATTTGATTTATATTTTGTTAGATGTTCCGAACTTAAAGCACGCTACGTAAAACAATAATTTGTCGATTTACAATCAGCTTTTGTGTCCGTGTGTTATTAAGTGACCATTACTGGCCAGCTATTTGTGAAGCCTCTATATTAACGATTCTTCAGTGAATTTCGGTGTAAGTATGGCTACAACTAAACATAAAACATTTACTAGTTACATAAAATTTAATTATTCTTTGTTCGAACCAAAAATAAACACTTAATCATTGTTTTGGCCATCTCCTATTGAATTGATCGTTAAGGTGATTTGGGCTACATGCCTTCAAATTTTAGAATAAATGTGATCTACGAATAAATGAAAATCATTTACTATTAGATTTTTTTTGGAAATAAACGGCAGAGTAGTGATATTAAGATTTATTTTTGTGAGATTTTTACTTGGTGGTGGATATTTGATGGTCTATTAACCATCAATTATATTTCTATAGAGGCGGCTTATGTCCTACAGTGAAGGCTATACATATGTTACTTTTTATAAACAAATAAATAAGCTCTTATTTATAAGAGCACAAGGGATGATGCCGCATTTGAATACCGCAGAGCAAACCGCAAAGTTTGAATCGTGCTAGTCTACCGGGATTGTGTACAAAATAATTCAAATTCACAGAAGAGGAAACTAGGCGAAGCGATGTAACACTAAACTAAATTGGCGCAAATTTGCTGAGCGAATTATGTGTGCATACCATTCGATATTTGTATCCGATTCGACTTTGTTAATGTAATTAAATGTTTGAATGGAGAAGGAAGTATTTAGCAGTTAATTTACGGATATATTTACCACGTGCTCCTGGCGTCGAAGTAAAACATAGCGAGGAAACCTAGATGTCTAAGAAATATATAAAAGAAAATATTGAAGAAAAGAATAAGACAAGTGAGTATTTATTAACGGACTTGATATATTCAAATAACAAAACATTAGCTACCAAACATGATATACTGACATGTCACAAAACATGAACTCTACGGACGGTCTCAAAGAGTAAGCCAAAACTGTTAATTCAAAAAAAATAGTTAAAATCTCACTTATATATCAAATAATGTCTTTCCAAGGAGTAGGTGTTACGTTTTGACAACGGAAGTCACGTGTCCGTTATGCACCTTTGTGCATTATAATGTTGTAGTTCTTGGTACTACCAATAAAAATGCCCCGTCACTCGTGCGTTCTCATATTTATAGCATATATGCCAGTAGGCATCTGCAGTCGCTATCAATAGGCGCCCACCCAGCCGTCTATTGTGCTTTATATTAATGGACAAAAGGACATTGTTTCGTCCTAGCTGCAAAAACTCCGGAATGCAGGTGACGCCTTTAATAAATTATACAAATAAAAATTGGACATTATCCTGTCCGGCTTTAGGTTGATTTCAATATTACACGTTTTTAAGTTTGCAAAAGTTATTTTTTTTAAAAAATTATTATAAACGTTATGTTATAGACTCAGTCTTCATCACACCAATGATAAAGACTGAGACGATCTCAACTTACCTTTTCCAAAAATAAAACTAAAATATGTATGATGAGCCTATTGTAAGTAATTATTATGGGAAGAGAACAAAGAGGTATTTAGTGCCGAAAATATGTAATGAAATATTCTCTGAAAGTGAGTGCTTGGATAAAAATATCTTTCAAAGAAAGTTAAAGGCATTTTTAATAGATAATTATAAGAACAGTGTTAAGTAGATTTTATTTTTGTTTTTATTTATTATATCTTTTTTTTGTTACTTTGCTGTGTTATGTTGAATTCATATACTATGATTAATCTTATTTTGTTCTATAAGTGACTAACTAATGTGTAAGAGTGCTTAGTTTGTTTCGCCGATAAATTGTTTTCACAATTTGACGATATTTGTTTGTAATATTTCGATGTTAACTAATTATAAAAAAAAAAAATGGGTAATAATAATAATATAATATTAGAAGATGAGTTCAACATCCCAGTCACGGATGCAAGGAATTGAATGCGAACAAAGTTGCGAATGTTCGTTAGTAGATTTAATTGAAATGACTCATTGTGTTGGGCGCAAAAGTATGGAGAATTATTGAACCGTTATACAGTAATAAAATGCCAATGCATTTTATAGCCACATTGCGTTTGCGTTACATTTTCTATCGACAAATTTATTTTGATTTCCCGTCGACAGTATTTATACAGGCGATGAAGAATTTTGCCTTTATTTTTCCGTAATAATAAAGTACTTTATTTCGTAGTTTTGGTGCTGAATGTTCGTTCATAACATTTATGTAATTAATGCGAAAATTAATGCCATATTTACTCTATTTCTACAATGCCTATTTTGTTACATCTATAATACGTAAGCTAAAGTTCTGAAAGTTTAATAGAGTCAAGATAACTATTGAACAAAAGACTGAACATATAAGCGTCTGTTTGTTATATTCCTCCTACATATATAAATGGTACACGACGAGCCAAATAAAGATGTTCGTACGATGTTATAAAAAAAATCGCTACACCATAAAATCCATGAAATTGACAAAGTTAAAATTTTTACGGCACTGCAGCGGGTAAATTGCCGTCGCACCCTAGAGGGTACGCTACTCGCGACACGTGCGACTGTCTCGATACTCACGATTTGTTCCGTATTTCGGAGCGCCCACATCTATTTTCAGTTAACAACTTTATAGTTTAGGTACTTGTTATTTATCGACTGAGCCGCTCCGCTCACCTTTCGTTTATGACTGCACACTAAATATATTGTTGGCAGACAAATACATAAATATTTATAGAAGACCTGGTTAATGTGCGTGTGTGCATGTGGCATAGATAATTAACGTAAATATTTTTAAGAAGTATAGTTGAAATTTAATTTAACACATTCAAGTTATTAACTTAATGAAAAAACCCTTAAATTAACGTTATATTAAAGTCTTTACTATATTATTTATATATAAGAGCATTGATAACATATTATTATTTTATACTGGAGGGAAGCACAAGAGGGTGGGTAATTACGCTCGTGAACATCTGTAGATCTGTCACCTTTTAAGCAAAACATACGGTATTTCTTGGAGATTCCACCATTGCTGCTGAAGGTTATATATCAGCGGTTTGAAGTAGATTCGACGATCCAGTAGTTTTTGGTAAAAAGAGACATATAACGCACTGTGGTGGACCATCAACCATCAGGTGGTGCTGATTGAATTTGGTTTTAAGGTTGGACGTTCGTGGCTTCGCAACAAGTATTATCGTATTTAATATTAAAAAATAATCAATAAATCGTGTCTAAATTTGTGGTACATCTTATAGCTCGAAAAATATGGCACGCCACTGTAGGTAGGTATGACATGACACAAGTTATCTCATGACGAGCGGGTGAGTCACCGATTTTTCCCGATCTTTTTCTATGATCGTCGATAGCTTATATGCTTAGCCCGTAATGGATGAGATAGGAATTAAATTATGGATAGAAAAGATATGGGCAATACGTCCAGATTGTTTAAAGAGCCTGCGATGTTAGTGCGTGATAAATTCAGAGCGCATACAACAAAATCAATCAAGAGGCTTCTAAAAGGAATGAATACAGAAACCATGTTAGTGTGTGATCAATTCAGAGAGCATACAACAAAATCAATCAAGAGACTTCTAAAAGGAATGAATACAGAATCTATGTTAGTGTGTGATCAATTCAGAGCGCATACAACAAAATCAATCAAGAGACTTCTAAAAGGAATGAATACAGAATCCATGTTAGTGTGTGATCAATTCAGAGCGCATACAACAAAATCAATCAAGAGACTTCTAAAAGGAATGAATACAGAATCTATGTTAGTGTGTGATCAATTCAGAGCGCATACAACAAAATCAATAAAGAAGCTTTTAAAAGGAATGAATACAGAAACCAATTTGTACCTGGGTGAAAAATTCATGAAAAGCTATGAAAGAGGCTGGGAGTGTCTTATGGTAAGGTAACATTAAAGTATATTTTTCAATAAATCGTCTCTAAACATAAGGTGCGTCTTATAGTCTAAATGCGGTATATTGAAATGCTGTTAGAATCACTATCCAATCTAGTAAGAGATGCATAGGGAAGCAACTTTTCTTTTTTAATACAATAATTTATTAGTGATATTTTTTTGTTATATTAGAGGTCACAAACGAGTACTTCACCTGATGGTGATTGATGAATGCAATGCATTTACATCCATCCTCAACAAAGATTCAAAATGTTCGTGCGTTGTCACCCAGGAGGATTGAATGGAAAGCCAGTAAGATCCCTAGATCCCTATATTTACCATGCGAAACATAGCAACGCTATGCTGTTATTTCACACTGGAAATGATGAGACGAAACATTCATGATGCTGCAAGAAAAAGCAGCGTAGCCCTACCGGCTATAAGCTCTATATCAGCATATAGAGATGAGTACATAGATTTTCGTAAGAAAATTAAACTGTGTTGAACTTCAATACAAACATCAAAAATAACATTAATATATTTTTCTGAATATAAACAAAATACCAATACGATACTATTTACGGGGACAAGTTTCTACAAGTATCAACAAACAACTATTAGTGTAACCATAATACTTTAATGCCGAAATAAGTCCTAGCAGATACCTCTTTCCTTTTTCACAATTATCTACTGAAATGTATACAATTATGTAGTCAATCCCTATTGCCTACATAATTACATACGTGACATTTTTAGTGTGACCCTTTATTTATGAACTGGCATTTAATAAAAAGTCTATGAAACAATTTTCCTGGTACAAAATGTCTGGATTGAAAACAAAAAATTAAACGCTTTATTGAAAGCTGCGCTTCATGATGGATACGTGTAAAATTGAATGAAAATAATTCGCTTTCTGTATGTTGCCCACATTGTTAACAGACTCGTTTCATTGCGTTTCTGTGTATATTGGAACGATAAAAAGTGCGGACTGTGAGCGTGGCACAAGTGACAAGAAACTAGCGTTATATTTATTAAAATTTTAAACAATATACGCAAAAAAATTTTTTATGATGAAACGATTCAAGAAAGTATATTTTATGAATTTATAGAATACCAAAGGAGAATAGAATACACCCAACGATAAGTTAGTCTTGTGGCCCGTAACACATAATGCAGGTGAGATGCCCCGAAATTTATTTAAAATATTTTTTTTTGCCATATAAAACAATTTTCTATATAATTGTTATATTTTACTCCTCTTGCAAGCGGTCAGACATTTTCAATTTTAAGATCCTTGGGTGCCATATAAAAGAAAGCTAAAATAGTTTTTTTTTTAATTAGGGCGATAAACAAGCCTACAGTTCACTCGATGATTATTCCTACTGATCTCATCCTTCATATCGTATCATTATGAAGATGAGTAGTAGTAGTAGTCACCCCTGAGGACGTAGAAGTAATGCCTTCTCACCAGTTATAAGGTCTCCGGTTTCTTTCTTTCGCTATATTGAAATACAGTATTATACTACTATTTTACGCTGGTATTCTGGAATGTAATGATGTCCATGTACATCCATCGAAAGTACAGCTAATTTATAACTACGAAGTGATCCTGACAATAAGCGATTCACGCAGCATGAAGACGTCCGAGTATAACCTAGAGAAGGAGTAAAGGTTGCCACCCAAGGGTGAGACATTCCATTTCATGCTACAATATGAACATTTGCGTCACAGTTTTCCTTCACTAACAAGACGAAGTATCACAATTCTGGGTATATATTTCAAGTTTATAATACCAGTAGGTTTTTCCCCAATCGCGCCCACACCATCGTGCTGATGCTATGTTATCACTGCAACGTCGCACTACCACATTACGTGTTTTAAAGAAACAAATGTTTGTGTGGTGTTAGTTATGGCGCTACAGTAAAAATGAATTTGCAGTATTAGTCAACTTACGAAGTTGGAAGAGCGAGGTGCCAACCGTTACAACGCTGACACAAATTCATAAATTGCTTTTGTAATGAATTGCCTGCTCTTGCCAGACGATAGGCATTACACGCGGGCACTAAAGCGTTGGAATTGAGGTCGAAGCAAACGCACGTGCCGACGTACTAAAAACTGTTGTGTTTTAAAGTATATAGGAGAAATTTTAGTAATGGTATATTTAGCTTTTATTATTTTAAATAAAAATATAACAACCTATTCGCAGTATTCTATAAATGCATTGTTTAGTAATTATTCAGATAATAATGTTAGTTTTAACGTAAAAGTATATAGTACGAGTAAAAATAATAACGTCTTTAAGATATAAATATTGTAGCAGTTTCTGAAGAAAAAAATGCATTGAGTGACATTACGATGCAATTTATTCAACAGTCAAGACAGAAACTATAATATTTAGTGATGTGATTTTACCACTGCATATACCCTCATGATATCATATATTATTGACGGTATAACAATGTGCACATGATATTAATTACCACTCGCGGTTCCACTTTCTGGCTACAATAAGAATATTTTCATAACTTTTTTGTCTCCGACATAAGTTCAGTGAAATCTTGGTTTTTTTTACCGCAACGCTCCATGACTCCAACAACTTTGATTTCACTTCTAATTTTGCAAATGTACTAGATTAATAAAACCCGTCTAATTTGAATAAATATTATTATAAATTACAATGTAGTGTTAATTTTTGTAAATATAATGAAACTTATTTAGATACAAAGAGAATATTAAGGATAGTCAGGCCTGTACCTTGTTGGCCCCCTTGGTCCCAATTATGGACTCCAAAATCTGTTATCACCTGTTTTGGGTATTTGTGGCTGTGAGGGTGCGAGGTGAAATTTTACGCGCCCGCGGTGGTTACGGCCAATTGCTTTAAGTTTACTTAAAGGCCTAATTCTCCAGACCATCTAGCAACCACAGCCTACCATCAATCGGCAAAATGCTGATCCCCCAAGCCTCAAAGAACGGTAGATGGGGACTAGTGGCGTCTTCAGTGGGTATCCGTGATGATTACACGTCATGTCGCTAAGGCTAAGGATCAAGATGGTATCATGATCGGCAGAAAGTTACTGGCTAATGGTTCACTGGTACACTCACTTCATCTCAACTCAAAAAGCAATATACGGTGCGAGTCGTGTCCGTTTGCGTCGGCGTCTTTCTTTCGCCGTCAAATGCCCCAAATCAATTGGATGATTTTAATTGCACCACGTGTCCAAAATATAACAAAGCGCGCGCTCTGCCCACATTGCCATTGCTCGTGTCGTAATGAAAAAAGTAAGATTAAGAAGTAAAGGACCAAAACAAAATGGAAACATAAAATTACGAAGAATCTATCTTTTGATCTAGGAAGTTTCTTTGTGATGATATACCTATATAGATAGACTCAAGAGCACATCATTCCCTTGATGATATCTTCAATGAAGGTGCAATATTAATTGTCATCTTAGATGACTAAGACCGAATGTTTTGATACTACTAACTCGTATTAATCTAAACGTAAAATAAAATATGTAAATTTAATATTAATTATTATAAGACGTAGCGTACGAGTTCACGCTACGTTTTATAATAAATATTGATGACTTATTTCTGTAATTAATAAAATGGATATCACAATACATATCCAAGTTATATATGTAATGTTTATCCGTATTCTCTTTGATCGAAGTTTGTTCGAAAAATAAATCCAGTTTTTCAGTTGGTTCATTCAACTTATCGCTATGATTGTTGCCATCGCCCTGCAGTTAGTGCGTGCACGTAAAAGAGGTCTGTGTTTTTCAAGCACCCGTACTTTCTTTGTTCAGTTTGCGGGTCCCAAGAGGCTCTTTCACTGCGCCGTATCTAGAGTTAATTACTCCTGAGATGGAATAACCATACTCTTGTAATACTACCCGTAACTCTGAAGGTTTGAGGGGATTGGGGATGGGAGTGTCATAATTATATTTTTCCACAACCTAAATACTGTTTTGTCGGATTAATTGTGATTATTTTTATAAATGAACTTTTTATTCATTCGGTTATTTTACACGGTATCTTCTTATTTTTATATTTTTCGGGTTAACTTTTTATGCATATTCCCAAAGCATTAAAAAAAATGTGCTAGGAATTTTTTTATAGCGTTTAGAGTAACAAACGAGCACACAGTTCATCTGACAGTAAGTGATCATGCGGTCCATGACATCTACATTTATCCTTGACAAGGAATCATAATGCAGATGCGGTGTCACCCCTGAGGACTGAGATGGAATGCTTCGTCGCCAGTAATACAAGTCTCCGGATCGCTGCACTCACCAGACGAAACACAGCAGTTTTACGCTAGTATTCTATGAGGGCATGTCCTACCCCGGTCGAGTTGACCCATTTATTCTGCAGTTAAAAACAAACTGCAGTGTAGCTCTACCACTGATAATCTCTCTACCACTGATGATCTCAGTTTATTCATGTCATTATTCTTTTTACATTGAATTAGTTTAGTCACACTATTAATAATCACAAAAAATGATGGCGACGCATCTAGAGAAATGAATAAATAATTACGTTTTTAGTTAATTCTAATACAGTTATAAAGTTTAATTCCACCCATGGGGTGGGTGACCGCTGCTGCAGTGCAATGCCTTGTTTGAGGTTAAGCCGGCACGCTAATCCCTAGGTCGCAGATATCACCATACGATAATGATATTTATTAAGTGAAGTTAAATTACTTTATTGACCAACTGATACATTAAGTTTGAGTCTGAGCTCGACAAGCACCATCTATAAGTAATACTTTTCAATTATACGTGCCGTTAATAGATGCATTTTTTATATATTGATATAATAGACTAAGAACATTTTAATTATTACATAATTTGAACTATATTTTTTCATCAACATCTAAATCTATCTTTAACCTTGGGTCAAGATGCTCATGTGTTGGCAGCCTTGAGATTAGAGATGGAATACGTAGTTACCAGTAATTGCGGTTTCCCCACACTCGCCAAAGGAAACACAGTAACTCTAAATAAAGTTTTGCTGGTATTGTTAGCTAGTGACCCATTCTAGTTTAGTAAACTAGCTGTAACGTAGTTTTACCACTGTCGTTGTATATAGTCTATGAAAAGTTGGGAAGATATACCGTTATAGCTTCGCTTTGTAAGTGGAATATCGATCGTAGTGATTTATTTAAAACTCGCCATTCTCGAAAGTTTTGGCTTGACATATTCTTTACCAATCGTAATTCGGTAATGTGCCAGATCTCGACATCTTAGTTGATCAAAGTATATATTTTAATATTGCAGTGGCTTTGTTTTGCTGAATTCACACTGATAGTCAAATTGAAAGCATTAATCATACCCCATTATATGCAGGCCATAGAATATGCAAGGCATTAAATTGTGGAATTCTACCCTTGAAAGCAACTATTACGGTCCATTTAAATTTCATTCATCTGAAATGTATTTAAATGGGTTCTATTGATAAGTAAAACGCGTCTGGTTTAAACCACTGGTCGTGATATTGCGTGGACGTTGCATTGCCGTTGGTGATTTACGGGTCGGCGACTAAAGCCCGCCCATCGCAGATGCGTTTCGGGGAACATTGGGGCACTCGAATTCATGTGTCTCATTCCTGTTTGCTTTGTTATATATTTGTACGGAATACGGACTTTTGGCTTTTGGTAATGTTTCCTGTGAAAGTTTATTACTTTAGTGTTTTATTGGTTAGGTGATTTAAACTATAATTAGTTTAACCACGGTTAACCTATCCTACAGCTTTCTAGCTAGGTCGACTGAAAAAGGACCACGTCCTCATCAGTGTAAATTTACAGTATTACGCTATTGTTTGACAGCCAGAATAGGGAACCGTAGACCCAATTATAGGTAACAAGGATAACTTTGCATCTTGAATCTTTGAGGATTTGCAATTATCACTTACCATCTGATGAAATGCGTAGACGTTTGGAATCATTTCTTTCATAAAAAACAGACATATATGAAACAATTTAATAGTTAAATTTATTACCATATACCGATATATTTAGATAATCAAATCAGTTGTACATATGTTTTCATTCTCCTTCATTAAGATTTGCGTTGAACGCATGTTTAAGTCTTGTTTTATTTGAAATTTTTACTCATATTAATAATGAACAGTCTGGCTTCCCGTGAAGTATTAAGTTTATATATTTATAAACATACGGTTTTGCTACTCAAAATATATAAACCGCAAGTGGTCTACTTATACGACTTCGGTGAGAAATGTAATAATTTTAGTACACCGAAGCTGTCCCGTAAATAATGGTTGGCAAACCTTACAATTGCTGGTTCATTCTGGGACAACGAAAATAGGCTTTTGTTACATAGAAAGTGTCAAAGTATTTTGTGTTATTGGTTTTATTATTTCAAAAACGTACACTCTTGTTATCCTATTTTTGGTTGCCGCACAACAAATTTAAGATTCTTTTATCAGTTGGTTTTCATGTATTTTTTAAACACCAGAAACCTATAACAAGTTTCGATGTATTTTTTTCTTAAATATTCTTTAAAATACATATATGTTGTATCAATAGTCCCTAAAAAATGTTTTTTATGCCACATGAACGTAGTAATTTTTACTTTGAGGATATTACATTAATTGTTTTACTTACATTTAAAATGTCATGTATTTTTTTTAATTATAATATTTTGTTGACATTAAATTTTATTTATTATAGCCAGTGAAAGCAAATTAAGCTAAAGTAAAGTAAGAAAAATTTATTTGTCTTGATAAGATAACTCGGTAACAACATTGCTAAGATGCCCTGATACAGCAGCTGAAAAGTTTACCGTTGTATATGAACACTTACACATTTATAAATTGTACATAATCTATGTAATCTGTAATCATTATAACCATAAATGAAAAAATGAATAAAATACTCGTATGTTGACTGGTTCACGAGATAAGCAAGCGCATATACGAGTAGACGATTAGAGATGGATAACTTTATAGTGATAATGAAAACTATGTTATGCTAGACCCATCAGCTTTATTTATTTATGTATTGGGTTTAAGTAATAATACCTTTTATGTCTCCACTGAAAACATTATAGAAAACCGGCACGATCGGCACTGTTCACCGGATGGTAAATGATGACCTCGGCCTCTATGCACCTCTACATCTGTCATATAAATAATGATTCTTAATCGGAAGGTGTAATAATGGATGTGCACGTTGTTAATCCTAAGAGGCAAGATTGAAAATATCGTTACTAGTTATTGGGTCGCTCACTGGACATAACTACAATATACAATATATACATATAACAACAATAAATAGTCAACTTACGTTTAGTTGCTGTGTTTTGTATATATACATACAAAACACAACAACTAAATGTCTTTTTTTAAATTAAATGAACTACCTTAGCTTGTTCAATATTAGTCATTTAGACTTTAGACTTACATTCAGAAACTCTAGCATGGTGTCTTGATACTAAAATAATTTTAGCATGACCACTATATATGTAGCCCCTAAGTGCAAATGCATTCAAGGAACAAATTAGCACAGTAATTATAGTAATTGTAACAGGGCAAGTTGCCCCACGCTGCGGCTGGTTACTAGGTGAAATATATATGGGTCGGCTCGGCCCGGGACAGGCCGTACGGTAAGTGTACGGATCTGGAGAACCAATCACTGGTGATTAGGCATTTCATTCTCCTCGGGTATGACTGCATGTGCATCTTGAATCTTTGTTGAGCCATCACTTACCATCAGATGACAAAAACACATAGTTTTTACCTGATGGAAGTGTTTACTGCATCTCGTGATATCTACAACTCTTAAAGACTACTCATGAGATCGTACTCGTTTATCCATCATCGATGCGGTATCAAGATGCCGATAGGATTCTCCTTGAGGACCTAGATGGAATATTTACATTGCTTGTAATTAGATCTGCTCCCATTGTAACAGGTATGTGGTATTTGGCACTAGACTAGCCTACAATATGACAGCTGCCTGTGCATTTTGTGATTAGTTCCGGATTCGGCTGATTAGTGCTGGATTCTCGTTGTTGTTGGCGTTGTTAACCTATGCGGCTCTTACAGTTTTATCGGTCTCGGGGTACGCGGATCTAAAATCCGCGGGTTAGATTTTAAGTATTACTTACTTACTATGAAGTGCTACGCTCTGTAGCCTTTTCTGTCTGAGCACTTTGTTTTGGCACCGAAGATCCAGCCATCAGATAATTGTCCAGAGTGAAGAATGGGAATACTTGCGAATAGAAACAGATCAATGGTAAGTTCTACCGATTTTTACTCGTCAATATGACTTAGGGAATATATCGTGAGTCTGCCAATATTGTTTTAGTTTAAATGTGAAATTGAAATATTACAAGTAATTGAATTTTAAATAGAAAACTAGGTCGAATGTTTTCAACGCTTATTTACTAATTAACATGTTATTGCATTGCCTAGTGTAAAGAAGTAAATATTGAGGTCAACGTCCCAAGCAGACGTGCAGATGTCTGTACTACTTGGATACATACATAAGTTTAAGTAATGCTACAAAGGATGAGCGGGATGTGATTTACGAGCTGCCCATGCACCCTCCGTCTAGACGGGGCACTAAACTTGGTCCTGGTGGTAGGACAAATTATTTCGTATCGTCCGCTACATTAATATGTTTTTCATACACACTCTGTAGTAGTTTTTCTTTCACAGATTATTATTGTTTTGTTTATTAGTGATCATAATTAAACAAAAGGGCTAAGTTAAATAAATAAATTACAGAACTCTTATTTGTTTCTCAAAATGTTTTATTTTTATATATACAAACATTATATATAAACATTATATACCTCTACGTCTTATTTTTTTACATTACACATATACTTTCTTAAATTTTTAGCTTTCTAAATAATTTCAAAATTGTCGTGGTAGATGAACGCCCTAGTCATTATATGGCTGCAGCAGAAATAGGTTGGCCTTACCGGGAAAGGGAGACACTTTCACAGAATAACAGCGTGATAGTATAGTATACCGCTACTATATTTCGTCTGGTGCACGAACGAAACCTGACACCATATTACTGGTGAGGAGGCTCTCAGGAGTGATAAAACATTTGCACTGTGATTCCTTATCCGAGGATGATTATGATGAGATGCAGTCTGCAATCAGGTGAACTGTGTGCTTGTTTGTTAATATTAATCATCGTTTGTGATAATGAAAATGAAAAATGAAAAACATAACTGATATAGTTCATTTGCTTTCCAGGGATCACTTAACATCAGGTGGCTTGCGCCCTAGTCTCATATCTTTAAATAATCGAATAATTATGAAGAGCTCCACCACAAGTCAATGACTGCAAGTGGCTCAGGACCGTACTCTATGACACTCTGTGGGGGGGGGGGGCAGTAGTATAAATGGATCAGAGCGAGGGGGTAAGGACCATGCTCTCCCAGAATATCAGCGTCAAATATCTGCATAACACTGCCGTGTTACGTCTGGTGAGTGAAGGGATCCGGAGGCCCTTATAATTCATGACGAGACATACCATCTTAGTACTCATGGGTTACAGCGATTTTTTTTTATTACACTGTGAGTAACCAAATGAGCTGGTAAACTGTGACCTGATGATAAGTGATTTCTGCAGCCCATGACATTTACATTCATACTTGTTACATTACAATCAATCATAATGTAGATGAGTTGTCACCCTTGAGGAGTGAGATAGAATGCCTCATCACTAGTAATAAAGGTCTCCGGATCCCTACACTCACCAGACGAAACACGGTGGCATTATGCAGCTATTTTACGCTGATATTCTGCGAGGGTGTGATCCTACCCCGGTCGAGCTGACCCAGTCATTCTGCATCGTAGCTCTACCATTCACATCTACGATTACATATCGAGGATGTATGTGCGTGCCATGGGGCGCAGGAATCACTTATCAGGTGAACGTGCGTTTGTCACCCTTCATACAATAAGAAAAGGACAAAACCACCGCACCACGCGGTCATCGGACATTTTAAACAAACTCAGATATTTTGTTTTACAAGTAAGTTTAAAGAAAGTAAAAAAAAGTGTATTTAAATGAAGCTGGTATAAATGTATACACTACTTTAAGAATGGAGTTTCTTGTTATATCGCGAGTCACCGAAATTTACAATACGCAAGCAGCTCTTCAAAATTGTATAAATTAATTAATGGCCCATAATACAATTTAAATCATCCTTGTCTTCGTATTCGCAGCGAAGTGGAATTAATGTGTTTACAATGTTTATATACTTTTCACATTTATTTGCTAAAGGGTATAATCATGTCGTAATAACGAAAAATTACGTATTGAATTTTAGTTACGTAATAAACGAAAATTTAATAAAGTCATCGCTAGTTACATTGAATAATTTTAAGAAAATAATACAAAACTAACATTTAAGATAATAATTAAAACTTACAGTAGTTGAAATAATTTAGCAGGCAATAGAAGCATATTTTTTTTTATTGTACCTCTTTTAATTGATTTCGACCACAGGCGATATATTTAAAGGTATTACCGATAAGCATATCGCTATAGATATTTTATAATGTACGCATGCACACAAACTCTGTTAACGGCAGGGATACGGAACATATGTACACCAGATCGGAAAATCAACAATTCATTATGAACAAATTTTCTTCCACGGCTGAAAATCAAACCTAAGACCCGCGTTGCAGCAGCTCAATACCCACACACCAACGCAGATAAACTATCTTAAAACAGTCGAGATCGACAGTTTAATGTGCCCTCCGATATACGACAAATATAAAAATTGCTAACGGTTACCAGAGGGCACAACGAACGTTGCTTCACCCAGCAGATCTATAGAAAGCTCTCATGCAGACGTTTTAATTCGTGTGTCAACAAAAATAGACCGATAAAAAGAAATATAGACCGTCTATGCTGTTCTCTGCTTACAATTACTATTCTTTGGCACACTTTTCTGATTCGTTAATATAGACAAAAGCAATAAATTTCGTTATGTATGAATATGGACGGCTCCTCCCTAACCTATACAAGATTTTCTATAGAATAGGTAGCAAACGAGGAAGCATCTCACCCGATGGTTATTGATTACCGCCGTCCATGAACATCCGTAACACCAGAGGAGTTGCAAATGCGTTGCCGTGATAGGTGAGAGTAATTCGAAAGTAGTCCGTAAGTCGCATCTGTTCAACAACTTAGGACCCAGTCAAGGTAGTAACGTAGGTGTCGTAAGTTTGAGCTTGGCTGTGATCTTGATCATGGTTCCGTGGCCACCTTACAGGTTACTATTTATAACCAGAGTTATGTGTAGTAGTGGACTATGGTTACGAAGGTAAATAATGGTTGTATATCAACATAAAGAATTCTATCACTTACAGTATATCGAGTTTATTTTTATCTTAAAGTATATATTATGTAACATTTTAAAGTTCTATATCTATTCTTAAGCAATCTCTTACGTTTTATGAACATGTATTATTTGTTCTCTAAATTAAGTGAAGGTTGTTCTATAACTTGTTCTACGACAAAGCCCAAACGTGGAGTGGACGATAGGCTAACTTAGATCCTGCAGAATGGAGTCTGATTTCTTCGCCTTCGTCTATGATTTCATTTAAATATAATTTGAAGTCGATCTACGACTTCAAATTATTTATAAATTAAATCATGACAACATTTCTTAACTTGAGAGTTTATTTTTAGTTTTTAAAAAGATGTACAATGTTAATATTTGTTCAGTAGTTCTCATAATGTTAACTTATGTTCTCATTTTGTCTGTTATATTATTAAAGACGTAAAGAACTTTCCACTTTTACTCGCCACTGTAACCCAAGTAAAACAGGATCGATATTATTCAGGATAGACAGATACAGCACGATTTATTTTATTTCACATCATATATCATAAAAAAAAAATTACATTGTGCTTATTGCTACCAAGTCACAGGTGATTAGGTCATCACTCAAAACACAGATATAGTTCGGAGTTTTTTAGATGTTTTTTTTATATATGTATATATATAGATCGAAGAACGGGAATTTGAACTGGAATTGTACCAATATAGGTCAATACTTGAATCAATTGCCGTTAGATCGGAAGTCAAACGTCCTAGCCCAATGTTGGCACGGCTCCATACGGTTTTGTTTATATGTTTTCTTTCACCGAATATACAACCCGTATTTTTTTCAATACAATCTGATATACCGCATAGTTCCTTATAAATTAAGACTGCAAACATCTTGAATGGTAAATATTTAGCTATCTATACTCACTTGTCTGAGTGAAGTCGCGGCGGACGGTCTAACAGGAACTATTAGGATCTAGAAGAAAGAAAACAGGTTTTATTCATCACGAAAATTAACTTACAAAAACTTAAAATATTTTCAACCAAACATCCGTATGACGGTGACAATAGTTTGATGTTCTAGAGTGAAACTCTTTCATCTTAGTCCCTCGGGGGTAACAATATACACTATGCTTCCTTATCTAGACCTATTACTTACCATCTGGAGAACAAAGAAAAGCAAGAAGTTTTCGTAAAAAAAAAATATGTAGCCGCTACATTTGCATATTTTGTTATAAGGTTTCTCGGTCTTAGTAATGCCAATGGATAACGAGTTCGAAAATGTACGCTAGTTTTGTACTTTGCGGAAATTAAATGTTGGTAACAGTATATATGACTTTGCAAGCATAGAGTAATTTTATATTAGTAACATTTTATGTAAAAAAAAACTCTGCTCTGTTATGTCTTCATATGACCGGACTTTGAGCCTAAAATTGATTTAATAAACTTTATACACATACGAGTACATAATTTGACATCACATAAGTGTTTTTCAGAAGAAAGACAAGAAAAAGAAAATTCAAAACTAAATTAATAATAATCTTATTTACTAAGTAATTAAATCATCTCAAGCAATTTTCGGAAAGTCGATGAATGGATGCATGCATGCAGGAGGCTTCGGCAGCGGCTTCTTGCAGACAGAAGGCTTCTGTCGTGTTTCATGGCTGTCCCTGGGTACTGAGTGCCAACCATTTGGGCATAGGCCTCTGGCCTCGAGAGGCTATTGGAGTCAAATTTCTCTAGTGCTTCACTGAGGATTGGCCAACTTCACGTGCCTTCAAAATAATTTTTATTTATTTCTTAGAAACGCACGTGGCACGAGGTTAAACACAACTTAAAATTGCAATTAACAATTTAATGGCTACTGGCACTGGTAATAGAACTAGGTTTGTTTGCGTACGGGTCATATCTTGGAAGTGCTAGAGGAAAACTGCCCATACGGATGCCACTGTAGTAGTCGGGATATATTTTTTTTCTTTCAAATGAACCCAGTAGACTGGAAGTTTATAAACGGCGCTAAGTACTTTAAACAGCCCGTCAACACAAAGACAGAACACAGTTGATTAACTCTATCAAAACTTGTTGGAGTTCATACGTAACTTTATATCCACCCGTCTACTCTAACCCGCCTCTGTTCCCACCCTCAATCCGTGACCTACTTATGATACACTCAGCAAACGGGAACGCAAATAATCAAAACCTCAAAGCAAATATCTCGTGACTGAAGGGTTAAAGTCAAAACATATTTTTGTTGGATTTTAAAAGAATTTATTAGAGAAACACCAAAGATATCATGAAGGAACGAAATGTCGGCATGCGAGTTATTACTATATATGTCTACATATATATATATATATATATATATATATATATATATATATATATAAATATATATATATATAAATACATATATATATATATATATAAATATATATATATACATATATATATAAATATGTATATATATATATATCAATTATATTTATGGAAGCGTCAATAGCCTAATGGTTTAGGGTACTGTCTGCAAAACTTAAGATTGTAGGTTCGAGTCCACCACCAGACTCCGTGAACCATCTCCTAGCACAAGCATTTTAGGCATAGTTGGACTGGTTAACCGGAATATTAATAATATTCTTTAAAAAATACTGATTAGCGAGAGATAAAGCAGAATGCCGACAGACAGGGCACATTTATTTACATTACAAGATAAAATATATGTCACTTATATACGTGTACATAATGATACATTTTTAATCCCTCTTTGTAAAAGATAAATGTTTACAAATAGAGTCAGATGGTGGTTGCGTAGCTTCGCGGAGAAATACTAAAACAATATTCACCCTATTTATTGATTCCACTTTGTACTTAACCTAATTTCGTGACCTATTTGTGTTACTAATTACCAGTTGAACAACAACAACGTGAAACTGAAGAAGCGAATAGTACAGCACCGAGAACGTATACAATTCTACTATTAGACCATTGCGTAGACTACGAGCCGACGCCAACAACGAGTGCGAATTAAATGCGAGCGTGTTAATCGGAGTGCGGCTTACGTTCCAAGTAACTAAATGTTGAATCTAAGTTGGTAATGTAGTCTGTCTGTCCTAAATAAAACCTTATTTTATACTTATATAATATTTATACCTTATTATTTTCCGTATTGTGTAGATCGCTACAAAATCAAAACAAAATCCTTTCATTGCAATTTCGGAAATTATTAACATATATAGTATAGTTTTATACTATTACGTGTGTGATGTATGTTTTAAATAATATTATATTTCACCCGATGGTAAGTAATATCTGCGATCCATGACACACATATTTATTCTCGATGAAGAATAACATTTGAACTAATATTTTACACTGGATGGCTTGGCCTTTGGCGAGCCAACCAAAACCGCGGCGTGACTCTACCAAATATGTTTATGTAAACTTAAAACTAGGCGAAGCGGCGTTTAAGTAGCACGGGATGAGTGCAGTGTGAGAAAAGTGGAAATAGTTGTAACAAACCGGAAAACTAATAATGTATACGAAGGTCTGATATTACGTTTCACTATGACCCGAACTCACAAGCTACAACTGTGGAACAATGCAGTAGTCATGTCCAAATGTTTGTAGTGTGGTGTTGCTTATTCTCAGGGGTTGTTTAATAAAATTAAGTGATCTAGGACATAGTTAACCTGATGGTATGTAATTTCTGCGCCTCTTTCACCCGCATTCATTATCGATATAAAATCATGCTACTTCGCTATAAATCGGAGGTTTCTTTCACACATAGGAGTCGAAACAGTAGTGTCAAGCTACAGTTTTTTTTTTGTGTATGGGTATTGCTGTCAGGTCCAGTGACCTCTACAGCTTTATCTAAATAGACCCGCGAGCGGGAGGCCCGCTGAGTAAGGAAACAACGACGATGCTGCGAAGCGAAGCACGAAGACCGCTGCCGCACCACCGCTACGCTCCGTCCCCTGTGGACGAAGAACGTCGACGACTACAGAGGGGGGCGATAATACAATCCGAGGGCCCCTCATAGTGAGGTACGTAACCTCGACTCGGATCGCTATCTAAAGGTCAAGCTACTGTTTTACGCAGGTTTTCTATGAAATTGTGGTATTTCCGTGGAGCCGATTTATAAGTGTTACAGCTGATCAAAGTTAACTTTTTAAAATTAAAATGCAATGCATGACATTTAATATTACGTCATCGAGTAAATTGTAGAGGTAAATGCCAATATTTCTTGCACCATGACTGTCGGTCGGAATGCTAAAAGCTCCCAATAAAAAAGTATGAATTTCATTATGGATGGTTTTGAGGCGGATACAAAATTGGCGCACTTGATTTGAGAGGCAGTTCCACTGCTTCGCTGTAATTGAATATCAGTTGCCAATTACGTAGCGTTAATTGAGCGTACACTTAAAGACTAATAGAGCTTCGACGGTAAGTGTATTGTGACATCCCCTCTGTGTGCAGCAGTGAAACAGTGATTTTTGAATTTCTATCAATAAATACTTGTGTAAAGCACTGAAGACGTAGTTACAAGTAACGGGACAGTTCTCAACACATAAGAGTTTTTGGTATCAATGGGACGCAGTTATCAGATACAATAAGATAATCTGTATGCTCGCTTTCCTTACCATTATACCTTTTGACATTTATACATTTTGACCCATTATACAGCACAACTTCTGTAACATATGCAAAAAAACTTACATAAATTTAATGGATGGAAGGTAAAGAGAGTGATAACTTCGAGGTCCGGGTGATAAATAGTCACGCAGGTAACTCAGATGTGTTTTGTTTTTATATATTTACGTTTGGGTTTATTTTGAATAAGAAACTTTAGCGGTATCTTAAAATAAAACATAAATTCATTTTGTATATATATATGTTTAGAAATATATTATAGTATGTAGAAATATAGCCGTTGTCATCTAACTCGGATTCGGTAGTCAGGGAACAGACTTACACATCACTGTTAGTGAACGGTTTATATTTCTGAGAAGTAGCAAGTTCTAGATATTAAATAGATTTCTCTCAATATCGCTTCATACATACCACCACACATGGTATGAGAATAATGGTAACTTTGTACAACAACACAAGATACAATAAAAACGTCCTATGAATGTAATAGTAGCGTTCATTTATATTTTTATTTTATATTTAACAGGACCAGAGCGACGCCGCGTCTAGTTTTTAGTTTCAACGGACAAGACTAAAAGCGTCAAATAACAACATAACACTAGTTTCGAAAGAGTGTAAGATTCATTTTCATCCATTTCGTATCTATTTGCAAGTATTATTTTCTCTGAGAGAAAAACTGCTGGGGTTTTAAGTAAGATCTTAAAAATCTAAGTAAACATAAAATGGAGATGAACGACTTTGTTTCGTTTTTAAAATGCAAAAGAACCCTTAATTTATTCGCAGGCTTTTTCCTCGGCTTGTATAACGAGGGCGATAAAGCAATACGCACACTTATAATGAAAGGGCGGAATTATATGGCTATATATCCAGATTTCAATTACGGGCGATATCTTCTGGTTATTTATTAACAAATAATAATGTTGATATCAACTGCGCAGAGAAATATATTAGTGGCGTAAGTATTTGACCCAAAAGCACTCACTCGTCGTCCCCTTCCCTCGTCCGATGTATGTGCAATAAGATCGGAGGACGGTTGAAAAGGATACGGGACACACATACAACACACCCAAACCTGAAGACTAACAATTTGTGATACACAAATATTGTCTTCGGCTAAGAATCGAGCAGCTAATATTAGCTTTCGTTAAGAGTTATTAGTTTTTGGTTTTGAATAGGTTGTGATTGTCTCCGTGTAATTAAAATATCTGAAATATCTTTACCTCATCCAGAATACTGGTGTACATATATATATGAGTCTAAATATTATCAGTTATATATATTTTCGTCAAAAGGGAACAAATTTGTGCGCATTTTGATAAGTACTAATCAAAATATTTATTAGTTTAATATTTTATTAAGTCATTACACATATAATAGGTTCGCTTATCCAAGATTGAGGATTATTGTTGTTGCAGATGGTTTTTAAATCCCATGATGGGCATAAATCTTATCTTTCGTGGAAGTATTGGAGTATAATCGGGCTTAACATGACTTCGATTTTTTTCGTTTTTTTGTTTTCTATTTGTTATTTTCCTTCACCACGCCGTAACCGTAAATTAGTACTTTACAATAACAATTTGCATTTGGAAGAAGAAAGTATTTATCTTTTCTTGCAAGTTGTTTCCGAAGACGAAAATGGATACGTTATGCTAGCGCTTACGTCAGGGTAAGAAGTGAACGGTCCATAGACTATACAGTACTAGTGCATTATACCCACAGATAATAAATTTAGTTATTGCGTCCACTCTTTCAACAAAACATCATTTCAAATATTTGGTCCTACTTAAAACTAAATAAACATTATATGTTGTATAACATACTTTTTGTACGAAAATACACTGTTTGTAAACATTTGATTTTGCTCAGAAACCAAAGCAAAAGTCTAAGCGAATAAAGTAATTTTTTGTAGTATCGAAGGTGACTAAAACGACTTTATAGTTAGTGAGTGATTCCTACGGCCGATATCACCCATATTCATTACCGATAAAGAATCATAATGCGTTGTCATCTTAGAGGAGCGAGATGTAATGTCTCGCTGTGTGTCACTAAACGAAGTGAATTCATATTTTGCTACTTAACGCACGTATTATATCTGACGGCGAGGTCTTTCCCCGGTCACATCCATTATGTAGCTCGTACGAGTAGCAGCATAACACTGTGTCACAATTCAAAATAATTGCTTCATAAATATAAAATATTTATACACGAACAAATATTAATGTTCAACTAGAAGTTAGTTTGTGGGCTGTAACGGTTAGCTTGCATTGGTTATCGCCACGGACCGAAAGCTCGCGAGTACGCTCAAAAGCTTCCAGCTCATTCATTCCGAAACTTTTGCAATTGCCGTCAGTTTAAATTCGCGAGGCATTCGCGTCGGAAATGTTTTTTCACTTTTAGGTGTAAGTAATTAAACAGTTTTGAAATGAAATGTAAAAATGAACAAGTGCTGAATTACAAAAATATACCTATTAACACGAAGCGTATTATATATTTAACGCAAATTATATAATATTTCATTAAGACGGGTTTAATTTGATGATTTTGTAAATGTTATTCTAGATTCTACGACTAGCGTTCAATATATATTTCTTTCATTTTGATGATTTTTTCAAAAATCGTCTAAAGTATAGATGAATCTGCAGAAATTATATCTCGGTTACTTACTATAGCACGAGTCGTTATCATGGTATGAAGGTTGCATTTTTTAAATAGACAGAGCCACATAGCAGCTAGTTTCTAAAACCAGCGTGAAATAGCAGTATGACACCGCAATTTCGTTTGGTGGGTTGAGTAACCTAGTTGCACCTTAATTCCTATCAGAAACACTTTATTACATAAATTGTACGACTTTTGGTGCATATATTACACATGCAGGTTCTGTCACAATGTTTTCTTTCACCGCACGTGATAAATTAGCACTTAAATTGGCTATTACCAATTTTTGTTTTACTCGCGTACAGTGAATTAAAAGCGTGAAAGTAAGCTATAATCTCAATTGTGTTGAGATTCATAACAATAAAGGGTAAACAATTATTAAATTACTATAACATCTGGCTCTATATTCATGTAATGGTTTAAGGATTGAAGATAGCCTTGTCGGAGTTAGGTCTTAACGATTTTATGTATCATGAGGAAGAATTAGGATAAGTAGTAGTTGTTTAAGCTTAGGTTATATATTTTTCTAATAATTATACACACTTTAAATTTTATATCTAATTATTTCGAATAAAATGTAGATAAAAAAAATAAGCAAGAAATCAATAAGCCACCAGCATTACATATTTTTATTATATAACTACATCATGTAGATTACCACTTCAGTTACTTGTATTTATTGAAAGTAATATATATAAAGAACTTATACATATTACTTTATATATAAATATATATATATATATATATATATATATATAGTCTTCGTCGATCTCTTTTAAGATCTAAAAAAATTTAAAAAATGCAGTCAACTTCACAAGGAAGTAAAGTTGAATTGTTAGTGCCAAACTAGATTCTCTGAGCCCTAACCACTAGACTCAAATGCCCAACCACAAAATAATGGATGTAATTAACTATTCGTTCATGAGTCAACAGCTCATTTAAATGAACCGTATGCTTCGTGGCTACCACATTGCATCAATTTAAACAATTGAATCACATTTTTACCAACTGCCATGCTAAATTGATTGTTCGTTGGTCTCTTGATGGCATGTGCATGTGCTAGAGTTACGCTTTAGTTATTCTCTAGCTATAGGGCGAATAGATTGACTCGACCGAGGTAGGACGTTGACGCTTAGCGGAAGAATACCGAAGTTTAGCGCTACTATATCGTAAGAATGAATCCGGACTAATAGTTATGTGGTATTCATATCCTCAGGAGTGACAACTCATTTCCGTTATGATGCTTTCCGCCAGCGCCACAGACATCGCTTATTATCAAATGAACTCTAATATCTTAAAAAATCTGGAATTCAGATGTGAAAATATAATTGACTTTTTATGAACATACTTAATTTGAAATATTTTTGTATGAATTAATCACGAAAAATTTTATACTCTCAATGTAATAAAAAAATGTACATACTTGGCCGAATAAAATTAAGCATTTAATTCGGCCAAGTATGTACATTTTTTTATTACATTGAGAGTATAAAACGAGCACAAAGTTCACCTGTTGGCAAGTGTTTCCTGCGGCCCATGACATCTACATTCATCCTTGACAAGAAATCAAAATGCAGATGCGTCGTTATCCTTGAGGACTGAGATGGAATGCTTCGTGGTGACGTTATAAATAAAGGAAAGAAGAATAACAAAGGTCTCCGGATCCCAGACGCTCACCAGACGACACACAGCAGCATACTTTACGCTGGTATTCAGTGAGGGTGTGGTCCTGCCCCGGTCGCGGTGACCTATTCATTCTGCAGCTAGAAACAAACTGCTGTGTGTAGCGTAGCTCTATTATCGTATGCGTAATAATATATAGTTTATATATTACTACGCAGTAAATTGTATAATAAATAGATAAATAAAAGAATAATTTTCTAAAAAGTTTCGCTTTATTAAACTTAAATATTACCACGGGATGATATTAGAACATTCCGTTTTAAGAAAAGGCGGCGAAAAATTGTGGTGAGAAATGGTCCAATAAAAGGGGCGCCTACCGCCAACTGTGCAACTTGTGCGCAAAAGATAAGCATAAAATAAGAAGTTAAATTTATGTGTGATTTGAATGAACCATTATATACGGCAAACGTGGGTACTTGTGCTCGTTACAGTGTAGATAAGGCGGCATTTAATTTATTTATTTTCGTAACTGCATACGATAACTGGTCGGCAGATGAAATGAGACTTTTTATGGCTATAATCAAATATCTGTTATTATAGGTATATGTGTTAGCATTTCTGTTATACAATATTCTTTCCGGGTATAAGAATACGGCTAAGGTACCCCCTGCTTGTGAAGGTACTGTGCTGAGAGGCACCGGTGTGTTCCATAGGTGATCCCGGAGCCTCGTTAGGTGTACCAAATAACCCTGTCTCTCCCCCAGGAGGCACGGTATCTTTTGAAGATTTCCCCACGCTAACAAAAAAAGAAAAGGTCATCCCACCAGATGTAATGTAGATGTAACATAAATAGTTCACCTAGAAGGAGGAAGGGCGACGTGTTCCATAAACTAAAAAAAAATTACATATGTACTATACCGTTCCAATTGCATAATAGACAGACATAACCCTGCTCTTGATGAGAGCATTGGAGCATAGAGCACTGTAAATATCTACACTTTAATTCGTTCATCATACGAAACACAAGAGTGTCGAGCTAATTAAATCCGGAATGTATTCGTCTTTTCTTTGAGATTAGTGATGTACACAAATTAAGAACGACCGATTAAAACTTAAAACGAACGTTACCTCTTGCAGTAATCCAATTTAAATGAACCGACACAAAACCATCAATGTAAAAACTTACATGTGTCCTTTTCATACAGAATGCAAATTTTTTTTGTTTTTGTTTTTGGACGAGAATTATTTTGTCATCGCGCAAGTATTTAATAACAAATTGTTCAATTGTGTTATAAATCAACTTAAGAGGATAGAAGACTATAAGCATTCTTGTGTGTTGAACCATTTACCAACTTTATATTCCCCGCCGGTAATTAAAAAGTAAATGAGGATTTTCCCAATTTCGGCAGATAATTATCTGTCTATCGTCGAACTAAAACGAATCTCGAAATTGCTTGAGGCACGTTTTTCCAAATTGCTTTAATTGAGTCGTAAATCGATCGCAGCTGCTACCGATATTAATTAAGGCGGCAATTTGGTACAAATTGAAAATGGGGGATGTTATGTACTGCGTTAGTGGTCTCCTTTCACGATAATTTTATAGGCGTTCAACTAAAATGAGACGATAAAACAGTTAATGTCCACCTAATGATAAAAAATTGGACGTATAATGAATTTCCAATTGAGGTCTGTACGTTGTGATTAATTACGAGATGTCTTATTACCTTTTTTTTATTACATTGAGAGTAACAAGTACACAGTTCACCTGATGGCAAGTGATCCCTGCAGTCCATGACATCTATATTCATCCTTGAATCAAAATAATCATAAAGCAGATGCGTTGTCACCCTTGAGGATTGAGATGGAATGCCTCGTCACCAGTTATAAAGGTCTTCAGATCCCTACACTCAGCAGACGAAACACAGCAGGATTATGCTGCTGTTTGACACTGATATTCTATGAGGCCGTGGTCCTGCCCCGGTCGAGTTGACACATTCAGTTTGCAGCTAGAAACAAACTGCAGTGGAGCTCTATCACTGTAAAAATTACCTTTAGTATTGAGCCCGAAATATCTCTGACGAGAATTTGGTGGTTAACGTGTGTTTATTTCGTATGTCACTTATCGTATGGAAAATCAGTAATGTTATTTCTTGGGTCTCGCTTCATTCTTACTATATCCGTCTTAGTTATTAGTAAATAATATTATATTTAAATGTTTATAGCATTTATAAAATTGTGTCGGTTTGTTAAATGCGGTTACGTTAAAACTTAGTAATTTGGTTTCTGCTAATTTCACATGAATATATAGGAGCTCTAAATCAACCAGGGCGAAAATTAAGAAAAAAAAAATGATTTTTCGTTTATTTTTATAATTTTTAAACAAAAAAAATCGTACTGTAATTGGGAAAGAACACAAAAGTAACTTATGCCAAGATTTAGTTATATAAGAAAATATTTCATACATAACGAGTAGGTTCAGTAATAACATCCAGTGACGTCAATCTAGAGACTATGCACAAATTAAAGTGAAATTTTATTTCTTATGAATTCTTGCCAATACCAGTGTATCATTAAAAAAAATCTACTCTTATATAGCCAGGCGTTGAAAGAGAATCAAATACGATTTAAGAGTTAAAAAAGTGAATATAAAAAGAATATATCGAAACATTTAAAAACATATTAGCAATACTTTTCTTGCGAGTGAGTAATTTTTAAAACAACAGTTCAAAAAAAGTTCTTACTTCTTATTTTAACCTAAGTAAAAAATCTAGGCAGCGTTGTTGAAAGGAAATAAAATATCTCATTGAAAAGATATGAGTGAATTGTGATAATTACAACGGTATATATGTTTCATTAGGTTAAAAATATAAAGGAAGATTTGATACAGACAAAAGTGCGAATGGACGAGGTCGTATCGGGTACATTAGCGCATGTTTCCACATCGATTAGCTGCTCCTACTGTCCCTTTGCGTACATGAATGCGTGGGGCCGGCGGATGATGTCATTTGTGCCGTCAACCAATTGTCACCCGACAAGCATAAGATGTGCGAAGGGCCTTGTCCGTAAAAAATGTTATACACAACTTGACAACCAAATTGATTGGCCGACATTTATAATACAGCTTTGATATTTTTCGAGTTGTGTGTGTACTTCGTAGTTAAGTGTTTTTTCGTTTCTAAGATGCTTAATAGGTATTCAAAAACAATATTAGGTAAAATATATTGTTATATTAATTTATATTTTTCTTAACAAACATCGTACATCGACATATATATAAAGATTCTGATGATGTTAAACTTTACTGTTCACACCTCACAAAAAGGAATAGAATGGGCGGACTTAATGCCGTCTAGATTCTGTTGATGTTGATGCTGTTAGCCTATGCGGCTCTTACAGCTTCATCGGACACAGTGCTCTTGGCCCTGAGGGGTCTGTGAGGTGGTTATTAGTGTTCCCTATGTATGTGGTTCTCTTACTTACACAAAGCGCTCATAAACTGAGCGTGTCGGTCTGCTCTGAACTCGTACCTATCTGATGGTGCCACCCACGTTGCCAGTTCCCTAGCTATCGAAAGATTCTCCCGAGTGGAGAATGGATGGTGATGACTATTGACCGTCCGAGGTTTTGGTATGGGGACCTGGCCTCTGACGGACGCCACCTGTTGGCTGTCAATCGGAAATTGTGGGCGGTGAGAACCGCCCTGACACGCGGGTGTATCGAGTGTACGCCGACATCTATATGGATTGGGGATATAGATAGGACATTGGGGATATGGAGTTTGCAGAACGTCAATAGGTGCGAGATCGTGGTTCATGGCAATGAATGGAAGGCCTATGTTTAGCAATGAGCTAATGATGAACTGAGATTATCATGTCGATGATGACAATGTAATGATTAATCAGAATGGTTTAAGACATATTAAACATGTAGCCCCGACTTATTGTTGTCAACGAAATGTTCTATTTCTCCTTCTGATTCGCACACAATAAAATAAAATCATCCTAAGTAATACTAAAGTTATATCTATAACTGAAGTACTTAGGATGATTTTATTTTATGAAGCTTCAGAATTATATTGACTTCTTTTATCGTTTATTAATACGCCAATTATGCAGCAATTATGTAGGATAGGAGGATAGGTTATATTATACCTATAATTTAAATTTATTGCTTATAAATCAAGGACATAAAAAAAGTAAATTTAACTTTAAAATTTAAAAATTATTACAAAGTCCCTTTAAATTATGCATGAAATATTGTAATATTATAAAAGTAGGGGACGCTTTATGCAATCTCCATAAAGACGTAATTTTTTTAAGTGTAAAATGATGCAAAATTCGTACACGACGATAACGGGCGCGTCGCGGAAAGTGGCCTGTGCCCCGGAGACTGCGAGAATTGCGGCTGTTAAATTAAAAGTAAGTTAATATAATGAAATATAAACTTTATATTTGGCCAGCGCAAGTGATAACAGAACGAAAATAAAGAAATGGGCTATGGATCAAGCTACGGTCAAAAAAACCACGTGGTCGAGAAATGCACGACTATATTATCTTGTTTACGGTGTAACATAAAACAATACAGTGAGACCTACTCCTCCATTGTTTATCGGTTCTGTGATTTACATGGCCGGCTCATTTCCACTTCATATCGTAAGTAATAAATTATTACAATTACCTTTTTTTTTTAAAGGTGCTCTTATACACACTTTGTATAGAAATCTTTTACACAATAATACAAAAGTGCTATTCATATTCCGTAATATTATTTTATTCATGTTTCACACGTCTAAGAATACTCGTCACCATATTAGAAAGAGACACAGTACTTTTTTGGGTTCTCTTTTTCGGCAAACGTTTCGAGCCTTTCTGTTGGACGAAGAGTTTTTTATTACCATGAATTAGGGCGTCGATATACCAAGTCGCTGCAACGGTTTTGTGTCCGATAAGAAATAAGCCAAATACATTCGGCTGCACAAACATGTAAATACTTGGAATCTATAAAGCTTAAAACATTTAAATAAGGCTCATGATAGTCGACATAGTATTTGGCTACTACCGGCTGGTACCAAGTCTGTATTTTTAAGTAAGTATGGATGCCAACGAGCACACAGATGGTAAGTCAAGGCTACATTCCATAACACATGCATCCATACTCAAAATTCTTCAAGATGCACCTTGAAGGAATGAGATGGAATGCCTGTTACCTGAACTTGACTCTGCGGGTACCACAACTCAAGTTTTCATATGTCGCTGAAATTGCATCTGACTGTACCGAATTATTTTGCTTTAATATTTGACATATTATATTTTTTCCATAAATTATCAATTGCCAGATATCGTCATGGAAAATGTGATAGTTATGATTCAAAAAAAAATTCTGTAACTGAATCAAGTTTATAAAACTGTTTTATACTTCACGAAACTTATATGTAAATAATTTAAATAATAAATCATATCTGTATAAACTGTTTAAAATAGGGGCCACTGTTAATAAAAAAAAAACATTGACATTGCGTATAACTTTTGCGAAAACACAGTAAAACAGTGTAAACGATCTGCATGAAATCGAGAAGTTACGGTGCTTGATTGACGTAATAAGAGTATACCGGTAACATAAGCCTGGTAAAGTTACTAACATAGTACGAACCAATTAAAAGAACTTTAACAGTTACTGTAATAACATTGAAAATTGGAATAGATCACACAATTATTGTCAACCAATTGGTAATATAGATTATAAGAAACAAATGTTACCCGACACATGCATGACGCAACTGAAATTCTCATTTGCACACCTTTAAAATTTTTGGGTGAACCGGTTTGTTTTAGTACTTAAATGGCTGAGTAGATTGCGATATTGTAAATCTTCAAAGGACATGCAAATAAAATTAAAATGAACAATTTATTACAAATTATTTATTTTTCCAAATAACATGTAACATAATATACAACCATTAGATCATCTAAATTCTGAACTGTGATAATGTTTTTTTTTAATTATATCGAGCGTGACAAACTCCGGTGAAGCCGATCCATGCTGCGTCTAGAAACAAACTGCAGTGTGTTTCAACCAGTGTTAAGTTAAGAAAACGCTTTTCTTTTTTGAAAGCATGTGTGATGCTGTTGGTCTTGTGATCTGTCAGCTATATCTAAATAGACTCGAGATCGGGGGGCCTACTGGGTAGGGACTCAGCGACGCAACGACGCACGAGTACTACTGCTGCACCAACGCTGTTCTCGAAACCCTGTGGAGGAAGAACTTCGACAACAACATAGGGGGGAGATATACGATCCAAGGGCCTACTAAGGCCGCTATCGAAAAGCAAAAAATTTAAATATGTCTTGCTAAATAAATTAAGTCAAACGGAAAGTATTAATATTTTTCTATTAATGGTTATATTTTATAACAAACGTAACGAAATAAATAACACATTTATACAAAATTGTGTTCAAATTTAATTAAAGTTAGTAGCTTCACCTGCAACTAAAGTCATTGACTTGGTAACGCGGACGGTCTAGTCTAGAGTTTTAATTGCTGATGCAGATTACTTTCAGGTAATCGTTCCAAAGCGATTATCTACGTTGATTTATGCCGATATCGTTTTTTTCAAGCTTTTAGTATTCAATTATCTTAAGAGATTTCTCGTTATTGATAACATTAAAATATTCGTAAATATACGAAAAGAAAAAGTAACTGCCTAGTTATACCCCTAACTATAAACCCTAAATATTTTTAAGTTGTTGTGTGTTGGTAATCTTAACTTAAGGAAATTAAGCGAAAAATGGTTAGCGTAAGCTAGTTTTCAATGAAGAACAGAGAAATCAAAACCTGTTCCCAATGACATACTAACCTCTCTGACAGCTGTCGCCATCGGGCAAACAACGGAACGGTCGAAATAATAATGTCTAGAGGGCTGAGGACAAACGCATTAAGTAATGGACCTTCACTGACGCATCGCGTATCTACATAATTATATTGTTACCGTAATTTACTCACTATATATTTGTAAACATATAGTAAGTAAATTACTTTCATATAGTTACTTTTTTAGAAGATTAATGATGTTTACGTCAATTTAAAGGTTAAACGGCAAACAAAGACTGGTATGTGTTGGAGTCAGACTACATCATCTTCTAGGGAGAAAATTTTAAATTTAAGTAATTAAAAATAAAATAACCATGCAATATTAATAAAGTAAAAATATAAGTATAAAGGTATTATGCATTTACACCCTCCCCTACACACCACTAGGATTTATATAAATAAGTTGTTACTTTACTTTAATTAATACATTTTAATTGCCCCTGCTGGTTTCACCTGAAATTTATAATTTAAACAATATGTAACACAAAGTTACATACGATCAAACCGCCTCAACGAATAAGACGGTATGGTGAACTACGAGTATATCACACTTTCACATATCAACCACCTCAAAAGTATCAGTACCAGTGCTAAATATTAACATGCTATTTCGTCTGGTTTACTTGACACGACATTCCATCTGAGTCCATGGGGATGATAATTCCTTATTTTGGGCTCAAAGGCCGAAGTATTGCTTACTCTCATGTGAACTGTGCCACACTAAAAACATTTGATCATGGCTTATACACTCGTACATATGCGCTTGCACATTGGTGCAGTCGTAGGTTGTAAGTTCCGATGGTAGCAAAATGTAATATCTGCGCATTGGATACATTATTGGTTTTGCGGTCTGTTACAACTTTTTTTCACGTTTCACCGATTTCCCTTATCTCATAGTAGTCAACGGCGCGTCATTTGTTAACTCTACATTCATATATGTATCAACATATATATATATACACACACATATGAACGAATACCATAAAAACACTCGAAATACCCAATCACTTTATTATATATAAGTTTCAAGTTAGGTACGAAAAAGTATATTTTTAGCGGACACAAGGCGGGTCCGGGGACGTACTGAAACTCTCACCGCTAAGTGACCGATAAATTAATCGGCGCGACGACGCCGGCACGCACTACTTTAAAGGTCATTGATATATTAATCATACTTTAAATGCTATCGTAACATTAATATGAACTATAAGCACACTCCAGAGCATTCTCAAAGAGCAGATGATAATTATGTTTTTATATTGAAAGGGGGGCAAACGAGTAGGTGAATCCATTTACGTTAGGTCGCCACCGCGTATAGACATCTGCGAAATCTGAGGGTGTGTTGATGTTTAGTACATAGTGTTATAATAAATTGTTAAAATGTGTGTTAATAAAGTTATTTCTAGACATTTATTATCATATTTTGTGCGATATGCACAAGCACACAGCTCCCCTGACGGTAAGTGATGCCGGCATCAACAACCACCCTAAAGAAAATTCAAGATTCACATGCGTTTTTCAATCTGAGGACTGAGATGAAATGCCTCATTATCTCAAGATACCCCGGATTCCTACACGTACAATACGAGACACAGCAACATCACGCTGGTATTTGGAAGTGATCCTTCTCCAGTTCGTGCCGACTCGCTCATATGGCAGAAAGGAATTAGCTAAACTAATTTAAACATACATTATTTTCAGTCAGTCCGTCTGCAATGTTTGTATTGGTGTTCTCTATATATACAATACGTTATTCGGAAACTGTGATATCATTGTCTGTATGGACATTATATAAATAAAGAAAAAGTTTGCTTTTCGTTAAATTATTAATTAATTACTGGAAGCGTCAAGGTTTAGGGTACGGTGTGCGAAACTTAAGGTTGTAGATTCGAATCCGCTATTCGACTATTGCCGTAAACTATCATCTAGCACAAGTATTTTCAGCTTAGTTGGAGTGGTTAACCTGAATATTAGTAATGATAATAGCACTGCTAATATTCTTTAAATATAAGAAATAAAAAATATATCTGTCTATCAATCTATAATTATATATAGATATAAACATAGAACAATAGAAGAAACCACGGTTATGAAAAGATATATTGAAAATTGAAATCTTTAAACCTCGGAAAGTTGAAATTAGTACGGACAACAGGCAGGATGGCATACTATTACCCGAACCCAAGCCGAAAAAGAGGCACAAAAAAGTCACGCGTCCCTTTCTAACTATATATTTGGTAAAAGACCCTATCAAGTAAGTCTTTAGTCTTCAAATGCGCTAATGGTATTTTTCCCTCGTTTATTATGCTTATTTATTTATATTTAATAATAGGTAGTTACATATATGAAATTAACGTATTATATGGAAAATGCAAAAAACTTTTGAAGTTATATATTAATCAATCGAAGTATGTACCATTATTATCAATGCACTTTCACCGTTTTATAGGTAGTTCATTTATTCCATTACTGAAAAAAAATTTGGAGCGAGAATTAATAAAATCTTTGAAAGCGGTTTGTACTCCAAACCGCTTTCAAGCTCGTAGGAATAGATTTTTTTTCCTTGCAGGAAATTGTCTAAATTCCGAAAAAAGTGGTAATCTGTTGGAGCATGGTGGGTGTCGGAGACATTCCAATCGCAGCTCCACTAATTTAGCGAGCGTCTGTTCTGAATTATGGGGTTTAGCGTTGTCATGAAGCGGCAGTAGGCTAGAGCTAGAGCTAGAGCTTTCAATAGCTCTAGCTCTAGTTTCGGTTGTTTAACGGCTAGCTTTTCCATCATGATTTTACATTGTTGATAATATAGATCTGCCGTAATCGTCTGGCCAGATCTTAGGAAGTTGCAGTGTATGAAACCAGCACTGGTCCAGCAAATACTCACCAGTACCTTTTTCTGAGTCAACTTTCGCTTGGGACAGAATTTGCTGGTTCTCCCGGGTTCAACCACTGTAATGAGCGTTTTCCACTGTCGTAGAGTATGTATTTTTATCACAAGTAACGATACGCTTCAAAATTCTCTCGTTATTGTGCCGGTTGAGTAATGTTTGTTGGTGTGCTTCACTCAATTTATGCGGTGCCCATTTCTCGAGTTTTTTTGCTTTTCCTATTTGTTTTAAGTGAAATTAAATTGTTTTCTCACTCACACCGAATCCTGTCACTAACCCTGACGTGCTTTGCGATAGATCATCTTGAGTCTGTGGACATCCGTGGGGTTTGTTTTGGAGGTTATAATCTCCAGAAAGATGTGTGTGATTTTTACAGTAGCTTCCCAATACACATCATTAACTCTTACAGCGGTTTCTGCAGCGCTGGTGCCACGGTGGAACAAAAACAAATGAATCATTAAATTCGAAACACAAATACAAATACACAGGCCTATATTTAAAATACGTTTGTATTTTGAATTCTCAACCAAACGCCAGATTATTTGAGATAGAAATGGCTAGTTCGACTAAACGTCAATTTCATATGTAAGCACCTAATTTCTTAGTCGTCATTGCTGTTAACATTTTGCCAGCTTCAAAGTTAAGCTACTAATCAATGTATACTATTGAAATCAGCCAAACGGATCTAATATGATTACAAAAGAGGTTTAATTTAATCTGCGTCTAAGCCTCTCAAAACAAGTTAATGTGGCACAACTAAGTACAAAACACTCTGAAATTAAACTTTGTTAATAAGGATTAAGCAATGGCGGATAGCACAGGACGCAAAAGCTTCCCAAATCTGCGACAGACTGGAAGATAACTTTTGAACAAACCACAAAACGCTTTCAAAGGCAACCAACTGAAAATAAACGCCGACTAATAATATGTTTCAATTTCTAATAGGTATTCATGCTAGCTTATTACTTTATAAGCTGTAATTTTTAAAAAATGTAGCTAAATATTTTGTTAAGGATTGTAAGATTTTTTTTTAAATAAACACTCGGCTTAAAAAATAATACATGATCCAAATCTGATTGATTTGAGAAAAAAATTAGAAAAATTTCTCATCTAAATAACTTAATCATTACATTGCTGTAACAATATTCGTTTTCAAGTTAACGAGTATATGAACTATGTTATATAAAGTTAAAACATTGATAGCATTAACTGTTCTCACAAATTCTAGTAAACGATTTATTTATTGTAACATAATTAAAATAATTGTAGGTGCTAAAGACGTGACAGAAGTACATAAAACCTTTTTCGAGAGTTAAAGTTGGCAGTTAACTCAAACTCTCTAATTGCAAGCTAATTAGCTTCTTTCTCCGACTAAAATTACAAATGCAAAAATAAAAGTACAGAAAATGAACAAGCTCACTTGGTACAAGTATGCCAATTACAAGAAACAGACGAGTAATGTATGAAATTTCCATTAACTTACTTTTCTAAAGAAACGAGGGGATTAATGTTATGTGGCAAAAAAGAAAATCTCATCTTCTTTTTAGTATATTCCTGATTGAAATGTTACATAAAAAAAAGGTTTTGAGTTTTATATGCTGAAATGATTTAAACGGCAACATATTCTCGTTATTTCGTGCAAGACATCATATTGTCACGAAAATTCGAGGCATCAGAGCTACTATTGTAAACACCGCAGGTAGGTCTAAAAATCCACGAATCTCTTTGAAATATAGACAATTGAGTGCTGACTGGCTCCTTGTACATTGTGTACATTTTTTGTAATTAAAATAGACGAACTAGCGCCTAATAATATAATATCTACGCAAACTTATGTTCGGAGGAAGATTCCGATTCAGCGTCAATGATAAGAAATATTTTACAAAACACAGATAAAGAAACTATCCTGCACAAATATTGGATAGCTTGACCGTTTTGATACGCGGTCGTCATATAAATTCCGCGCGATAAATTTAGGATAAAGCTGATTATTAAAAATAACAAAACGTTACTTAAATAAAGCCCATCACTTAAGTGTAATTAATCAATTATAAAGTTAAGTGGAGATACTAACTCGTTGCCCGTTACAGGGGTCTATATGGACTGGATTTAAGACACGCAATCGTAGTAAAAAATGGAAAAATGTAAATGAATTAACATATTTCAGTTATCAATGTCACGATACGAGTTGAAAAAATTGCCGTTTCTCCGCGCTATTTGGTCTCGTGCGTCTGAACTCCATCTTAAACACTAACAAAAAACATCATTTACGCACAGGTGCATTTACAATGTAACAAAAACATCCATGTTTTGTTTTTAATTCATCATGATAACCTCTTATTGTGAGGTGAAATCTCTTTTTTACAACGAAATAGTAACGAGTGCACAGTTTTCATGATGTTAAATGTTCACAAGAACGTTATGACACCCAGTCATCCGTTCCGTTATAGCGTTCCATATGGAATCTTATTGTCCTTGTCACCTCAGAGAAATAAGATGTGATCTAATAATAAACGACTAAATATTTAAAAAAATTATAATACTTTGCTGAACTTTGAAATTTATTTTTACGAAATAAGATTGAGTAGACTACATTTTTCATCTGATTCAGTTTCGTGTATTTTATAGTGACTTACATCTGTCTTAGGAATAAGCAAAAGATACGATTGCGTGTTCACCTCAAGGGACTTGGATGTCTGCTACCAATTATTGGGTCACCGGTGTCCTATTAACATACGAAATTCTAGAGCGTTAACTTTCATTTGATGCCGTACTTTGTATTAAGTTCTAGTCTTAAGCAGCAGCGTGGTTCAACCATGTATAACTACCACTTTTACTATAATAAACGGCACCCGGTAATATAATTTAACGTAGTAAAAAACTCAGGCCGCATTTTAAAAACTGGCTGTAGCACAAATAGACCACATTTTCTAAATAACAACTCAAAATAGTAGATTTGTACTAGTGTGTTCCGTCTGATTGTGATGATGATTCTGGATTACTAGCGACGAGTGAAATTTGTGAAAATCCTCAGAACTACAATTTCCTTTCCGGTGATGAAAATGGCTGGTCTCTTACCATCACGTTAATTGTTTGCTTTCAATTTTTTTAACATACTTAACTAACTTTTTTTAACATAATCTTATAAAATGCTTCCAGTGAAAATAGTGTTACTAGGAATAATCAATGTTATTAAGAAACAAAGCTAATGTGATGTGTATTAAGCCTTTACAGTAGGTTTACAAAGGTTAAAATAATTCTCCACGGTCACATTACAAGCCTCTGCAGTTTCAATTGGCGTGAAAAAACCTTTTAAATAACGAAGACAGTAAGATAATTAATGTCAGGTTAATAACGGAGCATGTTGCACGGTTTTCATTTCAATTGGTATTTCTTTAAGATTATCTTTTTTATTGAATAACAAGAACTGGCCGGAGTTTCGCAAAGTAGAAAGTTTGATATGTCCACTAGATACTGACAAGATAAACGGTGTAGAAAAGGTACGCATCTATTTTTTAAACTCAACTATATGTTAAATTTAATTATTATAATTCTTTATCAGAATTGTACGCTAGTCAAATATTAATTTATTAACATCTTTTTAATAGATAAAACACAATAAAGCACTGCTAATTTAGATTTTTCGAATTAGGCATTTAATATTTTATTTTTAACACTGAATACAATGCATTTTTTATTTTATCGCTGTAAGGAGAGTCGAACGACGAATTGCACGATTTAAATAACTCAATTTTGACAATCTCGTCTATGAACTCTTTTTACACTTACCCAGACAAAGTTAATAAAGTCAATATTTTATATTTTGACTATTGTACTATTTGACGATGCAAACATCATAATAGGTGTTTGCATATAATGTTCGAGAAAAAAAATTGTAAGGACATGTCAAGTCGATAATATATGAAATGCAAAAATAAAAGTACAGAAAATGAACAAGCTCACTTGGTACAAGTATGCCAATTACAAGAAACAGACGAGTAATGTATGAAATTTCCATTAACTTACTAAAAACTCAGGCCGCATTTTAAAACTGGCTGTAGCACAAATAGACCACATTTTCTAAATAACAACTCAAAATAGTAGATTTGTACTAGTGTGTTCCGTCTGATTGTGATGATGATTCTGATTACTAGCGACGAGTGAAACTTGTGAAAATCCTCAGAACTACAATTTCCTTTCCGGTGATGAAAATGGCTGGTCTCTTACCATCACGTTAATTGTTTGCTTTCAATTTTTTTAACATACTTAACTAACTTTTTTTAACATAATCTTATAAAATGCTTCCAGTGAAAATAGTGTTACTAGGAATAATCAATGTTATTAAGAAACAAAGCTAATGTGATGTGTATTAAGCCTTTACAGTAGGTTTACAAAGGTTAAAATAATTCTCCACGGTCACATTACAAGCCTCTGCAGTTTCAATTGGCGTGAAAAAACCTTTTAAATAACGAAGACAGTAAGATAATTAATGTCAGGTTAATAACGGAGCATGTTGCACGGTTTTCATTTCAATTGGTATTTCTTTAAGATTATCTTTTTTATTGAATAACAAGAACTGGCCGGAGTTTCGCAAAGTAGAAAGTTTGATATGTCCACTAGATACTGACAAGATAAACGGTGTAGAAAAGGTACGCATCTATTTTTTAAACTCAACTATATGTTAAATTTAATTATTATAATTCTTTATCAGAATTGTACGCTAGTCAAATATTAATTTATTAACATCTTTTTAATAGATAAAACACAATAAAGCACTGCTAATTTAGATTTTTCGAATTAGGCATTTAATATTTAATTTTTAACACTGAATACAATGCATTTTTTATTTTATCGCTGTAAGGAGAGTCGAACGACGAATTGCACGATTTAAATAACTCAATTTTGACAATCTCGTCTATGAACTCTTTTTACACTTACCCAGACAAAGTTATTAAAGTCAATATTTTATATTTTGACTATTGTACTATTTGACGATGAAAACATCATAATAGGTGTTTGCATATAATGTTCGAGAAAAAAAATTGTAAGGACATGTCAAGTCGATAATATATGAAATGCAAAAAAAATAAACAATCCGCACGGGAGCCGTGTGACGGACTATATTCGTATATGCACCGTAAGTGAATATTTTGACAGACAAAACGTTTAGAAATATATATGTGTATACTGGTACGTAAATGTAACGCAACTGTAATTAATTCTATAAATAAAAGAAATGTTTGTAAATAGCAAATCTACCGTTGACATCAAATCATACAATAATATATTTCTTGTGAATTTGCATGTTATGTTAGTTAGTGTAGTTATTTTCAAGACAAGCGAAGGCCCATTTACAGTTAACCGCGGGCGTGGTGAGTGACGTAGTGTAGTACGATTGTAGTACACTACTATAGTTGCACGGTTTTGTATTCCCCTATTCAGGAAGAGCGTCACGCCGGAGCCAACCTATTTTTATGAACATAGCCAGCATGAAGAGACATACCGCGCGACCCGGTGTTTTATTGCGAACGATGCCTGCATGCAAAAATTATGTAACGTCTGGAATCGTGTAATTAAAAACTCACAGATTCAGATTCAGTCAAAAAGTCACACATCTATTTAGCACACAAACTTGAAAACGAAAAATCTTCATGTACCGATTACTACTACGTTCTTAGACTCCACATATAGATTAAAGGCAGATAGAAAAGTAATGTTTGGGTTCTGTTCCAAGCAGTCATTAGTCATGTATGTTGATAGATACAGCGATGTGTGGCTGAACATGAGTGTTCATTGCTCACGAAGCAAGTTCATGAGCACACGTACGACCCACGCAAGATTTCATTTTCAAACAAACCGGTGGGGGGTGCATTGACTCCGACCTGCTAACCACGAGCCTATAAGTACACTGAATGTTTACAATACAGTGCAAGTCAAAGTCTTACAATGTAAATAAAATAAAGGCAAGTATCAATTACTCACGTTCTATTACTCCAGCATAAAAGTAAAACAGATAGCACGGGGCGTTCCCCTTACGTTTATTAGTACAGGACCAACCTTTTCACTAAAATTGTTAATTAATTGACGTGCACGACGGTGAATAAAAACTAATATAGATATACAAACGTGTATAATGCGAAGCAGAACTTAGTCAAAGGTTATAAGCATACTTGACTCAAAAGTCGATGGTGATTGTCATGTTATAAACTTTAATATTGAATTGATTGTAATGTTCAAATCTACGAACGAAATGTGGAAGCAACTGCCACATATTGGGATTTTTTTCTTCAGAATGGTAGACACAAGTACAGGGGAAATAAATAGCAGATATTCCAAGAAGATGATACCGTTCAATCTGCATTTTATAATTTTTAAATATATAAAGGTCTCCACGATAGTACATACTTATGCTATACTTTTTATTTAAGTTAATTACACAAATATGAATCTAATAACTACTCTACATAATTGTCTTCGAGATGCTTTTATTGTTATTGTAAATGCTTTTACTTTTATTCCATATACATTACAGTATAGCTCTCTTCCAATTTTTACTACAGATACGTAAGTGGGTCGGTGTTGAAAATATTTTGCCACGGAACGGATATTTGATGGACACTATATAGGAGCGATTACATGCCAATGGATAGAAAGCTTACAATTTCCTACGATCTGGATTCACGTCCTGCAAATGTATAGGAAATGGTCGAACATATTTCTGATATTGAGGCTATTTTCAATGTGACAGAAACGCTGGATTCCTGTTATATCGTGATTCGAATACGGCAACAAATATTGGAGATTGGAATATGTAATGACGAACTATTTTGAATAACGATAATAATTGGTTTGGTATATTACAGATAAATTTTAATACTAGTACGACAGCTTTTTCATTTTTAAAAAGTACCGTATATTTAATAATTAATAATTTTATAGTAATTTTAGTAAAGTATGTTTCCTAAAGTTTGACAACTTAGCCTTAAAGCAAACCAATACGAGGCTGTATAAGGCTTTGTGAATCTGTTTATCCGGTAAGGATATAATATATTCGTGTGCGTTTGTACTTATATTGAATATTTATATTTAGCTTAGCGATTGTATAGATATAAATATAGATTTAATACCCAATAATTATTTATAAAAAATAAACTAATACATTGTTACTTAGGTTCTTATTGAGTATGAATAGGTCATCTATGCCCGCACGAAATTGCAGCATTCACGAATTCTTTGCTGTGTTCCGAATGGTGAGTGCACACCCGCTGGCCCAGTTACTGGTAGTGAGGCATCCTATCTTAGTCCTCAGATGTCCCAATGCACGTGCGTCTTTGCTGAGAATGCATACAGGCGTGTATGAGATGCTGACATCTACCGTCAGATGAACCGTGTGCCCGTTTGATACTCTTAGTGTAATAAAAATGTTAATACATTTAAATGCCATTGCAAAATAATTACAATAGTACAGTTATTCTTTTTATTGACATAAGGTGTTTACAATTGAAGATTAAATAAATAAATAAAAAAAATATATAGTATAGTACGTCACATGGGGAAGACACACATATTGCCTAATTCCTCGGGTAAGTAAGACGCCTGGGCCGAGTGTTACAGCTTTCATAGTCTCGGAGCTTGATATTACTTAGTAACTTCGTAATTACGAAGTTGGCGTAGCGTAATACGCTTACCGAGCTTACTTCCCTAGTTTAGGATACTGCGTGTTCAGTGGAGGCATTAATACACAACTTGTTTTCAAGTAATCGCATTTTGGATTTCACATATGTCCCGAGTATTAGTTGATATTGTAAGACAGGATGTATTTAATAACACTCCTAGTGTTTAGTTTTTATTTAGTTACTGGATACGATGTTCAGCCTCAAATAAATATTGGTAAAAATATTTTTTTTAGGTAATTAGGGGTGACAGATGTGTACACATTGTCCCTAAGGATTGAAATGGAACCAGTCCAGTGTCCAGTTCCCTACATTTACTACACGAAGCACAGCAGCGTAACGATGAGGTCACTGCTCTTGTCCGCTGAAGCTGGATTTTTCTTGCTGCAGCTATAAATTAGCCGCAACGAGGCTCTACTCTGCCATAGTTGCAAATTTTTCTATTTTTTAAATCAATATAATTGTAAACTGAAGCATAGTTTAGGTTGAACGGTCTTATTACAATGTAGGAAAGATACTTAACGTTGATAGTTTTAAAACCAAACCAAACAAATCTAAATCGCCTTATTCATGCTATCCTACGTGACGATGATTGTAACTAGAATTCATTCGTAAAGACATTTCGATAACTGACGTTTTGAAGGTCACCCTACCAAACGGGCAGGGCAAACGTTACTATACCTAGTTGATAGATTAAAGTAATATATTGAACACGACAAATTTGCTCAAGCAAGTTTCCAAGGAGATTTATGTGATTAATCAAACTTTGCACAGCTGTTCAATATTTACAAATACACAGATATATATCATGAAGGGCACTGATAGCAACCAACGACTAAGCTTTTCAATGTTAACATGGTTTAGTTTTCCATAGTTATAGTATGTCTATAGTTATATACCAGTAGTATGTATGTTTAACTATCACAAATTGTTAGTGTTCAGGTCCGGGTGTATTGTATAAATATTCCATGTCATAGACTCCCTTTAGATAGTGATCCGAGTCGAGGTTTCGTTCCTCCTTATGAGGGGCCCTCGGATCGTATCATCGACCCCCTCTGTTTTCATCGACGTTCTTCGTCCATAGGGGTGCAGCAGTAGTCTCCGCGCTTCGCAGCATCGTCGTTGGCTCGCTACTCAGCGGGCCTCCCGCTCGCGAGTCTGATTAGTCAAAGCTATAAAGGTCTCTGGACCAACAGCAATGTTCACACAAAAAGAATGAGTGCATCTGCATTTGTGCAAAAGCGAATGGTACAGTGGTATACATTTAAGATAATCTGCAAGTAATTGGAATTTATGCCCGTGATCGCAATCAAGTAGAAGTATCGCCATCGTGGATGCTTGCAAATATATAGTATACACTAAAGTAAATCACATGATTAATTAACAGACAGCGACACATTCCACTTGAATACTTTAGGATTAACACGATTTAAAGTTTTAAAATTTTTCGAACGTTGGATTTTAATGTTTATTGACCACTTTAGCCATTAGGAGATTAGTGTTTTTTTTACTATTTCCCGTAATACATAAAAGACCGTTACAGCGATAAAATAAACTGAGCAAAGGCGAACAATTAATAACAAAACTTCGGCCAGTTAGACTATTTGTTAACGGCGGCCAATTAATTTGATAGCGCTGCTAACAAATCAATTCATTATTGCTAACGCTGATTTAATAGACCCGAGTGAAAATATTTATATTTTTCTGAATAAAGCTCGTCAGTTAAGTAATTACTCATAGATGGATGAAAATAAAAGTATTAAGAAAGGCTTAGAAACGTTCCTAATACAACATAATGGTAAGTTTTCTGGACGTTTATTTGAAAGAATACTACGAGATAAGAATACTATTAGATCACGAACCTCTTTTCTGTTGTCTCCCCTGAGGATCGACATGGAATGTATTATCACCGCTATCCTGGTCTCCGAATTTTTCTTTTACCAGACGCGAAATATAAGCTAAACTACCCCTTTAGATAGTGATCCGAGTCGAGGTTTCGTTCCTCCTTATGAGGGGCCCTCGGATCGTATCATCGACCCCTCTGTTTTCATCGACGTTCTTCGTCCATAGGGTGCAGCAGTAGTCTCCGCGCTTCGCAGCATCGTCGTTGTCTCCCTACTCAGCGGGCCTCCCGCTCGCGAGTCTGATTAGTCAAAGCTATAAAGGTCTCTGGACTAACAGCAATGTTCACACAAAAAGAATGAGTGCATCTGCATTTGCGCAAAAGCGAATGGTACAGTGGTATACATTTAAGATAATCTGCAAGTAATTGGAATTTATGGCCGTGATCGCAATCAAGTAGAAGTATCGCCACCGTGGATGCTTGCAAATATATAGTATACACTAAAGTAAATCACATGATTAATTAACAGACAGCGACACATTCCACTTGAATACTTTAGGATTAACACGATTTAAAGTTTTAAAATTTTTCGAACGTTGGATTTTAATGTTTATTGACTACTTTAGCCATTAGGAGATTAGTGTTTTTTTTACTATTTCCCGTAATACATAAAAGACCGTTACAGCGATAAAATAAACTGGGCAAAGACGAACAATTAATAACAAAACTTCGGCCAGTTAGACTATTTGTTAACGGCGGCCAATTAATTTGATAGCGCTGCTAACAAATCAATTCATTATTGCTAACGCTGATTTAATAGACCCGAGTGAAAATATTTATATTTTTCTGAATAAAGCTCGTCAGTTAAGTAATTACTCTTAGATGGATGAAAATAAAAGTATTAAGAAAGGCTTAGAAACGTTCCTAATACAACATAATGGTAAGTTTTCTGGACGTTTATTTGAAAGAATACTACGAGATAAGAATACTATTAGATCACGAACCTCTTTTCTGTTGTCTCCCCTGAGGATCGACATGGAATGTATTATCACCGCTATCCTGGTCTCCGAATTTTTCTTTTACCAGACGCGAAATATAAGCTAAACTACCCCTTTAGATAGCGATCCGAGTCAAGGTTTCGTACCACCTTATGAGGGGCCCTCGGGTCGTATCATCGCCCCCCTCTGTTGTCGTCTACGTTCTTCGTCGTCTACAGGGGTCGGAGTGCAGCGGTGGTGCAGCAGCAGTCTTCGTTGTCTCCTTACTCATTGGGCCTCCCACTCGCTAGTCTAATTAGATAAAGCTGTAGAGGTCACTGGACCGACAGCAATACTCATACACAAAAAATCATTTGGACTACGATAGTATGCTTCCCGTATTTATTTCTCACCACGTGTAAGTTACTATTTTACATCGGTGTTTTGTAAAAACGTGCTCCTTGGTTCGAGCTGACCTATCCATACTACATATTATATATTGTAGCTATAACAGCAAGGGAAGGGAGGTGCAACTTTCTTTCTCTTGAACACTAAAAATAGGACGTGATTCATAAAATCCTAAGCAGTAAATATGCCGCAATAGAGATCAGTCCGATCCCACATATGGTATGTCTAAAGTTTATCTACACGTTTTATAAGATGTTAGACTATATATAAATAAATTATTGAAACGGAATGTACTTGAATGTTTCCACTTATAAATAGTTGAAGTGGTTCAAAGTATTTATATAGCTACATTTATGTTATTATGTTATATATGTAGTAAAAATAATAGCACTTAAATAAAAGTTTTCTTAAGTTAAACGTTATTACAACTTTACTTTATATTGTAACAAAACAATATCGATTGTAGTTGCTGTAAAAACTTTAAATGTAATTTCTCCAAGTTCGTTTTGTAATCAGCGATGCATCAGTGATTTTTGCAGTAACCTGTTGTTAAACAGCTTACAGCAAAATTTAGTAAAGATTCGGCCTATAAAACATTATAAGGGGCGGCCGACCCGTACGGTTATAGTCGAACCATGAACTGAGGCTTCGGATCATAAATCATATTTATGTCTGTCTCGCTCGCACTTACAGGTCTTATGGAGAGATGTAGTGATGTGGGTAAGAATTGTAGAGGTGCATATCGATAACGAGATAGTTACGATCGATATGCTAAATTATGTTCAGTATTAATAGGTATAATTTTTCTTTATCTGAAAATATTTCTTTAGACATTAGAAAATAAATTCACCATTGTGCGTATTGTGTAACTAAGCGTAAGTAATGTAATGAGTGTCATAACAAAAAGCTTGCATTGCGTGCACATTTCTACTGTTTATTGCCCGACGACTCAGTTTAAAATGCGTCGACTATAAGACACCTTCAAAACAGTGCGGGCGGAATTGCCATTGGTAAGCTAAAAATGTTAATGCCTTTATTTGAGGTTTAGCAGAACTTCGGTGAATCATCACCATCACGTTTGAGCCCATCACTAACCCACTGCTGAATATATTAAGACCTAGGACTACTAGCTTATCGACGAAAAACAGGACATTTACTTAATGAACGTAAGAAAAACAGGACATTTCCTTAATGAACGTTGGAAAAAAGTAATGATTGAGAGATCCCAGGCTTTATTAAGGCAGTAAGCGAGAAATAAATACCAAGACATCCGATTTTTAGACATATTTTTTAAACGTTGATGGAATTTGAGAAAGTTACATTTATATTACACATAAAAATTTAAATCTCTAAAAAAAACCTGACTTTTCTTCTTTCGGACGAATACGCGTAAGACGCTTTTGGAAAGTATTATCTTTACAGTGGTAGTTGCTCTGCAGTTTATTTCTAGGTGTAGAATGAATTGGTCTAGCTCGACTGTACTCGACTTCAAACAATACCAGCGTAAAATATCAGCATAATGATCTCGTGTTTCGTCTGGCGAGTGTAAGGATCCGGAGACCTTTATTACTGCTGACGAGGGATTCCATCTCCTTTCCATCAGTCCTCAAGGGTAACAACGCATCTACATTATGATTCGTTGTCAAGGATTTATTTAGATGTTAGGGCCGCAGGAATCATTTGACATCTGTGTGCTCGTTTGTTACTCTCAAAGTAATAATAAAAAAAGTATTATTCTCTTTTCTTGCAGGTCTCTAAGTCTCGAAATTACATTTGACGTCACTGATTCCACGAAGTCATCGTAATATGTGTATTACACTGTTGACCATAATTACCATTACAGTTTCAACGGAATAATATATTACGTGGTATTAACGGAACAAACTTTAGCGACGTGAATAAAGAGCGAACCAGTGAAGTTTTTGTAGCGTAGAACCATACCAAGGCCGTCTGTTCAAGAATAATGTGGGAATATTTAAGGGAGCACAATCGATGGCCAGCCAAATACTTCTGACCCTGATACCCTGATCCCGACAGCGTTGTGGCCGCTATTGATTTCATGCTTCGTCAAATTGATGCCACGTCTTTGACAGTGGTAGAGCTTCAGCGCAGCAGATTGTTTCTAGCTGCAGAATGAATGGACCGGCTAGACTAGGGTAGGATCACGCCCACACATTATACCAGCGTAAAATGGCAGCATAATGTTGCCGTGTTTCTTCTGGAGAGTGCAGGATATCCGGATACCTTTATAACTGGTGATAAGGCATTCCATCTCTTCAAGGGTGTCAACGCATCTGCATTATTATTACTTGACAAGGATGAATGTATATTTCATGGGCCGCAGGAATCACTTTAGCATAAGGTAAACTTTGTGCTCGTTTGTTACTCTCAATATAATAAAATAAAAAAACTTACGTAAACAGGGTTCGATTAAACTTGATTAAATGGGTCTATTTAGTAAAAAATGAGGAAGTTCCTATGGATCTAAGTATAAAAAGTCGTTTTTCAAACTTTGCTTAAGTTAAAGTTTTTTTCGTTCCCACTGTGAAATGTGAGACAATAAAGACTGGGAAGTTTTGTTATTTTTGAAAAGAACTTTTGCAACGTAATAATGTCGACCCGGTAAATTATTCAAGAAATCCAAATTTATCTAAATACGCAAACAACTGAATTATCTATGAGTAAGAGATGTTTTCCTTATAAATGTGAATAAAATATCAAAGACGTCTAGATTTAAACCGTGGGACTCGACATATTTGTTATCCTTGTGATAACAAAAACAGGAAACTCCTTTGTTGTTTTATCGGAACTTGATCAAAAGGGATTCGCAACATGTACCCGTTAAAGGACGCCCCCTGTTTAGACGGGCTTTGTTGGAATTGGATAACGCTCTGCCTATCTTTACAGATGATAAAACTATACGACTGTAGAAAATCAAAGAATATTACAAATCGATTGAATGACATCGCGAGACTATGAAAATTATAATTATTAGTTAAATAAATAATCTTAATATGCAATAATCAATACCGTAGAATATTTCTTTATCGTTAGTTAAAACCACAAAGAGATTTCATTCAAGCAAGTTTTTTACATTTAATTAATCCTTATTTCTGTGCGAATACTACACTACACATTGATTGAAACTAATCTTATTGATTTTCATCTTAATTAAAATAACACTGATGCCTCCTCGTTGAATCTGTGTTTTTTCGCAATGTGATTCACGCGGCTACTGGAACTAATAAAATATATATTGCTTTCAATGGCTGGGTACTATATATCCCGTAATTTAGAATTTTAAATTCTACGCATACCACTACTGAAGGACCTTAAGAATCTATGAGCTTTTTCTGCATATATAGGATCAACAAAATGATTAATTAAACATGACGATAACCTGGGATATTTATGACAACGGAATGTCGAGTGATCAACAAACATCTCGGTGATAGGGCAGGTAACGATGAGGGATGCGGTAATTAATTAGAGTAGGTAAAATTACCTTTAAATTACCATTGAAATCAATAATTATCAATTTTATTTACTGGGCCTGGTAAGAAGCACGACAAACTATCAATAAAAAAAATACCAGGTAAAAATAAACCAATTTATTTAAGCAATATGAAGCAGCAGCTCAAGAATTTTTGTTTTTACCGTCGTAGGCCAAAGTTGAATAAAATAATTATATAATATTTGTCAACTTTTTCCAAAGAAATTGATCCAAATGATATTTGAATGTAGTAGAAAAATTATTCGAGAGTATGTTAAAAAATAATAACAGAATTATCTGCCCATATGTATACACAGTAAAGACAGGTCGGAGAGTATTTTTAAAAAAATCAATACATAGATAAAAATTTTTGTAATTTTTTGGACCGGAAAGTGACTCATTAGCCTATCTTCCTCTTAAGTTTGTCGCGCTACTTGCGAGAAACATTGCATAAAGAAATAATATTTAACATTTTTATCGGCAAAAAGTACATAATATACCTTCCGTCTGATTGTATAATGTTAATTAAAATTTATAAGCAAATTAAAAAAGTCGCAGTCTATAAACTGAAGCTTACATACAAGGGTATGGCACCAACCTAATTGGTATTCCTTATTATCTAACGCGTGTGGTAATTAGCGGTGTACTTCTGGTATTGAATAATCCAAATTATAAATTCTTAGAACACAGATATTCACAGAACTTCTATATAAATACAGATTATTTTGCTTTAGTGTAGTAAAACGTATAAAATATACCAGTAATTAATCATACCTTTAGATCAGATAATAATTGTCTTACATACAATGCATGCAATGAATTTGTTATCCTTTTTTCATTTAGAATTTTACACTATTTAAGTATTAAAGTAATAAAAATCAGTATTGACGATTACGATTTGGTCACTATTTCATCATGCGGGAATTTGATTTAATAGATCAAATTTGATCATAAGTTCAGCAAATTAATACAAAATAAAGAATGTATTAATCGTATTAGGTAGATAAAATCAATAATGTAAAATGTAAGTAATACACGAACGTCGAAAAACGCAAAAAATTTGTGGTATGTTTAGTTTTATGTCTCTTTTTTTGTATTTTCCAAGTAAAATAAAAACTGACTGACTGTACCAGCAAACCATAAAATATGAGCTGGTAAGATCAATACTTAAAAGAATTGTTATGCTTAGTAGTACCTTTGTCCTTTTCTTATATTTTTTGAGTAAGATGAGATAACATCTGACTGCATATACCAGGTTATCTGACTGCATATATATGCTATGATACAGAGAATGGACTGTGCACAGTACTCGTACATTGCGACGGAAGCGACGGCGCGTGATGGCGCGCTGCGTGCCTCACACTCGTTGTTATGGTAACACGGGTTTCTAAGCTCGCCTGATATTAATAGATTAACGGACGAGTGGAGCTGTGCATTCGCAAGATTAATGTGATTATGAAATCTCACTCTTACATACTTCTAACTTTGTACGCGGTAAATTTTATTGCAATATGTAAACGAGGGATGAAAGGAATTAAAATATTGTTTTTCTCATAGCTGTGACAATCCCTTGTACTAACCTGGATACATTTTTAAGCTTTGTTACATATAGGTTAGTCAAGCTGTAGTATTATCTTGACTATAGATTATTATATATAATTTAATAAAGATTATAGATATTAAATATATCTTCTTAAAAAAAAAATTAAGGATATTGTAATTTCACGACGATGTAATATTTGAAGATATCTTTTTGGATATTAGGGGATAATAAATATTTGCGCAGAAACCTATTACAGGACCTTAAGCTTTCGCGCAAACACAGAGAAACTCACTTGTCATCCTCTTTCCCTAATCCGAATTATATAAGACGGACAATAAGACCAGCTTAGATGAAGGGTCAGTTACAAGTGACATAAATACAATCAAACCATCTTTGTGATGCACAAATTTTGTTCCTCGACTCGGAACTAACGACGCATCCAATACTGTGACCACTAAATGTAATTTATTGTTAGTGCTTTGTGTCTATATTTCAATATATATAATACATTGTTTTTTTACCACATTAGTAGATTAGCAGTTGATAAGAAACGGGAAAAATTGCAAAAAGCGACTTCTAAATGTTAGTTTTTAAAAAAGCCTACGTTCGCATGATTCAACTTTTTACAACATCCAATTGTACAGATAAAGAAATACGGGGTTTTTAATATGGTAGAGTCAAACAGCAACATAAACTAGCGTATATATTTTACACTGGAGGGACACGTTCTTACAGAACAACCACGTAACGTAATTAAAGTGAAGTGATAAAAATGGTAATAAAACTATTTTGGTAATTATTTTCCTGTGACTCTGAATTTGACATATCAAAGGTGAGTTAGTAAACTTGTAAATTAGCCTTATACATAACTCCGTGTATATTAATAACGAAAATCGAGTAAATTATGATTTTTATTAATTGTTATGATCAAAGGTAATATTTAATAGGGAAAGGCATTTAATCCAATAATTTGAAATAAAACATTGGGTTTGCGTTAACTTTTAATTGATTTGATTTTTTGTATGAAGAACGATAAAAAGCGGAGACCGGCATTGAAAAACCTCGTTCTTTCAAAAAAGTCCTTTTCGTCTTTTTTTTCAAAGACATTTATTATAATTGAAAGTATCGAACCGCGGTTCCAGGACATATTATCAATACGTCGTTAGTCGTACTCATATAAATTTGCATATCCGGTCATTCTAAGCGGGTAATGTTACGGCGCGTGTAACCGGCGACGGCCGATTACCGCATGTATCGTTCGACTACACAGGCTTTATTTATGTGCACCTTATTGCTTGGAGATATTGCCGATATTTGCGCTGTTCTCTTTCACTTAATCCGCAGTAGACTGTATCAATTTTTTTTTTTTGGGATTGAATACAAAATTTGTACTAACTTTTTTATGATAGGTACTTCCTGCATAAAAGACCTCTCTGTTGGACTCTTTGTTCTGCATGCTTTCGTGCATTCGTTATTTATTCATAAAACTAGCAGATGACAAACATATGGTAAGCAATGGTAAAGAATCATAATGCAGATGCGTTTTCGTCCCTTAGGAAAGTTTGAATAATATAATTTAATAATAGTTCTTTCATTCAGTAGACGATACACCTAGAAGCTGGTCATTTATTGATTAAGCTGATATTGTGTGAGATCTGTACTTTCCCGGTCAAGTCAACCTGTGGTTCTATCTCATAAAATTACATAGTAGTAACCCTTTGAACTCTGATGTCGCCCCTCAAGCGACGTTATAAGTCGAGCAAATTACCGTCGACGGGCAACATTATTGACATTGAAAAATGTATTTGTTTTATAGGAATTTTCATTTTATTGTATTGCTTTACTTAAAAGTAATTTTAAAAAGTACAGATTTTTTTTAACCACAGTGATATTTCCCATCTTAAATTAAAACGGGTGCGTCTATATAAAATTCACCTAGATTAGCTATTTGCAAAAAAAAATCAGAATCTGTTGCCGGGCTATATTAAAAATTGCGAAGTGGTAAAGCCCTAGTTTCTAGCTGTAATATGAATGCGTCGGCTCGACCGAGGAAGTACCAAACCCTCGCCGGCGTGAAATAGCAACATAAATGTAATGTGCTTTGTGTGGTGATTGCAGACAATCGGCGACCCAATTTACTCCAGTAATAACAACTTTGCAAGGCATTCCATCTCATTCTCAAAAGTGACAATTTATTTGCCATCCGAATCTTTGTTGAAAATGGACGTAGACGAATAGGCGATACGCCATAAATTTGTCTTTATAATATTATATCATATTCTTTATAGTAATATCATGTACCATTAGGTGAAATGTATGTTTGTCTGTCATCCTTATTTTAATTAAAAAAAAAATTTGTCACCAAACTGTGCCGTGTAGTATAGACGATGATGCTAAATAATTTATGCAACTATTATTACATAATGCGCGGTCGTAAATAGGTTTATAATTAACAATTCATAAACTACGTTGCAACAAATCGGCCTGTTAAATTGATAAGAGACTGTTAATGCACCAATTAATTACATATTTAAAAGATAAATTAACAATAAATTTGTATGCAATCATTGGTTATTTTCAAAGAAAACATTGTACCGCATTGTATCACACATATTAATAACAATTACTAATCTATTTGTGTATATACGTGACATCGTCTGTATGAATGAATATTTTACTATTATATATATATTTTTAAATATTTTCTATCTTTAATAAAGAAACAAATTTATTAGTAACTAAACAGTTATAAAAGGACCATCCTTTTATAACTGTTAAGTTACTGGCTTTGTGAAAACGTCAAACTCATGATCAAGAAGCAGCTTCGAATCCCAATCAAATAGTTCCAATGAGCGCCGGTTTTTCATTTTTTTTCATTTATTTACTTAAAAATCAATCGCAAACATTTGTGCCATAAATACAGCGATAGATTTATCTTTGTGCCTTTGTGACTATTAAATTTAAGGTGAAACATGGGTAGTTCTTACTATCTCTACTCGGATAAGTGAAAGAGGAAAGATATTTAATGCAGCATATAGATAGGAATAAAAAGAAATCTTTTTTTTTTTAAATGGCTTCACGCAGTGCGTATTGCCACAGACAAAGGTAAGGAAACGGAACAGTAAAGGAAAAGAATTTTACATCGGATAAAGGATAGGATCAGCAGGTTATAAAACTATCTCTAATACAAAATACTACATTATGGAAAGGAACAGTAATTAATAAAATATATCATAGAATACTATTTGTATATATATGTACTTATAATTGTACATTATTTACAGTAAGATATAACACGGAGACAGGCATATCCAGAGTACCTAAAAGGAGCACCTGGTTTTAGCCAAGTCTCCTGTAGAGCAAAAAGTCTTTAAAATGAATGAAATAAAAATTACCTTAAACAAGTTCGTTTAGTATTTTAACGTGTACTCATTTCCTCTAAATATAATATTGCACTTCTTCCACATTCTGTCATCATCTGGGATGTCTTACCTATAGAAATCTTCCTTTTATAAACTAACACTAACCGTAAGTTTTCTTCTATTTATTTTGTAATTAAGTAAAATATTTTTTTTAAGAACCTGGACCGAAAGGAACATGCATTTATCAAAATATTGTCTACTCTTATAAGCCTAGCTATGACTAAGACATCAGATGTTTGGGTGGGATAACCCCAGTTCCAAATTTTATTTACGAAAATATAAAAACATGCTAATGAGTTCAAGATTTTTGCAATTGCTGTTTCTGTCTATCCCAATTGGCAGAAAGAGTTCGGTAAAGGAAAACATACTCTTGTTAATACAGAATAACATTGTAAATAAATTGTTACGAGTGAGATACTTACAACGAGTGTAAAGAAAAAAACCAAGTAACATTTACAGAATTGACGGTCCATATCTCGAATCAACCCCAGAGCAACGCCTCCCTCGAAATATGTGATATAGGGCACTTTACAATAGATGGATTTTAAGGGTTACGAATCAATAAGCCGACCTGACTCGTTCCAACCCTCTATAACTTTAATGTTTGCAATAAATTCAGATGGAATAATGATACAGAACTCAGTTTATAACCCCAGTATTTGTTAAACATGTTACTGTTATATAACTTAAAAAAAAAGTACTTCAATCTAGTAACATTTTGTGAACTGAATAATTTACACTAAAAACATTGTAGTTTCTACAAGAATGTAATCACATGCAAAAAAATCTTAACCGCCGTAGTGAGGCATGCCGTTATCAAAGACAAACATGTCTTACCTTGAGATTGTGTAGAGAACAAGAGATGAAATCAGCGCGAATCACAGTTTAAATTTAAACGTAGCACTTTGTCACTACACACAATTCCTATACTGAGGCCATTCACATACAGTCACTAGTTAGAAACGTGCAATATGGAGACACATAACACGAGACGTCCGTTGCTCTCGACGCGTGGCACGCTACTGGGCTAGTACTGGGCTACTGCACTTCACTGTCACACCCTCCCCTCGCCACGCTTCTACTATTCTCCCGGAGATCAGCTGGGAGTCTTTATTATCATTATTACCACAACGTTCATAGATTAATTTGACTGACGACATCTTCATGCCGAGCTTCATTATACAATCAAGTACAAAGTAATAAATTGACACTAAAAAACTACACTATAAGAATAAAAGACAATTCTATATAATGTGATGTTATTTTTCATGATGTCGAGATAGGAGCTGCAATGGTTTACTTAAAATGCAAGTCCAAGATAAGTGTGTCGTTCACTTTCCCTATAAGCCTAATGTCCAGCATAATAATGAAGTTTTATAAATTAAATTAATGTCAGAAATTTTCTGTTCAGTATTAAAAATATATATAAATTTATAAAACATACCAGAAAAGAAGATTAACAAAAGCAATGTCAAGTAACTTATTAAATTCAACGTCCTAACATGAAAAAGGTAATTTTGAATTTTCGCAGGGACTGACAATTTGGTGGAATTACTTGGGGGCGTGGGAATAGATAGTAGCTAGGGGTAATGGGGTTTTCGTATTATAAAATAAAAGTTGTGTAATGCAAGGAGGCAACCCGAGAGTGTCCTTAAAATAAAAGGCAGTATTAGTAATTCATATTTTTTGTTAAAGTATAAGAAATCGAAGGCTCCAAATGAACTACAAGTAAACGAAACAATCCTTGTTTTAGGAGAGGGCTTTTTGAAATACCATCAATCAATGACAAACGGCGGAATCTCGAACCTTAGAATAAAAAATGTATTCGATGTCATTACGGATTTTCTTTTATTTCAGCTTTGGATCTGTATTGTATAAATATAATATATGAATTAACGAAATAGGTTTTTTTCGGTCATAATGGTGTCGTAAGTAACGAATCATACTTTATACGATAGTGCGGTCGACGGTCGTACATATATGAATAAACTACAGGATGAAACAAAGGCTTCTTGTAAACTTAGCCGATTCCAACTTTGGTGTTTGGAGGACCTATACGATTTATATACCAAAGTATCTCATCCTGATACAAAATGTAATAAGATATGCGATAGCGATAGAGGCAATCTATTTTCATTCAATAAACAAAATAGAATTTAATGAAAAAGTTTTAAGAAATGATAACATCGCCCCACATTCATTATTTATACTTTCGCAGAAACCTTTCTACACACAGGAATGAACGTTAAAAACACAATTGTCGCAAAGCACGTCAAGGTAGAGTTTGATTTATGTCGCTTCGGCTTCTTTGAGGTATTCTCGAAAAGGAAGCGAGTGTTGCAGTAAGTCACGCGAGAACAGCGGCGCACTACCACATAGTGTGAGCTGGAATAATCATAACTAATTTGTGATCATTTGTAAAAGAACGAAATATATTGGGTGACATTATTAATGCTTCTTTATTTTAATACCTGGTAAATTATTACTACTGTTTATTACTGTATTATTACTACTGTGTATTACTGTATTATTACTACTGTTTATTACTGTTGTTTTCGAAGTTATATTTAGTTTTATGTTAAGTATTAATAAAATAACCCACTAACTAATAAAAAAACCTAACCTTTTTATCACAACTGACTACTGATTATCCCACCTGATGGCAAATGGCTCAGCTCAAAATCTTCTCATTCTTGCCATGAAAACATTCATACTATATTCGGTCTTATGCAAGGATTACCAACAGCAAAATTGTGTAATTACTTTTCTAAAATACCTACATCCTGTAGAACATCCAGAGTCTGGCCACTCTGCACCTGTGCTCGAGACTGACTAGATTGGGCTTTTACTAAATCGTGATCACCAAATAGTCCCTTATATCGCCTGTCCACTGAGACCAAAGCTCCTAGGTGACATTTTGCAGAACCAGGTTATATGCAGGCCACAGGCTTAGCAGTAGAGAGACCAGAAAGCTTTGCTGCCAGATGGCTGGACAAATAGTTCTGGGCCGATATAATTAATACACTGGAGAGGAGCCTCCTTTACCAGCTTTTTATAGGACTTGGATCCTTGGTTTTTGAAATAATCCAGAATTTTGAGGTGAGCTCGACCCATAATCGTTAACCCAAAAGTTTGCGATTTTCAGCCTGGGCACATTCGGCGTTAATCCATGTGCAAGCTTTGCTCCCGATAGGTTCGTCACAAAATGGATGTTATATTTGGTTCCAAAGAATAAGGGAAGGGTTTAAGCATCTACGTAACTAAACAGATTTTCAGAAGAAAAGCACTCCTGCCTCCAATGAAAAGATGCAAGAAAGTGCCGCTTCTCATGCCAATCTATTAACTTGTACTACAGCATTTGTCTGCGTAGTCCAAGGCAAATGATCAAGCAATTGGCTGTAAGACCATCAGTGTCCACCCGTGACCAACTAACAGTGATTTATTCCAGTCGCGGAGTTTGAACATCGTACATCACGACAGAATCAAAATTTCATCCATATCATCTCGATGGTTGGCAATACACCACCATGCGCTCTACACTAACTTTTCTGACACGCACAACTACTCTGCGGAATCAGCTATCGCCAGCGGTGTTTCCGAGCCGATACGATTTAGGGACCTTCATGAAGAGACCACACTTCAGCTCCACCTTTCTTATAGGCCGGCAACGTATTCGCAACGGTAATCACTTAAACTGCATGCTCGTTTGCCACCTTGTCTATAAAAAAAATTACGATAAAAAGGAAAACTTTATTATCTCCCATCATAGTCTGTCCCTTTGTATGGAACTATTGAATATCCCAGGACAAACTGTATGTAAGAAATTTGGCATATCTCAGTGAGAAGTTCAAACAACCAAGTTGTCGCCCTCCTGGTCACCGCTGTGCGATCTTTAGACCAACGCCTACATGGCAAGGTAATGACAGCCCATACACTGGTTTGTACGAGACAGAATAATAACATAAACATAACAATTTTGAAGGACAGTCGTGAGATATAGATACAGCTTCGCGCGTATGGCAGTGTTTATCAAGATTCAGAGAGCACAAAATGTGGGGTCTTCAAGATGGTCGAGACGATAGCAGCAATTGTCATTGTGGAGGTACTCAACTAAATATTAATCCAAAATGACTAATACCGATTGCACAATATATATATAAAGTATCCGCAATAGTAAAACAAGTTTGTGCACTGAATAATTTTTTGTTTTCAAAATGGTCATGGGTCCCGATAGACTAATTAAGCCTTTAATATACGGTTTAGAAATCGTTCATACCTTACGCGATGGCACTCTGTGCTACATTTGTATTTTCTACGTTTTTTATCGGTTATTCCTTTCATTCCATTCATCAAACACAATATAGAATAATAAGAAGACCAATGAAATACCCGTGCTCTGCAGATATACAAAGACAGCGATGTGTAACGGTAATATATTCATTGGCCGGTAATTATAGCGTGTAACAAACTGTACCGGGTGACAGAGCCGGTGTGAAATTACCCGGCTCGTCGTGCCGAGCTTTTCATTATCAAGTTGGAGATTTAGGACAGACAGAGCAAACAGGGGCGCCGAGATACGTGGAGATTATTCGACGCCGTTTTTCTACCAGGAATAATTGGTGCTTATACGGCTTTTATGTCGACGTCTTCAAAGGTAAAGTCCTGAAATTGTTTAACATGTAACTTTTATAATTACGGTCTGTTTTAGAATATAGAACTTAATATTACCTGACAGAGAAACATGTAAACTTTTTCTTTTTACTGTAAATCTTTCAATTATTTAAATATCTGAATTATATCTTTATTTTCTGTGGTATGTGAAAATAATTGTGAAACATCTTTACGTTAGATATATTCAAATCGCAAGGATAATATATTTAAAAACTGACCGTATAACTCACAAATTGTCTGATGGATTACTGCCAAATCTAATAATAGTAGTAGTTTTTTTAGCTTCAATATACAAGTCAGTCTAGACTCACGATTAGAAACACCATTGAAGGACCTAGAAAAATAAATATTTTATTCTGAATTTTCACACGTATTTTTTACTATAGGTTACTGTATCATCATTCAGCATATTCAATCTCAGTGCTCATTTTTCCCTAAAAGAGCTTGCACTGAACTTATTATTTGACTTAGTTAACAAGCGGGGCATAGCGGTTGAGAGTCAGTTTAGCTCTATAGAAGTTGTGCCCTATTATCACAGCTTAACCATAATAAAAGTTGTTTCATTGTTCTTTGACAGACTGCGGCCCATGACACATACATATAATAAGGAATCATAATGCAGATGCGTTTTGATTCCTTACGGAAGATATGCAATAAATATCAATTCTAGATACAATAAAAAATAATAATAAACGATATTAAAAATTTACACTTTTAGTTGGATTTTACTACTATGCTAGTTATCAAATGTTACAGCGGTTCGATGTCTTGATTCCATACCGAGGATAGATGAGATGACTGTCATTCAGTGATCACCCTTATTTCATTAAAGAATCCGCAATACCGTGGTCATATACAATTTACCTCTGTCTTCAAAATTCAAAAACTAAAATCACTTTTCACAATTTTTAAGGTCAGTGGAATGACTACGCTACAGTTTGTTTCTAGTTGCAGAATGAATGGGTCAGCTCGTCCGGGGTAGGATCACGCCCTTACAGAATATCAGCGTGAAATAGCAGCATAATGCTGCTGTTTCGTCTAGTGAATGTAGGGATCCGGAGACTTTTATTACTGGTGACGTGGCATTCTATATCAGTATTCAAGGATAACAACGCATCCTCATTATGATTCTATCGATTTCTACGATATCCACGGATAAGACCGGATGATGAGTTATTTAATCGCTACAGATTCATAATGATGTAACAATAATTTTAATATTGGACATCCGATCGCGGCCGAACGATGAATTTCACGACGCAAACAATAGAGAAATAGTGGAGGTTGCAGATTTAATGGAAGGGCGCAACAGGTCGTAAACGTTGCGGTCGCAGCTGAAATTACATCGCTTTGTTTTCCTAATACGTAATCTAATAGCATTCAGCTCAGTGGCCCGCGGGCTAACGGAGAACAAGCATAGGTATAAATACTTTCTGGTTCTTATATATATATATTGTTGTACCAACGAACTTCAGTAAGTAACGATACTCAAATGAGCAGCGTAACTTATACGGAAGTTAGAGTAATATATAAAAAAATAAAACTCTTCACTTATGGCACCTAAATGCTAAATTCGTCCTCGACAACGACGACATAAAGCATACGAAACAAACAAAGTGCTAATATGAATTTTAACACATAGGTAATCTGTAAGTGTTGTCCTGTCTCGGGCAAGCCTCTTCGTGATATAACCTGTTATAAGCAGGTTTCATAAAGATTCAAAGGCTATGATTGTATTCTTATGGAAATTTTCACTGTAAGCAAAATTAAGAGCAAACTTCAAATGTAAGATGTAAGAGCTTAAAGTTTGACAACTTTACCTGCTCACGCTAAGCCACGAAGTTTGAGCCTTATTTTCGTTCTCTATTTCGGCAGGTTTCACCATTATACACAAGATGAAAATGTTCTAAGATGTATGGTCCAACCTTAATAGTATAAATTAAACAAAGTAAAGGAGCTAATTCAACGTTTTACTGATACAATGCATACAATGATTTAATAATATACGTATTTTTATAAATTTTCCTCACTATCGGACTTTAATAAAAGAGATTTCCGTTTATGGACGCTGCGAAATGCTAAAATAAAATGAAAAATTATAAACCATTACGTAAGGCGTATAAAATAGGTATTCCACAAATTATAGCACGATTTAATATTATATATTGTCCTTGTTCTTTTTGTAATGTATCATCATTGAAACTTCATTTAGCAAGAAATAAAACAGTATAGCGTAATAATACAATTTTAGCTAGCTTTTAGAGTAACAAAATAAAATTAGCTTCAAAGCATATTTTGCACCCATTCGTAAGAAGATATGATAAGTCCATACCATAAGGTACAATGTACTAAATTAAAATATGTACAACGAATAGAGACATTAAGTATTTTTTAGAGAATTATTAGCCTCAATTTGAATGTATCGGCTAGAATGAGGAAGGAGCACACACTCACAGAATACCAGGATAAATAGTAGCATAACGCTGCTGTGATCCTGGTACAGTGAGAGTAGGATCGGGTCACCCTTATTACTAATGAAGATGGCATTCCATCTCAGTATTCAAGGATAACAACGCATCCTCATTATGATTCTATCGATTTCTACGATATCCACGGATAAGACCGGATGATGAGTTATTTAATCGCTACAGATTCATAATGATGTAACAATACTATAATATTGGACATCCGATCGCGGCCGAACGATGAATTTCACGACGCAAACAATAGAGAAATAGTGGAGGTTGCAGATTTAATGGAAGGGCGCAACAGGTCGTAAACGTTGCGGTCGCAGCTGAAATTACATCGCTTTGTTTTCCTAATACGTAATCTAATAGCATTCAGCTCAGTGGCCCGCGGGCTAACGGAGAACAAGCATAGGTATAAATACTTTCTGGTTCTTATATATATATTGTTGTACCAACGAACTTCAGTAAGTAACGATACTCAAATGAACAGCGTAACTTATACGGAAGTTAGAGTTATATATAAAAAAATAAAACTCTTCACTTATGGCACCTAAATGCTACATTCGTCCTCGACAACGACGACATAAAGCATACGAGACAAAAAAGTACTAATATGAATTTTAACACAAGTAATCTGTAAGTGTTGTCCTGTCTCGGGCAAGCCTCTTCATGATATAACCTGTTATAAGCAGGTTTCATAAAAATTCAAAGGCTATGATTGTATTCTTATGGAATTTTTCACTGTAAGCAAATTTAAGAGCAAACTTCAATTGTAAGATGTAAGAGCTTAAAGTTTGACAACTTTACCTGCTCACGCTAAGCCACGAAGTTTGAGCCTTATTTTTGTTCTCTATTTCGGCAGGTTTCACCATTACACACAAGATGAAAATGTTCTAAGATGTATGGTCCAACCTTAATAGTATAAATTAAACAAAGTAAAGGAGCTAATTCAACGTTTTACTGATACAATGCATACAATGATTTAATAATATACGTATTTTTATAAATTTTCCTCACTATCGCACTTTAATAAAAGAGATTTCCGTTTATGGACGCTGCGAAATGCTAAAATAAAATGAAAAATTATAAACCATTACGTAAGGCGTATAAAATAGGTATTCCACAAATTATAGCACGATTTAATATTATATACTGTCCTTGTTCTTTTTGTAATGTATCATCATTGAAACTTCATTTAGCAAGAAATAAAACAGTTTAGCGTAATAATACAATTTTAGCTAGCTTTTAGAGTAACAAAATAAAATTAGCTTCAAAGTATATTTTGCACCCATTCGTAAGAAGATATGATAAGTCCATACCATAAGGTACAATGTACTAAATTAAAATATGTACAACGAATACAGACATTAAGTATTTTTTAGAGAATTATTAGCCTCAATTTGAATGTATCGGCTAGAATGAGGAAGGAGCACACACTCACAGAATACCAGGATAAATAGTAGCATAACGCTGCTGTGATCCTGGTACAGTGAGAGTAGGATCGGGTCACCCTTATTACTAATGAAGATGGCATTCCATCTTCAGGGCCAACGCATCGAGATTACGTTGCCTTACCGAGGATAAATGTGGATGTCATGGGCCGCAGGAATCAGGTTGAACTGCGTGTTCGTATGTAACACTAAATACAATAAATAAAAGTTGTTTCTTCCTATCCGGACTGGGACCGGTGTACACAACGTTCAATCGATGGATTCATTTATAATTTATATAGACAATCAAATAATTTAATCATTATAATATTGACCCGTTGACTAAAATGGAATACTTAGTTATTGGATTCCGGCTTCGGTTCCGGACTCGGATTAACATCCATAAGAAACACAGAACGTATGTTTCGTATGGATCTCGGGCAGACATTTTATGAGAGTATAAGTCTACCACGGGAAGACCACGAAAAGCAGTTTGTTATCACACAATTTCTAGTACTTCAAGAGGCTTATAGCTGAAGCGTTCCGTGGCATATTGATTTGCGTTGCTGTGTCGTGAGTTCAGTTCGCAGCCAGAAGAATACTTGAGTATTAATACTGTAGGCATCTGGTCAAACTTTTTTCCGATTTTGTTGCACTTACATTATATCAGGATGGGGAAAAGGACAAGTATTTACCTCGCGATAATTGTCGTCCTATCTGGTCAGTGTGCGTTTGACACTTAGTCTTGATGACGTTATGGAGCATATTTTCATAATGATCTTGAAGTAACTGTCCAGAGATAGTTCTATAGTTTGCTTATATTTCTAAGAAAACTATATTTTCTTGCGTAAAATATTACCTTTATAGCTCTCTTTGTTAGTAAGAAATAAAAACAGATTAAAGAAAACATTGCGACATGGAAGCGTTAGTTTAATTTATGCGAACTTTGAGCGACACATCAAAGAAATTTTTATTTACGGGATAAAAGATCAAAGACCAAAATTGGTCATGCTTTTAATTTGATTTGCTTAACGTACATTGATTGTTCAATATCCAGTTATTATAAATGAACTATAAAAAGATCATACAACATTAACTACAGCACCAGCTTAATTATTATTTACATAACTTTACTGTTTGATTACCGCAACAGTTTAATAGAGAACTTTTACAATCAAGCCTTTTTGAACATGCCCAAATACCTTTTAATGCAAATTACAAAACGGGTTCGGCTGTGTTACATAAATTAAAACAATATTAGCCTAATGAGCTGAAAACAAAGCTTTTTAAAATATTAAAGTGAAGCGTAGGGTTTATTATGACAATAGAAACGTTTTTGCCGGGGGGTCAGATAAATTCTCGTGCAAAATTCACAAATACAAAGTCGGAACAAACCGTGGCTCCCTTAACATTGTGGGCCTGTCTTTGCTGGATTCTATTATAATCATAAATCGAATATTAATAAAATGAGATGAGAAACGAAATTCGAAAATCGATTTATGTATTTTCCCACGAAAATAATATATCCGTGTTATCGTGTGTATAATCATCAAAATGGCTTTTGGTTTAGGAGCAATAATTCTTTATGATATATATTTACTACAAATGACAAAAGAGCTTGCAGACGTAAGATTTTACAGAATGCATTTTGGAGAGTGTGCTCAAGAATTGCATGATCTACTTCTCCCATCCCCGTTCCACCATCGGACTTCACGACACACTGGTGGATTTCATCCTTTTGTTGTGAACATCCCTCAAACCCGAACGAAGAGCTTTGCTTCGTCTTTCATTATTCGTACAGCAAAGGACTGGAATAGTTTGCCCGCGTCTGTCTTTCCCTCCGATTACCGTGGGTGTTTGCAAGAGTAGAATGAATAGGCATTTACTGAACTAGTGCGCCTTACCATCCAGGACTGCATTTCCACTTAACATCAGATAACAGCGACCAACATGGGAGGTTGTACATATATATATATACAACTTCAACAAAAACTAAAGATAGACATGAGCAAGACTGAGATGGAATGCCTCAATACCAGTTACAGCTTTAACTTTCTCAAGGGACCAATGTCTGACCCACGGATCTCCTGCGATTATCCCTAAAAGTCCATAAGGTTCTAAAACCGATAGAGCATTTAAGGAGTTGGAGATTTCTAGTATACGAGCCCATTATAACTATCTACAACCGCGCGACTCAATAGTTGGTACAAATATTCCTTTTTTAAAATTATGACATTTATAAAAAAGAGTCTAGAAGATTAAACTACAGTTAATCATTTGCATTAATTCGCTTAAATATGCTAGATCGTAGACAGTTTTTATGTTTTTTTTTTGTTTATTGTGTGATGCTGTTGATCTTTTGACCTCTACAGCTTTAATGGAACAGACTCGCGAGCGGGGGCCCGCTAAGTAAGGAGACAACGGCGATGCTGGCACGAAGATCGGCTGCACCACTGCTGAGCTCCGACCCCTGTAAACGAAGAACGTCGACGACTACAGTGGGGAGGATTGCGGTCCGAGGGACCCTGAGAAGGAGGTTCGATACCTCGGCTCAGATAGCTATCAAAAAGGGGGCACCTTTTATGTTTGTACTAGTTTCTATCGATATTAGATATTATTTAAAAAGAGTCAATAGAATGCAATATAAGTTACAATGCTGCAACATTTACTATGATCCTTCATCATAAATCAGTGAAGTAAAAGAAAGATTTTGGATATTGTGGGTAATAGACTACCAATATATTAATAAAAATTATTATTGTTCATCTTTTTATCCATTAAACAATGTCACTTTTGGCGCAACAAGGCTTTCTTTCTTCATGAAGTAATCTCTCTTATATATGCGACACACATGTAACTTATGTATGATACATTTCAAAATATGCGATGGGACAATATTTAATACTTAATAGTTTTAAAATCATTATCTGATGCGGACGCAACAAGAAATTTGGTGGATGTTTATTAATGTATCTCTTTGAAAATCACTGATTCATTTGGGAATGCACATGGCAACAGGTCAACGTCTTGTAACGAGAATAGATCGCAATGGTCGAGGCGCTCCTGGTCCGTGTCTTTCAACGCGCCTTAAAAAAACAGTTTCGACATGTCATTAATATGTCAACGCACATCAATATACGATACTTACGGTCCCCAAATGTGGAACACTTTCCATTTAAAGTAATTTAACCTCGCCGAGCTCGCGATCTAGTACTGGACCTATCAAGTCTCGAGCTTAATTACGCACAGGTTGTTAACCCTCGACCTATTTTAACACAATAAATCGGCAATAACCATCAACTCGTGGAACGGTATTCTTTTAACAATATACTGTTTTCATTACAATAGTTGCAGATAATACAACGGTTGGACTACCGTTCATTAAAGTGTTAAAACACTTTAATAAGCGGCTGGTAAATAGCAATTTCTTAGTTAAAGTAGTTACTTATATTTCTCTATCGTCGCTTTGAATTATATGTCAAATGTATGTATATTATATATATATTATATATATATATATTATATACAATGTATATTATATGTCAAATTCAAATTATCAGTTTTCAAGTCTGGGTGAATCGTCAGACTGACATTGTATTCAAAGTTATCTTATGTGTTTTGCGGGAAGGTATCAGCAGATTAAAGAGATCACATGAGTGCCTGAAACCACAAATATATCAGCTCATTTAGCACTATAAGAGATCTGCAGAAGAGATGCCGTGAAAGGAATTTAACTGAAAGTCTTTTTAAACAAAGTATAAAATGTTTAAAAAAACTGCGTAAAGAAAGTTAGTTTAGATATTGTTTCAGTTTAACGAGAAATTTCAAGCGCCCTAGATTGACACGAATACGCACACAGTAATAATGTAAGTCTGAATTACGTGACACGTTAGGAATTCTACGAATTCTGAATTTGTAGCATCAAATTAAACATTAAGGTTGACGGGGAACGGGTTAAGATGTTTACCAACCTATTAGACTCACAACAGATGAATATTTCATTACTATTAACAAGTTCTATTTGAATTTTGTCAAATGAAAAGAAGAAATTTAATTAAAACTTAGTGACGAAATTGTTTAAAAGGTCAAGCCGACCCATCCAATTTGCAGCTAGAAGTTATCTATAGTATGCCTCTACTAGTTTATGTCTTAGGCTCCTTAACCGAATTTTATAAAACTTGTACTTCCTAAGTTGAAACATACTTAAAAACTCGTTGCAAAAAAATATTGAAATAAGTAATAATTTTCTGAGTTATACCTCAGAAACTATAATAATAATTATTGTAATTTTTTGATACATAAATCAGTGTATTTCTTTAGATGCTGCTCCACACAGACTAACTCAAGCTTGACTTATGTCAAATAAAATTCTTTTAAATTTCGACACATAAGTAATGAAATGCCTCGTTACCAAAATTAGGTCCCCGGTTAGGGAACTGCGAAAGTGTAGGGACACTTAAGAACGAAATACAGCGCGCTGCTTTTAGAACGCTGATATTCTGACGATACGTCGGACGATGACGACGAAAATCTAGAACGCCTGATTGTATTTCAATATGAAATTAATAATTACAATGAAAATGAAATTGGCCAACACACAAACCTCCTGATAGTCATACCTATACCTAAATGGGGGGGACAGTCAACATTAAGTTGTCACGAACGCATTGATCAATCATTCATTGGGCCTCTGGTTTCTCTCACTTACCAGTTGTAAAACTTAAATAATCAATAATCACTAGGAAACATGATTTATTATGGAAATTACATTTCTATATTAAGGTATCAACAGAGAGGAAGCCAAATAAACGCATGCACCTATTGAACTAAACAAACATTTATATAGTAGTGTAACATAAATGCACCTCCTCACTCTCACGCTGCCTTCAGCGACTTATTTGGCTCGCTAGAGTATGTACTTGCTATGTAGCTATGGATATGTGGTCCGATTTAGGAGCATTGTTGCCGAGTTTTGAAGGTCAAAATGATATACGCGAGATAGCTTTTTAAAATGCACATGACCCAAAAAAGTAATGAAAAAGATCCTATAATGAGGCACCAGAAAAAATGTTTCAAATTAGCGTAAATTCCATCGCTATATTGTTAAACATGACTTACTATTTTACGACTCATTGGTTAAAAACTACTTAAATTCAGTCGCAATTTTGTTTTATAAATAATATGCCTCTTTCACACTATGTCAAGTTAATCTAATACAATAGAAATTAGAATTTAATGCTAAGATAATAGTTATATTGTTATAAAAATTCAAGGATCAAAAATGATTACAAATAAAGTAGTTTGAAGAATAATTTCATATTGTCAAATAACAAGCTTTTGTCCATAGATAAAAAGAACGTCCCTAATATAGAATTCAGGCAGATGGAATAGTTTTGCACAATGACAAATCAAACAGGAATGGACTGCCGTCACAGTTTGCTCTCTCCTCCCGAACCGTAGTATAAGCACGTCCTTCAGTTTATGCGATAATCAGAAGCGATCTCATTACGGAACTTCAATGTACACATGGGACAATATATTAACCTTATCTCGACGTTCTGTTTATACGGCGCCGATTCATCATAGTCCGGACAAAAATACTGAAAATGATTCAGCGCGAAAAAATAAATTATGACCTCTTATACTGTGCCGTTTATAAAGTTAATCTTATAGAATACCAACGTGAAACAGCAGTACGACGCGCGTTGCGTTGCACGGAATTAGAGACTTAATTACTGATAAAGAGGGTTCTGTCTAATCCTCTGGTGTGACAACGTATGAGAATCTTGAATCTTATGGATGTAGGTAGTTTATGGGTCAATTGCCAGACCAGGAAATCAGCGGTTTGTGTTTCTCAGTGGAAAAATTGAAACCAGAAACCCAAACCAAATCGTCATGTCCCAAATTAGATAAACCGCTGTTATCGACAGAGCACTTACTTTTTCAATTGTTAGTGTTGCGATAAGATTAGCTAATAATAAGTGACGTATGGTCTTACAAAAATTTTTACAAAAACAAGTTTTTTTTTTCGGGCTGTTGGCACCTGTTAGCCCGAGGTCTTTTACAGTTTCACCGCGTTGAGAGGTGACCGAGCACTTATGGCGCTCTGTCGAGATCCTTTTAGGGGTAACCAGCACAAGGGCTCCCAAGAGGGAGCCTCGGCTTGAACCGTTACCCTTTTCCGCGAGATCGTCTGACTCGAGGGTGCCCGAACCTAGGCCCGTGCAGTTGCTTCTGACTAAGAATTATCTGATTATATAAAATATAATTATAGATTATTTTTTATGTCTCATTCAGATATTGCGGTGATGTAATTATAACAGTATACGAAGAAATTTAAATTACTAGGTAGACGTGAATCATGTTTTATATATAAGCAAAATATATCTGATTCTTTTAACAGTTATAAGGTGGTAACTATATCATTACATTGTATAGTAAATTCATGTAAAAATATAAGATTGGGTTATTACTTTATTGCGGGCCAGCTGTTTCAGTAATGAAATATGAGAATCGTCCATATGCCACAACGCACAAAACAGTATTGTCCAAGTTTCAATAGCTTCTAACACCGCCACGTGGTGCTTTTGTATCGAGCAGTTTATTTAAAACAATAACCTACAAGGGTATTATTTGGCTATGTAATCTCTTTATTAAACGGAACTTTTTGCAAGTTGTAAAGATTATACGATATTTAGTGACTTAAATTTTTAACCAATAGGTGCAATATTTGTATTAAAATGGAATTTTGATCTTAATCATTTTACGAGGCAAAAGAAACCCATGTTTCTTTTGATAAATATAACTCTCTGGTAATAGACTTTATGGTAATTTGTAAATGTATTTTATGGCACAACTTTAATAAGAAATACTTAAAACAGATAAGTTATTACAGATAGTTATTAAGAAAAACAATTTAAATTTTGTGCAAATGCTATCTAAATTATTCTATATCTTTATATGGATAATATAAAGATATATTAGCATATACAACATTTTTATTCAAATGTGTAAAAACTCAAAAATAACTCAAAGGTAACTCGTACGATTCATGATGAGTAGTCGGCAAGAGGGTAGGGGTGGGGGGGGGGTTGGGGGTTGGGGTGTAACACTAAGTACTAACCGTCGAATAAGCTTTATTTTAGAAGAGAATTGTGTATCATTTAACTTCATCTCGTTGGCAACGAAAACTTGTGAACCTCGAATATACGATCGTTTCTCTAAATCACTGAAAAATACCATGAAAAATGGAAATCACGCTTTTTTATTATATATATTGAACCACGTGTCTTTACGATGTAATATTTTGAATAAGTTTTTAATTACATAGTTGCATGTGATCGTCCATTCCTTGGGTCTGTTTTTTCTTGTTCACCAGTGTAGATGTAGAGTAAATGTAAAACTGTCTAAAATAAATATAGATGATATAACATAGAAAGGTGTAATAATACATACTACAAAATAAGTAACTGGCTAAAAAACTATAGTTATGAAGATTGCGAGAAGCTAATATCACCCTGTTGACATACTAAATATCTCTCTCACACGCGAGTGCGCGCGCCACATACACACTTGCAAAAGACTCATACAAACACACATATATAGACCATATTCATCTTATTTTTATATATTTTTCCCTTTCTTTAGTTATTATTACGTGTACAGTTTTATTTTATTTTTTCAAAACTTTAACCATTTTATACTGCCTATTTAATCTAAGAATTATTGGGAAGTTACTGACTCCTGATGCAAAGGTTATCCTATTTTGGGAGTCAGGGTTCCATGTAACATTGTAAACTTGATTCTTTTTTCTGTGTCAAATAAAGATGAAATAAATAAATAAAATTAAAGTTGTCACTTCGTCAGGTTAACGTAATGATACTTGAGTCAAATATTATAAAAACATTGAGGTTGCGTAACCTATGAAGTCGATCCTTATTTGTTTCATAACTTTGAATTTCTTTAACATCGACAAGATAGGTGCGGCCATGGTTCAGTTATAGTCGAATGACAATATGTATTGCACGCACAATACTATAATAACAACTAAAAACGTTCGATATTGCCGCGCCGTGTACGCGCTATCAGTGTGAATGGGACCTAAAAAGGGAGCAAGGCACGTACGTCTCCCCCGTGCCATTGGCAACCGGTTATTGTATGCTAACGACACCGGGACATTTTTAAAGCTGACCATCGTCCGACCTTTATTTCGCATTTGCTTGTTGTTCGCGATTTCGACGGAATCGCTGTAAAGATGCCGCACTCGTGCAAATAATGTATGTTTAGTTAATTAAAGCAATGTCTTAGATTTATTTAAAAAGTCTTTTGAGATGTCTTATAATCGAAGCTACCGCTTAGCATGGAAAGCAGATAATTTTGAATTTACAATTACTATTTTGACTTCAGTTACAACTTCCGTAACTCAAAGGCCACCTGATCATAAGTGAGTCCGGCGGATCATGCCATGCCTACATTCAACATCGATATGGAATAAATACGTTGATGCGTTCTAAATCCCGAGGTGGAATATCGAGTATATTGTTTCATAATTAAAGTTCGATATTAAATGTAAAAGTGAAGTATTTTAAATTTTCTAACAGTGGTAGAGCTACACTGCCACTGTTAGAAAATTTAAAATACTTCACTGTTTCTAGCTGCAGAATAAATGGGTCAGCTCGACCGGGGTAGGACCACGCCCCTCACAGAATACTGGCGTAAAATAGCAGCATAATGCTGCTGTGTTTCGTCTGGTGAGTGCAGGGATCCGGAGACCTTTCTTACTGGTAACGAGGAATTCCATCTCAGTCCTCAAGGGTGACAACGCAGCATTATAATTTTGTCAAGGATGAAAATAGATGTCATGGGCCGCAGGAATCACTTACTATCAGGTGAACTGTGTGCTCGTACACTTAAAGTAATAAAAAAAATTCGTTTGTTTAAATTTATATACGAAAATAAAGTTATTGGGTAATATAGTAACAGTACCGTGAGGTGGTTTGATGATTCATCTCGACCGGGAAGGAGCACGCTGTTATAAATTACCAGCGTAAGCTCATTACCAGTAATTGGGGTATCTAGATCCCTTCACTTACCATATGAAGAAAGCATTTTTCGCTGGTACGCTGCGAAAGTGTGTTCCTTTCCCAGCACGTTTACAACTTCAGCGAGGATCACCCACGTCAAAGATAATGTCAATTAAAATCATGTTCGTGCATATTATGACTTGAATGTATTTAGCTATTCGCAACATAAGGGTGTGTTCATACGTAGCTTATGTGTTATGAGCAGGTATCTAATGTTCATGTAGGTATATAATGTGTCGTTTAATTATACAAGTATCTATATACAAAATGTTAGAGGAAAAAAAATATATACACACAAACACACATACATACATACCTATATATATATATGAATTTTCGCTTGGTATTTATGTTAATTTTTGCTAAACTATTTGATATTGAATTACTGTAACTTTTTTATTCTTGTTTTTTTTTGCAACGCTTATTGTTATTTTATCTATGTTGTGAACGTGTAACATGGTCTTATTTTAATTTGTTTCGTTCGCTCTTAAACTATTCTTTGTTGTATTTATATTTTTCATTATTTGAATAATGTAAATACGTTCTTGGCCTTAAGTTAAGCTCATGTAAAATATGTATATTATATTAAGGGCTGTGTATTTTGTTCAACGATAAAATAAAAAAAAATTATGTTTTCATCAACACAAAATCAATAACCCCCATATAAAAAGAGTGTTAATATTTTTTTCTATTTTATTCGTATCAGCAGGATTCCGTACGATGTATATATATTCAGATTCTGGTAATACAAGATGTCATGAATGATCACCGAACATTAGTTGGTCATAAAATATATAGCAAACACGAGCTAAGACCTTGTTTAAGGGACTAGTGCGTTATTTTATTTTACACCCTTACGTATTAACAGATGAAGTGACGACTTATACAATAGTAGAGTCACGTTGCATGTAGCTTCTAGCAAATTAAAGAGTCTGTCAAAATGAATGGGTCTGCGCTCAAATAGTCAAGAACCAAATCCTCACAACCCGCTGAAATAGCAGAATAACACTGCTCTATATTGCCAATGGTAAGTGTAGGTAAACGGTCAACCGATGCACTAGGTTGACCAGGTTACAAGGCATTCCAATTTAGCCTTTTAGTGTGACAACGCTTGTGTATCCTGAATCTTTATTGTTGCTGGATTCAAATTTATATGGCCCACAATTATCATTTACTATGAAGCGAAATATTTGTTGTTATCATAAATAAAAAGTTTGTAGGAATTTAATGGTTGTAGGTCAGCTCAGAATCGAGCTATATGGTTATCTGTGGGGCGACGCATGTTGAGCCGTGAAAATATTTTTTTAGACAGTTTTCATTGGATAGATTCGTGGTTTCAGAGTACCTGGCTGAGGGACCTACGAGATATTATTGGTTTATTACTATGTTATTAGTTTGTATCTGTATAGACTAGATGTGTTTTGTGTCCTTAACCACCTCAACGTTTCTCCTAAGTAATTGCACACGCATTATATCGAGTTAGAGAAGACAACGGTTAATGAGTATATCCATGTTTGCGCAAATCATTACAGCACTATAATATATATATATATATATATATATATATATATATATAAATATATAATTTGTTGTTTGTTAATGTCATCTGTTTCCAATCAGAAGGCAAAGGTGGTTAAATTAGACTATCATATCGTTAAATATACATATGTATATTTTGTGGTTACCAGCATTTTTTATCTTTACCATCGTCGCAGCCCATTCACAGTCCATTTTTTGCGTTAGTCTAATTTATTTTACACGTAGCTCTTTAAAAACAAAAATTATAAAGCAATATATTATACAAGTTTCGTATAACATTTTAAGTCCAGTATAGTTAAGCATACAATGGTGCATTTGCCTATACTTTAAAAGAATAGAAACGAAAATAAAGAGTTATAGGTATATGTTAATCTCGCAACCGGTTCAGAATAAATTGACCTTGTATATCTTTAAAGCGTATGTTATTTGGCTAAAATGTAACGAGTATTTCCAGAAACTTCTTTGTATTCATAAATCTACCGAGTTTTTCTTATAAACATATAATCAGAAACAAAATCAATATATCCTCGTTCGTCCATCGTTAGAAGATGTGACGTGAACACATCTCTAGCCTTACCTTGTTCTTATAATAAAATCAGAGAAAGGTTCGAATGCCCTATTAGGTATCGAGCCACACACGATACAACCAAGTCCAAAAACCAAATTATTTTGTGACAAATATTCTTGCTCGGAAGGCAATCGAAACCAGGACCTGCGACGCAGTTGTCAGGTGTTCTAACCACTACAACAGTTTTATATGTGACGAGCACACAGTTCACTTGGTGGTAAATAATGACTGCGGCCCATGATATATATGTATATCAATCCATCTATATTACATACATGAAACATAGCGGTGATATAGTTAAAATCAATCCTATTATTGAATTTGTATTAAATACTACCTAAGTGTACTTAATGTCCAGCCACTGACTTTTTTTTTAATAGAATATATGGCAAAGGAGCCACCAGCTCACCCCATGGTAAGTGATTACCGCCGCCCATGAGCATCCGCAACATCAGAGGAATCGCAAATGCGTTGTCGCCCTTACAAATTTAATAAATAAAATATACATTGAAGCGACAACCTGATCATCTGAAAACGGTGAAAGGGGCGTCAGAGAATGTGTCTGTTGTGCTTATTGCTCGAAATATTTACGTGAATAGTTGAAATGTAAGCAAACTCGGTCGAGCACGACGAGATTGGAGCGACGGTAATCCGAAAGACAAAGGGCCACTGATGACTGGGGGCCCAATTATAGCGTGGAAGTACCTCTACCAGTGGCCACGTCACGAATGAATTACAGCAGTGCTGTAAAATGAAAAATTCCATGCCGCGCTCAGATGTAAAGTCAAACGTTATTAAAGTTTTGTTTGTTGTGAAAAATCTCAAAATTTAATATAAACTCTGCAAACTGAATACAAACGGCAGAATGAATGGGTCAGCTAGACCGGGGTAGGACCACGCCCTCACAGAAAATCAGCGTGTTATTCACGCAGCATAATTCTTCCGTGTTTCGTCTGGTGAGTGAAATGATCCGGAGACCTTTATTACTGGTGATGAGGCACTCCATCTCAGTCCTCATGGGTGGGACAACGCATCTGCATTATGATTCCTTGTCAAGGTTGTGTCTAGATGTCATGGGCCGCAGGAAACTCTTGCCATCAGGTGAACTGTGTACTCGTTTATTACACTCAATGTTATAAAAACTAACATTATAAGCGTCTATTTACTATATTACAAATGTTAATCGCATAAGCCAGTATGTTTAAATAAGTTCATATCATGTTATAAAAATAAAAAGCTGGTGCATATACTTACGCTCGCGTTTTACGTTGAGCCACTTTAAAAGTAATCTTACGAGTAAACTTAGTCTGAAGGTGTCTCAAGAAGTCTATGTTGATATTATAAAAACATTAAAAGGTAACAAGATATTTCTTTAGATACACACCATTTTTTCATATCCAAATTGCTTACGTAGGCGTTCTTTCCGTGCATATTTTCTTCTTTTTCTAAATAAAACAAGTTGCGTAACAAAACTATTCAATGTGCCTATATACACACCTTACTTACAGCAAGTGACCACTTTCACAATTACGTACATGATAATACAATACGATGAAATAAATTCAGAAACGTATATTGTACCTATAGCAAACATTTGTTTATAAATACAAATTGTATGAAACAAAATACCAATGCAGACTAACTTTATATACGTACTTCAATTGCCAAATACTACGTGAAATATTATTAAATTTTGTTGTCTATTAGATAATATAGGCCTCAACTGTTTAGTGGTATTTCAGTATCATGCTAATTTTCACTTAGTATTCGACCGAAAAACCAGTACAGTGCAGTAAAACCTTCCCGACTGGCTACAAACTGTCTGTCCTGAATAACCACACAATGCATAACGTATACGGACAGTTATGGATGTGAAATCGTCAATTCCTGTAGATACACTATGCCAACGATATGCCCCTATACGTTTGTTGGCGACCAAATTGATTAAACGTTCATTATGTTGCGTCTCCATGCACGCAGCCAGTCGACTCTCTGTAATAACCTTAATTGGCGTACCCCAGTAGCTACTGACTACGCCAAGTCGAACAAATGACAACTAATTATATGCCTTCTAAAATAACACTCTCCGTTATGATTACAAAACCTTATACTATAATTACCAATACAGGTGTCAAGATTCCGCCGTCAGGTGAAGCTCTTATCTAATTAATATATCCTATTCAATTAATGTTACAAGGTGTGACAAACGAGCACAAAGTCTATCCGATGGCAGGAGAGCCCTGCGGCAATGAAATCCGGAATCATACGTACGTTGTTACGTGTCCAAGGGGGTTCATACATGGAATGCCTCTTTACCAGTTGTAAGGCATAAGGTTCCTTTCTTACGACAATCGTAATATAGTATCACTAAACTTAAATTTTATTCTGATATTATAAACCCAGGTGAACCGTGTACTTATTTCTTTCTGGTCGAACTGACTAATTATTGACAGTTAGCTTAGATCTACGGTACAAGTCTAGCATCTATTAAACTCGTGTAACATCTATGTGCTCTTTGCCATCCCATCCATGACAAAGAGCTTAAAGATCCTTTTAACCTTTCAGTGTTTTAAATACAATAAAACTATAAAAAATGTAGACTATACATTATAACAGCTTCTATTTACCCAACGTTTAGTAACCACAGGAGTATTCGCGATCCATCATCCTTTTAGTAGGTTTTAATAAATAACTGACGTGCTAATTGTTGAATCGTGTATTCTAGTTTTTTAGGTCTAGCTTTTAAGATCAAGTGAAACATTTAAAGTGAATAAAGCATGCAATTACACTTCACCTGTCGACGTCACTGGAAGGTTGTTTATTACGACGGAGTCACTGCGAAAACAATGGATAGTTTGCTGCGAACTAAAGGAGCATTCCCATTTTGACGATACGGACATACGACCACGCATTTGTTCGCACCGCTGCATGTTCTATACGAGAGCGTCTACGACTGGAGGGAGTGGTTATTATATCCTATTCAGGAATAATGCTGTAGTTGGATCTTTTTTGCCGCCTAATCAAAATACCGATTTTCAACAATAGGCTACAAATTATACCTACCATAATATATAATTGTACTGTGATATCTGACTTTTTAAATGCTCTAATCTCAAAAAGTACTTGAACTTAGCGTGTCTTTAAACTTTAAGTTGCTGTTGATTATATATATTAAATTGTATATGATAAATTGTGTATGCGACATTGCAGTCATTGCGACGATTCGAATACAACTACACAACACATGACCAAGTAGTCAAGTAGTGTTAGTTAAAACTGCGCCAGCGCATCAAAGAGCTTAAAATAGAGGCTGAGTCAGCCGGCGGAACCGGAGCGGGAGTTGCGCTGAATACAAATTTCGATATGCTCTATTTGTAACTGCGAGATGCATTGTAAGCCCGGATTAGACATTGTTGAGGAGGTAACAAAGTATTACTCATTGTCAGATATAATTGATACTATTTATTTTTTACATATTTAACCCTGCACTGAGTCTAAGATAACTGGGACAAAACAACAAATCAAAAAGCCAATAAACTATCGCAATTTTGTATTTACTACATTCTGAAATGAATTTTTGTCTGCCGCCTCGGAAACGCCGGTTGACGGTAGGCCCGACAGGTTAGGGGTTCCGCCATCTTTGTTAGACGTACAAACAATAGACGACTTAAAATAATGGCAGAGTAGAGTAAAGTTTATTATCTTGTTATTTTGGTTCCAGATGTTTATTAATTTGGTTAGTCGTTATCCAAAATGTGAAAAATTTGTTTAAAGGAAGGAATTTAAAGTTTATAAATGTGAAAGATGTATCGAATACCGCGCACTCCAATTACACCACTTTGTTCATCACACAGAAGAACAGTTTTGGAAGCAAATTCACCTTATGCAAGAATGTGTAAATCTATAAACAGCCTTAGCGAGCGACGCAAGCGATATACATTTTGACTCACCTCATGCAATAAAAAAATGTATCTATACTCGCCTCTGCCAGTCCTAGAGTGATCACTTAAAACTTAAAAAAATGAATTAGAAATATTTATTTAAATAAATTAAACATCTTTGTCCTTTTAATGTATTGAGTTGTTGTAGTTTGAAGTGCATGTTGAGTTTACCTATATGTAAACCTAATAAATAAATAAAATAAACAAAACAACGACTTAAATAAATGAGGACTTAGCAAACTGATTTCATCGTACCGCTAAGCATTTAATTTGTGTCTTAAAGTAAACACCTTTGAAGGCAAGGTCTGACATTAAATCTTAAATGTTTCCCGCAGCCATAAGACACGTCGCGCAGAGTGCTCCATAAACGCGGGAAATTATCAAAGGACAAGTTTGTTTGTTAGTGCACTCATAACAACCAAGAAAAGGGAAACGGGCGCTACTTGATACCATATTGAGTGGCAAGGCCTGAGAAGTCGACAGTGCCTAATATGGTAACGTAAGATCCTTTAATGAGCTAGCGACTTAAGGAACCGTTTATTTTGCTAGCGCAGAAGAAAGAAATCTATTCCCGACATAATTAGGTTTAAAACGAGAAAGAAACAGGACAATGGTTAGATTACATTCACACTGAAAGAAATTTAATTTCAGACACCTAGGCAAACGTGTACCATCGTAGGCCTCATCTTCGCCTTCCATTAAGCGAGATTGAAGTCAAACGTAAACCTATTTCATATTAAAAAAAATCCTACATCGTTCTAATAGGTGCTTTTTAGTTTCTTAAGCGATTATTAAGTTACCTGTACGCTGATACTTGAATGCAAGTTGCAAAACATTAAATTAATTTAAACAAAAACACTTCATAAATAATTTTACATCTTTGAATAAGATCCTAGTTCACTCACACACAGAGTGAAAAAGTATAGATTCATCATTCATCCGTCTTTCTAGAAATAATTACCTGTGCAAGTCATTGCGAGATCACGTGTATGGCTCGGACTCAGGATTATGTCTTATGGCAATTACGATTAATCAGTGGCAGACTAAGATAGGTTTTATATAGCTCCTTTAGATAGCGATCTGAGTCGAGGTTTCGTACCTCCTTATGACGGGCCCTCGGATCCTATTTTCGCCCCCCTCTGTTGTCCTCGACGTTCTTCGTCCTCATGGGTCGGAATGCAGCGGTGGTGCAGCAGCAGCCTTCGTGCGAGCTTCGCAGCATCGTCGTCTCCTCACTCAGCGGGCCTCCCGCTCGCGAGTCTAATTAGATAAAGCTGTAGACTCTGTAGTCACTGGACCAACAGCAATGCTCATACACAAAAAAAAAGGCGGACTAAGGATAGGATGAGGTGACTATGATAATAAAGTGTGAAAAAAAACGTCCTTTGGAGGCTGACAAACTGTAGTGTTAAAATATAAATTTATTTGCAATCGTCGACATCGTCGAATCATATATAACCCATTCAAGATTTATGTGTCACTGACACGAACGGCTAGCTTATCTGTGTGGCAGCGAGTGGGTCGTAGGCGATCCTACTTTCATTATCAATGTTATAATGCCTGCACGCTTGTAAGATGTGTTGCCTATGCTCTGATTAAAGGATAACTAAAAAACTGCTAGATGTAGAAAAGAAATGCTATACGGACTAAGCAATAAGTATCATACGTAATACCTCAGGATCGTACTTCGTGGCAATAGGTAACATAATAGGAAATACCCGGGCACATGACATCCGTCTGTATGACTGCATAAAGTACGAGAACCGCTGAAGGAATTGAACATTTCGTAGGGCAACAAAATTAGCTTGATATATAATTATCATCGTTCATCTTAATTAGGTATAAAATATAGGACATACTGAATCACCTTAGAAAAGAATCAATATACTTGCTTACGTACACAATACAATCATCCGGTGCAGTTCTCAGACATAGATCGATTGACGTTTGCGGATCGTGTTTCGGAACGAGCGTACACGCTGATATTGACATCCGGCGCCGGCGTCGACGCGTCGCGCTGCTCTTTTGGCGGTAAAGAATACAGAATTTATAGTCTGGATTTTCCTAAGTAGAGCATTGTAACGATTGTGCAAAATACTATCAATTACTAGAAACAATAAACCTTGTAGAATATGAAATAAATTTCTTTCCTAATTTCGACAATGGACCGTAACCATAACTAGTATTAGAAAGTAATGAAAAAAAAAACATAGAACAGCTAACCATTCAAAATTCTTTCCCTTTAGTATTTGATTATTAAACTTTTAAACCTATCTGAAAAGTCTTATATTTACCAGAATAAAGTACATTAAACTTTCATATTTCTCTAGGTAATATTCTCAAAGGAAGAGTAGACTGACTTTTCCACGACTTTTTAAAAAAAAAGAAATCTAGACATCTAGAATAAATTAAAGAAAATTCTACTTTAAGGACTAAAATATTAAGATGTTTTTTCAAAGCATGGAATATATGGACCATTGACCTCCTTAAGATACTTTCTACATTAACGATGTAGAGCTGATGAATCCTGAGATTCGGAAAGGAACAAAATATATGTCAACAGAACGAAATTACATCATTTAATTAAAGTAAGATGAGTTCATGAGCAGTTTCCTTTAGTTTCTAAACACCAATTAGAAACGCGAGAGAAAAGGACAAGCACAATCTTTAGTTCGCACGCATTCTTAACACAGGAGATGAGAACACTCAAAAAAGCGGAAAAGAGTCTCATAGATGGAAACTAAATAAATTTGTTCGTAGACCTAAATATGTACGTTACCAGGCGTGCCAGCGTGAAATGAGAATATTTTTCTAAAAAACATGTTAATGTCGGAAGAATGATAGAAAGTTCTTTATTTTTCCCAACTTTCAGGCAAATTGTGAATATCACGCTGGTAACAATCTTCCCTTTTCATTGTGAACCATTCATCGAGCTATTTTTTGCATCTTTGTACAAATCAAAGCGCTGTGCAGCAAGTGCGTGACCTACCGATACAAACAAGTGTAATCGGAACAACTCATGCCTGGTGAGTAAGCCGCATGGGGTAAAAGTAATTTCTTTCAACTCATGATACCCATCTACCGGTCTTCTCAAACTTTCCTATCTCTCGTAGCCGCTTGGAAACAGCTTCTTGACTATCGTTCAATTATTCAGCGAGTTTTTATTTGTGTTTGGGAATCATCTTCGTGCAAAAATACTTGTAATTCCACATCTTCATATAATTTTTGTCGGTTTTTCATGTTTCTTGTCAGCAACATCGAAGTCACCACTTTTGAAAAGCACGTATCTTGTGACGGAGCATGTTCACCATAAGCTTCTCGAAGTAATCGGTATGATTCAGCAGCAGTTATCTTCAAGGGAAAACAAAAAATAATGCAGTCCACGAATGCTCTTTGCTCGGTATAAATTGCGGCATATTGAACTCAACGACAAAATACTATGCACACACTTTTCCAATTTATCACTCGTGCGCATCTGGCACTTGTTGTTGACACAACAATATGACTCGGTGACAAATATTTATAGCACCAACTGAATTGGCGCGCCATCTGTTATATGAATTCCGCATTTCATACTTGTACAGCTGGTAATTATGTTTTCAAAGTTGTTAAAATAATGATGGTGGTAGAGTGTAACACTGTAGCTAGTGTATAGATGTATCATGAATGGATTTGATGAACATGAAATTCGATCGAATCGATTGGCAGGGATCAGCAGGATTTTTTTCCTTCCGTAGTCGCTCCGACACGCTACCTCACAGCATAGCACGTATTTTGTATGCTTAATGTAATCATCCATAGACCCGATTGCTGATAAAGGGGCGCATCCCAGACCCTATGAGTGAAAACGCATGTGTAACTTGAATCTCAATTAACGATGGACGTAGTTGTTTATTGGCCCTCGGTCATCACTTAATATCGGATGAGTTTTGTGCTCGTATGCCATCCTCATAAAATTATCATTCTAAGCATAAAAGTGCTTTAAAAGATACTAAACCTTCGACGGACACAAACTGCATATTGGAATATAAATTCAAAGCTCAGAGAAGTCTTCATCACTAAGGAATCGAATTTCAAGTTTGGAAGCAAAGATGATCATTTGAAAGAATTGAAAAGCAAAAAATAGAGAAAACGAATGAGAAATAGCTGTTTAATGTGAATATACTAGCTCGTACGTAGTATAATACTAATACTCGTAACGAAAAGATAACTAAGACCTCCTATGTCCTTACTTACATGTTATACCTAGACCGATACTAATGAAGACTCAGAAGATGTCAGTGTCTTTGTACTCCTCTGTATATCCAGTTGATGTCATTTGGTAATAGCCAGAATATATTATGGCGGTACAAAACATCCACGAAACCATCATAATCATGGAACAGTACTAAATCGATATTTTAACTAGATATAGTCGACATTACTTGTGCTATATCGGCGTTGGTTCTCGCAGTGTGATTCCCCCACACAATTAAAAAATAATTAAAGAAAATGAAATTTAATATAATATTATAACTCATTAACTCGGCTCTAAAAAGATTTTTAAAATACCGCTCCATATATATTTAATTTTCAAATAAATTTTATGGATTCATCCGTGCAAAATGTAACGAAATAACATCTGCCGAAATTATGTAGAACTGAAGCATCCCTCAATGTTGCTTTTTTGGAATGATTATAAAGAGAATTCATAACAACGAGATAAAGCGGGCGGAAAATCGCTTTAGTCCATTAAACGACGTTGAAAATTCGGAGAACTGTAAGGAAATTCCTTTTTACCAGACACGTAACTGTAATCTCAAACTTCATTGTCGATAACGTCAAGAGAACACCTTTACTGCCGCCAGGAATAACTGAACAATTTGGTTGGACAATATCGGTAGTCAATAGATTATCGATATACTTTATATTGGCCACTTAAAGTTATTGGATTCGAGCGGAATATTTCAAGTGAATCTTGAAAAGACCCAAAGTCCTAAATTTAAAAGGTTACGCCATTGAACGGTCAAATCGACATTTTATTTCTTGTCTCATATATTATTGAATTCGATTCCCACCAAAAAAATTGTGCATATTACAAATATTAGTTGTCGCGTCTGGGTGTATGGTGCCTATCCCATGTTATTGGTCTCGTATATTATCGCTTAGGTAAACAGGAAGGCAAGACAGAATTAATCTTTTTGGCTCCGCTTTGCGCGTCTTCAGGTAAAAAACAAGATGTTGCTATGATTGGAATCGGCCAAAACAGCGATAAAGTCACGCTGCAACATGAATACGTCGGCACGACCGGCACTGGACCACGCCCACGCAGAATACCAGCATGAAACAGAAGCAAAATACAGCAGGTGTGTTACGTTTGGTTAGATTAGACGATTATTTATTATTATTATCTCTGGGATGAGATAACGAGAGATGATGTATCTTTAAACTTTGTTGAGGTTAAAGTAGGTGTTTATTAAATATTATTTATCTATAATATTTATGTGTACCCCCTATTATAGCAATAGAGTACACATGCACACTATATCCAAAGAGAACCTGCCTATAAAATATCTACAACTGCAAAAAGTATTTTCCGTGAACGACTGGCCGTTTATTTGAACCTAGTTAATTAATATGTGTGTTCTGTCAAACATGAGGACAGTGCAAATACGAAGGATAAATTATCAGACGTCCCGTTTTGGAAAAAAATTGACACTTTATGGATAACAGTACAATAATAATTGATTCTATCATTTTCATCTTCGCAACCATATTATAATCTAATTAACAAATGTATCTGATATAAATGAATTTTACCAACAAACGGAGTAAAAAATAAAGGCTTTTCTATTAAGAAAAGGAACAATTGAAAGAAACAAAAACCATTCTTTACAGACTTATGTAAAGAAATCTTTTAGAGTAGAAAACTTTTTGCCTTATTACAGTACAACGTATGAATAAAAGATCCCCGAGGTAATAACGGGAAATTATAGAGTATATATAATAAAGAAAAAAGAAATCACGGACAATATTCTAATGAAACTTTCTTATTGTGTAATATGCGAATGAAGTTAAATCGAGCGAAAAATTTTCAAAGAGAATAACTTCGGCAAAACTGATTAGAAGAAATCTGCGTAAACACTACCCGTGTTAATACTGAATGAAGCAAGCCACTAATGAGTAAAATGTATTGGGATATCGTACTTCTACATAAACTAATTGGTAAAACAAAATGTATCTAAGGTATGTACTACATACCTTAGATAGTATATATTTTAGCATTATTTTTTTATATTTTCTTCTATCTACGACTGTAGACGACTATTCAGGTCAATTTAATTTTAACTGAACTTGCTTCTTTTTCACATCGCCTTACTAGGACTTTCAATACTCTCAAATAGAAGAACGAGCAATTTTTTCATCATCAAAGGGTTTATATATGATTGAAAAAATCAATAAGAATATATATAAAGAATTGTTAAATGACAACAATCGCGTGTTTTACAATCAGTCTCTGAGCATTGAAGTAAAGGTTCTTTGACACCACCAATCTTTCTTCGAATATATTCGTAAGATTCCAGATTTTTTAGTCGAAATTTTAGATTTGATGTTAAACCAGATTTCATAACAAAATTGATGAATGTTCAATGTCAGTGACACAACATCGCCCTGTCTTCTTGCATTAGTGTTGAACAAACGAGAACGCAGAGAATATTGCTTCTTTTTATCCAAATGCTTAAAATAGAAAATAGCACTTTAAGTCAGCCAGGAGGACCTTATCATACTAATATAAGTTTCTTATTTTATATTATATTAATAATGGTATTTTTAATATTGACGTCCTGCTGGTTGATTTGGATGAATGCGATATCTTCTGGTTATTACTATCCCTTAACTTAACCGACGTAATGCCTGTGCAATAAGGTTGGAGGCAGATTAAGAGGCAGTGTCGTCGACACAGAACTTACATACATAAAGCACACCCACACTGAAAATTCAAAAATATTTAATCCAATTTTTTTTACCATGGCTGGAAATCCATCCCAGGTTCTGCAACGCAGCAACCACCGGTTGTCCACAACAAAAACAGTAACCTGTTCTAATATTACGTAATATTCATAAACAAATTTTAACAAAGGAAAATCAGAGCATAATTGATGTACAATGAATTTTTACATCATACACTAATGTGTTTGACCTAAAAAATTCTTAGATAAAAATTCTGGTTTAATAAATTTACTTTCCATCTTTGTACCTTTCATCACAAGTCCAATTAATTAAGAAACAATAAGGTATTCTAGGCTAGTTAACTCTAGCCTAGGCCTTTAGGCCATGTTTGTGTCATTATATAGAACTGAAATGAAATATTATCCCTTTGCACTCGGTTGTCCCTTCTGAAGTGACATCGTAATGATATAGCATGTGACTTGGACATGAAAGCAAATCAAAATTTGGTACAAAACTATATTAAAAATATAAACCAATTCATTTAGTATGGAATTTATTAATATTGTATAAACTGTACGCTTTAAATTTTCCGACAAAACTAAGTTCAAGTTCTAATGAGATTTCGTGATATATGATCTCATGTATCTCGGAACGCAAACTTCGTGTCTTGGGGACCTGTCGGAGAAAGCTTACGTTCAAGACATTCAGTACATTATTAAAGCTTTATACGCATCGTACGGCATCAGTGAAACTTTAAAACAACAACTGCCTACATTATTAATCCCCTGAGACGAATTGTTGTTATTCTTAATTAAATTCCTTCAAGACGTTGCCTATATGTTTTAATATATTTTACGATTTTATCATTTGTAAATATTTTCGTGATAGGAATAAAAAGGAAAGAACGTTTTCCTTTGAAAAAAATTAATAACTTGTATTAACATTTCTATTCTTTTTCAACTTGCATCTCAAAACAGAAGTTAAATTAGAATAATCTTATAACACCGTTCCGTAACTTAACGTGGTGTTATTTAATTTTTTTTATTGAATTTAGGAAACGTTCCATAATCGTAGGCCCATATGCTTTATTGGCTTATTTTGGATTCCGATCCACTCGATAAGATGCTTGATGAAAAAACTCAATGATCACATTTTCTATGAATATTACGAAAGGATCAAAACAGAAAAGCATAACATAAACAGTTAGAATTTATAAAATAAAAGTAAAACATCTAAAACATAAAAGACTATAAAGTTTTTCAAGTTTTTCAAGTTAATTTTAACATTGAATTTATTTTTTTCATTGATATTAAAATAAAATCACAATTTGATGACATCAACGAGAATAACAAAAGTATTATGGAATCAGCGAAGCACAAAGGGGTTATCGATCCAACGAGGTAATACCGAGGTGGCGTGGAACACGGACACGAATCAAATATTACCCTTACACTTTATTGAGATGCCACTCTGTTCAGATGCACAGGGGCATCTTAACAAAATTTACATTTTTAATATAAGTTTACTAACTTGGCCCATAATACAGGTCTGCAGGTCATTCCCACAATGGTAATAACATCACGCTGACAATTATGAAGTAATAATGCCCTTCATTTTAATACAGGTAGTTTGAAATACTTACATTAATTATGCATAAGATTGCCTCGTTGTAATTGAAATAATTGACCTGTAACAGAATAGAAGACAATGTTAAATACAATTTCTTCTAATTGAGTATGCTATTAATTTATTATAATATCTTATTTGTACTTAAACACTGCACATTAAATAAAACAATTTTTAGATGGTGTGGAGAAAGGTGATGGTGAAGTGAAAAGTGAAGATGAAGGTGTGGTGATGAGGTGTTTCACTAAAAGCCATAGTTAATCCGCTAATAGCTTCCCTTACTTAAGCACCTGACCTATGAAGATTTGCAGTAATGGACACCTTTCAGTATTCCTTGCTGTCATTATATTCATCTATCCATGGCATGTTCATGTCTTTCTGACGTTTATATCTGTACTAACAAATGTATCTGATATAAATGAATTTTACCAACAAACGGAGTAAAAAATAAAGGCTTTTCTATTAAGAAAAGGAACAATTGAAAGAAACAAAAACCATTCTTTACAGACTTATGTAAAGAAATCTTTTAGAGTAGAAAACTTTTTGCCTTATTACAGTACAACGTATGAATAAAAGATCCCCGAGGTAATAACGGGAAATTATAGAGTATATATAATAAAGAAAAAAGAAATCACGGACAATATTCTAATGAAACTTTCTTATTGTGTAATATGCGAATGAAGTTAAATCGAGCGAAAAATTTTCAAAGAGAATAACTTCGGCAAAACTGATTAGAAGAAATCTGCGTAAACACTACCCGTGTTAATACTGAATGAAGCAAGCCACTAATGAGTAAAATGTATTGGGATATCGTACTTCTACATAAACTAATTGGTAAAACAAAATGTATCTAAGGTATGTACTACATACCTTAGATAGTATATATTTTAGCATTATTTTTTTATATTTTCTTCTATCTACGACTGTAGACGACTATTCAGGTCAATTTAATTTTAACTGAACTTGCTTCTTTTTCACATCGCCTTACTAGGACTTTCAATACTCTCAAATAGAAGAACGAGCAATTTTTTCATCATCAAAGGGTTTATATATGATTGAAAAAAATCAATAAGAATATATATAAAGAATTGTTAAATGACAACAATCGCGTGTTTTTACAATCAGTCTCTGAGCATTGAAGTAAAGGTTCTTTGACACCACCAATCTTTCTTCGAATATATTCGTAAGATTCCAGATTTTTTAGTCGAAATTTTAGATTTGATGTTAAACCAGATTTCATAACAAAATTGATGAATGTTCAATGTCAGTGACACAACATCGCCCTGTCTTCTTGCATTAGTGTTGAACAAACGAGAACGCAGAGAGAATATTGCTTCTTTTTTTATCCAAATGCTTAAAATAGAAAATAGCACTTTAAGTCAGCCAGGAGGACCTTATCATACTAATATAAGTTTCTTATTTTATATTATATTAATAATGGTATTTTTAATATTGACGTCCTGCTGGTTGATTTGGATGAATGCGATATCTTCTGGTTATTACTATCCCTTAACTTAACCGACGTAATGCCTGTGCAATAAGGTTGGAGGCAGATTAAGAGGCAGTGTCGTCGACACAGAACTTACATACATAAAGCACACCCACACTGAAAATTCAAAAATATTTAATGAATATAATTTTTATTAAATTATATTAAATGAAAGAACGTTTTCCTTTGAAAAAAATTAATAACTTGTATTAACATTTCTATTCTTTTTCAACTTGCATCTCAAAACAGAAGTTAAATTAGAATAATCTTATAACACCGTTCCGTAACTTAACGTGGTGTTATTTAATTTTTTTTATTGAATTTAGGAAACGTTCCATAATCGTAGGCCCATATGCTTTATTGGCTTATTTTGGATTCCGATCCACTCGATAAGATGCTTGATGAAAAACTCAATGATCACATTTTCTATGAATATTACGAAAGGATCAAAACAGAAAAGCATAACATAAACAGTTAGAATTTATAAAATAAAAGTAAAACATCTAAAACATAAAAGACTATAAAGTTTTTCAAGTTTTTCAAGTTAATTTTAACATTGAATTTATTTTTTTCATTGATATTAAAATAAAATCACAATTTGATGACATCAACGAGAATAACAAAAGTATTATGGAATCAGCGAAGCACAAAGGGGTTATCGATCCAACGAGGTAATACCGAGGTGGCGTGGAACACGGACACGAATCAAATATTACCCTTACACTTTATTGAGATGCCACTCTGTTCAGATGCACAGGGGCATCTTAACAAAATTTACATTTTTAATATAAGTTTACTAACTTGGCCCATAATACAGGTCTGCAGGTCATTCCCACAATGGTAATAACATCACGCTGACAATTATGAAGTAATAATGCCCTTCATTTTAATACAGGTAGTTTGAAATACTTACATTAATTATGCATAAGATTGCCTCGTTGTAATTGAAATAATTGACCTGTAACAGAATAGAAGACAATGTTAAATACAAATTCTTCTAATTGAGTATGCTATTAATTTATTATAATATCTTATTTGTACTTAAACACTGCACATTAAATAAAACAATTTTTTAGAGGGTGTGGAGAAAGGTGATGCTGAAGTGAAAAATGAAGATGAAGGTGTAGTGATGAGGTGTTTCATTAAAAGCCATAGTTAATCCGCTAATAGCTTCCCTTACTTAAGCACCTGACCTATGAAGATTTGCAGTAATGGACACCTTACAGTATTCCTTGCTGTCATTATATTCATCTATCCATGGCATGTTCATGTCTTTCTGACGTTTATATTAAATAATATTTTATTAATAAACGGTCTTTTTACTAATAAACGGTGTCTCTAGGACACCAATTATTGTACATATACGACACGATAATTGATAATCTTTTTATAATAATATGGGAGACAAACGACTACACAGTTCACGCGATGGTAGCGAATTTCCCAAGTTCAAAAGTTCAAGCGATGACCCATCCTTAGATTAGGTTATTGTACATATACGAAACGATAATTGATAATATTTTTATAATAATATGGGAGACAAACGACTACACAGTTCACGCGATGGTAGCGAATTTCCCAAGTTCAAAAGTTCAAGCGATGACCCATCCTTACATCCATACTGAACACAGATTGCAAGTTGCGGATGCTGTTACCCCTAAGTACTGAAATAGATTAGATCTCTGGATCCCGTCACTTGACAAACGAAACAGCATTATGTTGCTATTACACGCTAGTATTCTGTGCGGGCATGTAAACATACCTGGTCAACCGAAGTCATGCTGTAGCTATAAATGAGTTGCAGCGTGGTTCTACCACTGTTCAAATAAACAATAACTACTAAAGTTATAAGTTTTTTGTTTGTATCCATTCAGATTTAGTCACTTTGACACTTACATATATTAAGTAAAGACAAATTATGAAAGTCATTTTATCTATCTATAAATGTGTTGGTCACATAATTTTATAGATTTACACAAAGTTTATGAACTATATATATATCTACAATAAACATCTCAGAAAAAGGCTAGTAAAATCCAAATTTTTATGTAACGTATGGAAATGAAATTAGTTAATGTGGGAAAAGGTTTTACATGTACTATGTTCTGCGTACAATGCTTTCATCACAAAAAAAAATCACAAAGAGACGAGTGCATGGCGAGGTGCAAAGTTAAAGGGTTCACTGGAGGAGCTATGATTATAAATGATGCAGGGGTCGAAAGTATAAAGGCAGCAGACTTTTTACTTACTCACTGAAAGCAAATGACAGTGCAGGATTGTCTGTGACTGCATACTTGATCTTTGTTGTATCATCAAAGTAAACATATTCAAAAAAATATTACAAAATACTTAACTGTTTCTTAAACGGCAAGTATTTGAAACATCGTATCAAGTCTTTTACCTATAATAAAAAACTTTCATTTCATAGTTTGGAGCGTCAATGGCGAGGCTCATGATCTTTAAATAAACAGTTTAGTGTACGGACTGAAAAACTTAGGGAAGTAGATTCGAATATTGTCGTAAACCTAGATGGTATCTTCTTTAAGCTTAGTTGGGATGATAAATGGGCATATAAGTATTGTTTAATAGCATTACTTACATTCCTTAAATAAAAATAAACATATATAAATAACATATTCCTTAAATAAATATAAACAAGGGACAAACGCTAGCTGAGTTTATGGAGAAGAAGGGAATTTATATGATAAAGTCTTTCTTCAAAGAGCAGCCCAATAAAAAATGTACCCAGGTTAGCCCCGATGTTTCAACCAGAAACGAGATAAATTTCATGATGACAACGTTCAATGATATCTCTGTGTATTACGAAAGGTAATGGGCAACGCTTGGCCCTCTCGGGCACCCTCGAGTCAGACGCTCTCGCGGAACGGTCCAAGCCGAGGCTCCCTCTTGGGATGCCTTGTGCTGGTTACCCACTAATAGAGGTCTTGACTGAGCGGCATAAACGCTCGGTCACCTCACAACAAGGCGAAACTGTAAAAGCACTCGGGCTAACAGCGGCCATCAGCCCTAGAAAAACAAAAAGGGGTCAGGTGCATAGGCACATGACTAATTAGGTCACGGAAATGTCCTGTACACAACTGTGCCTGTGTCCATACACAAGACATGCAATTGTAAGCATATGCGCAAACACAAGATTTCACTTCATCATCTCCTTCACTAGTCCGATGTAAAACAATACCCCGAGGCCGGAAGAATGGTCAAATGCAGTATCAACAATACACAAATATTATTTCCCCGGGAATAAACCCCGGGACGCCGCGAACAGATACGCGAAGGGGCCGTCATATACATATAAAAATGTAAACAGATTTTAGTCTCTTCGTTATTTACTTCACCAAGTAAATCAAATAGATATGATCATAAAATTGTTTAAAAAAAACTGTTTCATCGCATAATAAAAAGTAAACACCGCAATGAATAGGCTGCCATTTCAAAATTTAAATTGACGCATTATACTTGGAAATAAATATAAGTGGAGCGGAAAACCATACTGCCATTTTTCACTGATAAAAAAAGGTTCTCTATTTTAAAATGTTAAAGCGTTTTATACACACTACAAAATTTATTATAATTAACAAAAAAATCTCATAAGCTTACCATCTAATGGTTGGCAATCCACCACTGTACGCTTTATACGAAGTTCTGCCTGCCACGCACAACTACTTTGTGGAAACAGCTGTCGCATTCAAGAAAAAAGCCTACTCTTTTCTAAAAGGTCGGCAACACACCTGCAACTCCTTTAGTATTGCGGATATGCATGGGTGGCGGTGACACTCGTTCGCCACCTCTTATTGCGCTTCTATAATGTACTATTTAATGAAAAACAATATATTTATGATAATTAACATGACATAAAATGATAATTCTTAGTCAGAACCAACTGACCGAGCCGAGGTTAGGCCCTCTCTGCTCTCGGGTCAGACGCCTTCGCGGAACAGGATAACGTTCCAAGCCGAGACTCCCTCTCGGGAGTCCTTGATCTGTTTACCCACCAATAGAGGTCTCGACTGAGCGCCATAAGCGCTCGGTCACCTCGCAACCCGGGGAAACTGTAAAAGCCCTTGCTCTAACAGCGGCCATTAGCCCGAAAAAAAAGTGACAACGTTCCCAACACTAAGAAAATAGAACAAGTTCAATTAAAAATAAAAATGATTGATATTATACTCATACATGTTTGTGCTACACCGATTGCTGCTTCAGATTGAATGTATAGAAGAAACACGCCTGACAGGATGACAGCCTAGGTTAGTGAAAGAAATCGGAAGCCCGGATAATAAGGCATTCCATATAAACTTCAATGGAATAACTTAGTATTAATCGAAAATAGACATGTATGGCCGCAGGGGGCACTTGCCGATTGGGGGGATGCTTGCAGATGAACTGCGTTCCTTTACAACCCTTATTTCATTAAAAAAAATATTTCTTAAAATATAACTTAATATAGCAAATTACCAAGTTAGAGCAGATACACTACGTAACTTATCATGTATTAGCTGCTATATAAAATAATATATGAATATATCACTTACCATTTCATAGAAATAAATAAAAATAATAAAAACGCCATCACATTCGACTCAGCAAATCTAAAGTGATTTAGACAAACATAAAAATATACGCAAATGAACTGACTGAGCATTACCGCATACCTTTTCCCGCCGTTATTAATTTAACATAGATATTTAGATCCATTATCTAAAATATTACTTGCATAAAATTACTGTTTTGTTTTATTTAAACAATATTATTTTATTATTTTTGTACTATTTAATATCACACATGTAGAGCATAAGGGTGATATGTTTCAGCTGTCAGCACGTGGACAGTTATAAGACGTTAAAGAGAACCAATCTCCCTCCGAAACGGCCTGCTACGGGCCCAAAATTGACTCCAGCGCGCCTTCTATTTGCTCGAGAGCATCTAAGTTGGAACATCGAGCAACGGGAAATTGTTCACTGATGAGTGTAGAATGTGTCTACATGGCAGTGTCACCCAGACTCGTGTCACTGCGTGTCACAGGGGAGCCGTGAAGTGGAGCTGGTACATTACCGACATTCTTCAAGACGACATGGTCCCCTATGGTTAGTTTATCGAGGTTTATGTCACACGTCACGTAACACTGGTCAATTCTTAGAGGAAGACGATATAAGGACTCAGCCCACACATGAATCCTGTCCCAATGTCTATAAATGAATTAAAGTTGTTAGAGTGGCATGGTGTCTCACAAGACCTCATCAAAAAAATAATAAGATCAATGTAGAACCGACTGCCGTGATTAGTTAGTGCTAGCTAGCAATTCAAAGTATTGATGCAATGTTTTTTTTTCATAATTTTTCAACGATATTATGTTATTTTTAAAATACCCAACTATATTTATTTTCAATATATTCCTTAATTCCTATTTTTCCTACATTCCGATCCAGACATCATTATTTTATAAAGTACTGAATAAATGTTGACAATAATATTATTAATTTTAAGCTGACGTCTGAAGTTTTTAAAGAATTAATGATATTTACAAATAAGTAAGGTAAGGTATTTCTATATTATAAAAAATATATTAAATTGTATATATTAAAAAAAACGTGTATGTATGAGTTCTTGTAGGTTAAATTGCTGTGGTTGCTCCCGTGTGTAAGTTTATAAACTGAAATTGAGGTAATATCGTAATGAAAATGTAAAGAACATACTGTACTCGTTATCTCAGACACGAGGTAACGTGCTGTAATCAAAACTAACAAAGACCTTTTCGTTGTTCCGTCGAAGCGGTCCCGCGCTTATGAGATTGCTATCTACCATGAAGTGGGTCAGCGTTCAGTGCGGTTCAGACACGCGATGAGCGCAAACTGAGTTCATTATTATATAACTTTGACGTTTCATTGGCTGTGATTTAAAGATTTTTTTTTATTACATTGAAAGTAACAAACGAGCACACAGATCACCTGATGGCAAGTGATTCCTGCGGCCTATGACATGTACATTCATCCTTGACAAGGAATCATAATGCAGAGGACTGAGATTGAATGCCTCGTCACCAATAATAAAGCCTCCGGATACCTGCACTCACCAGACGAAACACAACAGCGTTATGCTGCTATTTTAAGCTGGTATTCTATGAGGGCGTGGTCGAGGTCCTACCCCGGTTGAGCTGACCCATTCATTCTGCAGCTAGAAACAAACTGCAGTGTAGCTCTACCACTGTTTCTTCTATGAAAATAATTATTACTATACTTATTAATATATACGAGGGAGAGAATAACTTAATAAATCTGCTAACAACTGTTTACATAAAACACTACACTAAAAATATAGTACTCAATATATGGTCGATGTTAATTATTTAAAATTAGCTTAATGTAAATAAAAATTAAATTAAGCATTTTTTTATAATTACTGTGTTATTATAACTACCTGGTTATTTGAAAATTGTTCAGAAATACGATAAACATGTTACAACTATGTGAATGCATTGCGGTAACCTACACCCCATATTTCCAGTAACTTGAGCGTGCATGATTCGTAATAATACGCTCTAGGAACACATTCGACATTCCAAGACCCAGCATGTTTCGTGTGCATTAATTTACGCCTTAGTCGGCGTAATTAAGAACTTCCTGACTTGTAATCGTGAAGTCGCTAACTAAATTGTGTTATACAAAATAATTAATTTTACCAAAGTAAATGGTCCAGCCAATCACATTCGTTAACTAAATTTGACGTTAAATACATAGCTGCTTGTAACATGCTAACCATTGGCCTCCTCTATTCAGAGTGAACTTTTAAAGAAATCATACTTCCGACCATAGCTCAGTACCTGAAGTAGGCTTTCCGCCGATTCTTCAGCTCCGTCACACACCCAAACCCGTTGATTGTTAGTACCGTCACCTACAATTCCATCACGAATCACAACTTCACCTGCGTACGAAGGAGACCGAGGCACGCCCTCGACAACCCCGAAAACGCTACTCACCAGGGCCCAATTCCTCCATAAAACACTATACGTATACACTGATCCATCATACCGCACGCAAACAAAATTATTCGCGATACCTCCATGCCACAGGCCGGTTCTCACCAGTCATAACTGATAGAAGAGTTTCTTGCGGAACTACTTCTCCAGCGCCTACGAATTATGGAGTTGTGGTACAAATAGTTAGTAATAATACTGATATTAATTTAGATAATCGATAATCAGAAGCAACTGAATGAGCCGAGTATTGGCCCTCTGGGGCACCCTCGAGTCACTCGCTCACGCGTAACAGGTTAACGGTACAAGCCGAGGCTCCCTATCGGGAGCCCTTGTGCTGGTTACCCACTAATAAAGGTCTCGGCTAATCGCCATAAGCTTTCGGTCACCTTTCAACCTGGTGAAACTGTAAAAGCCATTGGGCTAACAGCGGCCATCAGCACGAATAAAAAAGTAGAGATCGTGAAGAGAAAAATTGAGACGCAGTAAATAGACATATAGGTTTACAAAGATTTAACAAAGAACTTTTTATTTACCAAAAACAAATTAAAAGATTTCTGTATTACTATAGAGGGTAAACTGCCGGTCTCTATTATAAAATGGAACCCCATATTATAATAGAGACCGGCCCAAAAAACCAGTAATGAAACACAAAGTTCGTTGATCCCAGCATCAGTTCTTATTGATTTTGTGTTTCATTGCTGGTTTTTTTTTTAGTAAAGTAATGTATTTTTTATGAAACTATCGTTTCATTTAACTGTAGTAACATGATGGAGCGTAAATAATGCTAATAAAACGTTTTAAAAATATGATTTTATTTAATCAGTTTAAATTTTTTTTCCGTCCCGTCATCAAAGGTGTCATTAGTACTATCGTCTGTCTTCGTTTTCGGAAGAGGTCTCCTAATACCCTGTATAGTCACACTGCTGACCATAAGTTAACCCTTACCTTATTTGCTCTATTGCGGCTTTTCGGAATTTACAAATGTTCACAATGCACATGCACAAATATTTTTGTTTTTATTTATTATTAATCTTTAATGAAACTAAGAGCATTCAGTATATGTATCCTGAGCAAAGATTCAAGATGCTATGCTTAGTTACCCGCGAGGACTTAGATGAAATACCTGGTTACTGGTTTAGCGTATTTTTCAGAAGTAACGGTTTTTTGCGAAAAATCTACCGCCAAGTATATATATACATAGTATTGTTATTTGTTATCGTTACAGTAGATAAACTTTAAATTAGAATTTAACTACGTATGTAGGTCAAGTTCCCCAAGCGCTTTAAAATGCGAGATTCATAAAGAACAGGCTTATCAATATAAATAAAACAATTTTGGCAAACAATTTTAATGTTTATCGTGAAAGTTTCTCTATACCAAAAGGAAAATATGGCCGAATTCATTACTTTTTTATTGAAAAAAGTTCGAAACTAAGTATTATTGCCATAAAAGAGCGCAAGTTTTCTTTCTTGGTTATGCGATGGTTGGAATGAAATATGTTATTAGATTTCTTTTTTCATTTTCGTATTATTATGGAAAGTAGAAAAGTAGAAATAGTCTTTTATATTAAGTCAGGCAGCTTGATGATAGTTGTAACAGGATAGACCGACCGAGGAAACACACTTGTCGAATACTAGTGAAAGTTATACACGAATAACGACACGGTAACGTATTTTGTAATGTGAGAATGAATTTCTAGAGGCATTTCCTGTTTACTTAAGGGCATCGTATCTATTTTTTTTAAGATACTAGAGAGTTGCGAATGGGCGCACAGTTAACCTGACAGTATATTATTTCTGCGGGCTATTTCACGAAACAAATTGGACACTGTATTGATTTTTTAAAAGTTCGAGCCTTGAGGAAAAGCTATCAAATTTCGATTGTGTGAAATGTGCGTTGTGTCACAATCTAGCATAGAAGTAAGTGCCCAGGATTACAACGATTTAACCTGACAACAATATTGTTACAATAAATTATATGTAACAGAGATAGACAATACTGCAGTTTGTTTACCCCATTATCTACCTCTGGAATGGGTCTACGCGATATGATCACAGAATATCGGCGTGAAATTCCTGCATAACACTGTATTGTATTGTTTGGTTGATGTAGATCCGGAGACCCGATTATAGATAATGAGGCATTCCATATCCATCCTCAGGAGTGACAACGCATGTAGATGACCACAGTCACCACTTACCACAAGATAAATTGTGTACTCCTTTGCCACCCCTAAGTATATATATATATATTTATAGGTTAGGTGGCAAACAAGCAAGCAGCTCACCTGATGGTAAGTGATTACCGCCGCCCATGGACATCTGCAACAATAGAGGAGTCGCAGATGCGCTGACAGCGTTAAAGAAAGGTGTAGGCTCTGAAAGGTCCGTCAGTCGTATCGATTCGAAAATACCGCTGGCGACAGCTGATTCCGAAGAGTATATGTACGGCTGAAAATTTCGCGTAAAGCGCACAGTGGTAGATTGCCAACCATCAAGATAATGAGGATATAATTTTGAATTCTGTCATGTTGTGCAATGTTTAAACCAGCGGCTGGAATTAAGCCGAACTTCTCGTCAGAACACTCCCCATGGTAAATTTGGTAAAAATACATAGAGATGCAACGTCTCCTCACTATGTAAGGTAATCAAGCCGAACGTAAAGCACCTGGTCGTTTTTCGATTCACGTTTTCGTTTTAAATATTTGAGCCGCTTTCCGTTGAATGCGGTCAAATGGTAGGAGCTGATACTGTGGTGCCCCAGCACAGAGATGAGAACAGTATTCCATGTGAGGCCGATATTGCGCTTTGTAAAGTTGCACACAGTTGCCGAAATGAAATACCGTCTTGCTCAGGCCAAGTTCAAAATTATCGGGTTTAAACCCTCACTCGTGACCCGTGACAATGAGTATTGTCAAGCACTCGAAAAGTTAAAATTTAAGCGAAATAATATCCGTAAAAAAATTTATTCAATGTGTATTTTCGCGTAAACATAAGAAATCATTAAATTAATGTAGGGACCACTTTTTGCGATGACGAACGTGTCGAATGTCAACATAACATTTACGCAAAACATTCCAACAAACCAAAGGTTTCAACATTAATCTTGCTTTGACAATCTGACGAATATAAAAATAAAAGTATACTAAGTACTTCAACAGAACTTTAAAAGAGTTTAAATGTCCACGCACTAGCTATGTAACTCGTTGATAGCCTTCAGACCGAATTTGACTGTCGCTATGTACCAATTAGTATTGTGGTGCAATAGATTTTGGTGGACCAAAATCTTGCATTCGTGTGCACACGTGCATTTGTATACGAACATTTTGTACAGAACTGTCTCTGTGCGTGTATTTTGCTATAATTAAGTTTGTCACTGGCTCCACCAACAGAGCTGTGCGTAACTTTTGTCAACATATAGTACAAAATATATGTACACGAGTATGTTCAGCTCAAATGCGATCTAAGTACAGTTGTTAACATAGAAGGGTGGGAGAATGTATTGATTTTTTTTATTACATTGACAGTTACTAACGAGCACACATTTTACCTGATGTTAAGTGATTCCTACGGCCCATGACATCAACATTCATCCTTGACAAGGAACATAATTCAGATGCGTTGTCACCCTTGAGGACTGAGATGGAATGCCTAGTCACCAGTAACAAAGGTCTCCTGATCCCTGCACTCACCAGCCGAAACATTTCACGTAGATATTCTGTTAGGGCGTGGTCCTAGCCCGATCGAGCTGACCCATTCATTCTGCAGTTAGAAACAAACTGCAGTGTAGCTCTACCACTGTTGATGTAACGGTTCCATATTATACTATACTGAAATAGAAACGAAGTGCTGAAACTGTTTTTGGGTGATTCCTTTCTTTTAATTAATTATCGCAAAATAACGTACGGGAATAAAATTTGTGTCGCTACGACGCTCGTGCGGCTGTGACTCCACCGCTTGAACAAGTACGAACATACGAGTTCGCAGTTGTACGGGAACATTGCAACAGAGTGTTTAGTAAATATTTACTTTAGTGAGTTCGAGGAATCGCATCTCTAGTATTGTATGTCTGGCAAATCGGTGCTTAAACATTTAAAAGATTAATTCAGGTTGAATACAAGACATGATGCCTTCGTGGCGGGAGCCTAATGATCGGGTTGTCTATACAAATAAATTATATCATAATAAAAAATATTAAATATAATCAAATAGATTCTAAAAAAAAATAGTAGAAATTATATAATTATATAACACATGAGTAAAAATAAGGTAATCCTAATCACTTCGCATCAAATTATAATAATAACTACGAAATGTAATAAAATTGAATAAATAACATAAAAAATCGCCTTGACTAAAGTTGACGCAACAACTTATGAAAGTTGTGAAACAAGATTAAATAAGTAATTGTCAAGAAACTCTAAATGTTCAATATTAATTCTAAACTCTAGACACATTATATGACAGATTAGAACTTCATCTGTTAAATTGGAGTCGCAGAAGTAATGAATTACGCGAGGGACGAGTAAATTATTACACGATCATTATACGCATGTACGACGATTTAATATCGAACTTTTCGCGATTTTTTTCAAAATATCTTTGCAATGATTTTGTTTATTTCTTCGTTCTGCATCAAAAGACGTGTATCTTCGTGATTGTACTATAAGAGCATAACGCACAAACCTAATTGCGCTCTTGCTGAGCTCTCAAGATCTGTGTGGATAACAATACCGAGTTTACAATGAAATTGCTACATATGAATCCGAAAGATAGATAGACTCAGACAGAATCCAGTACGAATCAAAGCCACGAGTTCAACGTCCTGGCCCCAGGCCTTTGCCCACGTAAACTACTTACTGATTTTGACGTATGAGGCAACAACACAAGGCTAGATGCAACCAGAGATGTTTTGTTTTCGAAAATTTAAATAGACCGCTACAGAACATTTCAACGCTTTTCTAAGAAAGATTTCTTTGGAGACTCGTTGAAATTTCAAAACACGATTAGTAAGGAGCGGACGATCAATCAAAATGAATGTGGCAAATGTCCCGCCATCCCTAACGTCACCACTGTTTGGTGACAAATTGAGTACATCTATTTATTTCTAGAATATTCTATTTATTTACAGAAAAACTACCAACATTTTTTTATAAAAGTACATTACGATATTTTTATACACGCTTTTATTAGGTTCGCTTGTAACTAAAATGTGACAAAGTAATAAGTTTTATGGTTGTGTGCAGTTTTAATTAAATTAAACAAAGCGGTCCAAACTTTTTAATTATTCATCGGATATAAAAGAAGCGATAAGCTTATTAATATAACTACCTAGTATATCTATCATTCACCACGTATTGTTTACAAAACGTATATGTTTGCGTTTAAGTATATACGTATAAATTTACGTTTTTACTCGCGTTTACAATTAGGTTAAAATATTGGCAAGAGTAAAATGTGATAAAAGCGTGTTTTTACACGTTTTTTTTTTCAAATACATGTAATGACAAACGAATACACATTTTACCCGATAATAAATGATTCCTGCAGCCAATGACACATATCTACTTAATTCGCTAAAGAATATTAATAACATTTGCATCATTATATCTTATTGATGTCGTTGTAATCCTTGGGGACAACTTGTAATGTCTCGTCACCACTAATGATCTTCGGTTTATTTTATTCATAATACGAAATAGCAATTACTATTATATAATAATATCATTATTATAGAATTTTAAACGAAATCCAGTTTCTAATCAGGTCAAGTGTGTCCCAGTTTGTAATCACCCAGTGGACAATCGGAAAAAGCATAAAACAAATGACTACAGGCTCTTAAACCCCAGGCGTAGGATTTCCTATCGTATAGTATAAATCACTTTCTACTAAGAATTTTTTTCTTTTTCTTATCATTCAGTGCTTAAACACTGCGGGATTTTGTTATGTTAGTCATAGTAGTAGTAAATGACTTTCATGATGCAGCATCTTCGTTAACTCCCTACTCAGCGGGCCTCCCGTTCACGAGTCTAATTAGATGAAGCTGTAAAGGTCCCTGGACCAACAGCAATGCTCACACAAAAAAAAGAAAAAAAAAGACTCATGATTCACATTCATCCTCAACAAATTTCAAGTTGCACCATAAGGAAAATTTGTTTTGTCGTACTGTTTGTATCTAGTTGGTTTTGATACCATGAAATAGATGAAGAGATTTTAATTTAAAAAAAAAGAGTAATAACGGTTTCCCGCCATTTTTCTATTGTTTTTTCTGTCCGCCAATATGAGTGAATCTAACGAAGAAATTTTGAATGCAATATGTAGTTTTATTTTAAAAATCCGCGAACTAAAATTCGTGACGTTTGTGGACTTAGTGCAGCTTCAGTAACAGTAGCACAAAATTGGTTCTAGCGTTTTCAGTCCCGGAATTGTGATGTCAAAGATGAAGCTCACTCTGGTCGACCTGTTACAAATAATTTCGATAACATTTTTGAAAAAATAAAGCAAGATCCGAATATTAGTAGTTACGATATAGCTAAAGAGCTAATAGTTCACCACAAAACAGTTTTGACCCATTCGTAAATATAGAAAATATACAAAAAAAACTCGATACTTGGGTGCTACACGAGCTCACTGAGAGAATGAATCGTTTACTCATTTGCGATTCTCTATTGAAACGTAACGAAACCAAACCGTTTTTGAAAATATATATTACGGGAGATGAAAAGTGGATTACCTACGACAAGAACGTGCAAAAACATCATGGTCAAACGGCACAGTCAAGCTCCACAGACTATAGCGAAAACTAGATTAACTCGCAATAAGGTGATGGAAGGAATTTATATAGGAAAAAGGATTGGAAGGGCATAGTTCAATATGACTTTTATCGCCGGGCAAAAGCATCGATTAGAATCTCTACTGCCAACAGCTGATGAGACTCAAGAAAGAAATAGAAAAAAATCGGCCGAAATTCATCAACAGAAAGGGTGTGGTTTTTCATCATGATAACGCCAGACCACACACATCTTTAGCCACTCAGCAAATATTAAGTGAGCTTGGTTGGGAAGTGTTAATGCATCATACACTCCTGACCTTGCGTCCTCAGATTTTTCTGTTCCTTACCTGTTCTGGTCTCTTCAGAATTCTTTAGGTAGTCATCAAGAGAGGACTGTCAAAACTACTTGCCGAAATTTTTTGATCAGAAATCCCAAAATTTCTACAGCAGTAGGATAAGTGACATAATCCTACTGCTGTAGAAATTTTGCCTACAAAATGCCAACAATTTATCGAACATAATGGCACATAAATATTAAACACAAATGCAAATAAACTATGATAAAAAATATCTTGAATTTGTTTATAGAATATTTAAAATCTTTTTCCTCGAACATTATACATATATGAAAGCGGATTATTCCATGTAAAATTATATATGACAATGTGCCTCTTCATAAAATGCACTCTTTAGAATTTACACTGTTCGTTATTAAAAAACTAACAGACACACATAAATGTGAATCATAAAGCCTACAGTCGCAGGATGCAAAAAATACAGTGCAAGACTTTTAACTTTTATATTCATTTAACTTTTTGGCGATTTCCTCATTTACACCGATACGAATCAATGTAAACGGGGAATCGTTTACATCGATACGTAACTGTACGTATCAGCTTTATACTTAAATACGAGTATGCGTCACCGCACTGTTACTTAGCACTGCTCAGACAGAAATATGTAACAAGCGTTAAGTGGGCGAAACCGCTGGTGAGAATTTCGAATCCATTTAAAAAACAATATTGCGTTTTACAACATTAAAATAGACGAAGCGATTTTACATTAAGTACAATTCTTTGACGTAGTTGAGATCTAAGTGAAAAATAACACCATTGAACCACTGAACAACTTATACCTACGTTTTTCTGGTTCGACTTATGGCTTATATAGAAGTTTGGCTTATGTAATTATTAACTTAAGGCGTCCAAAATTGTATTAGACGCATCAAAAATACACATCAACTTAAACGTTAAACGGTAAATTGAAGACTATTTTACGTAGGCCCTTGTCCGTTGGCCATAGTCCCATGGCATTTAAATAAATTTATAATTTAAAAAGAAATACCTATAAATTAGATGCAGCCTTAATGCAAATCTTAGGCATACTATATAGTATATCAGTACATGACAGTACGTTTCTTAAATAATTTGTAATTACATTTGACTGTACAATCCTGCACGTAAAGTAAGGTAAGGAAGTGATAATTATATTAGACGGTTGCATCAATAAAAATAAGACATTATCTTATTTTACTGATGCAATAAAACTGCATATTACTAAATCGTAGAACCCGTTGTGTAGAAATGTGATCAGTGTGGGCGATCCGTGGGTATACACAGCTATGGACCAGTTTAAATAGTCTTATGTTTCTGTCGACGACATCTATTTATATTTACCTAGTCGGGTCAGAAGTTTTATCACAAATATATATAAACAAAGGTAGTAAAATGTAAATTATTTTTTTATTAAAGTAATTCAAAATGCTTTCTCTGATTATGGATACAGGCCCCCAACCTCGGATGCTAGTCGGCGATCGCAGCACGCACAACGTTCATGTCTTTATCAGCCATCGCTTTGGGAGACTCCAAATTCTGGTGAAAACCTCCAAATGAGATCCGTATCAGAGGAAATGGATTCTCTTAGTGAACAGCCAGTTCTGCGTGCTTGGTGTACTATAACAATTGGCGCTGAATCTTGTTGGAATACCCAAAGTTGGTTTTCAAACATTGTTTGTGAAGAGGGAAGTTTTTTAAGAACGATATTTTGATACGCTACAGCACTACTTTTCAAACATTTTTTTGCCGGAAAACACTTCATTTAGGCCTGAGTATGACAAGCCTAACCATGAATGATGAGGCATAATGCCCACTCCTATTTCTCGGGATATGCTTGCTCGCTTCTTTACTGTTGTGGGAATACACGTTTCGTTTGAGAATCTCCAGTCTTAGCTATTACAAACGCTCAGTAAGAAAATACCCTGTTTTTCGTCGATAAGCTTGGTGTCCTAGGTCTTCATTTAGCACTCCTTTAACCGTATATATACTTCTTAACCCCAACTGAAGCACTAACATATTTGCGCTCGTGGACGGGATTTCGTTAGGTTCGCGTCAGCACTGCCTTTTTTGTGGTCAGTATTCGAAATGTAAAAGTAAAAGTTTTAACAATAGTTGAACCACGTTACGGATGCAAATGCTAACTGCAATCTGAACGAGTCGACTGTAAAGAATCAGTCACAGAAAACTAGAGTGACATAGCAGTATAACGCCATCGGATTTTGTATGGTGAGTAAAGGGGGGGTGTTAGTCCGTGTTAATCCTGAGGGTTGACGACGCATGTACACCTTGAATCCCCGCTGACTATCAACATCATCAAGAATAATGATAAGAACTCTAACATAATTGTAAGTGAAGTATATTTAACAGTAGTAGAACTTCGCAGATTGTTTCTAGCTGCAGAATGAATGGGTCAGCTCGACCGTAGTAGGACCACGACCTCACAAAATAAAAGCGTCAAAATAGCAGCGCAATGCTGTTGTGTTTCGTCTGGTGAGTGCAGAGATCCGGAGACTTTTATACTGGAGGTGAGACTTTCCATCTCAGTCCTCAACTGTGACAACGCATCATTGTTATGATTCCTGTCAAGGATGAATGCAGATGTCATGGGCCGCAGGAATCATTTGCACAATCTGATGAGCGTTCTGTGTGCTCGTTTGTTACTCTCAATGTAATAAAATACATTTTTCACATACATACTTCGGATTTCCGTAGTGTTCTTATGAGTAAAATATGATATATGGGATATATAACACACAATAACAAATATAGAACGAAATTAATAAAATTAGTACAACGAAAGTCACTACACGCGATCGACTTATCCGTAACCCTGAGTTCGTTGCACTCGCGTCAACAGATAACTTCAACTTAACGTATGAGAAAATATCCAAATATAACTAATATAACAATATTGTGTGTATATGTTACTAACGAGTTCTTAGAAAGATTACATGCCTTTAAAAAATATGTTATCGTTAACTTGACGACTAGAGCGTGGTGGTTGGAGCAGCTGGCTACAGAATCTTGGGTACTCGGTTCCAATCTCAGCGAACTGAATCCATTAAACTTTGTCAGATTTTTCGTACATGCTTTTCAACGGACTTGGCAAATGGGAAGAGTGAATTCATCTGAGTGCATGTGTATGTTAAAGTGTGTATACGAGATTAAAGTATATTTTTTCACTAAAGTTGTCGTAAACGTGTGAGAACTAACGTATACTTACTTATCTATTTCGTAATAGGAATAAGTAAACAAACATTAGCTATGGCGTAACCGCGATGATTACAGGTCAAGTAAACATTTCATATCGAGCACATTTTTACTAGAGATAATGCATATGAGCCGATTTCATAACATATGGAACCTATATGGTCCTATGTATGTACACAACATGGGCCTAAATTTACACAAAATATGTTCGTGAAATTATAAGTAACAAATAAACTCTTCATATATGTCGTATTGCTTTTCATCGCAATCAGATTAAATAGGGAAACTCCTATCTTTACCTTGAACTTATAACGTCAAAACGTCGACGAACGTAGCTAGGTGTAGTCAAGCCGTTCCCCGGTCGAGCCGATCCGTTCATACTACATCTAGAAACAGGTTTAATTTAAGTTAGCGTAATAGCGCGTCACACAAACGTTTATAACTTGAATCTAATTCATGCGTCGACTTCAAAAGAAGTCTTATATTTTTTTTTAGCATTAATACGTGTTTTGTGGGGCACGTGGGAATTCGAACGCTTCGAGCTACCGAATAATAAAAGCAAATGGGCACAGAATTATTCGGCAATCGGTGCACCTACGTAAGAAATAAGCATCGAAACCTCAAGTTAAAATTCGTTAAAAATATTAGCTATAACGGTTATTCGATGACGCAATACTAGCGGTAGCGATAGTGACCTTAATTCAGAATGGATCGGCGAACTATTCTGGCCTGAATTAATCACTTTATTTGCCACAATGAACTCACTTGGCAATAGGAGCGCGTGGAATAGCCAAAGGATTGGCCGCGGCAATTCCATTGTATCTAAACTGGGGCGTATATTGACTCTAAATTGTACACACGCATCTGTATACAGCTCTCTGATGGACATTAAGAAACAGAACTAGATCGTTGACTTGTAGTTAATTACACGCTTCTAAGCGTAATATGTATTCTCCAAAAGAAAATCTCGGAAAGTTTAACCGGAAACAACAAAATAAACTGATGTTTCGCATGACTGAATACCGGAGAGTCGAACAATATTAAGGTTCCATTTCATTTGAGTCATCAGTCCGTCGTTGTGCAACGACCATGGCTCAGCATCATACCAACGTCAAGTAACCACTTAATAAACCCTGTGTTTCGTCACGCGAGTGACGTTCTTCTTAATCCTCAGATCTATCGATCACTTACTATTATGTGAACTGTGCACATTAGTCACACGAGTTCCTATGTGTCCGTATACCTATACCCAGGGTTGGCCAACAAATCGATCGCGATCAACCGGTCTATCTACCCATACCTTGCTGGAATGCACCTTATACTGAAACACAGTGTATAAACATAGTATAAATTTCCCTTCTTCCCCCTTAGACTACGCCTATGACAACAAGTCGATCGCGATCGACCGGTCTATCTACCCATACCTCGCTGGAATGCACCTTATACTGAAACACAGTGTATAAACATAGTATAAATTTCCCTTCTTCCCCCTTAGACTACGCCTATGACAACAAGTCGATCGCGATCGACCGGTCTATCTACCCATACCTCGCTGGAATGCACCTTATACTGAAACACAGTGTATAAACATAGTATACATTTCCCTTCTTTCCCCTTAGACTACGCCTAAGACAACAAGTCGATCGCGATCGACCGGTCTATCTACCCATACCTCGCTGGAATACACCTTATACTGAAACACAGTGTATAAACATAGTATAAATTTCCCTTCTTCCCCCTTAGACTACGCATATGACAACAAGTCGAAAGAAATATTATCAGTGACTACGTTTTTTACAAAACTAAGGGCGGTGTGTAGTGTTAATAAAAGAAAGTCCGACCTCAACTATTACACAAGATATGCATTGTCACCCCTGAGATGGAATACCAGTATTATATACTGGGTTTCCTGATCCCATCGATTCACCAAACGAATCACAACAGCGTTATGTTTTCTTTAAAATTAAATTGAGAGTAACAAACTAGCACACACTTCACGTGATGGCAAGTGATGCAGGCAGGCGGCCCATGACATCTACATTCATCTGGAATTCATTCAGGAATCATAATGCAGATGCATTGTTGCCCTTCAGGACTGAGATGGAATGCCCCGTCACCAGTAATAAAGGTCTCCGGATTCCTAGATTCACCAGACGAAACACAGCAGCATTATGCTGCTATTTCAAGCTGGTAATCTGTGAGGGCGTGGTCCTTCCCCGATCGAGCTGACCCATTAATTCTGTAGCTAGAAACAAACTGCCGCGTAGCTCTAACAGTGTGAATGACGCTATTTCACGGTGGTATTCTGTGGTCGCCGTCCTTCCCATGTCAAACTGAACCATGCATGCTGTACCTAGAATCATGCGGCAGCGTAAATATTGAATGATTTTTATATTTCAACGAAATTCTTGAAAACGGTGACTACTTTGCAAGTTTCACTGAAAGCCACTAATCTATGCATAGCATATTAATATTTAAACATACAGGTGAATAAACGCGACACGTACCAAGCCCCGTCACTAGAGAAATTAACATATATATTTCCGTAAGCGCGATGCGTATAGGAAGTTGGCATAGAGTCATTATTGTTACGGTCCATTTCCTTTATTGATGACGTCACACCCGGCGTGATACAGCGGAACGGCGCTATTCGAAAAACGTCGGGTCCCTGACCGCTGTAATGTTGCTGCATCGTAATTCGGTAAAAAAATGTACTACTTGAGTAAAAGTGGTTTTCTTGTAACGCATAAAATTCTACAGGTGAATAAATAATGAGTACCTTAAATCTGTTAACGAAGTGTTTAATGAAAAGTTGAGCAATGCTTCCTATTTTATATAGACAGATTATTAACCCATACGCTGTAACGCAGGTCAAGTGTTTAGCGGTAACTTTAAATAAATTTGAAATATAATATTTTCCTCTGTATAGATAGCAAGAGACAAATCGGTCTTTAGTTTTACTTTACTTATACAATATATATATATATATATATATATATATATATATATATATATATAGGTGGTTTTAACACACAACATATAGTTTTTTATGCTTTTAATCTGGTATATGAACATGTACATTATTAAATAAACTTTTAGGGGCACTATAAACACTTATTCTACGTGATAGAATTACATTACAACTAGTTTATAGCTGAAACATACACGAGGCCGCTCGATCGGGGAACGACCACGCACTCATACACAGCGTGGAACAGCAGAATAACCAGTCATCACTTAGCGTCAGGTCAAACGCGTGCTCATTTGTCACTTCTGTTATGAAAAAATCAATAAAAAGCTTTAAATTATATTTTATTTTTCTTTCATATAAATTATGCATTCTACCACTACCCCTGTTTGTAAAGGCAACAACGAAATTGCTTTACCACCCTTAGGTTGAACGTCGTTTCCCTCACAAAACTATAAGTTCTATTTTCGCTTAAAATATTAAGCTGACAGTGAATACTTCTGTCACCATTTCATTATATTATAGTTGAACTGTTATGGCATTTCATGGTTATCGTCATATTCATTGATAAGTCTGAACTTTAGTGAAATTTTAAATTAAATCCAGTAAATTAGAAATAGTAAAGCTATTATATGGCCAGGCTTAAACCCTTGTAGATCAAAACATGAGCTTGTTTAAAACAGTAAGTTAAATGTTTCGAAATCCCAGAAACACTGACCGTCTTGTTGTTACAGATCTTATTTCTTGATTGGCATTTTATCTTAAGAACTGCTATGGGTGTAAAGATTTACAATTGGCTGACGGCTGGCAACTTTAAAGATAGAATATAGAATATATATAAAACGAAAACAAGATTTCTATGTAGTTAATTATATTATGTCATAAACATGTCATAAATATCAAGACCATAGTTACATTTTGACATGTAATATTAACCATCCCTAAACTGTTCTAAATTTTACACAATAATAAATTGCAGAACTTGAAACGCGGGCAAAATTGTAATTAATAATTAAAACTATAAAAAATTAGTATCTAGAAGAAATCATAAAATGATATCGCCGGTGTAAAAATTAACTACCCATTTTCAAGAAAACGAATTTTTATTCGACGTCGTTCGCTAACCGTCGTTTGACCTCGCGGAAGTGCCGTGTATAGCAACCAACGAACAGCGTGAATCATCGATATCAACGCTTCTTCGCTAATAAAACTTAAGTTAGTATCCAATATACAGCTCAAGAGATTAGAATAAAAATAAAGTTTAGTTGTAACCTTGGTTCAGCAAAGCTACAACTGGTAGATGTACGCCCGCTTTCATTGAATAATCTAAAAAGCCTCTTTCTTGTCAATTTGAATCGTGGCAATATCTTATTACCAGATGACATAAACTGCATAGGATATAGTGTCTTTTTTTGTTACAATGAGAGTAATAAACGAGCACACAGTTCACCTGATGGTAAGTGATTCCTGCGGTACCATGACATCTACATTCATCCTTGACAAGGATAAACATAATGCAGATGCGTTGTCTCCCTTGAGGACTAAGATGGAATGCCTAGTCATCAGTAATTAATGTCTCCGGATCCCTACGCTCACCAGACAAAACACATCAGCATTATGCTGCTATTTCACGCCGGTATTCTGTGAGGGCGTGATCTTACCCCGGTCGAGCTGACCCATTCATTCTGCAGCTAGAAAAAAACTGCAGTATAGCTCTACCACTGTAACGTGTCGTAAGCGTATGCAGAACCACGAAGGTTTTCTCGTCATCGCCTTCGCTATTCGGATACATAACACATACATTACAATACATCCAATTCCGAAAACCAACTTGTGACACACAAATATTGTTTCTCGGCTGCGCGAATCAGTACCCAGGGCTCATGACGCAGCAGTCCTCCACGCTCTCCCCGTGGAGACTGTTCTAGGACTGTCTATCTATCTAGAATTGTCTATGCCACCTGGTCATAACTTAATATGGCGACTTTATTTTTTACAATTTGTTCATTACGTAGCCATAAGGATTCTAGATAAAGCGCTTCCTGCGCATAGGTTGTGTGACAATCGGGTGATTAATCTTGATGTAACAGGCAATTTGCGCACTTGATGGATTGCTGTGCTTAATGACGTTAGCAAATGGCTATGTTTAATATTGAGTAATTATGCTTTTAATAGTGAGTAGGTTTAATATCGGGGTTCTCAAAGAGGCCTCCCCTTGTGCCTCCCTTAAAGAACTTCAATGTTGAGTTGAGCGCCTGTGCAAAATGTGTGGGATAGCATTCCTGTGGACATGCCATTATACGGCGATTGTAGAACTGTTGTAAAGGCATGAAGAACAGTATTAAAAAAAGTAAAGTATTTTTAGTAATTATGAGAGAATATTACACTTTTGGGATAAAAATTTTAAAGGTTTAGAGTACGTCCTGAATAAAAAGGGAAGGGTGAAGGATGGACGGAGAGTAACGCGTAATAACATGTGGGAACTAAGCTATCGTAATGTGATTTGAATGAAAACACTGTTGATTTATCTTAATACTTATTCAGCATGGCAACCTCCTGTGTCATGATTATTACCATGTGGTTTGGGATATAGCAGAACGAGGAGTCTTAATCGGTGTGAATCCGACATAATTCGTCCTCGACCTCGATAGCGAATATACCTAAGATTTACTTAGATCTGCGACGCTTGAATAGAAAAAATCGTAAAAAGAATCTCGAATCTTGAGGCAGGCGAGGATGAGCCTTTCATTTACCTTACCCAAGACTTTGTGAAGTCTACTACTTATGGGTCGCTAGGCTGATGGATAGGTTGGGTGTTTCGAGGGCTTAAGAATACCTATCACGTCAGCTTTCTTTCAAGTGTTCGGGTAGGTACCTTTGGATATGGCCGTATTGTAGATTAACATCAGTACGTGTAAAATGGACATGAGTAGGAGTTTTATCACCTTGTTGGTGATGCCGTCGGAGCCGGGAGCCTTGCTTGGTCGCAGGTTTTTAATTATGGAATCAACTTCAGTGCATGTAACTTGAGTAATGGAATCGCGAGGTGGTTCTTTTGTCCTCCAGTCGACCTCGCTGTCAACCATTGCAAGGTGAGCGGCATCGATCGGTAGGGTGCTCGGTGAGCATTGAAGCTCGAGATTGTCAGCCAGACACAGGCTTTCTCTTCGTCAAAGAAGGCGGGCGGTTTATTGGGCCGCGCTAAGTCATTCTTTGGGCGGTGCCTCCTTTTGGGACCTTGGGAAGTCGCCAGAAGGCAAGATGAGACGGTTCTATGTTGGAGAGGTGATTATCCTACCGATCGTTCCTGTACTGGGCTATGCGTGATCGAACTTCACGCTGAAGGGTTTCAGGCTTCAGGCTGAAGCCGATTAGATATTATTTCAGTGGGATACAAGTCATGGGCACGAGTCGCCGCATTCTTGCGTCTCATTAGGTCCTTTATGTCGTTTGGCAGGGTCCATCGGTGGTTATCCTCCGAGGGAACCTGCCTCAATCAATCGAAACAAACAAACAAATCGAGTAATCCTTGACGACGGTTTAGATGTGCCTAGTTAGGGCATAAAATACGAGGTTTGTGTCGTTGACTGAAGATATGTTCCTAGGAATAGCATCTAGGTGGGGTGATGTGGCTTCCCTCAGGTCGTTCCTGAGTCGGTACCAGTCTACTATCGTTTTAGTAGAAGGTGAGGTTCGGGCTGAGGGCCCTAACCAAAGAAGAACGGGACGATGATCAGAAACGAGCTCGTGGATTACCTCTATCCCTTGTAAGGCGAGGTTGATGTTCTTGTAGATGGGCAATATCAAGCACATTCGGTGCGTGACCCAGTGTGTATGGAAAATGAGTAGGCGTAGAGGGCGCTACAACATCGCAATCGACTGTATAGGTAAGCGAGTCAAAAGCCGACCCTCGGGGGTTGATTTTAGCCGCATTCCACCAAGTGTGCTTACTATTGAAATCTCCTGCCAAAACGACTGAGTTGTCAAGGGAAAAGAGCACCACGAAGTCACTTCGTAAATTTTGAGCGTCCCGTCTGCAACGGAGACAGACAGACGCGATTGTGATAGGGGCGTCGCTAGCTGACAAACCGAGGAATCTAGGAAGGTGAGGGTTGGCGTGTCGACGGGCACGCACTGCAAGGACTTTTTATAGTAGATAAGAGTACCGCCGTTAGCGCCGGAAGTCCTATCATTCCTAATGATGTTATAGTTCGCATTTTTGGGATTGCGAGTGTGCGGTTCGGTGAGAGGAATTTCTCTTGCACCAGGTTTATGCTTGCTTATATACCTGCTTAGAGGTTTATATACATACCTGCACAAAATGCTGTCGTATCAAAATGAAATGTGTGTATAGACCATACAAAATGTTTTTAACTCTTTATTTTAATAAAACTCAGCGATTATTACGTAATTATTATTTCTAAATGACATATTTTCTACATCAATTTGTCAATCAATCAAGTCTCAAAAATAACGTTTTTTATTTTTTATTCCTTGTTTATTTTTGTAGAAAACTGTTTCTATTACTATTTTCCATGACATTAATATTTGCATATCATTATCGAAATATAAATAGATATTTTTTATTTTTTATCGACTATCCGCCTAACATATTTATTCCAGCAAATTAAGACACTTTTATGCAACATAATTAGGTATTGCCCCTTGATATTTGTGTATTTACGATCCCGCGAACAATTTTATGGGGACAATTTCGTAAAGCAAGAAAACTTTAGCAATAACTAGCGCTAGCGTGACCAACGCTACTTTATTTAAAAACATATATAACTTTACTTAGAGTTAAGCCTCGAATATGCAAATGAGACGAATTGGGTCAAATTTTTCACTATTGAGACAAGAGCCAGATGCATTGAATCAACTCCAGCCAACAGGTGCCTGGTGTTTTAATATAGAGCTTAGGCCAATAAATGTAAAAAAATATTAAAATATTACAGTCAAATAAACCTTGCTAATCAGGTAATACACGAAATATAGAAGCAGAAGGCTCAAACCAAAAAAATCTATTTAGAATAATAATAAAACTTAAAAATATAAATATCTTATCCAGTTTTAACTATAACTTATCAAAAATAATGCACATAAAAATACTCTACACATAAAAACTACCTATGTAACTACTATTATAGTAATAACATTCAAAATGTTCATTAAAGGCCCTAAACTTATCATGGATGGAGTTAAATAAAACAGTCAATGGGTTCACAGGAATAAATTCCCTTGATATTTAATTCCATCTATTCTAGTATTGTCTAAATCTACATATCCAACAAACTAGACATATATAGTTAAACAATGTTTTGTTTTACTCGCCCCACTCCATTCTATGGCTGCCTTTCATTATTAATGAAAGTTCAAAAATCCTAGATCAGTTCTTCTTTAAATAAGTTACACTTATTGCGTTAATCTAAAGATAAATTATTTATTTTGTTATGTATCTCATAAAATAAATACATCATCTGTTTTGTGCTTTAGTGCTTAGGCTAGAAACTGAACTTGATTGTTGGCATAATATGCAACCTGAAGCAAGTATTCTAAGTAATTTTAAGTGTATATGAAAAAAGATTAGCATTATTATTAGAATCATTTATGCGCACTATCGAGATGTGGGTAAACAGAAGAATTTTAAAAATATTCTAGACAGAAAGAATATCAAATTAGATAGTATTAAAGATGACAGCTAAGAAAGTAGAGATCTTGAGTACTATCAAAAAACATAAGCTACTTTGAACATATAATGCAATATGACAAATATGACCTGTTCCAAGTCATTATGCAAGGAAAAATACAGGGAAAAAGATCATCGGAAGGAGGCATACTTTGTCGCTTATGGTTCAGCCTGAGTACAAGATTCTTGTTTTGTGCAGCTATCTCCAAAATTCAGATAGCCCTAATGATAGCCAACCACCAGTAGGAAATAGCAGCTCTAGAAGAAGATGCTCATTATCTAGAGACAAACAAAAGTTATAGTTGACTATTTCCCACATTACTGCAATATTTCTTGCCTCCACACACATATGATCACTGATATGCTCATCAATTATGGGAATACTTGACATGCCCATCTTGAGTGTATTGTTAACCCAGTTATCTCAGTTTTGTCGAAGGCATCTTCAGTCTACATATCTACATGGTACTTTTTAGCACAGGTCACAAGGGATCACATAGACCATTTCATAATATGCGGCCAACAACAGATGCAGATTTATTGTCATCTATGAAGAAAAATACCTAGGTAATACCGCAACTTCGTCTTGTAGTGAAGAAAACCTGTGACACAATTATTAATATTAAGGCTGTTTATTTTAGAAGTCAGGATTGACAATGTATCATCATTTTGATTCCTTATCTAGGACAAATTTTGGTATCATGTACACATGATCCTTTACATGGTAATTGGTGTGCTTGAATATTGTGCATAAAAAAAGTAAGAAAACAAACATACATAGTTTTCTTTAAGGTCTTCCTTACTTAAACATTGTCTAGGATATATGCTGCAGATGTTTTAGTCTAAGTCTACTACTGTTAATAACATAATAAGGTTCACAAAAAGATGCATTTATTTCCTTACATTTAGTATATTTGTTTCAGTTACAAGAAATCTGAGGAGTCTAGATATCACTTTCAAAATAAATCGTGTTTTTGACTACCTTACGACCTTACTATACGACGTTCAGACTGGTCACAGTCGTATAGTAAGGTTGCCTACGTTTTTTGGAAAACCAATATAATATATTTTGAACCAGACATTATCCAAAATATTCTATGACTATTGGTATGACATAAATATTGTACACCTTAAAAGCAGGTCATTGTGGCTTCTTTCAAACAAATAATTAATACTACAAATTACTATTTATAATGAGTATGTTCCGATAACATTAGCTTATTTCGCGTAAATAAATAAGTTTTAAGTCGAAAGATAAATAAAAGTAAGACTCAAATTTATTTAATAACATCTTCCATAAATATGTATAATTATACCTATTAACCCTAAAACAAGTGAGTTAGTAACAACACCTGCCTAGTTACATTAATACACTTACACAAAACTTTATTCATTCTCTACTACAGTGCGCCAGTAGTACTTGTAACTGTATAAACACACTTCAAATAAATGAAAATTACTCACCAGGTTTCCTTTTGTAAATAAAATAAAAATAAAAACGCTTTAAAAACAAAACATCACGCAAATCTATCACTCACACAACACTACTGCAATCATATCGCCATCGCCAATACCCCCCAGCCAGCCATACAAGCCAATAGGAATCGGAAACAGATTCAAGATCTAGTTTGACAGTGAGCTTGTGTTCGAAAACGACCACAGATTATAAGGTAGAAGGATACGCCCAAACTGCAAATAAAATAAGAGCGTCAAAAAGGTAAAATATGACAAATTAGTATTATTTTAATCATATGCAGTTTTATGCTATATGCTTTATGTATACATGTTCAATCAAAATAAGAAGAAGACTATATGAACTTAAACTTTAACACTTTCAATTATCCTTTCAAAATATTTTCTATTTATTTTTATTTTTCACATTTATAGCGATTTTTAGTTTAAAATATGTTTTAAAATAATTCTTCTTGGTTAATAGTATTATTAATTATGTCACTTAGCTTTATTTAAAAGAGATAAAATAGAAACAAATATCTGTCTATAGACAATATCGACTTTGTTGGTGAAACTTGGAAGTTTAATGAAAAGTATTATTTCTGCGCCATCTTTTGTGTGATGAATGTACTTTCAACATCGAATTAAATGATTGCAGAAAGTTTGTTTAATTTGACTATAAACTTTGATATAAACGCAATTATCGATAAATAAATTTCTACATTAACAAAAATCTTTATAATATTTTTAAAATTATAATCGATGATTGTATTATTACGAAAAATAATTGTTTAAATATATAACAACAAATAGAACTTAATAAATTTGATACTATAATAATTTATAGTTATTCTTATAATTTCTGTCTGAGTGAGGTGAGTTAGTAGAGGGTGTCTTGTTTTGCCCCAAAATTACAAAACATATTTTGTATAATTATATAGCATTGCCATCTATCTTTGTTAAACCTAATTATTTATTTATGTTAACCAGTAACCAGTATGTTCTTCAATTTTCGTTTTCATATAACAGATGACTCTGTTCTACAAGGAAATGGCATACTTCAACGAACTCGACGAAGCTACACTATAAAAGTAAAATGATAATGAAATTTACACAAGTTGAACATTACGATTAAATAGAAATTTGTTGATCAATATTTTTTATGACACATATAAAATGTTTTTGATTGAAATAAAATCGTATACACAATAAACCAGTATACGGCTTCGCATATGCGAAAATAAATTAGTACCAGACAAACATTGGCCCAATACTGTTATTTGAACTTACACGTCCTATAACTAGGCACAAATCTAGAGAAGTCAGGAACTAATAACATAAAAAAATTAAAATTAATATACTAAACCTTAATTTTTGTTAAAATAAAAATAGTTTTTTGTTAAAATTTGTATAAAATGAAGAAACTAATTTATAGTTTTGAAAATAAATAATTATTTTAATAGAAAATAATTTTTAACACGACACGTTTTTAAAACGGATTAAGAAATATAAAATAATTTCTCTCAGCTCCATATAGATTTCAAATCATAAGCAGATTCCCAACCCCATTCGAATTGTTCTGAAAATTTGGGATTTTGTTTTTTAATAACTAGTGGCACTACAAAAACTTTGATAAAATTGCATTATAAATATTAGCACACTGACGAGGTGGAGCTCATATTAGATTTGTACTTTAATTAATTCAAAGCCAAATTTGAGCTCAGTTGAACGTCTTTATACCACGTTTATCTTTATCTTTTTAGTCTCAGAACCATGAGCCGAGCAGACGATCATGTTAAAATTTTGCAATCGATTTTAATCAAACTTCCCGAAGTGTTAAGACACTTGAAACTTTAAACATGGTTCATAACTAGATGTCAATGCAATATTATTGCTCTCTTGTCTACCTGTAACATAAAGACAGACAGGAAAGTAATAACGTTTTAAGCAATGCTGTTTGTCTGATCAGTATACAATTTTCAATCAATTTCACTAACTTCCCCATGCACTTACCCATTTTCACTCAACAGACGTAACATAGCAGCATAATGCTGCTGTGTTACGTCTGTTGAGTGTAGGGATCCGGAGATCTATATTTACTCGTAACGAGGCATACCATCTCAGTTATCAAGGGTGACTACGCATCTACATTATGATTCCTTGTCAAGGATGAATATAGATATTATGGGCCGCAGGAATCACTTACCATCAGGTGATCTGTGTGTTCGTTTGTTACTCTCAATTTAATTTATTAAATATATACATATATTAGTTGATTGATTCAAAAGGTTCAATAATAGACATTAATGTGGAATGGATATATAAGAAAAAAATATGTAAAAAAGATGTCCAAATTAAAAAATATTATTTTTAATATGAATAATTTTGATAGCCATGTGTTATTGTTCCCAAAGCTCAAGCAGTGCGTTCTTTTAACGAGCTGTCATTTCACTAGGGCAGACTGACGTCGGGACAGCGTATCTTAAGTTTTCATCTATTTCGTTATTTTTCCTACTCCTACATGTCAATATTTTTTTATAATATATCATTCGCTTTTATTCATCCCTGAAGAACGATCCTGCATAGCGAGAATAGTCGTATGTTTATTGTTTATTTATGTACTTTTGCAATTTCACGAAAGGCATACGTAAGAATATTGTCTAAAATCAATTAACTAAAAAATAACATCAAAAAATAACATAAAAAGTAAAATCAATCAACTCATTGAATTATTAATTTTTACACATTGATCATACGATATTTTTTTTAATCATCTAATATTAATAAATTGTTCAAAAACTGAACCACAATACCAGTTACAATAATTAACTGAAATGTAGTTACATATTACAGTCTTAAACTCTTGACGTCAACGCGCTGGTCACGTGGACGATTCTTGTGCAATCAAAGCATTGGTTGTATCGAGGAAAACTGGCTATATTTGGAATAAACTTTAAAAAAACTCATTAAAACTCTGTATACAAAACTTCGCTGCTTACTTTAAATGGTTTCTTGAAAGTTAACGTGAAACAATTGCCAACCCTGTACTCACTTTATACGGGTTCGATGTTATTTCTAACGAAAACTTAATCGTGCGTGCAATGAACTGCCATGAATTTCGCTAGCCGCCTTAAACGTTTTGACAAGCGTACGCATTTACATTATGTCGTCGGCTGCTCACCGAAGCGGGAAACTTACAATTAATATTAAAACATGCGCTATAAAATAAAGGCAAGCAGTCGGAAAGTATTCGCGTCAGTCGGGCTGTGCTTTTGACATGGCTATTATTTAACTGTGCAGACGAAAAGAATTAACTGCTGCGTTATAAATTTGCAGTTATCCTTCTTAAGCTTATACACATTGAGGTGTTAATGGCATATCTTATTACGCTGAAGAGGTTGAAAATGTTCGTGTATGTCCTAGGCGATGAGCAGAACGATGCAAATGATGAGAGACCCGGGTTTTGTTGTACAAAATGTAAAACGGGTTACAGAAATACAGATGTACTGTTTCAAATGTGTATTGAAACTTTATTTCCATTAATATTTTCTAGTTGTTCAATCGGCTATTAGATATTGATAAAGCGGATTACAATTGAAGTAACTATCTTATAAATGTAAAATTATAATCATTTCATTTCTATTACTGCTACTTCGCACTATATGGCTCTCTTGTTTGAATGACCTGTCTTTTGCACCAAATAATAGAAACTAATATTGAACAAATATATTATATATTTGTTTCAGTTTTATGATTTATTTAGAATGATGGAATGTGAACATTTGTACTTTGCATGTACTAAGATGGGCTGCCTCATTTCCAGTAGCTTGCTTAATGATTTTCAAAGTCCACCTTGTTAAGTGGTACGTAAACTGCTTTTGTACGTCGTTATCGTAGTCAATTCTTGTCATTTTCACATCCGTTTGTTTACACACAGTTTTTTAACTACCGAATGTTCAAATATATGTATATATATATACATATGTGTGTGTATATATATATATATATATATATATATATATATATATAAATAAAAAGAAAGCTTGGGACATTATTAACTATTCGAACTCAGCTTAAATGTTTGGCATGTGCTTGGTTCACGACAATATATGAATGGCGAGTTGGAACCTATGAAGTTACGTTTCGCTTCTCAATACGTGTTTTAGATTTCTGCAATATGCACCAAAATATTTTTCTACTAATAACAAAATGACCACCATCTAAGTCAAGAAACGGCAACAATACCTTAGGATTCTAACTAATATTTTTTATCAAAAATTACGTCTCACTGTATTTAATTTGTAAATATATTTCACGTAGAGAAACGGGCGTTGTAGTGGGGCAGTGGCCGCTGGGGGCACGTGAGCATCTCTACAATATCACCTCATCATTCCATCCGTCGAAGCAATCAGTCCGAGTGCACGGCACGTACCACGTTCGTATGTAAATGGGACTGAACCAACTGAGTTTTCTAATGTAATTGACAGCTGAAATGGAATTGTTTCGACCACCTTCGCAATCTATGGACACTTTAGCGAAGGGCTTGCCCCCTATGATTTTAATATAGGGGCGTGGGTTCGTTATGTTAATATATATTTAAAAATGACAAGTATAGTGCATTTTATTTAGCATTTGATAAGATCAAGTGCCATTGATAAAACAATATTATATATATATATATATATATATATATATATATATATAACACCATGAATCATCAATGAATGAATTATTATGTTTCGTATGGCGAATAAAGGGATCCGGGGACTCGATTACAAGCAAACAGGCAGGTTGGGGTTTAATTACGCTGCATCTGTCACTGAGGTTGCCATTCAGGGACCTTTCTTCTCCATCGGTTATAAGTTCTACGATCTATATGGCTAAATTGGTGTTAAATATTTTTCCATAAACTATAACATTTTTCTCTCCTCCTCTGAAAATCTTTAAGCCATTGATACATTAGAGAGTGAGCGCTCTGCTTCAAGGAACCTCCCAAGATTTAGTTCCATTCCATCGTATTAGCAGATTGGATAGCCGTCAGCAACGCTATAAAATCGGGAGCGTGGAACGTTTCACGTCACTTCACTGAGCACCCCTTTTTAGTTTTAGTATTGTTTTTATTTTAAATTTCGCCTTTTGAAAGAACTATCCTTATTTTCTTTGACAAATATAATTGATAAAATTAAAGTTTACATGCACACTTAGAGATAATGCTGCGTTATTTCTACACTTAGTTTTGCGGAATCAGTAATACCAGGATACCGGCACTATGCCAACAAGCCTGATAAGCGTGAAGTCTATGGTCAACTCTTCCGAGAAACGTGGTTTGTCTGCATATAGTCGAGCTTTAAAATTATTTTTGTGTTAAGTGTAATTAATTCTTGTTAAGATTTTCAAACAATTATTGTAGCAGGAAATTTTGTTTATGTTCTATAGCCGAGCTTTAAAATTATTTTTGTGTGAAGTGTAATTAATTACTGTTAAGATTTTAAAACAATTATTGTAGCAGGGAATTTTGTTTATGTTCTATAGTCGAGCTTTAAAATTATTTTTGTGTGAAGTGTAATTAATTACTGTTAAGATTTTCGAACAATTATTGTAGCAGGGGATTATGTTTATCCTTTTTATTTATTTAATTTTCATATATACATTACAATGGTAACACAACATGGAAACCACTCCAGTTTATCATTGCTACACAGTCTTCCTAATTATGACATATACCTATTTTAATATAATTATGTACGTAAAAAAGATGTTTGTAAATTATTTATGTATATGCAAGTAAGACTATATACGTTTTCAGTGTCTCTTTTAATGTCTCAAGCGGTATAACGTCCAAGAATCATCATTTATTCCTTAAGTTCCGTGTTTCATAACTTATTACCAATGCTTTATGTGTGCGTGTGAGAGATATTCTGTAAATGGCGGTTAAAAAGGGTGCGTTGACAGTGGCGTTCATTTTATTACTGCAATGACTTGACGTTTATGGAAATAAATTTAGCACAATGAAATAAAGGGAAAAATGAATTAAGAGCAGTCGACTGCGAAGGGGCATGTTTAATGTATAATTGTATGATCTATTTCAAATTAGAAACGGATGTTAGCTGCAGGTTTATGACAATAATTTGCGTTAACGGCTTCGCTGTTGTGAGTTCTAAATAGCTCTTCTTTAGGATAAAGAATCGTATAAGTTTAACGGTTTGGGTTATTTATAAACACTTTTGTGTAGTAAAGTGGTATTCTATATATATACTTCTTATTTCGTATTAGCGTGATATACCGCTTAAAGGTGCCTTGTTACATCTGGTACTTGAATAAAATCGGTGACGCAATGATTTACGAAAGGGCCCTCCACCGAGTCCTCGAGCGTGTCAACTCATCTGTATCTTAATTCTGGAGAAAGTTTGAGCCGAGGTGGTGTATAAACACGACCTAAAGTGAAGATATATATACATATATAAATATAAATGTATACTACAACTATATTAAAATATGATGACGATATTTTAATATAGTTTTGGTTGCCCTTAGAAGAAGTTTATAGGAAATTGTTGTATCATGTTATTTACAGACGTAAAACTACTCGTATAAGCAGCGCAGTCTGTGAACAAATAGTTGCAATTATTGCATTCAATTTTGTACATTTTAAGTATAAAAGTGCTTTCATGAAACACTTTTACAACTGTTCATTCAATGTCGTCGGTGTTTCGTGACCGTCTCACGTTGCTGCGGTTTACCACCTCGTAAATCTTAGCGTAAAAAATACAATGTTGCCGCCATACTTTTGGCTGCCCACTCAAATTCTTTTAAAATTATTTCATATGTCATTTTGAAAAGGGTTGACTGAATGTATTACTATACATTGAGTGTTAAATGATTGCGATTAATTTAAATATACAACGCACTTACAAGGCATTCCATCTCAGTCCGTAGGAGTAACAGCGCATTTGCATTGTAACTCTTTATCGATGAAGAATGTGGTTTTCATGAGCCACAAGATTCACTTACAAAGGTGGAATGTATGCTCTTATCTCACCTTTAATATAAAAAAAACAATTCTCTTGAAATATTTTCAAAGGGACTATGATTTATGATTATCGTACTTTAGATATAGATTTAAAAAACTTTGTTTTAATATATATGTGTATCGATATGTTTGGTGTATAAAAAAAATATATGTCACTTGATTTTGCCATTTGTCCATTAAATAGTAAAATATTATGTCTCGGTTGGTTAGCATGTTACTTATTGGCTTTTTCCATAAAATTCTTGTCATAATGGTCTATTCCTTAGTCGATTGGTAAATATTCCTTAGTCGATTGGTAATCACAATACGAGAGTCCGTGCAAGTTAGACTCTGTTGTTTGTTCTTCATCTGTTGACTTTTGGTTTCTCAAATTGGAAAACGCAGGATATTTCTCTAGCATATCTTTGTCATTAGAAAAACCCACGGTAAAAGATAACTCTTAGAAAGAAAAGGAGTTATTTTTACTGTTTAAATAATCTTATCCCGTATTGTTGATGTAAAACTATTTCATTATGGTATCTTGATAAAAAATTAAGTCACCATTAGGAATTATACTTTGTTGATGGTGCATATATCCCTTTAAACTATCAAAGTTTATATACGGTACTAGCATATAGTATAGCATACATATACAGATAACATAAATTGTAAACCAAATCTTTCTATCCTTAATCAGTGTATTCATTCGACTTTATTAACAAATATCATAATAATTTCAATACACAACAGTTCTTTAAGAATTAATCTAACCATTTGTGAAAACGTGTACATCTTTAGTGTTCCTTAGTTTAGTATACCTTCAATTAAAACAGAGATGCTGTGTAAATAACACGGGATTACAAACATACACAGACCTGAAAACTATTAATATCTTGAACAAGTGTTTATCTCCACTGGGAAGAGAAACACAGCGAATATCCCGCAAGCTACATAGCATACATATATATCAGAAATAATTAATGCTAAACTCTTAATTACTTTCCGAATTACAACATGCACAAAACGATATCGTTGTTATCTCTTTGAGCTGTTTAATACGCAGTTTAAAGCCTGAAGTTCCTATTAAAGCAACCCAACCTTCAGATGAAGATTGAGCCGGGAGCTCTAACAGTTTTTTTGTGTAGGTGTAAATCTTAAAGCGCATTTACGAGGTTCTAAGTTAATGGTGCAAGGAACAGGAAGTAGCGAAAGAAAAACCAATAAAAGAAATTTGCTCAGGTTTCGAACTACGAAAATATTTTAGAAGGCAATTTACAAGCATTACTAGGATTTCCTTGTTACTTATGACTGGCAATACACTGCTTTGACTTAATGATGATTGTACATTAGACGGTTGCCCTTTATAAAAAATGGACCTCATCATTATTAATGTTATTTTCTTGAGGCATATTGCACGTATGAACAATTTGTAACAGGTACCATAAGGTCAACAACCCTTGTGAGGTTGACATTTAATCAGGTAAAACCAGAAACATAAATTTTCGGACGAACACGAGGTGCGACATTTTGTGGTACAGTGTTATTTAGTATAAATACATATAATAACTAATTCCTTAGTCGAAAATAAATAATGTAATTAATGTAAATAAAAAAATATCATCAGGTTATCAGAACTAAGTAAATATAGGAACTAACTATATCGATTTTGTTAGTCATAAAGCGAAATGACCTTAATGTAAAAAATAAAGGAAAAATACCCTTCGATTTATTTGTGTATGAGGGACATGCGAATTTATTTTTTATATGTGCGGATTTTACCTGAGCTATCTGATTTATCTGATTTTGTTTTTTCTGGCATTATTGCCTTCCCTAAATATGCTTCGCAATCTGCGAGTGTTGTTGCCACTCTTATGGACAAAGAGTTACTACATTTTCGTTAAGACGGTATCATCTTAGTTATTACCAGGTAACATTATACGCAGGATAAATTATGAATCACTAAACATCAGGTGAACTGCGTGCTCGTTTGTAACTTTCAATGTAATAAGAAAATAAAAGTTGCCGCAAGGATTTGCACAAGCCTAGTGTATTCCACACTAATCATCTTTCCGAGTCCGATTTTCCGTCCGTATTGCATGTGCAGTAAGGAAGATTCAGAGGCATTATATAGGAAATGGAAATGACATATTAAGCACCCATACAGACAATCAACAATTTATGATACTCAAGTATTGTTCCTCCGCTGACAATCAAACCCAGAACCGCAGCGGGGCAGGAACCAGCCGGTACTACTAATAACCGCACAACAGTAATATCAGTATCAAGAGCACATATTAACTTTACAAGCTATAGATAACTCTTATTCTCAGAGTTACACTGCAGTTTGTATCTAGCTGCAGAATGAATGGTTCAGCTCGAACGGGGTAGGATCACGCCCATATCAGCGTAAAATAGCAGCATAATGCTGCTGTGTTTCGTCTAGTAAGTGTAGGGATCCGAAGACCTTTATTACTGGTGACGAGGCTGACAGACTGAGGACGAGGTAATTCCTTGTCCGGTATGAATTTAGATATCATGGACCGCAGGAATGACTTGCCATCATGTGAACTGTGCGCTCAATGCATTAAAAGAAACAGAATATAATAGAGATATTAGATTAAACACTCATTAAACAGATTTAAATCTTAGACCGCATCGCACCGCTCAGACCGGTGCCATAACAGCCATGAACAGTAAAACAACACTTTTAAGGGGATCGTGAAAATTTTAATGTCCACACGGTCAAGATTTAAGAGTGCGGTCAACGTGGATGGCTCATTTTTGTTATAGCTGTTTGTTCGCTAAGTATTTCCTAATGTATAACACGATGTAAAATCGCAATGTTTTTTTTTTATTGAAGTTGGATATTGAAACTTACCGAGTATAAAGTTAACTTGATTATCAGTGATCGCTTGTTGTTCCTCGTTAAAGAAGAATTAGGAAGTATAATCATCTAGTAGGAAGCTGTTACCGTTAACCATCAGGTTAATATAGATTCGTTGATGAAGGAGTTTTTATTTAAAATTTTCCTTAAACTAGAATCTCGTTTATCTACGAATTTAGTCATCATTGTTCATCTACGAATATATTCCGCAAAGCGTCGTCCCACTCCGGTCAAATGGATCTACTACACCTGAATTGTAACTGAGACGTGGCTTTACGACGTAAAGAATGAACACGTTAATAAATAAGTATCGGCAAAGTAAAAATGTTTAAAAGTTTCAATTTTGTGTCAAATATACATAAAATTTTTGTTGTTTATTGATAACAAAGAAATAAAATTAATTGAAAAATGGAATATAAAAACAATGTAACGGCGAGAAATATATAAATTTACATCGTGTAATATTAGAAAATAAAATGTGGAACATTTTTTATTTATAAATATTGTGAAAAATGTTTCGATGTTGTATATGCTCGGTGTTATTTGAACTATCATTTATTCTTTTTGCTGCAATTATAGCAGGTATTATATTACAATACTGTACAATATTATATCTTTTTGTCAGTAATGCTTAAATTCAATTACTTCGAGTTGCTATTTTAACGAACGAGACTTAGCTTATGTTGCCGTATATTATATAGTCACAGCAAGATGTCACAGGAGAGGCTTTGTTCAATTCAAGAATACCATCATAATACGTCTAAAGATATAAGTTAGGCTATATAAGACAGCAACTTGGACCGGCAGGTTAACATAACGTATGAGACGCATAGCTCTTAGTTGCATATAAGAATTATATCACTTATCCAAATTGGGTCCAGATCGGATTTAACATGACCTTGCAGATCTAAGTCAACCAGTAAGAATCTCAAGCTCCTCGTTTATAATAATAGTAAACACTTGTAAGCTTTAAAGATTTCACACTTATTTTAAATAAAACTCTTTCTATAATTTATTGGTTACACAACTTGAGATAAAGGCCAAAAGGTACTTTTATGAATCCCTAATATTGTGCCAACTACGAGAATATTTTAAGATGCGAAACATTGCCACCAATGAAGGCCAAAATGACAGATTTTCTTTCGTTGTTCAGTCGAAACTTGACAGCATAATAAAAATTTTATCAAGGTATTTTGTTAGAGTGTGATCCATACCGGGCCAAGCTGACCCATTCGCGTAACAGCCGGTTTTTAGCTTCCTAATGGCTCCGTTACGTAGAAATCTACAGAGATTTTCTTCCAACAATGGAAACATATTGAAAAAATCAACTTCACTTTTTCCTTCATATTATAAATAATAAGAAAGAAAGAAAACGAAATGATGTTAGCTTTTCTTATCTAATTTTTAATTTAAGTCTCAAGTGTCACATCCTACATGTGACATTTCACGTGTCAAATTATGCTGTCTATATAGAATGACATTTTAAAAAAGTTAAGCGTATTTACTTGTTTAATGTTTTCCAGTAGAATCGTTGGGCTCGCTTGATTATTGGTAAGTATATACGTAATTATTTTTAACAAAGTGGAAATATTTACCTTCTTAAAGTTTAAAAAAAAAATTTTTTTCAGGGGCCGAGGCAAAAGTTTTAGAAGAACGACTAAAGAAGCATCTAAAATAGAACAAAACGAAAAGTTAATATTATATTATACCTAAGTATACATTGAATTACATTCGAATAATTATGTTACTCGTACATATTGTACTCTTTGTTCGCAAACACGCATAAATCAATTCAAATTAAAGTCGCATACTTCTTATAGTAATATTGTTGTATAATAAGCCTCAACAGGACGACTTGTGTAACAATAAGTTATAGGTTCAGATCCTTCGTAACATCGTCACGACAACTGACAACTAGAAAAAGCAGATGTGGTTCACGGGCAAGCGAATATGGTTGACACATTGCTATAATTCCTTTTCAAAAGAGTAACTTAATACAAATAAATAATGTACATTAATTTTAAGGCTGAATGCGGAAAAATCGGAACATCATAGGGAAATAAAAGTACACCTGAGAAGCGGTCGTCAGGGACCGGAGGGGTAAGCTTTTCTTATATTACTCAAGTTTTTTATGTTAGTTCATGGACACCTATCAACATTGTCGATTAAGATTCTGATATATGATCCTAAGATCAATACTAAGGACTTAGATCGAAGTATTAATTACCAATAATTGGGTCTCTGGTCTTTGTAACCGACCATACGCAACTCAATAGTAGATGTTTGCAAGTTTCGCATGTATCCTTGCCAACGTATGTTGGACGTATTAATGGTTCCATTCGTTCAAAAGGCAATTCGTGCAATAGTAATTAATTTAATATAGCTAAAGCGGCTACTAAAATCTAGACAGAATGCAAAGTTAGCTCAATCTAACGGTGGGTTTACGTTTTCGGATTCTTAGATACAAATTATTAATATATATGAAGCGTCAATAGCCTAATGGTTTGGGTTACCGTCTGAAACTTAATGTCGTAAGTTCGAATCCACCATTAGACTATTGTGATGAACCATCTCCTAGAACAAGAATTTTCAGCTTTGTTGGAGTGTTTAAACGGAATATTAGTAATGTTAATAGCATAATTAATAATCTTTAAAAAAAAAAGTAAAAAAAAAAAAAGTGGTGTGTTAGTGATTTAAAATATTATCGCCATGATGACAAATATATATGTACATACGAAATTCCTCTTATTAATTTTTTGCAATAAATTATAAAACAAAAACATATTTCAATAGATTATTGTAAGTACATGTTAAGCTTGGCTTCAGTTACAGTGTGTTGACATGTCATCCTTATTTTTTTAAATTTAAAATCAATACATTATTGTGAAATTGAAAATATTTATGGCTATAAATGTGGAAAAAATACCCTGAAGCATTCAGTACGTAATACATAATTGTACTACTTTCATTGTGTATATTTTCATTTTCAACATCCGAGTATTTTAAACTATGTAAAACATATAACTATTTATACGCATGTTAGTATTCTTACATGTAATTACATTTAAACGTTTTACTAAATAATGTTAGTTGTTATAAGCTTGTGTATTTCGGTATATATATCAATTCAATTCATTAGTTTTTATTACCTATATTACAGAGAAAAATCCCACGATACGGATGATGAAGAAACAGTCTTCCTCAATTCATACAATGTAACTATCTTTAAAGTGTATTGAATAATTGACCAAATACTGATTACTGACAGCAAATAAATGTATTCTAGATATATAGACAAATGGAAAAATTGGCTCCTAGATTTCCGTCTGCAAACATAACTGTAGAAGTTATAGGGAAAACTATAGAGTACAACGATATAGTTCTTCTTAAAATAACCGAACGCAGTAAAAAGAAATTTAGAGCAAACAGTCATGACAAGTATGCGGAAGAAGAATATGAAAAAAGGATAATTTTCATCGTTCACGGTCTTAATATCAAAGGAATAAACGATATTCCATGTCTATCGGGATTATTCTACTTTGAACAACTCCTCGCCTATTATTTGGAACATTTAGATAAGTTCGATATATTTTTAATACCAATGGCCAATCCAGATGGTAGAAACTATCCTGTAAGTATACAAATAAAATTTTATCTGTAGTAGAAGTGCTAAATATTAGCTGTGTTTTGGTTCAAGAAAAGGAACAAGTTCAGTTTCCTGTACCTCACCTTCCATCCCATTTATTGTTATCTTAGCATCGAGAATGGGTGAGTAAGAGACTCAGATAATACCATCAAAAAAATTGTAGTTTTTCTCTACTTCTCTCCTTTTATACTTATTCCATTTTTCCTTGAATTCCTAGTGAGAAAACTATGGAATATAATGCTGTTCACACGAAAAAATTCTTGTTTTAATCAAATATACGTAATCACTTGAGAACTAGAAATAACTTCACCTCTCTGTGCAAGAAAAATAAGTCTAAAATTTGTGTTCTGCACTGTTCTGAATTGTTAGAATGCTTGCTGAAAGAGACCAAGTTAAGATATCCATTTAAATTTCCTTAATTTTTGTAACGTCTATGTTTTAGGGTCTACGTATTGTAAAATTATTTCGTAGAAACGGTTCCTGTGTCTGCTAACAATTACGGTGTCCGCCCGTTGATACTCGTATATTTTGCCAAGCTATGGTTTCAGGAAGCTATGGTCTAAGTATCTCATTGATACCTAGATTTATACGAGCCAGCCACTATATTTTTTATTAATGTGATTATCCGGGGTAGATATAAAACATCCGGTGCAAGGTACACCACTTGTCATCATATACTTTGAATATTAGTCACGCGATCATCTAAATATACAAGATTTGTATTGGGTTTACGAAGACATGTAGAAGAAGAAACGTTGAATAATGTACTGTGAAATTCTGTATTATTATTAGAAGATGCTGCTTTAGTCGAAAGCAGAATGTCAACATCATAATAATGCAAACCTAAACTTTGTTCACTTCATTTTATTATTTATACTCTAATAATTTTACTTTTCTTTTGTTTAAATCTGTGATGAGATGCACAACTTGAAATGTTATAAGCCGTATTATTCATAAAGCTGCATGCTGCCGTTACAGTTAATGTTTTGGAATAAGAACGTGTCTCCACAAAAAGCTTGTCCAGGAGTAGCCTTGGACCGAAACTTTGACATAGCGTGGAACTTCACCCGCGTTGTCAGCTCATGTAGCCAACTTTACCCGGGTACTGCGCCCTTTTCTGAAGCGGAAACACAAGCTATCCGTGGTGTCTTTCAATATTATCACCATAAAATTGTTGCATATTTTAACGTAAATGGAGGTGGTTACAGTGAAAAAACTTTTAAGGTATGTATTTTTCGATATATCACATACCCTCACGTTTATGTATTGTTAGGCGTAAGGCGGAACACAAAGGGTTTTTTTTAATGATTGTTAGACTTTTAGTGGAGTCTGCTTTAAGTAACAATGTTAATATCTCCCCGTTACAAGATAATTCACACAGAAACACTATAATAATTCTTTCCGTGATTATAATAACCATTGTTTGATACCATCGAAAGAAGTTACGGATGTAGTTCGTAGGAATTTGAATCGAATTTCATGCAGAAGACTGGTAAGTGAATCACCGAGACCATTATATTTCTTTTAATTCGGTACTTAATAATCATGATAACATTGTGACCGAGTTATTTTTAACTGCCGTCCTGGCGCAGCAATTGAATTATTAGGTCTAATTTTACATATTCTATAGACAGAGATAAGAAAACAATATTTTGAAGGTACGTAAATTGTCCCAATTTCAAATGTAACCGGGTAACCTTTTTTTGGGAAGGGGTAGGGAAAACTTAAAAAAGATTCTCGGCCTCCAGTTATGTGAGTTTTTTCTCGAATGGGAAATGGCCACCAATAATTGGGAAAGGCTCCGGGAAAGGTCGCATCGTCATCAAGCCTCGCCGCCATTTTACCACATGCGGTGTATGGGATATCTTTCCCTATTCTATATAAGCTCGAGAATACAGGGCTGTTTCATGTATTGGCCTATGTCACATCTGAGAAGTGTATACAGATTATACTTATTAACATGAAAAATAGCGATTGAACATTTGAAAAAAATATCACCACAAGGGAGAAGCAGTTTTGTACCCTAAAGGATATACTGAACATCAAGAAGACGACGACGTGTACTTAGACTTAAAAGGAGAAATCGAGGAAGCAATTAGGAACGTGAGTCTTCGAGTTATGGCGGTGACAGTTGACACACTGCATAGCTGGTACGGAGCCATCAGTGGGAGTAGCGTCGACCATGCTGCTACGGTATGAGTTTTTGAATAGACATAGTTTTGTACTTGCTTCACTCAATTAAGATTATTATCCAATCAAATAATTATCTTCTATCTAAGTATCTATCATTATAAAGTTAGTATTTTTATTTTTGAAAATCAGTTAGTAGTAAAAAGTAGAAAACAGTGTTAATGTGCTGCTATTTTATGGTATGAGGGCGTGGTCCTACCTCGGTCGAGCTGACCCATTCATTCTGCAGCTAGAAACAAACTGCAGTGTAGCTTTACCACCCTTAAATTTATATACGGTACATATGTTTTATATACAAAAAATAAGGCCAATCAATGTTTTCCATAATAATGGCAGAATTTCGGAATTTGTTAATTAACATATAAAATAAATAAAAAAATTGAATAATTTCGAAACAAATATATAATTTCTTAAAAACAAAATGAATAAAAATAATAGTATTCCTTTTTTGAAATAAGTCGTCACACCATTGTTATTGACGGCGGAGTAACTAAAATATTTTTTTTAATTCAAAAGTTATTGAAAAGAAGAATTTATGATATTTTACAGCTTAGTGTCCATTTATGTACATGGCTATAGTACGCGTCAGTGCAGTTTTCTTGTTGTTTGGGACTGTGTCACACACTTTGTTCTCTCCTCTCAATCATTAATATCATCAACATGGTGTTGTCTCCTTTGTTGACATTTCTGTCTATGTTGAGCGACTTGGATCGAATTGGAGACAGCTATCTTTTTCTAAGACTGTCCAAAATGATGTTTACTCTTATCGTTGAATGAGTAGTGTCAGTCTAAGTGAAATAGATTAAATCACGAAAATTAACATGACGCCCGTAAAACGTTCTTTTGTCAAAATATTCAAAGATATTTCATTTTTATAACGTTAGGTGTAACAAACGAACTCACAGATTTTCTGATGGTAAATGATGATTGAGGCCCGTGACATCTATATTCATCATAAAAAAAGATTCAAAATGTTTTGTCACCTCTTTAGACTGAGACGGAATATCTCGTTACATGTAATTAGGTCCACGGAGCTCTAAAATCACTAAACGAAACTTAGCAGCTACTTTTTTTTTTAACTTATTCTGTTCGGCCGTGTTACTTCCTATGATAATTTTTCACCGTTGCATTTAGTGACATGCAGTTTGCCTCCCCACGGTCAGGCGTGTCATTCTATGTATCTCCAAGTTCTCTGTTTTCGGATAAACGATCCATTTCATTTACGATTTGAATTTAGAAATGTGATGTCTATTGTTACTTTTCATGGCAGTTAATGAATTTATTGACGACGGAGTCTAATGTTGACCATACTGATTTCAGGTGTTCGGTGTGCCTTTTGCCTTGGAATTTGTGATGCAGCCATATTCTCCACTGTTCAACTTCGAAACATTTCAACATGAAATAGTATATGACTCATTGCACGCAGTCTGGGGTAAAATTATCAACGCTGTGTGCAATTACATTGCCATAAGCTTGCGCCAGGCAGATTAAATATTGACATTAGGTACAATTATCAGTAATATATTATTAATATATTTACATATATTATAACCTTATTACATCTGGTTTTCTTTTTATGTCATCTCGTGTCAAGTTTCGCGTTTTATGAATGAGTGAAATTAGACAACTGGTTATCGAGAAAGAAGATTTTTTTTTTGTCTTCAAGAACTTGATTTTCACATCGATTTGTAGTAGAGAATCGATGTAGAATATGCAACATCTCTTGATCCTACGCGCTCATCGCAATGTCTCTTATATAATAAAAATAGTTCGAATCGACAAGACGAGACGATCGAAAGCCTGTTATTTGATAGAAAAATCAAAAATCTATCCAAATTTATTCCTTCTTTGAACTTATATCGGAATAGTTCGTTTCTAACTTATTGATACTATATAAGCTACTTTTCTTACATGCCTTACTTTCATAGTGGTGTCTTGGGTAAAATAAATTTAAAATATCCTGAACTCTCTTCAGAAACAAACTATTTAACTCAAAAATGTGACTATTCTCCTGACTCCCTAAATATTATCAACATTGGTGTAATTTATCTCCTTTAAAAGTATAATTAATAGAATAAGCTATTAATTACGTTACGAAAATCTAAAATCCATAATAAAAAGATCTTCCTTATCTTTTGTACTCTGCCTATCCAGCAAAAGGATATATACTCAAGTTTTAGTTCATCATTTTTTATTTTACTGTTTTGCCTCCGTAGCTATAAAATTTTGTGTATCCACAAAAAGAAATATATGCAAATCCCATATTTTTAAAACCTTAATTTTTTTATTATTTTCGTAAAAGAAAAGCTAATAATTTAGTATTTTTCAACACAAATATAAGTTTCTTACATATGAAATTGGCATTTTGTCAAACTGGACACTTTGAATTCAAATAATCTAGTGTTTGGTTAGGAATTCAAAATTCAAATGTATTTAAAATTTAGGCTTTTTCTTTGACATCCTTCTGTTTAAAAATGGAAAACTTGAAATATCGCGTTATTTACAAATATGAGTTCCACTGTGGCACCAGCGCGGCAGAAACAGCTCTAAGAATTAATGACGTGTATATAAGGAAGCTACTATGATGCAGAAAGTTTTGGCGATTTTGATCTCCAAAACAAACCCCACCGACGGTCGGAGACCCAAGTTGAAAAGGTAAAAGTGGAGTTGTCTCGAAATAAATTGGAAAAGCGAAAAGCTTGAGAAATGCGTACCGCATGAATTGAGTGAAGCACACTAACAAACATACATTGAGTGCTGCGTTACATTACTCAACCGTCACAATAACGAGGGAATTTTGAATCGTATCGTTACTTGTGATGAAAAATGGATACTGTACGATTATCGGGAACGCTTATCACAGTGGTTGAACCCAGGAGAATAGGTCAAATCCTGTGCCAAGCGAAAGTTGATTCAGAAAAAGGTACTGGTGAGTGTTTGGTGGACCAGTGCTGGTGTCATAGACTACAGCTTCCTTAGATTTGGCCAGACGATTACGGCAGATTTGTATTGTCAATAATTGCAAACCATGATGGAAAAGCTAGCCGAGATTGGTCAATGGCTCTAGCCCCCTGCTGCTTCATGACAACGCTAGACCCTATAGTTCACGACAGACGGTCACTAAATTGATTGATTCTCACTCCTAATTTTTTTTCAGCAATGGAATCAATGAACTACTTATAATGGCGAAATTGCGATGAAATGGCGATAATAATGGTACATAGTTCAATTGATTAAATATATCATAAAAAAACAGTTTTTTAGTTTTTCCATATAATATATCTTTATTCCATATATATATATGCTAATTTCATATTTAAGGACCTAATACTATTCTACAAACAGTCCTCAAATTAAAATTAGTAGCAAAACAGCCTATTCCTAATTTTTAACCCACGATAACATTTTATTTATTTCTCGGGTACACAAAAAATTAACAGGAAGGCAAAAAAGGAAAAATGAAAAAGAATATTGATATAATTCTCTTGCGGTCTCACGTTGAAGAAAACGCCGATACTTCTCGGTATGATTTATGAAATATCAAATCAAACAAAAAGACTATAAACATATGGAAATATGTTTTCTACATGGCTTCTTCCTATTTGATTAGGAGTGAAGAACTACTTGATTAGAACGCACTCCGGTTGGTGGAACCATATTTATTCAGAATGGCAGCGGAAAATAGGTTATCACTGCATTTATTCGTATGGTTACGTGCGGAACCGGAAAACCACTTACTGGTAACATAAAAATTAAAGGCATTTAGTTACTAACTGCTACAGTACTATTATTTTATGTATCATTTCATGTCAATCATATCATGTTTATAATGAATCTACATCCGGATTCCTTATCAAGGATGGATGTCGGTGTGAATTTTGTCACCTTTATCACGAAAAGAAAAGTAAAAAGGAAAACAATTAACAGGATTAATAAAAGGTTCGCATATTAGGAAAAATCACGGTTACACTTTCTCCTTTCTCACGTTACAAATGCGTCGTAGTGTAGTGTTTACTTTACAATTAAGAGAACCGAAATATTGTTTTGTATATTATACAATACGTTCCAAGACTGAATGGAACGAGACAATGAATTACAATAAAACGTAATGTGCAGTAAACTAACAAATTAATTCGAATCGTGTTTTCTCTTGTAAGTAAGGCAGTTAGGTGATTCACTGAGTATGTCAGCCATATTTTGTCGTCACTGGTTTGGCATATCAAATTAACTCTTAGAGAGAATAAAGAAAGTAAACGTTTAGTTCTTTTAAACGTTAGTTTGGTATTCTATTACTATCCCGATGGTAGAGAAATTTAGGGCAATGATTTAGTAGAACCAATTCGATTTATTAAGCATATTTTCTGTACAGTTTTTTCGTTGTAAGAAAACGAGTTATGAAAATTACTTAATTTTCATGATTTTGGAAAAGCCAATTACGGGTTTTCACGTCTCAAATTATGATTTGCGGACGCTATCTCTGTATAAATACGGAACTCGATTACGATTGATGTATTCGTGTTTGAGATAAAAGTTTGAATTTTAATACAGTTTTTGAAGCCCGATATAAATTCTAAAGAGATATTTTAGTTCACGTCTTATGAAGAGTTAATAAAAGATATCCATTGTACATGTATTTATTATGTATATAGAATCTCATACAACAATGGAAGAGACGGCGGAACAAAAGGGATCCGTTAATGTGTAGGCGGCCTCCGTCGACACAGCATCTCCATCAGTGTCACTCTGGTTCATTAAACCCAAACTGTTCTTGATTCTTCACATATATTGGTAGAGATGCTAAAAATATTTTTTTTTATTATTATAAAAAATATTATTATTTATTATATAATTATTTATTATAGCTTTTTCTGCTTGTGTTCATAATGAAAAAAATGTGACATGTAATTTATATTTTTTAACCGTCTCAAAATTTTGGGTTGATTTGCGCATTTTTTTATTTAGTGCTTAACTCGGGGCTGGAAAAGTTTCATTACTTTTGAGTCTTGTATTGTTCTAATGAGTTTTTCATACTATTGAAGCTAAACTAAAAAGCTTCAATACTATGAATATTTTTGTGACTGAAAATGGTCACCTTTTAAAATACGTAGTGAAGCAATAAAATTGTTAAAATAAACAAATAGCAACTTCACCGCAGTGGACATCAAGTCTATACGATTTCTAAACGTTTGAGTTCGTGGGTTGAAATCAATGTCAAATCAAGGCGTTTATAGTGCATTTTGATCGGAAAAGAGAGACAGACAGAAAAGATCGTTTTGTACATTTTTTAAAGGTATATTGGTGTAGTTTCGATGGTTTTTATGCAACAATATAATAGTTAGCTTAGTTTACACGTGTATAGTAAATTTGAAATATTGGTACGTGGCGTGGATTTTTGTTCCATGGAAAAAAGTATTAAAGTCTATCAATTTACTGAAATGAGAAATTTGACGATGACAATACCGAAGAAAAAGAAGCTAATGCTATTTTAAGTTGCAAAAAAATACCAATTATTTTGAGTATTGACATAATTAATAAAGAAAATAATAATATAAAATACTTTTTTGCCTTACTTGACTCCTTTCTATTAGGGAAGACTTAAATCAACAAAAATCGCTTTTAGTTTCATTTACACCATTTTACTTGATTAATAATGAAATATGATATCATCGTTTTTTAAAGAATTTTATACGTGTGTTAGATTAATGTAAATAAGTTAAAATGTTTCTGGTAGAAAAAAATAATTTCAATGAATTAATATATTATACAATTTGTATGAAACAATTAATTAACAATAATGTACAAATCTGTTTCAGAAGACAGTAATAGCTAGATCATGTTATTATTACATCTATCTTAATCGTCTATGTAAAACAATATAACTATTTTTTTAATAAAATCGAGTTCGGTCGTAAAATGTTTAATGCGTTAAGTTTTTAATTAAATTGGAATAATCATAATCTTATGGCAATCACGACAGTCCTAACTCGATATCGAGCTAATTAGGGTAACTGTACCGTTACGGTAATTTGGAGATTCCTTCGACGTGCGCAGGCGCATTCAGTGCGCAACACGGAGCGGTGCGAACGACCGCCCGTGCGTTTTATACGGATTAATAAATTATACTTGTTGTTTAAACACATAATTGTTTACTATTTTTATTATTTTATAATAGTGACTGTTCTGAAATGGTTGAGAAAATGACCAGGTTTATTTTTATGTTTGGTGAGTGATATTATTTATTTGAAATAGCTTAATGCAAAAATAATTTTAGATATGTATGTAAAGTTAAATAGGAATTAAATCAATGAGTTAAAACAACTCATATTTAAGGAAGAAATAATTTTATTTATTAACAAATAAATCTCATATTTATTACATAAAGTTCTACCTGTGGAGCATTTAATTACCTACTAATTAATTTATTAAAATTATGTCACTTAATTAATAATAACTTATTTTTCTTCTAACTTATCAAAAATAAAAATATTATGTTTTATTCACAAACAAAAATACTAATACTAAAACTTTGACGTCATTGTAAAATACTGACGTACGATACGACGTGTACACTTTTAACAAGAACGATATAATGACCTAAAATAATCTTATTGCAAATTATTCCGGCTACTGTTTCTACCAGTCAATATGCACAATGTCGAAGTTAGTTATAGAGAACATTTATTTAGATCTTAGTTCAAAAGTGTATTGAATCCAGTTCCGGCTGTCCCATATTAAGAGTTCTTGAACCAGGCTTTTCCACTTTCTCTCAAATAGTTTTGATGTCAGTCACAAAGTTTAATGGCCTACTTTTCAATAATATGTTTGTAAATATCACAATTTATACACAAATAATTTTTAATACATCAAACATTATGTCAAATATAACCAACACATTTTACTTTATTTTTAAATGTACCATTTACTTTATTGTCTTTTGAAAATCTTTTAAATTATAAAACGGTGGCATTTAACCTGAGCAAGAACGACGACTATACGAATTCTATAATACATTTAGTACATATAGTGTAGTTAAGTAAATTTTTCAACTTTAAACCTACGTTACATATAAATTTATGAATATACTTTAAATTTTTATAAAAATTGTCTGCGTAATTTTCTTAACAATTGCCATTCGGAATTACTTTAAATTTTACAAAAGTCTATATACGCATATCTCAATTTGTAAGTTAAACAGTAAACCGAAATCCGAACCGAATCTAAATCTAAACGAAATGGAGAAGAGATGGAGTTTATATGTAACAAAAAAGACCACAATGAACTTTTTGGATACTTGTGCATTGTTATTTGTATTGAGTTTACATATTATATGATGAAGTTTCGTTGTACAATTTATCAATGTATTATCATGGTTAAGCAAAATTTCATCGTTTCTGACCTAACCGTTGCATCTCTCCGCGAAATTCTAAACGAAATCTGTTCGATTTGCTACAGAATCAACGCAATGTTCTCTTTATTACTAGGATTCACAAACACAGTTAACATTCGATTTTAAGGGGTCTGCGATATTATCGCTTTGAAAAATTTATAAAAATCTTGAAATTTAAAAGCAAGGAGGGGTAAAACAAACATTAGTTGCGTTACATATTTTCATTACGTAAGAGTTAATAACAGAACAATAAACATTTTCTTGATACCTTATTGTATGATTGTTATAATAGATTTATAAGATATACCTATTGAACTGAATTAGTTTTACTCAAACAACTACGGAGGTGAACGATTTTTCCATTTTTTATTAAATTTATGATCTCTATGAATCATTCATTATTGAATATTGTTTGAATCTCTTACATCGAAGAGTTTAGTATTATAATTGATTTGGTCTCCACTAATTTTATTATTGTGCCACTTAATTATTGCATACATAAAGTTATAAAGATCATACGTTAGTAAAAATAATACAAAGGCATTCATGGATGTAGCAGAAGTCAAAGAAACTTGAGATCCCTCTATAGGTGACGTGGTGAATCATCTGAATCCTCTGGGATGACAACGAATCTTATATCATCTCATGTTATGCATGTCATATACTTGGCATTTTAAAATTGTTATCGATTCCGTTTCCCGATGTTGTCATTATCATTGAATATCATTACTAAATTTATTTGTAGGTTTTCTTAATTTAAATTGAGTAACTTAATAGATGTACATTTTTAATAACGGTAGAGTCAAGGTTTTATCGGGGTGGATCACGTCCTCACGTGATCAGCGTGAGATAGCAGCATGACGCTGCTGTGGTGAGTATACGGAACCAATAACGGGTCACAAGGCTTTCTATCTCCATCCTCGGGGGTGACAACTTGTGCAACTGGAATCTTTTTTGAGGATTTTATAAATGTCACGGGCCGCAGTTATCATAAACGATTAACTGGTAAAGTGTGCGATCGGTTTTCATCAGTAATATTATAAAAAAAAATATTTCTTTTATTATGTATCGTAGAGTTAACCGTATACTATGAACAATGCTCTATTATTTTCCTTAAAAACCTTATCGCAAGGTAGCAATCAGTTAGATTATTTACTACCTTAATGTTTTACTTACGCCAGGTGATTTATTACAAACGGTAGATTGGTCTATTAATATATTGCAAATAAAGATTTTATGTAGATTATTTTTTACGTAGATATCCGAGTGACAATTCAGCATACAGTTCATCCCATGGTGAGTTATTCCTGCGGCCTATGTAACCTATCACCTATCCTAGATAAACAAATAACATGTAGATGTATTGTAAAATTCTTATGTTACAACACATCTACACATCTTAACCTCAGTCCATGTTCCACCTGGGTATCCGTATGGATGTCTACTATTTAGTTATTATTACTATTTAGTATCAATTTCTTTTGTATTAAAAATAATAATATTAGGGCTGTCAGTTCACCTGATAGTAAGTGAAGGCTGTTCCCAGTAGCTACCAACGACTTCTTGAACATATTTTAATAAATATTCAAACTAATTCAATACCCTGTATCAGGTCTACAGCTCAGTAACCAAGACTATGGCATCTTGCTATGCTATCCCAAGTCATAAGGTCGGTACGGTCTTCGGTTTCTTTCTATTACTAGACGCAACACGACATCGCTAAGCTTTTATATTACACTGATATTCTGTGAAAGTGTAATACTGCCACGAGCGACTCAACCTATTTTTAGTAGAGCCACTACATAGGTGCTAAGTGGCTCTACCGTGAAAAAAGGTAATAATTTATGGGGTGTATTGTGACTGTATTAAATTTCGTATTATTTTACAATCAATTTTAATGTTGATACACTCCTATTCGGAAAGGAAACGTTTATAGTATATGCAAATATTCAGGCACTCGCAATTTCAAGTATAATTTGGATTAGGGATGGAAAAATTATAATATCAGTTAAAGACTCAAGTGCCATAATGATGTAGATATAGACATCCTTCTGAACAACATAGATCAAGCTGTATCTTCTGGTTATAACCAGACAACTTTAACTGCGTAGAATATTGCGAAGCCGTAAGCATTTGGCCAAACACAGGGGCTTTCAATCCTGGGACGTCCACTTTCCTAGTCCGATGTATATATAATGTGCAATAAGGTCGGAGAACGCTTCAAGGACGCTTTTTTTGTATATACATATCAAGATCCAAAAACCAATAATTTGTCATACGCAAATATTTCCATTCCTTCGATTGGGAATAGATACCCAAGATGCAACAGTCAGCCGTCAGAACGCCGTTGAAAGCAACGTCTAGATACGAAAACCACCAATTTTTGAGCAACTCAAGTGTTAGCTTCGACTAACAATCGAACCTAAAACACGCGGCTACAAAGATACCTACATTATAACGTTTTATAAACTATCGGTTCTTCATTTAATATTTATGCAGTATTCTTTAGATATTTTTACATCGTATTCTATCATCTGTCTGAGGTATAACGACAAGTAAAGCTTAATGATGTCACGAAGACTTTTTACTCATTAGCAATATATATTATAATTCTGTACAGATAGGAAGTTATGGTAGGAAAATATTTGCCCTGGTCAACATTGGCCACGAAGACATCATTTAAATTTAGTCTTCTTTTTATCTCCATAGCTTTAATTTATTAAAAATCAATTCATGTGAAATTCAATAACGAAGTCAAAGTATATTAAAACACCATGAATGAAAAATACTGGACGAATAATTGACAGAATTAAAATATGATTTTATTCCGAAAATAAAAAGTTATAATTTTCGTAGAAGAAATATATGATCAAAGAGGAGTCCCTTGTAATTTGGTTTTAATTTTCTTTTAGCGACCGGTGCAGCTAATTTCAATCGGAATATTCCTCCTTTATTAAATTAAAATTATCGGGGATTCATTCGCTCGATCAAAGGGCGGCGCTATTGACATCAATCGGTTGGAATTGGTCCAGAGCGAAGCCAAATCGGGCCGACGGGTCGAAAGAGAGCTCAATTACCCGAAGCCAGACAAACACCATAAATGTCGTCACAAATTAAAGAATCGCTCTAGGCAAATAATCTGCTAAGGAGAAAACGAGACAGCGAATTCATCTACATGAAATTTATTCTATTTATAGTTGCCTCTAATTTTTCGACTAAGAGAGTAGTAATGTTGCAGCAGTTATTTAAAACTTATTTATTTCGACGGTCACACCGAGGACCGTGGTATTTGATATCCAGATTTCCGTAACTAATGTATAAACATCGGACAGGATCGGCCTCACAATTACATCGTACGTCGACATAGTCTTGATAACACATCCTCGCACAAGAACACCAAAACCTACCGAGGATGATTGGTGGGGGTAAAAAACAAACACCAGCAATGAAACACAAAATCAAAAACAGCTGATGCTGTGATGCACTGCTACCGCGGAAATGATCACAGTGCCGTCAACGGCGGCACACCGCAAAAGGAGCGGTATTTTTGGCGGGATTGATTCTAGTTTTTGAGACAGTTTCACGCGTTCGTTCGTTGATCCGAGCATCAGCTGTTTTTGATTTTGTGTTTCATTGCTGGTAATGTATTTTTTATGAAACGTTCATCGTTTTCAATCGTTTCATTTAGCTGTACTAACATAATGGAGTGTAAATAATGCTAATAAAACGTTTTAAAAATATGTTTTTTTTAATCAGGATCGATTTTTTTTCCGTCCCATCATCAAAGGTGTCAATAGTACTATAATAGTAATAGTCTGTCTTCGTTTTCAGAAGCGGTCTCCTAATACCCTGTAATTAATATAAGTGGAAAGATATAAAAAAAATACAAATTAGATTATTTAAAAAACACCATTGTGATTTTTTCAGTTTATGGACACAATTTTTTTTCTTCATCTTATTTTCAAATATATGATTCCTTTTTAGGTATTCTGGGATTATGGACACAAGCGGGCTGTGGGGAAAGCTACAATAAATATGATAAGTACGTACATTCGTGTAACATTGTTAATGTTACATAGTTTTAACATTTATATAAAGATACATCTGCATTTATTTTATTTGACATCATCTTATTGCTATCATCTACGAGTACTTCCTAAAGTACATTGGTAAAGTCATAGTGCAGTTATGAATTATGTCGATCGAAGAGGTCGGTAGACCGGGATAGCCAGGCTGGAAGACCACGCTTTCTGAAATATCACCGTGTAATAGTAGTTTATCGCTGCATGGTTACGCTACTGGTAATGGTATTGGCTGATGGTATTCTTTACAGAGGATGAATATGGGAGTTCTGGCCCACTTACAATCAGGTAACCTGCACATCCGTTTGTCTTCGTAATATTATAAAAAATACCACGAGTGTCACTCAGAGTGTCGCTTAGAGTGATATAGGCAGAGATTAGATTTTTCCATATTCTACGACCTCCTATATACTACATTTTATTCACATATCTTGGAAATACCTTTATTTAGTGGGTACTGGTTACTGTGGTTACTGTATATAGTGTGAGAAAGATACTATTACAAAAACCATTTTCACAATTTAACAACTGACAACAGAATAGACCAAAGAAAATATATTTTACAATAATTATTTTTATTTTAATTATAATTTTTGGTTTATACTTTATAGATTTTATTTCCAGTTATACTCTCTTCCGACTGTATCCTATAGAAGACGCTCAATTTGAAACTATAAAACTATTAGATACGTCAGATAACCACATCGAGGTGCTAAAGAAAAGCCGTGGTTACAATGATAGTACAGATGTTCTTGTGCCTCCAGATCGTCTCCATAATTTTGAAGAGATTGCCAGATCAACTAAATTAAATTACGACATGAAAAAGAATTATGGCAGGTATGGTTTTATACATACAACACAAGTCTTTAAAAAGTGAAGAAGTAAGTCTACGCTGCAGTTTGTTTCTAGCTGCAGAATGAATGGGTCAGCTCGACCGGGGTGGGCCACTCCCTCACAGAGGACCAGCGTAAAATAGCAATATAACGCTGCTGTTTCGTCTGGTTTGTGTAGGGATCCGGAGACCTTTACTGCTGGTGACGAGGCATTCCATCTCAGTCCTCAATGGTAACAACGCATCAGATTCATTATTATGATTCTTTTTTTATTACATTGAGACTAACAAACAAGCACACAGTTCACCTGATGGTAAGTGACTCCTGCGGCCCATGACACCTTTATTCAACCTTGACAAGGAATTACTCTCAATGCGATAAAAAAACGCGCAATAGAATTGAAAACGTGAATATCCTGCATTCAGTGGTTAGTAATCTGAACCAATAACCAATGGGGAAGAAAGGTTCTTGAGTGGCAACCTTGTTGGCCGCATACCCCCCCACATAGACCGAGTAACGGTTGATGGCTCAACAATCAAGTATCTTTCTTCGTGGCAATATGTGGGGGAGATCAGCAGTGTGCTAGTGGTTGTCTTAGATGGTGATGATGATTTTAGACATTTGAATATATTTACCGTTTTACTTAAAACAATGGAGAAATTACAATGACTCAGGGCTTAATATTTCACAGATATGCCATATAATCGATGTTGTTGAGAAATGCGAAATGTTTCATGCTTAATAACTATTAACATGTGACATACGTAATTTCCATAAAACTCATTAGAGTTCAAACAAATAACCAGATTTAAAGATATTTTAATTTTATTTTGTATTTTGTAACTATAATTTTGGTAAAATAAAGATTATTCTTTTTTCTTGATATTAAAGATAAAATTCTGTTTTTATTAATATAGATTATTTTGTTTTTATTAAGATCATTCGAGTCAATTGGACGGGAACCGAGAAGAAGGGTTCTGCGAGGCTTCAATGTATACGAATATCATTCGTTTGGATCCGTTAGTATTATATAGTATATTACGCACTTATTTCTTTTACTGCCAACCATGATATGAAGTCTTTATAATAGACATATATATATTATTATACTATATTACACTCCTACACATGGTCGAGCTACGGTGCATCTAAAACCTAGACTCGTCTGCAATAGGAGAATGCTGCTGCTGCTGCTATTTATATCGAACATAGATGTCAGGTAATCCCATTACTAGTTATGAGGAAGGAATTTCGTCCTATGTGGATACAATATTTTTCTTCTTTTCTTTTAGAGGGATGAATATCTATACCCATGTAGATGTTGCATAGCTGCAGGGATCACTCTATGTCGCTTTACCACCCTAACTCCTAAAATAATAACGTCAATATTGATAAAATAATATGTACGGCAAGTTGTCTAGCGAGAGTGTTATGGAACTATAATTCGGTTACGACTTAAAAAATTTAAAAATGTTACTCTGGATTTCACTTATTAATATTGTAGCGTAGATCACAACAAAACATTTATAATTGTCGGTACTGTAATTCATACGTGTGTATATTTAATGTGAAAACCTACTTCGATAATCCCTGGAACTGATCTTTTGTTATACCTGTATTATAACTGTCATGGACATTTGAATTAAGTATTCAAAAAATTTTAAACATCTGCGGCATTCTCATCGCAATTTTCTTTTTGTTTAAATAAACCTTTAGAAACTACGGAAGTGGAAATGGTGATTGGGACACTTAGTTATAACTATTGAGTTTGACAAACTAAATTTAAATACATTTAGGTCGACGAAGAAAGTATTTACATTTCATTGAAAATGAAATGCCTCAAGTTTTTATACTCAAGTAGGATGTTATATACTCACATAATCGTACGAATAGTTTTTTTTTAATTATTTGGAAAGTAATTTAAGTACTTTTCACATAATTAAAAAAATATATATATAGCAAGAATAATTGCAAATACCAATAATTCATTAATATTAATAATTCTCCAAATTTCCTGTTGTTGAGTCAACAATATGGATTAAATATTATTACTATTTGTTAATCGATAGTTTATACAAGATTTTCAGTGGACAAACATTTTTCTTGATTGATGAACATTCTATGAAATCTAATAATATCTATTACATAAACTATAGCCTCGAGAAAATTATTTCAGATACAAGAGTTCATCGAGACCATGGCAAACAAGCATCCGGAGTTGGTCAAGTTACAGTCTTTAGGGTTAAGTTATCAAGGTCGAAAAATGAAACTTGTTAAAATATCACAGAACCACAACGCAGGAAACCCGATCATATTCGTAGATGCAGGTTGGTTATCAGTAAGAAAAAAAAATTATGAATATCATAAAGTCATATCATATTTTTTGATTTGATTTTCTTAACCTTCAGTAACAATTAATTTTGGTTACACGGTAATTTTTAGTTTAATTTAAAGTTTTAGTAAATTATTTTACTATGCGGAACCGAAAACAAAATATACAATAATAACAAAAAAATGGATACGATATTTTATTACAATAAGCATCTAAGATCGGCTCGACTAAAACAGAATAAAAATATAAAAGCATTAAAAATTTTGAACTGGTTACATATGCCAGGAATCCACGCGCGCGAGTGGGTAGCGCCTGCGATGGCGCTGTACCTCATCCAGCGTCTGGTCATGGACCCCGAGGCGAGGAAGACTGACCTGCGCGGCGTGGACTGGTACATCCTGCCGGTCGTCAACCCTGACGGGTATGAGTATACCCGTGCCGGTAAAGCTGTGAGTACAATCGATCGTTTGTCGATTCTTTGCGATTTCTTTTTCTTTGCGCTGCGTCATATGGTCGATATATACAATCAACATAAATGCAAAATTTCAACAAGCTTTTTATTTTAAAATTTTAAACCGTATATGAAAGTCTATTTATAATATTATATTTTAATAGTGGTAGAGTCACTCTATAGCTTTAGACTAGTTGTAGCACGAATGGTCGAATGGAGAATGGCAAATCTTTCACGGAATACCTACGTAAAATGATAGCTTAACGACTTTTTTTTTATTTTATTGTACTGGGGGTATTGTATTGACAAACGAGCACAAGGATCACTTGATAGTAAGTGGCCCATGAAATGTACATTCAACTTCGAAAAGGAATCATAATGCGGACGTATGTACCCCAAAAGTGAAGACTAAAATGGAATGACTCGTAACCTGTAATAAATGATATTCGGGTCCCTACACACACTACAAGAAACACAGCAACATTATGCTGCTATTTTACGCTGATATTCTGTGACAGCATGGTCCTACCCCGTTTGAGCCGACCCATCTGGTGTAGCTAGAAATAAACCGCAGTGTGGTTCTACCACTGTTATATACTTTTTACTCAAACAGAACAATATACTGTATTTCAACTGTTGTCTCTAATAAATAAGTCAGTAGATGGCATTTTTTTTAGTTCTCAGGGCTAACTAATATAGTAATGATAAATTTAATTGCTTATTGAGAATAAATGCGGGTGTTTTGTACCGCAGTAATCCTATAAACCAATTGTGTGTTTGTTTGTCAGTCTAACCTTAAAAATTATAATTAATTGTTGAATAAAACTGACCTTTAGTTTTATTTAAAAAATAAAGAAATAAATAACTTTAAAAAGATGTTATAAAATCAGAGATTCAATACCTACAAGCAATAATAGTTTAGAACCTGTTTCTATTATTCGATATAATAAGGAACCCTAGTTTTAATATTCGTAGAACATGTCAAAATAGTCATCAGACATAAGATTTCTCTAGAAGTATTGTTTTATATTTTTTTTGAAAACAACTTTATTTGCGAAAGGTAGATGAACATTATTTTCTATCATCGAAACTCGGTTACTAACTAAAGATGACAAAGAGGACTTTATATCGGCACAATTAGGTTAATAATTCTATTAAATATTCAATGTATGCAGTTACAACTAAGTTTTTACCTTCTCTAATTCCAACACTAATTTTAATAATAATTAACAATTTTTGCTTATAACTAACCTTCAATATCTTGTAGTACCGCATGTGGAGGAAAACTCGTTCAAAAAGCGCATTCGCCGAGTGTTACGGAGTGGACGGAAACCGGAATTACGGATTCTATTGGGCGGTTAGCGGAGTGTCAAAGAACCCTTGCGATATGGAGACGTACGCTGGTCACAAACCTTTCTCAGAGCCAGAGACGCAAATGGTGAGAGATGTAATGCTTGCTTATGCGGATCGTATGAAGTTGTACGTATCTTTACACGCTTATGGCCAATACTTGGTGTATCCCTGGGGTTACACTGCCGATTACTTGCCCAAGCAATGGAAGAAGTTAGATGCGCTGGCAAGAAACGTGTCAAGTGCTGTCCAAAGAGCCGGCGGAAGACCATTTAGGGTGATGAGTGCTGGACAATGGTATCCCGCAGCTGGAGGAAGCGATGACTTTGCTTTCGGAGCTGTGCATGTTCCTTACTCATATACAATGGAATTGACAGATGGCTACGAATTCCTCTTCCCAGAAAATCATTTGCGCACCGTACTTCCACAGTTCTATGAAGGGTTTAGAGTCTTCGCTTCCCAGATAAGGGATGAGTTCTATACAAGAAGATCTGACGTGACACAACGCCGTAAAGACTGATATGTAATACTTTCTGCATTTGTAGTTTCTAAAATAAAACCGGGAAACATTTATTGAGTTTTATTTAAAATTTTATTACTTTTTTTACAACGTAAGTGATATTGCTTTGTAGATTTATTTCGATTCAATCATAGCAATTTTAGGTTTCTGCAAAGGATTCATAGTAAATATGAAAAGGATGAAAAACATCTCGTTTATAATCTTTTCTTATTTAGCGGGTAAGTTATTATCCAAATATATGGTACACGGTATTTCCGTAATATAATAATTAAAAAATAATATAATAAATAATATATCTAATCTAATCTATATAATATGTATACATATATCTATAATAATTGACTGTTTCTATTTTATTTTAGTGTGCGTTCATGTTGTTGTCGTTCTGTATTGTGGGTAAGTTTTTTCATAATTATATTGGTGTTTGTTATTATTTCGTGTTCTCTACTGAAAAATATATATATGTATATATATATATATATATATATATATATATATATATATATATATATTTATATATAACTAGTCTGGCCATAATTACTGTTGCATAAATACTTTTTTTATTTCAACTTTTTAATTATTTTGAATTTGGAAGACGTATATTTTTTTAAATGCTTCCGATTTTGCGCTATTTCACATATTTTTTCGTGTTCATTATCAAATTACAATATGGAATGGGGTGTTAAAGAAAATAGGATTGCAGTGATCGCCTCGCACAAAGTGGATATGGAGCCGTCGGTCATATTCCAGACACTTCAAAAGCTTGCCGTATGTTCGTATATCGTACTATCACCAGATACAACAACACTTCCTCTGTCGAAACCAGAAAAGATCGGGGCGGCCGCGTGCTGTAAGAACTACAAAGGCTGTTAATGCTGTTAAAGCCAGAATTCGTTGAAACCCCGTTAGAGAGCAAAAAATCGTATCGTGAGAAATGAAGATTCCCGCTAGGACTCTGTCGCGTAGTATAAAACAAAACCTGAATGAAGCTCGGTGCTTATCAACGATATACAGGACATGCCCTAAATCAATCTTTACAATTAAAGAGAGTGGATCGATCAAAACGCCTTCTGTCGCAATACGCAGGTGAAAGGCACAGCAATATCCTCTTTACAGAAGAAAAAAAAATCACGATTGAAGAACACTACAATAAAAAAAATTATAAAGTGTACGCTCACAGTTCTAAAGAAGCTGCACTGCGTCAGTGATGGTTTGATGGTGTCTTATCAAGGAGTCACAAAAATACATTTTTGTGAAAAAGGAGTGAAAACTTCAGCCAAAGTGATTCAAGATACAGTCTTGGATCATGTTGTGAAACCTCTCAGCAATACACTTTTTAAAAATATATATGTATATATATATATATTTATATATATATATATACCTGGTCCAGCCATAAGTTCTATTATATGAAAATGGATTTTTAATAGTATATATATATATATATTTATATATATATATATATATATATATATATATATATATATATATATATATATAATGTGTGGTAATAAAACCAGCTGTTCCAGTACAAAAAGGTCGCCTGTTCTACACTATTTATGCTCGTCACGTTGTGTTTACCTTTAGATTTTTCACCAACGTCGATCGTATATTTACAGGAAGTAATAGGAATAGATTATTCTCACTGACGCCTATATTGCTAAAATTTTAGTAGTATTTATTTTCATTGATTATATATTGTTTATTATGTAGATGTAAGGATATGAATCCCTGTTATTCACGTATGCTAAATGCCTTACTTAATGATAATGAAGAAGCGTGTATTGAAAATGCTGAAATTGGCACCACTTCCGTAAGTAACCTTTTTTTTATTGTTTTTTTAAAGATGAAGTGGCATACATCGCCACCCATGAACACCGCAACACCACAGGACCTGTTGTTGCATTACCTTTTAGGAAGAAGGCTCTTTTCTTAAACGCCCTTACGTCTCGGAAATACCGCTGGTAACAGCTCATTCTGCAAAATAATTTATTTTTCGCATCTTCTCAACTTAATGGTATTTTCAGTTTTGAAAGCGTTATGATGTTTTCAGTTTTGATCACACGGCTTGAAGTGTGTTAATACTTCATTCAATATTACACTTGTAATAAGAAAATAATGTAAGAGAACCTGCTGCTAATTGAATTCTTTGATAAGGAATCATAATATAGACTAAGATGGAAAGCCTGGTAAAATCTGATGACTATGAAACGCATAAGGAGTCCCCTGCGTTTTACCAAGTATTGTTTACTCTCCATAGTATAAAAAAATTACTGTATTCTGTGAGATGTTCTGCGGTTTACCAACTTTAGCTATTATATTTTATATCTTATTTTAATTTATTATTGATTTATATGTAATGGTAAAAAAGTTGTGATTGTCCTAGTTTTGCTTTATCTTTGATCTTGTAGTGTACGCTTTGAAATTCATGTAAATCAACAACCTTTAAAGATAATGAAGTTAGTCCACGCTGCAGCTATAATTTGGCTAAAGCATAAATGTATCAATTTTACTAATCAACCTCTTATCTTGCGTTATCTTATTGTAGGGGCCGCGACTGTAAATCGCGATAGCTCTTCGACTTCGATTGATGTTTGTGCAAACCCCCTCCTGTTTCCACTTATTGATTTCCAATGTCAATCTCACCAGTAAGGCTAGGCCTCCTAATTGTAAGTGCATATAATCTACTGGTCTCGGGTAGCCTATCCCTAAAAGATTCCACCTTTTTTTGGCAACAACGTTGCGTTGTTGAGTATGTGGTTCTTTGTTTCAATGTCCTTTTCGCAGCATCTGCTTACCGGGTTATCTATAAGAGTATTTTCTTCAACATGTGATTCGTGCTAGTGTCCTGTAAACGCTCCTAGAATACGTCTATATTTCCTGCCTCTTATTCTATTATATTTATTAGTATTTATAAGTCTACAATTAAATACTTGTACTTGCCTCGCCAATGATGAAAACGCAGGACACTCCGCTCAGCGCCTACAAAGCGAAGACGTTGGCCTTGTATGCTCTCTAGGGAAGTGGGTTGTAGAATAACAGGATATCGCTGCCATATTACGTATGGCAAGAAAAACGGAGACTCAATGGCTATTCTGGCTCAAGGATGCTAAAACAGATCTTTATTTTTGTAAGGGACAGTCGTAACAAACTAAATACCTAAGGAATCATAGGGCTAAATAAACTCAATGGTGTTTTGTCATTCTAACTGTAATAAAAATACTATGTTATTTACAATGTAACATAGTTTTTGAAATTTCAGTGTTTTTAGAAACGAATGATCTATTTATTACTTGTTTAAAACAATAATAAATTAACAGTTATTTAAATTGATTTTCTAAAAAGTATTATAGTTTTATATTTCTAGTAAAGTACAGAGATAATTACAAAATAAATAAATATTTATTCTATATTATTAATTGGTTTGTCCTTTGTGAGTGATCCGTTATAATACTAAAGTAATAAATTTTCTAGAAAATTTCAGAGTGTGTGAGATACATACATAGATACATAAATTACCTTCTGAAAGTGAACCATTACAAACGCATCGTCTAGAATTTTCAAAATCGTCTTTAATATGCTTATACAATGTGATGAAATAAGATTAAATATTAAAGACTCTTCATGACGCCATACTTAACTAACGTGTAATGAACTATCGATGTGGAGATCAAAATCATCGATAACTTTTTATGGTTTAAGTGAATTCACTGTAATATATTCAATAATATAATTGCAGATAACGATATTCCTAAAGGCTCTTGAAAGATTCTGCGGACGATTTGTTAATATTAGTAATGACAGTTTAACATATCAAAGTCGAAATTTATATGAGGTTAGTGTTAAATCTTTTATTTTTTTGTAAGATAAATTAAATCATTTAAAAGAATAAAATATTTATTACGTTTATACAAGTATATTTTTCATAAACAGGTGTTACTTAAACATCCTAAAGATAATTCTACATTTAGAAATAGCAGGCCAGTGATAATATTAGAAGCAGGGCAAGAAGCAGGACGGGAACCTGTAATTTTTGCATTGTTCATTATAGAACAGTTAGTTGCTTGCAAAGAAAATCTTAATATGTTGAAAAACGCGCGATGGGTTATACTCCCAAGTACAAATCCAGATGGACGAGAATATTCCAGATATGTAAGTTAATTTTTATTTATAAAATCTATTTTTAAGCAGTTAATATCAGTCAATTATCATTATTTTCTTTTGTATTATTATTATATATTTTTTCAGAATAAGACACCGTGGAGGAAGAACTTAAGGTTATCTGATGATAAAAGTATAGGAGTAGACATAAGTCGAAACTTCGATGATGCATTTAGCGACTGCGGTAGAACGCTAAACGGGTTTGCTTCTGAATACCCTGGTAAAAAAGCAAATTCGGAAAATGAGACCATTTTCATAACACAAGTATTGAACAAATATAAAACGAGATTACGGGCGTATGTGTCGATCAGACGCGATGGACACGCACTTTTGTATCCTTTCGCGAGTACCAACAACAGTAATATAGATACGGACAAGCTAAGAAATAAAGCCGCCGATATCGTCTCCAAAATAAACCATAAATCCGGTTTTCTTGAGCATTTAGTAAATTCTAGCATATTTGAAATGAATAGAAAGCCGCGTTGCGGAAATAGTGTGGACTTCGTGTATACCAAGTACAACCAGCCCTATGCATACGAAATGAGAGTATTTCTCGAAACTGATACACGCATTATAGCCAAATTTCAAACATTACCTCGCGGTTACGAAACGACACTTAGACATGGTTATTTCGGTATGATAAAAGAATTGTACAGCGCTGTCATTAGTGAACATAAAAACAAAACGGCAAACAAACGACTTATTTAGAAATAGTTTTAAGAAGTGTTCTCTTTCCCTCATACGGATTTTACATTAAGGCAGGTTAATGGGCGTTCATAGCGTATCAGGACGTTGGTATTTACCACGCAATAAGAGCCATGGGAACTAAATTGGAAGCAAGGTATGAAAATAAAGAATGAAAATCTGCAACTGGGTCAAAATTATGTACATATTGGAGCGGTATCTATTACAATACAATATTTATTTAGTACATAATGGTGTATCTATGTTAGAGGAGTCACTTTTCCACTTTTCAGTAGGATGTCGGTCATGCGCGCTGGGTTTGGTATATCGCGCTTGCGCTAGGGGTGGGGCCCATGGCTGTTCAGCCCGCTAACACTTTGTAGTCGGCCGCGTCAGCGGTACCGCGCGCTCCGAAGCCTCTCTCATCATTCGGTCTTCAGATCTTCACGAGAGCCGTCGCTCGCGTTAAATTCGCAATATTAATTTTTCTGAGTTATTTTACATCCAACATTTAATTTTGATTTTATTATTTTGTAGTGCCTTTCAATCCTTTCTATTTTTTTTTAAATTAAATTATAAGTTTAGAATTATAATAATTTTGAATTTAAATAGTTTTTCCCTGTTTTTAATTTTTGTGTTTAAAATTTTTAAAAAATCGTCGGTGGCGGGCCCAATGACGTCGAAAGGTAAGTGCTGACTAACTTTCACTTTTCAGAAATTTCGAGTTCGTCCCGTCCTTAATGCTGTTTATCGAGCAGAATTAAAGTAGGCAACTTTTATTCTGATTGAATAAAAGTTGGTAACTTTGATTCTGCTTGATATACGGAAATGTTCCGTGGCGAGGGGCGGAAGGCGGTGCCGGCGGCAACAGGTTGCAACGACGGGCCCGGACGCTGGAACACGGAAACTCGTCTCCCGTCGCGTTCCTCTATTCTATTAACCGTTAATAAACAACCCAGATAGCAGCAGTTTGCTCTAATTATCCGCGAGGGAATTATCATATTAAATTTCTTACCATCTCCAGCGAAATACCCGCAAGAATATTATTTATATTACGTACAATAGGGAGTTAAAATAAATTGGATGCAATTTTTACCCGTCGAATGTAATAATTTTTCGTTAATCATTTGTTTTATACAATTATTTTTTATGAATAATAAATTGTTGAAAAGTATATATAAAAAATGTTTGCGGTATTAAGTAAAAGCAATATCGACTTTTAAATATAGTTAGATTCTCCTATATTACGATGGCTACCAATTTATAATTTAAATATTCTATATGCAAAATATCGGAAATAGGAGTTTTAATTCAAGATAATAAATGCCTTAAATATTAAGTTAAATGTTTTAAAATCAGACTAGAATACATGCTGAATACGTAAAAGAACATTTGATTAAAAATATATATTAAAATAACTAATAGCTTATTTAACTAAAATAAAAATATGTCACGTTATTTTTCTAAAGTCGGGCGCCATTAAGAGTAAAGCTTATGATGGTGTTATTGTTAGAACAAAATAAAATACCAAATTTTAAGTTAGACTGTTATTAGATAAAGGCAACGAACGAGACAAAACAATATATATATGTAATAATAATAATAATTAACAATTATATGAGTTATAATAGTTAAATTAAGATAAAAAAAATCAAATTAAATTGGTAATGCTGAAAATTACTATCTTTAACGTATTAAACTGGTACGGTAATCACCAATTCTAGTAACATGATTAATAAACAAATTTCTAATTAATTTGGTAATGGTGAAAATTACTATCTTTAACGTATTAAACTGGTACGGTAATCACCAATAAAATAGTAACATGATTAATAAACAAATTTCTAATTAATTTGGTAATGGTGAAAATTACTATCTTTAACGTATTAAACTGGTACGGTAATCACCAATTCTAGTAACATGATTAATAAACAAATTTCTAATTAATTTGGTAATGGTGAAAATTACTATCTTTAACGTATTAAACTGGTACGGTAATCACCAATTCTAGTAACATGATTAATAAACAAATTTCTAATTAATTTGGTAATGGTGAAAATTACTATCTTTAACGTATTAAACTGGTACGGTAATCACCAATTCTAGTAACATGATTAATAAACAAATTTCTAATTAATTTGGTAATGGTGAAAATTACTATCTTTAACGTATTAAACTGGTACGGTAATCACCAATTCTAGTAACATGATTATTAAAGCTACAAAGAAATTTCGAATGAAATTGGTAATGCTAAAATTACTATACTTAACGTATTAACCGTGTACGGTAATCAATAATTTTAGTAACATGATTAATAAACAAATTTCTAATTAATTTGGTAATGGTGAAAATTACTATCTTTAACGTATTAACCGTGTACGGTAATCAATAATTTTAGTAACATGATTATTAAAGTTAAAAAGAATTTTGAAATGAAATTGGTAATGCTGAAAATTATTATCTTTAACGTATTAACCGTGTATGGTAATCAATAATTTTAGTAACATGATTATTAAAGCTACAAAGAAATTTCTTGTTCGAAATGAGGTTAGTAATGAAATTAAGCGGATGAATTTTCTTTTGATAGAAACACTATACACTCAAATCATAATGTACGTCAACTAAAATAAAAAATATGTCACGTTATTTTTTCTAAAGTCGGGCGCCATTAAGAGTAAAGCTTATGATGGTGTTATTGTTAGAACAAAATAAAATACCAAATTTTAAGTTAGACTGTTATTAGATAAAGGCAACGAACGAGACAAAAACTATAAATGAAAAACTGTATATAATTAATTAACAATATATATATGTAATAATAATAATAATTAACAAATTATATGAGTTATAATAGTTAAATTAAGATAATAAAAATCAAATTAAATTGGTAATGCTGAAAATTACTATCTTTAACGTATTAAACTGGTACGGTAATCACCAATAAAATAGTAACATGATTAATAAACAAATTTCTAATTAATTTGGTAATGGTGAAAATTAGTATCTTGTATGTATTTAACTGGTACGATAATCACAAAGTTTAGTAATATGATTATAAAGCTGAAAAGAAATTTCAAATGAAATTGGTAATGCTGAAAATTATTATCTTTAACGTATTAACCGTGTATGGTAATCAATAATTTTAGTAACATGATTATTAAAGCTACAAAGAAATTTCGAATGAAATTGGTAATGCTAAAAATTACTATACTTAACGTATTAACCTGGTACGGTAGTCACCAATTTTAGTAACATGATTATTAAAGTTAAAAAGAATTTTGAAATGAAATTGGTAATGTTGAAATTATTATATGTAACGTAACGTGGTAAGGTAGTCACAAATTTGAGTAAATTAATGAGGGTGGTGATAAATCACAACTTCAACCTGAATATTGCTGAGTTGTTTCTATTATAATATCGTAAATGTAGTTGGAAGAGCAAATGTACTAATTCGCTGTTCCGACATTATCGATTCCCACGGAAGACTTAACAAAATTTTCGTTTGTAAGAAAGGTTCGCATGTAGTGTCATAGACACTGGAAGGAGTCAAGTAACCTTTTTTTTCTATATAAATTTAATTTATCCGCCCATTTAACATTTTCGAGTAAAAGTAAATTTGCAAAACGACACCGGCTCATAACTGTAGCTTATACTCGGTTTATTACAATTTATCCCGGTTTATTATATTTAAAAAAAGACGAGTCTGATGTTTAATTTATTAAAAATAAGGATCATATTAATGATATTTTTATAGAATAGAACCGTGGTAACTCATCAGGGCTTGCTTTTATTTTCACGGTACGCGTGCAAAGACTGGAATCGTAAATCGCAAGTTTTTGTACTAATTTACCACGTGCTCGGCGGTGAAAGAAAACGTCGTGAGATACGGCGAGAAAAGCATGTCCAAGACAAAATAAAATAAATGCTTCGAAAGACATGTGCAGTCCATCGCCCATCCACAATAGAGCCGCGAGGCGGACAATACTCACACAGTGTATGAGTATACTTCGCTCTAAGAGGAGGCTTAAACCATAGCTTAGTTTTTTTAAATTTTTATACAATATAATGATAAAAATGTTGTAGTTGGTAATATATTATTATATTGCATTGTTTTAATTGGTACGAAAAACTGATTGAAATCTTCATAGGTGGACAATTGTTCAGCGGTTTGAGTAAAAGAGAGAAAGAGGTTCAGAGTTGATATATTAAAACGACATTTAAATATTAGTTTTGAAGTTCACATCAAAAATTACGTTTTTGTTTTTTTGTTCATTATTTAACATCTTTCCATCTTGCCTTATCCGCCTATCACTGGATTCGCTAGAACAAAGAGATGTCTGTACTTCGTGTGAGGTAAATTGTAACTAAACACGCCGCATGGCCCAAAGTACCATCATCTTCTTCCCAATCTTAATACTTATCATGAAATTGGGTGAATTAGCTACAGTTGCCACAATTAAGTAACATTTACCTATCACTGGGCCTTACCGCAGCAGAATCGCGGTAGCTGTATCTGGGCGACTGTTTTAATCATCATGCTACGCTTAACCTCCTTAATTCCATCCCTGGTGCCGGTATTAATGCAATTGTTAATTATTACATGGGTAACGTGAAAACCTGAAGTCCCCCAATTACAAAGTCGCTCTAGATCAATCTCTGTCCAGTAGTGAGTCCTCCTCCAATCTATTTCATCCTACGGCTGCTGTAGTCTACCCACAGTCTATGCACAACTGAACTACTAGTATCGATCACCTACTGATAGACTCAGTAATCTATGGCATCCGCGGCCCTCTCGGCGCAGAACGATGGAATATGGAATCACTGGTAGCTTTTCTTCGAGAAACCCCGCCCCGCCCATTCCTCCTGTCCAGGCTCCGCCTTAGTTTGGGGTTCCATTTAGCAGAGTTGGTGGATTTCCACCTGGGTCCACCAACTGTATTTTATGGCCAACGATAGGGGGTCTATTGTCCATGCTAATACTGATACCACGCGATTAATTCAACCTTCTAATTTAACATCTTCTATCTTGTCTGTGGAATAATTCCCAATCTTATTGATGAATGGATCACTTAGTTAAGTCCACGCTGTTCTTGTAATTAGACTTATTTTTTTACTTATTTTTTCTAAATATCGTTTACCAAACTATGGAAATATATTTTTTAGACTTTGCTAATATCTCACTATTGCTTTGTCTTTCGGTTGGTGGGTAAGTGAGGTAGTAAGCACTATCCATATCTCATTTGGAGATTTTTCAATTCAATTCAACTCAATTCATTTATTATTTTACGTTAGAATCTGACATTAGCAATTTATCACCTCAACACCTTATAGAATACCAGCGTGAAATAGCAGCATAACGTTGTTCTGTGTGTGGTGAGTGTAGGGATCCGGAGATTATAATTATTATATCTACTACAGCTAACGATATATTACATCTCAGTTCTTACGGACGACAACGCATTCGCATCTTAAATCTTTGTTGAAGATGGATCATCACTTATCATCACGTGATCTGTACCCTCGTTGTCTGGCGTAATATTATATAAAGAACAACTTATTAGTACAACTTTCTAACAAATTTTGTCATATTAAGTTTTTTTTTCATGGCCCAGCCATTTACAGCTTTTACAGCTTCACAGGGTTGAAAGGTCGCTTAGGTCACTTTTATTTATGGGTAAACAGCGTAAGGGTTCTCGAGAGGGGGCATGGACCGTTACCTTGCGCGTGAAAGCAACCGACTCGTGCCCGAGAGGACCAAATCTCGGTACGATTAGTTGCTTCTAACGGATTAAGATGTTAAGAATTCGATCTAGGAACCGTATGCCAGTATAACCGTATAGCAATTTTACACAAATTTATTTATTTATACACAATAAATCCAGAGTACTGTATTATATATATATATATATATATATATATATATATATATATATATATATATATATATATACATATACATATATCCAGTCCAGGCGTTAGCTTTATATATAATATAATACTATATTACTCCAAGTTAAGAAAGTAACATTAATGCAAACAATACATTACACATTGTAATACAAAATGTAATATATGTGGACTGTATCGGACACTAAATTCCTGGCAATGAGGTATTGCATCTCATCGTGTGCACATGAAGCTACACATCCATCTCAAGGTTGATTATGGATGTGGAACTTGAACTTTAAAAACTTGTTAAGATTTGAAACGCTTATGGGCCGCGTAACTTATCATCCACATGCGTCGAAGCATCAATCAGCTTAGGCTCCATACCCTGCGAAACTTTAGGTCATACGTGCGAATACGATATTTGATCATTATCGTGAACCATCTCATAGTACGAGCATTTTAAATTTAGTTGGAGTGGTTCACCGAAATGTTAGATATAGTTAAATTCGATAGCACTACTAACATTAAAAGATAAACGACGAAAGTTACTTCGTTAGGCAAGGCTAAATAAATAAATATATGTATCGTCATAATTTTAGTATCGTTAAAACAAGCGTCTATAACCTAATGGTTAAGGGTACGATCTGCGAAACTTAACGTAGTAGGTTTGAATCCACCCTTCGGCTATTAATGTACCATATCTCCTAACACAAATTAGTAATATAAAAATAGCGTTCTCTATTACGGGATCGTCATAGGAAATGAACAATGAACTGATTTTCCTCGACCGTCTATATTTCCGAATCCACGATCAATTTTCTATTGAACGTAAGAATATGCATAGTCCTCTGGTGCGGGGGTATTAAAATTTCCAAACGCTCAAACTTATTTCCTTTTAGCGTTCATTACGGAAACTTGGTGGAAATTCATACAAGTTCAAGTTCTAATGAACACCAGTCGGCGAAGTTGGTCGGCGATGTAGCGATCGCTTGTGGTTCCCACACGACACCTTTTTGCGGGTATAAATGCCGTAAAACGACGAGCTTCGTTTCCCAAATTAATTGGGAACTACGTTCAGGTATTGATTACGTTTACGGGACAGCCGATCCGCAGCTAAGTGCCGTTCATATCATGTGACGCGTAAATTTTGCTTAATTAAGGGTAGGAGAAGTTTTGTTCGAGTACTGATTTGGATTATTTCGTTTCTTTGTTAATAACTTAGTAACTTCTTCATTTTTGACGAATTCATCTCTTTTAAATTATTTTACTAAAATATTTTAAAATAATAGAAAATCATATTAAAAATAAAATAAAATAACAAACTATGCACGAAGATCCCACAGCTGAGCATTGAACTCTTCTCTGGAGAGGGTGTTAGAGCATAGTCTGATACGCGTCTACAAATATATTTTTTTTAAAAAAATTTTTAGGTATGTTGTTTTCCTCGCCATGTTTTACTTCACAACCAATTACGTCATAAATGAGCGGGAATCGAACTCTGCTCACCGTGAATTAAAAGAGAGCGCTTAGACACTGAACTAACACGACTCTTAGCTTAAAAAAAAACTTAGTAGTAGATTAATATTTTTACATGTAACTTACTATTGGGGTATTGTCCACTTATATGCGGTAATTAATTCAAGTTGAAAACTCATGTTTTTCTTTCTTTTACAATTTATTTTTGAATGGTAGACATATGTACTCGGATCCGAAGGATCTGAGATAGAAAATGATATACTCCTATAAGTCATTGGTAGAAAAATTATGGCTCTAAAAATATTGGTAGTAACTACAATTTATGACAAAGTGTCGTGTCGTATATTCCTGAAGTTCTATGTGTTAAGATATTCTTTTCACTTAACTCCTAACTTAATAGTATTTGACCCGAAAATTATAAAAATTACCGGTTCTATGCGTAAACGCTAGAATTCTTATAAGAGTTCATTGTTATCTATGTTATTACCTCCCCACCTACAATAAATTGGTACGAAATCCCCGAGACACGAGACAATAAGAAACGGTAAGATTCTGCGGTGGTAGACATTAGCCCTGTTGTTATTCTAAGTGGATTAAGGCCAACGCATTTCAGATCTGGTTAAGCTTGAATCCAACATTAAGTCTGACAGAGAGCTTACTCGTGGTTGCAACCCCCCCACCCCCTCTTCCCCACCCTCCACCAAATTATACCACCCCAATTCTTTTAACTTAAAACACGTAAAGTTGAGATTGAATAAGATATTATTTGGCAATTTAGCGTGGGAGCAATATAGGGGTAATAAAGTTGTGAGTGAAATTGTATTGTATCGAATCGATTAATTTCTCGTGGCCCGTGGAAATATCGGTGACGCCCTACGTGCAAACATAAGTTTCACCACGGGGGCGCGTTCCGATAAACTCATTAGATAAATGAAAGAGTTTACATAACACGATGATCGGCGATGTCGGGTCGGGCCGGCTCGCTATGATTGATTGACTTGCGGAGTGAGGAAACAAGCTAACTTATATATAAACCAAGAAACATCGAAACGTGTCGGCATCAATTTACCCATTTATTCACTTATGTTGAGTGTGTGTTTGAGGAGCGGTGTGATACGGGGCGCACTCGTATTACGATCGCGGGGTGTAATGTTATACGTTAGTGTCGTGTCGGTTACAGCTTTATGATAATAAAAATCACAAAATGACATAATTTTGTTTTTGATATTTTAAAAGTTAATTTATAATTCATTTTAAATTAACTTTTAAAATATCAAAAATGAAAAAGATACGGGGCGCACTCGTATTACGATCGCGGGGTGTAATGTTATACGTTAATGTCGTGTCGGTTACAGCTTTATGATGATAAAAATCACAAAATAACATAATTTTTTTTTTGATATTTTAAAAGTTAATTTAAAATGAATTATACATTAAACATTTTATATCATTAATTTTAATTAGCATTTTTGGTAAACTACAAATAATAGGTCTTTATCTATGAAATTGCCGTTTTGTATGAAATAAGTTAAAGTATTTTTTTTCACACTTTTTTAGTTCTGTTATTCAAAATAATCACACATGTAATCGATGCATATTTGCCAACGCAGTGGTAGTTTATTGATGCCCTTCTTGTAAAAATCAGCTGGACGGGAGGCAACGATTGAACGATTCCTGCCATCGAGTTCCGTCATCGGACTACCAGATTGCATCCTCGCCACGTGGATGGCTGGCATTCCACTACTGTGCGCTTCTCGCGGAATTTTCAGCTCCGCACAGCTGCCTTGTGTCTCTCCTCGGAGGTTCTTCCAAACCAGTACGACTTAGGGTCCTTCAAGAAGCGAGCCTTTTACTTTCTTAAAGGCCAGGAACGCATCTGCAGTTCCTCAGGTGTTGCGGTTGTCCAATGGCCTCGATGAGCACCCCGGTGTTCCCGCCGCTCGTTTGCTCCCATTTTTCTTTAAAAAAAAATGTGATAGGAAATAATGATGACGGCGCAATATATAATAGTTGCAAAATGACATCAACTGCTGCAGATTTATTATGTTATAGTTTTGCAAGCGTTTAAGGAAACACACACACACACTGGTAGTCTCCTGTCTTAGACCGATGTTATGCATCTGCTTAGAGATCTGATGCAGTGCGAAGGACAAAGGACATTACAGTGGTAGAGGTACGCTGCATTTTGTTTCTAACAGTAGAATCCATTAAGGATCAACTCGAACGCGGTAGGACCACACCCTCATAGAATACCAGCGTAAAATAGCAGCATAACGCTGCTGTGTTTCGTCTGGTTAGGCAGGGATCCGGAGATCTTTATTACTAGTGACGAGGTATTCCATCTCAGCCCTCAAGGGTGACAACGCATCTGCATTATGATTCCTTGTCAAGGTTGTATGTAGATGTCATGGGCCGCAGGAATCACTTACCATCAGGTCAACTACTCGTTTGTTATTCTCAATGTAATTAAAAAAAAACATGTATGCGAAAAACAACAATTCGTGTCCATGGGCTGAAAATTGATTAGGATCTTATCCAGAAACAACTACTCCTGTCTCTGAACACAACGTCCCGATTCAACAGTATAAGACAAACTATTGAATAAGAAAAGATTTATTATATTTAATAATTGTTTGAATATTATGTATTAAGTATATTCAATATGAATAGCCTTACTTTATCAATAATACGAGAATGTACCTGTTGGAAGACGGGGTAAGATAAAGTCGCATATTCCGCAGAGGACCAAACCTCCATTCCTTTGTTTATTTGGGAAACGTAAACATCCACTCACTACTTTGCAGTATTGACATTAAGCACATATTACTTTCGTATGTTATTATATGAAACTCATATCAATTCCGACGAAGAGATTTTGACAAGAGGGCTTTGTTATTTACTTGTACACTTTTAATATGCTATATTGTAATACCACTTGTTTATAGAATAGGACCTCTTCATACGATATGAATGATAGTCTCCTCAGGCCTAATAATTCATGTCTTGTATCTGGGAACAAATAATTTTTGTCCCCTAAAGTAGGACAAAACTTATTCCCTGTGCCTTTTCTCTTGTCCCACACACAATAAAACCCAAACTACTCGAAAACAAAGTCAACGAGTACGGACATACCTTATTGTTATGCTCTTCCGTATTTTTGAGGATCGAAAACGATGAATGAAATGAGGAAGGTAGCCTAAATGACTACATTACATTACTAAAATATAAGGAAATTAAAAGGGATAAATTAAAAGGTATATCGCATATGAATTTTAATCTTCCTCTTGATGCTTCTATGAATTATGTCCAGAGGTCTAAGAGATAAGTGCGAGATATCAATAGTGCATATGAGACTGTTTCAAAAATACATAAAAATTTTGAATCCTTTTTTTTTATTAATTTTTTTTTTATTACCGGCTAACATAATACAGGCAGAAAAAGAAGAATATATCTTATATTCTTCTTTACATATTCTTTTTTGTTTCTCGCTCTATGATAAGCGCATATTGTTATTAGGAAATAGAAGCTACATTAGACTATCTTTGATGATCGTAGGGGAATTCGATAACAGGGGAATGAAACAATAGAGCATTTAGTATATGAACCTGTTACACCGTTCTTTTATTTAATAACAGCTTTTGCCTGAGGAATTCTAAGCTTTTATTTTATAACAGCTTTTGCCTTAGTAATTCTAAGCTGATCATGAAGTCCGGATTCTACTCGTCGATTTCAACCACGGCAATACCTTCTGTTTATTATTAGATTATTCATAGATTAAGTGCATAGGATATATTCATTTTTTAGTGATGTAAGATTTCGCGCAAGCCCAAGGACACTCGGTCGTTTCTACCTAGTGTATTGAAATGCATTAAGATCTTAGGAAGAATCGCACGCAGTGTTAAAATCTGGGGTCTGCATGATGTAGAGCCACTCCCACTGGAAATCAAGAATTTGGGATTCGCAAATATTATAACTCAGCTAATACCCTTTAAATCTCGAACTACCCTTCTATTTTGACCCCTACGGTAGGCGGCTGCATAACCACTAAGCTAGTATAACGTCGACAATTTTCAGCTTTTAAAGTCTTTTTTCAATGTAATTTAAATCACTTCAGGGAACATTCTATTTCAATCTAAGCAACAAGTTACGTAAGAGCAGACAATTTAGTGGCCCATCTAAAGGGCGGATATAGAGTCCGGGGACCGGATATCACTCGGCGGTCGGAAGTTTCATGCTCTAGTCCACGGATAACAAGCCAATAATAAATAACCGGTAAAATAAAAGGGAACTAGTTCATCTCATATATAATTTAAGCACTTTAATAAAGTTATCCTTAGTTTTTATTTTTGCGTTTTTAAGCATTATAAAATATACAATTTTTTTATACACACGGTTCACCTAATGATAATTTATGGCTGTAGCCTATCATAACCTATATATTCAAAATGGAATAACGTATTGTCACAGGGTGACACATTTTGGAATGTGTGATTTGGAATTCCATAATTTAATTCCTTCGCCAAAATAATAATAATCCACTTTCATCGAGACGTATGACGGGACTCCATACCCTAGTTCTTTATATTCCCAGCATATAATTACGATGCGATGTGTCTCGTCGTTCTTAAAGTGTGCTGCAAGGGATTGGAATAGTTTGCCTGAGTCTGTATTTCCGACCAAATATTATTTTGACGTGCTTAGTGATTATAATATGAGTTGGCTTTTACTGAGCCAGTGACAGTACAGCCACCTACAGGGCTACGGTCGGTAGTCGTAGCAGTAGTATTGGTCCAGCACTGGCCAGTCGTGATAAGAAAGTCCATTAAAACAACATGTTGAAGTGAAACCTGGTGGTGGTTTTTAACATATAATGCGTGCATGTTGTTTTATATAGAAGTTCTGTTTTAGATATTCCATCCTCATTTACAATACAAAATATCGATAAACCATTTAGGTATTGTCAATTTATCGATTCATAATAAATACAGAGCGTAAGCCTATACATATGTCATATGTCATGGCGTGTTTATTTATACCATGTCGGATTTATTTAATGTTATTTACGAATTTAGTTTTTTTCCTTAAAATTAAAACGGATTTTGAAGGTAAAATAATGATCATCACCTAATATTTTCGACTATTACGCCTACATTGACATTGTATGTGACCTTATTTATTCTGCACGAAACGTAAGTGCGCTATATAGAATACAAAAACACAGAATACGATATACAAAGGTAAGGATAATACAGTTAACTTCTCAATAAATTACACGAAACCACAATCTTGATTTAATATTAAAAAAAATAATAGCAATCAGCACTTTTGTCAAGACTAAAAGCCGTGAAATATTCCGAAAGTATACTAGTTGAAATGAGCCGGAATTTACTAACCACGAGCCACTTTATCACCTGAATACAGGCGCTTTATGGCGGAATGGCGGAATGCGCGCGCGCTATAAACTTGTCCTTTATAATAGCACACTTTCGCTGACATGGAAAATAGTTCACAGGCGGTCTGTACGCGTTACAGACTCTGTTTATCTCCACTTTATTACCTGATAGCACAGCGCTGCCTCTAATCTGACGAATAAAACTTTATACGATATTTTTAGGGAGCCTTTTACGGTTAACACTTTGTAGACGAAATTAAAGCTTAAATGCTTAATGAGTTGTTTGTGAGGCGCTCGATTAAAAGTTTTTAAGATACTTCGTGCCAACTGTTTGTAAAGAGTCGTGATGTTTGCGGGAGCTAAGTTTTCGAGAGTTCAGTGTCCTATTTGCTACGCGTTTTAATTATACTATGTCAATATTTCAGAATAAAAACTAAGATAGATGTTCAAATAAAGAAGAGTGGGCTAGGTTAAGTTATAATTACTTGTTTATAAAAAAATTTAAATCTACGTAGATATTGGAAAACTGATTATTCGATATCTTATTTATCGTTGTACTTTGCAATTTCGTCAATTCATTCATTAACATATTCTGTAATATGTTATATCAAATCATTAAATTTTTGACTCTGGTGGCCACTTGTTCATCGATCGGGGAAAAATTAAGCCGTTATAGAAAGAATACCAGCGTGAAATATTTGCAACATCATACATACTTTTTAACGTTTTTTATGGTTAGTATTTTATTTGACAGTGGTAGAATTTTGCAAATTGCAGTGTAATGCAATTTGTTTCTAGATGCAGAATGTATGGGTCAGCTCCAACGGGGTAGGACCGCGCCCTCAAAGAATACCAGCGTGAAATAGCAGCATAATACTGCTGTGTTTCGCCTGGTGGGTATAGGGGTCTGGAGACCTTTATTACTGGTAACGTGGCATTCCATCTGAGCCCTCAAGGGTGACAACGCATCTGCATTATGATTCTTTGTCAAGGATAAATGTAGATAGATGTCATGGGCCGCAGGAATCACTTGCTATCAGATGAAATGTGTGCTCGTTTGTTACTCTCAATTTAATATAAAAAAAGAATATGATGGAAATCGAAACCGAAACCGTCAGCTGGTCGCAATGATGACTAAGCAGGCAATGGTTATGGTTGCATATAAAATGGTAGTAGCATGAATACAGAGCATAAAACCAATAAAGATAAACGTTTATAACAAGGTTACGATAAAGTATCTAAAACATTTGAAAATTTAAGTTATGAGTGGTATAGGGGTTCCAATATAAGGATAGAATATCGCGAAATAACAATATCAGCGGTGGAGAGAACGAGTTCATTCGCTTGCGGAACTCAATAATCGCAGTTTCTAAGTCACTTAACGTGAACGAGGCGGGACCGCAGCTCTGCGGCCCCGTTCACTCCACCTACAGACAGTTGCTACGATTTCGATACGGAATGAACTCTACATGGAGGCAATATCAGCGCGTTTACGCGCCCCTGTCGGCGGAAAAAACTCTTATTCTATACAATAAAATTGTTATGAGGTAACTCTATTCAATGATCGCGACTGTTATTGAACTCGGTGATTCGAAAGTCTTCCTCGCGAGGCATAATAAACGTGTCTGCGTGTCATTGTTGCTGACCCGATGGCTTTTATGGTGATTTTTTTTAAATAAAGCGTTTACCCTTACAGAATTTGTGTAAAATAGTTCATTTTTTATGACAGTATGTTATTACTTTCTTTATATAAAATATCAAATATCATCAGTTTGTTTATAAAAAAAAATATTGTTAAATGAAAAGTTAATTTTAATCAATATTTAGAGCAATTTTTTAATTTTAATTGTAGTACAAAATTTGTGTGGTCTTGTCTGACGGTCATATGTTGACAAACGAAAAATGACGTATTCAAATACAACATAGTAACTATGTTACGTTTTGTGTCATTAATTTCATTTCACAAAACAAGACAAAGCCATAAAGCATAGCGACACTTTCGAATGTCATAGGCAGAATACATAAATAGTTTATTTGTACACGTTGTCTCGAACACGGTTTAGTGTTAGCCGTAAATCCCTTGCCAATGTCAAGGATTTAAAGTCTTTGAAACTACAGGTTTCCGTTTCAATTTAATGAATTTCACGGCTCTAGAGACTGGGATCACATATAAGATTACACGATAGGCTTTATTGCGTCACAACTTCTGTCTGTGCATTAATTTATGTAGAATATAATTTACGAATGTTAATCACATAGTTTTATTGATTATTTTTAATTTATAGTAAATTACAGTGAAAATAATTGTTAGGTAGAAAAGATACGAAGGTATCGGAAAACCGTAAAGGATCAGCATTGATCAGAAGTGTATTAATACGGCCATGTATCTAATAATCCAGATTCTGTTGATATTGATACTGTTAGCCTATGCTGCTCTTACAGTTTCATTGGACACAGGGCTCACGGAACTGAGGGGTCCGTGAGCTGGTTATAAGTGTTTCCTATGTTTGTGGTTCTCTTACTTACACAAAGCGCTTCTAAACTGAGCGTGTCGGTCTGCTCTGAACTCGTACCTACCTGATGGTGCCACCCAAGTTGCCAGTTCCCTAGCTATCGAAAGATTCTCTCGAGTGGAGAATGGATGGTGATGACTATTGACCGTCCGAGGTTTTGGTGTGCGGACCTGGCATGTATCTCATAAAAGCGGTAATTCGGTACTGGTAAATAAAGTACAGATGGAGCCATGATCTATGGAAGGTTGTGAGAAATCGATGATCGGTGTGAACAGGCTTGTTGGTATTGACGATGGACTCGTAATATGTTATGAAGATGATAGCAATATAGTTAAATTAAAAGTTAGTAGTCGTAAACTTTAAATATTAAAAGATTCTATAGTTAAAAGAACTATTGAATAATATAATAGAGTTTCATTTGGAATAATAGATATTGTTATTTTTGAAGAAATAAAAGTACATCTTTAGGTGCGGCTTGATAGTAACTCAATTTTTTTACGGAAGGAAATATCGATATTATCGCAATTTCCGCATTAAAAAATGTTGATTGAAATAAATAATCCTGTAATGAGATAGACTCTATAGTCTAGCCTAGTAACTCAGTCGTAAAAGTCAATTATCTAAAAGCTTTGACCAGTACGCTTTAAACATGAAACCTCATTCAAAATAACAGAAACAAGCGTATCGATGCAATTCCCATAAGGATGCGCGCCTTTATTTTCATGTCGGTGAGCAAAGTCAATATGTCGTCGGAGATGAGTTATTTTTCCATAATTCTGGCTGGAGCGTCGTCGGTCGGCAGCGCTCCCCGAGAATTCCCAAATAAGTAATAAATATGTCATGCCGCGTGAGATCAGACATGTGAGGCACAGAGTACTGCAAACTCAGTTATGTTTGTTTTTAGATTTAACATTCAGTGAGAAGACAGCTTTGCTGTTACTTGTGACAAAGTGGTTTCTCTGAATCCACATTTCAGTTATTTTAGGTTTGTGATTTTTATTTATGGATTGACGAGCCAGTGCTTCTCCACAATCCCACATCACTCGTTGCGCACGGTGTTAAGTGGTGCCTATTCGCTCTTCTCTCTCTTCTTCACTCTTCGCCCACTTTGGTCTTGCTGCAGGCAAATTATTTCAGTCCTATGTTGTTCGCATTAAAAACGACGAAGCATATCGCTTCGTCCGAATGCGAAGAATATCCATAACGCATGGTTGGAAACCTGCCGTGCATTAAGACTCTCATGATTTTAAAGGGATGGAAGAGTCAGGTTATGTACCTCCCCTGCACACTCTCCAAAATGGATCCTTTAAAACACCGAGAGCCTTGAAACTTTGCACAGAAATCAAAGACGCGTTTACATGTAGTTTTGAGAACAAAAATATAAAGATGTTCTATAGAAAATATTTAAAGTAGGTTCAAAATCAAAGAGCCGTGAAGAAGTGCAAACCGAATGCGTATCCCAGGCTACTTTATCCATAATTTTTAGGTTACTTATCCTAAATCTTATTTACCATAAATTACCCATAATTAGCCCAATGTACGGCAATAGAGTCGTCCTAACGTTTGGGACTTCGAGATATTTTTTTTATGATATCGCACACATATCACCGAATGGTATGTGATGAAAGCCGCCCATAAAGTCTGAGGATGGATGTAAGCTTCAGCAAAGATTCAAGATGCACATGTGCGGTCATCCCTGAGAACTGAGATGAAATATTTTACCAATAACTCCGTCTCCTGATCCGTAAACCCACCATATGAAACTTAGTAACGTTAAGCTATAGCAGCTTGTAATAAAGAATGGAAACTCAAGAAGAAATGAACCAGCAGTTAGTATACCATCGATTAATATAAACAAAACAAGTGCTTATCATATTCCAATACATCTCTATGGCATTTCATTTTAAAACTTAAATACAACTTACTTATAAACATTAGTTTACTACTTTTTGTTAGTAAGTTGTATTTAAGTTATAAATGAAATGTTAGTTTACTTACTTATAAACATTCGTTTGTCATGGTATGGTTTAATTTTGTATAGTTTCATTGCGTTTCATAGTATTTTGTAACTTATATTTCATACCACCCATTCCGTTAATTTGTAAATACTTTCAAATTTAACGGTTATTTCATTTTGAGCTTCCTCTGAACATACGTGGTTTCTCTGAGCACAAGGGTTGCCATAACATGAAATACTTCTCGTAGTTTGGCGGGAAAATGGCTGCGGTCTTCACTAGACGCCCGTCTATAGGGACCTTTACACCCGTTCAAAAACTTTCACATTTTAAGATGTTATCTACTTTTCTTGAAAGCCTTTGGGAAAGCGTGAATTATTAAATTTTCCAAGTCAACCCAGTTATTATTTTACAAATAAAACGTCAAAACATAAAAGAAAATAAAGCTTTTATATTTTTATACCTTTTTACTTTTTATACTTTTATTATTATTTATAAATTGTGAGCGTGAACTAGATGAGAACTATTCTTTCATGCTATTAAATAATTTATGTGTTATGAAATCCTTTACGAGTTCACCTATTCGTAGACATTTTATAGGATATTACTACTATGGTTGCAATTCAATACTTTTCTTTATTTCTTCTATCTTAAAAAAAAATAAAAAAATATTACTATCAAAAATTCCATGATTTCTGTGTATATGAACAAATATTGTTCACTCAAGTAATTTCACGCAATAAACGCTCGGGGTCAGAAACACATTGCCAATAGAAGTAGTTTTAGCATATACTAAAAAAAAGAAAAAAGATATATATTATAAGACAAAAAAAAAGAAGAAATATTTATCTATATACTCATAGTCATATACGTATGTATATAGCAGAGTGATCCATATACTCGTTACAAGATTTATTACCTTTATAAAAAAAAACATTAATACCATGTTCATAAGTAAGGAAACTTATTAAAATGATTCACCGAATTTTAATCATAAAACTATATGTTTATGAAGTTATACATGAGCATATGATTTTAACTAATTTGAAAAGTATACAATATGGTGGTGCTCTACGATGTAATTTCCACAAAGTTTGATGAAACATTTAAGAAAGAAATTGGGAATTAAGTATGTACGTCAAAGTATGCATAACTCCACGTAGATACGAGAACGAGCTGTTTGCCCACTCTACACAAGAACCCTTAATTCCCTTTAAGCTTCTGTACAAATGGAAATGTGCCTAATAGGCCCACTCGTTTTAAGAGAGAGTTGTCAATGTTCAAGTCCTTGAAAATATTTTTTCTCTTCACTTTGTGGCCGTTTATAACACACACGGACCAAGGGACTAATAGATATATAGTACATATATATATATATATTTATATAGATATATATATATCGTGATCTTTTAAAATATTCTATAGTTGCCAGATTAATTCACATAACTATGAATAGAACCAAAATAGAAGAAATTAAATACTAGAATAAAATAGTGACAATGTGTAGTAGGTTAAATATACATTTATCAGGCATGTGTCAGAGTATATGGCTGCTACGTCATGGATCTGGTTATATTGATTGTAAGCCCCTTATCCCTAATACTTCATCTGCACCCTCCTCCTGTCCTACTGGTAAGGGAAACGAAAGTCGAAAAATTTGTTTGTGCGAATGCTTATGCACAATAAGCCTAAACATCATCACAATAACTAGAGAATATAACAGTAGTTTAAATTAATTAGATTAAACTATTTTTTTAATATCATTAACTTGATAATAACTAAAATATTATTACTTAATAATAACATAATAACAGTACAAACACAAGACATATAAGTTTCAATTAAATATTAAATTAAAACAGGAATAAAGTTATAAATAGTTAATGCCATTACATGAGCTTAACTACAGTTTGTAGATAAATTGCCTTACCTAACATCACGTCAAAATGCCCACGTGAGAAACGTCTGAATACTCTCGAATTTACAGAGCAACGGTTCACAGTCAGCTAAGCCGCATTTCACTAGTCCTATTCACGGAGGCCCGCTTTAAGTCCTCCCAGATCCGAGTTAATGGCTATTGTACCCTTTGAGCTCTAGATTCCCGCTTCATCTATGTTATTTGTTACGTAAAGGTACCATACATTTCGTAGCCTTAATACATTTGATGCATTTCACTAATTAATCGATATCGTAAGTATGAAAAAAATATTCAATTTCCCCAGGCGCTGGTGTACTTATAAATTAACTCAATAAAACGAAATTTGAAACTATTTAAATTAATAAATGAACGAACTTTATTTTTCCAAATATCTATACAAAAATGTCCTGCATCGATAACGTGCAGTGTTAGAACAATGAAAGTACACTTCTTTATACTTTTCTATTCAATATATTTTTACTTTATTTGACATACTGTCACACATGTTTCGTATAGTATGGGTAGGCGGCGACAATGGATCTGCATCTTGAATATTTGTAAGCTCTTACCATCAAAAAAAATAGGTCCTCGTTTGCCAACCGTTACTAAACGCCAACTATAAAACATATTTTATTTTGAATGTATACTAAATTAGTATTAAAATTGTGTACATTGTACAAAACATTTTGTTTTAAACATTCATATCGTGCCAACGAATTAGGAAAAAATAAAATCGTGCACACTTGTGTTATGACAATTTTCCTCAGACATGCGATGTACAAATTGCATCGTAGTGCCATTTATCTGTGTTTCGGGCTCAGTCCGTTAGCCCGCATTAGTAGGCTCAAGCTACAATTTGCACCGGACGCGCTGCTCTCATGCGGGAACGGGCGTCGGTGGCTGTACACGTGTGTTTTACTGCAGTCTGCGTTTTATACGATCATATTAGCCCAGTTGCCCGGCCCATTGGACAATTCGGGCCGTACGTCGCATGCACGAGCCATCTTCAATTCCATTACACTAATTCTGCTAACGGGATAGCCATGTGTTATAAAATATCGTCAACAACTCTAGTCAGCAATTACATGAGTGGGGGTAACTTCGCATGTAGAGCAATAGTTTGAATGAGTTCACTCTTACGTTTCAAGTATCTCACGGGATAGGGAAATTCCTTAAAGGGCTCCTTATCTGTTACTTCGAAACTGTTAAAGTAATAACTGCCTTATATATAATTTTTACGTTAGACCGTGACGTACGCCGCTTTCATTTCATTTTACACATTGATTTGAAACTTCTACATAGGTATAATTATTGTTATGACGAATTAACGTAAAATTACTTCTAAAAATAGAGCTTCCTTGTATATCGATAAAGGATTCAGAATCCTAATTCACATATGGTCATCGTTTGGGTCCAAACTTGGGCAGATTATTGTTCTTTCCTGGGTATTGTACTACGGCAGTTAACCATTTGGCGATTATCGTAGTTATTCTGACGATAATTATATGTATGAAAAGTACCTAATATTTAATGCAAAAAAGCATAAGCTAAATGAACTATAATCTCGACTAACAATTGCATACTTTATTTCTACGAACCGCATAATCCAAAATTAGTTAACTGCTCTTGATGAATATTAAGAATTAATAAAAAAAGAAAGTGAATAAAAAAGAGACCTCTTCAGATAACCGTCAATACGTGTCATTTCTTTTTTTTTCTACAATCTCATGTGGCAATAGGTGTTAGTAGAAGTGATATAATACTGCTATTTAACTTCAGTGTGATTTATTATCGCATCTTCTTAAGATTAATAAACGAGATTTTTTAAATATTTATTTATTTCCGGTCAATCCACATTGCCTAGTATTCTTACCATACGATAACTGTCTGTTGGTAGTAAGGTTATATTGAGCTTGATATGCATTTTGTAGTCAACCTCTGAATTATTATTATTACTTACGGATTTTTTTTTCTATCCCCCCCCAAAATGCATATCAATTATTATTATTTAGGGGATATTTTTTTTCCATCTCCGTTGGTCAATAGAATAAATAAATAAAAAACTATAAACATACGAAGAAACAAATATATACAATATAACATAATACATATATAAAGACCAACCAGACGGGAATCCCTAGACAGGGGAGACCGAACGGTCGAGGGTTAGGGCGAAAGGGAAAGCAACCTGCGGACTATACGAGCGGTGTCTAGGAGCCTTCTGCATTTGAGCCCGGAGCTGCCCGTCCCGGAGTCCCAACCGCCTCAGGTGATTCGAGAGGCTGATTGGGATTAACCCGTTTGCAGATACGACTATAGGAATAATTTCGGTCGGCATACCACCCCACATGTCGGTCACCTAGTGTGCCGGGTCCAGATATTTTGTCTTTTTATCTGTTTCGGCTTTTACGAGGTTCTATTATTATTATTATTATTATTTATATAAGCGATTCCTGGGGCCCATTACATCTACATTTATCCTTGACAAGGAATCATAGTGCAGACGCGTTGTCACTCTTGAGGACTGAGATGGAACGCCTCGTCCAGTAATAAAGGTCTCGGGATCCCTACACTCACCAGACGAAACACAGCAGCATAATGCTGCTGTGTTCGTTTCATGTCGTGAGGGTGTGGACCTTCCCCGGTCGAGCATACCCATTCATTCTGTAGCTAGAAACAAACTGCAGCCTAGTTCTACTATTGTTAAGATAACAATAATTTATGTACATACTTATAACATACAGATATTTTTATGAGTTTATATTAGCAATGTACTCACCTCCACTCGCATGGAAAGAGTTTTCCTGGGATGCCCTCAGATGTTAAAAAAATATTTCCTTAGAATACTATCAATAATCTAATAACGAACATTTTTGGCGTCAGCTCATTTTTCGTTCTTTTAACAAATTTAGAAGTTCGTTTATGGATGGAATTTCTTTCAGTAAAGATATTTTTAAAAGTACTATGAGTCAGCGAATTAATTAAAGGATGTCAACAGATTTATAACTCGCTTCAGTGAACCTGAAGTCTGTGTCCCACGGGACACGGTCACGTATAATTGTATCCTCGCCGACCCGAGCTGGTCCGAAAACATGTCGCCCCAACCTAATTATGAGTACTTAAATAACGTTATTCCAATGTTATTTTTTCTAACACAACTCATAGATAAAAAATGTACCTTCTATTGAAACGTTTTATTTTTTTAATTGTCAAAAAGGAAATTCATTAGAAAGAATATATCTTATACACTCTTAAATTACAGCTCATTATGAACTTAACACTAAAGTATCAAAAGCGTATTTAGGTTAAATATTCATGTCAGAGGCGAATTCATGTCTAAATTTTGGGAATATATGCTAAATGATATTCAATATTTACATTGAGTTTAGAAATAGTTTATGACAATATATATCTAATATTCTTCGATAAGGCAGATACATATTTCGATGTTTTGAGGCCGTGTGCACCGCTAATAGGGTATTATGAACTTCGACCAAGAACTCAAGAGTTGAGGGCTTTTGAGGAAAAATGTTGCGATGGAAAGGGGCCCTTGGATTGGGGATATCTCCTTGGTGGTCGGAAAGGAGGGCGAGCAAGATTATGGATGGCAAGATAATCCTTGAATTAGACACAACGAATTTTGTATGAACTTGTAAAGATATTAAGCGCCTTGTAACGTACCTCTACTTTGAGAATAAAATATTAAGTTTATTCCGCGAAAACCTTTTGAGCAAGCGTTATTGAAGCAACCTTTTAATAATAGATTTATGATATTATATCGCTTGAAATTTTACTACGATATTGTCATAAATATGATAATAAATAATTGAAAGTTGAGTCATCAGTTACTTCCATTGAATATAAATTTGTTTTAAATGTTTTTTTGATACATTCAGCATTTATATTAACAAATATTTAAAATTATCTTAAGGAGAAGATAAGGCTTAAAATCGAATGTTGGCCTAGTTAGATGTTTTTATAGTAGCTGGGGTGACACCTAAGCATGTAGAATAAATAGGTCGAATGATTAAGGTACTACGGCCAAAAGTACTAACTATCCTCGATAAGGATTTTTTCTCATATTATTCGACTAACAAGCACACCGCTTTTATGACATTGATACCTGCGGCCCAAGACAAATTTCAATAAGGAATCAGCAACATACTATCAGGGTTGACACCAACACTAAGTTGGATTCCTTCATCACCGGCCTCCGGTATCTTTTTCCACTATACGAAAGACTACACGAAACATTATTTCTGCTGGTATTTCGGAAAGCGTGGTGGGGTAGGCCCTGCTTGAGCTGATCTGTTCTTAATACAGGTAGTTATAATTATAACAGCGACGTGACTCTGCTAATTGAATATGACTCCGAAAACGATGTAGCGACAGTTGCGTTGTTACTGATGAAAATAAGACGGAATGGCTTACGAGTAATCTAAAAATTAGAGCTGGTCTCTTTGGACTTCAACTAGCTTTTAGCTTTTATATTTTCTCTCGAAAAATCGTTTAACTACGCTGTTTTTTTTTAATAAGGGTAACAGTTAATTATTATTTCAATAAAATAATCGAGCACCATAGATCAGCTGGTAGGAACTATGAAGAGACACATTCACGGTACAATTATTGCACACGAGGTCGGTATATCTTACATCGGCTTAGTGGGACATGCGGGGAGGAACGCTCGAGGCGTCTCGAAAACACAAAAACAACCCACCCCTGAGTTGTTCTTAAATCTCAATTAAGGTACAAAACCGTGTCTCGGGGCCCGCACGTACACTGAATTAAATTAATGGCTTCACATATTGCAACTGTTGCGGCCCGTCCTGAATTAATTGCTTCTTTTTTTTTTCGCTCAGGTTTAATGTTTTATTAGTCACCAGTGTTTGTTTATTTCAGAGGCTAGTGAGGTTATATTTCTTTTCTATTTAATTATTTGTATACGGCTAAGGAATAGGCGACATAGATTGATTGCTGTTAGTTTGATTGATAAATTAATGTCCATTACAATTAATTTAAGCAAGTTTTAACAGACTTCTTTGCTCTATTGATTTTCAATTATCTCCGGGATTTCAGAAACGGGTTCGATTATTCTTTTTGTTTGAAAGAACATATGTCCATCATGGTCCCGTAAATCAATATATTAATTTCTGATAAAGAAGCTCGTTGATAGAGAATGAAACTCTTCAACGGTTGATATCATCCGAGCTAACACAAACATATCAAAAATTATATTAAGAATGACTAAACAAAAGTTATTATGACGAACCCGTTTTTGCCTTAAAATATGAATGGTTGTTTGTTTTGTACCTTATGTTCTTCTGTCCTGTGATGATCAGTATTTTATTATAGAATTTTAGATAAAATATGGAATTAATAACATATTTTTGCTGTTAAAGACTTAATTCTCATAACTCATTTCTAGATATATCTATATCTATTCTATCAATCTAAATGATATAAGAATAAATTATCGTACGCCGTTACTAGATATTAAATACCCAAGCATCAGGTGCGACTAATAAACCCAATTAGCGAGGCAACTCACCAGACACACGCCTACAGTCTCGCCGTTTCTATCGAGTTTGGAACTCGCCCGCTTACATTACCCGAAATGACTTTATAACACAATATTGCATAATTTGAGATTCCCAAAGTGAAACTATTTACCTAGTCGGCAAGTTCTACGTTCCTTACGCGTGCCGCGAGCGTGTTTTATACATTAAAATACAAGATAATCTGTACTCAGCGCGCCGCGTTTTCGGCAAATCCGTAGATCCGGCGTTGCTGTGGCAACCGGCCCTTGAAGTAAAACCCTACTGTGAAGAGTCAAAGCGGAAAGCGAAATAATGATGCAATGAAATATGGCAGTTCGCCGTGTATAGCGTACTAAACGCGAGACGTGTTTTTAAGAGATATAGAATGCGAAACGTTGACACCTTTTGAACTACGCTATGCTTTCTTTTTCATATTTATTTGGTCTTCTTTATTTCATTCAGATTGGAGCTAAAAAGTGGTTGTATATTGAAAAAAAACATATTATCAAATTGAGAATTGTGTTTCTGTAATATCGTTATTCCGTTATGACAAATTATCTAATGTATATTTTCTACGTGTCTCTTCAATACAACAAACTTATCAGTACATCTTTCCAAAACTCCCTTAATTAGACGAAAGGTATGTATTATTCTACTTGATATCGATTATCGACGACGAATACTACTCAGATCTATTGTTGGACAAGTCTCTTGTAATTAATTCTATAAAAATTTATTTTCAACTTACGTGTGTACCTTCCTTCTATCGTTTACAACTCAAGTGACCAAACGCATAGCTCTAGAAATGTACTATATTAAATGATCCAGAATATCCATTTTATCTTAAAGATGACGTCCAATTTCTTCATTCTACTCTTGACCGTACATCTCGATCTTTAAATAAAATGAATGATGGAACATTTGCTTTGGGTTCTTCCATTCTTCTTTCACAGTACAGACTAGACATGATTGAACGTCAAGATGTCAAGACTGCGCCAGTTATCTTATTATTATTTATAATAATCTTTTAAAGTTCTTCTACGACAAAATTACCATTTAATTACTCAGAAAAAAAAAAGGTTATTAATTTTCCTAGATGGAGACCTCCTTACGTTTATCAAGGAAATCTTCATAGTCTTCATTGTATAATTATTTACATTTACAAAAGTCTTTATTCACTAATAATATTAGTACGTAATTTAATATTGTATTCACATAATGGATATGTAACGAAGTTAGGTAAATAGATATATAAGCATGACAGAAATCGTGTTAGTATGTGGAGATGTAATTTTGTTAGGCGTCGAGCGCGCAGTTATGCGGCGACCGCATTCCAGCCTGCATCTAGATATGACGGAAATTAAGCCATTCATTAGAGCACCAATTTACAATGCCGAAGTATATATAAGATATATTAGCAATATAAATTGTAGGCTGTAACAATTTACAATTATATATTAAAGCCAAACGAACGCAATTCAATAAGTTATGAGTCGCGTCTTTTACGTTCCATTAAATTTCATACGAGTGCAATATAAAAGTTTCATCCATACTTTAACGCTAAATGCGCCCTTTACTCACGTAATTACCACTAAATTTCGGTTGAAATGTATGACGTTCTAGAGAACATCATACATTTCGACGAACTAGAAGGTGCGACTGAATAAAATACGTCCGTTTGGCAATTTTACACAATTTCCGTCGAACGCATGTGAAGAGGCTGAGCTTTGGTAACAGTCTAAATTGTAATTAGTAATTGGGTTCGTTGACCTCACGAGGACGAGGCAAGCTGAACATCCTTTTCCAACATACCTACCCCTTGGAACTCTAAAAGCTCAAGAAAAAATTAATAGCGATAATTATCTCTCTCCCCGATTAGGATAAAATTGTGACAATAAAAACAAATGTATCTGTTTTTTTTATTGATTTTCCATTATTTTTATTTTAGTCAGCGCCACAAAAATCTTTTTTATAGTAGTCAAAGAAGTAAAAAGATAATAATTTGAATTATCTTTTTCAATTATGAGATAATGCCAACCGATTCGATTATCTTTATCTGGCTATAAATATTCTGCATCCGTTTACATTTTCATAACGAATGGACGTATTTATAAAATCTCATTACTGGATGTCGTGTGTACACGTTATGAAATACGAGTGTGTCCTATAGTGCCCTCCATGCAATAATGACTTATTGATTTTCACATTTTTGTCAACGTCCAAACACATTTTATGAGCTGTCATATCTGTTGGTTTTCTGCTATCTGTACCTTGCCGTAAGGTGCAGGTTTTTTTTCTCTATATTCTTTATTAAAGTTGTTTAGTTGTAACAACTGTTTGCATATACGATTCTGATTAACGATTTTCCAAAAAAATGTTTTATATATTTTAATATTGAATAAAAACTTCATAAATGGGAAAACTTTGGGTGCTTTAAGGGAAAACTTATTGTTAACTAACGAATATTAGATGTTGAATTTATTTTAAGTTATTGAATAACTTAGCAAATTCGTCGTATCGTAATCAATTACTCGTCTAAAAAACATTTTATTGTTTGGCATTCTATGCGAATCTTGTTCTTGTTTTTAATAACAGAGCAATTTATTTAAATTCTAATTCCTTAGAAGGAAATGAATCCATTAAACAATTTTAGCATCAGGTGTTCAGAAGAATTCGAAAATCGTTTAGTTTTTATAGTCGATAAAAACGCTATAAACTCCCATACATCGGCTACGTACGAATATATGTTACTCAAATTCCACACGTGAATTCGCATTAATTCCCATACTGATTTTCGGGTTTATTAGAACAGTTTTTATTACCTCATAGCCTGTACGTGGATGGCTACAGCACAGATATTGTTCCCCGTGACAATAAATAAGACGTAAAATTTTATTTTACAGCGGTAAACGAAAGAACCTCTAACGAAATTACATTCAATTACAGGGTCTCCGGCCGCGCATTCCACCACAGCAATAAAGGCTGCAAAGCAATGTTCTTCGCGTAAATTTTTTGGACATAAAACTCTGTAAAAGTGGAGTTAGTGAGATGTAGAGGGCGCAATAAACGTTTATAGAGGTAGAACGTATCCCTGCACCGCCACAGGATTGTCCCACTCCCCACTCAATTAACTTTAGGTGGTTGCCGAAATAAAAAATTCTCCGCGATGCTTCCTCATTCGCAAAGCAAACAGGAATAAGCCAAATTAAGTGAGCAAAGTAAGGTTCCCTTAAATTAGGTCACGGGACCAAAGTGAGACTGAAGGGCGCTCGTATCTCGTTATAACGAATGAAGCATCGCCTGTGTAATGTAATTAAGTTTTAAATTTTTAAACTCTGTTGCGGATTGTGCGCAAAAGAAGTCTGTGTTTTCTTTGTAGATATATTTTTGTTGAACAAACTTAGCCTGGGGGCAATTTGAAATTAACAGATTTTTTTCGCGATTCTTTCCTCCATCTTCAGTGCTTATTTGCGATTGAGGTAGTTTTTTTGGTTAATTCCGACCTGACGACAAGTTTAATCCTATATTTATTCATTGAATGGTAATTCATCGCCATCTCAGTTCCTTATTAGTACGGTGCTGAACAAAATGATTACCTATCTTAGAATAATTACTTACACTTACACAACGATTTATTCATTATTGTTCGTACTTTGAGGTGACCGGGTTTACAGAAAAACTTGAAGCAGCATAAAATATTCAATGAATTGCGTGATATAAAATTGTCCCAAAAACTTTCCGATATTTTATTACTATATTTACAAATTATAAATATTTATTATTTTTATTATTTTTTGTTATATTCACATAAACTGAATAATTGCAAAAATCAAGAAGACAGCGTGGTAATTGTTAATTTTGTTAAATGGTTACTAGAAAATTTGAACGTCTCTCGTAATTTTTTCTTGTTTTTGACGTTTATCTAAAACGTAAAACCGATAATTGTCATCAAAATTCGATAAAAAAAATAACTTGTAACATTATAACTATGATAGATTAATTCGCACACACATAATTCTCACTTCACACGGCACTCGAAATTACCCACTAACGTAACCAATTTTCTTACCTTTGACAAAATCAGCGCTCCTCTCTTGCTTATTACGTAACATTACCCGAAGGACATACGCGAGACGAATACTACCCGTGAACATGTGTGACGTATTATTTTACGCGTTTTGAATCGTATTATAAAGAGTTAAGGTTCATTTTAGCGAGATCTTTATTTATGAATGGCATCGTAAGGCAAGCGTTGTTCGAGGACGATTCAAAACGCACTCTCGGGGGACGGCTGTAGGCCTACAAGCGCTATGTGAAGTCCTCGTCTAACCGCGTGTGCTCTTGCTCGCGGCTTTCGCGTAAGAGGAGTGAGCAAATTAGAAAATCTTTTGGGGAATAATTTAGGAAGTAAGGCAGCGGTTGCGGGTTAACTTTGTTCGTCGACTCCGCGGGGCGCAGTCACGGGACGATCAAAGCTCCCTCAATGTTCATTTTCAGTCGTTTAATTTGTGAATGCAGTGGCGTTGTAAATTGCCGGGAATTAGACGGCCAAACTTTGAAGTTGAGTGTTGCAAAACACTAATTCTTTTTCAACAAGTCAATCCGCTTATGAAGGTAATTGCTGCGGGAGTCGGGGTAATCGTATTTTTAGAATATATATTCCAATGTTTGGCTCAATATAACAGTCTCATTGATTAATACTTTTACCAAGCAGAATCAACCTAAGATGGACTTTACCATACATTTTATAATGATGTACTTACTTTCTGTCGCAAACTTTAATCAAATATAGCATAAACTACGAGTATTTTAACTTTCTTGACTTTATAACATCTAATTATATTTATGTTCTAATGCAAAACTATTGAGTATCATTAAAAGTATACATCATATTATATAAAAAAAAATCTTTAAAAAAAATTACAACTTAATCCGACTATAGAAAAAGCTTTTGACTACAGATTGGCAGTACAGTACCACGTCCATATCTATTCAAGTCAATTTCTTAATCTTAAACAATAACTTTCTCATATATAATAAACACGCAAACAATTTATAAACAAGAAAGATGTTTCGCCCTCCAGCTTAAGTAGAATGTGGGATTGTTATAGCAAGATTGACAAATAGATATTGAACGACAGACATAATTATCGTTTCATAATTACGCAAAATTCCAACTGTGTAATTAATATCATACCCACTGGCAAGTTTTACCATCGCAGAACCTGTCTTATACAAATTTCTATCAGTAATGTCACGATAATTGATCCACCACTATATACCGTAAAAGAAGAAACGTGCAAATGAAAATTCAACAGCGGTATTCTCTTTAAGCTATGAGTCGGATCTTCAAGAAAAGAGCTTGCGTGGACTTTAAAGTTGCACAAAGAATTATCAACACCCCCGGTACTTCAGATACGATCATCTTAAGATACAAAGTGGTGATGGTGATCATCTTGCCTGTTTCCCTATAATTACAAAAAAATATATATCTAAAGATGCTCGTTTATTACACGAAATAGTAATTATTACATGTAATAAAACTCATTTTGTTTTTTCAAAGTAGTATTTTTTTATAACACTCGGTTTGTATTTTCAAAGAATGTTACATGTAATAATTTCATGACTTTCAACATTGGAGTATTCAAGATTGCTCGTATCACGAAGCTATCCAAACATTTCAAACGTTGGTGAAACTTTCTCTGCAAAAGTTCATCTCCCTTGCGATCATGTTTTAGTATTTTTTTTGCACGGGATGTGAAGCGTGAAACGTTGAAATTTATCCATCCATAATTTCCAATACACTTTTGAATTTCACATGTAACGCCTAACAAAAATACTTACATAGGAGTTTGAGTTTGGAAACTTGAGAGTTATTAGCAAATGCTTTCGTCAACTTACATTTGTTGAGTGTGAGTAAATTAATAAAGTTTTTAATTGCGCCGCGAGACACATTGGCAACGTAACGTAGTGCGACGGGTATCCGCTGTCCTAGTAAAATATTGACACAAATCCCTTAACTTATAAAATTGTGCTTCCGTCCCCAGTGTAGGCAATATGGGATTTCCGTCATTTTGATGTAGGGCCCGGGGCGGCGCGGGAGTTGTCCGGGCTGGAACGGGAAGGGTCTTTGCGCGGGGGACACCTGGCTTCTTGTTCGCCGCAGGTTTGTTTGCTGATCGATATCTGCCCGCTTTGTGACCGCTACGAGGAGCTCAGTTATGATGATTTATAATGCATTTCCGAACTAACGTTTTTAGCCAACGCCTTTTCGCAAAGTGAGTTTGGTGTCCACTAAACAATTAGAAATTAAAGTGTTTTTTGTGTCTTTTAGTTAGCTCTTTATTCACGCATCTTTTTTACAATAAAGAACGATTTCGATCTAATTGTATTTAATATTACACTTAATTTGAAATTAATAAATAGGCTTTGTGTAAAATTGGTGATTGTAAATTATTTTGCTTCATAAATTAGTAGAAGCAAAGCAAGCTTGTTATAAAACTCAAATAACCGGACGATTTTAATCTTATTGCCTTTGAACATCGGCTTTCCAGACGGGCGTTTGAGTGTCGTTTTATTGCAGTGGGGTTAAAAGATTCAAATATACTTATTTGAGTGAAAACAATCCAATACTTATTTTGACATTGTGTTTTTTTTATATATTTCTGATAATTATAGAATAATGATGTATTTGTGGCGATACTAACTAATTTTTTCTATAAACAATGGTCTAAATATCCCACTTTTACAGAATGCGGTGCTATTCATATTATTGACATTCCGATTAAGCACTCCAACTAAGCAACTAGCAGATGGTTTACGACAATACTCGAATAGGGGGAATCCACAAAGTGCGAATGAAATCACACCTTAAGTTACGCAGAACGTACCCTAAACAATTAGGCTATTGACGCATATGTCACTCGTAATATGTTAACTAAGGAAATATAGTTTCTTTATAGTATATTAGAAATATAGTTAATAATAATTTTCGAACAGTTCGAAAGCAAACGTAATGTCCAATACTTGCAAGATCAAATATGTTATCAGAAGACATAAAGTTCAAACGAAACAAAGGTAGTTTTTTTAAATTGAAATGATAGACCGGGGAAGGATCAGTTTTGCAATTATTACCTTGTATAACTGTAATCAAGTATTTCATGTATATCATCAGTGATGGATCTTCATTATGATTTCTTGTCAAGGGAATGTGGGTATCATAGAACAAATATCATTAGCCATTCTCTTTCATTACAATTAAATTATTTCCCATTTTTACTTCAACACATACAACTTTGATAGCGTACCTACATTATGTTTAAAGTATCAATTAACTTTAATTGTCCTATTTAGATTTCTCAATAAATACATCAACTTGGCAGCCTAGTGTACCCAGATAGAATAAAATATCATAACAAATCTAGTAAAAGATTACTTAACCCCAGAATTCTTGGTTAATGCTAATATTTATTTTAACAGACATATTTGATCCGGCTGGGAATTAACTTAAAGTTCTCTCCGTAGAGTTGATAATGCATGAAACGTTGCACGAAATACATATCCAATCATCAACAAACCAGAAAAGTATTCGATGTGCATGAATACAATGCTTAATCCTCAATTTTGAGAGGGTCTGCGTGGAAATGGAAAAATATTTGTCTGGCGGAATCCGTGGCGGGTGTACATGTTTGTAAAATACTGATATTGTATATTATGCTTTATGGCTGCAGTACAGGGGTGATAATCCTTTGCATAATAAATATGTCTGCTTAGTGTAGCGTCACACGTACAATTTTATATCAAGGTGGTTAAAACAAGCTTAAACGGACTACGTGTGAAGTGAATCTTCTTAAATCACAGCTTTTATTTTACACTTTAACTTTATTTATAGCATTTAACTATTGATTTAAAAGTTAAAAATTCTCTTGAAGAGAATATTATCGATCATGCGGGTCTAATTAAAGTTGATGTATATAATTAATTGTTATTTTTACATTATTAAATGCATGATTAAAGTATTCAAGCTTCTTCATGGCATGTTCAATGTTCCGTTCCCATAGACGTATCATTAAGAGCGTTGACTTTTAAAAATCTACGATTTTTTTAGATAGATATAGATCAGTGTGGGCTAATCTTCCAAGAAATGCCAGTTTTGTGTTCGTTTTCCTGAAAACACCAAATTTACATTTGCAGTTAACTAAAAAACTGAGAAAAATATGTTTTTAAGCATCCTGTAATGGGGGTTAGTATATTGAATTTTATTAGATTTCTGGAAAGCAGCTGGTTGTATATATAAAACAGAATATTAATAAGATTAACTTTTCAAATCAATGTTGAGTAGAATAGCCAAAATAAAAATAGCAATTGGTTTTAAACATAATCAAAATATTGCATGTTAATACACGTCTTGAGAAAGGATTATTAAATCCTTAAAACTCATGCATTTAGCGGTTTAGTCTTGCAACTTTTCAAATATCTGTCCGCCCGTCGCCGGCTGTCCTTATGAAGGCATTATGCAAACGCCGAGATCATATTATTATTGGGGTATAATAATAGCTTCTAGCATCATGTGGTACAAGTTTTACCACCTTAGAAATTCTAATATAATTGGGGCGTAAGTACTGTTACGGAATGAAAGAATAATTTAGTTGAGCTGTAAATAAAGGTTTTTGACAATTTGTGTACTAAACTCCCTTTAGTAGTAAATAAATGAACATTGACAGCTGCTATATATAGTATTTACATATTTCTATCTACTTTTTTAAACATTACTTAAATAACATATACGTTAATAACTATATATATATGATAATATATTTTTTTATTAAAGTAACACATTTTGTTTATATCATTGTAGTCTAGTTCTTGTGTACTTATTATTGCTTATTTCGTAATACAGCGTGTCTAGGAGGTAAATAAATAAAGATAAAAAATTGGGGTTGCTGTATCCGCTGACTCTTGTCTACGGGGCTGCACCAGACGGTCGTTCCAACCGCAGACGCAGCGACGGTTTAATGCCACTTTTATGCCGTGTACCCAGATTGAGTCCCAGCCCGCCACCATTTAAACTGGATTGCTTTACACTCCTCAATTCTGCTTTAATAGAGCCGTTTGCTTTTATACCTAATGACCGTGTAAAGATCCGGTAGCCGGATTCGATTTTATTCTCCAGCCTTATATCTCTACTTATATCACACAGCATTTTTTTTCTTTTCTTAGATAGACATTTCCTTTTCCCATTGAATCATGTATTTGTTCGTGTTTAAATCCTAAAATTAGCAATCTATAACGAAGGATTAAATAGTTTAAAGTATAACAATTATAAAAAATATCTTCCAAAGAGCATTGCAACAAAAATTTAATCAAACTGAAAAACATCATTGTTTATAAACACGAGCAGAATATTAAAGCCAGTAAGCCGAATACACTCGAACTCAAAGAGACGAACCAAAAACGAAAAGTCAAACTTGTTGCGTCGCAGAGAAAACTAATAAATGTTTCTCGGGGCGCGGAGATACAGTGCAGTGGCTTGACATTAAACTTGGGCATAAAGTGAGCGTGCAATATCGAGTTAGCAACTTCCACAGACCAAACAAGACAGCACCAAGCGGACTTCCTGCCGTAAACTACTTAAATCTTGATGCTACTACGCGCCCGGTGAAACTTGAAGTCTATAGTTGGGATTATAGCGATGACGTTCAATGGATAACGTAGCATAGTGGATTTCTAAGCGAAGAAACTTATCATCTACTACCATAATATTAGTGGTTATATTTGCTTGTCAATTAAGTATGGCGGTATACAGACAGGAGAAGAAATTTATAGTCTATAGATAAGGAAATAGCGGCGGCTTTCGATTGAAATTGTATACTTCAGATTGACATGCTTACAGTGGCCTTAGGATCACAAATGGACGTATGTTAGAGTTACCGAGTGACATACGTTTTAGCACGCTAGTTCCGAATGCTCTTTCGTATGTTTTAGGATACTTGGTTTGTTTTCTATGTTTGTGTACTCTAGAATTGTAACAGTATAGATTTCTGACATTAAGCAAGTTTATAATTCAACCAAAATATATATATAGTGAAATTAATGACAGGAAAACTTTAGTTTAGTCCACTAAAACCAATGTTATTTAATTTGTTTACATTTTAATAAAATGATGACCGCATTTATTTAACTTCTAATAACAACCAAATGTAACTTCTGACTGAGTCCTGATGTTTTCTGTTAGGGCGCGTTCCTAACCCGGACGAGCCAACTTAGTAAAATAACAAAACATAATTGTAATTTGAATTACATGTTATGTTTGTTTGTTAAATTATATCCTTGTTTTAGAACTTTTGTTCCAATATGACAATATGATAATATTACTGAACAAATTTTCGATAAATGCTATTTAATATTACAACCAATATTTTACTAGGTATAATTAAAGTATCAATGCTGGGTTTAAATACTATAACGTAGTGACGCGTAAAAGCTCTTTTTAACATTCATATAATTCTCATTTGAGACTTTCACATATCTACATAATTTCAAAATATTTCCAAAAACATTTTAACACATTAGTATAAAGATGGATGCTAAAAAGAAAACTCCTCTATCATCCACACCGCTTACAAAACGCCCCGGACAACTACATTCAAATTGTTGGAAAGAAGCCACCTGTTGGGCCACCAAAAGCAACCTAACAGGGCGAATGTTCTCGAAAAAGATATTATTGGTACAAAACGCTGGCTTCCGACGACAGATGTTCTGCGGAGAGATTTGCTTCCAACATTGCGAAAATTTGAGAGCACGATAGTTACCGAAGAATATTCGATCATGCCCCCTAAGTCATAGAGCTTATTATCCCTTTTTCTTCATAGAAGTTTAACTTTATCATGAGAACCTTTTGGTAGAAAATACCTACTTAACTTTACATTTACAAAGTAAATGTAATATACAATATCAATTATAACGTAAGAAATAGTTAATAATTGAATTAAAGGTTAAGTTATGGTTATATGTGTGACGTCGTATTAATTCAAGCAATTATCTATTTATACTAACTTAAAGCGTATAATATTGTGTAATAAATCTTAAAGTCAAAGGTCTGCAATGAACCGCTTAATACGATTACATCACTCTTGCATCGCATTAGGTTATTAAGGTTTTAGATAAAGCTGTAGAGGTCACTGGACCAACAGCAATACTCATACACTAAAAAAAAAGGTTATCAAGGCATTTTTGAATATTTTTTCGAAGCGTGTATTTATTTATTAGTGTTCTTTTATTCTCTATTACTAATATGAATCTCAACAAGATTTAAATTATGTACTGCCCAATAGAATAGCACGAATATATAAGAACCATCAAATCTTCATTATTATCTACTTAACATCATTTTGATGATTAGTATATAACATTACATATTAAATTATATAATCTTGTTTGACGCTTCATAATTTAACTAACTTAGTAAACTTAACTTTAATAAATTGTTTCTGATAACGCTGTTATACAGCTTTTGGTTATTTTATCGGTTTTGTGTTTTCCATTTTCCTAGGTAATTTTGTTTAAGATAGCTGAGTATACTTATATAAATAAAATAAAATAAAATTATAATAAAAAACAAAAGTCCATCATTAGTCTAATGCCTAATATAGGTTTATTACACAACACGAAGCACTATCCATACTTACCTACATCAATCGCATTTACGCAAAGTAAGATCGACCGCACGTATCAGTTTTAATTAACTACTTAAATAATTGTAATGCATTCACCGAGTGACTAAAACACAACGTACATAAAAATCGTGAACAAACGTTAGCGTTGTAATTGATACGTCAAATTAACGTAAAAAGTGTGGACGCGTAAGCCGGGCCGCACTCGCGCATCGCACGGACCAATTACCTAAAACACACAAGCAGTTAACCTCAAATTTCACTAATGAAAATTTCCATACAAGTTCGCAACGTAAGGGCGCGCCTTATCGTTTATCTGAGGCTTATTGCTTTCGCCCGTCGGTAATTAACGTACTGCCTTCCTCCATACGAGGAAATGGGACAAACGATCCACACAACTTATCCAAAGTCAATTTACAACGTTAGCATTACGGTGCCCTAATTAAAAACACATTTTTATACCACCAACACACCCCCGCACGACATTGTCAAATGAAATAAAAGACTCGACAACAAAACGTTTTATTAGCGACATTATCGCTGTATCTTTATGACGTAACAATGTGATTGCGTTTATTAGACCTGCCGGGTACAAGCGAAGCCGCAAACAAATGTAGAACGGCAAAAGAAAAGCCCGAAAGAATTTATGTCGCCATTCTCCACCGGTTGCCTGTATCGATGTCGTTTGCATCTGAAATCTTTCGAGGCAGGACTATATTAGAGAGGGGAATTGGCTGGGATCTTAATTTATCGAAGTTTTTATGGTTTAATTAACGGAATTCACTTAGGCGAAGGGCGGGACGCGTCGCGCTGTCGCCGCCGCGGTTAACGCTTTATTTTATACTAATAGATGTCCTCCCTGGGCCACGCTATAATTAGCACCGGGACGCTATTGAAAGTTTTAATTGAAAAGGCTTTGTGCAGTTTTATACTCTGTGAACAATTTTAGCCTGTATTTTAGGCAGACGCCGCGGCAGTGAGAAGGTCGCTTTATCCAATGACAGCCCGAAACGGTTCACTTCATTATTACATTAACCGAGAGCCGCACTTTAGCGTATCAGTGATTTTGAATGGAAATGCAAGTCGGTGATACTGTAAGGAACAGATTTGGGGCATAGACTTTTATTATGTAAGGTTGGTTTGATTTAAATAATTTACGTGCTAAATCATTCACATTCCAGGGCTATAATAGCCACTTTCATTCTAAACTATAAAACAGATGCGCCATGATGTCTAAGGCCTAAAACAGAATGCCTCGGTACCAGTCATTAGATTTTTGGTTTCTCTCACTCAGTAGATGCGCCGAGGCACAGGTATTATATGAAAACGTGATATTTTGCAAGTCGAGCATATGAGGGCTGCAACTGGTATACAGCTGCATGGTGGTTATAACACGTAAATTAATTTGAAATTAAAATTTCGATACATGAGAGCCTAAGGACCAACGGCAATAAACAAAGAAAATGTATATGAAAAAGATTTACAATTTCTACAATATTATGAGATTGATGCATTAATATCATGAAACATCCCGAATAACTAAAATAAAAATAAAACACCATCCTTCCGTAGTCCGATGTTGCGTACAGATCGGAGGAACAAAAGAAAAAAAAATATTAATCGAAAAAACACCGCAGTTTGTTTCTAACTGCAGAATAAATGGGTCAGCTCGACCGGGGTAGGACCACGCCCTCACAGAATACCGACTGAAATAGCAGCATAACGCTGCTGTGTTTCGTCTGGTGAGTGAAGGGATCCGGAGACCTTTATTACTGGTGACGAGGCATTCCATCTCAGTCCTCAAGGGTGACAACGCATCTGCATTATGACCCCTTGTCAAGTATGAATGAAGATGTCATGAGCCGTAGGAATTATTTAATATTAGGTGAACTGTGTGCTCGTTAGTAACTCTTCATGTAATAAAAAAAAAAGTAAATTTCATTAAAATTAATTCTTGTGTCAGCTTTGGCTATCAGGTGTTCTAAACTGCATTTTAACACAATATATTCGATGAACCCGGATGGTACACTCGTTTAAATTCATTATTGTTGCCCTGTTGTCGTATCAATCCTAAATTAATTCACCCTTCCGAGAATTGCAAATTCGAAACTAAATTGTAGCCTCTTGCCCCAATTATTATAACATTTATTCTTTATAGGGTAAACAGATCCCTATTTATTAGGGTTCATTATTAAAATTAATTTGTTTGTGTTATGTTGCGGACTTGGGCGGAGATAGATCGGGCCAAACCGTGCGTGAAGAGGTTGTTTTGATATTTAAATGAGGGTACAGGCTTGATTGTAGCTATTCACCTCTTCCGAGAGCAGATGCTGGATGCATGTGCTCTGGTCGCTTCCATATTTCACTTCGGTGGTATAGGTTAAGGACTGTGTTTTTATTTCAATATCTATACTAATATAGTATATCTCGAAGTGATAGAGCTACTCTACAGGTATATATTGGTTACAGGTATATATTAGTTACAGTACTATTAAAATACGCTTTCACACAATATTAGCGTCTAACAGCAGATCAAGGTATAGCTTCTTCGATCTTTTTATCAACAAGCACAGCGCTTTATGTTAAGCTAATATTTTTGATTAACAGATTTCGGAAATTTGAAAACAATGTTACTAAATAACGGTTGTATGTATTAGTTATCGATTCGATAAATTCCAAGCTTGATTGTCAAAATACCTGGCTTTTGAGTTGTTGGTCTTCGGGTCTTGCCTGTGAGGCAATGTACTAAATGACATGTATTACATTTAATTACGTTGTACGAGGGATGTGACGGAAAGTGATGAGTGCCTCTGTGTTAGAGCGAATGCTGTTTATATATATATATATATATATATAAACAATATTTACACCGCATAAGAAAACTTTTGCTGTCTCAGGATATTGGCAAATGAAACAATAGCCTAATTCACTTACAGAATTAAAACAATGAGGCAGCTGAGAGCATTGTTACAAAATTAACAGGCCACTTTATTAGGGATTGCAGCCGTAACAATGGAATCGCTAATTATTAATTAGGGTTCCGTAACACGGACTCGGGATTCGGGCGCGGGTTCATATTACAGAGCCAATTACAAGTGTCGCACGGTTTGCAATGCTATCCCTTTTCTCGTCCGCCTTTCTTCCCCGATATCGTGATATTTTGTGATGTTTTTAGGATATAAGGCACTAACAGACAAGTTGATGGTATACCTAATGAAAAGTTCGGTTGCAGCTGTCATCAATTGATGGTGCCCGTGTATCATATTACAACATAAAAGTATTATTTGTTAAAAGTTTAAATCGATTAAAGTGTATTTAGACGTCATAACAATAAAAGTTTCAGTATGTTTCTATAATAGTAGTCAGGTGATAGAACAATATGCCATAGACGACTCACAAGATGTGGAATGCTGGTCGCTCATGATCATTCGATGGCCAATCAAGATATCCTTATGGCCGATTTTTATCTGGATGACATGTAAATTTTTTTGGAATTGTGAAATTTTGGGAGAAGATTCGCTAAAAAAAGACCGTTTGACGTATCCGCGGTAGTTGTTATACAAGTAGTCGAGTTATAACAAAAACAATTTGATATTTTTTCAAATCCCCAATAACAATGACACACATGTTGACAAAAGGATTTATAGAAGAATGGATTTATACTAAAAACGATATAGAGTTACAACGAGTACTATAGTTATAGAACATATAACATCGAAACGAGGACAGTATGAAACGAATACAACGAAACATGTGGAATATGTTTTTAATAAAAGGCAGATTACGAAATCGCCTCGTCGCTTGCATTATAGTAGGCGCTAAAGAATGTCATATAAGACGTAACTCGCTCGGATACATTTCACACCTCGCTTCACGCTTTTCCTAAATCTGTTGTCATTTCGACGCGATCCCCTGGAAATAGGGGTTGGAATCCCTCGGATAGTCGCGAGATATTTGGTGCTATTTCTCACACGAGTGCCCCTCCAACCCGCCGCCCCTCTACCCCCAGAACTGGCAACATCATCGTTTTAATATTTTACCGTGCACAGGGAGAAGTATAGTTTACTCTAAAATTCGCGGTGTCGTGTACAAATAGACGCTTGACGCTTTGAAAAAAATTATATAGACAAAAAAAAAAACATTTACACGACACACAGTTTAAGTATGTTGATTTGAAGAAGTTGGCGAATAATAGTTGGAACCCGCAAACTTTTATTTCTTTTCGTTAGATAGTAGTGTGCCGAAATACCGACACTAACAACATTGTCGGTAATTACTAAACGAGGGTGGGCTAAGGACTGAGGACCATTATTTCTAACTTCGCGATTATCTCACCCGCCATACTATACACACGAAGGTTGCTACTTGTTTCACGTACTTCTTATATGATAAGATGTTATTTCATGCTGAGATCATCCCTGTTATCTTTTTGGACAATTGTGTCATTTCGACAGGTTCTAGACAATGACCCAAGGTATGGTTTGTTTCAATATGAGATTTTTCTTCCACTTTAGAATAATTCGATTAGTTTCATGTGGTCTTCAGAGATATATCATAACTTAAAATAGCATTAAGTGTATACTAAAATTAAGTGTATTAATACAATTCTAACAATGTCTGACAGACCACTCATAGGCCGAACCGGTTCAGGAAATCTAGAAGTGTGAAACTTGGCACTGGAGTTCATTAAATAACGTAGGAGAGCAATAAGCAAGGTTCTTTGAAATAATCTCCTAGAAGAGTTACATAGAAGATGAAAGTTTGTATGGAAGTACGCTGTTTAGAAGAAGCCCATGAGATGGTTCATGAGATTTTTTCCATGAAAATTCTCATCGGACATACGGTTAATGACTGAATCAATTCCATTTTTTTGAAACAATGTCCCCCTGTACCAAAAATATAAAACTTTTACCATATTCTAAGGATGGTAAGGACAAAATTTATTGAAATATAACGGACCTTTGAATGATAAGCTGCTTAATAGAGATTTGTTAGCATCGGTCAATGAGACCGGTGAGAGCGACCGCGGCGCGTGTATCGCAACATCGGCGATGCGTTCGATTAACAAAGAGCTTAACCCGGCACCGCGCCATTTGTGTTTTTTCGAGCAGACAAATCGCTAACAATAAAACTCCGGCCTCCTTCACAATGCCCGCTCGCATGGCCTGCTTTTAATTTGCCGAACGTATATCGGATCGTACGCCCCGACGGGGATCGCTTAAAAACACTCCCCGGAAAATCCCGTGCGAGCTTTCCATTTCGGTCTCGTGTCCGTTATAATATACCAATTTTTATAGTGCGAATAAATTTCCATGAGGTGGTTTCGGATGTATTTCCGAGATCAACAATTGAAGCATCGGCAATAAAACAAATATCAATTACGCCGCGGATCTTTGGATTTTGAGACGATATTGGAGTAGATTGAAAAGTAATTAGAAGCGCGTAGGCTCTCAGGCGTACGATGTTTTGTTGATAATTCAATAATCCAGCCTCGAGGCGGATATCTTTTCAAGACGTCTCTTTCCCCCTTCCTTCACGATTCCTGCCCTTGTTTGATTCCGAACACTTCCGATAACGTTCCTGTGTATTTAGTTATCTTGTTTTTTCATTTCCTGCACAATATTTATGAACGTTAAAGTACTTCTCAAAAACTTAAATAAGTCCCGAATTTTGAACCGATACAAATAAAGTTAAATTGGCAAAGTTATACGGGAAGTGTAATAGGTACAGGTGATACCCATTACGAATCCCTAAAATGATTTCGGTGTTATAAATTAGATTATACAAATGTTGGGGTGTATATTTAAGTATTCTGAAGGTATGAAATGATGTGCGTTTATGTAGATTTTTCACGTTTATGATGACTAAAGCGGGCAATAACGTAGCCAATTTGTTATGTGTCGACGTAAGTGAAAAATATCGTCTATGGTTAGTTGCGGGGTGTACTGAGGGGGAGGGGGGGAGGGTATCGGGGGGGTCAGAGCTGCGTGTTCCCGTATATGGGGAAATGGTACAATTAATTAAATTAGCACTTAAATGTATGCTTACATTCTACGCGGGCGCGCCGCAGCCATGCCAGCGTTGTAAGCCACACGAGCGCGTTTATTAAAACTATTTATCTTTTAAACGATATAGAACGAGGTTAGCATTTTTTTTCTTTTATTTTCTGTAACATTACTTCATTATGACAACGGGGAAAAATTGTTCAAGCATTCTATGCTGTACGAAACATGTACTGCTTTGGAACATAACTATTAGGTTATATCTATGTAAGGATTAATAATGCTGTGTTTATAACACTAATCGTCCCTGACTTTCTTTTTAACTTTCAATACCTTTAATAGATTATAAATTTATATATATACAATGTAATTACAATTTATTCATCAATTAATTATTAAAATTATTATAATTAAAACATAATATAATTATTAAAAAAAAATTAAAAAACTATTCATTTCATGGCATACTATTTTATGATAAATTTAATTTAAATAGTCAAAGATAAAAACATGTAAAAATAAGTCATATTTTTATTTTATTCAGAACTTTTTACATTACACTTAAAAGTTTAAAAATCGTTAGTATTCAATTGCACATAGACATAACTTACTTCCAAGTTTCGAATTAATCCACTTATGACGCGTTTCGCGACCGCACCCGCCCGTTTATCATAGTGCCATCAACTGTTTCATTCATTAGTTACCAAGTTTACCACCGCCGCTGCAATTTACACCTTATAACCCTGGCAATAAATACGTATTGCTTTAACAATGTCAGAATTAACGGACGTGCCACTTCACTAATGTTTAATGGAGGCGCTAGGGCTGCCTATTACGGCTTGAAATTATTTCTGAAAATTAACTATTCTGAAAAACCACTGTAGTCTTCAAAATATTAAAAATACATTTCTAAGTATGTAAAGTACGTTAGACTTAAGGTCGATGCGAATATAATTAAAATTAGTTATGACTGTATCATTTTAGAACTGATATAATGACCCTTATAAGGAAATTAAATAAGAGTGTCTTTGCCTAAAGGAATTTTTATAGTTATGTCACTCGTTTTTTTGATTTTGTGTATCCTTGTATAAGATGTACAAGACACCAGAAAGTTAGCGAACGTCAGTTTGGAATCAAATCGCCTCGCCGGGGCCGCGATGGCAATCGGATAATAATATAATTTTCATCATGATAGACAAAATATATTCGTCTTTTTTATACCAACCATGATTGTAGGTATAAGTGAACTCTTGGTACAGCAATGACTTTATAGCTAATTCTTCGCACTATGCATTACTCGATTGCCGGTTGCCGTGTTCTCGTGAATTAAATTGAATGAATTGTTGTTTTCGCGTTTTCATTTAATTAACTAGTGCTTCTGCGGATCTTTTAACGACTCAGAATATAATGTAGAGTATATCTTGCTGATAGGTCTACTGACGATACTTATCAACTTAGTTTTGAATCTTAGGTTTAAAAATCTAATGGCTTTTTTTATATTAGAAATAAAAAAAAAAACTATCAAATGAGTTGTGTTTACAATTTGATAACCATAATATTGTTTTTGTATTTTCCGTGTCCATGCAGTCATTTGAAAAATGATATGAAAAATGAATTATATAAGATTGCCAAAAATAAACAATGATACAAGGTTCCGTTTAAATCTGTTTTATTTTTTATGTCAGTCACATACTAAAGAGTACAGTCTGATCTCTAGTATTCTAACATAGAGGTTAAATAGTCTTGCAAACTTTTGAACTTATAACGGAATCTGCAATTAAAGCTTCTCCTAGTTTATAAACCGATCTTCCCTCAAAAGCATAATAAGAAAACTTTAATCATATATCTGATTGTGATTGTGATATGTAAGTAGGGTCAGTTAAACCTCACAAGCCGCCCCAGGCGAGCCCCAGCGAATTTCCAACAGTCTACAAACTAAGCCCCCAGAGCAAATAGATGCGGTGGAACAACGGAGTGCGTTTAACGATTGGGGACTTATTTTCCGGCCCAATCATCCACTCGAGACGGTTCCGTTGTCTGCGGCCACAATTCCAGGCAGCGATCGTTCCTGTCGACATCACGACCGACAAATCCGTTAAAAAACAACAACCTGAAGCTTTTCAAACAAGACTTTTTGTTAGGATCTAACAAAAAGTCTTGTTATGCTACCCATGTGACTGATGATTATCGTTTTTTTTTATTTAGGGCGTTGTTATTTTTTATAGAATTTCAATTAGTTATAAAGTTATTTTTCAATATTTTTTATCATATGATTGTCAAATTATATATTTATATTAGATTTCACAATCATATGATAAAAAAAATATAATATATCATAATTATATCATTAATTAAATCAAATTTAGCTTACTGTTCAATTTGGCAAATATTGATCGGCATTTATAGAATTATAGATGTAGCGTAAAAAAACCCCATATATAGGCATACTTATCTACATATACAATAACCGCTTTCTAAGAAACTCCAAAGTACGCTCTAGTTCAATATAAATACTTACATATCAGCGGAATGAATATTAGATTTCACTAGTGGAAAAGAAAAAACTAAAGAGACGATTCTTTCAGTTTATACGATTAAATATACTAAACTACATATACATAATCTATTAGCATGGTTTCATTATTAATTATATGTTGCTTCTATTTATAATAATATAATAATAGGATATGGTCAGTTTTCTCCCGATCTTGGTATAATTTAGAAAAGTAACTTTAACTTTTAAGAAATGGCCCTATCACAAATGGATATTAACTATATTAATTAATATCTATTACATAGTTTAAAACTTCGACACTTTAGTAATAGTATAAATACTTGTACGTAATCAATACTTTGCACTCAACTAATACTCAAAAGAATATAAGTACTTTCATATTGAAGGCTATGTTTTAGCCTATTTTTTTGACATAATCATAACATAACATGGCAAAAATATACTATAATTATATAGTTTCTTATCAAATAATATTGAAATAGATAGTAAAGTATTCTATAAATACTTGTGAGTAGCTGACTGAACATAAATTTTATTGAAAATTATTATTTAGTCGTGTAAAGGATCAAATTTATGTAACTGTATAGTGACTGCAACTATGAAAGTGCACAAGTAAAATTAAAAATATTATTTTAGTCTACTAAGGGTACGCAACCAGAGCTCCTGTTCCACGGTTAAGGGGCGTCGAGTTTCCCCTATTGATTACCTAAAAAGCGGAAAATAAAATTGTGTACCCTGAATCCGTAGTGGAACACAATGCGGTCGATGGGCCGCCAAAAACATCGCGCACAAAAACCGGCCCCGTTCCTACTGTCCCTGAAGAAGTAACACTTAACTGATTACATTTCACTCTTCGGGCTTAAGGGAATACGGTGATTAAGTTCACTATTTAGGTTTATATTTCTGTGCCAAACTTAAACATTGTTTTATCTTTTTTTTAAGCTCTGTTGCCGACGAAGGTTACATTTGGTTTGTTGTTATCTACGTAGTAACTATCCTGTCAATAGAGGTCGAACGTAGTTTAGAAAGTTCATTATATCAATTTCTTTTTATTGCGTAAAGTAAATGAAAGTTTTTGCAAGGAATAAATCGATCTATAAATCGGGACTGGTCACTTAAATTGACAAGAACATAAACAAATAAAATAATAAATGACTGAAACACACCTAGAAGATTTGTAGACTCATCTAATATTAATGATTTTTCCTCCATGTTGTGTCTCCATAGATACGATAAGCAGTTTTTATTATTATTATAGAAATAATTTGTTAAATTAAAACTTAATTTTATTATAAATTAAAAAAAGTATTTAAAAGAATAAGACGATAGTAAAACGAGCGTAACTCTAAGCATAAGTTAAAAATGACGCCATAAATACATATAGTTTTCCAACGCTCCTGTACTTGGCGGGAAACTTCCCCGGCGCGGCTCTCTCCGCAATCTTTATCGAATAAAGCAGTTTAGTAAACCGCAGCCGAACTCCCGCCACCCTTTATTATCTATTTATGAACAAATTTAAATAGAACGCGGAATTGCCTCTGGAGGCGGCCACTAAAAGGGATTCGTTTAGTTTACAGCCAACTTTAGTCTTAGCTTTATATCCTCAACATGTTTAATGTTTAACTATGTTATTATATACTGCTGTCAGTTGTTTAGCTTGTAAGCAATAAGAACATTATCGTATATTTGTATATTTTTTATATCATATATTTTTTCATTACTTAATTACATATATATATATTATTAGATATAGAATTTCAGTTATGCTTAAATTCTATAAAGATCAAAAACTGAATTTCGTAACAGATTTAAAATAAGTAGATCGGTGCCCACAAACCCAAATTACAAATATTAGCTTTCATTCAAAAATCAGCATCAAATACAGATAAACAAGACAGATACTCAGAAAAAAACCACCTCGACGTGAAAACAACCTATCTATTTTTATACTTATTATTTAATTAAGTGAGAAAAAATAAATAACCATATAATAGCTTATTAATTTAATTAGCTTTTTTCGTAAAGGTAACATTTTCAAAACAATACCGTTGGCAATACCGTCAAACATACCTCTTAGTAGTTTCTGACATGAAATACATAACATGCGACTATTCAAGTGTAGTCTTGCTGGTCGTGATAATGGAAGAAGCGACATAGGGGAGAACGGCTGGGGCTCGGGTTTATTCACATTTTATTACTTTTTTACGGGGCGCGTAGAAAACCTTTCGTGTATGAAGACCGCTAATAGTGGGCATGATCTTATAATACATCAGATTATATGTTTAATATGGGAATGAATATACCGTATCAGTGCTATTTGAAAGATTCATATGTATGCATGTTATAATTTATAAACATAGTTTTATTTTGTATAAACTTGACTTTAAGTATCGGTGGGAAAGAAGCAAGAAACGTGAATGCATTTTGACTATTACAAACACTATTACACCATTTTTAAATTTTGAATTCAGAATCAACTAACTAATTATGAACGTTTTTTAATATTTGGCCGCGACAAACGAGCACATAGTCCACCTGATGGTAACCGATGACTGCGCCTCAACATGAATCCTCGGTAACGAATCATAATACAAATAAGTTATCACTAAGTTAAAATTTGAAGCGTCAGTAGCTTAACGGCTTAGGGTGCGGTTTGCGAAATTTAGGATCGGAGGTTCGAATCAGCCATTCAGCTACTGACGTGAACCATTTCCTAGTATTTTTAGTTTAGTTTGAGGTTTTTAGGTTAACGAGAATGTTAGTTATGCTACTAGAATTTTTAGTGTTTTTTAAACAAAAAGAATACACCCCACCACTAGTAACGAAGTCTCCGGTTTCTTTCTTCCATTAAACGAAATAAGGAGGTGCTTAATAATTTTTTTCATTTACATTGCAGCATAACTTTTCTGTTAATGTAGTTTCATATGGCGAATGGTCACCACCTTGTAACTGATAGACTCCATTTAATATTCATACTTTGAAATCTGAAATTTCAGAAAATCGGATGTATTGCCTTTGATACGGTACTGTCAGAAAAAACAATTTGCTGTTTACACTATCTTAAAAAAATCCTCAGACAGACGTACGCAACGAAAACTAGATGATATAAAAGCAGCAATTAAATTATTAAATAAAAAGCCGATAGTTGTAACCACCAAAATGTAGCTCTAAAGAGTAATGTAACATAAGGGAAACCGTCGTATCGGAAGAAATAATATTAAATCGGAAGCGCCCTCTTGCTCTACGGACGTGTAGAAATAAAAACAAAGACGCTTTTCACGCCCAATGGCCGGAACGAGCGGGTGTTCGTGTTTGATAAGGACCGATACTAGGGCGCTAGTGAAGGGTTAGAAACTATACCGATGGAGTGGATGGCTTTGGAGACAGAGTGCTTGCAATTTGTATTTGTATTAGGGGTTTTTTTTATAATTGGCATGTATTGCTGTAGTAATGGTGACAATTATTTTTTATGAATGAGCTTCCATACGATTAAACTGGATACTTTGATAAAGATGTGAGATAGTAATGTTTTGTTTTTTCAATAAAACTTGGTGTGGCAATCTAGCAGTTCACCTGATCTAAAGATAAACACCTACATCCATTCTCAACAAATGTTCAAGATGCACATGCGTTGATGCTCCTGAAGTTTGGAGATGAAACGCCTTGCTACCAGGAACAGGATTTGCGGAGTTTTTCATTCACTACACAGCACAACAGCGTTATGCCGGTATAGTGAGAGCGTGATCTTTCCCGTATCGAGCCGACCATACATTCTACTGAACTAAAAACAGGCTGCGGCGTGTTCCTTCCTCTGTCTATTAATGTATTAAACTAAAAATATATTTTTAGTTTAATGTATTATAACTAATTTTCTGGTATTACCTCACAAATAGTATAGAAGGGTGTATATATTATAATACAAATTTTATTTAATACTTCGCAGCCACTAAACTCATGTAAAGAGCAGCAAATCATTATTATACCTTTTTTTTTCATTCAAATAAAAGGGGACTTACAAAGACATACAAACAAATTTGAGCGAAAAACATGATGAAATTGTTTGTATATTTTGATTGAAATAGAATGTTATTCACCCAGTTATTAATGCGGGGAGACGCGACCGGCCAAAGGACAAGCGCAGTCCACAAAAAGACTAAAAACTAAATACAATTTAAAAGAGAATTCTTAAAGAGCGAAGACGCTCTGGCAAAAAGATAATTTGGTGCCTCTCCGCCCGGGGCCTCCGTTTGTCTTTGGTATTGTGAACTTTTATTTCGCTCACTTTTATGAATTATTTTCAGTTGTTTTTTATCACCGGCGAAATTCAAATGGAAGCTGCGGGATGAGTTCCCAGCTGCACTTTCTCTGTTTAAACAGGACCGGGGAACAAGACTGAAGGTTGATTTTAATCTGCATATCAAATAACTGTCCCTTTTGAGAAAATGTTTTAAACGTCATCCCTCTCATTAAGACACAACGCGTTATTTCTAATAACTCAGTGACTCCACCGTATAGTTTCAAGTTCTAACTCGAAATAGAAATAAATTTTATGTTAGAAACATTTATGGATTTTGAGCAATAATAAAAATCTTTGGTAATGTTCGTCCAAGATAAGACTAAATTCATTTGCAAGAAATCTTATTTTTATTTAGAGTGAGCTGAAATAAATTATTTTTTTTGAAAAAAAAACTAAATATATATTAAGATCTAAAAAAACTAAATATATATAAATCTTCATATATTGTACGACTGATAAATTTGGAGTCTTGTATAATAACAATTATGCGTAATTTACAGCCGTTTATGTTTTCCATTGAAGTTGGCGATGCCATTTCAAATTGGGCGTTTGTTTCTCGGATGTGAAAGGAGTCTACTCAGGCGGCATTGTGATGTTAATATCAGTCTGGCTCTTGCTACTTAAATTAACACTCACACAGTATAACTAAGCTCAGTACAATGACATGGGTAATTGCAGGGTGCTATACAACGCTATCAATTAATTCCACGCTATTTAACCACGGTGTCTTGTAACTTCGTATTCGTTGTAGTTACTTTACATGCCAGATCTTGTTACAGTTTCTTAACATTTCACGATTTTACATATGCTTGTATACTATAATTAATGTCATAAAATACTGTGGTGTACTTACTCTGATAAATAAAATTTTGTGAAGTTTTACAAGCTCCATGATTTTTTTTTATATTTACAGGTATTTTAATTTGTTTCAACATATTTTATTAGTCGAACTAATCTTCAGATATGCCTAGTTTAGTCTTTACCAAGTTAAATTCTCGAACACTTTGTAAAACGCGATATAAAAAGATAAGATGCGCTGACAACTAACAAGTTACCGAACAAAAGAAACAGACAAGGATAAAAAGGCCAGGGAATGCAAGGAACGTTACTAAAGCTTAAAACATTTACACGCATAGTGAGCGCGCGCCCGTCCGTGAAGAATTCTCAGTTCAAGCAAAGCAACCGGCGAAATAACGTGGACAAACAGTAGGAAGCGTTGACGAAACAAATGAAAAAGAATACCCTCTGAGCAGTCTCAAATCCAACAAACGTAAAAGAGATTACCTACGCCCCAACTGCTCTCAACTTGTATAAACAAAAAAGTCTCTATTCTCAATTTGCCTGCTTTAAAACAAGGCGAAATTGCCATAGAGCAGGCAAAGACGGTTGAGGAATATTAAAAACGTTTTTAAAAGCACAACAAAGAGTGAGCGTGAGTTATTTGAATTTTTATTGTGACAAGTGACGAAAAACGCTAGGCAATGATTACGGTCCTTAGTACGTCCGTTTGTGAAATGATCTTTCTTCCGATATTTTAAGGGTGATATTTAAAAATTATATATATAAGAATTAAGTTAATTTAATTTCTCAAAAGAATTTGCATTCACTTACATGGGAAATTAAACATTAATAAAAGTAGAAACATTTATATAAGCTGTAACAGTAGGCGTTATTGTAGATATTTAAACGCTAAATTTTCGCTTCTGCGATCACAAAGCATCGCATTACACCGCAATAGAAAGCGAGCTTTTGACATATTTTTCCGTTAGTCTCCCCTCTGTTGATTACACGTAAATTGATATAAATTGAATTTTAAAACCTAGCCGCCTCGCCCGAATCTCTCCTAGAGCCTCCTCGTATACAAGATGTAACGGGACGACAGAGAAAGGGTTATTTGTACATTTTAGGGATGGCATATAAAATAAAAGAAATTTTTGGTTTTCAACGGAATTTTTACCTATTTGTATACATGCACTATTTACAATATTTGAAATGAACCATATCTAAATTCCCTTCATCATATTAAACACTAAATTATTTTATTAACATAATAAATATAACAAAATAATAAAAATCTTGAAGTAGTCACACAGAACAAGCCGTAGACAGCTTTATTAATTATTTCTTGCACTTTTCCATAACTATAATGAAGGAAATATCTATGTAAATGACTTAACTTATAGCCATTAAAAGGAATGTGTTAAAGTAATAACTGAATGTGACAACCCTATGTATATTAACGTAAGGTAATGAGAACGATGATTTCTTGGCTCTAAGCGACCGTTTCATAACAACAAAGTTTCATCTACCCTCGTCACTCTGTTAATTTTGTTTATATTTAACTCTGCACATTTTATTAAGGGCTTGTGATATTTTATGTGAATTAACATTTGACATATCCAACAACCAAGCGAGTATATAAATATATATCGTTATGTAGGGTTTGTTTCGTATATGGCATACGTTTGTAAAAACAGTGGTAGAGCTACACTGCAGTTTGTGTCTAGCTGCAGAATGAATGGGTCAGCTCGACCGGGGTAGGACCACGCCCTCACAGAATACCAGCGTAAAATAGCAGCTTAACGCGGCTGTGTTTCGTCTGGTGAGTGCAGGGATCCGGAGACCTTTATTACTGGAGACGAGGCATTCCATCTCAGTCCTCAAGGGTGACAACGCATCTGCATTATGATTTCTTGTCAAGGATGAATGTAGATGTCATGGGCCGCAGGAATCACTTACCATCAGGTGAACTGTGTGCTCGTTTGTTACTCTTAATGCTATAAAAAAAAAAAAAAATCCATACAATTTTCAATATACAAACATACAATCTTTCATCTTATGGATTTAGCAAAATTATATCTGTAAATGAGAATTTAATTAATTTTAGATGGTAAATAGTTCTTAACCATATATCGTAGACACCTAATATTCGGCGAACTAAATTTAAATGTATCACTCAATTATTTATTTAAAAAAGGCGACGTGAAGTATCTTCGTTGTAAAATCAAGAAGGAAGTTAACCTGAGTAAAGTTCTAAGCTTAAAAAGATTTCGATAAACATGAAAGAATGAACACTTTTTACATAAAAGTGAAAATTAGTGAGTGTAGTTTGAGCGTCGTCGGAACGCGATCCTACCGCATTACTGCGGGAAGCCAGCCTTTATTGCTCAATTTGACTTTATTTAACGCAATTCGCAGAAGACAGGGGAGGGAGGGCCCCCCACGTCTCGGGAGCTGACGGCGAACAGATGAGGTCCCACTCCAATCCACTTAGCACGCGGCAAGCCAGTAGGTGATCACAATCTCCCGACTCGCAATGCTTTGAGTGCTCCCGATGCGGCTGCCCGTAATGGGAATTTCTAGCACCGGAGTCTTCAATTTATATCGATGACGAAACATCGGCATTTCCATATACAACTCCGATCTATTTCTAAATCCCAGTAGACATATGTGAATTACCTTCGTCCAAGTTACCCGCGTACTAGTGTCTACGGCAGAGTCATCTCGTGCACGAGATGTTTCGAGATTAAGCGCACCTGCTAACTTTGTAGTCCAAAGTTTGCGATTGTCTAAATTGAATTAGAAACGACAGCGCCGACTCAGACGCTCGGCGGCGTTTATTTTGGTCGATGTACGAGCAAGTTTGCAGTATGAAGTGATCTGCTTAACCATCATGTTTATTATCCGGCGTGATGACGCATCGAGAGGGACTTAGCTTGTGGCTTAGTGACACGAGGGAGTGCCGGGTGTCATTTTCACGCTGGTGTGATCCCCGCCGCCGATCTGTAATTGAATAATAAAATTGTAGCGAATTTCGACACAGAGCGCTTTGATTCTTTAATTGGATGCAGAGGATATTTTTAGAGCATGGGCTGATGCACTTATGCTGTGGAAATTAATGAAATTTTAAAATCGTTTTAATTCACTACATAGTAAATGTAGTTCTTTAGAAGAACACAAGTTAATAGCATGCTTGTACCTATAAGTATTAGGTTTTAGGCTATTTTATTTCTTGGCTCCATCATAATATTAGTATGATTATTTAAGAAATATTACAATATTCGTAACAAACGATATAATTATGTGACTGATATACAATGGATAGCATCTCACCGATATACTTTATTCCCTAATTCAATACCACTGAATACTAAACCCGAATTTCCATTAACCATCTCTGTTTACAGCGTAATTCTTTTATCATCAAATGAGATTTATTCCTTCACAAAAATATGTAAAGTTGACGGTGCGCGCGAGACACCTCAGATAGCGCGGGAAGGGGCTGCTAAAATTAAAACGATATCTCGGTAGTCGAGTCACGCGAAACATTAACTTCACCCCGCAATAAACCGCGCCCTTAAGAGCTTCATTCAGAATTAAAATTTGCCGGCTGATCTCTCCGAAGTGACGCTCTCTGATGGATTACGAACTTTCGCATTCCCTTGTTTAATTTCAGGCGCCGTCAAGAGCCGTCAAATTATCCTATCCTGTCATTTTTAACGTCGTCACCTTCCAAACACCGAGAGCGATATCAAATTCTTTAATTACTTTGATACGCGATATATTGCGCGAATAAATTAGATATCCACGAGAAGGTCTGACATCTGTTTGTCGTAATTGCAAATTTATATTAATTTTAGTGATTGCTATTCCTTTAACATCACAGTAAATTAAAAGAGATCTTGTCATTTCTAATTGCACTGTCGAAATTTATTTTTGTTTATGTAATCTTCAGTTTGAAAGTATTTCTAATTCAAGATATTATCATTGTAGCAAAGATTAAAGATGAGTAAAGAAGCTTTTACGTATGTACTCTGATTGGGGTACACGTAGATAGCAACGTGATTTATACAATCTTATTTGAATTCTAGTAATAATTACTGTAGATACGTCCTATGTATGTAAAAACAGCACCATGTAAATGTTAAAACCCATTATATCCCCTATCTCTTACACATATATACACTTTACTCGCTTATCTATAACATTTTAAGATCGCCTTTAATATACATCTCCGACCATATGATCAAAGCAGCTGTAAGATGAGATTGAACTCATTATGATTACTAAGTACGTCATAAAACGGAACGATAACGCTGAAATAATGAATATAAAACGCAGTAAACGAGTTAACAGGCAGCGAAGACTCATTTTTTCTAAATAATTTGTCGTTCGGTACTTGGCATTCAGAGCCGCGAACTGAGGCAACGACGTACATATTTTATATTTATTACCACCAACAGCAGCCATATTTTAAATCGTCGTCATATACGCTTATATGCAATAGACAAATTTCTATTTCAATTTAAAATTTAACCTTCTATTTAGTTGTCTTTTTTTATAAATTACGTATATAATGGCTCAATTGAAGTTTATATCTTTATAAGATGTTTAATAGAAATTAAAATATTTTACTTTTAAACGTTGCTTAACTTAAAGTGTAAATTGTAACATGTAAAGCAGATGTCTAGTTGTAATCCAAATTATTTCTTGTGTTCATATATTTTTTGCTACTAGTAGTTGCTACAACCATATACTACCACTAGAATACACTATATACTACCACTAGAATACACTATATACTACCACTAGAATATACTATATACTACCACTAGAATACACTATATACGAAGAAATATAACTCAAAAGATTTTTGTTACTGTTTATTTTGCTCTTTCTTATCAGGTAAAAAATATATATTTTCGAGACAAGACGAGTTTGGTGACAAGATCGTCTAATACTATAGCGTATATAGTATAAGAAGTGAAAATAGGAAAATGTCACATCCCAATACATGTTGATGAAATCAATCAGCCTATAAGGAAAGGAGTAAACAATGACCTTTCAATAATATCTCGATATCCGTGCCGGTGTTGGCACAAGAAATTTGCTCGGGCAATATCGGGGCAATCCCTTGGAGGGAATCGCCAATTTTAGGGTAAATCGAGGGAGATAATTATGTTTGAAGTTAGTTATTGAGGAGAGTCAACACGCGACGAGATTAGTTTGGCCTGTATCTCTGTGTCGCGGGACGTCGCTTCGTATTCTTGTTTTTATGCTAACAACGTTGAATGTTATTAAAGTAACAATGTGACATTGGAAGTAATAAAAAAAATTAATACTTTGAAGATCCAAATTTGATCTAAAAATTATTACCCCAGCGTAGACATTTTTTCAGTTTTGCTATAAATAAAAAGGACCATAACATATTTTTTTTAGTTTAAAACCCAATCAGTAGCAGTAAATCTTTACAAAATTATTTTTATAAAATTGGCATTCACTATATTTGTGTATTGTTTTAAGGAAATTCGGGAAACAATTCTTTATTTACGTCAGATAATTTTAATTCTAATTTCAAATTCTTTTTAATACAATATTCTTATTAATTTGTAATTTTTATAATGTTGTTAGAGACTGGTGAGATAAATTAGTATAGGCACATGTTCGAACTGTTCATTATTTGTTTATATTTTAGCTTATTAAAATAGTAATAATGAGTTTACCAAAATTAGTAATAGACAAATACGTCTCTACACTAATAGATGTTAGAGATGTCATTATGTGAAACTAAATACATTACAAATTAGTGGTGACGTGTATGTTGTTACTGCTTGTGTCGCCTCGATTCGCATATCAAACAACTCGTCGTGCAATAAGCCTTGACGTGATCCCTAAGTTAGTGATGCGATGCAGCTTCATGAGATTCATATTATCGAATATATGTTATTATATCAAGTGCACTTTTTACAAAACCTTTTAATATTTGAATAAAACTAATAATAAAACAATAATTTTGGTTCTAAATGGAAAATAATATAATAGTATCTGATTCTTAGTCTACTGATTCTTAGTCTACTGATTATCAGTATACTGATTCTTAGCACAAAAAGTTTTAACTTCGAATAAGACTAAGTTAAAAGAGTATTACGAAAATATTTGTAAATTGAAGTTATTGCTCGTTGTTCGAACCTTTAACATCACTAGACGACAACTGTTAATGAATACGGTAATGTAACTAGTGCCGCCACAAGAAACTCCCTCGGGGTGCGCGCAATTACCTATCGACAAATTAAACCTATTCGTACGGTATCACTTCTGTATTAACTACATACATTTTATTCATATCCCTTGAAAATTATTTATACATCAGCAAAATGTGACATGTGATTAACCGCACCAGGTTGAAATGAGAAAGATATTTAACCCGATTTCTTGTTTTGAATACACTTTGATTACAACGTTAATAAATTAATTTGGTGTGATGAAGTCTTACAACGCTAATTACAGACGGCAGTCTGTTCATGTACCAAGTAAATTTGTAATTTTAGTATGATATGGTACGTGCTATCTCATTTTGATTATGACTATAATATTTTCATGTATATAACGCTACTTGAAATATATCAAAGGCGTTGTCATATCGCAAGATCTTCGAACAAAACTATACGAATTAAGATGACGTCTGTTATACGTGTTTCTATATATGCACTCCAATTGTTGTTGGTATATAAAGTAGTATATAAATATAATATTCGTTTTTTATATTAAAAAAAATCTTATAGTCTATGATAAAATAATTTTATTTTCTTTAACATAAGAAAACTTGAACATCTTTTTCATGACAATTTATTTTTAAAAAACTTTCGAGTTGGCATCGTGGTGAAATATTACCCAATCTACTTGAAAGTGTAACAACGCAGGGTATGGAGTAAGTCTTTTTATGTTTTTATGTACTGTAGTTCGACCGGAGAGGCTACCACTACCGACCGATCAGCCGACCACAACAGATACCTATATATAAATATATATAAATATATATATATATATATATATATATATATATTTAATATATATATAAAGATAGATAAAATACCAGCATATCGCTGTCAGTAAAAGACAATGCAAACCCTATTACGGATAAACGGACCGAGATGAACTTTCAGCGCTTAGGGGTGACATCAAAATATTGATTCCTTAAATAGGATGGATTTAAATGTCATGGATCGATGACAACTCTTACCATCAGGTGAGCATGTAACAGTGGTTGAGTGAACACTGTACACGCAGCTCGGTTTAACTGAGTGTAGGGATCCATGGATTCAATTTCGTGTAACTAGGCATTTCATCTTAATCCTCAGGTTATCCCAGAGGACGAGGATGACAACGCATTTGCATGCAGAATATTTGTTGAGGATTGATATAGTATTCAAGGGCCGCAGTCATAACTTTCTACCAGGTGAACCCTGATTTAAAACCTAGTTAGCTTCCATTAGTATCCATTCCATTCCATAGTTTATGACTTATTAAAATAAGCTAGTGATATTCGAACCTGTGACTGCTAGAACAGTTGTTACGATACTACTTGACTTTTAAATTTCAAAGAGTTCTTTTTGCGGACATTTAAAGCAAATCATTTGTATTTTAAAATACATTCTCTTTTAAAAGGTCTACATACTTTTAAGACAAATAATATAACAATTTTAAAACGGTCCACTTGCAGTAGACACAAGAGTAGAGAAAAATATTTTGTTCAAAATATGCAGACGCCTTAATCTTGTAAACAGATCAGAAAGGTTTATTAAATACGTTAGTCTCGCCAGGAGTCAGATGTTCCCCATGGTTGCTCCCGCTTGTCGGTCCGGACTCGCGGTTCATTAGCATTTTAATTACCTGTCGGACTCCTTCGTCACAGACGATACGCCACCTGAACCCCATGCACAAAGTCCTTTCGCCCAATCTCCATTTAAAATGGAAATATGCATGTTTTTGAACAGGGAATCAGAATTTTTGGATGTCGCCAAATACTTGACTTTTTATGAAGACACTTTTAAAATGGACAACATCCTGAATAAAACGTATTACTCATAATTGCAGTTAGGTACCATTACAATTCGTTTGAATAGTTTTGCAGCAATATTTATAATGTAAATCCTTCTTATCATATTCTTCTTCAATGTCTTCTAGTGTCTTGGAAATTTGCGTACTTTAAAACATTTCATGTGCAAAAATAAAATAATAATAATAATGGCTTTTGAACTTTTAGTTTAGATATTTGTTAATTATATAATATACACTTGAAACACTTATTACAATTGACAGTCAAGTTCGATGAACAGCGTTAAAAATTAGAATTATTAAGAAAATATACAATAGTTTTTATACTGTATTCTCTATAAGTATCTAACGAACAATGTACTTGTCCGAATTATTTAGAATTTTGTATATTAATATACAATAAAATATATAATAAGAAACGCATGAAAACCATTTATGTAGAAACCTTACAAAGCAAGATAAAACATAGACAAAGGGAAATGTTATCAAGATACAGCAAAGCAGAACGGTAAGCTTAATATAAACAGTCTTGTTGCGGTTGACAGAGCTTATTTTATGAAAGTTTCCTATTAGTTCCTCTTTCCTTGAAGCTTCTTTGTTCAATGTCGAGATTGGCAGTTCGATTATCCTTGCCTCTTGTAAAAAGGCATATAAAAATTAGTCTGTAATGTCTTAGACTGTTTAAGCGCTCCGCTGGGATGCGGGCGGCGTGCGCTTCGGAAAATTAAACCTTCACAAATGCAAGCACCTGCCTTGCCTCGGGAAAGATGATCGTAGCTTCTTGCATCTATGGAAATTAAATTACATTATATTTTCCAGTTTACTTATCTTTTAAATTAGTGGATTACTTGTTTCCATTTAATTATTACATAAGGAATTTCCTTTCGTTTTGTTAAGCATTTTTGTTTTAATGTAAACGAATTTAGTTATTATTAGTGCGTGTTGTAACAACGGTGTTATTGTTGAAATCGGTATAAAATTGCTCTTTTGTTCAGGTACTGGATCAACTGTGCATTTCAATGAAAGATGATGCCGGAGATCCCAAACAATTCAAATTGCCATTCATACGTCAGGGATCAAAATGCATCCTTCATGGACTCGTACTAGACCTACCCGTTAAGAGTCTAGGGGTGATCACTTGTATAACATTAGAATAACTGTCTTCGCTAGTCATCCATAATTAAATAAAAAGGAATTTCTGGAACTTTGGTAGGAAGATGGGTATCACCAGTTGTGATAAGAAAATTTTAAGACAATTTTTTCCAAAGTTTTTAAACAGCAAAGGAATTATATATAAAAGGAATTATATAAGCTACATTACATTGCGTTATGTAGCTTCTCTCCAAAATAAGGTTTAAACCTAATATCTTACGTCTTTACGATTAACTTGGTAAGTTTTGGTGTTCTGATAGAAAGATTATTAGTACAATATAGATTAGTAAATACAAAATTAATAAATTATAGTTTCTTCAGTTGCATATTTTTTTTAATAGAATAGTTGGCAAACAAAAGTGATTACCGACGCCAAAAAAATTATATAAAATAATTGTATTGAATAAACGAAAACATTGATGAACTTTTAAATTTACATATCTTTTAAGAACGGAAAGTAAAGATTTTAAAGATCGAATATATATATTGTATGCTCAAAGAAACATTCTGCCCATGCAATTAAAAGCATTTAGAATTATACGCGTATTTTTAGATCCGCGGAAACAAAGCGGAGTTATAAAATATGAAATGGTCCCCTCCACATTCCACATTTACGTCTGGTTTATTATTTTTAAGTCTATCGGAGTGGTCCCTCGTTGGAAAGTTTCACCTCTCCCCGGTCGCGGGCTGAAAGTTAATTTCTTTTGGTGTATTTTAAAATTAATTTTGCTTTGTGCGACCGCACGCCTTGGGTCGAATCGTAAGCGGGTGAATGGTAAAAGCTTTTAGTTACAACGCCGCGTAAAAATTGCACTTTGAACATTTTAACGTAGTTGAATTCTTATGGCTGTGCGTATTATAATAATCTTGTAAGAGACTCTCTCTCGTAGAACTATAATACATAAAATATATATTTCTAATTGCTATTAAAGTGGTATAATCACGTTAAAATCAAATGCAGTAATAGTTAACGATGTAATTATCAACATGTCACAATAAGATCTTGCTAAAACAATTGGAGCGGAATAAGAATTACATGCAATATAACATATAAATTGTATTGTATATTGAATAATTACCAGCCTTGTGATGTAGTGCTCCTCCTAGGTTTCATCTCTGGCACCGCAACTGAAGTTTTTCTCCGATTTTATTGCATATTCGTGACATCCGAGGAATTTGTAAATATTAAAAATAGTTATAGAAAAATAAATTTATAAAAATATAAACGGAAATCAAATACAGTTACAATAGTCCCAATAGTAATCCCAGAGTAGTTATTTAACAGACACTCACTCAATGTATCACCGTACACATTACTTACTTAATAGAAACCTACCATACTTAACACTTACCCCATATTCCGGTAGTTTTTACATAAAAATTTGAACGTTCATATTACCCTGCCCTGGCTTAATCTTCAAATCTTAAACAGCACTAGGTTTACGCTCTGCTGTTTAAAATAACCAGGTTAACTCTGAAATTAATAATCATAACTACTACAGTAGATTTCTTAGTGACTAGGACACTCGTACTTCGCGGTCGAACAGTTAGCCATCTTCCCCAAAATAGTAACTTGACACCCAAATGGAAATGCGGCAGTAAGGTGCTTTTGTTAATCGTGACAGGAGTAAAGCGTATATTACTGGTACTTAAAAATGTCCAGGTCAAAAATATATAGCACCCACTTCATCTGCGATTGAAATAAGTTATCTCATATACGACTTTTTTTTATGTAGTGTATAGAATTAAATCTCAAAATAAATATATTCCTTTCCATTAAACTTCAACATAGTATGTAGGATCAGGATTTATTTTAATATAAATATAACTCAATTCTAAAGCCATTTATACCATATTTCACTTTGTAATATTTAACTTTATAAAAATATAAAAGCTTCGTAAAATTATAGGCACACGGGACGGCGCGAACATTGCAATAAAATGCATCACACTATTCTAATGTGTCCCCGGTGCCGGAATATTTCAAACATTAAAGTTTCAATGTAAGCTTTATATTCAACGTTTCAGAATAGAAAATATTGTGAAATATGTACATAGAAAAATGTCCAAAACAATTTATTGAAAGCTTCAATGGACAATATAGACTACGATTCTCGTGTTGCGAGACCTATGCTATAGACGAGCAGTAGAGCGGAGCAGTATTTACCATATTAATAATGGCACAAGCACAAATTGTAACAATCTCATAAATTTATATTTTTATTACAATTTTACTGTAAAAGGCCAAAATGGAAATCAAAAAATTCTTCTGCACGATAAGATTATCATTTGTAAAACGGTACTTTATATCTGAATTGTGTTTATAAGTGTTATACACCAAAATAGAATGGGTCAGAAATAAAACATAATTAAGAGCAAAGGCTCTTAATTAAAAGTATTGTCTTCAGATGATTCTTTACTCCTACCGTTATCTTAAACTTTCGTACTTGCTTGCTCACGGAATACAGATATTGCATACCGTGAAATCCAGGATGAATCCCATCGGAAAACAATGTAAAACTTTTAACTGTTCATTTTTGTCTAATCCTTCGCGCTCGCTTTGGATTTGGTAGCGGTCTAACATCCTCTTTTTTTTGGAAGTGGTTCCTCATTAATGGAGATTAGAGCAGATGGATTCTTTGTCGGCAAATTGCATATTTAATTCTAAGAATACAATCATAATAAATATCATTTTACACCCAGCAAGTAGCGAGATATAATCTAAATTATGTTTTATTTCTTGTCTTAATTGATTACGTTTTGTGAAGATTACGCCATAATAAAATTAGTATTTGACCATAGTATGGCAAACAGCATTTTTATTTCAGTTCAACTGCTGCTCTTTTTAAATTAACATTTAATGTTTCATTTAAACGATTTAAATAGAGTTGACTTATTAATCTTTGTAGCTGTTCAATTATGTAAGGATGGTCTCTTATCAGTTACCAACGTAAGTAGTACTAACTATTTAATCTTCGTTATCTCTAACAATAATCAATATTAATAAAATATTCATATAAATATGAAAATTTAAAGATCAAATATAATATAGAGTACTAAAAAGCCACACTAATCAATAAAATTTATAATAGACAAATATACTTGTTAAAAAAAATTACAAAATACTACAGGAATATTTTAAGGCGATTTAAAGAGACCTTTACTAAAACTGACATTAGGTTGAGATAAAGGACAACCAATAAACAAAAATTAATTTAGAAGTTATTTCATCTAATATCAAGTTTACTCGTAATAGAATGCTTAATAAATATAACTTAATAAAATATGACGACTTAAGTCCAAATCGAACTAGAGAAAGACAGCTCTATCCGCATACCACCGGGCTAATTAAATCGTTAGTGTTACAGGGGTGAGTCCATCCTTCCTTAATGTAAGACAGAGATTCTATTGTATACTACTACTGTACTAGCTATATGAGATTCGAAGCAATACACGCCAACATTAGCCTGTCATAGCTAAAATATAAATAAAGTGTCGCGCGTAGTTTTTATTTTTAATAGTTTTGTTTTAGTTTAATTTCAGTTTTAGAAACTATTTCATGTGTTATTTTATTAAGTTTAAAAATACCGATTATAAATGTATGTCTTTTTGCAGTAACAAAGGTAACTGCATAAAGGAAAATCTATGTTTCGCAGCTTTTCCTTTTCATGAAAACATACAAACGCCTTTTATAGTCACTATTGTGTAGTTACAAAATAATGTCCTTACTGAATATCTTAATCGTCTGTATAGGTCGCGATGAGAGGAGCAGGCGGCACAAAGGCCCCGACTTCAAAGAACAGCGTGCAGATCAAAGGTCCGCCCTCAGATAACACCGGCCGGATAAAACCTCCACCAACGGGTAAACGTTTGATATCCGATTGTCGGCTAAAGATCGCGCCTTGAAAATACCAGATGAAAAGGTGTTGAAAATCGTCTTTACAAATTGGTATAAACGTATTAGTTGCCCTTTGTTGGTGATCTGTTTTGTTAAGCGATCAAAAGACCCATTTAGGTTTAACGAAGCGATAGCTTTGTAACAATATAGGAGTGAGTTGAAAAAAATCCTTGTAGCCACGTTTTATTTTACACAAGCGATCCCTATAAAGATTTGTATTCATTACTAGATTTCATCTAAGTCTTGGGTTCCGTAGCATTTGCTACATATGTATGCATGTGAGTATAATATCGGTCCCACTCTTTATCCAACTATATTTTTATTGTAATGCATTGTGAACCATACTTTTATTATTAAATTCTTAACAAGTGACGGACGAGCTGAGAATATTATAATGGATGCTGATTATTTGATAATGCATTATAAATTAATAGCTACTTAGAATAACTAACAGATAAAAAGTAAGACTTACAAACAATGAAAGGTATTTGTTAATTATTGTGAAAAATAAATAACACGCTGTATTAAAATTTGTTTTGTTATGATTTCATCGAATTTGTAACTAAAATAAATATATACTAATGAAGATAAATTAAATATAATATTGTAGATAATAAATTTATAAATATTTAAAGTAAACATTCCATTATGAATTATTTAAATTGGAAAACGATAAAATACTCTTCACTGAACACAGAAACAGGTGTAAAATTATTAATACATCGCTTAATCTTGACGATTGTTTATTTCACAGTTCAAACCGGTTGACGCGCAATGTCCAAGGGTATCCGGATGTGTTCCGGAGACCGGATTACCCGGCTATGTCCGGATGTGCCCACCGACGCGTTCGTGCCGAAGCACTTAGTCCAGCGATTAGTCCCACTGCCCTTCTTGCTGCGAGTTCGAACCGAGTAATGCCCGGATAAACGTCGGAAACAGATAAGTAGAGACAAATATTGTTTGGAGCATCATTGTATATTTTATAATAAGAATAAGTCTATTGCCTAATTACAACTAAACAAAAGAGGCCTATTGAAAATAAATCAAAATATTCAGTTCAACACAATGTGCTGCAAAATGATAAATCAAGAACAACGATATAGAAAAGGTGTAAATATAATTAAAAAAATTATCATTGCAGCACTAAAAGCTTTTTGGTATATTTCAGGTAATTAGAAGTTCTTGTTTAATTTTTTATTTTTAGGTAAATTCCTTGGTCTTTACAAAATACCATATTTTTTTACAAGTTAACGGTGGTAAGTATAATGAAGAGAAACACTGAACATTAAGACATCAACCCAACAGAAGACGACTAGTCGAAGACAAATCATACTTGAAGGTCACGCGTATTCTTGGGGAATTAACACAAATTACGAGATGTTATTGCTTGAGAATACACGTAGCTGACAAGGAGATATTCATCAGTACAACGGAGTGAGGAGTGCAAGAATAACCACGCAAGAAATTACAAGAAACTTGACATGTTATATTCGTACAAATTCTTTGAAGAACTCTTTAATTGTCCTCATACTACAATATTATACTGTAGCATGAGGCGTATTATATAAATTGTATATGTAGTGTTTATTATATGTACTTCTAATTTGCTACGAAAAGGAACAGCAACCAACATGTAACATTATATGTGGTGAAATTGATAAAGCAAATCTTAATTATGATCACAAACACGAACATAGAAACGAGGGCGATGGGAGATGAGATTTTTTTTCAAACATACCAAGTAGTATTACTAACAGTTTAACAATTAGGATTGCATTGCAAGTGAAACTGCAGTTATAGTTAATCGATTTAAATGATGTATTAATAAAATAATAAGAAACTAATTTTTAATCTGTATTTTTAATCAGATATTATAATTAAAAGTTAAGAGACATAATATAGTAAAGCAATCAGATAGTTATTAAATAAGTTAGACGTAAGTATTTAAATATCTATCTCATTTTCTTCTTCAATCTTTGAAATTGATTGGTTTGTTACATTTAATTCGATTATAATAAAAAATATATTGATGAAGTAGATGGGTTTTAAATATTCTAAATTAAAAAAGATGTGCCTTTAAAGTATATCATAAAACTATTATTGGTAATAATATAGGTATGTAATCATCTGGTTGTTTTTACGACTTGTAATGCCTTATCCAGATTTAAAAGGTTTAAATTTTTAAGGTTTTCTCGAATTAACTTTTTGCTGAACATATTATAGTGGAATTATAACGCCGTCTATTTCAGGCAATCGATAGATGCACGGATGTGTTAACAAAATGTTATATTATATGTGAATTTAAATCAATATTGGGTCAACGAGCATCTCGCTCAGTTGGCATGTTTCCCTTGTTTCTTTGATATGAAATTACAAAGTAATATGATAATAAATTCAAAACATTGTTTTAATCGAAATTGTTCTATACTGTTAACATATTTGCAATTTGTCATCCTTGAACGTTAGATACCTATATTATGATATTTAGTAGAATCAGTCGTTGATTTGCGAAAAACCAAAAATTGTAATAATAACATTTTGCTTAATTCCATATAAAATTGAATATGATGTACCTTACCTAGTATTGCCAGGTACCTTCTCCACTCGATCCAATACCAGAATCACCAATCCAAGGATTACGCTACCGCTCTAAACTAGGTAACACTACAAAAACGCGACACGGTCACCTCTGAAAAAGGTATTTATGATATATATGCATTAAGTAATGTCCATATTTCAGGCATAATCAAACATAATTTAATTTATTTTATTGTCTGTACGTTTAATATATTATACACTATTATAATACAGTACTCAATATCCTATGTTATATCAGTTTCATATGAACATGCTTTTAATCTTTACTGTATTTTTATTTTTTTTTTGGTTGACCGACGACAAAGGTTTACTGAAATTTTGTAATGATCATATAAATGTCATGCTAATTTTGAATATGTATATATCTTATGGGTAAGACGCGATGGTTTCTTATATGAATATATCTAAGATCTATCTTCTGTATCGAGTTAATATCATTGAAATTTTACAGAGGAAAACTCAAATATTTTTTTAACTAAATAGGATAACACATAAGACTCTTCATAGTACGTTATTACTGCGGTACTTAACATCAAGAATTAAGTTCATCCTCATAATGCATCATAATGTACTTTTTTTTTGTTTTTTGAGTATTTTTGTTGGTCCAGAGACCTCTACAGCTTTATCTAAGTAGACTCGCGAGCGGGAGGCCCGGTGAGTAGGGAGACAACAACGATGCTGTGAAGCTGGCGCGGAGACTGCTGCTGCACCACCGCTGCACTCCAACCTCTGTGGACGAAGAACGTCGACGACAACAGAGGGGGGGGCCATAATGGATCACTATCTAAAGGGAGGAATATCATAATGTATAACCATAGGTACTCTAGAGGACTAACATAGAAAGTTATCAGTAATAAAGTCTTCTATTTCCTTCAGCAGGAAAAATGATAAAAACACCCTGTCTGAAAACAAACAAAAAAATATTTTTTAGACAGGGTGCTCGTGTGATGCGGACACGTTGAGTCTTGTTTGTACAGTGTCTCCGTCATCCATAAATCTAAAAACAGAAGCTCACAATGTAGTAAATGACATAAATTGGTAATAATAAAATATATTTACTTGGTATGCAAAATCTATTCACACTTCTAACAAAGGAGTTAACATATCCAACTTAATTTAAATAAGTTTTTCTTCTTAATCCAAGTATGGTTTGTGGATATTGCCTTATTATAAGTACACACCGAAGGCCGTGTTAGAAAATAACCGCGCAAGACGCTACTGGGACCGGCCCATCATTACAGACAGGGCGATTCTTGCCAATAAGCCTGATATCGTGTTGATGAATCGGGCACAGTCAAGGATGTTTTTAGTTGACATCACAATCCCATATGACGAGACTCGTAAATATCGTATAATATATAATTTTAAAGTAGGGGGTCCTCTGTAGATGGTGCAGGTGCAGATGTAATCTGGTCATCATTCAACAACATCATCAAATAATTTTAATCAGCCCGTAATCTAATAAATTTTGAATGATTACATTCCATGTTACGCAAAAAAAATGTATTTTACTTCTGTTACAGATGGTGTAAAGAATATACAGAAGATACAACAACGATAATAATACTTTTGTCACAGAAAATATGTTAAAATATTGTAAAGACGTTAATAATATTAAAACATTATGTAAAGAAATATTCATTTTATTTATATAAGTACCTCTAAGGAATATATTACAGATTGTCTCTTTTTACATGGAAAATAAAATACACTAGATAACTATTATTTATTCAAATGTGCTATGTATAACACAGAATCAACTAAGAGCTTTTTATATGTAATATGATAATCCACTACTGAACGTAGACTTCCCTCGTATAATTACATTTAAAAGCTTCCCAAGGTTAAAGATTTTTAAAATTACAAAAAGCTTGTGACTTGCATAAGGACGATTTTTTACGGTAGCTTACTAACCACGTTCTAAATACTACAAGTAGATAAGACAGGTAAATATTTTAAACCTAAAATTTTTAAAATAATTTGAAACGAACACAAGCTATATTTTAACAGTAACGCGAACAGTAAATTCCATTAAGGGGAAGCCAAAGATGTAGTAATGTAACTTTTCACCAAGATTGTTCAACGTATGAAATCTTAAAATAAGTGATTAAATTGTAATCGCGTACCTGGTAGTATATGACTGTTAACTGTCAATTATTAAAAACGGATTAGAAGAGAAAACACTGTGTCGGTTCTTATTAATAGGCACAATACTATCTAGTACGGAATAATGCATTAGTATATCATGACTATGGTGATCAAATCTCCTTTATTACACATCACCAGTAAACTGTAGTAAAATATATAATTCTCCACTTCGTTTCTTCATCCGGTTTGTTGTTACATTTTTATGCTATTTAGCAAATAAGCACATACCTAGTTCAACTGATGATAAGTGATCATTACACTCACATCAAACCTAGATAAAGAATAATGATGTAGATGATTTTTACCCCTGAGGGCTTGACATGGAATGCTTCGTTATCTGCTAATGAATATTAAACACGATAATTATAGTTAAAAACTAATTAATTTTTCTACATAATCTCCTAACAAGGCAGTCCATGTTTTTTGTAAACCCAGAATTCCTTTAGGAAAAAACCTTGTCTTGTACCTCCAAAAAAGCCTTAACGGCGGCTATCACTTCGCTATCATCTTCAAATGTCTTGCCTTGGAGATGTTCCTTGAGCCGAGGAAAGCGATCGTTGGGAGTTAGATCCGTATATCTGAATAGAGCGGGTGTTCGAGCAGTTTAGATCCGCTTCTTGAATGGCAGCCATCGCAACTGAGGCTTTGTGAGCCGGTGTGTTGTCTTGGTGAATCAGCACTCCAGCTCGCAGCTCCGCTTCTTTTTTCTTCAATGACCTTCCGCAATCTTCTTATGTCATCGACGTAGTAAAGCTCGAAATAGCGGCGCCCTTTGCCAAATATTCCTAATTATATAATTATTCCTTCAGCGTCCCAAAAAACGGATGCCATAACCTTTCCCGCTGAGTTTGACACTTTTAATTTCTTCAGCATCGGTGAAGAGGCTCGTTTTCAAGTCATTGATTGTTGTTTGGTTTTAGGATCAAAATGGTGGATCAAGGTCATCCATGGTCTCGAAACATGACACAAAATTTTTCTGGTCTACTTTTCGAGATTCGCCCTTAAAATGTCGACTCCATTCTTCATTTGCTCGTCGGTTAATATTCTAGGTACCCAACGCGCAGAGACAGAGACAGATCCCTGTAATCACAGCTTAATGCCTGACGGTCACTCTTCGATCTGCCAATGCAACATTTTCGAATGTTTTCACGTTATCTTCAGTGGATGTCCGTCCTCCATGTTGTGATGTTCATTTTCCGTGGATGTTCTGCCCAGCTTACAAATGTGGAATATGGAGGAATACTGTCCACCAATGTTTCCACCAAGTAGCTGTGTATGTCTTTGGTAGACATTTTTTTCAAAGGGCAGGAGGATGGAGAGGACTTGATGACAGCTTTAATTTTGTTTTCCTCCATTTTCATGTTATCTCTTTGACGGTTCATATTGAATCGCATGTAGGTCCCGGGAATCAAAAAAAAATTGTGGATTTATGTGCACTAGAAATAACCGATTACTTTTGGATCATCCTTGTATGTTACTTTCCTGCCACGCATGGAAGGGCCAGTAGCTCATCTTTTTTTAAGTATTAATTCACAAATTATCTACATAAATATCACTTACCATTTCTTCGCCCCGTTCTTACTATTAAATGTGGACGTACCCTATCTATATATGAAGTGTTTCTGATATTATCGGGTTTAATGTCTATAAATAATAACTAAATATAATAATATACTAATTACTGAAGACATTTACCTTTAGTCATTTATTCACTTATTGTTTATACAACTTAATAATTATAAATTAATTCTTATCATTATTCGGAACTGTTTAGCATAGTGCTAAATATGAGCGCTACATTTTTTCATCTATTTCAATTGAATCTAATCTCAGTCAATATAGAGTTAAATGTCCGGAAATAATAATATGTATTACTTTTTATATAGACTCACTTTTCCCTTATTCATTTATTCATTAATCATTTACGTAATTTACTAAAGAATTTACCGATTTTAAAGGTTTTATTTTTTTATCCGAACATGTCGAGTGCTTCATAGTACTCATGGTCACGGGGAGGCATGAGTTGTTTTACGTCCTGATGTCATAGTTAACCCACCTACCATTACCTTTTAACTCCTTTAGATAGCGATCCGAGTCGAGGTTTCGTACTTGCTTATGAGGGGCCCTCGGAACGTATTATCACCCCCCTCTGTTGTCATCGACTTCCACAGGGGTCCTCCACTGCACTCCGCAGTGGTGGTGCAGCAGCAGTCTCCGCGCCAGCTTCTCAGCGTCGTCGTTGTCTCCTAACTCAGCGGGCCTCCCGCTCGCGAGTCTAATTAGATAAAGCTGTAGAGGTCTCTGGACCTACAGCATTTTTTTTTGTGTACGAGTATACAATACATACATACATACAATACAAAAAGAACAAAAAATTACCTTTTAACTATTTATTTTTGGTTTGGTCTTCGAAGGAGCTCACAGTTTATTGAGGTCTTGCAGTGATATGTCTGGTTAAAGTTTTATATAGAATGAGAGAAAAATAAGATATCATAATGTGGTTTATATTATGTCTTATTTGTTTCATACCAATCGGAGTGAACAGAGTTGGAAAATACGACTTATATTTTGTATTTATAGAGACTTATCGTACACTGGCCCATACGTGATTTTTGTACGTAAAAATCCATAGTAACAAAGTAGTAGTGATTCAAAGCCTTCCCATATATAGAGGTCTTGACTGAGTGCCATAAGCCCTCGGGCTAACAGCGGCCATCAGCCCGAAAAAAAAAGGATTCCAACCCGCGTCGTCTAGATCCTGAGTTCGACATTCATATCCTCCTGCCGTAGACAACCAGATGACATCAAACAGGCGGAACACTACTCATTCACATTAAAACAAAAGAGCCCACTCGTCGCGACTTCTCTATTCTACTGTAACGTATGTATGTGCACAAGGAACATACATAATAGAACCAGATCCGAAAACCAATAAGTTTTGATGCACAAATATGTTCCACAACTTGGAATCGAGGCCCAGGACCCGGAACCATACCATATGTGCCTCTATGAGACGAGAGAGATGATATGGTTTTACTAACTGCTAGACCCGTATGATTTCACCGATTCTTTGGAAAGAAGTAAGGGTATATGGGTATAATATGCTAATTTTACTAGATACTTCCCAGAAAAAAGCTAAATTGAAAACTAACTAAATTGAAATATAACTCGTCGATGGGTTTTTGGTCCTCATCATTTATCTTATGTAATATCAGCTACGTTAATATTATGTGTAAAATATATAAATTATTATTGTTATTACTATTAATTTTTTATTTGATATATCAATAATAATAAATGACGGTAGTTTTTATGATAGCGGCACGGTACGACGGTATCAGTTGATTAAGTGGAGATGATAAGGATGAAATTTTGAATTCTGTCAAAATGAATTTCTGTCTGTGTTAAATTCACCGGCTGGAATTAATCCGAACAACTCCTCAGAACACTCGCCATGGTGAATTCGGTAAAAAAATCATAGAGATGCATCTCTCGATCGCAATGCTAGTGAAACAAGCGGATCGGAAAATACTCACTGCTTCGTTGAATGCGGTCAAATGGAAGGAGCTGGGGTGTCCCGGCCCAGGATGAGAACCGTAAGTTATATTCAGTATAGAGTATGAGTAAAGGACAATGGCAAGTGGTTATGAAATGAAATATACTTATGGTAAATTTAATGCTGTAATGTGTATGAGGATAAAGACAATTTAAACATTAATACAAGACTCACGTAAACATTACTACACATAAAACAATAAGTATAGGATTCAAATAATACGCAGATTAAAACGAAATATTTAATGCAATAAACTAAACTGACTGTACGATAAGACTATGCCAACTTCCAGCGCTTCCCACTAAGCATGTTCAAAGTAACAAAATACAAACACGATAAGATCCTAATCAATATTATTTCTTTACCTAAATATTTACATATGCTGTAATGGCAGCGACGTCTTAAACACTACAATCACCATTTGTAGAAACGATAGTTAAATCAACGGACTTGCCCCAATAGGCATACACGCTTTTCTTACTTTAATACTAGCCCATGTATTCTTTACATGTGCTTTTAGTATCTAACGTCTAATGAAACTAGAAAACATTTTACTTTTGTTCTTGCTATATGCAAATTTAGGACATTAATTGAATTGGTACGAGCATTGTACTGTATTGACAAGTATTAAAATTGCAAATTCATCGATACTACTTTCTTAACAACTTAAATTATGAGAATGGTTTTGTCTGTTTGGAAATAATTTAAATTTAATATTCGTTACGATACTAACATCTTAACACAAACACTCACCCTCATAATAAGTTTTTTTAATAAGTACCGTCTAAACAATTCGTAGATACAACTATTTCTTCGACTAAGAAATTTATTTTTCATCTAAGCTGACACAGACAAATATTAACTGAATATTCAAAGCGATTTATATTAATATAAATAGGTTCTAATCGAAATCGTCAGCCTCAGGGGAAGCTCTAGGAGCCAATTTCACTGTAGTCATTCCGTCAATGTTGGATGGCGGCGGATCATCAACAGATAAGGTGGTGTTTCGTCTACGGTCTAAAGTTGAGCTGTCAACTTTAACCACGCTAACACTAACTGTTTCATCATTAGGTTCGGCAGACAAAAGTTTTCTAGCACTCTCCAAATCGCCAGTAGCAGAGTTGCTACTCTTTACAGTTTTGAAATCGTTCTCAGATTTTTTTCTAGTAATTTCTTCGATTTTAATACCACTTTCACCGGTCGGATTTATAGAGTTGTTCTTATCAGAATTCTCCACAAGTTCGTCATTCTGATTGGAAGATGCTAAAGATCTATCCGCGATTTCATTGCCAGTGTTAGTACCTGTAGCGGCAGTTTGCGGAGAAGTTATTCCAGACGAAACAACTTCACCCGTATGGGTGGTATTAGTCTGTGCTGTTGAAACCGACGGTGTTGTCTGTGTTGTCGATTGTGTGGTATTTTGAACAGTCTGCGTTGTCGACTGTGTTGTGGGCGGTGTAGCCTGCGTAGCCGTCCCAGGTGCGTCGTGATAAGCAGCGCCACTGGCTAAGGCGGCGATCCCCGCTAATCCCATCATACCACCCATACCGTGATGCGAACGCAGAAGTAGTTGCTGCAACTGAGCTTGTTGTAGTATTACCGGCAACTCGTAGTGATGGAAGAAGTACAACATGGAATGCTGTAAAAGAAACTTTTGGTTAATATTTGTCAATAAAAATAATCAATTTATAGGTAGAATGAAAAACTTAAGTGTTTAAATAGCTACAGAATGGCAAAGCTAAAGAAATTGCAACACCCTATAGGATACGACCATATCACATAGTAAAACTTTTGTAGACAAATAAATGAGCAATTCGTGACAGTACTGCCGTCGCGTCTTTCTTTATTTATTTCTGGGTCAAAGTTCCCACCCCTTATGGCACCAGACGTAAGTTTTAATTAAGAAACTTGTGACCGCCCCGACTAAACTTTTATTTGAAATTATATTTTCAGATCCCCTCGTTTTGGTTTTTCTTTCGAGCAGCGGGGAGGTGTAACGGGTTAACGTCGAGGACAAGTTGGAACGTCTTTATGATTTATTATCCTTAGTGTGCAGTGCGCCATAAGATAATTGAAAAAAAAATTACGGTTCATGTCTTCACGTTTCTGTAGTAACCTTTTCCAGCTTTTTGCAATTTAAAATAATGTATGGTTATACTGTGTTATATAAACTTTAAAAAAGTTTACAAAAATATTGCAGATATTTTAATGAATTGTAACTTTTACAAGTATAATGATTTCTTATTGCTATACATTTCAGCCTCCCCATGAACGCTATAAAGACATAACTCGAAACGTCGGGAGGTTAAAAATTAAAAAGAAGTCATGTATTCAACGAAAAAAGAAAGTATACTACAAAAGGTAAAGGTAAGCATGAAATGACAGAGACACTGGTAGAAATTACAATATAACGAAAACCCTTGTTACAGTGTAAAGTTAAAGCTAGCATGTGAATGCATAAAAAAACTCATGCGATTAACTGTCTACAGACGAGTACACGGCAGAACCTTAATTAACGCAAACCATCCGTATCCCGAATCTGGCCGCGATCACATCGCTACAGTAAATATAAAAGGGATCAAACGTTTAAAAGGTATTTAATGGACAGTGATGATTTCCTTTTTTACGTCCATTAAAATAGGCCGCTTTGAGATTTACCTCAGTCCCTATTAACTAGATAGACAACTAAATGAATAGGACACATTTTTTAATCAATTTAAATATTTTCGTGATCAACATTAGAGATCGTTATCACACAATATATATTCACCATAACTATTTAACAATGGAAATCAAATCATTATTATGACTATTATGTTATGGTAAAGTTTTCAATATAAAATGCATTTTGTACATGGCAAGGAATTTTAGTATATTGAAACTGAAAAATATACGCCTAAATAGCCTTACCAAGTACAAAGTACTGTCTTACACTTTAAATGAGAGGAAGACGGTAGAGAAAGCTCTTTGTGATAATTTTTAGCCACAAATGTATCTTAAACACTTTACGAGCGGCGCGTTGATTATGCCAAGACGGTAGAAAATTTGGACGAAAATAAAGTAATTTGAATTTAAAATGCAAAGAAAAAAGAGTAGATACCTACGAACGTAACATTGTTTAGGGGTAGGAATTTAAAGCGTAAAAATGCCAGGCTTTTATTGCAATAATTTGTGAACCTTTCAAAAGTTTATTTGTATTTTAATGCCGAACGAGTTGAGACTTGAGTCAAAAATTGCTTAAAACCCTACAAGTATATCATATAAGAGAAAAAATAATTATTTGTTGGCATGTAAAATCCTTCAAACTTTCTGCAACAAATTTGCGTCACAAAATGTCTCTAACGTTACGACTTAAAAAGTTATTTTTCTTTTTATTCTAAATTCAAACTTGAAAAGCGTTTATTACGTAAGAAAGCTCTATCGTTTTTTTGCTGATGACGATTTCACATATTATTTTTCGGCATGATTGTTAAAATACATTAAATTATTTAGAAAAAGATAGCATTCCACAAAGGTGGTATAGAGCCGTCATTCCTTTGTAATAAGACACGTCATAAGCTAGGCCGTAAGCATATATATATCATACTATGGACAGGTGATACAGGAACAATTATTCTGTCGGCAACCACGCTTTTACACCTTTGTACACCGTGAACTTTTCAGCTAGGCTCTACCCCAGATTTCAAAGAATCGAGCAACCCAGATCCATCTCAAGAACGAAGTTCCTGACTTCATACAAGCTGAAGACTAGTCCTCGTACAGTCCAGATCTAAATCCGTTTCATTTATTTTGTGGTTTGTCCCGGACATGGCCAGTTAAAACATTAATCTTACATTGAGTTTCTCAATCGATCTTTAGAGTTAACAGTTGGTAACGTCCTCATGGAAACTGTGCAGCCAGAGCGATTATAGGTCTGTATCAAAAGAAAAGGCGGCCACTTTGAACAAAATTGATTTTAGTCAAACAGTTAAACTTCTATAACTGTGTAACTGTTTCTTTAAAAAAGACATGCATTTTAATGTGTAACAGCACTCATGGCTGTACTAAGTATACTGTAGTACGGACTATTTTTATTATGATATCAGAGATGACAAACAGTTCACCTGATGGCAAGTGATCAGCGCGGCCCATTATATCTACATGTATTCTAAAAAAGATTAGAGATACATATGTGTTACCACTGCGGACTGGGATTGAATGCCTTATTGCCTGTTATTGGGTCCCCGCATCCGTACATTCACCCTACAAAAGCGTGTTAGTGCGTGGTTCCATCCCGAGTAAGCTGGTCCATGTTGCTGCTAGAAACTAGCTACAGCGTCGCTCTACCACGTAAAAAAAGTTACACTACATAATATCTTAGCCCCTTACCTCCTTGTTAGGTAAGTCGCTAAGAGTGTTTACTTTAAGTTTAACCGTAATTTGCAAGAGATCTGCACGATTACTACACTTGGCCGTGTTTCCATAATGGCCGACAAGCCTGTTGATTTAGGACTTTGTAGAAATAGCTTAACCACCATCTATTAGATCTATGCCTATATTTTAAACTTCCGCCGAGGTACACAAACATAAACTGAATTCTAACAGAATAACACTACATTTTAATCGACCATTTAACTTGTAAACTATTTAACAGCACCACGCTACAGATAGATTCTAGCCACAGCATGAATGGGTCGATTGGGACGAGGAAGGATCATTTCCTTAAGAAATACCAGCATGAAATAACTGACATAACGCTGAACATTTATCATGTATGTATATATCTATTTTTTTGTGGGTCGAAGCCATAAAATCAGTTAATTCACAGAAGAATGATTTAACTTCTTCCGTCTGTGCGATCTTGCTTAAAAATACTAAAAATAAACATTCAAGCATAAAATTTTACCCTATCCTATAAACAAGTCCGCTATCATGTAATTAATTCTCATATAAGTAATGACAACTCCTCCAAGTCAAAGGACAATGTGTGTCATAAAAATATAGACTAACGATGTTGCAGAACTCAGAAACGAGTTTCTTTTAATACACAATATATAAATTACGTGTTCGTCGAACATATGTTAAAATTAATGAATAGAAAAGACCTTAAAATAGATTGACTGGCCATTAGGGAACGTCACCATGACCTGTTGATTTAATATAAAATTTCAGTTTCAGTTCAAGCCAGATGTCGAGTTCCGGGTTTAAAATTAATGTAGCGAGCGCAGCGCGACGTCGGGCGCCAATGGTATGCGCGCCGTGTCGCCGAACGGGAGCCGACCTCATGAAATATGATTTTTATTAATAACTTGACACGCTCGATGATTATAAGATAAGCCCCCACTTTGCATTCCACAGGCCCGTCTTGTTTTTCGACTTCGCCCTTCCCGCGTAATTCGCAACCTACTCAACGGCACCCCGCCTCCGCCCTGGGCGTAATTCCTCTCATACAATATACTAAATTAATACAACAGGAGTGTTATCATTACTCCATAACGGAATTTCAATATAATTTGGCGATGTGCATTTTCTCATGTTCTCAGTACGTACCACGTTGTGTACGTTATTAGCACTAATAGAACAGAAAAAGCTCGTTTTAACTTTTAAAGTTTTCTAGAATCTAAGATGCGACGAAACATAGGAATGTAAGTAATTTCATAAGATCGAACGATAAGTTTATACTTAAATATAGCGAATGTTCAAGCGTACGAAAACTGAACGCTTTAAAATGTGACTACGATAATATTTTCAATAAGTACTAGTCCAAATATGTCACTCTAGAGAATAAATAATCTAAACTTTATTACCAATTAATAAAATTCATTTTAGTTTCACTCCGTTCGAGGGGAGTTCGTAGAGTGTATCAGCATTTACAGTCCAGCATAAATTATTTCAGGTTTCAACATTTGACGTCTCTTTAGTTTACAACGACGATAGGCAGACATTAATAAAAACATACACTTCAAATTGGATTTTTAGGCAAATTTGACACGTTCGCAATATTCAAAGTTCAGACCTTTGAAATATAATAGACATATTCAAACCAAAGACATGTTTGTTACACATTTACATTTGGAAATTTTTTTTAGTTTAAATGGTGTATTTTAAAATGCTCCTAAATGGTCATCGTGACGAGAACGGAGGAATGTTTCATATATGTTCACATTTCTATTAGGGTAAAACGCAAAAATATAATACTGTGCTGTACATTATTTTATGCTATATGATTAGATTAAAACTGTTTTGGTTTTTTGACACAAATATAGAAAAAAGAAATAAAAATGTCGTATGTTCCTCGTAGACGTAGTTAGAGGTACGTACATAGTTGCGTAATTAAACTGTAAAGGTAGAAAAGTTTGTATATTGACTAATATCCCAAGACAATTTTATGGGGGAAAAAGTCAGCAAACATAATAAGGATTGATGATATTTTGAATTTATGTATGTCTCCTCAGTTGTTATCTAGTTCTTGTTATTTACAGTTATGCTTATACTCGAACCTGGAATAGTATCAGGTATAAAGTATGTTTTGATTTAATAAGGCGAACAGCAAAGTATGAAACAAAAAGTAGTTTAAAAGCAATCAATCACTATGAAGATTCTTTAAGGTTTTTTTATCAACAAAAAATAATTCTTATTCAAAAATCAAAAAATAGTTTTTTTTTTCATGGAAAATTAACCGGAGATATTAATTAGAATTTACTTACGAAAAATCTGTATGTATATAAATCTTACTTTACGAAGTTAAAAACAATTTATGTCAGAAGCAGCTTGTTATTAACTTTCATATAATTTGACGAACCGGAAATCGAGGCGGAGCACTCCACTCTGAAAGTACGGGTATACCATACCCCCTATAACTATTATTACGAGATGTGCACACTATAGGAGTACAGTTTTTGTTAATTGTTATCAAATGTACTCATTATTCTAAAAATCCATTCTCCAAACGTAGCCTTCTGTTTTATTCTGTTTTAAATTGTAAGAGTAATTACAACGCCTTAGAATAGGTATGATTTCGATTTAACAATATATGCTATGATTGTACACTTAAAAATTGAAATCTGAAGAGACAAAATTATGAAATGTGTTTATTATTTTATTTATACATAACATCCGGCTATGTGTCCTTTGCTTTATACCGGTAAATCTATGAAAACAACTGAAGGAGAAAGACATAATCACTAATTATATCCTGTCGACAATGACATCCTGTTATTCTACGAAACAAACACCTTATTAACAGATAATTGTTGTATTACTTTTTCAGGAAAAGCTTATGTATTTAACAATAACGCACAAAATATAAAAATATGGACGATGCGTAAGAAAATTAGTAATTTACAATAAATTAGATCAAAATAAACAAATGTAGTTGAAATTCCATTCAATTACCTTGAAGATATCCAAAATGACTTGTCATTTTTGTTATTTAAGTACGTCATTGTGAAATCCCTACAGACGACCCCTTGCGGTGCCACCGGCGTGAAGAAAATATTACACGCGCGGATGCTATTTGGACTGTCTTGGGGTTTACTTGACAAAAGTTTGAAATCTGAGAGGCGGCAGATACATTTATAAATAAAAATCATCAGTATTCTTTGTATGTTTCTTAACTTAATAAAGTGATTATAGAAAATAAAGCGTCACAACACATATGTTTGGGGATATTATTTAGTGTTACTAAACTGAGGCCAGTTAGTGGTGGTTATATCCCATACTATTTGGGCATAATATATCTTCTCATCAATCTATCTTATTCTCCACAGAATACCAGCATAACGCTATGTTTTCTATGCTTAATAAAGGGTTTTTTGGACCCAAGTACAAAAATTAAAACAAAATAAGATGCAATTAATAACTTAATTGCCATGAAAGTAGAGGAATAGAAAAATAAGTTCGGTCCGTTCGGCCCTTCTTTGTATTATATTAACAAATATATAAAGGAACATGCTCAGGAATAGAATATGACGGATAAAAATTATAGTTGAATAGAAGAAAGACCGACTCATTCTAGTTAAAGGAATACTAAGTTGAACTAACCAAGGAGCTTCTTGTTTCGTTCAAAGTATTACTCAACGCAAAGTCGCATGTGTAACAAATAGATTTAACGTCGAGTTCTTCAGTCTAAACATAGTGGAAAAGTCGACTATGCAAACCAAGTTATATTTTATATCAGCAACGGCAAAGTTGAGTTTAGTGAGGTGAAATACGTCGAGTGCTACGCGTTCACAATAACGTATAGAGACGTGATTTGTTGACAAATGAACCCGAGTCGACTGCGCTTCACCGCTTGGATAAGAAACTTTGTTTATGTTTTAACAAAAAATAATAACTACGAGCTTTAACTGGGTGATGATGGTAAAATATAGTGCGGGTATATGTTTCAACTCAAGGTTCTAGCGACGGTCTGTCTTTCTGTGGTCTTATGCTCTTTACTCCAAGTCTACTTATCATTTAAAATATAATAATATGAAATTAAATATATTAAAATAAAAAAAATATTTAATTAAACCATAACATGGTATACTATAAAACTAGCATGAACTCAAGATAATTAATCAACAACTGGATACATTTAACAGGTACTAGAAAAACCTCTCAAATAGGGCCAATGTTTTAAATGGAATATAATTTAGGGCACGACGGTCGCATGCGTTTACCCACCGAGAAAGTATAGCAGAGCGTGCTATCCGTGTGTCGGAGATACAATATTAATAACTGTTGCAAACCGGCAGAAAGCTAATAACATTCAGGCAAACAGTTTATCCATTAACTGGACATGAGGTGCAGATAGCACCGCCCGCGGCGTAGAGCTGTGTATCAAAGTGCCACTGACAAACAGAACAGTGTTAGCTTGAAAAAATAATATCCCTGTATGTTTGTAATTTCTGAAACCAGTATGTTCGAAACGTTATAAATGACTGACTAATGCAAATATTTACTTACTCAATCACACTAAAACCTATGATGCGATTGACCAGTACGGTATCACCAAGTTTTATCTTTTAATTGATGGTGTACCTTCCACTCTTCTTTTTATAACACAAGTTATGTATAGGTTTTTGATCACTGCAGTTAGTGAGCGTTAAGTTATTGTCTTTGGTATCTCAGACGAATACGTAATATGAAGCTAAGCCTGTCGGGCCATATAGAACTAACAGTGGTATTCGGAGTAATGACGGCAAATCAAATTTTAATTGGCATAACCAAGGACGATATTTTTTAGGAAGAATAATCACTTATTGGTTTGTAATTATTATTTCAATGGATTAAATGGACTGTACACCTGGAAAGGCCTTCATTTGGGAAAAGCTATTATCTTCGGCATTAATGTATTATCATTATTTTTTTCTAATAGTTTTCGTCACAAGCATATGCATTGTTAAGAATTTTATTGATTCGTTTGTTTTCGTTATTAACGCCATATATTTTTGGAAAGGTATGTGGTAGAAGCGCCCTAAAATTTTCTTTAATTACTGTACGCTATTACTAAATACGATAATAAATTTGTGAAAATCTGGAGGAAAACCACCTACCTACTACGACAACTTATTTAATTCTTGTTGATGTCATGAGTCTCAGGAATCATGTTAAACTGTGAGATACTTTGTGACTCTAATACCATATAAAACCTGTAATAGAAGATCGCTTCAAATGTGTATAATTATATTATACATATTTAATGTAATTTTTTACTTTTACTATCAGTAGATTTTTTGCGGTGACACATGTTTACCACAATGCCTTGACATACAATGGGAAAGCCCACAAAATGTCTTTTAGCTATTCGTTTGCAATTGATTACACCTTTGTTCTACGAAAGGATGATGTACAAAGTTGGACAGGTCTTGATTATATCTTGTTTACTTTGTGACCGTACGGCACTACTAATATAGTTAATGGACGTCAGATATTCTTATTTTTAATTTTCGAGATCGATACAAAACATTTAAATATTAATTAATTATGAGTACACAACTGTTTCGGTTTAAATCACTTGCCGCTTAAGTCGTCAAAAGTGTCAGCATCTAATTAAATAATTAATTTAAAAATTGATGCTGACACTTGTTAACTTACGATTTCATTATACGTACAGACGTTCCTAGGTTGGTATTACTTTCTATCATAAATAGTGTATGTATAACACTAAAACTGTATTTATTTTTGATATGGAATGATGTCTTAAAATACATATTAACGTAATTAGTCAATGTTTTTTATATAAATAATTATATTAAATTAGATGCTGACACTTTTGTTAACTGCTTACGATTTCATTATACGTACAGACGTTCCTAGGTTGCTATTACTTTCTATCATAAATAGTGTATGTATAACGCTAAAACTGTATTTATTTTTGATATGGAATGATGTCTTAAAATACATATTAACGTAATTAGTCAATGTTTTACATATAAACTTGCCTCGGAAACCGCGCCATGCAATGTCGATACTTATCATAATTCACTTAGTGGTTATTTTAGGAGACATTATTTTATACTATGTGCATCGCAATGAGGTGTTCAGTTAAAAAATATGCCTTGACAATACTTACTTGAATGAATAGCCACGATGTTACCAGCGCCAGGCTACTGTACTGGCCGTTGAAACGATAGTGGTATGCGTAGAACGAGAAGTGGTACAAGTAAAAGAATCTGTGGACAATATAAAAATAAATTTAATCTAATATTCTGGTTTAGTAAAGCATGAATAGCGCAAGGATCTTGCTAAATAAAATAGCTTAGCACTTCCGTTTTGAATGATGTGTGAAAAATCTGAAGACCGAATATCGTACAACAGCAACAGCGCTATTTTATATGACGAAATATAAGGAATGGAAATTCCCATTACTGATAATGAGGTATAGAGATACCTCTATCATAGTCCTCAAGGATGACAAAGCATCTGCACCTAATTCGTTAGCCGTGCCAGCGAATTCATGCTCGCAAACATGAATCATATACGCCCACGATACGCACTTATATATCTTTTTATCGACAAATACGGATAATTGAAAAATAACTGATTAAAATGAAACAACAACTAAATGTTAGTTTGAGCTTTATGTATCGTAGTGGTTCAGCAAAAGTAAAAAAAAATATAAGAAAAAAAACATATATGTAAAGCACACTTGAAAATAATAGGATAATTATATAATAACGAATATCAAATTAAATAGAGACAAATACAAAGAAATTTGATATTTTAATAGCATCAAATGTACATAAAATGTCGCATTAAATAAATCCAATTTAATACGGTTTAATGATTTAAATCTAAATAAACATATCGTTTAAAAAATTCCAAAAAGACATACTTTTATAAGTTTGTAGTATGCGTCATAGAATTGGAAGCATTGTAGGATTCTATCTTGTTACATATAATACTATCATGGCACTGCAAAGCAACAAGTATCGTCGCCCCGGTGGGTGGACATCATTAAGGCCATATTGAAGGAGCCACCCTCTTCCTTACATGCGAGATCATAACATGCTTCGGAAAATGTTACATTAATTAGATCGATCTTATGTCCAATAATGTTTGTGTTATGAAAAAGTAGGAATTTTAACTATGAATTTTATTACTTGTATCTATCTTATATATATATATATATATATATATATATATATATATACTATATAATAGTGATACAAGCAATGAATACAGAAATATGAGAAGGAACGTCGCTGTCTATTTTTCGAATTTATTTACCTTTACGTTTGTATTAACAAACATGCCTACAAAAATAATAATAACGGGAGAAAAAAGCGCAGAACGTATAGGATACGTTAAAGCTAACAAGCAATTTAAAGAATTAAAATAAATCTAAGGGTTTTCCGCTCATAAGGGGAAATGTAAAAGTGCACGCGAATAGTCATTTACAAAATTTCCCATTGAAAGGAACGTTACATCCCCCAAATATCTCACGTTCACAAACGGATAAATGATTGTTGAAACGAAATATTATTAGCCTCGGAGCCCGATAGGCAGTGCCTGCTCGTCGCACAATTGGCACCGAGCGGGACCAATCCTACCCGTCTCGTATATTTCCTCCTCTTAACCATTACGTTCGTTATCTCCTTATTTCGGTGGATAAATTCGCAATGTGCGACTCGCGCGACAACAGCCAGCCGGAAAGGGGAAATGTCACCTCGTTATCTGAAAAGGTTGTGATTTTATTTGAAATCGATATTCACCGAGACACACTACCCGAGCAGTAAGACGCTGCCTTGTTCATAAGGCAATACCCCTGCCTGCTTGCAATATGGTTAAATTAATCGACAGTTATATGACTTATATGCGATAAGTTTTAAGGTGATAAATTGTAGAAAAAGTAGAAGTAGAATAATTTTTTTGATAATAGAATTTTCATGATAATATAATATATTGGTTACTGAGGTTACTACTGGGTTACCTGAGGATTCTGGCCTCAGGTAACCCAGTACATAAAATTACTAGCGCGATTTCATACGCGCATACAAAGATTATAATACTTAATATAATATAAAATTAAATTCATACATTAAACAACGTGTAAATTAACATTAAATAAATCTAAATTAAGTTTTGTTTTTATTTGTCAACCGATTTAAACATTAAATATTAGTCCATGCTTATCTTTATATACCACCGAAAACTACATCCATATTGGTTCATTATCAAATTACCATGCACAAACGCACGGACAAAGAAACAAGAAGTCTGTTTACGATTTCATTATATGTATAGACCTTCTTAGGTTACTGTACTTTCTATTATAATAAGTATAACACGGCTATTATAAATGAAATAATGTCTTAAAATTTTAAAACTCAATATATTAAGTTTTTCTTAACTCAATTACTTGCTATTCCACTGATTGCATATCCACGAAGATTAAGCGTAAACACGAGATACAATCAACGCAGTAACATGGGCTGAACGTCCTCTAATTAGCTGCCTAGCATTGATCCCCGATCAAACAACAACTGTGTTCGGATTAACTCTTTGCTGTCTGGAAATGATCCCTAGGTATTTTAAAAAAAATTGAATGTATAAAAAATGTAGCATTGATATTTGTGAGTTATTTTAAAAGTAAAAAAATAAAAGACTATGGTTTTATCTTATATATTGAGGAATAAAAAATTAAAATTTTTATCACTTAAAGCACGTATTTGATAAAAATATTTATAAAATTATTTAAATAAAAGCAAAAAAACATTTAAATCTAAATTTATTCAATTTACAATTGTTGTTCTCGAGTCGATTACCGTAAAAGTTAAAAATATGATTCAATATTGAATAACAATCATGTAAAAAAGACGCGCATACGAAAATGAAAGATACTAGAAAATAAATGCAAAGAATATTGTTTAAAACTTATCTTATTATTTGTTTATAACTTGTTTAAATTCTGTTTATTAATATAATATAATTATTACACACAAAAAACATAATTGAAAGTATTTACGTAGCTTTACCTTAGTTTTGATTTCAAATTTAATTATTAAATTTAATTTAAATAGGTTTTGTTGTGAACCAGCTAAGATTTTTTTACATATCTGCACTCTTATAATGAGACGTTAAAACCCAATTCACCATTAGGGTAAGGTTGTTTCAAATAACATATATATAATAATGCATGCATAACATAAAACAAGAGAGATATTAAAATATAACTAAGCCGTTCTTTAAATGTACAACCATCAAAGCACAAAAAGATTACAGCGAGCTTTTCAATAAATTGACGTTAAAAAGCAAAACCGCAAAGGAAAGAGCATCGATTAGCTGTTAAGTAACAATTTCACGGATAGATCAGCCAGAATAATTTAAAGAGAGAAGAGGCGGTAAAGGCGATTCTGGAGACCAGTGTTAAGCGCCTTTACGAGAGTAAGGGCTTTGAGATCAAACGAAGCGGTTCTACCTACGCATTAATCATACACATAAGAAACAAGAAACTAGTGACATATTCTTAATATTTATTATGTCCATAAATATTTTATCGCTTCGGAGCTCGCTGTAATGGAAATGTAAATCTAAATTATATTAATAAATATTTGTGTTTTTTCGTAGTCGGCTGTCTAGCTGCACTATTTTTAACAGTTTTTTATTAGCTGCTATGGTAATTTATCGATTCAAGTTAATAGACCTATCCAAAATCAAATGAAACATTTGTATAAAAAGGAAAATGGAAATCCAAAATTAAAGTAAAATGGCCCCTTAGTTTTATTTTACCTAAAATGTCCAATAATTATCATTATTTTTTAAATTGTTAAAATACAACAGGGATCTTACCTACGCTTTATAATAACATAATATAATGTTTGTAGCTATCTGAAACATGTGCCAAAATACAAACTACTGTAATGTGACCTTCTTCGTACTCTGTAATTAAAATGATCTTGAAAGCCAATTAAGGTAGCTGTTGGAACAGTTCGGTGTCTGAACAGAAAGAGAGGATAGGAGCTCTTATATCAGAGAATAATAGAAATAGGTATAAGATTGGAGAATAATCCTATTATTCTGTAATCTTATGCCTATAACCTACACCTTTCTTAAGGTCGGCAACGTATTTGCGACTCTTCTGGTGTTACGGATGTTCATGGGCGGCGGTAATCACTTCCCATGGGGTGCTTGGTCGTTTGCCACCAATTCTATTAAAAAAAAACAATCTTTTGCCTTGACGGAAAATTATTTAAGGTATTCTTCTGTGGAATGAGCTACCTTTTGGAGTCAGAATGGCTGAGAATCGTTTTGTGTTTAAAAGGAAGGCGCGTGAGTATGTCTTGAATAAACTGTCAGCAGATTGATAACAGCATCATGTTGTAAAGTATGTTATATATATATAATAATATATTTATTTATTGTATTATATATTATAAAGTATTAATTTAGTTATTAATTTAGGTATCCTATATATTTATTGTATTCATATGTATATTTTTTTAAGTATATTTAGTATATTATAAGAAAATATATATTATATTTTGTAGAGTAACTGTTATTTTTCCCATTTTTATATTATATGTGCACCCTCAGGTCGACTGGTAGAAAATGCTTTTATCATTAAGTCCGCCTATGTAATTTACTTTGTGCATGAAGCTTAAAACAAAAATAAAATAAATAAATTATCCAATTACCTATAAGATCAGATGATGATGATGAAGCTAAAAGCATATTACTATTTGAATTATTTATAATATATTTATAAACAATTCAAATAGTAATTTTAATAAAAATAAAAAAACGTGAGACTGGTAAAAGATTAAAATTCATATTACTGAAACTAGCCGAAAGTGTAATCCCATTCTACGTGCCCTTTACTGTCTTAAAAACTTTTTACCAAATTAAGCTCATTCTTTCCGTAAATTTACCCATCATCGATAAGCTGGAGCGCCTTCTCGTTAATTATATTAAATTTATCTTCGGCATTATCGCTCCAGGCATAAATGACTTCCTATTCATGAAAGTCGTAGCTCATGAATTCAAACAATTCTAATTCACCATCGATAAGATTGAGAATGCTTTTCATCTATACTACTCATATTAGAGTACCATGTGCTTTTAATAGTCTCAAAATTCGTATGCCACAAAACAACACTGGTTTCCTTAATTCTTCTTTTACTGCTCATGTTATACAACGCTGGAACGCCCCGCCTGATAGACATTAAGCAAGCTCCTAATAAAAACAATTTTAAAGACTTTTTTTATTTTTTATTACATGAAGAGTAACAAAAGAGCAAACAGTTCACCTGATGGTAAATGATTTCTACCTTCCATGACAATAACATTCATTCTTGACAAGGAATCATAATGCAGATGCGTTGTCACCCTTGAGGACTGAGATGGAATGCCAGGTGCGAGAGACCTTTATTACTGGTTACGTTGTTATAAAAGTCTCTGGATCCTTACACTTACCAGACGAAACACAGTAACTTTATACTGCTATTTACTGAATACGCTGGTATTCCGTGAGGGCGAGGTCCTACCCCCATCGAGCTGACCCATTCATTCTCCAGCTAGAAACAAACTGCAGCGTAACTCTGTTACGTGAGTATTACACAAGGTAAATCATCTGAATTTGCTATTTATTTATTTATTTAAATTTATTTATAATATCTATTTTTATTATATATGTATTCATTATATGGAATTTATGTATTTATTATGTAATTTATGATATTAATTTTTATTATATTTTATTTATTATTATGTATATTAAGTATGCTAGATATATTGTTAATATTTAGGATGATTTTGTTATTGCCACCTACAGTCAATGTTTCTCCATGTTAAGGGTTGACTGGTAGAGAATGCCAAAAGGCCATTCCCGTTACGACCGCCCATTGTACCCGTTTTTTTTTTTTGAAAAATAACTTGTCTACAATTGAAGATTAAATAAATAAATAAATTTAAAAGTTTTATTAGAATTTACTTAATGTGTTTATGTATTTGTGATGTAATTAATTGTTCAATTCATTTAATTCGTATATTATATATATATATATATATTGAGAACATTATTTTTAAAAAGTTTTTTAAAAAGAATACTTAGATTTTTTGCACCTACAGTCAACGCTTCTCTATCTAAAGATCGATGTCAAAAGGTACTAACTTATCTTATGAAGCTATAGACGAAACAGACGTACACATTTCTCTTGATGGCAAGTGACGACAGTGACTCCATTATCCATCCTCAACAAAGACGCAAGGATCCCATACGTTGTGCCCCGGAGAGCTAAGATGGAATATCTCGTTATGAAGAATTGTATATCCAGTCCCCTATACACCCGAAACAAAACAGTGCTTTTGTGTCTTTTCACGCTTATATTCTGTTGTTAATATGTCACAAAAAATAATAATTTACAAACAGTGGTATTTTACCTTCTCAATTTATTCAATCAATAAGTAAAATCGCGTTTTTCTTAAGGAATAAGGTAGGAATAAATAAAAAAATACATTACAGACTTACGCGACGTCAGCCTGTATAAAATATCAAAAGTCGAATGCCCATTTGCAATTTTCCTTATTACATCAAAATTATTCAGAAGCGAGATAGGAGGGGGCGAAACTGAATCTTGTTCAACTAACTCAGTGCGAAATCACTTTCGCCTCGGCCTTTGATCTCTACTGCGCCAAAGGAATGTTATTCAGTAAAAACATGCAAATTCGATAAGGTATAACACAATATTACCAAGAGCTGCCGCCATTGACGGTCTACCTACAATACTTTAAGAGCAATGGAAATGCTTTGAATATTGTCAGTCCTGGACACAGAGCACAGATCTATAAACGAATATACAACAGATTAAATGGTTTTAATAAATAGGTATTCAGAAACATATTTAATCTATTATAGAAAAGAAAAACAAATTACTTATATTAAATAAACATTGAAGAGGTTAAATCGAGTTATGAATATAAAAATCTCTGCGTACGACACATTCTTGCTCATTTTGCTTTGTGATTATTTTATGACTTGAGCTCGACGTGTAATGGAACTTTGAAAACTGAAGAGAATGAAGCCAATTAGGTTATAAAATATTTTATCGTACCCTCTAATACTACTCTTATCTACTCTTTGTACAGTAAAGCAGTACGCTTTATAATTCATATGTCAAATTTATAAAAATGTTATTAAAATTTATATTTTCGATTCAAGAAAATATTATTTATAAAATTTCTTGCCTTTTCTCTAGTGGACACAAGTTTGCCGGAAGTCAATGGATGTAGATGACTCAGGATCATGCTTTATGGCAATTTATGGGAATCTTAAGTTCAGTAGTGGACTATTGATAGGCTATGATAATGATGATGAATAAAATTGGAGGCCACGCTCGAGTCAGACGCTCTCGCGGAATAGGGTAACGGTCCAAACCGAGGCTCCCTCTTGGGAGTCCTTGTGCTGGTTATCCACTAATAGAGGTCTCGACTGAGCACCATAAGCACTCGGTCTCCTCTCAACCCGGCGAAACTGTCTGTGTAAAAGCCGTCGGGCTATTGGATTGGATGTACCAAATAATTTACTGAAATGCGGAAAATCTAATTTCTGTTACTATCAAACAATAATAAAGAGCAAGAGACATCACTATTTCATTGAGTACGTTCGGCGGTGAAACGAAACCAGCGTTTGGACGCGTGGTGAAGGTCGAACGGGAGACCGCAAGAATCCGCAACCCCAGCCCGACGTGGCACCAACGAAATGAAATTCCGCGAACATTCCATGCAGTGGTGCCGCCGTTCGCGGCCGCTACTAGCGACAATACGAACTGTTCAATAATTCTAGCCTCTACGGTCCTCGAAGTTTATAAATAACTACCCCCCCATTCATGCCAGTAGAATTCAATACAAATTCAATGCGATACATTCATTATTTAAATTTATAGATCTTTATTAGCAGGATGCATTCTAGCTATCCTTTTGGAAGATGCTTATAGTTGTAAAATAATGAAAATATAAAAAAAATCCCGAAAGTTTTTTTAAGATTGAACTACAGAGTTTAGTGAACTTAGAACCTAACTTTGTTTCCACCTCTTGTAAACATCTTATACAGTATTATTATATTTGACTAATGTTACAGCAGCAAACGAATTCTAAATATTGAACAACAAGGCAGAAGTTCGTGTCGATGCTAATCGAGACGGGAACTTGAGATCGACTCGACAAATGCGGTTCAACGCACAAACTTGCTCCAGTCGGCTAAGTTTACTGCGACTCGAGGAAGCCTCCGATATAGATTAAGTGACTTGTGTAAGAAACTGTTCACTTTTGTTGCAGATATGTAAATTAGACTACCTTGTAGAGTCCCGACACTTTTACTGGTTTTGTTACTTCTACTACGTCAATTATTTTTATAAAAATCCTTATTTTAGTGTGCAATGTGCATAATCGTATTTTCTTAAAGCTTACTTGAAAATTTATTAGTATTTCAATTCATTACAAGTATGAAAGAAAAACAATTGTTTTATGTGACCAGTATAACAAACAAGCATACAGTCAATCCGATGGAATAATACCAACGTAAAATAGTAGCATAATGCTGTGTTTCATCGTTTCGTTATGATTCCTTGTCAAGGATGACTTGATGTCATAGACCACAGGAATCAATTGCCATCAGTGTGAACTGTGTGCTCGTTTATTACTCACAATGTAATAAAAAAAATGAGATGAGGCCTTATTACTAATTATTGGGGTTTCCGCCGCTTTGTATCATTCACCGAGCAGACAGGCATATATTGCAATTTTACTATTATATTGTGAAAGAGTGGCCCTTCCCTGGTTTAGCTGATATTATTCATGCTGCTACTTGTTGTTATAATGTTGAAACTGCCAACTATCACAATCTATTTAAAGTTGATTTTTCGTAATTTTTTTTAAAACAATTTATATAAAACTAAAGATATATAAGGAATTTTAAAATGCGTTATTACATTGCACTAATGAACAAATATATTTCCAACAAAGTTATGCGCAAAGGTATTTGTCGATTACGGACTAACTAAAAATTTATTAATTTACTCATACAAAATTGGTATTAATTAAATTGATTTGCAGAGTATATTACAAAGGTTATTTATTATAAAATTATGTAATGAACGTTGTATTCCTTCATTTAACATATTGAGTAATGCAAAATTCCAAAAAAGTTTTTGTTATGAACATGCGGTAATCATCTTTACGTAATATAATTATCATCATCACAGCCTATCCATCCAGCACTGTTTTACATTGGCTTCCCCATACATTGCCACAAAGCACGGTCCTAGATCACCCGCATCGACTTCCAACAAACTTGCATAGGTATTATTTCTTGTGGGATCCTACACCCTAGATGCCAGTTCGAGGTCGCCACTCAAGAACCTTTCTTCCCCATCGTTTATCGGTTCTATCATATGGCCAGCCCGTGGCCGACTCCATAGTTCGCGGAGTGACTACATATGATTATCTTATAAGATACATCTTTCAAGGATATATCCTTGCTTGGGGTTTTTTATAACTATACCTGATCAGATTTCTCTCTTCTAGTACTTAATTGTTTCAATATCTTTTAAGAGTTAAGATAATTTTTTTCTTTCTTATATGAACTAATCTAACATTATAATTATAAGTTCGTGGAACTAGAGACAAGGAGTGCAAATAAAAACTAAAATTATTTTTCCTTTCTAATATATTCAGCACGAATATGTTTCAGATCTTTCAATTAGCTTCATAAAAAATGATTTTGTCTGAAAAATACGCTGAAATTGCGTACAATTTACAATTGATGAAGAAGTTATTCTTCATCAATTGTAAATTTCTTCCAACGCAGTTCTTTTTTTATTTTTTAATAAACGCTGGGAGCCAGGTCTGGACTATGAAGTAGGTGATTCAAAATATCGAAGCCCGTCTTACGCATGACAGCCAGCACAACACGAGTCTTGTGCATGGGACCATTGTCTTGTTGAAACAGAACACTTTACGTTAGTTTTCCCCTTCTGTATTTTACAATGGTTACCTTTAACAGCTCCAGAATTGATGCGAAGTATTTTTCGGTTATAAAAACACTTATATCTATGTGATCCATTAATAGGATACCTTCCGAGTCGAAAAGACGGCACACACCTTAAACTTCTTGGGTCATCTTTTCTATACCACTGCATGGAGTCTTACTTAGACTCGGGTTCATAATGATGAACCCAATCAACCGCCTGGGACTGCCTTCATCTAGTCCAATTTAACCCCATGAAGACACAAGTTTGCGACGTTCAGTTCCGCGATCATTTGGATGATAAGGCCAAATTGGCCTCTAAAAAACTTAGTGTGCTTTATAAAGCAAGACGGTATTTCGTATCGGCCCACCGTGTGGAACATTACAATGTGCAAGTTCGGCCTCACATGAAATACTATTCTCATCTCCGGGCTGACACATCCCAGTACCAGCTCCTTCCATTTGACGGCATTCAACGAAGTGCGGCTCGAATCCGTAACAACCAGGTACTTTCCGATTGGATTAATTTACTGGCATTGGGACGAAATGTTGCATCTCTTTGCATTTTTTTTACCGAATTTGCCATGGAGAGTGTTCTGAGGGGTTGTTCGGATAAACTATAGCTGCTCTAGACATCGTTCTCGTTTAAACATCGTACATCACGGCAGAGTTCAAAATCTTCATCCTCGATGGCATTAGCAATCCACCACTGTGCGCCTTAAGCTATTTTTTCTTAGGGACGCTCAAGAAAATAGCCTACAACTTTCTTAAAGGCCGGCTGCACATCTGCGACTCCTCTGGTATTGCGATTAGTCGATAAGCGGCGGTTATTACTTACTTCAGGTTGCTTGCTCGTTTGCCAAAAAACCATCATACTTTTTCGCCTCATAGTTTTAAACTTTAAAACTATGTCTGAAATTACGAAGCGCAAGAAAATACTTCAGGAGGGTTGTCGGACGTATCGAACTTATATTCCTGACTGTAATGATATTTTCCCTGCTACATAAAAAAAACTAAACTAAAAAAACTAGTTATGATTGTAGCCTGTGGTAAGATGTGGCTAGTAATGAACCAAATAATTATAATAGAATTTACATAGTGCCAACTTATTTACTAATTTTTCATACTGAGAGAATTTTGCATTAGGGATTAGAGAATTTACTAGAATAATTTTTTAAACATACAATCGAGTGCTTTCTACATTTAGAAGTTAATGGTATAGCGCAATAGCAGCAAATGAAAAATATTACACCTGTGGATGTTTGTAATATCCAAATATTAAATGTTATGATTTGTTTACGATTAATCCTTTACAACAATTGATTATTTATCACCACAACTTACTCATTATTCGTTACAGTATTTGGTTCTTGATTAAATGATTAAGCACATTTTACAAAGTATTAGCGCACACACAGTACATGAAAAAAGCAATCTGAAGCTGTATGAGCAAAAGAAATGTACAACGTGTACATGAAAAAGGTTTCAACTGCCTTTCGCTTTGAGCATAGCATACATACACAAGTATAAAGATGCGTTAAGAAAAAGACAAATATTTCAATTGAATTTAATTAAAAATGGTAAGGTTAACTGAATGATTCCTAAAACGAATATTTATCAGAAATCTCTTAGAATACACCCCGTAAAGATTAAATACGAGTCTTTGATTGGCTTTCCTTTAACCCCGATATTATCACCACAGGATACGTTGTCCAAACGGAGAAAAATAAAAAGGCTCTAAAGAATTTTATAAAGACCTCATGATTTTAGATTATAATGACTTATTAAACAAGTTAAAATAAAACCTTATTTCGTTATTAGCAACAATGTGTCCAAATAATTCGTCATATTTCATATTGATTCATTTCGCTAGCACCACCTTATGGAAGCAGATCGAAGGTTTAGGCTTTTTATGGTGATAGTAAAAAGTATTAAATGGCCCGAGGACTACACGTTATAAATACAGACCTAAAAACAAACAACTCGTATGACAATGTATTTTATGAAATTAGGTTCTATTGGTCTTTAAAACCAAGGCAAATGGCGTTAAAGAAACTGTTTAACAACAGTCTATAATGTACAACAAACAATCAATAAGACAAACAATTCTTAATACAAAAATGGCAGCATTCTTTTTAATTTTGTTTTCTTTTACAAGCCATAAAATAAATACATTTTAAAAGAATTAATTTAAAACCCCATACGTAAGTAGTATCGAAGCCGACGCCTCGTATCAGCACTGTTTATTTGCAATAAGACGTGTGTCGGCGGTGTTATTAAATTCCCGTCTTTTTCCCTAATCTCGTTGTCGACACGCCCCGCGGGTCCTCATCGGAAATGGCATTATTTCCCGGATGAGGCACCCCGAAGCGGACACCGGATATACCCCGCTTACATTCTACCGACCACCCCCCAAACTCTTGTTGAAGAGATTTCAGCTATTTCCTTGGCATCCGTTTTTAAATTTCTTTGTCTTTATCACAAGTTCTTAACGAAAAACTGAAACGCTTCTATAACTATAATAAAAATAATGGTTACTGCATTATGCTGCACTCCATATCATTGTTTCAAGCAGTGAAACTTTTTATTGAATAAAATTTCCTACATCTATGGCAATGAGTGCATTAGATATTTTGATTGAAATTAAATATGATTATAGAAATAGAATAACAAATACGTGGTAATTGGCTATCCAGTCACCGATCCGATGTGACACTAAATCTGAGAAGTCCCTATTTTTTAGCAACACGCAATGATTACTATTTATCACTCTACTGATATTAGTCAGTCTTTGGCAATATACATATATATTGCCAAAGATTTATCTATACTTATCCAAAAAACCGATATCATGATGATGGCAAATAATTTAATCTTATTATGGTAACGTTAATGAAGAGTGCTTACGTCAATCAGCCGTTAATGAACGAAACAAAATACTTGGTTTATATGGTCAGGCTTTATATTCACTGGGTGGCTTGGCTGAACTTTTACCGTAATAACTGTTGCCTTAACATTATGCCCTGTATTTTTTCTCTCAAATAAATACGTACGTACTTAATTATGTCGAGATATAGAATCAAGGGTTAACTTTAAGGATTTAGTGTGATAACGTATTGACAACAAAATAAAATACATGATTTATTCAGTACCGATAAAATACTAAAAACTTTTAAGGGAAAAAAGATATTTTCAAAAAATACGGTGCACATATTAAACAATTTTTTGTGCACCGAAAATTCAGGCAGTGAACGTCTAACATTGTTGAAAAAAAATCAATACGAAGTTAGTCCACAGAAGCATCCGCGTCTTTCACGGAGGATATTTGTCGCTAGGCAGCCGCATTGTATGGAAAGTTGAGCCCGCCACCTGCGAGGGCTTATGAGCACGACACGCAGCCATTGTCCCGCAACTTACCGCCCGTACTCGCAACTTGTGCTCACCCTTATTGTGTGAGATTGTACTTAACTGTTTTGTTTTTTTGTATCTGAAGAATTGAAATATGTCTAAGATGTTAGGGAGGATTTTGTGTGTGCGCTTACGTATTGTATACTTATACGTATAGTACTCTTTATATATTACGGAATGTATTTACAACAAAAGTATTTACTAGTAATTTTGTTATTTTATATCGTATGGTAAGACTGAACTTAGAATGCAATAAGAAATATGCAAAAAGAATCTTATACTTGGGTGTCTCTTTTATAAAAATTATTTTTTTTACTTTTAAATTAAGTAGAGAAATTATAACATGTTGTTGTGTTTTCAATTTTACTATACGAAATACCTAGGAAAATTGAAACATCTCTATCTGTATAAAATAATAATAGTTAGAAAATAATTATTAAAATTAAAATCAAAACTATATTATTACATGTCGTGTGAATCGGTGAGCATATTTTTCACTGGAGTATAATGTTATGTTGTTGATGCATTGCTTTCTTTGTTCCAGTTTGCCACTATAGTGCTTTTCCGAGCGAAGCATTGTTATTTCTCGAAAGAGAGCTGAAATATTGTGGACGCACGATTTGCAAGAAGAAGTCTAGCGCACGAATATGATCTTTAAAGCGTACTGTTAAGGGAGTAGAGAGATGTCCACTTAGAATTTATTTTGGACAAAAGTGCCAACGTTTACTTGGAGAATGACTATTATTGCTGTATAATAAGAGTTGGTTTCGAGTGTGTTTTAGTTGAGACGCAGGTGGATGCAATCCCGCGACAGTGGCGAACGTGAATCACGCTCTTCCCGCGCCGCGTATATCATGCCTCACTCAACATGCCAAGTCCACTTCCTTTTACATTTAAGAACTTGAAACAGACGTATGCAAGTAAATATTAATGTATTTTAAAATATCTAAATACACAAATTAAAAGAAAAGCAAGCTGAAATTGTGTTAATGTTGCATTTTTTAGGCCGGCAACAAGAATATGAACGTCCTGTACGGTAATGTCTTTTATGTTTTTTGCTATTTAAGTGCTAAGTCTAAGATTATAGAAAAATATTTCAAGTGTAAGTAGTAGCTGCGGCTGTAAAGGGTAAGCATGTATGTCAGATCTAGTGAAGGTTGCATAAATCAGTTACATTTGGCAACGACACGGCATTTCTCATCAATATTAAATATTCCTAGTATTCAATTAGTACGTAATTAGATGATAACAATTTAGTAGGCTTATGTTATTTTCACCGTTAACTAAATAGTAAGTACTACTGCGAACCCTAGACATTAACAAATAGATCAATTTACATGAATATAGACATTACAAAATACAGCACTCCTATACTGCTATTTCGCTACAGATATTTAAACCTAAAGGTTTTCGAGTAATCGTTTTAAATGAATTTAAAATGAATATTTTGTAGCTTAAATGACAATATCAAAATATCTACAAGGTAAGTGTAAAAAAACACATCTCTAGTACTAAATGGAATCGGACAAAAAACGATATTGACATAAATAATGTAAAGGCATTATTTATAATTTAACGAGCGACAATTAAATACATTGTGTACATTAACACGTCTGGGGCGGTTGTCACGGGCCATGGATACCCGTCAGGTATCGCGAAACCGCTGAGTATGGCAGTCCATTAAGTTCTCAATGTCACACACAATAGTGCACAATGGACGAGACGGACGTGGGGATCTTCATGGCCAGGTAACCTGATATTGACAATTTATACGTATAATAAATATAGTACTTAATAAATTCGTTCAGAAAATTGAAGCCAGAGTAGAAATTCGAACCAATTAAGTCTGTTTTGTTAAACCTCATGGTTGAAAGATGACAGACATAGTCCTACTTACAGCTTATTTTTTTTAATTATTAGCTGGACCACGCGTCAAACTATTCACTATTCATATGGATTCCATGTCATGTCACCTCTCCACTTATAGGAAAACCAAGTCAGCCACCTCTATTCACCATACAATTAAAAAATATTAAAGATCTGTGACAATGAAAATACAAAAAAATGTCACAAAATATATCATAAACGATGTGTCATTAATAACTGACAATACAGAATCAAAAATCATCATGTTTTATTTTCGAGGTTCATTAGACCATAATAACTGCACTAGACAAATCTTTGCACATGCAACGAATTAGAGGTAGAGCCACGTTGCAGCTTTTTACTTGCTGCAGAATACATTCGTCAGCGTGACCGAGAAAGAAACATGACCTCACAGAATACCAGAATCACAGAAATAGCAGCATATCGTTGCTGTGTATATAATGAACGTAGAAACCCGTCAGCAAATGAAAGTTATTTTTTTATTTCATTGAAATTAATAAATGAGAACACAGTTCACCTGATGGCAAGTGATTCCTCTGACCCATGACATCTACATTCATCCTTGACAAGGAATCATAATGCAGATGCGTTGTCACCCTTGAGGACTGAGATGGAATGCCAAGTCACCAGTAATAGAAGATCCCTACACTCGCCACACGAAACACACCAGCATTATGCTGCTATTTCACGCTGGTATTGTGTGAAGGCGTGGTCCCACCCTGGTCGAGCTGACCCATTTATTCTGCAGTTAGAAACAAACTGCAGTGTAGCTCTACTACTGTTAATAAAGAAATTGTGAAACCAGCATTTTCAAATTGTCATATTTTCAACCTCTAGAACAACATCGTAATATGGTAATCGAATCAAATATACGATTTTATTGAGATAAGATCGATTATTGAATGTATTAGTGAATTCATTCAATTCTATCTCAATGTTAAAGGGTGGCCATTGTATGCATTTTGAACTTTTTTTTTAAGGATAAATGTAGATATTAGGGGCCGCAGTCATTCTTTACGATCAGGTGAACTGTGTTCACGTTTGCCGGTAATGTAATATACGAAAAATACTGTCGAACTAAAAACCACATTTAATGAAGTCAGTTGAGATTTGTTATAAATATCAAGTCAGGTTTCAAGGATATTACAAATTTAAAAACGTGAAAAGAGACTATTGAAAATTAAGGTAAGAAACAGATACTGGGTATATGCAACAAGCACCGCATATATTCATAATAATTATGAAGTATCTTCATAATCATAAAATTGAGATTTTAATTACAATTTTAACTCTTTTTAACTTTACAATTTTTATTGACATTATGTGAACTACTATTTTGTGAAAGGGCTCTTCTTACAAGTAATCGATCTCGTAAGGTCGTTTATTATGCCCATTGTAAAACCTCAATAAATATGAATTGAACAATGGGTCCACTAGCATGACCCGAGTTCGTGGCAGGTCAGGGTGAAGGCACTGATTGGACATTAATGTAAACCCAGGAAGGATGGCAACTCAGTGTCACCCCGTGATGCCGTAGCGCAGCCAGGATACTAGAGAAGGTGTTTCTTTGCGTTCCGTAGGAGATTTCGCAGTACTGTAAAGGGTCAGTACGCCGAGGGTGGCGATCGAGGTAGTTTCAGTGAATCGAAATACCACACGTCTCTTTCCTCTGCCAGGATAACCAAAGCAAAAACTTCAAAAGCATTCATTATATCCCAAAACCAAACTCCAGCAGTCGGCAATCCATTCCGGGTTGGCGCAGTCGGTAAAAGACCACATCCTCATAAAATATCATAATGAAATAGCAGCAGTCGTCATCTTCTTTCCTAGTCTGATGCATGTGCAAGAAAATCGCTATTCGCACTATATGATCAGAAATTTATATATATATATATATATATATATATAATACATATACTTACGAAAAATTCTTTAATTACATATATGATGTTTGTTTGGAAAATACCGCAGTCATCACAAAAGGATCTCTCTATTAATGATTTAAATAAATATGGTATTCATAGACCACTTAAATAACTCGTCAAACTCGATTCAATTTGATAGCGAAGTTGTTTGAACATTTCAGCCAAACGCCAAACATATAATTTTCTTGAACTTGCACGGCGCACCTTCGTCGTAGTGTTTGTATGAACAAATATGAGGGAGGAAGGGTGAAGTAAAAAATGTAGGAACGCGGCCCGAATAAACACAAGAAAAATAACGACATATAACAGTAATTGAAATCATAGCTCGCTTGACGCTAGGGAGCCAGTTTAATGCGGCGCGGAAGCCATATGCATGAGGGGGGGACCCTCCCCAAAACAACTGTAGACCTTACTTCGTGCTTTCCATAACCTTGCCTTTATTTTGGCTTCAGTTATTCACTCACTTTCTTCAACAAAACCCCTTTTAGACGCTTTGTATCAGCAACATCACATAATAATACATATTATTTTTTAAAAGCCATTCGCAGCCGCAATATACGTGGCTATTAATCTCGACAAATCGAATAAAAGGTAATACAGACTAAAGGGAGGGAAAGAAAAGATTGACATCGTTCTCAATGGACCGCCGATCCCTCCGTAGTCGTGATACCATTATTAGTGAGTTAACTCAATTTGTGGCATATTGTTTGAGGAGAGCTTAATAACAGAGGCGAGAGGTTGAGAGTATCGTCATGACTACCCTTGATCCGCACCCGGCCGATCTCACCCGAATTACCGTTGGACACTAACTACCAAATACCGCTAACTAATGTTATCTTTGTAAACAGTAATAACATAGGTTATGCATGTGTTTGTAAATAAATATAGTCCTGTATTCGATTTTTTTTCTCTCAATTTTTTTTGTGAGTACACTATGTTTCTTATTTCCGCTGATATGTCTGATGTCTGATATGGCACCAGGCCTGCTGTAAGAGATTTTTATTGTAAAATAAGCTGTGCCTTTTGTACATACTTTTCTTGTCTTAATTTTCGTGTAGAAATATTGTGGCGTACATAAAAATTTAATTAAATATTATTAATAACCTAAATAATTGTTTTGCAACAGTGTTTATTTAGAAACACTTTAGTAAAAACTCGTTTTTCCTTCTTTTAAATGAATTATTATTAGGCAAAATTATTTTGTTAATTCAAGTTCATATTTAAACTGCAGACATCGATTTTTATTTTTGATATAAATATATACAATGTAGGTATCTATGTAGGCATTTTTGGGTAATAATGAAAATCTTAATACCCAAAACAATATAAAAGGTATATGATCATATAAAAAAAAACTATGTTTTGTTAGGTTAGCAATAAATAGATCAAGTTATAAAATCAGAGTATGTAACTCCTGGTACCCTATTCGGCAATTTTATTAATGACTTAAAGATATTCTATATGTCTAGTTTCATTATAATTTACACCACTGTAAAACAAATAATACCTAAAACGGAAACATAAACATCGTAATATAATTTAAGCCTCAGGAAAATGGGTTCGATCAAATAACATAATTACGTTACGAATTAATACCCATTAGAGAAACTAAGTGGGTATTTGGTGGAGAGAGTACCGTCGGGGGTAGAGAGTATTGATGAAGTATTGCGCTACCGAGCTCTGCTACAAATTCCGCTATAGACGGAAAATAATTTGTCCATTGAAAGTTATTTAATAGTCGACCCTATTTATTTATACAGATCGCTGTTCCCCCCAAAAACCTTTGTTATAAGAACCAAACGGTCAACATAGCTGTAACCTTATAAGTGAAGCAAATAATTAATGACGTAATATTAATAGAATTTAAATCTTTCCAATAAATAAATAAATATAAAGAATTTTAAATTAACATGAAGAGGGCGCTTGAATTAACCGGCACCAGGACATCGGGAAGTAGGCGTACACTAAAGGGCTGTGTGAATATACAATTAATTAGTGACGCAATGCAAGATCTAACAGCACCACTCCTGTATGTAATAGAAGTATTATTATGCGTAAAGATTTGTGTATTTGTTTGTTATTTAGAACCATAATGACATAAATATATATTGACACTAGTCACGCTAACTTTAATAATTATCTTTAGTAACTTTAATAAAATATTAAAACCTAAATTGTATAAGTGTACTTTTAGAAATAATTTTTCTAGGTATTAAAAATAATGTATGTATTCGTAACTTAATTAAGTTACAATAGTACGCGGATGTTATAATTTAATTTCTTATATGTAATAAGGGGAGTTGGTAATTTTAGTCTAAATATTGTCCATAATATCGAATGCAGCGAATACGAGAGATGTCCCGGATGTCGAGGACAACGCAACAGGGAGCCGGATGTCACGGAAAAATTGCTACTTCCGCGACGACAAAAGGGCCAACATGAGATATTATTACAACCTACGGTGTGTATAGTTATAACCTTCGCTCTTAGCTAAGAGATGTTTGAAATATGTCAGTTACATCGTAACATCATAAAATATTACTGAAAAGTAACACTATTATTGTTTCTAAAGTAGTCTAATGTAATTTTGAGTTAATTATTCGAGTGAGTAAACAAATGTTTTAATACGCTGATATTAACAACAAAAGCGGGGTGCACACGAGACCGGGTATTGTCTCAGTTGATACGTTTTCAATTGCAGACGGCTTGTCAGCGTGCCAATTTCGCGGCATTCACAACAAATTATGTATTAAAGCTAGTGGAAGCGCAAACAAAACGGCCGTGTTCGTGACGTGAATTCAAAACGGTTTACGTGCAACGGGGACAGGTGTGATGGAACTGCGCGGACCGGATGCAGCCGTTTATGATATATCACGCATCGGGAATAGACATTTTAGATTAAATTAAGAATTTATATTAGCAGTTAGTTATTGATTTTCAAAATACGTGAGCTATTTTGAAACATTGACCTTTCTATCCAGGTAAATCGAGCTGTAATTAGCAGGATAATCAAATATCCTTCTAGGATACTTTTGAAATCTTTTCTAAAAGTCAAAGTATCTGACATTCCTGCTATTTGGGGCGATCACTGTGTACGACACGTTATTAGACGATGCTGCTATTCGTCTGAATTACAAAGGACTGCTACGTTCACATAGGAGTATTTCATAGTCGTCTCGCATGATAGGTCTCTCATTGCATGTATTATACATTGGTACGTTTAGATATTTCCCAATATACATCTTAGCTCACAAATATCTGTATAATACATAATTAATGTAAAAGAAAAAAAAGATTGATAGTCTTTTGGAGTTTCTTAGGCCACTCCTTCCCATCAGCATAGTTTCCGAAGTGGCGGTAGTGAATAAACTTTTAATTTGTAAGTACTTGGTTTGAGAAAACATCTTTTCTACGACAATATTGCCATTACTCAATATTTTTTTAATTCTTAAACAAAACGCATCTTGACTTATCTTGCAAAAGTCACTTACTGTGTGCTCGCTTGTCACTTTGCTTCCATGTAAAAAGAACCACCATTTTATCTCTGTCATCTACGACGTTATTACTTTTCCTGTTACTGTCATATTTAAAATGTATACAAGTGTTATTTAAAAAAACAAAAATAATAATTACATGGTAAATTAAGTTATCTTTCAGCGTTTTTAAGCCAATTAGTATCGGATAAAGTCGATCGGATTAGTTTGCAATTTTTTTTTTTTCTTATTAACTAGGTAATAAATAAATTTGTCAACCTGTTCTTGTTTTAAAGAAAGGGTTCAGACTGATTAGAGATATTAATTAATCCTTTTAACGAAGACAAAAAAAAACGATAATAAAAAAAGGTAGCGTGGCGTAGGTAGATATTCCTTACAAATGTAAACATTTATATTGATACTGCTGTTAAAATATAAATTTAAAAACAGTTTTAAAAGACTTACTTACGTATACGACTCAAAATTCATTTTTTAAATAATCCTTAACATTATGCCAATCGGGGTAGATACAAACACCGAGCACTAACCTCATGAGACAAACACGAAACGACAATACTACCCAAAGTATTTTTTTAAATAAGTTTTGTAAAATAATATAAGGAGTAACAAACGACCGAACAGTTCATCTGATGGTTAGTTATGATTGCGGCCCATGACCTTTACATTCATCCTTAACAAAGATTTAAGATATGCGTGGTCAAGATGACGAGAGGTATTACATACGTAAATTCCTGCTCGCGCTATAGGAAATACAGATAAGTTATATTTCTATTTCACGTTTGTCTTGATATTTGTCTTTTGTATTGATTGATATTCTATAGTGCTTCTGTGGAGGAGGTAACCCACATTAATTATGTAGGGCACCTAGATGCAGCATGGCTCTATAACACTGCGTAATAATAATTCGCAATATTTCTAAAGGAAGAGTAAATCTAAGCAGTACATAGCAACAATTTAGAAAAGCATTTACAATAAAATTTGATTCGGATAGATATAATTTATTTCAAAGTATTGTAATTCATTTTGCTATGTAAAATCTATTAAATTTAGACATTTTGCAATTTTGCATTTTGCAACAATTACGTAAATACCCTAATCATAATTTGCCTTCTAGAATAGGAAGTTTGTTAATTAGGCGAATCAATTATTCTCACACCTTGATAAATATTTATTAAAAATAAAAAAATAAACCATAATAAATATTCTACGCGGAAAAATAGTCAGTACTTGAAATAATTTGATTATACTCGTAAATATTTGTGTAATTCTTATGAAACAACCAAGAAGAACGAAAAAGCTTTATCATCCTTTGACTATACGAAACGCAGCATAACGGTGACAATAATATATGGCGAGTGAAACGGATACCCAATCAGGGGTAACCACCACGCATTCCATATCAGACCTCAAGGGCGACAACTTATATACATCCTGAATCTAAGTGTTTATAAGCCGCTGTCATCATTTGTAATCAGGTGAATTATGTGCTCGTTTGTCACCCTTACTTTCATACAAAAGCTAGAAGCAGCCTAATTCACAGATTAAAACAATGTCTTTGTATAGCCGTGTTTCGTCTTTTAAGTATAAGAAACCGAAGACTTAATAAGGTGCTAGAATACATAGGTAATTTAATGTAGCTGATTGCGCAACCAAATTAGGTAGTGCTAAATATTTTATTCGTAATTAGGATAAATAATAAAAACTGATTTCCGTTGCACAGCCAATATTAGTCCAACGGGACAAAATATCCATGTTTATAACGTAATTTTTGTAATGACTGATGGATTGAAAAGTATTTTTTTACCCACTTATTTAAATGTATCATATATAAAAAAGAATATCATCGTAGACCATGTAAAACGACACTTAAATGTTGTTAGTGAGTATATTTAATGCATAGATTGTGTACCATTGTATACATGTACATATATACCGAGGCTAACATTTTTACCTTTTTTCCCTTCGTATACCTTAAGTACAAGGAACTATAACTTCCCAGACGCAAGGTAATCGTAGCGACAAACATCGTCTTAATTGGTATTAGATAACCCCTAATGTTGATTATCTCGATAGCATAGTAGAAATAAATAAACATATCGAATATAAAGCATACAAACTAAATTAACGGAGTGCGTTCAAAGATGCAGACAGCCGGTCTAGTCGGCGACAAAGACGCGTAGACAGCCCGCAGCGCGGCTACGACTCGTGAATGCCTAATTACAAACGTTGAGTAAATAACTTTTCTATTTGCCTCGGGTCGGGTCGCCGTTCGGTAAAACATTAATCATGATTGAGCTAAGTGGCTTAATACTGGAGGGATAATGGCGGGCAATGATCGCTGGCGGGGGGCGGCGCCGTGGTGACGCGCAGCTGGACGCCGTGCGCCCGCCCTCCGACACTAGAACCGAACCCTATGCTATTGACGTATATCGCGAGACTTGTGTGATTGATAAATAACATTCAATTACAGATCGTTTCAAAGGGTAATAGTGGAAGTTAACTACTTTTGTCTCAGTATTATAAGTATAAAATATTTGTAAAAGGAACTTACGTATACGTATTAAAATTTTCTCGGTATTATCTCGTTATCATAAGATGACAACAAACGACGCCAACAGCGAAGGTGCAGTAAGGCCTGCGTGACGTATTGGCCAAAATCCCGGTTTAGCGTCGTCCTAGATGCCTTGGTATTCGGGGTCTTGTCTGGTGTTCTGAAGCCCTCCCTCCGGTTTTATTGCAAATATCGAACAACGCAAGATGATGATTGAGTGTTTTTGTATTTGGGCATTTATTACAACACTGTAATATGTATAGCGCCGTTGATGTGACCATCCTCACCTCTATGGTATCGATATAATAAATCAGTAACTATTAAAAGCAGAATCTTATTTTCATATTGTTTATTTTCATAGACAACATAAATGAGGCACGAGTGGTTGTTATTAGGTACTAAGGTAATATTAAAATTAAAATCACCTAGTCTAATAGAACCTCATTAACTGCTTATTTTGTTATAAGAAGCTTTATTGAGCACTCTTGAAAGGAATAAACATTTTCTTGAACTCGTCAGGCATAAGCCTCTTACAATACTTGTAAAATATACAAAGTATTTCGAGCATAATACATAAAAATGCGAATGTTCTCGGATATATTTCTTAATACCCACTCAGTGTTGTCTGAATTTCTCAGGTCATTCTAAATGTTTTTGCATTCTGATAAAATAAATAATTATACAATACACGCAGACCGTACAATAGAAACTCCAGACGGTACAGTGCGATAAAAGATTATTTATGCTTATATCGCACTGTAACGTTCGATTCAATGCCGAATAAAAATATTTGTGTGCATCAAAATGTTTGTTTTTGGGTATGTATGTATTGTATGTATATTCTGTGTGCTTGGTCACTGCATGTGCAGCTTTCTTTGATCTTATTGCATATCGAAATCGGAAAGTAAATAGTGAGGCTCTGTATATGAGCGAGTGCCTAAGACACTATAATACGACCGACGCAGTTGACGTCATCTGCTAATAACTAGAATATATAGCCTAAACTATATTTTGTCTACATTGAGCTGGAGGACTTCAACATAATGTTCAAGCTTACGGCCACATTTGAATTCATCGTACATGAATTACACAGAGCTACAAGATGAAAATAAAAAGCTAATTCATACATCTAGAAACATTCTTGTTTATTTAACACAGCAAAAATCAGAGTTTAAATTTTATCTCAAGCAGCCATTTCAGCAAGTTCAAGTAAAGGGAACAAGGCTATGCCTGAGAGTATGCAGTGATAACATCGATGTTCAATTGGGGCTACAACGTCTATATAACTAATCAAATACGTTGGCAGGAGCACGCCTTTCATATTATTTTTGTATCTTTCCTTTCTTGCATGGTAATTTTATTCTAATAATAAAATTCGAATGGCGGTTACGAACCGACGTCCTTAAGTTTCGCAGACCGTACCCTATACCATTCGACTATTGACGCTTCAGTTTTCAGTTTGGGCAGCTTATTCATAAATAAATGTTGAATAAGACGTTTTAAGAATTTATTTTGCTTCTATCTCGTACGAACGATTCATAAAAACTAAATACGCGTTAAAATTTTCTTTTAACTACCTGAACGTTTTCGATTTCAATAACTTTACCCCAAAGTAACCGATATATTTAGGCGCGATATATTTCCGTAGTATATAATTCCTAAGTAGAAAATCGAACTTGTGTGGAACTTAACGGGGATCCTAAATGGAAAATGGCCGAGATCCGGCCGCAGGCAATGCTTTGCTATTGTTTGTACACTGTAACTAAACCAAGCACCGAGAAACCCCGTACTAGCAAAACTAGCTACTTTAAAACACAATTTTATCGTACACACTCGATACACAACACGCTATAAGCAATCAACTTTTGACAGAAGACAAGAAAAAGTAAACCTAATATTAACAATTTTTGTAAGTACTCCAATAAAATCAGCCAATCTACAGACATTGATCTGAATCTGGAATAAGGCAGATATTATATTGCCGATTTAAACAAGAAGAATAAGGTATAAATAGAATATGAGAATCAAGATTAATTTACGAAACCATCGGGTGTAATTGCAAATTTTATCATATGAAGGTTTTCACCAACAGAACGTTAAAGTTTTGTTGTCCGAGTTCTAATGTTCTATATACTACTTATATACGAGAGAATTTTTTGAAACATAGTTTCCGTGATTTAGCATAAACTTTAGTATTATAATGTGGAGAGAGCACATAATACATAAGGTAAAGAGAAGTGCAGCATAGACTGAGAGCGGGCACTCTGCGGCGCCGGGGGGAGCGCCCCGACCGCCGGAGAGCTTTTCCTTGTCACGGGGCATAACACTAAACGATAATTCCGATACGACGACGATATTGCGAACGGCTTTCGATCCTTAAACGACAACAATTGTCGTAAGTCGACAGTTAATAGAGATGCCGAGGTAGGGCGAGCTTTCCAAGCGTGAAAACTGTAAGCAAATTAAGTGTGTAATGTAAAAAATTGTATACTTAACTAAAACTATATTAGAATGTTAGATTTTGACTTTTATAGAAAGACACTTAATTTGTAATTATTCACTTATCACACTTTAATCTCAAAGTGCTCCGAGGCTACCGATGCTATTCCCAAGTGTACAAATTCGAAACCCAAAAGGTAAAATGAAATGTATGGGAGCATATGATTTTAGGTGCTACACTGACATAAGATTGATAGTCCAACATCAATCCAATCTACCATGGACGTTTACTTCTATTTATTGTCTTATGAAAAGCAACAAATGGGTTACAAATAAATACGTATCAGTTAATACCATAAACTCAGTAAATAAAAATAATTTTACCGATGTTATCGCGTTTCATTTAAATTCCCAACGTTTTGTGTGACATCTATAAGCTGACGGTAGTCCAGGATAACTATGACATGAGGATGTCTTACATAGCATGAAGGATCAGTGACAAGAATCATCTAGCCACCGAGCATATCAAGGAGATATTACATGACAACAATCAAATGCCACGCCTGCGTCACAGCGATCAACTTAATCCTGCTATACTCAAGGAAGTGCCTGATGTACTGTGGAAGAGTCATAGACAAGATTGGCTACATCTTGAAGCTAACTTCTAATAATTTATGTATTCTACCTTTGGCAAACAAAAATATCTGTAACATCGTAAATGAAGATATATCGGTATACGTGAGACTATTGAAATAAAACACATCAAACAATACCGATTGCCCACCCAATTGCTTGCATTGATTCTTTTGATTCCTCTGATTAATCAAAATAAAACACGAATCAAATATACCAGTGACCTGATCACAGACCTGTGAGCTTTTTCTGGGTACATCTGACTAAAATTTATATTTAGGAACTAGCGGTAACCCGGAATAGCAATGACAACAGGATATAAAGTCAAAAATAATGATAATATAAACGCTAATTATCTAAGTAGTGTAAAAAAGAATACTGGAAGTAAAACCAAATGACAATACTTTGGCAAATGTCTAAAAATGACTAGACTATACTGAATGAAAGCAACGTCCATGGTTACAAAACTTGGATCAAACAGAAAAAAAAACAATCTGCCAGCAACATTAAGCAAGATGTTGAAAGTTTTTATTAATTTAAAATTAAAATTGAAACTCTACCCTCACCGGTCAAACTTTCAGTAAACAGCAACATAAAAATATTTACTTACCTGGAAACATTTACGAAACAGTTATTGTATTAAGAGCAGTGAATTTCATATTGACTGTTTAATTAAAAATAAACTTAAAAATCATTCGTATAACTTTAGTTATTCCGCAAGAAATTACAAACAGAAAAAAGTTGAGCAATTTTGGCGTACAATAGTAAAGGCTAAAAAGTATTGACTTTCATTGGGTTCTTTCCAATTCCGCGTTTTTAGGGATTCATCTTACAACATGACCCCAGTCGTTTCTACAAAAATATCGCTACATTGCCAACGTTTCTGGAGCAGGTTTTCTTACGAAATTTCACTGAAAGATTATATGTCTACATTATTATTTTTAACTATTATTTCTTTATTAATTATCTCTACAAAAAGAATAAAGTAGGGGAAAAAAAAGGAGTAAAGAGAAAAGAATAACAGTGTAGGAAAATCATTAAGATTATTTTTCTATAGAAATAAGGGTTGCAACGGATCATCCAGTTCACTGAATGTACTAAACATCACTATGGCCAAAAAACACCTACTTGTACAGTCTAGATCGAGTATCCTAACATCAGCGATAGGTTGCTATTTTACCCTGATTTGATATGAGAACGCGGAGCCACCTTAGCTGAGCGGTAGAGTACAGTATGTTTCTTGCTACACGCCACGCCCACGCTCACGCCTTAACCACACCACATAAAATATACATTAAATTAAACTATATATATTTTGCTCTTTAAAGCTTTTTTATTTATATTACTGCTTCAAAAAAGAAAATGTAACATATTGGTAATGATTACGTCACCAATCAAATGACATGAGTACAATTTCGAGGCCGCTTATATATGGGCATCAAAACTGCCTCGGATGTAAGTAAAGGCTAAAGTGCGCGATCTAACAAGCGGTTATTACGGCAAACACTGCCTTTGCTCTTTGCCGAACATTAGACTGTTCACATGGTGACCCAGAAAAATTCTGGAGTATATTATATTGTATATTAAAATGCACACAAACAATAACATAAACATATTTCAAGAATTAATTAAAATTATGAAGGAAATAAATTCTAGTATTACTAACAGTCAGGTACTCGCGTGCAATTCCCGTAAGAAACTCCTCGCGCGATCGTAATTAATTGGTTGAGCGACCTCTCGCTCCGCTGGTGCGAATAGCCTTCTCTACTTTATAAGGGATTCGCATTATACGCCGATGGATTACGAAGGCACAATATTATTAAGTGTCAACAACTCTTTTAACTATATTATTGATCTTTAAATAAAAAAATAAAAAAAGTATTAACTTTATTATTTATTATAGGTCACCTAAAAAATAATTTGTTAAAAACACTTACTTTTTTATTTAATCAGAAAGGCAAACAGTGAGAACTAAGATGAAATGCGTCCTTTGTAGTAAATAGAGTTCATCGGTTTTTTTACTCACCATTCGTCACAAGGATATATCAAGGTGTATATATAACAATAATATTCCTTAAAAGCATGGTTTATCCCCGATCAAAGAAACCCATTGATGATTCGACTCGTTTTTAGCTGCAGCGTGTCTCTTTTACGTTATAAACTTAACTATAAACTAAGAAACATGTTGTTGCACATCTAGTACAATAAGCTTATTTTTTTTATAAACACTTTTATACTTTTTACTAATGATTACCGCGATTATATCGATAACATACCGTTATATAAGTCATAGAATCGCTAATACTCATAAAAGATAAGTTTATTTACGAATGTAAACAGCAACCAAGTAGCTACGAGCATGGCTACGACTCGTAGATCTATGCAATGGTCAATTCGTAGAACCATGAAGACATATTTTTATTATAATTATTTTTATTACATTGAGAGTAACAAACGAGCACACAGTTTACCTGATGGCAAGTAATTCCTGCGGCCAGATGCGTTGTAACCCCTGAGGACTGAGATGGAATGCATTGTCACCAGTTATTGGTCTCCGGATCCCTACACTCACCAGTCGAAACACAGCAGCATTATGCTGCTATTTTATGCTGGTATTCAGTTAGGGCTGTGTTTTTACCTGGTCGAGCTGACCCATTAATTCTGCAGCTAGAAACAAACTGCAGTGTCTACTAGTGTTAATAATGAAATTGAAAAACCAGCATTTACAAGTTGTCATATTTTCAACCTCTAGAACAACATCGTAATATGGTAATCGAATATACGATCTTATTGAGATAAGATCGATTTAATTAAAAAAAAGATGTCCTCAAAAATAAATACCATAAATGTTATTTTACAATCTTTTCAATCTGTAATGTAATAATCATCTGGTGTCCAAGTTAGAAGCATATAAACATATTCGTTATATGTTTATATAATTGGGCGCCGAGTTTTATTAAACATGTAAATCATGGATCGACAGGAATATAATGCTAATGATCTTCAATGAAAGAGTGAATAGGCACTTACAAAGCTAGTAGTACCCTTTATTATCTTTGATTGTATCGCCATTTAACGGCAGATGGCATTTTGGATCAGCACCGCTTTAGAGATAAGAAAAAAAATGTCTGTGCAAAATAGCAAAGATTGAGAACATCTTACTCTAATATTCTTGTCGATCCATCCGTGCTGCAACATACGCATAATATGTAATTTGTGACCTTTTCGATTAGCTATAAATGGATAATATTGATGACAGAAAAGATATATAAGATGTATTATCGTTATTTTACTTTCATATAGTATACACCTCCATAAGAAAGAAGTAAACATGTTTGTAAGTGGCATATATAAAATGTTTTTCTGCTAAAGAGGCTTATTGCGGACGACGACAGCAATATTAGCGAGCTTTGCTACACTTGACTGCACTCAGTTATATGACTTGGTATTATGAGAGCGAAATATCGAGTTATAAACTATTTCTGATATATTTCTTAATATTAAACATTTCTTGTGTAAAGTTGAAACGTGCTTTCATAAAAAATATTGTTATGTTTTCAAAAGTATTTTCGTAAAGACAATAAGGCGCTAGGCTTGGGATTTAAAGAAAGTGCAGTAAAAATTGTTAATGTCTAATAATGTAACCTTTTATGCCAATATGAAAAAAATAACGCAGTGCTTAAGAAAAAGGGTCATTTGTAAATAGTTGACAGTGACAAGGAAATGAAAGGATTAATTAAGTGGTAACCATATTAACTACTTTCATCGAAACAATATTTTTTACCAATGGTAGAGCCACAATGCAACTTGTTCGTAGCTGCATCATGAATGAGCTGACTCGACCCGAGACAGGAGCACACCGTCACAGAATACTACCGTGAAATAGCTTAGTTTTCTAACAAAATGTTTCTAGAAATCTAGCGTGTAATTGATGCAAAAAGTGATAAACATCTAACAAAATCACTTTCATTGTACATATATAAAAAGCATTCGGAAACATAATAGCGTAAAAACCTTCGTAACTCAACTACAAACAGCATCCGAAAACGAAACCAAACAAAATTCGCTCGAGATGGAAGTGAACGGCGGAGGGCGGGCGGCAGCTCACAATGCTGATTGAAAGCAAATAATGAAATCATAGGGAGCGGAGCCCGGCCGCACCCGCAAATACTGTGAAAAATTGCACTCAAGCTCTCACAACAATGAATGCACGAACTACAATGTAGTGTATGTACACTTTGTCCTAACAACAATTAAAAAAATAAATATATTTCACTTTCGTTACAGATTAATTAAACCAGTAAGGTTCCAGGCTTCTTACATCCGTTAAAATAGTATTCTGTTAAAGTGTGATTCTTTTCCATTGCAGTCGGCTCGCCTGAAGTTTTAGAAGCAGTGCTTTGATTGCTTGATAGTTGATACAGCCGAGCCGCGGGTACTGACCCTAACGGCGGTGTTAATGAATTATTTATGTGTCTAAAAATTACCTTCACATGCTTTGCATCAGCGTAAACAAAGGCTTATCGCGTTATAATATTTTGGAAGGTGAGTGCGGCAATACTCAATTTCTGGTTTAATATCTGATGTTAATACCACTTTCTTCCATCTTGATTTATAGCAGAGGATATGATGATGATGATTTTATATACACACTATACACCTATATACACACACTATTTCATTATCTAATTAAAACATGTCAAGTGTTAATTAAATCTTTTGGATGTTTTCTAAAACTCTAAATTCATAGATAAAGGTCATAAAGGACTATTTTAATTTATTTTATAACATATATTTACGACATATCAATTATTAAATCACTCCTTTGATACATTAGAGAAAATCAGCAAGTATCATGATTTTTAACAGTGGTAGAGCTGCACTGAAGTTTATTTCTAACTGCAGAATGAATGGGTCAACTCGATAGGGGTAGGGCCATGCCCTCATAGAATACCTGCGTGAAATAGCAGCATAACGCTGCTGTGTTTTTCTGGCGAGTGAAGGGATCCGGAGATCTTTATTACTGGTGACGAGGCATTCCATCTGTCTTCAAGGGTGCCCACGCATCTGCATTATAATTCCTTGTCAAGGATGAATTTAGATGTCTAAGGCCACAGGAATTACTTAACATCAGGTGAACTGTGTGCTCGTTTGTAAGTCTCAATGTAATAACAAAAAAAACGACATGAAATTTGACGTACACAATTTAATACATCCAATAAATTTATTCTGCAACTAAGAAACGCCCTACCTAGGATATCCATAGTCCCCTAAGGCCGATGGCCTGTCACCGTAAAGAAAACGACCAAACACACGAGCGCCAAACAGAGGTGCGCCGGTCGCACCCACCTCAAACAAATGAAACTCCACTTGACCGATGATCCCCGACATACCTACTACTCCGTTTCCGCTCGGCCCTATGAAACATTTATAAAAACCGGCTTGTTCTTCTAGGACGTCGTATTCATATAAAACTTGCTTTATTTATTTAATTTAAAATAAAACATTCAAGTGTGAAGTCTTAAAAGTATTTGGGAGTTAATGTGCCTGAATATCAATAAAATTTATACAAATTGCAATTACATAAATCAGAAGAATGTCTGACTCTATTCCACCGCAAGAACTTATAAAACTTTAAGAAATAAGCATCGAACAACAAACGAAATTTAAATTTCTATAAAGAAAAGCCCTACTACTTTTTCTCTTATAAACAAATTGCGAGAAAGTTATTTCTAGAAAACTTAAACGTGGGATGTTTACGATAGCTTATTCATGCACTTCAGATGTTCATCCATGAAGTCGATTATGAAAATGGGATGTCATGGGAGGTCGCTCTCGGGCGGTCGGCGACGCGCGACGCGACGTGCACCGCTAATGACATACAAATGAACCAGAAGACCCTCCCTCCAATACACGGGAAAAATAAATCCAATACAAAATAGCACCGGCTTTGATAGTCAAATCAATAGTGATTTACATAGTTAGAATAATCTAGAATTCATAAGAATTCAATAGGCTGTGAAGGTACAGCCGCCTCGCAAATTGATCAAAATTTTATATCATCATGACCGTGCGCATCGCTTTGTGTAATGTCCTTAAGACTAGTCCTAAATTCGATTTATACTTAAATACATACGTACTCTTCCTTAACATTTTTTAATTCACTGTATGACTACAGAAAAACTAATAAAACAAAACTAATAAAGAAAATTAGTATAGCGCTAGTGATCTCGCTTCCCGATATGAGTTTGGGATGCCAGTTTTGCCGTTACCGTAATCAACAGACCGTTGTTTGAAGGTACAAATACTTGTATTACCTAAGGATTAGAGCGCGCTACCGTTATTCCGATTAAAATCAACTAACACTTGAGGTTCAATATGTTTTTCATTTTTATCACAGCGATTATCATGATAAACTTTTAATATACCGCTTAATTTCATTGCCTTCCTCTCGATTCAGGATCGTAATTAAGTTGAAACGTTGTCACCCCATAGGACGGGCGCGATCACTATAAGACATTGGTGTGCGAAATTGTTGAACAGAGCAATTACATTAGGCAACGTAATCGTCAGCCGGCCTAATGAAGTTAAGCGTATCTGTCGACAGATCAGTGACTATGCCCTCAATTAAAATCTCATTATCAACGTACTCCGGGGAGCCAACATCTGCCAAGACGCAGCGCAACAAGTTTGGTCATATATATGTAACATCCCTTTAACATAACATAATTACGTGAGTTGTAACCGAAACATGTTTATCCTGTAAATTGTTTTTATAAATTGAAATCAAAGAAGATTTAAGTAGTCGTCAACCCTTCGTGTCTACGTACCAGACTTGTTACGAAATCGTATTCCGGCTTATTGATCTATATTTTGAAAAATCTACGTTCGACGTTTTAAGAATTACAAATATTTGCTCTAGCCATTGCCGTAATAACTCTTTACTGTTAGAATAAATGTTCATACAATTCTTTTCTAAACTAGTAATAGATTATCGTGAGCGGTGATAAGGGTACGGTGGAGCGTGTTGACTTCGAGATGCAAATGAGGCTGCGACAGGCGCCGCGTCAGGCGCCGGAAAGACCATCGCCCGCGACTAATCGCCCTACGCAGGGATGTCGCGTTGAGCGTTCTACGATTATAATTTAAACCAAATGATGCCGAAACATGTATGAACTATCCTTGTTTGATCAAATTTGTATTATGGTGGACATTCGTGTAATGCTTGTTGTTTATTCTTATTTAATTATTGGCAGTCAATAAAACAAATATCTACGTGATGTGAGTAGAAAAATTAGCAATTTCTTACTTACATCGCCTTTTATAATTTCAACCAAATTTATAACAACCAATGATTATTCAAAACATACACACACATAAAAACATACACAGGCAAAACACAATTTTACAATTTAATTTATTTTTAATATTTTCTTCTCTTATGTAAACATCCAACCCTACTACTACTTTACACACATATAGTGCAATTTTAATTATAACACGGTTTAGCACATTTTTATTCACTCTGAATATCACAGAAAAATTTACACTATTCACTAAGAAGGACCGTCCAATAAAAAATATCTTGCTGCAAAATGGCAGATTAGGATAATGGATTTAATTTTAAAAAACAAAGACAATGTAAAATTGTAAGTAATAAATTTATAATAAATATCATCAATAATAATAATAAGGCGTAGAGAACCCCACCGCCCGCTAGTGTAGCAGTTTATGTCAAAAACTATTTTACCAGAGCAAGCAGTCAGCACCGTGCCAAGAGGTGTTAGTGCCGTGCCTCTGCGAATGTATTTTGGGTCAATTTATCAAACAGAAACGGATTCGGGTTGTCTCCCGTTGTAGGACGCCCAAAAATATGTCCGCTGGACTCGGCACCAAGCGAACCACCAGCCAAACGTCAGGGGTTGCTCGACCACCAGACAACCCCTCGAATACATCATCTCCACCAGTGGATTATGGCTGTCATGAAGGCTCTGAACCTGATGCTGACTAATTTTTTGGAAACCAGCCGGGACCTTTGCGATACGGACTCAATTCTGTTTGGCGCTGCGCTGGCTTTTTGCCGTTTAGTTGGTGGAAAATTCCTCCCATCTGGACGAACACTAGCATAAGTAACGTAACGGAGCGTAGGGCTATCCCAGGGAAAAAGGATTGCGGACCGTATCGTAAGAGCAAGAGTTCTCATTGGCAGCCTGATAAGCTTCAGGTTGGGCAATAACAGGCAGAGAACTGTGCACACTCTCAAGATGGCGTTTGCAGCTTCACACGTAAGTTTGTCTCAACCTGACATTTCACAAAGATTGATAGAGCGCGTAGGAGACGCGTAGGAGAAGGAAATAATCGCTGCTTGAGGAACCCGCATTAAGCGATATACTGAAAGAACAATACTGATCAACTAGAATCGCTTCTTCCAGAGTGACTATTGAACAGCCTCGCAATTGAATAACTCAGCGAAAGCCGCATAAGGATACGGAGTGGTACTTTCGTCTCTTATATATATTTTCTCCTCTATGCAGAATATATTACAGTGCGAAAAGCTTTTGCGCAAACACAGATTCACTCACTCGTTCCCTCTTCTAATCAGATGTAATGCATGTGCAATAAAATCGGAGGAAGATTCAGATGCATTATCGAAGACACGGAAGGTACATACCTTGTCCAGACCCGAAAACCAGAAAGCTTGATTCATGTATACTCACTGAATGAAAAATCGCTTTTATTTTTGACTTTTAAGAGTACCATCATACCATTGCAAGATCTAGGACACCGTGTGCTTCTTCTGCATAGATCAGACCAACATAAAGTAAATAATGAGCTGATTATAATTCGGGTTAACGTTAAAAAAAAAGACAAAGACACTCTTTTCACATTCTTTAAATTCAACTTCAATTCTGTAGACCCCAAGAAAATAGCATAACAAACAATAATCCGCTTTAAATCAATGATACATATACACACGGGTAAAATACGATCGGCTTCAATATGAAAACATAAAATGATGAAACGTTAATTAATGAGCATGCGGGATAAAAGTCATTTGCGAATGAAAATAATTAGGATACGATTTCATTCGACGAATAAAGCACTATTTAGTACGATACGGACACTCATTAATTTAATGGTGGTAACAAAATAAAGGATTATTTTAACGGGTCTCATATCAATCATTTCTATATAATGAATTATTATATAATAATATACTAACCAGCACAATAAACTACACTTAAATACAATATTGTCAGGAAAATATTTGGTCTTTTATCATCCATAACCTTCTATAGGTATTCGGACAATGTACGTAACTTCAAAAGAAGCTAAAAAAATGAAATTAAATATGACTAGCTCACTAATAACCTAACAATAATAAATCATATACATCTATTTCAAATATAAATGCGTCATAATAAAATCCTTTGCCAAAAAAAACATGCGAGGGGCATTATTAGTAAAGAAACGTGCGCGTTAGTGTTGATCGTAGATTATTGAGGCGTAATTAACGACAGGTAGCAGCCGTCACTGCTCATTCGCCACACGCTCTACTGAACCGAACGTCCCGATTCATGACAAAGTACATCTTAGAATCGCACATAAAATATTATAAAGAATGTACTCTTAGTTGTATCTTATTTCGCTTTTATTTTGTTTAGTGTCAAGTTTATTTTAAAAACGATATATTTAGTCTATTAAATATTGAATGAGTTAAAATAAGATATCAGCAATATAATAATAAATTAATATAAATCTGCAATAACCTTCATATGTCTAAAGAAGTTAAGTATAGATCTTTTCTTATTTAATTTTAATAATAATAAACAAATAAATAACATACCGTTATATAATATCATGGAATACTCATAAAATATAAGTTTATTTACAAATGAAAACAGCAACCAAGTAGTAGTAATGCTCGTAGGCATGGCTACGATTTGTAGATCTATCCAATGGTAAATTCGTAGAACCCTGACCAGGTATATTATAATTATTATTATTTATTACATCGAGAGTAACAAATGACACAAAGTTCCTGCTGTGTCAAATCAAAAGTGATTTCTCCGGCCTGTGACATCTACATTCATCCTTGATAAGAAATCATAATGTAGATGCGTTGTTACCCTTGAGGACTGAGATGTAATGCCTCGTCACCAGTAATAAAGGTCTCCGCCGGATACCTGCACTCACCAGACAAAGCACAGCAACGTTATGCTGCTATTTTACGCTGGTAATCTGTGAGAACGTGGTCCTCGGTAGAGCTGACCCATTAATTCTACAGCTAGAAACAAACTGCAGTGTAGCTCTACCCACTGAGCTAACAACGGGCTAACACCGGGCTGATGGCCGCTAGCCCGTTGTTAGCTCCTTTTATAGTTTTGAAGACCGGGTTGAAAGGTAACCGAACGCTTATGGCACTTAGCCTTATTAATGAATAACCAGCACAAGGACTCCCGAAAGGGAGCCTCGGCTTGGACCGTTACCCTGTTACAGGAGAACGACTGACTCGAGGGAGCCCGGGAGGGCCGAACCTCGGCTCGGTCCGTTGCTTCTGATTACGGATTATCTAAATTAATATATCAGTATTATTATTTACTAACTGTACCACCACTTCGGAAAGCGTAGGCGCTGGAGTTAAAGTGGCGCAAAAAACTCCAGCGAGGCTTCTATCACTGTTGACTGGTGACAACCGGCCAGTGACATAGCGGTATCGCAAATAATTTTGTTTGCGACCATACATCATACCGCCCTTGCCGTCGGTATGATGGAAGTATAGATCTAATCGAGGTTACGAGAGAGGATTTTGAATGATATTGATGTCATGTGGCAATAACCAAAAGATATCGCCGTGGTCAAAATTGAGAAGTACATCATCATCATCAAATCAGAACATAACTCGAGAAACAAATTTTAATTTCCGCCGGCATAGCGCGAGAATATCAGCTAGTAACATAATAAATTTGATTCAATTAGCTATTACAATTTTATCTCTACTTAAATATATTTTTTAACATTAATTTAATTATATTATTATCATGATACATATTTATTGAGGGCTGGTGAGGTAACTAAGCGGTCAGAATCTAGACGACAGGAGGCCGGATGTGTCTAAATCTACAAAAATCACTCACTAACATTTGTGTACGGGTAATAGACTATCTGTTAGAGTATTTACTTGTATATATTTATCATTTTTCTCAATTTCCTTTATTACAAACATTAAGGTTTATAAAAGATACTAAAGAAATAATAACACGTAAAACCTTAGGTATGCGTTAACATATTTCGTTATGCAAGAAGCGTCGATGAGATCGGATTGGTGTTACGGGACTGGAAGATGTGGTATTACTTAGGTACGATAACGGCACTATGCGGCGGGTCTATGGGTCGGGTATTCCGGAGCTGTGGATAGCAACCGCATGACGACCGGCTCTCCGCATAAATCTCCGCGACCGCCAATTAAGGCCGCAGCGACAATTTGTTCACGACAGCGCCATTATTGCCTCCACGCGATACGCACCGATCCCAAACTTTCGATTAGATCGATAGTCCCCTCGATGTTGATGATCGCCTATAGACGGAAAACTTTTCTTTCGTGTTTACATTCTTAGAGAGACCAATTATGACGAAAATATTAATAAAAAAGACCTTTTTTATTTTATATAACAAACGTGTATCCTCCGAAATATGGAAAAGGCAAAAGATGTTTATCGGGATCGAGTAAAATGAAAACTTCTATCTCCGTACAATTACATAACAACGTAGAACTAGAAAGACTAGAAGTTTGTGTTCCCCGCTGAGCAGAGTGAGTCCAGTGTTGGTTAATTTAAGCTAGTGATGTTGCTCTACCAGAACAGCAATCCACATTTGGGAACAGCACATAGGTATGGCTCTTATCTGCGATCAGTCGGATAAGGTCTGTATTGTATCTGAATTTATTTATCTAGTCCGTAAACCAAATGCGCATGAAGCAGGCAACAATTAAAACATTTTTTTTTCTCATACATGTTAACTATAATCCAAAACGGTAATATGTGTTTCGATTTATTTATAAGTGTGGTGCGAACGTTGAAGCTGCGTCGTTAGGCGGCCGCGTCTCGTATGTCATTTTAAGGATGTGCCAAATTGAAGGCTCCGGCGAGCGTCATAGCGAGGGGAGCCTGATTTATGCCTTGGGGCCCTAGCCCGCCTCGATTAGAGTTTTATTCACTCGGCCGAGGTCAGTTTTCTTAGACTTGCCCTAATATCTTCTGTTCTCATTAGGGTAACAAGAATTGTGTGAAAATATAAACTTTATTCGTGTACACGTATATAACTAAATTTAGGTTTTATCGTTTTAATATCAAGATATATTCGTAATATAGTTCATTAAACTACATTCAAAATATGTTTATAATGTATTTTTTGTATACTTCCATTAATTTATGTACTTATATGTGATGTGAAATATTTTACGGCCTCAATTATATCATGTAAAAATCCATTACAAGAGCAAATTTGAAAAAATTACACAAAAATTCGGTTCACCTTTGCCACGTTAACTTCGATTAAGAAATAAAAGTAACCATTTAATTAACAACTAATGCCTAGTCCTATCATTAAAGTCGGTTTAAAATACAATTTAAGATAAAAACACTAATGCCTTCATAACATCTAGACCTAATTAATTATACATACATCAATATGAAGAGGATTTAAATAACCACGGTTATACACGTAATAAATGCATGCTTCCGGACAAGCTGTCGTCGTAACGTGTAATGTAGTTTATCAAGTTAACTCAGACTAGGAGGCGGTTGAACATAACGTTAACGCAATAAGGGTCAGTGACAGCCGACTGTGGAGGCTGTAAACGGCCACGTCTCTAGTTTGGAAGCGATTTAACGCTCTTCACGCACATCCATACTATATCATCATATTTTTATGTCCTTACCTACGCTTGTAACGTCATAGTGCCTATTTGCAGGCTATATACATAAACTTAGTATTAAATATAGATCTTACAAGATAATAATAACACAGAGTGAGTTTAACGCTATAACTTATTTTATAAGAGAAAAAGAATCACAATATTTTGTGGCCGTAACTGCATATACAATTTTTCTCCATACGTCATAAGTAAATCGTCCCATGACACCTACATTCATCCTTGACAAGGCATCATAATGCAGATGCGTCGCCACCTTCGTAAGCAGTAATAAAGGTCTTCATATCCCTACACTCAGCAGACGAAACAGCAGCATTATGCTACTATTTCATACCGGTATTCTGTGAGGGCGTGGCCCTACCCTGGTCGAGCTGACCCATTCATTCTGCAGCTAGAGACAAACTGCAGTGTAGCTCTACCACTGTAAAAAGTCTAATAATAAGAGTACGTGGGAATTGTTTGTACGAATAATCACGACACTGCAATATATTTTACACAATTACTGTCTTGTTGTCACCTGGTGATCCTATCGTACAGGAAAGTCAAAGCTTTCTTGTTTACATTTATATATGTATATTTACGTTCGTATAGGTTCCACTATAATAGTCAACGCAGACCGACGGAGTGGAACCGGAGCGACGTCACTAACAATTGACAATAAACGTAATTTACTTTGGAATACAACTGAAATTTGTATAGCGAAATTAAAACATGCTAGAAAGTTGAGCGATACGAACACTTGTAAGTCTACATTGACCCTAAGTTAACAACTTTTGCTCTTTACATCTTGTATGTCTATTAAAAATTTAATTGAGTACAAAAATCTTTGTACGTGTGAAATTAACATAACGGAACGTCCAGGTCGAGGTAGTTAGAATGGTAGTTTTTAGGTAACACACGTTTTCTTAAAAAAAAATAAATAAATATATACCACAGTATCTAATCGCAATTAGATTACGCAATAAAATAAAAAAAAAATGAAAATGCTAAAATTAAAAACTAAACTAAGTAATCGAACAGACAGTTTAAATGATGATATAAGTGATGACTACGGCTGATAAAAAACTAATCACACCCTCGACAAAACCTCCTGAGGACAGGATGGAATGCCTCGTCGCGATTCTTCTTCGGTTGCATAAACTTACCATACAAAATACAGCAGTGTGATACTGCTTTCATGGGAACATGGTTGATATGGGATATGGTCCTTCCTCGATCGAACCAAGCAAAGCCAGCGTGCCTGCCAATGTTAAATAGAGCAGCTGACTGATTATTTTCATCATACATAATCAAAATATGTTTCATATCTAATTAATATTAGATTAGATTTTAATTTGAAAAGGGCATCCTAATACAGAGTTCCTTTTAAAAAAAACAACTAATTTATTTTTCATTCCTTGCCAGGCTGTTGTAATTTTATTGTGTACGTAAGAGTATCTTGCCTCTTTTAAAGTAAGCATTATTGCACTGACAAGTACAGCGAGATTAAATTGTCGTTTCAATATCGTTATTAGTAGATAATATAACGTGAGTCTGTAGGCGATGTTCTCAATCCTTAATAAAAATGTGAAGAAGCTACGTGATACCCAAAGACTTACGCGAGGAATATATTATTGCTATTGTATTTTTATAAAATTAAAAATTATGCATAAAATTACTTCTTAAGGGATACCATACATTAACATGAATAGCCTATTCGTATTTTAAACATACAAAACTCTATGCTATTTTGACCGCAAACAGTAGACATAGTAGAATCTTTATAAAGATCGTTGCAGTAGGAAGTTTTAAATTTAAGTAGCAGAAAACAAATATGACACTTAGACGAACCTGAGGTCTCAGTAGACATCGGCTCAGTTGTTTTTGCGGGGTGGGCCCGGCTTGCGGGACTAAACTAGCCCCCCCCCCCCACGAGGGGGGCACGGTGCCGTTTTCAATTTGCTTTATTTGCGCTTGTTTTAATAGCGCTCACTCTCCTTATTGCCTGCGCGGACGACCAGCCAAATTGCTTCGTGCCCGGGCGCCTTTTGATTAAGGAGAAACACGCGCTGCGGAGCAGGCGTAAAAACAAAGTGGCCGATTGTTTGTGTAAGGAGTCGTGAGTGGCGGGGAATCTTAGGGGACACATTAGTAAACTACATCAGAGCAACATTCGGATTTATTTTTGTGTTGATAGCATATTCATAATGACCGAAACATAAGAGACTGATTTATTAAGATTTTACTATTTTAAATAATAACTATGTATTATATACCTGAAAAACTACAGCGAACATAGCGGGAGTATAACAACGATTACCTCAACGTAAATTACTACAAATCTATGTCAAGTATTATAGTACATAAAAATATTAAAATACGAATAACATTATAACCAACATAGTCTCAAACCAGCACACGTTTCATCTGATGGTAATTGATAACTGTGGTCAGTAAACATCTACATCTCCTCAACAAATATTCAATGGCCACATGCGTTATCACCCAGTGATGCAACGCAATTGTATCTCAGTAGATATTCCTCGTTTCCTGTTCTCGAATCTCCGGTTCCCTACCACTCACCATTTGAAACACAACAGTGATATGCCATTTCACGGTGCCGTCCCTCCCCTGCCGATACGATCCATCCATGCCGCAGCTAAGATTCATCTACAGCGTGGCTCTATCATTTTAAAAAATACCTATATGTCATATTCAATGGAATAGGCCAATGTACAATAAATATCACATTGAGTCGTGTGCTCGACAATATTTAAACAGCATTAGTGTAACCATAAAAAAGACATCGGCGACGTTCGACGGCAAATAAGAGGATGTGACGTCACAAAAAATAACGAGCTAAAAACAAACAGAAGCAAATATACATACTGGAGTCGGTGTGCGTATAATTTAATGATTGCACGTTTCATTGATGCAGCCGTACGTGTCAATGGCCGCTGTCCGTCACAAGAATCATCACGTGAACTTAATTACCATTCGATGGGTGTCCGACTGAGCCTTATCTGTTTAGTTATTTTTTTTGTAATGAAGATGTGCGAAACGAGCAAGCGGCTCACTTGGTAAATCAAGATCAAGTCGCCCATGAACATTCGTAGCACCATAAGATGTCTTCGCGCTATTGTCGTCGTAAGTATGATGTCGGTGACGTAAAGTATGTACTTTCGTAAGTACATGGTATAAGTATACACACACACACCCTACTCCGCCGTCCTCGAACGGCGGATAAGGAGCGAGTAAAGGGGACAGCCCCAAGTCCCGTTACCTGCAGCCCTTCAGGCTTGCGGATGTCCTTGTGGGTCACCATAAGAGTTGAAGGTCGCAGACATTTAGGTAATGAGTAGGCTCTTTTTTCCTTGAATCGTCTCGAAATAACGCTGGAGATAAATTATTCCACAAGGTAGTTGGGTGTGGCGGAAAAATTTTAAGAGCGTACTGGAGGATTACCAAATAGTAAAAATGAAAGCTCCACGGCTTACACAATGATTTTTTTACTGTAGTATTTTTTTTTCATAACATTAGTAGTGACAAACGAGCTCGAAGTTCAACTGACGGAAGTGATAATCACGGAAAATAATATAAAGGTCTTTACCTACGAACTTGCCATTCTTCAGTATTTGCCATTTCAAACCAAAAAAAGTTTTGATTAAAAATTATTGTTGTTGAAATTAAAATTAATTTTGTCTTAAAAACATGACATACTTTTTACAAAGTCGGTCTTTTGTTTATTGATTAGCTTTGTATTTTCGTTACGTTTGAACATTTTTCGTCATAATGGATACTTTTAAAAATCGTGTATTTACGGAATATGAGTACCGTCATGGCACAAACGTCACGTAACATCAACAACGTTTACGGAGAGAACTTTACAAACGAACGCACAATCCGCTATTGGTTTGCCCGGTTCTGTTCTGGAAATTTTGATTTGAAGTATGAACCTCCGGACACTTTGGTCAAAATGGTGAATTAAAGGCGATAGAAGCTGATGATACTCAATCTACAGCCGAGCTAGCAGCTTTTGATGTTAATATCAAAATAATATTGGGCCATTTGCGACAAATTGGCAAGGTAATCGAACAGCTTGATGGGTGCCCCACGAGCTTAACGATCGCCAGCGCAACGTACGCGTTGTGAGACCTGCCTCGCGCTGCTCAACAGGCACAGAAATGAAAGAATTTTTAACCGAATTGTTACATGTGACATAAAGTAGATTCTGTTCGACAATCGAAAGCGCTCAGCAAGTTGGTTAGATCCTGGTTCAGCATCAAAGCAATGCCCTAAACGAAAAATGACCTCTAAAAAGTTGATGGTCACTGTTTGGTGGTCTAGTGCAGGTGTGATTCATCACAGTTTTTTACCAAACGACATGAGCATTACTGCAGATGTGTACTGAGAAGAACTGAAGGCAATGATGGAGAAGCTCGCACATCTGCAACCCGCTGCTCCTACTTGGGTTGGAAGCTCTCCCTCATCCACCGGACTCACAATACCTTGCCAACCCACCGACTATTACTTTTTCCAAAATTCGGATAACTTTTTTGCGGGAAAAAAATTCAATTCCCGAAAGGCAGTACAAAATGCCTTTGAAGAGTTTGTTGCCTCCCGTTCAGCTGATTTTTACAAGAAGGGCATCAATAAACTACCACTGCGTTGGCAAAAATGCATCGATTACATGTGTGATTACTTTGAAAATAAAATAGTTTAAAAAAAATACTTTAACTTATTTCATACAAAACGACAATTTCATACGTAAAGGCCTATTATAATCCTCAATGGAAACCGCCAATATTAACTTGGTCGAATGTTGCTAGTAGTGTTTTGTTTCTGTCCTATTCGTGAGCAGTTAAAACAGGTTGATAAATAAACACTTTTTAATATTTATCACCAAGTATGCGTTATACTTCATTTGTAAATAACCACTGTTATTGCATTGAGCAAAAGCGACGACGCTGTTCAAAAGTGAAACATCGATCACAGACTTTAATTTTCCGTTTCCAAAACACATTAAGTGTTATACTTTTTAAAAAAAAGTACAAACATTATGATTATAATTTATTAATAAATTTAAAATGGTGTATAAACAAAGTATATCGTACATACACATTTTAATTCAGTAAAATACATTCAGTGTTTTAAAAAATTAAAATGCAAAATAGACACACACTCTGTACCCACGGCGTTAACCCTGGACTACCTAAATGATGATGACGGCGGGCGGCTCTTCAATACACTAATTAATATCGTGCGGTCCACAACTGAGTACTTTTCAATAAACTAGCGCGGACCGAGTACACTAATTGGATGTTCATAATGTAGATTAAAATGTATCTAAATATCAATGTATTAAAAGTCATTTTCAATTGCGGTGTTCTGTTTGGGCTAATAATGCTATTCAAAATGTAGCAAATTGCTTTATGCACATGTGTACAGAAAACTAGATACAAAAACAATGGTTATGGTTATTACCTATAGTCTTTTCGTCTCATTATAATATAGCACTTATAATCTTAGCTTGATAACATCCTAATTTATTCAAACGGTGGTGTTCATTAACACGAGGCTTTTTTTTCCTAAACTTGCTTATTGTTAGAAAAAAATATTTTTTCATTTGAAACATTAATGTGTTCGGAACATACCTTAACCAGTGGCGCTTGGCGATCGCCGTATGACAGCATATCGCATCGTACTGGTCGGCGATCCACACGATCAGGATGATGTAGAAAGCTGTGGTGGTGTCGTTGAAGAACTCCGACATTATCGCTTCCATACCTGCAACCAACGAAATTTTCTTTAAATTTAATAATGATGAAAATCAATCAAGGACAGATTATGTGACGTACGCATTCAAGCAAACGCAGATGGCACTCACTCATCATCCACTTCTCTAGTCCGGTGCTATATATTTGGAACATGATCGGAAGAAGGTTAAAATGCAGTGTCAAGGAAATAAATACATAAAGGACATAAAGGACGTAAGTACAACACACCCAGACCCGAAGACTAAAAATTTGTGATATACAAAGACTACGAGATAATACAACATTCAACACATTAAGAAAGTAAGTGAAAATTCGACGTAGCATTTTAAAAACATGTTGTCAAAAAATAATAATGATAAAGCAATTGGCTCGGCAGCTCTGGCTAAGTATATATTTCAGAAAGCCTTTGAATTAACATCTTTTAATAAAAGAAGAAATACAGCGTAAGATCTTTGTTTAATATGACGGGCTAATCAAGTTTATGGACCTACATAAAAATAATAATTATTTAATGTAATAAATAATTTTTCATTTAATAATGCACCAATTGCACGTTTAATACCTTTTACAGGAATTCCTTACATGCAAGTTCACTGCAAGCCACAATTTACACCAAGTATCGTTTAAGTCACAGCTCGTGTCGCCGTGACTATAAATATAGCGGATCGTGTGTTCTCACACAAGTCGCGACACCGGAGCCGTGTCGTCGGGTGTCGGGGTGTCGGACTAATTAGGTGTCGGCAATTACCAGCTAACGACGGAAATCCGAGCCCGACACCGCTGGCTTATTAACCACATGCAACGGACCACGGCGACCGATTCATTCTCTACTCCGCACTCTATTCTCTTAAACATCGCATAACGTAACTTTGCGAGCTACATTGCCGGCAAGAGAGGTGCACGTGTAATTTACTCTGTAAAGTAACCCTGTATAATAAAAATTATATAATGAATATTACGTTATTCTAATGGTTTTAATAATACTAATAAACTGTATATATTAGGTCCTTAAATATGAAATTAGCGTATTATATACGAAAAAGTAAAAAAACATTTTTTTTATGAAATTATAAATTTAATCAATCGAAGTGTGTACCATTATTACCTATGCACTTTCACCGTTTTATATGTAGTCAATTGATTCCATAGCTGAAAAAATTTTGGGAGCGAGAATCAATAAAATATTTGAAAGCTATTTGCTGAATTGCTTGAATTAAAAAAAATCCTTCAAGAAATTGTCCAAATTCCGAAAAAATTGGTAATCTGTTGGAGCATGCTCCTGGAAGCATGGTGGGTATCGGGGACATTCAAATCGCAGCTCCACTAATTTAACGAAAGTCTTTCGTGAAATATGGCATCTAGCGTTATCATGAAGCAGCAGTAGGCTAGAGCAATTGACCAGTCTTGGTTGTTTAACGGTTAGCTTTCCATCATGCAAACAATTGTTGACAATACAGATCTGTCATAATCGTCAGGAAAAATATTAGCAAGCTGTAATTTATGACACCAGCACTGGTCCACCAAACACTCACACTCACACCTTTTTCTGAGTCAATTTTCGCTTTGGATAAGATTTGCTTTCCGATTGTAGTGCAGTATCCCTTTTTCATCACAAGTAACGATATTATTCAAAATTCCCTCGTTATTGTGACGGTTCCGTTATGTAATACACCACTCAATGCGTGTTTGTTGGTGTGCTTCACTCAATTCATGCGGTACCCATTTCTCGAGCTTTTTCCCTTTTATAATTTGTTTAAAGTGAGTTCAAATTGTTTTGTCACTCACGCCGAAGCCTGCCGCTAACTCTATCGTGGTTTGCGAAGGATACGCTTCCACGATCACCTTTAATTCTTCATTGTCAAATTGGGTCTCCAGCCGTTCGCGGGGTTTATTTTGGAGTTCAAAATCTCAAAAACCAAAACGTTGGAACCAAAAACGTACCGTGTCTTTCCCGTACACATCATTATTACTTCCAGCTATTTCAGCAGCGCTGGTGCCACGGTGGAACTCATACTCGTAAGTAAATAACGCGATTATTCAAGTTTTCCATTTTTTTAACAGAAGCATGTAAAAGAAAAAATAAATGGTACGAGAACAAATGAATCACTAAATTCGAAATACAAATACACAAGCCTATTTTTGAAATACATTTGAATTTGGAATTCCAAACCAAACCAAACGCCAGATTGTTTGAGTTCAACGTGGCCAGTTCGACAAAACGCCAATTTTATATGTGAATTAAGATTTACTTATAGGTATCAATTACTATAAACATTTTCCAGGTAGGTAGGCATCTAAAGCCAATGAGGCCACTTCACTAAGTCTAAGCAAATTTTTCAATATGCCCGTAAAGAGGAACAAGTGCCACTTATCATAATTATTCCTGTTCCTAATCTACCAAAGAAAAAGAAACGTTAATTTTAAAAAAGTCGACTCAAATTTTCCAATATCTACTAATCAAAAATAGTAAAATCAAATTATTGTCATAGTTTTGATAAACTTAATAAAATATATAAATCTATGTCTAGAGTGGCCGTTATGCCTACGACTGAGTTGGCGTAGCGTAGAAATCTACAGTGTAGCAGAGAATAACTCAATATAACACGAACAACTGTCCGGCGCCGCGGTCTCGTCCTTATTTGCATTTTGATGAGGCTCGACACTGATACAATAAATACGTTAGGTCGATGACGCACCGCGCGATATGGTGTCGTGAAGCTGTAAATTTATGGATGTCGCTTAGTGTATTGTACCCTGCACGAGCCCACTGCTGGACATAGGCTCGCCCGATATTATATCGTATGGGGTTGCCATATTTTGTATTTTACGAACAGCACTCACTTCTGCCTTAAGCATATACATATACGTAACTATGTGTATTTCCATCATAAGTGTGAATACTGCAAACAGTAAAGTTTGTTAAACTCTAAAGTTTGGCTGTTACTAGAAAATATCAATTGAAGTGTTAATTAAGTAGTTCTCTCTCGTATTAATGTAACAATATTGATGGGATTGGATTAGACGAAGAATCGTAAGCAATGTCCGCTAAAAATTATTCACAACAAGCAAGCAAAGATGAATAATTAGAAGCACCTTAGACTCAGAGCGCGAATGACGTAGATTGTAGATATAATATTTTTAACTTATCTATTATAATGGTATATATCACTTAAATAAATTATGTGCAGCAATAAGTTGGTATATTCTGAAGTTTGATAGTTAGGCCGTATCAAGACCTAAAGATCTAACAAAACACCGAACAAGTATGCACCTTACTTTAGCCTAAAGCGAAAAAGTCACCGGGAGTTACCAATTCAACGGAGCGCGCTACGTAATCCTGAGCGAGACGAGTAAACAAATTACCCGCGTCGGGTCAGACCGGGCTCGACGTGCCGCCGCTATTAATTTTAATTCCGGTACAAGACGAAGATCGCCCGGGACGGTCGGGAGGCACGCGCCTCAAACACCGAGCGTCTCCGTCCAAACGCAGCACGAAATCATTGTAGGATCACAACGAAAATGTCGAAGGATCTTATCGATGGAAATAAAGGCCGACTGATTTAAATATTCGAAAATGAATAAACTATACTATACTACATAATTATTAGATCATTCCCCAGTCAGAAGTATTCTGTCCACACCAAAGCAGTAAGAAGAGATAAAACTACACTAAGAGTTTAACGACATAACGTACGAAACGTGTAGCTCAGTCTTATTTGTGATAGTTTGCAGTTAAAATCGAGGTGAAACATATTTGAGATCAACTCACTACCACACACCCACGCATTACCAGCGTAAAATATCCACGTATAATTTATGTGTGAACTTGTATATACAGTTCTTACGATATGAATACCGTATTACCAGTATGAACCGTTTCTTCTTTTAACTAAAATTTATATATGTATGTATATATATATATATATATATATAGTTTTATTCTTCTTTTAATACGATATATCAGATTGAAAGAGAATTTCAGGAGTCACATTACTTCTGACCGTCATAGAAACATCCTAAATAATTAAGGATTAGAACTTATTTGAATTTTTAAACTTTTTTAATTAATTTTCTATTATACCCATAGTCAAGTCTCTCTTTAATAGAGTTAGTGATATTTATCATATAAGAAAGCCAGAATAATAAATAAAGTTAAATACCACCTAAATTTAAAATATCACTTCGACCTTATTAGGTACCAACACAAGTTATTGATATGCGAGAAATCAAGGTGCAGGTTTGTTGTTACCTCTACGACTAAGATGAAATGATATTGGTTTTTTCGGTGCCCTATAACTATATTCTGGAAAAAAATAAGTTTTTATGCATTACACACTTGAAACAGATTTCCAGCTACTGGTTCGAGTAAAAGCGAAACATTCTTGTATTTGTGTCAATGTTTACCTGTGGCATAGAAAGTCCAACGGCAAAAGAATTTATTAGTCTACATGTAGACTAGATTAACAAAAGTCGACTATTCCGATCATGAGACGTTCGTCAGTATATTTAGATGATAAAAGAAAATAAAAATAAACTGATATGAAACACGGGCGTTGCGGGAAATTTGCATAAAAATGGCGCGGCATCAGTCGGGCGGGCGTCGATAGGTAGATTTACGCAAGCGAGCGTGTCAACGGCAGGCAGTGGCCTGTAGGTGGTCCGACGCCCGTCCGTCGGCGCCGCTGCAATGGATGGATATGCGCCCCGACCACGGACCCGGACGGGGACAATAAAAACAACGGATATTTTAACACGACCGGACCCGAAAAAAGCGAGAATTGTTATAGAATAACCGATAAGACATTCTTATTTATATAAATGAAATGTATTATATTGTGGAAGATACAGTTTACTACTTCTTCAGTATTAACAGTGGACCTCTTTTAGTCTGATGGTCTATCGTAATGGATAAACAAGCGCTTTGGCGATATGACATCAACCTACTTTTTAAGAAAACAAGCCGCAATGTTTCCATTTCCGCGTATGTGTTATAATTATTATATTATAATAAAGCCATTTAACATGGTTTTATCGTGACAGAAAAACATATGTATATATTCCAAGTTAGACAATGTGTTAATTTTTTTTCTAAATATAGTTGAAATTTTTAAATTTTAAACTATATTTAAATAAAGTTGGGGAGAATTGGAGTAAAAGCGGTTAAGTTAACCGAAGGTTTCGTAATGGCAGTACAATATAACTCTTAAATATTTTTTTCCCTGGCAACAGAGGTTTATCTGTTGCTGTTGCTAGGGAAAATTTGTTATACCCCATATGCCGGAAGTCGCGAGATAATTTTGAAATATCCCACAAAACCTTTCTTCGAGACTCAAGGGTAGGATACGGTGACAACTGGGTGATGGCGAAAATATTATAGTAACAGATGTTCATATAAATGATTTTTAGAAATCATGTCAAATATTCATCAATCACCAATTGTGGATTAAGGTTGAGCTCAGTCGATGTAAGCTTTTTTTTAATAATATTCGGAGTGACACACTCTCTAGCTAGCACTCAGTTCATCTGATGAGTGCTAGCTAGCACCCTCAATAAAGATTCAAAATGCACATGCATCTTCAGCCCTAATGACTGGTTTGAAATGCCTTGTTACCTATAATGATGCTTAAATTTCTACGTTCACCATACACCAGCAACGTGAAGCTCATATTTAACGCTGGTATTTTGTGAAAGAGTGGACCTCATACGGTCGAGCTATCCATTCATCATGCAGCTAGATACTAGCTGCAGCGTGGCTGTACCATTATAAATTAATCATGTTGTTGAATAAATGCAATGCAATTAAATGCTTTGTACAATATATAGATTATACTCTGTACACATTTATATAAAAGGTTTCGATTATCCAATCTAACAATGAAATCTAATAATGACGGACATTGGAGATGCTCAAATACGCATATGTACAAAGATCCTAGGACTAATGGTAACACTTCCGTGGCCGTTATTTTAAAACAGCTGTAAGGTAAAAAAGTAAACCATTCACACAACATTTGATATTTTCAAAACAGTTTTCCATCCTCAACGTAATAGAACGAAAGGCGAAAGAAAATAAAAACAACAATAAAGTTTCTAAGCGTTAGAACGCAGTAAGCTCAAGAGCAATCCAGGAGGGACTGTAGCTAGGTGAATGGAGAAATGCACACAAATTGTTACTTCTTACTTCCCGGGGTTTAATCAAGGGGGACACCCGCCGCGTCTGCCGGCGTCCGCGCGCTTCCTTGAACTTGCCGTAAATTGAGAATAATGGATCCAGTGTGCCATTTTAGGGTTCCATAGTAGAATCTTAACGGCTATATGTTCCTTACTCTACAGCAGATGTAATTCCTTTCATTACAATTGAAACGACTTACCGTCTAATAATTTTGAAATTATATCATTTTAAATCATATTAGTAGCTGAATAATCCTTTACAGATTGTACTTTACTGTAGATTCATTTATGCACTGGCTTTTAGCCTCTATTTTCTTTATAGGAAAAAGGGAGCAAACCAGCGGCGGGAACGCCGAGGTGCTCATCGACGCCCATGGACAACCACAACACCAGAGGAAATAAATAGAATATATTGAGTCCATATAGAACCATTTAAAAAAAACCAACATTATAAGACCGCACAGTCAGCATACTTATAATACATATATGACTTTGATTTAGGAAGAAAAAACACGATTCGAAAGGCCAATTGTAGTTGAGATTGACTCGATTCTAAATATGTAGGTGTATATGGACGGTTGTATTCGTTTTACAGTTACATAACGTGTTATTTACATTTACATTCAGAAAAGGTTTACAGATGATCTAATGAAACGGGTTTCACTTCACGCCCCGTGCAAACCGCGACGGCGCTTACGTTTGGGCTGAGTCGAGCCATGCATTGGATATCCGTTTTACGAGCTCGTTAGTGCCGGTAATCGCGACGTTGCACGATCCGGATTACGCCTGTGCATTATTAGTGTTTTTATTGATTCACTCGGCTGCCGTCGTAAACTGAGATTATTATTCGCACGCCCCCTCCTTTTCGCTAAACCCTCCCCCCTCCTTCAGTCATCCAGCCGAGTTGTTTTGTCACTTAATCGCCGGCGATAACAACATTTAACGACGGCTAGGTGACTGGCGAAATTCCGTTCCGATGTTTAGTGCTCATTCTATTTTCATTAACCATTTACCCACTTAATGATCCAGATCCTAAGGGAGTGATTCAATGACTTCGACCCATAAAATTAAACCGTTGCGTGACCTGAACGATACAATCAAAGCGGTTATCAAGTGTTACTCTCTAAGCAGCTTCTGTAGTGTACTAGATTCACTAGCGTCACAAGTTAACGTTAACAAGGCACTGGGTTAGAATCCTAAACGGGGTCAATATGTACAATACAGGGTTTCAGATCAGTGTTTGTTTGCATTATTGCAGAGTTAACTGTTGACTCTGCATCAGAAGCTTCTTCCATTCGTATAACGACTCCAATAAGGCCATGCCCAATTTCATAATAAAAAAAAACTTGAATGTATTAACTAAACCCCAAAAGTAAAACTTAAGCCCAAAATCATCGCTCTATAAAAATACTGTGCATATATTAGCTTAAAATAAAATACTATACTATATTAGCTTAAAATAAAATACTGTACTATATTAGCTTAAAACTATTATACCCTAAAATTTCCATATTAAATATAGAAATTAATTGTAGCATAGATTACACAAAGCAATACAATAGATCGTGTAATACATGTAATTGTATTATATAGAGATAAAGTTAAACACGTTAAATCAAAGTTAATTGAAAAAGGGGATTTGGTAGTTACAAGGAGGAATTTTGTTCAAATACTCGGAAAACTAGTTATGCTCTCAAAGCAATCTAATGTTTAGGAAGCCAAATATAAATGGAAGCTACAATTTATGAAGAGATTTAATATGTAGTAATAAGTTTTTAGAACTTAATTTATAGAATGGAGGTTATTTTGCATATTCATTTTGAAAGTTTAAAAAAATATTGTATAAATAAAATTGAGCATGTGGAAGTACTTTATACATTTACGTTTAATGGTAAACTCAGCCATAAGACTCGGTAGGCTTAAAAAGGCTATTATTATATTATATTAAACATTGTATTAAAAGTGCAATTTTATTTATATTTTACAAAAAGATGTTATAATATTATGGCGTTTATTTAAATTTTTCCATCCCGATGTTTTCAGCGTTCTACATCACACATCCTTTAGGCGTTTGACGCCCTAATGTTAAAGTTAACGTGAACTGCCGCCAGTTTTTAATTATTCTTTTCTGGTCCGAACTATGCAGTAGTTGCAGTCGTATGTTTTTTGTTTGTATGTAATTTAATTTTACACTAAGCAGTGCATACGATTTAAAAAGTTTATTCACAATGTTTAACATTTATTACACTAAACACTATGGTCATGTTAATAATGATCAATATCAACAAGGGACACAACAAGTAATGAATTATTACTTTTCAATACACCAAAAGTAAGTTGACGTCGTTGCTAAAATAGGCGACGTTATTACACGCTTCGTACTCCCGGCCCGCCACAGTCTGGCCGCAAATACGACGACTCATCGCCAATTTGTATCGTACATGTCAATAAAGCCTATTGTGTGACGCTCGCCGTCATCAGATTAACCTTAAACCTATTTCACTCCGTAATCTACGCAAGCCTGCAACCCTTCTCATCTATTAACAAGTATATTATCATTATATTAGATGTATTAGCAATCCTCTTTTACTTTTCGACGTTGAGAATTTTGCAGTTTATTGCGATGAGAGCAAAATTACAATTACTAATTTGAGTACGTATTCAACGTATTACACTGATACGTTTCTAGAAGGAAAACTTCTTATGAAACTGAGAATAACTAACAAACATACAGATCACCTAATGATAAGTAAGACAGCGAACCAAGGAGCAGCTACATCCATCCACAACGAAAAGATTTCAGATGTACACGTGTTGTCACCGTTGAGGACTTAATGAAATACTTCTTCACTTCCAGTAACTTGGTCTCGTTTCAACAAATGAAACGGCAGCGCTTTTTTACGACGGCACTAGATAAGGGCATAGTTCTACTGCAATGACGCAATTCCATTCATGATGCAGCTAAAAAAAAAGCTGTTGATTAAATGGTTTTTAAAAAATCTAAGCTTTGCGCGAGACAAACGTAAAACAATTGTTATGCACTACCGTGTTTCGTGTGGCGAAAGAAAGTAACCGGAGACCTCCACTAGTGACGAGGCATTTCATCTTAGTCCTTAGGGATGACAACTAATTTGTATAATGTTTTTAGTGAAAAAATTAAATAATTTTTCAAAAGTGACTTTAAAATATACGTTGAGCCTACTGATATATAGGTATTGGAAAATGGAATTCCCTGGCTGTAGAAAATTTTTTTTATCTGTGACTAACGTCATAGTAGCTACATTTTGAAAACTTTGTATTATATTTATATATGACTTTTTCCCCCTTTAGCTAAACATTAAGATTGGGTGATGAAACCCCCATATCCCAGCTCTTGTGTACTCGTAAGAATTCAGAGATAGACGTGTTTTATTCCATGACGATTCAAGTGAGTACCGGCCAGTGGACAGCGTGACTATAAGTAAATATTAATGATGTACGACAAACTAATTCAATTACATTAACAACTGATTTTTGTGACATGAACACTCAAGTGCGTACATATACACGTGTATACGCATGTCACCGCTAATATCATAGAAAAAAGTAATATGACGATATAACAAACTCAAATTCTCTTTACAATATTCGAGCAGTATTTCTTCACTGGCCTAAATCTCTTGTTGTATAATTATAATTGAGGTCGGTCAAGCCTTACAAATTTAGGCTATTGAACCGCTATTGCAAAAGAAAATATTTCGACAGTTTAAGCAGATTGAAACTTCCATTGTTACAGAGTTATTAATTACTAAAAATTTCCTAACCGTGTACTCGTCGTAACTCGATTCTTTGTTGTAGAAATGGTATATTGAAGAACTATATGAATATAATATTACATTATAATATAATAAGCAGAGCTGTAGCTTCAGTTTTTCACCAAAGAACCCCCGGCATTCGAGTGGAAAGAGAGTCGATCATTAAAGCCGTTGAAGAGGTTAATTTCGATAATCCGCTTTGGCGCCCGCCCAAAATCTGCCAATGATTCAAGACAGAAGTTAGGTAGATTTATTACCGCTATTTTATAAGTAAAAACCTGTCACTGAAATATTTGAGGGTCGTAATACGAACAATAACTATTCAAGACACATCCAATTCATCATAAAGTTATAACCCGCCTGTGCACTATCACTTAATATCAAGAATGATATACCCTAACATGAGCAATTAGTAAAATAAAAACCTAAACATATAACATAATATCCTCAATAATCGTATTAGTGCTTGTAAACGTCAACGATATCTTATCAAAGCTGCTCAAAATGTAGTTTTCACGAAACTTTGGCCGTTACGTGACTGAATCTAATTACAGCAACGCTGTAAGAAATTGCTAACGAGGAAATTGGATAAGTGAAGTGGAGGCAGTGAAACGCGAAGTCGCCCCCCCCCCCGCCCTCCGAATCGAGACATGCCCCGCGGTCGAATCAACATTTGCCAACGGATAAAATTACCGCGCGCCACGTCAACGTAACGTAATTGATTCACCGTCCGCCGGACGCCAACATCGACCTTTTTCTCTCTCAGCTGAAAAAAAATGCTAAATCCGCCACTAATTCAATATCCTCCACACTTATAGCGAGCCCCTGTAACCGGAAGATGTGTAATTACACGATTTTTGTTTACAGTACAGTACATAAAAAAATATACTAAACTATTAATCCTCAAGGGTGACAATGTACCTGGACATTAATTTCTTATCTAGAATAGAAAATGGCACGAGTCGTAACGATCATATACGATCAAATGAACTGTGTTATTTTGTCACCCTTAGCTCTTTTTTTGGGGCTGATGGCCGTTGTTAGTCCGAGAGCTTTTACAATTTCACTGGGCTTAGAGGTGACTGACCTTTGTTAGTGGGTAACCAGCACAAGGGCTCCCGAGCCTCGGCTCCATGTCAGCCTGTTGCGCGAGAGAAACCATTAATTCATCAACAAAAACAAACATGTATATATTCATCAAACAGGATAATGCATCGATGCGAAAGGCGCGTTAAACAACAAATTCATATTCCGCTGGTATTCTAAAAGGCTATATATACTAAGAGCAAAATAAAATAAGTCCATGCCGGACATTGAATAACGGAATAATCATCTCAGGTATGACAGATAATAATGAAAATTTAATGTATTACGTGAAATTAAATGAGTAACAAAATATGCACGTGCGTACAAAATAAGTAACAAAACATATGTATGAAGATTGGCATAATGACATAATATAGTATATAATAAAATTTACTGAACAGGTATTTACTGCCCAGTACAGACACAAATATATGAACATATCTATGGCATCAGAACATATTAGCATTTCAATCGGATGTATAACTTAACCAATAACCATTACAACTATTTTATCCATGATGAAAAGACTAGCAATTCCTATTATTTTTTTATCTGCCACTCATAGTTCCGTGCTTTTTTTTTAATATGAAACTTATGAAAGCGATGGACTCTGGGTTTTGTACTGAGTGGCTTGTACGTGCGTGTACCAGACTTGGGTTTGATATTAAGTCGAGACCAATATGTGAATTGAAAACTTAAGAGATTTTTTTAACTTTTTTAAAGGTCATCTTACAGCATGAGATATGTATATTTCGCATTTGCAGTCTGATTAATATGTTATTTTTTAAATAATCGTAGTTATTTGAGGAAACTCGATGGATGCATACGGCTTAGGATCGTACTACGAGGCACAGGTCGTAACAGGGGATGTCGTGAGTCATCGTGATTTAAGTGATAGAGTATTACTACTTTATCACTTAATGTTAAATCGATGTTAATATATGATAAATACTTATAAATAAAAAGAAATTATAATCAAATATAAAGCCAGCTAAATTATCTTCGAAACGTCAACTATAGATTACATATACACACAAGTGGTGTGGGGGCGCGTCCATTCTCGAGTGTGCACCCGGGCCACGTGCAATTGAACGCCATCCGACGTGGAAACAGATATGCGAGAAATATAGAGGTGCACGTATATCCACGTATATCATAGAAATGGGAGACGACTCTACGAAATGGAGATGTATCAAGGCTCGATCTAGTCTCGTAGCGTCGTAGCTCTCCCTAAGCGAATATATATATTTTATTATAAACTAGATACCCGGCCAGATTCCACGTGAAATATTTAGTTTACACAATATGTATATCAAATAAATGTATAAATATTATCATAATTACAATTCCCCTACAACATCAAATTCCTAACAGAATAGAAATACAAGGTTCATTATATAAAAGAATCAAAGTTCATTACGTATTTGAAAATGAAAAACAACTCAATGGTCGCTTGGGAGTAAAGTGCAAGCAATATCGCAAAAATCGATTTAAAGCTACGATACGCCGTAGTCAGTTTATTGTACATTCAATATTAATAGAAACCCACATAACACGACCTTGGATAACGCATTTTTGGACAGTTGCTGCTGCATAACGAATCGGTTAGACAGGGTAAGGTTCTAGCCTCCAAAGAATACCAAGGTTTTATAGCAAACCTTGGTATTTCTGCATAACGATTTGAATACTCATAGAATTTTTGCTGCGTTGACTACACGATTACGATTTAGGTTCATTGAAGTTATTCAATACTTTTGATTTTATATTTTCAGACATGTACGATATATTAGACAATAAACGTATTTATCAGATACCAAGTCCAATAAGGATTAGTCTAATAGTTACAATATTCGGATCAACGTCAACGGCGCCATATAATCAAAACTTATGCGGATGAGGGCAGGAGGGATCGGCACTTCCGGGCTTCGCCGGATGTTGCCAATTTACACAATCTGACTTAAGTCTTCGATACTCGACTTAGGCTTTGAGCCATATTTGAGGCTCAACAACCTCCATTAACAGAATGTTTATACACCGCTTGAAGGATAAGTCATGTTATTATGATCTTGGGCAGTCGAATACATTGCGTATCTAGGCGATTAAGACCAAATTAAATATATTCTTAGATATCAGAATATGATGTATAATAAACCCTTTAGTCGTGTATTGATATTGCAGTATTTCCTTCTAAACATCGTGAGTAAACCTACATGTCTGAGAAATAAATAAATCAGCCCATTAGAGCAGCGTGGTAGACTAGGTTCGAACACCCTAAAATTGAGCACCGTTCGATCATAAAATATTTACAAAAAAAGGATTAACGCCAAAACAAATTTATGAAGATATGAACGAGACTTTGGGGGAATCTGCCACATCATATTCCACTGTCAAAAGAGGGGTAGCGGATTTCAAACGTGGCAGAGAAGCAGTGCAAGATGAACCTAGGAGTGGTAGGCCGCCGACGGCTACCACAGACGAAAATACCAATAAAATATTAGACCTGATTTTGAATGACAGCAGATTGACGATTGCAGAGATAGCAGAAGCAATAGGCATTTCCTATGAACGAGTAAAGAACATAATTTCCAACAATATTGGATTTTCTAAGGTCTCTGCCAGATGGGTACCTAGACTGCTTTCAGCCGAAAACAAACGCAGCCGCCGAACAGTATCACAGGATTGTTTGGATCTGTTCCAATGTGATCCTCAAGATTTTCTTAGCCATTTCGTAACTATGGACGAAACTTGGGTTCACCACAATACAAAAGAGTCCAAAGTACAATCCAAGCAATGGAAAAGAGCAGGGTCACCGCCCCCTAAAAAAGCTCGGGCCGTTTTGTCAACCAAGAAGTGGCTTCAGTTTTTTGGGACTGTAGAGGGGTCATTATGGTTGACTACCTTGAAAAAAGTAAAACCATAAATGCGGACTATTATTGCACGCTCTTAAAACGTTTGCGTGAAGAAATAAAAATAATAAGGCCTGGTAATAATGTTGTCTAAGAAAGTTTTGTTCCACCAAGATAACGCTCCTGTCCATACTGCGGCGAAATCAATCGCACAAATACACAATTGTAGCTTTGAATTGTTCCGCATCCACCCTATTCGCCGGACTTGGCCCCATCTGATTACCATCTCTTCCCCAATCTAAAAAAACACATGGCAAGACGAAAATTTTCGACGAATATCGAGGTACAAGAAGCTGTGACTGAATATTAGATGAAATTGAAGATTCTTTTTTTTAGAAGGAATACTAAAGCTAGAAACAAGATGGCGAAAGTGTATCGATCATTCTGGAGACTATGTAGAGAAATAAAATAATAATTTAGAAAAAAGTTTCTTTTAAGGTCGGGCTCAAAACTTTTCAATGTGCCCTCGTATATGAATATGAAATTAATATGAATAATATGAAATTGCCGTTCTTCAGTATTGGCCATTTCAAACCAAAAAAGAGTTTCGATTGGTTGTGAATTCTATATTCAAATTAACTTTGTTTTAAAAACATGGCATTCTTTTAACAAAGTCTTGTTTATTGATTAGCTTTGTATTTTCATTACGTTTGAAAATTTTTCGTCATAATGAATACTTTACAAATTCGTGTAATTATGGAATATGAGTTCCGTCGTGGGCATCTACGAGGCACAAACGGCACGTAACATAAGCAACGACAACGTCAACAACAACAATTTACGGAGAGAACTTTACAAACGAACGCACTACCTGTTATTTGTTTGCCCGGTTCCGTTCTATTTTTATTTGAAAAATTAACCTCGTGGTCGTCCGGACACTGATCAACAATGATGAATTAAAGGCGATTGTGAAAGCTGATGATACTCAATCTACAGCTGAACTAGCAGCAGCTTTTGATGTTAACATCAAAACAATATTGGTCCATTTGCGACAAATTCGCAACGTAAAAAAGGTTGATAGATGAGTGCCCCACGAACTTAACCATCGGCAGCGCAATGTACTCGTTGAGACCTGCCTCGCGCTGCTCAACAGGCACAGAAATGAAAGAGTTTAAAACCGAATTGTTACGTGCGACGAAAAGTGGATTCTGATCGACAATCGAAAGCGCTCAGCAAGTTGTTTAGAACCTGGTTCAGCAATGCCCTAAACGAAAAATGACCTCTAGAAAGTTGGTGGTTTTGAAGAGTTTGGTGCCTCCCGTCCAGCTGATTTTTACAAGAATATGCATCAATAAACTACCACTGCGTTGGCAAAGATGAATCGATTATATATATATATATTTATCTATACAAAGGCTGTTTACTTTTAACCTTATAACTATATATACACTTCATTTTTTTATATTTATTTACCTTATTTTATTTTCTATTCAAAATATACGTCTTAATGATACCGCAATCCTTTCTATGCAACCATTTGCAATTTTTCGCTAATATCTTAGTTTAAAGTTATTAAACGACAATAATTACAAAGATTCGTTGAAATAAAATAGTTGATTGAGAACTTTATTGAGTGTAATCTAACAACACTGTGAAAGTGCTTTCATATCCATAAGCTCCGGAACCCATTATGGAGACAAATATTTCCGTCACTCTAGGCTTACTTTGTTAACGTTTTCACTATATAAAAACATTCGAATTTATTAAGATATACAAACAAAATTTTATTTATTTAAAATTTTGTTTTTAAATGGTGAAATTCAATAGTGAAACTTGGCATTCATTTATGAAAATAATCAACCCTTGGATATCTTAAAAAATATATAAAACTTTAATTGATAAAAAATCTAATTCAATTAAAACATCTATTACGTAAGCAAGCCTCATTTATAAGACCTTATAGAAATATACGAAAATGTATATTTAAAGCTACAGTACATAATTAATTGAGACGAACAATTACAAAAAAATAAAAAAGCAACAAATTAGAAAACACAAAAAAAACTTTTTTTAATAATTACTAGTAAATAACATTTATTACATCCTATTGCACATCTAATTTCCTTACTAATACTTGAACCAATCAAAAAATTCATAAGTGCCCTGTTTGCAAAGCAGTGTTACATGTATAAAACTTGAAGATCGCAATATGACAGTGTTCTCCTGGTCGATTTTAATCACGGTCACACATGTTTGTGCCTGTCAACCGCATAGGATTGAAGTGCCGTAAGTATTACGCAAATACCGTTATGCTAACTTTCGATACCTCTATGAGGTATATTAGACGAAAGGAGTGTTGTATTTTTTCCTTTTTTTTACTCTTATTTTAATATATTCATCCTTATAAAAATTAACTACATGAGTACAAGCTGGTGGAAATGTGAAAATGAAGATTTACAAATACTTTACAATACTTTTTATAATTATGTATAAATATCAGGTGGTTCTTGAACTCATAATCAATACACAAGGCATTACTGATTAGGTCTTTACATATTTCATCGCAACAACGTAGTTTTAAAAAATTACGGGTGACAAATTTACAACATAAGGATGAGACTGAAATAATTAATTTTTAACGATATTAAATAGATTTCTCTCATCAAAATCCATCTGCAATCTGTAATTTTTCCACATAACGTATTTTCAATGCACCAAGTATGTACTGAGGCGCTCGCGTGTGCTCGTGTTTGACTTCCCGTCCGCCGGACGCCGTGCGATCACGAAACTAATTACACCTCGAGGCAAGCACAGCTTCGCGTACGGTTCTTCGCAAACTTCTAAATGAATCACTAAACTAGTATATGGTACGTCCTGCGGTATACTATCTGTTGCGGGATGTTAGACAGACCGCTCGCTCTCGCAAGAATTAACTATAACGAAATGTTATATTTTTATCTAAAATTTTTGTTACTACATAACTAGCTATAAACTAGGTTTAGCAGGGATATATATGGCTTGACGGGTATAGTACCACACATTCACAGATTATCAGCGTTAAATTGAAGCTTTTTACTACTGTGTTTAATCTAGACAATACTATAGCTTTAAAGTTAGCTGCTAAAAGAAACCTGAGACCATATTAATTTTTACGAAATACTTCAACTTAATCCAAAATACATCTCTTATATGATTACTTATTAAGAATAAATAACACAATTGCAAAGAGTTTGTAATAATTATAAATGCAATTGCAAGAATAAATAGCACTAGTAAATAATTCCTACGGCCTTTTCTAGGTCATCTAGGCCTGTTTTTTTTTATTAAGGGATTTAACATAGACATTCAGAACAACTATAATATAATATAATATATGTCCTGAATTATTTAAAAAATAAATACAATGCTTCGCGCCATTTTAATGGAGAGGCGGATTTTAATGTGTACGGAAGGGGGAAGGGGGGCAACCGCTGTTTTTCATTTCCACTTTCTTTGCTTTTTTCAAGAGATGAATCGGCGGTGCCTCATCTGTATACTCGCTCGAGGGAACAAATGTTCTATCTAATTAACTTTATCATAAAACGCTGGTTAATGCCTTGTCAGCCGGCGGTGTTTTACCGGAAATATGCTTTGCATCTTTTTAAAACTTTGTGAAAACTACATAATCCAAAAAACTAACTTGTGCTTAATCTAAATATGTTATTGGGCTGCCTAGCAATAACCGAATACATTTTTTTTTAAAACAGTGTAAAGTCGTTTAACTAAAAACCATTAGGGACGCCCTAGACTGTGTCACGCTGTAAGATGCTAACCCTAGATGATAATTGAATACTCCATTAGAAGCACCTTGTGTTTGTTACTTCACTACTAACTACAACAGATTGTTTTTTTTTTTTTTTGGCATTTGCCAGGACGATCTTAATTAGACGAAAAATAACAAAAGTGAGGAGAGACGCAATCAAAAACTACACAATACATTCTAATCATCGCTTTGGATGTGGCCTAATAAATTTAAATGTTATATAAGCAATCTAAAATTTCATACAGAATCTACATTAGCATTCTTATTACAAACGGCCAACAAACCATAGTACATAATATTGTACAGACAAACATTAAACATAATACACATATAGCATACAAATGTATTGAACATATTGCAAAGTACTGTCCGAGCTGTGTGCATTCCAGTTATTAATCCTCTGCAGAGCGAAACTGAAAACCGATCGTCGCTGAATATTTGAATTCAAACATTTTATTATCGATGCTTGCTAATTTAATTTAGTACAAAAAATTCATATTCCATCATGTAAAAAAAAGTCTTCAAAGTAAATGTGGAATTATTCCAATTAAAATGAAAGGAAAGAAAATACGGGCAAAGTTTAATCTTCCATCTAAGATTAAACCTTACCGTCTGGCGCGGTTCTATTTACTATGGATTAATACTGAAGAAAATGAGTATCGATTACATTTTTAAGTATTGTTGAATATAAAATTTTTTTTGATAGAAATTTTTGATTTCTATTATTATTTTAAAAGATATTAAGATTTTTTGAAATTTAGTTTTTAGTTTTAGTTAGAAAAGTAAAACAATTTATTTTTTAAAAAAAATATCTTCATAAGGTGGATTATGCCGATCGATACGCACAAATAAAGCAATCGTAAGCAAATACCTTTTTGCGAGACAACGGGCTCTTTTTTTGTCAGGTGCAGAGTGTGAACAACGATAAATATTTAAGCAATTAAATATAAATGAGAATATATCGTTATCATATTATAAATACTTTTTTAATATGTAAGAAGTGAAAAACGACAAATAACATCTACATCTATCCACAACAAAGATTCGAGATGTATATGCGTTGTCACCATTGAAGACTGACTAAACGCCTCGTTACCCCTAATTGGGTCTGTAACAAAAACAAAACAATACAGAGAACTAGAAACTAGAAACAAACTCAGAGGGAAATAATAAATGTATCAGTGGCACTCAGTGCACTTTCCAAGTATCGGATGCCAATAGATGAATCAAACAAGAGAAACTTCAGAAAACTTTGGTGAATCGTTGTGCGTCCAGGCACAAAATCACATCACAAACTCTTTAGCTCTTAACTTATAACTTATAAGCTCGCGGTTATCATTTTTTGAAATATTAATAGTAAATTACAGTGAGGATCATATACATAATTGTGAATTTAATCGGAACACGTGTCAGTCAAATTACAGCAATAAAGCAATTACATCGAAATCTACGCAAAAACACACAGGACTTATTAATTTTGGAGATCCATCTCCAAGTAAGGGGTAAGTGAACTTATGTTTTGTTTACTACTTTTTAAACCAAATCAAAAGAATCTTTATGCAAGTAGGTTTATACGAAACACTATTGTATCGTCAAAGTTGCTAATAGGACCGCTGCTACGTAAGGCACCGCTGCTGCGCGAAGAAACTCGACTACTTGCTCTTTTTTTTTAAATAATAAGTTTTAAGCTGTCCAGTATTGAACCCAGAGCTCAAAGGTAAATTCAAGCATATTTGTCAGACAAATATTCTGACAAAGAGTAGTAAGAGTTTTTGATTCATTGGTTTTTAACCAACGTATTAAATCTGTTTACTGGCAAAACGATTATTATTTGCGGAATTTTATTAAATAGCATACGCATGCTATTGCCCAAGAACGATTTCTAAACAAAAAATAGGTGTCACAAGTTTGTTTTTGTTTCTTGTATTGATAGCGTGTACATCAGCTTTTGTAGAATATTTTTATGAATTCTTTTGTATAAAAAATATGTAATTGTAAATATGTTGAAGTAGCCTTTAATATGCCTATTTCTTTAAATTTTTCCCTTAGCGATACTCTAGATTTAAGATAATAAATAGTGCGAATAGCTCTTTAGTGTAAAAAATATAATTTCAACATCAGTTGCATTACCTCATAGCAAAATTCCATAGGACATAAGTCTTGTCTGATTTTTAATTGAAGAAATTGCACTACTAAGTCTTCCTGCTAGGGCAGATAAAAGGGCGCTCCACTGAATCTTTGAGTCGAGCGTTATTCCTAGAAAAACCGTCAACTCAACAAACTCGGTCCATTCATTATTTATAATAATCGCGGAAGTGTTTAATTTAACGTTAGGCAGCTAAAACAAAACGCACTTAGTTTTTTTCGTATTTAAAACTAAATTATTAATATTAAGCCAGTCTAAAAAAAGTAAAAGAGCACTGTTTACGAAGTCAGTTATTTATAAGTTGAAATGAAAAATGATTACGAATTTCAGTCAGTACGTGAAATATATCTGTTGAAAAATCTGCAGACAGACAGACTGAACGACTGCGGAAGGAACACACCCTCACAGAATAGCGGCGTAAAATAACAGCATAACACTCCTTTGTTTCGTTTGGTGAGCGTACGGTTCTGGAAACTCTTATTACTGAAGCCGAGGCATTCCTCACTTACCATCAAGTGAACTGTGTGCTCGTTTGTCATCCTCAATACAATAAAAAAAAACAGACAGACTAATACCCCCACGGTTCAAAAGGGTTCCGTTTTACGAGTACGGAACACTAAAAATGATCATAATAATTAATAAAAGATTATTTTTTCATAAAGACAAGTAGTGGTGTGGTGTAGTGAATCCCTCACAAGAAAGTACTAAGGCGAGTCACACCAAATTACGTTGCACTGAGCATTGCTAGCTGACGCAATAAAAAAACACTCCAACTAATTTTCTAGCTCTATCCAACGGCAGAGAAGATGCTGTAAATAGAATGCAGAGCTAACTTGAAACGCCGGCCAGCTCTGTAAGAAATTATTAAGATGTTATATTTTTCATTGCGGTAAATGAAAGGTTTAGTGTTCATTCTGTGAAGCAATTTCCTCGTCTTTGCAGATAATTTAACAAGGTAAATCGGATAATTACGTCCGCAATTCCGTTTAAGCTTTTTTTTCAATTTATTAACAATACTTGCATATAAAATCATGTTAAAAGTTGTTTTAATAATATGGTAAGTAAGGTAAAATAAAAAATAAGTATCTTTAGAAAATCATCAACATCAACTCATCATCTATGCCCATCCCTAGATAGGTTTCCCCCACAAACTTGATTCAACGACTTCAGTAGATACAAAAATATAGTCATACTAGCTGACGGAGATAGGTATGCAATATAAGTATGGAACTATGTCAGGGAAGGTGCGCTGACAAATAAACATGGATCGGATAACGTGCAGTCAATATATTAGCTTAGAATGGATTTACACAGATGTGAGGCATTGCAACCGTGGCGATATGCATATATGCATTTCTACACAATACATAGCACAGTAGTTTCAGTTGATATAAGGAACCGTACGATCCAGAGACCCAATTACAAGTTACATTCCATTCTCAGCCAGGACAACGCATGCGCATCTTGAATCAATCTTTATTTAGGGTGGATGTGGATGTCATGGGCAGCAGTTCACTTACCATCAGGTTAATTGCGTCTATCCAAACACTAGTTATTACCAATGTTAATTTGTGAATAATGGCGAGTTGGTTGTGGTTTTTTATTTTATTTTTTTATGTCTGAGAAACGATGCTTCAAAGAAACATACGGTTATTTAGCCGAATTTAAGAAGCGGAAAACCTAATAATGAAACTGTACTCTATGGGGTATGATGACAGTAAATTGAAAGAGCCGGGCGCGGCATAGTGTTTGCGGGTATCATCAATCATCCCCGTATGGATTTCATTTTAATGCGACGTCATCGGCGTCTAGTGTGGTCGGGCACCGTCACTCCCGCCGAACCCGCATCTTTTGTTCTACGTATACGTGATCCAGTTATACCTATCAGCACCGATCTTGAGCGCTGACATTTACTTGCGTTAAAGTTAATTTTTCGGTCTGCTTGGTCCATTGAAGAAAAACGCAGTAATTTTACACTATAATTATAACACGTTTTTTTTCTGCGCTTGTCGAGATTCGTTTAAACTCGTATTCGGTTCTGTGGTAAAAATAGACAGGCATTCGTGATTGTATCATGTAAATCGAAAAAAAACATTTTGGAAATCTCTCTCACATGGATGAGTCGCACAAGATCTGTGCCAAGAACTAACCCTTGTGTTCTTTATTATTTATCGTAGACCATTCAAATATTATATGAACTTGACAAATATAAAATATATTATATCTCAGCTACGAGTATGTATCAAACTGGAAGTTGATTGTAGCAAGAATGAGTCGACTAGAGCTACACTGCAGTTTGTGTCTAGCTGCAGAATGAATGGGTCAGCTCGACCGGGGTAGGACCACGCCCTCACAGAATACCAGCGTAAAATAGAAGCTTAACGTTGCTGTGTTTCGTCTGGTGAGTGCAGGGATCCGGAGACCTTTATTACTGGAGACGAGGCATTCCATCTCAGTCCTCGAGGGTGACAACGCATCTGCATTATGATTTCTTGTCAAGGATGAGTGTAGATGTCATGGGCCGCAGGAATCACTTACCATCAGGTGAACTGTGTGCTCGTTTGTTACTCTTAATGCTATAAAAAAAAAAAATCTTTATCATAGTATCAGCGTACAATTGCAATCACTGATATGATTCGTATGGTATTTTCTTCCTCAGGGGTGACAATGAATTTGCCTTATTGTTGATGGATTGCCTGCTCGTTTGTCAGACTAATCGAGAGAGAGCCAAGGTGACTATGGATTAGTTTTAGTTGGACGTCAATGTACTATTTTAATCTTACATATAAGAAAATCGCAAACCGACTTTGTATTGCGTTTGTGCACGCTTATTCTCCACAATGACTGAACCAATTGGGATATGTTTTAAGGTGATGTATTGAAATAGAATCTTAGACTTACATTTAGTGTCTCTTTAAATCGGTTGACAAATAAAAAGGATACATCAATTTTACAAAGAGAGCACGGCAAGTTCCTTCATAGAACAGTGTGAAAAGGTCCTGTTAATCCGACTCAACCACATTTTGCGACCACGATGACCATCTATTACGACTCTTTTATTAGTTAAGCCTTTTCATAATAATTTACTTCAAGCTAATAATTTATTTTACGAGTAAAATATATGAAGACTGAAATATTTCCTTAAGACAACCTCTTCCTTTCTTTGTTTAATTTACCAACAATAACGCTGTTTAAAGTTGTTTTTGGAAGCAACACTGTAACTTTATTATGAATATCGTTATATTAGTGTAAATGGCTAGAAAAAATAAATTAGGACAGCTAATTAAGTTTAATTTTGAATAAAATATTATTAACCCAACTTAAATTTTTCGACACAAGTACTTTTTTTAGATATTTTAAAAGATATAACGTTTATTTTTATACTATGGGCATTTGTCTGTTATATATCGTTTTTTTTTGTGTGTATGAGTATTGCTGTTAGTCCAGAGACCTTTACAGCTTTATCTAATTAGACTCGCGAGCGGGAGGCCCGCCGAGTAGGGAGACAACGACGATGCTGCGAAGCTGGCGCGGAGACTGCTGCAGCACCACTGCTGTGGACGAATAACATCGACGACAACAGAGAGGGGCGATAGTACGATCCGAGGGCCCCTCATAAGGAGGTACGAAACCTCGACTCGGATCGCTATCTAAAGGGATCGATATACCTATATAGTGCCATAACATATTTAAGCGGTATTTGAGTGATTAAAGACTTACATGTTCTTTTGTGCGTTATGATCAATTACCGAAAGAAAACAAGTAGATATATTTTATGTAATAACAACATGAATTAAATTACTTCTTTTTGTGTTAAAATAGTTGATTTCACCACCACTAGATGATACATCGTGACAATACTTTTATTAATAATTATATAAACTTATTTCAATTCCTGATAACATAAATAAACAAAAACGTCGGATAAGCGCTTCATCAACCGTCATGAATTGACAAAAACATATAACATAGTGAGACATCAAAAATAAATGCGGAGACCATTATACCATATTCACTTAAGCCAGTAAACTGAAAATTGCGGTTATTAAAAGCTTTGACCCCTCCATTGCAGCGACAGACACGGGAGAAGCGATGGAGGCGCAAACGAATTTTCGCCTATTGTATTTACGGATACGGCAAATTAAATCCCCATTTGTACAGGAGGCACACCTGAAGGGGGCAGTAATCCACGGACGCTCCTGCCTCCATTGTCGTCCGGCCTCCGCTTGTCGGGCTTAAGAGCTTCCGAACGTTACGAGAATCTAGGGATATTTTGCAAATTAATAACCAATCACGACGATACCGAAAATAATTCAAAAGTCAAAGCAACAGCTTAAAGATCATCGAGAACGATTTTTTAAAATAAAATACGAATTTCTTTTTAGACTCTCCAATAGAATAAAATAAAATACGTATTTATTTTCAGTCTCTCCAATAGAATAAAATAATACTCTATATATAGAGAAAAATATACTTCATATTAGTATAGAAACATTAAGTAACACTATCAATCGGCTAGTGCAGTCCGAGGCATTACAGGGAGCAGCGCAGCATGCGGTGCGTAGTACAAACACGGGCCGATTCATGCCGTGCGTCGTTTCGCTGGGATTACTGCCCCCGATGGATTATAATTCGTCACGCGCGCCCGACATACCTTATTATGCAATACATGCGGAATTCGATACGTCACATGCTGTTTGTACGGTAAACAGGTAAAGTTTTTAACGGGCATATTTTAATTCCACATTTACAGTTACACAAACACCTTCTGGTCGTTAAGTATGTCGACTAGATCGAAGTAGAATTTTTATATTTTTATTTTACTTATATTTAGTATTTTTATTTTTTTGGATTTTTATATCTGAACAAATAACAACTCGTAGTTAGTCAAAGAAACATTTTTAGGTCTCCAAAGTAAAAAAAAGAATAGAGCAAATTGGCGCAATTGGAAATCGGTGTAATATAAAAAAATACGCATCGAATAGAGAACTTCTTACTCTACATTCTTTTTAATAATAAATGATCACACCACTATTCTTCATTTTGTTGTTAAAACAACTTTAAACAATATAATAATAGTTTGTTTGATATTTATTGTCAACTAGGACATGTGATTATTTCAACTTATTTATTTATTTAGAATCGTGGGCATATTAAAAATTAATATTGTTAGTAATGGTGCAGGGTATTTGTATATTTAGATCTCTAACATTTTAAATAACATATAATAATCCCAACTTTATTAGATGATGACTAACACCACGCACAAATTAAACCACACGAACTCAAGTACACGCATCTTATTTTTGTTCTAAATAATATAATAAAACCTCATAGCATACCAAATCAGACTTGAAACAGACATTAAAAAGGCAAAACCAGTGACTAGAAACAACGAAAAAAAAACCAATTACCATCCGTTTGTACGAATCAAATTTAGTGCGGAGCGCACTCCGTTTGATTGGGCATTGTTTCCACGTTAATACGGCGCGCAGTGTACGCGATGCGTATTCAATTTTCGGAGGCGACTCTAGTGGCGCCTAGGATCCACTATCTATTAGTATTCAACATACGCATGGTACGTGCCCGTAGAACGTGATGGTACGCGGCAGCAAAACAAAAACACGACGACTGAAATAGCTCCGACCCGATGCGCTTTTAGATCTCCGGTAATGTTTTCATTTGGAAAAATTCGAGGTTGTGGTCTAAATGTGAAAGAATTGAAAACGCCACGGAAGTTTGATAAGAATTTACTTTAAGATATTATATAAATATGTATATTTGATTCCGGATAACAATATTTATAATTGATTTCATAATGAAGGTGTAGACCCAGTGATTCGAGTTGCCATTTTGCTCAAAATAAGAAGCAAATTTTATATAAAACTATTCATAAGTCCAATGATGGATTGTTTTCTACTTAGTGGATAATCCTCTAGTCTCTGACTACATCCGTAATCGTTACTATGATAGAAATACTATAGTAGACAAAAGTAAAAGAAGAAAATTTCAAAGGTCTTATTCTATGCGGGCATAATTGAAAACGTCTGCCTGTCAGTAGATGTAGATAATAGAGGTTATTAAATATGCCGAACCTCTCGCTGGCTGCTGGGAACGGATTGAAAATAATCTCTTCAGTAGACATTTTTCAGAGTTAGTGAATGGCGGATGGGCGCGCATAGCGATAGCATCGTCAGAGACCAAATTGAAATTTAAAATGAGTAAACCTCCACCGAAATATCCCACCGACAAAAACTTTAAGAATTATTAAATATAAAAATGTGACAAGATTTTATCTCGATTACAAATAACTGTCAAGATCTATTAAAAGTTTTATTCACCTCATAACAATAAAACATGTTTAAAGAATGAAGTTATTAAGAATGTTGGTGTAAACTAAAAGCAGGACAAGTGGGACACAGCAAATTATGAGTAAAAAACTTTTATATAATATATCAAATTAAAAACCAGTGAAAGTTGTTAAAGGTCTTAATTTGATGAGTAATCAGATACCACAAACAGGTATATTTATATAATTTTCGTTAACATTCATGGAGAGAGAAGTAATTAAAATCTAATAAACATATACCAAAATCAGTGAAACTCTTGAAAATCTAAATCGCAGTACACAAAATAGAGAGCACAGTTGAATTGGAAAGTTGTCAGAAGCCGTAGGAAGCAGCGCGACTCGAGCGATATTAATCAGACGGTATGCAATGCGGGCGCACACGTGCTCAACTTCAAGATTAGAATTTCCGAGCCGGCTCGTAACAATAATTGAGTCAGGCGAACTGCAATTTGTATTGCTAGTTTATTGGTGAACTAGACTAGTTCGTCACGAGCTAACGCTGCGTATTGAACGCGTAGGTTAAAGGCAGAGTGAGATTAAACGAATACACTACATCATACATAAATAGTATACATAATATAGTATACATAGTATAGTATACATAGTATAGTATACATAGTATAGTATACATTGTATAGTATACATAGTATAGTATACATAGTATAGTATACATAGTATAGTATACATAGTATAGTAAACATAGTATAGGTAGTCAACCTACAGGCCATAATCGAAGAATCTCTTGTCGTTTTCCGAATTTTGTATTATGATCGGAAGAGAAGGGACTCACTCATTCGATATTTGAACTTCTTTCGCAGGATTAATATTGTCCATAATTTAGGGTTTAATGTAACTTAGATCCGTGCTACTTAGGGGCTAGTACCTTGACTTAAACTTCAAAGTACGCGAACAACTTGATACGATCCTTAGTTTTAATATTAAAAAGAGATAAATTTTTCTTTAGGTGACTAGAAATAAGGTCATATCGCCGGTAACCTTAAAAATTTATGATGAAAATATTTAAGTAAAAGTTATTAAAAAAGGATGATCGAATGATTCGACTTGACGAAGAAACATCACGCCGTCACGGAATACAGCGGACACTTCACAAATAGCAGAATAACGCCGTCGTGCGTTGTATAATGAGTGTACGGCACTGCAGACCGATTGATGGATTGATTGACCGATGGAGGATTACAGGTATTATGAGGCATCCAATTTCAGCCCCACAGGAGGAGACAATACCTGTGCATCATCACTTAAATCTCCATGCCCTCACAGAATACCAGCGTAAAATAGCAGTATAATATTGCTGTGTTTTGTCTGGTGAGTGCAGGGATCCGGAGGCCTTTATTACTGGTGAGGGTTACAAGGGTGACATTTTACCCTGGTATCCTGTGAGGGATTGGTACTACCCCGGTCAAGAAGGCCCATTAATTCTGCATGTAAAAACATGATGCAGCGTAGCTTTACCACGGTAAATGTGTAAAAAAAAGGAACGATATGACTAATGTCATGAAACTGCACAAGGTAGAAGAGGTGCACGTAGTGACAACGCATCTGTGTTAAGACCCCTTATCATAGATGAATGAAATCACCAATATTATCGGCCGTGTGTTCATTTGCCACTTCGTATTTTCCAGAAAACGAGTTTTATGTCGATGATGTAAAAGCTAACGCTATGAGAAAATAAAATCAACCTACAAATGAAATGCCAACAAAATACAGCGGTACACCTGACAAGTTGCAGAACATCTAACGTGTGAGATGTACGAAATCATTGTACGAGAAGTTCTCGTCAATGTCGAGAAAGAGCTGAAGATGCTGGCTACGACATCATTAGTACACCAATATGTCTTGATCTTTTAAACGTTTGTTACATTGTGATTTTTATTTCAAATATTTTCGACATTTTTACAAACATCAAAGCAAGAGCTTTACCTGAAATAAACATGAAAAATACCACATCATTTTCAGAAATCTTACATAAAAAGTAACCATAATAACAATGGAGCTCTAAGCTCCTTGTAAAGTCAACAATGACCGAATAAGTCGAATATATCTGAGAGAAAAATAAGGAGCATGAAAGTCGAAGCATTAGCGCCTTCAATATTGTTACGACGTGATCATATGGGCGTTTGTAATGTAAACCCACGTTCACCTATTTACGTCGCAGAACGCCTCATTTTATTGGAAACACAAATCATTAGCGATGCGAAAAATTTGTACGTACCTACGTAAATAATAGGAATATATAAGTTTCTCTTATCATGTAAAATTTCATTCGTCATTAATTAATTTGTCATTCATTCAAGTTTTATTGTTTTCATAGTATTAAAGCATATTATACATTATACATGTTATAACATACGTATTACGTTAAATACATAAAATTAATTAGATAAACTACTTATTAGCCAGCTTTTCATCACAAAACATGACAAAGATTACAAGTACAATGCGCATGTAGCCCTTCTCGCCTGCAGCATCAACGGAGTACCGACAATGAAACTAAATCGACGACCAAGAGTTGGAGTTGTGGGTTGTTGACTGTCTGCACTGCTGCTATTCGACCCTGTTGGAAAAGAAATGGCAACGACCAACAGGGTCTCGTAACGATCCGAAGGCTAAAGTAGGTTGAAACATTGGCTCGGACCGCTATCGACCAGGGACAAATATTAATAAGTGATATTTGTACGTATAAATAATAAGTACAAATGAAAACCAAGCAAGATAAAATCAAGCTTGCGTTATACAAAACTAAAATGCGTGGCATTTTCGGTTCTTCATTTCCGATTATGAATCCGTCTACCGTGACTGGAAATTATATTCTCTATTTGATCCTTATTGATGCAGGCTGAAGTTGATGACTATAGCTGTTTTTTTCTTTATCTAACTAGATTCGCGAGCGGGAGGTCCGCTGAGTAGGGAGACAACGACGATGCCGCGAAGCTGGCGCGGAAACCGCTGCACTCCGACCCTTGTGGACGAAGAAAGTCGAAGACACCACAGGGGCGTAATACGATCCGAGGGCCCTTCATCTGGTGGTACGAAACCTCGATTCGGATCGGATCTAAAGGAAGGACAGGTCGATTTTTAATAGCCGCCTAGAACACGAGTGAATTGCATGTTAGCCGCTGTGACCCATATTAAAACAAAGACTATTTCGATTGGCTTGATTTATTTATTGACTTTAAAATCGTTTAAGTTGTATAATTTTTTATATATATTATGACGTAAAAAATGTATAAAAATTTTACGTCGTAACGTTAGATTAATCGTAATAATTATGAATATGACTATATTTAAAGTAATAAATATAATTGTGTCGAACATATGACTACATGTCAGAAAGCTGGCAATAAAAATAACGCTGATCCATGTGCATCTAAAAACCTACAATAACGTTAAACTTCAAGTTGACCAGTTTAAAAAAAGTAAATTCTCCGAGCAAGTGGAGCGGACAAATTTCAGTTTATATGGGTCGAAAGTATTTGTTGAACATGAGCGCAAGGAGTGCTTGGTGGAGTGGGCGTCGTCGGCGTCTACTCGGCGCAACAGGCGCCCCCTACTTACCCGTACCCCCCTATCCCCCAATGAGCAACAGGCGCCGCACCCGACTTACTTGTTGAATCGACCGACCTACTAACGTCTCAATGAAGGCGCTCGACGGGCCAAATTATCGCTATAGAGATAAAGATCACCACAAATGGAACCGGTAAAATACGAGCCCGAATAACATTTGATACATTATTGACCGCCCAATGTGACAACACGTCACGCTACATTGAAAACGACTTATGACGAAATTTGTAGGAATAATCAAAATTACACCAGAAAAATACATAAGAATCAGTTATTGGCGATAATAGCACTATTCGCACAACTGTACCAGGAAACATATTACTGGCAATGTAATATTTACGAAGGGAGGTAAACCAGTTCGCAAAATGGAGGCTAAAAACTATAAAAGTATATTCAACACTACGTTTCCTTCTCTATTTATTCCCATTGAACCCGTATACGCTTTCAGATTGGTTAATTAACATCTTTAAAGTGTAGAAAAATTATGATTTGCCTCTTTAAAATAAGGGCATTTATTTTGCGCTCTTGTCCTTATCGCTACTCAAAAACTTTTCCTCGCATACTATTATATAACTTTGCTTTTTGGAAATATTAATCACTAGCGCTAGCTAAATCCTTAGGATGGGTGTTCAAAACCCATTCTTTGAACAGTAGCTATTGCAACATGCACTTTGTGCTCGTTGGCAGGCATGTTGTCGTGCAAAAGCAGCTTGCTTTTGCTTAATTTTAACCTTTCAACTATTCTAGCGCAGTATGGGGACACCGTTTTGCTTTTTGCTTTGTAGTCAAAAATATTTTTTATGAATCCCAAATAACTGTAGTCATGAGTTTTCAATCGATTGGGATGATTCCACCTTAAACTTCCTTCCTTTTTTATGCCACGGCATCGAGTCTTGGTTATAATTTGACTTAAAATGAAAATCTAAGTTTTATCCAACCATCCCCATCCCAAAAGTTCATTTTTGTTCTCACTACAAAGAAACTCCGAGCTCTACGCTACGTTCCTTGCTGCTTCTATCTCGTTACAATTGTTCACCACGTATATAAGTGAAGTGTACATTCAAATTAATTGGGCCCGGTAACCGAGTACACCTTTGACAAGGTTGATAATGCAGAATTTTCAAAATGGTTGTATCCGATACAACTCTCCATCCCTTTCTGCCAGTTATTTCTTTTCAATCTAAATTTTTAATATTTTCTACATTCTCCGCAGCGGTTGCTTCGATATGCCGTCCAGCTCTGAGATCACCTTCAAAGGAGCATCTGCTTTGTATAAACGTTGTGTCACTTATAAATAATGGTTTCCCCAGGACAAGAGACCCCGTAGATTGTGGGTACGAGGGTCATGGCAAAAAAAACAATTATATACTCAAAAATTATAAATTATTTTTTTATTTCATTTATCGATTTTGTAAAAGTATTCACCTCGGACACGTATACTTTTCCATTCGTCTAAGCTACTTGAAAAATATCAATGACCATTTTTTAGGAATCACATTTATATGTTTGCTTTTGTGTCTTTTAAATTTTCTTTAATTTTTGGAGGGATAAAATTAACAAGATCCTAGCTAGGTCAGGGGAATATGGCGGGTGAGATAACATAGAAACGATTTTCAAATGAAATTAGTGGAATACAACATTATTGCATCGATGTCGTGATACCACAGAAGGTGCTGTATTCCCATACGTGGTGCCGATTCCTAACTTCAATCGTGTTTGTCACATCAAGTTGACAACATTTTTGGGGCACAAACTGTCTGGCACTAAGTTAAGTTTCCTTTAATCATCTCACATCATCACAGTAACAACATCCTCAAGTCCTGCCGAAAAATGAACCACTTGTTTTTGTATTCTCGTGCAGGGTGACAATTCCTTCCGCGATGGCATTCCTCGGCTTGTCTGCACCGCCTTGGCTCATCTTCCAAGTTCTATATCGTCGTCAGTCGTATTATTTCACGATGATGGTTATATTTTGTCATCTGTCCGTATATAATAAACTTATATCCTCCCTGGCGTCGAATTTATTAATAAGATATTTTCCTCAATCCACGTGACATTCTCCTATTCGTTTAATTTGTGCGGCACCTACTATGAACAATACTTTTGGACAGAAAGTTTTCCATGAATGATAGTTTGCAGTGCTGCTGATTCGATCCAGCTCTCACTCAAAGCAAATCTCATGTGCAAAGCATCCTTTTTTAAATTCAGAAAACCCTTTAAAACCTGTTACACATGAACAAGACAGACTCGCCAGAATTTGTGAGTAAATATTCAAATGTTGTGGCTTAAACCTTTATAGTCATTCACGTCTGCTGAAGTACAAGAAATGTAGAAATAATTGTTTGCAAGTTCCATTTTAAAATTAATCATCAAATTCATCATCAAACCAACTATTACGATACGGTGTAAAACTTCTCAGTTTCTAACAATTGAGGTAGACAGGTACTCCCAATATACTAGTTTAACCAAGAATAACTTAATGAATAACTATGCGATTATTTTAAGATATGGTATTTATACTATGGTGTCTTTTTATTAGTGTAGTTGTATGAAAGCCCTCGTATATAAATCATTAAAAACAATTTAAAAAATACGACAATTCCTGCAGAGATTTTGAATTGAATGGTTTATAGTACTAATATGTTATACATAATCTTTAATATATTTAATATGGTAATATATCGGACATGATTCTTTACTAAAATATCCACAGTATATGAACTATATTACAGAGAAGAGAAATATATATATATATATATATATATATATATATATATATATACATATTATATATAATTAGGAGTAAACTCTTGACACAATATTTCGCCTTAGAAAGAGAACGAATAAAGTATTACATATTTTGAAGATCAAAATCGTTTTAAGTATTATTTATACGTGTTATATAATATGGTACAAGAGTAACGGATTGCCTTCGTTTAAACGGGTTGCATTACATGGATCGCGACAACACGACTGCGAATGCCACAAGAACACTTCACGCCGAGAACCCGTGACGTTACTTAGGCGGCGTGTTGGAGTGTTGTGCATTTAGACTTAGCTCGAAAAAATCCTTGGATATGTCAATAGCAGAAAGTTTGTTTGTCGTAGCTTCAAGTTGCATCGAATACAGTAATGTTTGACAGAAGCAGTTGCTCCTTAGTCCGGAAAAGGATATATAATTTCGCTTTACTTATAAAATAAAAAAAAATTGCCACAAACTAGAATAACGCAATCATCACAAATTTAATGAAGGAATGTAATATAATTAAAATTTATACCTGCATATTTATTAGTCTCAGCAAAAAATAAAAAAATATTCTATTCGAAATTGGCCACCTTTGGCTTTTATACAGGCCTTGAATCTGTTTGGCCACGAATTCATGGATTTACGCACTGTTTCGCCACTGCTTGCTCCAACGATTTTTTAAGAGACTCAATGTCGCAGTGTCGTTTAGAGCAGGCCATGTCCTCTAAAACTGACCATAGTTTGAAGGCTAAAGGGTTGAGGTCTGAGCTAGATGAGGGCCAGTCTTCAGCTCTTATAAAGTCCGGAACGTTGGTTTCAAGCCAGGCTTGGGTAGTTCGTGCCTTGTGACCAGGTACAGAGAGTACTGCGGGAAAGTCCACGGTATATTTTTAAAAAGTGTATTGCTGAGAGGTATCTTGATACACTTTGGGTGAAGTTTTCACTCTTTTTTCACAAAAATTTAGTTTTGTGACTCTTTGATAAGACATGCCCCACAGTACGTTGTACCTTTCCGACCACTTGAGCAGCTTCTTCAGAACTGTAAGCGTACACTTTATCATTTTGTTGTAGTGTTCTTCAATCGTGAAAATTTTTCATCGGTAAAGAGGATATTTCTGTGCCTTTCACCTGCGTATCGCGACAGAAGGCGTTTTGATCGATCCAGTCTCTTTAATTGTAAAGATTAATTTAGGGCAAGTCCTGTATATCGACGATAAGCACCGAGCTTCAGGTCTTGTTTCATATTACGCGACACGAGTCCTAGCGAGAATCTTCATTTCTCGCGATAAGATTTTTTGCTCCTTTCTGGTCTTCGACAGAGAAAATGTTGTTGTATCTGTTGATAGTAAGATATACGAACATACGGCTGATACCAAACTTTTGAAGTGTCTGGAATATGACCGACGGCTCTATACCCACTTTGTGAAAGGCGATCACTGCAATCCTATTTTCTTTAACACTTCATTCCATATTTTAATTTGATAATGAACACGAAAAAATACGTGAAATGGTGCAAAATCGAAAGAAGTTTTTAAAATAATATATGTGTTCCAAATTCAAAATAATTAAAAAGTTGAAAAAAAGAAAAAAAATAATGTATCAGTATTTATGGCCAGACTAGTTATTTGACTAGCTATTAATTCTTAGTTACTAATAGTGTTGATTGATATTGTTTTAGGACACTTAACCACGGTGTATGGAAGAATGGAATGGATTCTCCGGCATGTTCGTTGCTTAGTAGACTCCCGTAAGGACCTGCCTGTAACTCAGAAGCTGGCGTATCTAAGGTCTTCTCTAGGAGTCGGATGTCAGTCTGAGTGGAACTACCAAACCTCGAGAAATTTGTTTGCTTAATGTTAAAATAATGTTCGGCACTTGCCGTCACTGCCACATATTACCAGGAGTGGTGGTGGTGACCTTAAACTTGGACTTGGTCAATCCTGTTGTTGTTGCTAACAAAGCTCTAAAGAAGTTAGTTTTTACCGTGGGCTAGTGGTCGTTTCGTTTCTTGCATGTGTTCGTGTCCCTACTCTGCTTTGATCTCAAACTTTGAGGAATTGAGAACGTGACATGGACAAGAGAATCATGTTTAATGTCCATATCCCACCTGAACCGGTTGTTGTTCGGAGCACAACCATCTCAAATACACCCTAAACAACCCTAAATACACTCATATTATAAATAATCCGGTTAGGTCCGATTGCGTAGCCCACCTGTATTTCATCTACCACCACTTGCATTCCATCTTAGTATTCCTAAGGTGTGGTAACGAATTTAAGTATAGATCTTATCGAGAATGAATATGGGTGTCATGAGCGGTTGAACAACTAACCATCCAAACCTTGGTGAATTCGATTACCATCTCTAATGTCATAAAAAAATATTTATTTTTAGGCGTTTGTGATTTTCCTTGCAAAGCATTATAATTTTACCCATAACTTATTGATTGTAAAAAACATAGCTGACATAGGTACTTACCGACTAAAGCCAATATAACCGTGAGCAATGGAGCAGCCGGGAAAGACACCGTCACGTTGAACTCGAGCATTTGCAGCAAGTCAACTGTAACATACATTAGAATCAATCATCTCGTTTCATGCACGAATTATAAAACACCCGATTATGAATTTAGATCAACATAAATGATAATTAGTATATTATATTATACATAATGAGTTGGATTTGTATATTATTAGAAAGTATAAAAAATTTAGAAATATAATGGCAAATAACCATTCATTGGTTTTCCACGGAAAGAAAAGAATAGCAAGTACTATCTCTTCTCATACTTCAACCTAAGTCCACAGCACGACGCAGACCAATAAAGCGCGAAACACACACTCTTTGACGTTTTGTTTAAACCTACCACCACGTTAGGCAAAGGCTGTTGGTGTGCGCGATTACGGTACCCTCGCAATAAAGATCCTGGTGCCCATAAATAACCAGATTGTATAATCAGCTGGATTTTGCGCCATCACCGCCCTCGTCAGTCTAGTTAGGTGTAACACGTACTAGTTAAATCGACATATGGAAAGAAAAATTATATAACCCCTCTTTTATAAGATAATAAGTATTATACTGGTATTAAATATAGGTACCGAAATTGTCAGAGACGTGATTAAAGAAAAAGTACCAATATATATAAAAGAGAGAGAGAGATTAAGTAAACGTAAGGTACCAATCGACCATACGAGTAAAAATGAAACAAACCGAGAATCGTGAAGCGTAAATGAGACATGTATACGATATAGCCGAGTGCCATAAGCCGTTCTTAGCGCCCCCTAGAGCCGTGCGCGCGCGACGACGTCACACTTTAACGCGATCCAACGGCTGTTATATGAATTTTTCATGCGACACTAGGAGTAATGGTGTCACGCGAGGCGTCGGATCATTCTTTACGATCCGACAACAGAAACCTTTAAAAATACTGTATGGTTTATCTGATGCACTGTACATGCATTACCGCGCTCGTACGTTTTTTTTAAATTACATTGACAGTAACAAACGAGCACACAGCTCACCTGATGGCAAGTGTTTCCTGCGGCCCATGACATCTACATTCATCCTTGACAAGAATTCATAATGCAGATGCGTTGTCACCCTTGAGGACTAAAATGGAATGTCTCATCACCAGTAATAAAGGTATCTGTTAATCTGCTCAATCTATATTTTACGCGTTCGCTGATGCCATTTCCTGCTAAATGCAAAAAGGTCTATAAAAAATGTACAGTTAAATAGGATCATGGAGGTTGTACGAGGCTTTCCATCGGCTAGTATTAAGAGACGGTGGATTCGTAATAAGATAAAGGTTTTATCGTCTTTTCGTTAACGTAGTTCACGTGTGCTCGCAGTTCGCCGGGGCTTTGCGGACCAATGTTTGCTTACGGCGAGATTATCCCTATACATTTCAGTTTACATATAGAGTACAGTTCTCTGCAGCCAAGTTTTTACATGTCGGCTTATCGAATAACCCCTTTATTCAACATAACACATCGAGAAAGGAATCTCATGAAAAGAAATTCTGTAAAGAGAAGAGATTCTATGATAGCTAATAGAGCTTAAGTGCTTCTCAGACATTTTTGTAGATAATTCGCGATGAGTGAAGGAGTTATAACAATTAAATTTTCAGCGACACACACACACACACACAATTTAACAAAATGAAAGACATCAATAGAATCTTTAACTTCACTAATCGTAGCTAAACGCCATATGGCAGCTGATTTCACTGATACCGGAAAACAACCTCGACGTTTAATTTAGTTCCTTCGTTTTATTTTAAATAAGGTTTAAAATATGGTTTGCCAATCAAGTTATATTTAAAAAAAAATAAACAAAAGGTGAACTATGTGTTTTTTATTGTTTATTATATACAATGAACGGCACTTTTTGTTAGTTTTTCAATCGTATACACATTTTATATCTATAAAAAGTGTATTCCCATACGCAAATAAACGTAAAAAATTGTAAATTGCATCGTCATCGTTCATCATTCATCATTCGAAATTAATTCCGCCGTCGCGCTTCCCCGTTCTCGTTTCGTTGCGTTCTTTCTACGATTTACTGCCCGGAATCAAATTACCGTGAAGCGATCGGTGCGACTACGATATTAAAATTGATGCAATAAGATATGACGAAAGATGTCTACACCGTCACCATGTAGTTAAAAAATTATTATAATTAAAATTCGAAAACAATAGCGTTTATTTTTGTTAAGTGTCCACGACTCAAAAATAGTCAAATTAATTAGAGCCCTAATTGAACCTGAACAAGAATTTAACTTATGGTATGGTTTAAAACTGTTTTATAAACGAGATAAGGAAATCTTCATAATTGTGACGACATCCGGTCAATTTCATCCACTGCATCTTTCGGTTGTCACCAGATACTTTACAATGTGCAGGGTGCGTGTGTGTTCGGGCTGAGGCAACTCATACACCAAATACGTCACGGGGCCTTAAATTTTTTTTTAAATATAATTTACAGAACAACATAAATTATTACGTGCACCATTGAGTTGTGTACGTAATCACATCTTTGGTGGACTGAAATACATGGAATTTCATATAGTTTAAGCTTTCTTTAATTTATCGTATGGCATTAGTTTTTACAGTGTCTAATTAATTAAGCTTTTATTTTTATAACGGATCGAACTGAGCAAAGCTCTCTTGACGTAACTGCGCACCGCCGGCGGGAATACTTGACGCTGGAAACAATGGAGTGAACAGGTAAGTGGCATTAAGCTCAGAGAGGTTGTTGGTAATGGCGAGACGGCAGCAACACTGCGCGGAACAGCACCGTTTTCCTAATTAGATGAAACGCGAGAATCAAGAAGAAAAATTAACCGCCCCCGTACTGTTTATGCGGAGCTGCTTACTTTTGCAAAGGAAATATTTATAAGTGACTGTTTACGGTGAGAGAATAAAGTGAACAAATGTTTATAAAACATGAATATTATAACTTTTACGACGCTTTGTTGACAAATACCCCCCTGTAACACTAATTACGCTGAGAGAACAAAGTGAAGTGATGTTTATAGAACATTAATGTTATTATTATTATTAGTATATATATTTTATTGTACACAAAAAAAAACACAAAAAGATAATAGAAAAAAATAAAAATAATGACTGGGTGGGTACAACAAGGCGGTCATATCGCTAAAGAGCGATCTCTTCCAGACAAACTTTAGACTTAGGAATAATTGAGTTAAATATGTTAATAATAATAATAAATATGTAATAATAATAATATGTTATTACTTTTTTCGACGCTTTGTAGACAAATACCCCCTGTATCACTAACTTTTATTAGGTGATTTATTTAAGATTTAAAGGTTATAAACTACTACATGGTTTCACCTGATAGTAAGTGATTCCTGCAGCCTATAACCAACAATCTCCTCGAAATGGTAATATATATACGCTACAACACCTGGGTACTAACATGAAATGTTCGTAATAAAATATCACTTGCACCAGTCATAAGATTATACAGTTTCTTTCACTCACCACGTGAAGCACTCTGATACATCAGCGCTTAGTTGCTATGTTACGGTATTCTACGAAAGCGTGGTCCTCGTCTCGTCGAGACGGCCTATCCGTGATACAACTAATTTATAGGTGCGACGTTGCACTACCACGATTTATAGAAAACATTATTGTTTTCCATAAATCGTTTTCCTACAGTTACAAAGTAAAGTTTACAAATATTTACATGTTAATTATATATTTCCGAAATGATTTGTTATACCCTAAACAAAAACAAAAATAACACCATATTAATTTTACAACCCTTAAGTTCTTAAAGTATTAGCAGGATAATCCGTACTCAAAGCGGCAAAACGAAACGATGATTATATATTGAGCCTCAAAACACGCTACATCTGTTTGAATGTAGCAAGCCATTCTTATTTTTCGCTTTGATACCTTCTAATAATTTTTCGCTTTATCTCGCATATCGCAAATTTGGAAAAATTTAAAAGTAGCATCCAAAATAAGTTTATAATAATTATGTTACAGTACGTATGTTAGATAAGGCCACTGTCATAAACTTCCTATAGCACGAGTTGGTCAGCTAGATCGTGGTGGTCCACACTTTAAGAATACCTTGCCGCGTAAAATAATGTAAAAAACTAACGGCATCAATAGAATTTATTTAGCATTATTTGGTTGTTTACGTGTTAAAAGAAAACTCAATTATCAATAAAACTTATTCTTGTTACAAGCCAGCAGCCAGTAATACACGTTATATTTTATTGACTGCCGCGCTTCATTATTGCCTACTTATTTTCCTTTTCGCTTTAATACCTTCTAATACCTTTTTGCTTGAAAGATTATGCTCTATTTGAGAGCGAAATAATTGAACAAATTATATCGCAAATCGCCTTTTGTAGCAAGATTTTCCTACCGTATAGCGAAATTAGATACTTAAAGGATTTTTGAAACCTACACCTAATAAATTTGATATATTTTAAGAAATTGAGTAAAAACTTTGATTTTAAGGTAACATTATTTTTCACTGTTGTATATTTCGTTAACAAATAATGATAATTTAATGCTTTAAATATAACATGTAGTTAAATTTACACGTCGAGATGTAGTTGTGGAATTTGTTTGAGATATTAAAATAATGTACGGAAACTACGACGTTCAGACTAGATTTACTTTTGGTCTTTGGTTTATATACATATATATAGAATAATAAAAATATGTCCCCAAAATACTTCACGTAAAAGATTATATTATATGAGGTATTTTGTGTGTGATATACAAATCGAAATATTTATAAGGAAGAAAAGTCTACATACGTATATAGTTCGCTACTTATGTAGAGAAAATGTTGAAAAAATTAAACTATATGAGGTATTTTGTATGTGATATACAAATCGAAATATTTATAACTTTCAAACATAAGGAAGAAAAGTCTACATACGTATATAGTTCGCTACTTATGTAGAGAAAATGGTGAAAAAATTAAACTTTATGAGGTATTTTGTATGTGGTATACAAATCGAAATATTTATAATTTTCAAACATAAGGAAGAAAAGTCTACATACGTATATAGTTCGCTACTTATGTAGAGAAAATGTTGAAAAAATATAATGATGACTAAAACATACACAATCCCCAAATGTTCACCTAAATATTGAAATAGGCTTAGAACTGCACAAATGTGGCTGTAATGAGCATAGGTCATGGGGAAGTAGGACATCAGGTAAACGGCAAGTCTTACTCATAGTTCCTAATAAAGTTCTAAATTAATTTATAAACGAGCCTTTCAATCAACACAAATAGCACTAATAAATTTATAGTACTGGCCTTTCAATCAACACAAATAGCATTAATGAATTTATAGTACAAGCCTTTCAATCAACACAAATAGCACTAATGAATTTATAGTACAGGCTTTTCAATCAACACAAATAGCACTAATAAATTTATAGTACAGGCCTTTCAATCAACACAAATAGCACTAATGAATTTATAGTACAGGCCTTTCAATCAACACAAATAGCACTAATGAATTTATAGTACAGGCCTTTCAATCAACACAAATAGCACTAAAAGACGTGCAAGCATATTTATTCCTTAGATACCGGTCAGTAATGGTAAAACAGAGTTATTACTAAAAATAGCTACAATGCAACCTCCAAGAAAATACGCCAACATGATACGACACAAACCTCCAACAACACTAGTTTGTTCACCATCAGTTAATTTCCATCACCGATCCTTTCTTATTGTTGTTTTTATTTATATAATAACTTAATATTTTATTTTAAGACGACATTTTTGTTTAAGGGTTGAAAATAAAACATTACGCAATGTCTACAACTTTTTGGTCCATCCATATTAAATAAAACTAATAAATTCACCCGAAACATCCGAGAACAAAATAATATCATACGGTAATATTTATTTCGCGTTATTAATAATATTTATTTAATACGTATAAGCTTTCATCAATGAGACGTTATATCAAAAGGAAAAGGAGCACCGACGCAATTTGCTCAAAGCGTTTGCTTGCGGAGGAAGAAGCCTTGCAACAGAACCACGACAAATAAACCAGAATTGGAAATTACCCGCCTCTGCTTCGAAGTATACACTGCATAAAGTATTCAATAACTAAGTTTCGCTTCACTAGAAATTCTGGGGTATCGACTATTGATATTGACAAATTTGGCACACAGTGGTAGAACTGCCCTACAGTTTGTTTCTAGCTGCAGAATGAATGGGTCAGCTCGACCGGAGTAGGACCATGCCCTCACAGAATACCAGCGTAAAATAGCAGCATAATGCTGCTGTGTATTGACCCCGAGACCTTAATTACTGATGACGAGGTATTCCAGCTCAGTCCTCAAGGGTGACAACGCATCTGCATTATGATTGATTGTCGAGGATGAATGTAGTAATGAGGAGAAATGTCATGGGCCGCAAGAATCACTTACCATCGGGGTGAACTGTGTGCTCGTGGTACTCAATATCAATGTAATAAAAAAATGAAGGATCTTATTGTTATATTTTTCGGGCAAAACAAATCAAATCTTTAATTTCTCGTACAAAGTTATCATTAGACTTACCGGTAAGAAGAGAATAAAAGAATAGGAATAAGGGCCTATATATCCAAAATATTAAAACCAAAGTGTTTTAATATTTTGGATATAAGGTAAATAGTGAGAGAACTATGCTGCATTTACTTTCGAACTACAACGGGAATGGATCGGTTAGCCCGCAGTAAGACGCCCGCCCTCACAGAATATCACTATGAAATAAAAGCAGAACGATCCATGTTAAACATAGTAGCGTTATTCTGTAATTGTGACAACCGGTGCTCCAATCACAAACCTCAGGGGTAGCAACATTTGTGAATCCTTAATATATGTGGGAGATTGCCGTAGGTGTTTATGGGCCGCAGTGATAATTTATCATTAGTGTGTCAGTTTTAACATCAGAACTGTTTGATCGTTTGTCACACTTAGGTTCAATTTAAAAAAAAACGGGTACCGTTAATTAGCATTAAGCTTCATAATCTGACATCGACACTACTTGCGTTCCACTCTTACCCATTCATCACACTATTGCTAACATAATCAGCGAGCATACGTTGTACGTAAGCTTCCCTGCACGTGAAATGGTTAATTAACCCAAAGTCGGCCTCAATGTTGCGGATTGGCGTGGATCAAACGCTAAAAGGCATCAGCTATAATACATAAATAGTATAGTCGTAGCAAATTAAAAATATGCTGAAACCTTTTATCTCTGTTACATGATAAATAAAATGTAAAAAAAAGCCTTTAAAACAACTAATGTCGTTAAATAATAGACAATATTTTTCTTACCTTCCATTAGCGACATAAAAGCTAGCAAAGAATGTTTAAAATTTTGAGAATGAAAAACATTTACAATACCTTCTGGAGGCAGACTTAAAAATACCCTGAAACTCCTTTGTCGTACACTTAATTATCTCTTCGGAATCGGCGATTTACCTCGGATATTTAATTATGCAAATGTTTAACCTTTTTTTAAGAAATCAGTAGAAAGCTACTCATATTTATTTAGCTGAGTGGTTTTTATTTAGCAATAATGTCAGAAATATTTGTGATACGATGATTTTGAATAAGAAATACTATTTGCCTTAAAAATGCAACAAAAACCGTTTCTATAAAATATTCATAAAATTTAATATGACAGAATGACGTACCCTCATATAACTATAACACTAATATAACTTTATAACTGTATGAAACTCATTCGTAGGTGTATTCGATTAATTTTTAGGTTACATAAATCTCCCAATAATGACCATCCCTCCCAATATCAATCAATTGGCTTTCCCTACAATAAAGGTAGGCAACAACGTTATTCCAGAATATTGCTAGTTTTCTTCTCTATTTTAAATTATTTGTATCGTAAAGATTAATTCCTATATCTTTCTTTGTCTCATTAAAGAATTTTTCAATCTTGGTGGGTCCAAATTCATTTACTATCCGAGTTACACTACTATGACATTAGGAAGGTGAGTAATAAAAGTAGTTTTAAAAGTTTGGCTCACGACTACTTATGAAATTAAGATACCTGTAGTTAGATAATTCCATCCTCTATGGAGTTTATAGGTATCGCTATTGTATTGTATTTATGTATGTATTACATATTTTATATAAGATTATCTTAGTCTTCTTTTGATTAATTAGTTTATTGATATTATCACAATATCTCACTACACCTTGGGGACTGTTAGAAAATGTCTGTGGCATTAAGTCCGCCCTTTGTGAACCTTTAATTTTGTTAAGGTTATAATAATGCAAATATTAAAGTTAATAAATAAATAAGCATTCGCTCAGGTGTGTTATCGCAATTGATGACACTTTAATGATCTATTAATTTATATAAATAAATAAAATGATGTCTCTATAAATGAAAACTTTATGGTTTAATTTTTGCTTTAAATTTTTAATTTTAAAAAAAATATATTTTTTAACAAAAAAACTACAATTAAGAAGTAACAGTATAAACGTGATAGAATTATTAGTGACAGCGCACATGACTGACGTAGTGGCAAAAATTCAAATTTATCTTAATTTACTTTTGCATATAACTTAAATCAGAATAATCAAATAAAAATCACACACGCCTCACGCTCCGAGCGATATATTTCCTTTATTTCGTTATACCACCGCTTGTTCGGGTAGATGAGAATTATAAAACAAAAACATGTAAGTCGATTAAAGATAAGCACTGTCTAAAATACACAAAGACAGAGGTAACCAACAAATTATCAAATGAGTTCTATTCCCAAAATAGTTATGAGTTGAACAACACTGGTACAAAAGAAACCGGGTCTACTTTATGCAAAAACCTTTTTCGAAACGTATATCCAACACCAACACAATAGAGTCTTGTCTATGTGTATTCCTAACCTGTGGTAAATGGAGTAGAGCTTTCTTAACAAGGATGCCTTTGATAAGTAACAACCAAAATTACAACCAAAACTAAAAATAGGACCAATTCCGATATACAGGAGACTGTTTTCAAAAGATGCATCATATTCGTAATGCGCCGTCCGTTATATGAACGAAGGTCAGTAAACGGTTTTTTTTACATTGTGTTATATTTAGCAGTGTATTAGATTATATAAAATACAAAAACATGTTCGTGGCATATATTATACATTTAACAAAACTCTGCCAATATAAATATTATAATTCTGTTTCAACACTTGCGAAATATGGAGTATATTAATAAAAGCGCAATAAAATATCTTAAAGGTTTTAACGTTTGAAAAATAAGTGAAGAATTTCAAATTTAACCTAAGCACTCTGTTAGATGTTTTGATAATACTTTCAATGTGAAAATCAATGAGTTACCTATGTATTATAGATACAAAATTCAAATTAAGTTCACACTATCTCATAGTATTGTATTTATAAATGTAGTACTTGTAAGTTGTAATGAATGACAATGAGTTTACGACGGAAATATAAACAAAAAATTTAGGCATATTTAATTCAATACAATAACTTAACACGTTTCCAATACAATAACTTTGAAGTATTCATTCTGAGTGATTCTGTTGAAGGCCAAGACAATAAGAGATGGAGCCTAAAATTTTATATCAACAGCGTAAAAAATCATTCATATTAATATTATATAATATGTAATAATTTATTACATACTTTGGTAAAACGTTGAAATGATTATCGTGGGGGCGCGCTGTCGGTTTTGTTTGTCATATTCCGCCCGATGCGATCCTTTTATAAGTACTCTATTTGACATCGATGTAGAAATAACGACGAGTTCGCTACAAATCATTATAATAAATAACTAGAGCCAACCGCATTGACAAAACAACACTAAAAGGGAAATCGTTTGTCCGAACGCATATAATGATCGGAACAAATAAATCTATGTAGTCATTTGTCGGACCAATGGCTAATTACAGAATATTAAATGCACTTATTTTCGAAATTTGAATTTATAACAACATTAATAAAATAGTTAATTAAAAATAATGTTTAAACAATGCCGCAAAGTCTTATAATTTCTTAATTCATTGTGTGTCAAAAATCCCATCAATCTTACAAATATTGGATATGTGAAATAATTAACTGTCTAAACGCCTATTATAGTATAATAGTGGGATAAAGCTTATTTGATTTTATACAGTAAATGTAGCGTACCTGTTACGAGTTACGAGGTTACGAAGCATTTTATTTCAGGCCTCAGTCAATGTCGTTTGTTATCCTTAACACCGTAAAGAAAATTATAAGTGTACACTATAATATATAGCATATACGAATATATTAGTGTACACACACTTAGATTTTATTAGGTTAATACAATAAATTAACAAACACAGTTCACCTTGTCTCTAGTATTATCACTTCTGAGTCCATAGATTTGGATAAAGACGACATCTCTTACGATACACCAGAACGAACACCGAGTTGAAAACTACAACTTGGCTCCGCCATTTACAAAACAGATTAAAACAGAGTACCCATCCTGCGGCTTCCCCATCATATGAACTTAAAGATACAGGTATAGACAGTTAGTGATATGAATTTCTGTTTTCTTAATTCATATATGTCCATAGAAACAAAGACTCACTATTATTATTATATATAGCTATATTTATATATTTATTCAAATTATAATAGAATCACCATATGTCCTCTATTTTCAATCAGAATATTCGCATATGAGCTTTGATGTTAAGAAAAGGTATGTTTAATCTTACGCAAACGCCCCAGAGTTCAATACTAAATCGCTCACAAAGGATAATCTGCTAAAAGCTTGTAACTTGTGACCTCGCACGTGTCATCCGGAGAAGATACAATTATGTCCGTATGAAATATCGAAAGATGAGAGAAACGTGTAAATTTTAATGAAAAGTAGAGAAGCACTTTTTTTTACTACACTTAATATAAAAAAGGATTTTTACTCCTAAACTGAATACATCTTCCTAATTACTTAATTAAGACTGATTGCATGCCATTATCGACATAAATAAATTTGATGTTGGAAAAATAATCAAAGGGTTTGTCAAAAGGATCACTTTGCACATTTCGCGTTCATTATACTAATAAATAGGTAATCCAAAAAGAAGCCAAAATCTCATAACAATTGTCAAATAACTTAAAAAAAATTTAATCTGACACAGTAAATACTTACTACAAATATATTTTTAACTTTACTATAAGATTTTAACAGTAGACCAAATAAATAAAGATAAATGAATTTTGCATTATCAGAAGAACAACAATAACGCGTTGTAAATATATAAAAGTTACGAAGTTGAAAATCACGCTATATTACAGTAAAATTTCCAAGCCTGTTAGGAAGTACATTTTTCAATAACCCCGGATAAGCAGGTACGAGTTGTCATAGAGACCAACTGGATCCCATTGAACAGATTTTCCCTTATCCGATATTGTGAGTTGAATAGTTTATTCCACAAACTCGAGTTAAGAGCTACTTAGAAATGATATATTTAAGCATATATTTTTTAAGTGTATTATAAAATATTTTATTTCATAGCGAACCTTCATGTACATATTGATAGAAACAAAATATATGAAATATTACAATTCTAAACAAAATATAAACTAATTGTAGAGACTCGATTTCGTAAGGCTATTATGTCAGTAAAGGCCTAAATTATATTTAACCATATTTAATTAAAACAACATAGTGTAATCTGAAATATCCTTACAGACCTCAATAATACAGGAAGAAAACAGTTGAGATTTTTCATTTTCAAAAGGAAAAAACAACAAAGATTACAAAACTCAAAACAATTATCGAATTGAAGCGATAAGTAGCGAGGACGGGGCAAATACGGAAAGAAACAAATTATCTCTATCTAGCTAATTGTCGACGGATCAAAGTGGTAGGGTGGCGCGTGCTAGGTAAATCCAACCTGTTATATTTTTATTTTTTACCAACAAGCGGAGGGTGAGGTAGGGGGATGGCCACGGGCGCTATTCGCAATTATTGTTATTACAAAGAGATTGCCGCTGAGCCGGCTCAGAACTCTCAGGGTTTTTCACAGAAATTCATTCCAACAACATATAATTGTGGAGAGCATCGTTTTTCTTTGTTAAAAAGAATCACGTAACGTAGATACGTGTATTACTTGAGTAATTGCTATAAGTAGAATATCAATGTATAAGAAATTATAAGCAGCTTATAACGAGGAGTTATATAATTTTATATCTGAATGCTTGTGTACAAGTTCTCTTCACACAAGGATAGAAATACTTTCTTTCAAAATCATCGGACTTGAGTCTAACTCCCAGTAAAGGATTTTAGGTATGATTTTATTATCATAGTGTTTGAAAACTAAGGTTACATCCGAAATTCCGAATTGATCACTTGTCTTAATGCATAGTAAAAATATCTATAATAGGCTTACGATGGCAAATTAGAAATAATTACATTTTTTGTAAGTTAACATATTACATATTCTACGTGCTAACACAGTTTTGTAACAATCAAAGATGTTGCTTTGTTTGAAATCATTCAGCAGAACATCATCGCAAAGTTTCTTTAGCAACTCATTTTGTGTCACATCACAACAACAATACTGGCGATAATGGTTTCTTAAAAGTAAACATGTATACTAAACTATCATTTAGCTCACCATGATAGTAAGTACTCATTAAAGCCCTTAAATATCCAGACACCTGCACTATAAGAAAGCGAGATGTAGTTGCGTTTCCACCCCCTGAAGACTTAAATGGAAATAATGTTGTGTATTAAGTGCAACTCCTATTTTATTTTGCAATATTTTATGAAGGTGTACTTCTAATGTTCGTAAAGGCCCATTGGTGCTGTCGTTAGATTTTAGCTGTAACAGATCTCTTTCTCCTACGGCACAATATATACCTAATATAAAAAACTAACTTTTTAGCTGCAGCGTGAATGGGTCTACGGCCTCAGAAATGTTAGCGCATGAGCATCGTGAATCGTTGTTAAGGATGGATGAAGGTGTTCACTTATTTAGATACAAATCCTTGTTGGTGTATCTATGTCAATACGACATATAGCACTAACTTTATTAAAATGAAATTCATGAGCGCAATCGACGCTTATCGTGTGCATGCTTGTGTATCACGCCTAAAAAATATAAAGGTAATCAATATAAGAGATAATTATAAATAAGAATTAAATCAAAAATATTATAAATATATCTTACCGATGAAAACAAAGATCTGGTGGTGTGCATACCGAAGCAGCATGGAGATGGAGACCGTCTGTAACAGAGAGAAACGTTTTAATGTTAAACTACCTTTCACCTAAATTATGTCATAAGGGTCATATAAATAAACTCATCAAATCACATCTCACAAAAAAGATATTATCTTTCATTTGTAGGAGAAAATACATTCACTCTTTTTATTATATTATATTATGTATGTATGCAAAAAAGTGTGCGTTCACTTTTTTGTTACATAGGGTTATTGGTAATTCGACGTATTCTCGTTAGGAGATGATGGGGTGATTATTTGTGATAATTTTAACCCCCATATGTATATATAACCATTTTTGAGTTATCATATTTTTAGCTTTTCTCAAAATAAGTCAAAAATGCAACATCAAAAATTGTATCAATTAAAATCTCATTTATTCTTCTGATTTATAAAAACGACGATTTATAAACACTGGTTATTTATCAATATTAAAATTATCAGTCCAAATTAAAAAATGCTAGGCGAAAAACGATATTATTTCAATATTTTTTTGAGATTTTTTTCCACTAAAATGCCTTAAAAACATAAAACACGTAATAAAACTTGGCTTGCAGATTATTTTAAAAACATAACCGTTTTCTTAGCTCTCCAACAATGCATAACAACTATGAACTTATTTCAAAGAAACTGAAAAAAAAATCACAAAGGAAGCAGGCGGAAATTCGTATTCCAACGAAACTTAAGGTCTAAGACTTAGGCGTACCTATTTGCAAGATATTCAAACAGCGATTTTTTGTGATGATATTTTTTGATTTTAGTTATAAGCATTTGTTTTTGTTTAAAAATGTCACTTAAACAAAAAAAATCGTTACATCTCTTATTTTTAATATAACAATGAAATCAATGCTTGTTGAGGCTTATTCTTGTTTCTGCCAGCAAGATACTTTATTCCGTGTAATTAACTGAAACGTTGTTTTAATTTCACAATGCCACGAGGATTATCATCAGGAGTTTTAAGAGAAGCAAGAATAATAACTATGAGAGACGGTGAACCACGAGAGAAATAGCGCTGTTTCTGTCGCTAAAACCTGCGTCGTAACCACGTTGCAGAGGTACCAGAGCACAGGTAGCTTGGCTGATTGACCTCTTAGTGGCCACCCAACTGTTCTTAATATTGTTTAAATACGTCACGTCACACTATCCGTGATCAAACAGTCAACGACATCACAGTTGTGTGCCGCCATAGGTCATGAAATTTGCAGTCAATACGTGCCGAATTGCTAACACTAGTTATGATTTTATATACACAGCATATTAAAAGCAATGAGGTCCTAGAGAAGTTACTAGCTTCAAGTATTTAGGTTCTATACTATCTGGACGGAACAATATCGAAGAAGTGAATGCCAGAATTATGGCCAAGGATCGAAACGAATGCATGTATCGTTGAATTGGCCAAGACCCATAATGGATTGTAGCGCAGAAGAAAGTAAAGTAATAGGTCCTAGAAAGCATCACTAAACACAAGGCAAAGACGATAACGCAGATCACAATGAGCGACACAGTGTCACAGTGAAGAAGATAAAAACGAATACATGTGAGCAAATTCCCTTTTCGTTGACAAAACCTAGGTCAGTACCCACCCAGATAATCAACGTGTCCACGCCTGGAGAAAGCCTGGAGGCTTGCAATAACAATTAACTACCACAAGCAAGGCAGCAAGTCACTGTCCGTTTTGGGGTTATTAATGATTATAGCTAGATACATATATATATATATATATATATATATATATATATATATATATATATATATATATATATATATATATATATATATATATATATATATATATCAAGAAATATCCTCTTTATCGATGAAAAAATGTTCATGATTGAAAAACACTACAATAAGTAACGTGGTCATCATCCTGCGTCAGTGATGGTTTGGTGGGACGTGTCTTATCAAGGAGTCACAAATCTACATTTTTGTAAAAAAGGCGTGAAAACTTCAGCCAAATGTATTGTATCACTTTTTAAAGTTATACCGTGGACTTTCCAGCAGGACCGCACCTGACCATAAGTACTGTTACAAATGAAAATGCTTTTTTTTATGGAGTTATGTTATATTATTAAAATTTATACCTACATATTTATTAGTCACTCAGGAAAGAATAAAAAAATCTATACGAAATGGCCACCTTTGGCTTTTATACAGGCCACTAATAATCTATTTGGCCACGAATCTATGGATTTACGCACTGTTTCCAAGGAAAATTTCGCCACTGCTTACTCCAAATATTTTTTAAGAGACTCAATGTCCCCGTGTCGTTTAGAGCAGGCCATGTCCTCTAAAACTGACCATAATTTGAAGTCTAAAGGGTTGAGGTCTGGGCTAGATGAGAGCCAGTCTTCAGTTCTTATAAAGTCCGGAACGTTGGTTTCAAGCCAGGCTTGGGTAGCTCGTGCCTAGTGCAGTCCTACTGGAAAGTCCACGGTATATTTTTAAAAAGTGTATCGCTGAGAGGTTTCACAACATGATTCAAGACTGTATCTTGATACACTTTGACTGAAGTTTTCACTTCTTTTTACAAAAATGTAGTTTTGTGACTCCTTGATAAGACACGTCCCACCAAACCATCACTGATGCAGGACGATGACCACGTTGCTTATTGTAGTGTTCTTCAATCATGAAAATTTTTTCATCGGTAAAGAGGATATTTCAGGTCCTTTCACCTGCTTATCGCGACGGAAGGTGTTTTGATCGATCCACTCTCTTTAATTGTAAAGATTGATATAGGGCATGTCCTGTATATCGACGATAAGCACCGAGCTTCAGGTCTTGTTTTATAATACGCGACAGAGTCCTAGGGGGAATCTTCATTTCTCGCTTCCATAGATATATATACAATTTGTCGCTTGAAAAATCTTGTAGTTTTTGAACAATAGAATCAAAAAGTTTATTATATATTTGGTATTGCTTATAGTTTTAATGATTTCCGTTATTTATTGGTATTTTTTTAATAAAATATTAACAATGCTATTATAACTATATAAATTTGATAAGTTTTAATGTTCAGAATGTTCCCCAGCTAGCTTCTAAAAATAGTTGTATAATGATCATATTATATAGACAAACTGGGCTATATATATTAACGCTAATTAAATCTCTGCCATTGTACCAATGATTCAACTAACATATACGTACACAAGGAAACGTTTAGAAAGGCCCATCGCACTGGTACTTAAATGGATTCAATCTGCACTAAGCGTTTCATTAATGAAATTCAATCGCGGCGAGGCGGTGTGGGGAGCAAATGATGTGGTGAAAAGATTGATAGCAGCCTCCGAGAGTATCAAACCACCCCACCTTTTCGCACATGCCAGTTATTTTAAGATGCAGTCCGCGAAATTGATGTAATTAGTGATTAAACAAGAATTCTCGGAACTTACAAGGTTTTTTGTATAAAAAAGACCTATTTGAGTTAACTAACAATTATGATTATGTGTGAGTGTAGTAAATAAGACTTAATGGAACATTCCATTGTATGGTGAAGTAAAATTCCAACCCCTTTTATTATTGATTACCACGTAATAGTTAAAAAAGTTAGACAACAGTAACCCGTTTCATAATACAGTTATTTAAAATGAATTTCATGACTCATGTTGTCACTGTTCATTATAAACCTACGCCATTATTGCTGAAGTAGACCTCCATCACAGAGTACGATCCTGAGCCACGTGCATCCAGATCCCGCAGACTTGCACAGGTCGTCACTCCATCTAGACTCTAGAATCTAGATAGGTATAGGTCATCATACACTGCGATGACCGTTACTAGGTTGCCACTCGGGAACCTTTCTTCCCGATCGATTTTGGTTCTACGACTACTGACTATATGATGAGCTAAAGTGGCAATGGGTCGGTCATTGCCACTTTAGCTTACAAGAACCAGTCTTTTTATCTATGTCGGTTGTCTTAGTTCTTAGGATATCCACGTTTTTTATTCAATCACGCAGAGAATTTGTAATAATTAAGGCTTAAGGACTAAATATCAAAAAATAATTGATAACAACTTTTATTTACATAACACAGGTGCTAAAATTAATATCTATACCTTTTTGATGCTCAAATAAAAACAACGAACAGACTTTTTACAGGATATATTGAAATTGAATGAAAGTTTCGTTGTATAAAGAGATTATTCAACGAGCCACGTTCAGCCGTAAGCTTAACTATGGAGTCTATAAAATAATTTAAAAAATGAGGCTGTCGGAGCTCGTTGAACCTGATCTTCCTGTCGCAATAAACACCCACAGCAGCGTGTAAGCAAAGATTTATAACTATTTTCGTCGATCTACGTCAGGACGACGCGATTATGTTGCAAAATGTGAGGTAGCCCGACGAAGCGTACACTGCTCCCTGCACCGCGCAATGGGCCGTGTGTAATGCGGCCACTGGGTAACTGTTAGTTTTTACAGCAGCCGTAAAGCAGGACGGACGGTCGCGGCGCATCGATCGCCCGCCTACGTTAATATTAAAAGGTATTGCGGCTGATATATTGCTCACTACTCCGGACCCCAACAACAATCGATCAACTGCCACGAGAATTTCGATCTTTTTGTTTCTTTCCAAGTATCTGATTACCTACTCTCAACAACGAATGGACTGTTCATAGTTAGTTATTTAATGTATTAAAATTTTAAAAATACAAATCGTTACATTAGATTAACCTAGCATGGGAAGAATATTAATCGTAAATCTTATCTAGCAGCTTAGGAAGAGTTACAATATTTTTTTGGTTTTAATATTATAAATTAATTACTAACATTAGGTTACCTCGCGATTTGCCTGCCACCAAGCTTTGAATATGAACCTGGTTTATAGGAGGTGAATTATAAAAACAAGTTTTTTTTATTACAGTGAGAGTAACAAGATGCGGTTTTACCCTTGAAGACTGAGATGAAATGCCACGTCACCAGTAATAAAGGTGTCCGGATCCCTGCACTCAACCTGGGAAAAACAGCAGCATTATGCTGCTTTTTTACGCTGGTATTCTGAGAGGGCGTGGTCCTACCCCGGTCGAGCTGACTGACCCATTCATTCTGCAGCTACTTATGAATCTTACTTTGTAAATCTTAATTGAGAGCTATCCGCCTTACCGTACATTTTTTTTCTTTTCAAATACCGTTGAAGCGTACAACGACAACCAAAAAACTCAACCTGAATTCCGTATATAGAATATTAAATAACTAAATATAATAAAATATTTATTAATATTAATTCATATAAGTTATTTACCCCAATATACTTTGAAGTTTGCCGTCGCACATGAAACCGTATACAATACGTTAGGCAATACATTCGCCGTTTGACAATTGATTAATGCAATTTCTCTACGTCCTGACGTCGGAATATGGGATTAGCGTGGGTGGTTACTGTATATACATAGATGAGTTCAACGCGAATCTGTCCACGGCAAAATTGATCTCGTGTAATACAATGCTCATTGCTGAACTACTAAACTCACACCAAAACCAGATAATATTTTATAACACTATATTAATTCTTTATAAATATTATTCAAAGCGTATTTTTATATAATATACTATCCTTAGACAGTGGCAGAGCTACACTGCAGTTTGTTTCTAGCTGCAGAATGAATGGGACAACTCGACCAGGGTAGGACCACGCCCTCACAGAATACCGGCGTGAAATAGCAGCATAACGTTGCTGTGTTTCGTCTAGTGAGTGAAGGGATCCGAAGAACTCTCAATGTAATTAAAAGAAATACTGCAAAGTCTGTTTTAATTTTATATGCCATAGGCATAAAATTAATAAATAAAATATATAATAAAATATAATATAATAAAAATTAGGTTCTATATTTTATTTTCTTATCTTGAGCAAAAGGCTGGGCTTTGTTTTTTAACGGTATCTTCTATTTATTTGACTTACAAAAAATAAAAGCACTACAATTAATAATTTTCAAGTTCAATAAAATATATATATATATATATATATATATATATATATATATATATATATATATATATATATATATATATATTTCTATTACCATTATTTTGTAAAATATTCTACGGATTGCACGTTTCATATTATTTTTTTTATAAAGTAGAAACAAAAATTTTATAAATAGGACTGTAATTATTAGTGTTTTTTTTCCCATGCATCTACTTCCAAGGTTGCCGTTTCTTTAAATTGAGACATACTAATGTATGGATAATTTAAGAATTAAAAATAATACACAATTAAAAATCTCAACAGCTGTTTGTGCTGGCTCTAAGACATGAAACTCGTGTGGCTTTTAGTCTTGAACGCACATTAAAACAAATTATATATTATCAACCCATTACGATAAAATAAATATTAAATATGTAAAATGAAAAATCTAATTTTTTTTTATTACACAGAGTAACAAACGAGCACACAGTTCACTTGTTCATTTGGCAAGTGATTCCTGCGGCCCATGATATCTACATTCATCCTTGACAAGGAATCATAATGCAGATGCGTTGTTACACTCGAGAACTGAGATGGAAAGCGTCGTCACCAGTAATAAAGGTCTCCGGATCTCTACACTCACCAGACGTAACACAGCAGCATTATGTTGCTATTTTATGCTGGGATTGTGAGGGCGTGGTCCTACCTGTCCGTCCCGGTCTGTAACTGTCCCATTGTTTCTGCAGCTAGAAACAAACTGCAACTCGACTCAACTCCAAACTTGCTATACCACACTCGGCACTCTCACTCGTATTATCTAACCAACATATTTCAATATTACACCAACCCCATTTCACTTCTCATATAATTTAACACTTTATTAAATCAATTTAACCCAAAAAGTATTTGTTTAAAATACGACAATACGACTACCGGGTTATATTAAAGTGCTTTTATATAAACATAAGCGTTATAATAAATAACATAAAACTCATTTTAACGGTATTTATTGCATTTATTTTAATTCCAGATGTTTCGAGAAGGTACTGTGTTTGTCAATCTAGAGTCATATTTAACCCGGTATATGGTTAGTTTTAAATTTAAAAAAATTACTAGAAAGCCTCGTAACCTTTAATAGGGAATCTTCAGTTTTTTTTGATCACCAGAAGAGACATAGCAGAGATAAGCTGCACACTATTTTGTGAAAAAAATTCATGATGTTAGGACCCAGGTCCAAATTTAATTATATCAAAGTTATATCAATTCCCTTAGCGGACAAAATGGAAATCATTGGAGGTTATGTACCTTAACTAAAAGGTAGAGGACAGTCCACGGTGTATAAGTGTAGGAAAAAGGAACTAATCATCCAAGGAAATATGAAGATAACACTCACAAAAATCAGAATCTTCAGAATTTTTTGCCATATTAATATTCATAGCACTCCCCAGCACTACAATGGTTTACTTGAACCTTCGATGTAAGAGCTGGTTGAACCCAAATTTGTCTTCCTGTTCTTTTGGATAGGTATTATTAAGAAACGACCGTACAGGCAGGCAAACGGGGCGGCAGGGTAGCTGTCTACTTAAGAAGCGATATTCCTTTTAATTATTTATCTGCTTCTTTATCTAATCAGTTAACTGAATATATATTTTCTTAAAGATCTCCTGTAGGGGCACAAAAATTGCTCGTTGCAGTTTACTGCCCGCTAAATAGACTATTTAGGCGATCTTGAATCCGCATTTTTCTCGACATGCTCGGAATATCAACACTACAATATAACTGGAGACTTTAATACCGATATTAAAAATGACCATACCAGATCGCGTGACTTACGAACAATTATAGTGTTAGCTGATTTCTCATTGCTACCCTTGGAACCCACACATCACAACCCCGAACACAGCCCCTTGTTGACTAATTTTTTGATTTTTTAATTTTTTAATTTATTGATCTAATCTTAGTTTCCTCAGTAAATCATGTCATTCTTGTCATGGTCAGCTTCTCGCATCTGCATTCTCACACCATAATTTGTAATTTATCTCTGAAGACTTATACCAGTGATTATGGGATATCGATGCACTCTGTGATGCTTCCATTACTGATTGGAGCGATATATTTAAGGTGAATACCATAGATAATAAAGTCCTTTACCGTAAATATTCATTAACTATTTGACGAACTCGCGCCTCTGCGTGATGTCAGACTGAGGCGCTCTCCCCTCCTTCGATCACAGAAGACATTCGTAGGGCCAAGCGAAATCGGGCATTTCGTAGGTTTAAATTAAATCGTGTTCTCAACTGGTGTCACAATTTAAAGCCACAAGAAACCAGTGTCACCATATAGTTCGAGCAGCTAAACGCACCCACATACACAACAATGTAGTGAACTCTTCATTTAAAGAGACTTGAAAATAGGTAAAACATTTACCAATATTTTACACAACTATTTCGGTCAATCATCTCAACAACCATTTCTCTAATACTATTTTTTATTTTATTTACCTTTAATGGTCTCTTTTCATAATGTGTATTCCTTCGATATGCATTATCAGACATTAGTCCAGAGGCGTTTCTCAACCTTTTTTACCTCAGCGACGCAAGAGTATGTTTTTTACAAATTCGAGACAACCTTACATACTTACACGCATAATTTAAATAATCTCCTATAATAAGCGCAATTACCACAGAGATGCAATTCCCCCGGGTCACCTTAGATAAAATATATGGTATTTGTGACTCTCGTGACACACATGACAGGTGCTTGCGAATTTTATTAATGCAGTGTTTCTTAACCACTGCATTAGCAAAATTAAAAAAAGTAACCACTACACACTATAAAAAAAAAATCAAATATCATGAAAATAATTACCATTTGGATTTTGAAACTGATATAATAGTATTTACAACGTCATATATCCCAAAAATTAAAACAATATCAATATAAAATCATTTGGACTTCAAAAGTGCGCATCATATTTATGACGCGTATGCGAAAATCTTAAAACTTTTGACCAAAACATAAAGTTTTAAAATACAGAAATTACATTAATTTTTTCTCTGAACTTTTTTATTTAATTGTTAATTAATTATTTGGACAACCCTTGACTAATTGCCAACGATATCAGCTTCGATTCGGCTTTTACATAAACATCCAAGGCTTGGAAACATTTGTTTGGATTTTATTATACCGAGCTGTAATTGTATAGGCGGCACTGAAAGTTATTTACGTAAGTATTTTTGTAAACAAACATAAGGCAGGTAACGTAGGCATAGTCTCTAAAGGTGGAATTCGGAACCGTAATAAACTTTGAAAGGGCTGTAAAGAGCAATAACTGTAACTCGGGAAGAGTCCTGATTTTAGTGGCAGAACGGAGGGACCGCGCCTTACGTTACCTATTAATTGATCTATAATACCATAGGCTATAATTCTACCCACATATGGCGTATGGCGTAAGAAGTATAAATAGCTATATGTATAGGTAGAATGTCGGAGTAATAAATCTTTAATAGATCTACATTAAACCGTGTAAATACGAATGATCTTATTCAAAATCATATATATATTTACACGAAATGCAAATAAATATAATAATTATGTATTTATATGTATTTGTATATATATCATATATAACAATGTATATTTGTATTTGTTATATATGTATTTTATAATTAATATGTTGTTTCTTTATATAATATAATTAATATAATAGTATTTTAATCGCGACAAAGATTTTAAGCATACACCTACCTCATTTCATCTCTGCGTTACTCTATGCTTGACTGATAGAAAATGCTTATGGCATCAAATGCGCCTATATACATACTGTATATATTGTACTTTATTTATATAGGCATATAAAAAGGTCTCATAAATCTTAGATTCGCTGTGTGGCTATATATGTTTTAAGTTCATTGTAATATAAATAAGATCTGCTTCTTACTATCTTAATATCTTATTTTTGGCGGCATAGAAACTTCCAGTATTGATCTCATATTTTAAATTATTTTTTCTGAAAGTTTAGCCGATTAATCTATACGTGGTAGGCTCATGTCGAAATATAAATTTAGCGCAAATAGATATAAGTACATAAGTAAATAAGACATGTCGAAATATCGACTTGTAAGGAAAAGGAGACCATGCTTTCACAGAATATCAGTGAATAATAGTATCTTCGCGCCGGACACCTTTTTAGTGTTGATCGACGATTCCATCTTTGTTGCCAGAGGTTACAATCCGATAAGATTCCTTATCAAAAATGAAAGTAAGAGTCACGGAATGAACGCATGAATCACTTACCACCAGGTAAATGTGTACATTTTACCTTTTAGACAGTTTTTCATAAAAAAAATAAGACTTGTCACTTGTCGTCTTATAATTCGTCAGAAAGGGTATTAACGTCAAGGGGATGTGTATTTCTCTTTGTATTCTATTATGATCAAACTATCTTGTTTTATTAAAGAATTAACTTTGTAATATAAAAGTGAATCTCCTAGCGTATAAAATTATAGTTAGAGATGAAGTCTCTTCACCAATCAATCAATCAAATCAGCCCGTATCTCCCCACTGTTGGGTATCGACCTCCCTTTTTTCGCGCCATTCCGTTCGATCCTGTGCTGCCCGTAACCATTGCGACCCCACTGCCCTGACGATGTCGTCCGACCTGCGAGCCGATGGTCTGCCCACTGATCGGCGCCCCTGCCTTGGCCACCATTCGGTTACTGTCCAGGTCCACCGACCGTCTTCTCTCCTAGCCAGGTGTCCGGCTCATTGCCATTTTAGTCTCATGATCCGCATACCCGCGTCTTCTACTTTGGTTCTCTGGCGAATTTCGGCGTTGGATATGCGGTGCATCAGTGAATCCTATCATGGCGCGCTCCATAGCTCATTGTGCTACTTGAATTTTGTGCAGATTTTGCTTTGTGAGTGTCCATGCTTCGGAGGCGTTTGTGAAAATGGGCAGGACACACTGGTTATACACCTTGGTCTTGGGGCATTGTGGGAGCTTGGACTTGAAAACGTCGTCAAGTTTTCCAAAGGCAGCCCGGCCTATCCGTATACGTCTTTCGACCCAAAGACTACTGTCAAAGGATAAACGATGTCCAAGATAGACGTAATCATTCACCAGTTCTACCTGGTCGCTGCCCACAATTATGTTAGTTCTTAATGATCTTCGTCTTAGACATATTCATCCTGAGACCGACCCTCAGAGATGACGCTTCCAGATCTGCAAGCATCATCTGGAGATCTGAGACGTTTTCGGCAAACAGAACTAGATCGTCTGCAAAGCGCAGGTGCGACATATAAGCGCCGTCTTCACCAAGGATCTCAAGATTCCTACAGTCGAAACGTTATGATGCTATTTTACGCTAAATATAGAAAATGAAAGAAATATAAAATGCTAATGCTCTATTTTTTGCTTATTAATTTCTACTATAACAATTTCAAAGATTTAACATTGTATAAAAAAATAAACCGTTAACAACGCCATCTAAAGAACAATTTTGAAACTTTAGAAACAACAGCAATTGTATTTCACATGGACAAAATATCTGTTGCCACCGATAGATGGCATACATACAAAATACAAAATTATTTGCTTTTTATTTTACGTGGAAAGATATTTAATTTTTTCATTTTTAATGAATTATGATGCACTTCATATTTCTTCAAATGCTCTTTGCCAACCTTTGTCTCTACTTGCCTCCCACTTGTTAATGTTTTGGAGTATTTTTATAATTTAATATTAAGAGTAAAATAATAACAAACCATACGTGTTAAGTACGATAAAGCTTTGATTTTTTTATTGTTTATTCTTGATTTGATATTATCCTTTAAAAAATTTATTTTTTGTTTGCTTATTGTATTTTTCTTTTGGGAGTTATTTAATATTAAATAAATAAGAAATACTAAAGTTATTAAATAAAATTAGTAATAAAAATGTTAAACACAAACGAGATTACTTGTTCACATCATGGAAACATAAAAAAAGCATATTTAAAATTATTTTAAGCGACTGTCCTCTTTGTCATATTCCTCAACTAGGATTGCTTGTTATACAATAAAAGAACTTTATTTATATTATCCAATTGTTGTTTTACAGAATTCACTGACAGCTGAACAATGCCAAGAGAATCAAAATAATAAATATCAATTTTTAATATTCCATTCATTCTATATAAAATTTTAATTCATATTATATAAAATACAATTGTGTTGTATTTTACTATATAATACAATTGATTGTATTTTATTTTTAAAAATATTATAAACTAAATATAAATAAATTATTATTTTATTAATTTATCAAATGTACTTGTGACACCACAGTCTTCGAGCGTTTCCCTTTAATTCGATGGCACGAGAGCAAAGCGAGTTCGATCCGCGACGCCAGCACCAATTTTTGTACATTGAGATATTAAATACTGATTTATCACATGCTCGGCTGTGTGAAGAATAACATAGTACGGAAACCTGCATGTTTAAGAACTAAAAAAAAATATTTCGAAGAATTGCGAAGTCCGTCTAGTAAAGGTTACTAAGATTAACTCACATAAGATAATGATTATCTTAGCTTCATAGCATTCAAACTTATCTCTTCTCTAACATTAACGACTAATTTTAAAATTTATTTACACACTTACTGATATTTATAGAGTGTGACGAACACCGTTACATGTAAATACTCTGACGATTAATAAAACTAAATAACAATTAGGAGATAAGAAGAACACAGTTCACCTGACGTTGATAACTACGGTCCATTACACCCACATTCATCCTCGATTCCATATTCCTTATGCGGATGCGTTGTGGACTAAGGTGGAATATATCGTCAGAAGTAATATTACTTACTTTACTAAATACAAGAGAGCAATGTTGTAGGTTGTAATTTATAGTAATTTGTCTTCGTCAATTATAAAAAAAAGATGAATCCATCATCTACACAGCACAATGTCGTAAATATTTCCGATGAAACCAATTATGTAAACCTTCGTCGGATTCTGATAATGTGAGCGACGGCATAATATAAAATGAAATTAATGAACCTCTTAAATTTTCAAGTGATCTTTTCTTATTTTGATGTAAGTGGTCGGTACGGATCATCAGGTACCATATGGTCTCAGGTTCCATTCTAACACATAGTAGTTTATATGAAAAAGCAGTCGATCCGACTTCATCCGCGCAGAGTTACAAGAGGCACTTCTGACTTGGAAACTTCAGTTTCAGACCGGTGGCCTAGTATTGAGTGTTGCCAAGACCCAGTATATGTCATTTAACGATCCCAATTCAAGTTATCCGTGTCGCCGGTCAATTAGTCACCTTGTGCGATCAGTACAAATATCTGGGAAGTATGATGCACATTTCTGGGAACTTGGAAAACAATATTCAACATCGAATAGTCGCAGCCTGGCTAAAATGGCGAGAAGAGACTGGTGTCATTTGTGACAGAAGAATGCCGGTAAAACTCAATGGTTTGGTTTATAAGTCCATGATAAGACCAGTCCTCGTGTACGGCAGCGAGACATGGGCCGTGACCCAAAAGAACGTGCATACTATTCAAGTTGCTGTAATGAAGATGCTAAGGTGGATGTGTGGCGTAACCAGGCTCGATAAGATCCGCAACGAGTACGTGCGAGGCAGCCTCGGTGATCGCGAAATCGCTGACAAGATGCAGGAGAGTAGGCTGCGATGGTATGGTCAAGTAAAAAGGAGGCCGCCAGACTACGTCGGAAACTTGTCACTGCATCTTTCCCTTCCCGGTCGCAGATCCAAGGGCAGACACAATACAATATGGAAAGACATGTGTGACTGCCAAGTCTCTGACAGGGATGTCGAGGACAGAGCGAAGTGGAGGAGAAAGATAAGGAAAGCTGACCCCCACCACCATATGGGATACAAGCTAGGAATAGGGAGAGAGAGAGAGAGTCGATCCGACTTATTCGTACCGCAGATAATGGCAGCTTGGCTCTACCACGTAATAAATAAAATTACCTAGAATAAAAAAGAATTGATATATTAGCTAGCGCTTGTTTGATATCGATTACAACTCATCTACTAAAAGGCTTAAGTAAATGTAATTTAAGAACAAAATATACTCAGAAGATTTTACCATACTTATAATATCAGATATTAAATAATATATTAACGTAAATAAAAAATGTAGTAATAATTCGATGGCAATTAATGGCTTACTAAAAAAAAGTACAAAAACTTTTTAATAGTACGTTATCAAAGTTACTTATAGAACAAAAGCTATATGTCATCTAAAATAAACACGTTAATTATTGAGACATGATGTTTAAAGTACGTAGATATTCAACACATGACAAAGTTGAGTCTTATCTAAATATATAAAAAGTAAAGACCCATTTAATGACCGATTGGACCGAAGGATCAGGATATTTATCAGTTATTATCAAGGTAAAATAGCTGCTTTGTAACAATAATATATTAACAATAAGCTTTGTATGTGCGTGCAATGAAAAAAATTTAATAGCGCTATTTACTGCCAGATAGCATTGAGCTGCAATATGAACGGAGCAGCGCAACCGAGGAAAAACATTGCGATGTTACAGAAGACTAAAGTGAAATTGTAACACTGCTGTGTTAAGCATGGTGAGATTAGGGAACCGGAGAGCCAATTTCGTTCTTCGAGGTGAAAACGCGAGTACATTTTCAGTCCTAATTGAGAATAACTGTACGTTACCAAGTAAACTGTGGTCGTTTTTACACGGGTACATCCACGCGCTAACGGAATACCCATCTAAAATAGCAGCATAATACTGCTATGTTTCGTCAGGTGAGTGTAGGGTTCCGGAGACCATTATTACTGGTGACGTGGCATTCTATCTCAGTCCTCGAGGGTAACAACGCATCTGCATTACGATACCTTGTCAAAAATACAGATGTCATGGGCCGCAGGGATCACTAGCCATCAAGTGAACTGTGTACTCGTATGTTACTCACCATGTAATAAAAAAAACATAAAAATCCGTAGCTAATGACTTCCTTGTTGATTTCAACCATGGCAATATCTTCAGGTTGTTACTAGATATAACAACTCACAGTAAAAAAAAGGCACTGACGCCTCGTCCACGCCTAGGATCTTAATTAAAAAAAAAATAGTATTTCGCTGATATTGTTCTAGCGCCGGGATGCGAACGAAAGATCTGCGTCTCAAAAGCCAATTACACTAATCAATACGCCACGCCACTATCGGTGGTAACAAGCATTAGACTAGGTCCGGTCCACATTTCTAACATTTTGGTGAATCGTAGTTTCCGTATTTGATACTTCCCGTTCCGCAAAATACCGCATGTCGGATAGAACTTCGTATCGGTACACTTGTCATGATCGGTACTATGGACGTATTTTGATACAATACGACGTTGCTTTACAATACCTAATACGCCACGTCGCATCTCTACCCATCATCAATTTTCTCCAATCATCAAAGGGAATATTAAGGTCTAAAGGTATAAGCTACATTCTAAACAATCAAGAAGGATAACATGGCTAAACTGTACAAGAGTTGACAATTCAATTAAAGTTACGTGTATCATGAGAAATTAAGAAAGAGATTAAAGGCTCTTAGGAAAGCATGTAGAGAAAATTTGTTTCCACATCACAGAATGTTATGCCAATACACACAGCTTAGAATACGAATATTCAAGATGATAGACCTGATCAAGATAGTAAAAAAGATACTGATGATTTACGTAAAGAAGTAACGATACTTACAAAGACGAGCATTATGAAGAAGGCGGCAATGTAAGAACTTCGCGCGGTCAGCATCGAGACAAAGCGGTAATGCTCTCCCGTTATGACGTTCCTGTAACAATGGAGTTGTTTATTTTTTTATACTTTTAACAATCCTTGACGACTGAATCCACCACTGCGACATCATCTGGTTATTATAACAGGCGACATAACTGGGCATGATATAGTGCTCTTTTTAATTCCGATAAGGCTTGTGCAATAACATAGGCAGTGCGGTTCAAATTTTTGCCCAATTATAGTAACGAGGTAATCCATCTTAGTCACTTCTGTAACAACATTAAGTGGGCTTATCGATGATTAATGTGGGTATCATGATGCGGCACAGAAATTACTTATCATCAGGTGAATTGCTTGTTCGTTTGTTACACCGAATATCACAACAAAAGATGCCGAATTACTGTTAGCGAGTGTGCAGAAGTAAGGATTTACTTATACACATGTGCAAATTAGCAGACTGCTGCAGCTATATGGAAATGCCTCAACGTCATAAAGATTTGGTGTCCTGGTCTATTCCATTACTTTTACATTTAATGCTCGTTGTTACCAAACCTTTGTTGGATATATTATGGCAACACAAATATTTGCGCAAAGAGACACACTCGTCGTGTCCCTCGTACAATGTAATACATATGTTACAAAACAGAGGAAGGTTTAGAGGTAGTGTCAGGTACACAGGACATACACATAACGCACCGTCTATATTCTCAGAACAAATTGCGTATTCTGAGCCACCTAATGATTCTTACTATAATGTGACCGCAAGTACTGTACTGCGCCTTGGGAGGCGACAGAGTACACGAACCGCTTAAGCGAAAGCATGAGTTTACTTTTTATTCATTTATTTATTCTTTGTGTCCTTTAAATAAGATTTAAAAGGGCGGACTTAGTGCTCAGTGGCATTATCTGCGAGTCAACCTTAGGCGTGTGAGAGGAAATGTTGGCAGGCGTACAATAAAAAAGTTATTTAACATTTAAAATATCAATTTACAAATATACATCAAATATTTATTTACATATATACATACAAATATAAATAAATATATATGTAAAGAAATTGACTAAACTCATATAAGAGTGTCGTCGATTTTTTAACTTATATGGCAGCTACCGTTGTGATAATTCTGCCAATGTCTGGTCAGAGACACGTATATGAAGTCGTCGTCGTCGTTTTATTTGCGACGTTACCTCCGTCAGCTGATAGCCCAGTAAGTGACATTGAGGCTTGACGAAAGAGGTTATGTTAAAAAATGTGAGGCCACAATTATTTGGGAATGATAAACTTTTCCGGCAGAAGTAACCAGACCTGAAATAAAGGCTTTACATGTAGTTTCTTTTGTTTTCATAGGTTAGAGAATTGTTTTAGATAATGTAATTGGTTAAATGTTAAAGTACTTTTAACACACATTCTTTGTAAATAAAGCCTATGTTTTTACAGAGAAACACAATTTCGTCTTTGTTTTATTATTGGATCCACATATACCCGTAATATACAAGAATACAAATAATATGGGACAATATATATCAGATGTTTTTTGCCTTCAGATGATGTTGTCGCAGAAAAATGTTAAAAGAAAGTTTACAAAGTGCAATCCAGGAGGTTATAGCATGAACTGTGGAAGAAGAACGAAAGAACCCAGTACAACGGTATGGAAACCTAATTTTCATTCTATTTAAAGATCGAGGTACACGGTCAAGAGAAGAATGAAGAAATTGGAAGTCATCTTTAAGATAATATGGATAATTTGGATCATTTAATATAAAAAATAGAACAAGCAAAATTCTAGATCTACGCCTTTGTCGAATAGACGAGACTGAACGATAGAAGGTGATGTGATCATACTTTACAGGAATTACTTGAATGATGCTCCAAATTGTTAAGATTTTGTCATAAATCTGGGTAGCACAAGTCTCGAAGTTTTGAAGAGTAATACATTTTATTTAGACGGTAAAGAAAACGCAATGTGGCAACAACCTTACGCATAATTTCCGAGATCTGTACATCCCATGTCACTTTATGGTCCATATGACAACCAAGATTCGACTATAGAATTACTGAAATGAATCAATATTCCGTTTTAATAAACAGGAGGGAGGCTTCCATAGTCAAACCAAGTAAGCATCACGGGACTTCCAACAACACATGACTTTGTAGTTCCCTGGATGGATCAACCGCAACACCATTTCTATATGACCAATAGCTACCAGGTTATTATTAAGTATTTCAATACTGTTATTGAGATCATCGACGTAAGACTGCACATAGAGCTGTAGATAATCGGCATACAAATGGTACGAGCAATTTAAAAATGAGGTGATAGAATTTATAAATAATGAAAACATAAGAGGAGAAAATCTATCGCCTTGCGGTACACCAGAATCAGTATCAGCTCAACCAGTTTTAATAGTTACAAATATATTTATTATGTGGGATTAGATTAATACATAATATAAGTACCTGCTTCACATTATTGATAACATTTTAGATATTTTTTTTTATTGAAGAGATTACACTAAAAGAAAGAAAGAGTATTAAAAAGATAGGAATTAAACATTATACTAAATTTGTTTCATGTGAACATACAAGACAAAGGTCAAAAACAATTATGTTATTTGATATTAATATAATTATGTTACGGAGATAACGCACGATACATCTATTGATATTTTATCTCATGTGTGTATGACGTACACAGTCCGATGCAAATAGCCCGTTTTACCGACGCTAACGGAGAAGAGTGGAGGGGGTGCTCCACCCCCTCGCATACAACACAGCGATCGAAGACGTCTAGAACTAACGAATTACTTGCGAATTCTTAGGCCCGTTTGCGATGTTCTGAGCGCCAATACATAGCGTCCACTAGCAACGATTTTGAAATTCCCGCGTATATCGAGCGCAGTACTGCAGACCCTACCTCAAGAGGGGGTGCCTGTATTCAGAGAATAGGAGGCCCAAAATTTATAGATAAAGTAGACAAATATACTGAAGAAACGGCGACATAGGATATGTTATCTTTAGATTACTCCAATAGAATTGAAACGGATTTTCGTTACAGTTTCTTCCAGCTATGCTAGAGCTAGTCTATAACGCCCCTTCTGAATAAGGCCTAAGACGTGGTCCAACCACGGTAACAACATAATTAAATTACTAAATAATAATAACAAAATTATTGGAAACTATACATATCACTTTTATCATACAATTTTATTAAAATATCCCTAATTTAAGAAATCAGTCGACATTCACGTAGCATCTACATTACACGTAACGTACGGAACGAAACGTATGTAGTTTTTTTATGTAACTGTAGGTTAACAGGTAGCTAATAATAATATTAATGTAGATAATTCATTATCGAGAAGCAACTGACCGAGCCGAGGTTCGGCCCTCTCGGGCACCCTCGAGTCAAACGCTCTCGCGAAACAGGGTAACCGTCCAAGCCGAGGCTCCCACTCGGGAGCCCTTGTGTTGGTAACCCATATATAAAGGTCTCGACTGAGTGCCATAAGCGCTCGGTCACCTTTTAACCCGGTAAAACTGTAAAAGCCCTCAGGCTAAGAGCGGCCGTCGGCTCGAAAAAAAAATTAAGATGAAATACACTCAATTCACCTAATGTATTAGTGCAGCCTATTAACTTATCCATTCTCAACAAAGACTCGAGAAGTACGTTACTCAAATACGTTAAACTTATGTATGATTAATATTGAAAATACTGAATAACATTGCTGAGGTTAATATATTCTTAAATAATACATACATACAAAATGGTGCGATAACTGTTATTAAAATATTAATAAATTTAATAAGTTTATAGGTGATTAATCAATCGGGAAAGACTCATTCAAGAATGGGACACCCTCAGAGTATACCTGTGAGTTTAGAGTGATAAGCAGCATAACGCAGACAAATCTCAATTAATGTCACATTCTGATATAAATAGATTGGTAGCAGTGCAAAAATAATGTTATTAAATTAAAAATATGTATTAAAATACGAAGAGGTGTCATCATGTGAATTTTACACGAAGCCATATTTTTTATTTTTTTTTATTTTATGACCGATATAATCAAAAAAGAACAATGTATTCTTGATCTCGGTGATATTTAATTAACTTTCAGTCAGCATCTAGACAACATAATTAAAACAGCATAGAGCATATGCTTGGTTTTGTCACGAGATGTTGCAAACTATTTAAAAATTATAAAACAAGGTTTTTTATTTGTATTTTGATTAATACTTCATTCGGTCCGAAGTATTTTAGAGTATTGCAGTTGTTTGGAAATCCGATTATGCCTCACATTCGTTGCTGCTTAAACGTTTTTTTGTGGAATTTAGTTTTTTTTTTTCAGATAAAGGTAAAAAATTCAATTCTACAGAAATAGACTTCATCCTCTCAGAATAAACACATTATCAGAACGTAGATTATTTAATGACTCGACATTTACATAATGGTTGGAGAAAAAGTTTTTTCATATTTTACTAGTAAAAAGCTGAATAATATAAAGAAAAACGGTTTCCCGGCATTTTCTATTGTTTACGGCCGCCAAAGAGTCAATCTAACAAAGAAGTTCGATACATATTGAAGTTTTAATACGAAAATGCGACTCAAGCCGCGAGAAAAAAAATTGTGACGTATATAGTATACTTATTACTTTAACGCACATTAAGTAAGGAGTGACACAAAATTGCTTCAAGCGTTTTTTGTCCGGGAATTTTGAATATGCAGCTATGGTCGACCTGTTATAGATAAAGTCAATGCCATTTTTGAAAAAGTGGAGTAAGATCGGCATATTAGTAGTTACGACTAGAGATAGGGGTCTTTGCTAGACTAGGGCACAGTTTTCGAAAAAGCTTGGATATACAAAAACACTTATTTGGGTGTCACACGAGCTAACTGAAAGAAACCTAATGAATCGTGTACTCATTTGTGTTTCCCTTGAATCGTAATGTAACCGAACCGTTTTTGAAATGATTAATCAATGGTGATGAATAGTAAATTACCTACGAAAACAACATGCGAAAAATATCATAGTCAAAAGGCAATCAAGCTCCACAGACTATAGCTAAACCTAAATTTCCATCTATAAGGTTACTCCCGGAACACAACGAAATCATCGATTCGAATCAGTACTACCAACAGCTGATGACACTCAAGCAAGTAATAGAGAAAAAACCACCAGAATAAATCAATGGAGAGAGATTTTTATCATGATAACGCCGGACCACTTACCTTTAAGTAGCTAAGCAGCCAGCAAAAATTGACAGCTTGTGTCATACAGCCCTGACCTTACACCCTCAGACAATTCCTACAGCAATGGGAATTATGTCACTATCTACAAAATATATTATACTCAAATGTAAATAAACCATAATAAAAATTATAAAACAAGGTTTTTTATTTGTATTTTGATTAATACTTCATTCGGTCCGAAGTATTTAAGAGTATTGCAGTTGTTTGGAAATCCGATTATGCCTCACATTCGTTGCTGCTTAAACGTTTTTTTGTGGAATTTAGTTTTTTTTTTCAGATAAAGCTAAAAAATTCAATTCTACAGAAATAGACTTCATCCTCTCAGAATAAACACATTATCAGAACGTAGATTATTTAATGACTCGACATTTACATAATGGTTGGAGAAAAAGTTTTTTCATATTTTACTAGTAAAAAGCTGAATAATATAAAGAAAAAACGGTTTCCCGGCATTTTTCTATTGTTTTACGGCCGCCAAAGAGTCAATCTAACAAAGAAGTTCGATACATATTGAAGTTTTAATACGAAAATGCGACTCAAGCCGCGAGAAAAAAAATTGTGACGTATATAGTATACTTATTACTTTAACGCACATTAAGTAAGGAGTGACACAAAATTGCTTCAAGCGTTTTTTGTCCGGGAATTTTGAATATGCAGCTATGGTCGACCTGTTATAGATAAAGTCAATGCCATTTTTGAAAAAGTGGAGTAAGATCGGCATATTAGTAGTTACGACTAGAGATAGGGGTCTTTGCTAGACTAGGGCACAGTTTTCGAAAAAGCTTGGATATACAAAAACACTTATTTGGGTGTCACACGAGCTAACTGAAAGAAACCTAATGAATCGTGTACTTATTTGTGTTTCCCTTGAATCGTAATGTAACTGAACCGTTTTTGAAATGATTGAACAATGGTGATGAATAGTAAATTACATACGACAACAAAATGCGAAAAATATCATAGTCAAAAGGCAATCAAGCTCCACAGACTATAGCTAAACCTAAATTTCCATCTATAAGGTTACTCCCGGAACACAACGAAATCATCGATTCGAATCAGTACTACCAACAGCTGATGACACTCAAGCAAGTAATAGAGAAAAAACCACCAGAATAAATCAATGGAGAGAGATTTTTATCATGATAACGCCGGACCACTTACCTTTAGCTACTCAGCAAAAATTGACAGCTTGTGTCATACAGCCCTGACCTTACACCCTCAGACAATTCCTACAGCAATGGGAATTATGTCACTATCTACAAAATATATTATACTCAAATGTAAATAAACCATAATAAAAAATATCTTAATATTGTATATAAAATACGTCAAAACTTTTATCCGACCCATTATAAAATCTTAAATTCTAAATTTGATTATGTATTATATATATGTAGTTTGCTAGGTTTGGTTATCGAGTATCTTGCCGCGCAAACCAATTACACCACTTCATCCATCACACATATGTGTGATAGAACATTTTGGGGAGCACATGTAAAATTATAAACAGCTTTAGCGTTGAAATGATCACATTATGACTCACCTCATGAAAACCTCATAAAAAATGTTCTATGCGTGGCTTAGAGTGATAATATAAAACTTACAATTAGTGTAATTTTATATGTACGTCATAGGTGTGAGCAATTGTTAAACCTATTAAATAAATTAAAAAAAAAACGATAGACCACCCTAGAGTATTCAGCACTGCGTAGAGCCCACGGGCTTACAACATCCGAAGCTGTTGCAGAAGCGCTAAGGCACATTTTTGTTATTATTGTAACTTGATTTTAACTGGTTTACTCATTGAGATAAGACGCTACGCCACGACGTAAGCAACTGAACGGACAGAATGTTACCTTCGAACAGTCTTTCCAGTATGATCAGTTTATTTCACCTTTTCTTTAGTTGCCTATAATGGGAGACTAACAAGGCTTACTAATAACGCTTTACCGTGGCCTTCATTTTAGCTAGTCCGAGCACCCGACGACTATATCTCCACAATTATTATTATGCTCTAAATATCATTGTTGAACACGTTGGCCACATGTGACCACAACTCAAGTAGTCGCTTAGACTGAATCAATTGAAAATTGAACGTGGCAGCAAAATAGAAATCTTCGGCTTCGACATTCCTAAATTTAAGCAAATTAGTACGCACGCATACGTATGGCTTCTAATCTGCTCACCTCAAGTAGCCTTTATTGTCCTCTTGCTCGGCCAGGGTCTTTATCGACGCCATTAGAAGGTCATCGTAGCCTAAGAATTCGTCCAGAACAAAACGAGAAAATGTGTCTCCGAAGCACTCATCTTGTAGAGGGTCCAGTGTAACAATTTTCACCGGGATCTTGAGACGTAAGCGAGCACTTGGCGAGAGTCGTAAATAGCCGTATTCGAGTGAATACTCGAGTATGTAGTCTTCGTCTGAAATTTACAAAATATATATTGAAATTGAGTTTTGTTAGCTCTATTGTTTTATAAAAATATATTTTATTTCAATTTATGTAATTTGTATTATTATACGTAATATGAACAATGCTAAAAATTTTAACAATGAATATACCTTTTGAAGAAACGTTAGCAGCTGCCTCATCTAGAGATTCCTGAAATAAAATAATCAATTCTTAAATGAAAATATTAAAAATCAATGATAACACAAGAAAGCAAATTTAATAAATTTACTTATTTCTGTATACAAAAGAAAACATGTAGATTTAATGGTGAGTTCCGAATAAGATGAGGAGGGATGGCGAGACGGCAGACTACAAACCATTTTTTCTATTAAAATCGGTTATATAATTAAATGCTTTTTGTTATAAATTTCTTTTTTGTTAAAAAAGTAATACCTGATTCTATTAATTAAAGATGCAGAATATCTAATAGCATCAAAATATTAATCTTAATAGAATAAATAGACTAAAATACATTATCCATCTTCAGTTAATATGCAAAAACATAAAAGCGATAAAAATTATGCAAGAATTCCAAAAAATATTTAAGGCTAATTATCTAGAAGTTTATACCTTCTATAAAATATTAAATATCAAAAAAATACTAATAGGTATGTATATTCAAAACTACTAGACAATTATTTATATAAATTTCTTCTTTCTTTTTTCTCTGAATATATATTTATAAATGATGTGATTTACTCAATTTTTAATTTAACATTAACTTACATCGATCAATTTTGAATCTCCATCCAATTCTTCCACAAAGCCCATAAGTCCCTGCCAAATAGATGTAGTTGGTTCTACATCTCTCCCGGGTACTATTGTTGTATTAAGGTCAGGTTCAATCTTATCAACGTCAGCCATGCTTTCGGTAAAATAGGCCGTTTCCGTGACTTGATCTCCGGTCACATCTTCCATATTTTCATCATGAACACGTGTTATATTTCCATAGTCTGTACCATCTCGCAAATATTCATCTTCTTCTATGTTATCACTGGATGAAGATTCAATGTTGATAAATCTGAAAACAAGAAAAGGGAAATAATTATTTTTTTGCTGCCTTTTTTCAAAATCATATATCCAAAAATATTGTTTTATTAATATACTATATGTCATTGTTGCTAACAAATGCAGCGTAGCACGGTTGCAGTACAAGGAAATCGAATAAAAGTTTTGAGTCTTAAAGAGATAACTGCAATACGCCTGACAACTGGAGCATCTAAAGTTTAAGGCGTCCACTGCTATGATTCCAAAAACGTAAAGAGAACTGAGTCGCGTAGGACATGTAAAACCAACCCAATTTTTCAGAGCTATATCCATATGCCCCATCATTAATTATTTTATGTATGGGTTTTGATTTTCAGTTCAGTTGTGATTTTTTTTTCGGGCTGATGTCCGCAGTTAGCCCCAGGGCTTTTACAGTTTCACCGGGTTGATTTCAGTTGTGATTTAATTACTTTATCTATGTCAATTATTTGTAAGTGAACTTTCAAATTTCCTGGCATTTATTTGTAGTGATGATATCACGTTGTCAGTCATTATTAAAGTTTTAAGTAGAAATCGTTTTTTATAATCCATAGTTTAGTTCAAAGAAGCATATGTGAATTTGAGAAAAAAGATTGTTATCAAAAATCGGTGTTTGATTAGCGGCAAAAAGAGATAAATGGAAGGTTATAGTGTACATTTCCAGGTACCAGTTTAGTCTATGTTATATTAAATTAATTCCATAATAAATGTTATACTATAACGCAATCAAGCAGCATTTTTTCTTCCGTGTTCTGTACACGTCACGTTGAGCGGTTAGACGCACTTTAAAATTTACATATAATTTATATCTGTCCACTGATTTAAATTAAACAAACACTATGAAGCCAAGTTTATGTCAATACATCACTGAAAATAACGTCCAAATTGGTTTGGCCATCGCAGACATTAGCGTACACGAACGCACACGCAAAAAATCGGTACATGATTGTACTTGGGGGTTCATTGCCCCATTTAATCTTAAGACTACAAAATAACTCCCTAAAGTAATGAAGTTAAGCATAGCGAAACGAAATTATCCATAAATATTTGCATCTACTCGTAATCGCATTTCGGCATCATATCTATCAATATGGTTAAAAGATAATGTTATGGTTTGTGTACAAATTATAACAATAAATTAGTTACTTATCAGATCTAAATCAAACCCTATATTTGTGAAACTGGCGTAAGTCTTCCCACAGGTTGCCGAAAATCATGATCCTGACCCGCATGCATTATTCGACTTCCATTAAACTTGCATTAGTAACCAATTTTCTGGGAATGAGCGACGATTTATGTGACTTATTTATTCTCTCTTTTTTTTTTTTTTTTTACCGAATTTAAGCAAACTATCCATAGTAACCATACCACTTTACCTTTTCATTTTTGTTTATTAAAGTCTCAATTTCAATCATACGTTTATAATAGTAACGATAACAGATACATATCATATTACCTAATATAATTTACAACAACTCTCCCCTATCTATCCCCGAGGGTAACGGAGGGTTAAGATATCAGTTTTGTACAGGGAAGAGTCAAAACTAAAAACTGAATACAGATCGAATTGGATGTTAATCTAGAATATATATTTATATGTTGCATTTCCATTCAAAATTAAATAAGTGCGCTAAGACGAGAATGAGCCAGGCGCTCACAAAATACCTACGTATCACTGCGGTGTTTAAAATAAAGAGTAAAAGAATCCGAACTCATAATAAATTGTAAAGTTGGATTCTTAGTTTTCATAAGGGACAATACACTTTAATCTTGACTCGTCGTTATAGATAGATAGATATAGACGTCAACGGACTGCAATAAACACCTATTATCATATAAACAGTTGGTGTACACACATAAAAACAACAATATTTGTTTCATTACCTACGCTTCATTCTTTATAACGGTGCTTGGACACACACAGTGGGCGCCCTGTATTTATTGCCTTTAATACAATCGGGCAACTTTTGAGGGTTGTTTAAAATAATCCTCATTCTTTGCCGATAGATCTCTTCCTCCTTGTTCAAGAGCTTATCCAAAGATCAGCGCAGACATTTTCTGTAGACTGACTCACCTTATAAAGTGGGTCGACAGAGTGACGGGTGAATAGGGTGCAGGGGTAAACCCGTGGTAAACGGAAAAATACGGTTATAACATTTGACGATCGAGTATCGTCGCTGCTAGCTACCTGCAGAGTGTACGGAGCTGTTCTTTACGGGCATAAATACATCATCACATTACCGATTCATTAAAATATATTCTTAGAATATAGTTAAAATGCTGTTACTTCTGTAACCTGTGTAAACAATACTTTTTAAAATGATCTGAACGTTGCTTATTACTTCACGTTATTCTATCTATGATTAATTATTTTAACTACTGCTCTTTCAGATTTTGCTCCGTTTGCCACTTTCACATAGTTTAATGGAACATAAAAACCTCATTAATGATTTCGACGGTTATCAAGTATCGTAATCATACCAGTGTATTATTGATCCCATCAAATTTTCGCTAGTGCTTTCTCAAAGTATACGGTAACGTGATAAAATATTCATATAGCATAGGGCATAATTTATCATAAGTAATAATCTCAACTAAAAAAAGAGCGATTAAATGCCTAAATTAGATAAATGTACTGGATGAACAACAATAAATCACAAAATGAAGGAGTTACAGTTTACGTAAAAATGTACAACATATCCGATTTCGTAATTCTGTAGAGTCTTGCGCTTTTGAATAAAACCGTTTGATCATTAAAATCGGAAAAGAAACTGCAACTGTCGCTATTTATCGTCCACCCTCATATCATTATCATTTGATGATTTTTAATCTGCCATTGATTGATCCGAGATTCATGAGATTATTGATCCGGTTGATATGAATATAAATATTGCCTAGTATTTGGTTCTTATGACCCGCCATGGCTTAATATCAGCGCGTACACTACTTACTGTTTAAAGAAAATTATTAGGACATTAATTTTGCTTTAAAGCTTTTAAGGATTCGTTTTCGACTTTGACTATTCTATATACACTATTTCTTTCTATATTTTTCTTTCCTTCTTCTAATAAGATAACTATAAAATTCCCACGTGTTTCCAAAATGTACAAAACTATAAATTATGATAAAGCTGCGTGGGATTTAGTTTTGCGGGTACTTAATTCTAGGTATATTGAGCTATAATCATGACACGGCTGTTAATATGCTAGTTCAAGAACTTCAAAGAGCTTAATACACATACATAAAATACAGTAATAAAACCGTTCCGTTTCGCAGTAGAATAAATCAAACGAACTTCATTATGATTCTAATGCTGAACCTGTATAGAAAATTAAATCTTAAGGTAGTTTTAATGTAAGGGAATTTTGATAGAAATTAAATAAAGAGTCGATCAAGAAAACTGCTAAATTAAATGATAGTAATGTAATTAAAATAATATAAAAGATTTTTTTTTATCTGATATCCAATGGCAAAACGACAAGCAGCTCACCTGGTGGTAAGCGAGTACCGTGCGAGACGAAGATGAGCTGCCGCCCTTTAAGAAAAGTGTAAGCTCTTGAAGGCCCCTAAGTCGTATCGGTTCGGAAATACCGTTGGAGACAGCTCCTCAGTATAGTTATGCGTGGCAGAAAATTTCATCTAAAGCGCACAGTGGTGGATTTGCCAATCATCGACATGAATCAAACTTCAATTGAATATTGTGTCCAATATTGATAAATACTTTTTTTGTCAATATTGGACAATTAGTTTCGTTGTGACAATAATTAAGAAAGGTCTGTTAGCAATTCGGCTTATTGCCCACAGACTCTTTTGAATTCATAATCAATAGTCTGCTAAACTTATTTTTAAACTTGTACCTTGTATTAATCCTATTTTTAACTTAGTTATGAGACAGACTTTTTCCCAGAACCGTTTAAAATTGTGCTGATCTCGCCTATTTATAAAAATAGAAACAGAAACAGTGTCACCAATTACAGGCCTATTTTTATTCTTTATCCAAAGTATTAGATCATTTACTAAATCATTTAAAATTAGCTTAAAATCATATGTATCTAAATTTAATATAGAAAAACAAAAAATCAGCTGAAGATGCACATAATTTATTGTTCTTTAATTTTATAAAAATAATAAATGAATAGGAATGTTTCTGGATTTCGTAAAGGAGTTTCACTCTATCTCCATCCCAATACTACGTAGCAAAATGGAAAGGATTTGAAGTTGCCTATCAAATAGAAGGCAACAAGTGAAAAATAGAAACATAAGAAGTGACTTCTATTAATTATAGCGTGTCACAATGTAGCATGCCAGGCCCAACCTTATTTCTTTTATATATCAATGATCTGTGCTTAAATACGAAATAGTAAAATTATTACATACGCTGATGACCTATTTGGTAAGAAACAGCTAAAGCACATAGGAATCGGAAGAAGTTATGTCATAGATCAGAAGAAATTTATTAACATTAAACAATTGATGAGAGCATTGTTAAAAGTTTTGCTTCATAGCCCCTATACATTTCCAAAGTCACAACTTTTCTCTGAAGCGAAGGTGCTTATGGTCCACCAGCTGTTTATTACCAATTCTGTACTAAAGACTCATTCTGTTTGTTCTGGGCTACAAACAGAAAAGAACAATGGAAAACCATAATCTAAGAAGGAAAGACTGAATCACATTACCAGTTTTTTTTTCTTTCTATGCTCATAGTCATGTATGGTATTATTAAAGAATAAGTCACTATATATACCTATATCAACTAATAATAAATTTAAGCAAGTACTCAAAAGTTACTAATGTCACTGAAATATAAGGATACAGTAAGTTTGTTAAAAATAAATAAATAAGTAAATTACACCCAGGATATAAACTTAAAAGACAAGGTAACAAATATATATATATATATATATATATATATATATATATATATATATATATATATATCTATATTTATTTATATCTCTTTATCCATATGTCATATATACATATACACATATTGTAATGTACATTTAAAGTTACATTTATATAAATCACCTTTATCTTACTCTTGTACCATACAAGTATGACCATACAAGTATGTAATAAAAGTAAACTTAACTTTAACTCACTCCAATAGTCATATCTTGTATGCTTGATGATGGACTCCATCATATTTTACTACTATTTCATAATTATAATATAATTTTAACAGCATAATTAACTAAATTAAGTTTTCCGTGTAACAGCAATTTTAAGTTTATTATATAATATGTTTGATCCAAAGGAAGAGCTTAGCAGCTGAAACACAGTTCTATGACCTAGCAGGGCTACTAAAGAAAAAAATTAACTGTAAGGATAAATTTAAAATTGTTGATTCATGACACAAGAAGGGCTTGTTTTAAGTGTTTAAATGTCTATGTTGCTTCTTATTAAATAATGTGTAATATAATGATTATTTAAATATATTGTTGATCTCCACTAGGTTGCCTTTATTTTGATTATTGAAGCAGATTATTTGAGCATTGGATTATTGGACTGAAGGTAGGATTGTACTTTGACCATGTCCTGCGTTAAATGCTGTGTTTAACATGGTAAATGTTGGGATCTGCAGGCCTAGTCACATGTATTACAAGTCATTATCAATCACATTGCATGTGGTTCTCCGAGAGAGATGTAGATATCATATGCCGCAGTTATTGCTTATTGTCAAGAGAATTGTTAACCCTGCTTCTTTATCTAAAAATTCTTCCCAAAATTGGTTGTCAAACATTTTAAAATGAATGATAGATTAAAAAAAAACTTTATTTATATCAAAGTAACAACTTGTGAATACAACTCAATTCGTGTTATTTCAGCAAGTTATAGTAAAGAAGCAAGTCTAGAAAATCATGAAATTTATTTGACAATCTAAGCTCTCTAACTAATTTCTTGGCAGGCAATGAGAAACAAAAAGAAAGTTTACCGAAAGATTAAACTAACACCAAGTTGCTTTAAGATTTATATTTATAATTATTATTCTACTAGTCAACTGACTAATGCATCCTCAGTCAGACAGATAATTTATGTGTATGGATAACAGAGTGATTCTGTTTAGAAGATATAAAGGAGTATGCTGCCTAAAACTATTTATGCAATAACTATGATTGGAATAATTGTTAGTCCTATAAAGTTACAAGATTCACAGTTTCCAGCTGCAGTGAAAATGGGTCGGCTTGACTGGGAAAGGACCACATCCTCACAGAATACCAGTGTTAAACAGGACACTGCTGCTGTGTTTCGTTTTGCAAGGCTTTTTTTATATCATTGACAGTAACAAACAAGCACACAGTTCACCTGATGGTAAGTGATTCCAGCGACCCATGGCATCTACATTCATCCTTGACAAAGAATCATAATGCAGATGCATTGTCACCCTTGAGGACCCCATTCATCCAGCTAGATATTTTGTATATTCTATATCTATAAATTGTAGTGTAACTCTACCACTAATATATTAAAACTTATGTAATAAAAGTGTAGAGATCTGAAGACCCTTCTTGCTATTAAAGAGGCATTCCATCTTAATCCTCAGGGGTGCCACCCCATCTGCAGTATGATTCCTTATAGGAGATGAAAGTGGGTATGGGGTTTTTAAATAAATTTATATAAAGGTTATATAAATTTTATCGGAATATGCAAACAAATCAACCTGTCAGGACTTGATTCTCTTACTTCTCAGCACTTTCAATAAATTAGTTCCATTTACATGTCCAGGGCATGTCTGTCAAAGTTACCTCTTTGCTTGAAAGGTGTTTAGCAAGAGTCAAAAAGTAAAAACTTCAAAGCAACTGTTACTCATAATCTCTGCTATATAAAGAAATAATAAAATGTCTCATCCTAAAAACATTCGAGCTAACAATAACAAAAATACAATAATTTATATATAAACCTTCCAAAAGCACTAAATAATTAAGCTCACCCTTCAGTAGGTAACATCCCCAACATTGAATTAAACTCCTCCTTATCCTTTTTCAATTTTCTTTCCTTGGCATAGCTCTGTTCAATACTATAATCTTGTGCTGGATTTCTTAATATTTCCACACGTAGTATGCCATCCCGTGGCCAAGAGCCCTTTACATGATTTAGGCAAGTTGTTGGTGTCCTTGAGAATGCTATATGAATATATGCGAGAACAAAGAAAGCAACAAGTGCTTTCAGCAGCACAAGGAATTCAAAAAATCTTCTTACAGGTCTGGGAAATGTTCTTGCATATGCAACAGCAAACTTAAAGAATAAAGCATGAAAGAGCCTCTCCCTCACATTAAAAAGTGGATTTTGATTATTGTTTCTATTTCGATTCATCATTAATTGATTTATTAATGGTCCACCAGGTAAAATATTATTCTCAGGATTAACACCAGGTGGCAAATTGTTCATTAAATTAGGCCCAACAGCATTACTCATTTCTATGCAGTTTGTTCACAAATCTGCAAAATTTGTTTTGACCTTCTTATAATCCCTTTATTTTGACATTAATCTAACCACATTATGCATGAACCTGGAACAGAACGTTACTTTCAAGTATTTATTTTAATTAATATCCATCATATCTAAATATATTTCATACACGTTCGAAAAATAGACAACTAGGTATTTTGATAATTAAATCAATCAAAATTCGACGTTGACCACAGATTGGCAAATCATCGTGAAGTGGATTTATGCAAGGACAACTTTACATTCCTTAAAAAATAATTTAAGTAGAAGTTGTGTTAACTGTAATTTAAAGAGTCAACAAGACGTAGAAATGATCATGAATTTGACCACAAAAAGTAAAAGTAATCAACAATCAAAATACCTGTATGTCAAAAACACACTTGTTTCACAACACAATTATATAAGACTTTGGGAATTATTTCTCAGTATAATTTCTGATAAAATGACACAGAGTTAATCAATCGCACATGATAAAACACCAATAAATAAATTATGCCACTGTTTAATCAACATATGAACAAATCTGAGACTGTCCGAGACCCGAGACTGTCAAATTCTTAACATGTCATTCGATTTGATCCTGTGTTCATTGTTGTCATGTTGTCAACGATGCGTTCGTTTATTATAAAAGTCGATATTATTTTTTTGTTTTATTTCAAATGTGCTATGACGTGAAGTTTAGAGCAAAAGTAATCGGATAAAAGAAAAGTTTAATATTAAGAGATTTTGCAAATCAAACAAATTCCATAGTTATTAAAAAATAGGCACAGTATTTATTTAAAAATAAATGGTCCGATAGGAGGTTATAAATTGCACAAAGTAAGATGTAATAGGCCTTTTCTTCATATGTATTTGCTGTTGTGGTCAATAACTTTATAGACATGGTAAGCTCAGAAGAAAAAGACAGTTTTTACTAGCTTAAAATATATATAAATATTTTAAAGTAATTTTTAATATAATAATACATTTAAAATCATTCCTTATCTACCTTTTCTTACTTTTTTAGCACTACTTGATCAATCAGATTCCTGCCAAAACTCCTTTTCCTCCTTGGACAAAATCATAAAAAATAGTTATTTATTTTTATTTAAGATAAGCCAATAGTGAATAGCGACCGCCACTACGGCTTCCGTCGGGGTCGGTCAGCTCTTGACCTTCTGATCTACTTGGCTCATCGATGGGAGCAGGCGGTTGAGCTGGCAGTTAGTCTGGATGTAGCGAAGGCCTTCGATCGGGTTCGATACAAAGCGCTTCTTTCGAAGCTTCCCTTCCTATGAACTTCCCGAGAAGTTATGCAATTCATTCACCAGTTTTCTCTCGAACTGTAGCATCAAGGTCGAAGTCAATGGTGCATACTAGGACTCCAAACCAGTGAATGCTGGTGTTCCACAGGGCTGTGTTCTATCTTCTACATTGTCTTTTGTGCATATCAATTACATGTTGCAAATTAATAACATCCATTGCTAAGCGGATGACAGCACAGGGGATGCGCTAAAAAGAATCCCTTTGTCGCATCTCCTTATTTTGAAAACACTCCCCTTGCTACCTTAGTTATTATCGGAATCCTTGACGGTGACATATAGAGTGACGTTCAGTTCCGCAGTCACTTGGAGAGTAAAGCCAAAATTGGTAACTAAAAAACTAGGTGAGGTTAATAGAGCGAGACAATATTTCATGTCGGCCCAATGTGCAACTTTACAAAGTTCGGCCTCACATGGAATACTGTTCTCATCTCTGAGTATCTCCGGTATCAGCTTCTTCCATTTGACGGCATTCAACGGAGAGCAGCTAAAATCGTTAATGAGCATCAGGTACTTTCCGATCAGATCATTTACTGAAGTTGCGAAGAAATATTGCATCTCTTTGAATTTTTTTACCAAATTTACCATGGGGAGTGTTCTGTAATTCCAGCCACTGAGTTTAAACATCATACATGACGACAATGATCAAAGTTTCATCCTCGTCAACTCGATGGTTGGCAATTCACCGCTATGCACTTAACGCAAAATTTCCTTCCACGCATAACTCACTCTGTAGAATCAGCTGTCGTCAATGATATTTCCGACGACAATACGACTTAGGGACATTTGAGAAAAGAGCCTACACCTTTCTTAAAGGCCGGCATTTGCGACTTCTCGGGTGTTGCGGATGTTCACGGGCGGCGGTGCTCACTTACCATCAGGTCGGCTGCTTGCTCGTTTTCCACCTATGCTATAAAAAACAATGTTCGGCCACAACCTCGCCTAGAAGCCATGTCGTGACTGTAGTCGATACACTACGCTATTACTATTACGCTATTATTACTACTTATAAGACATCACTTGCACAATTAAATATTATTTATTAAATTCACACCGTTTATGTTCAAAAAAATGTGGATAAATCAGATAATTTCTATATAACAGTAACATTATTACGTGTACAGTTACAGTATACATTTTATAACAATCTTTATTGACATAATATGTGTATGTGATTTTATGATAGGAATTGGGACTCGACCGTAAATACGCCAAGCATAACGTACGTCGAAATTCATATACCTGTGATGTATAAAAAAACACCATCGAGCTCGTGGGAGATAGTTAATTTGATTGGACTGTCCTGCATAAACAGCATAATGCATAAACTGCATTGATAAAAACAAACAAACATCTCTCCCGTGAAGGGCCATAGTAACCATACTAAGATTTTATATCACAACTAATAGTAAAATTGGTAGCAGAGTACTCGCCATCTATCTACAAGTTTGATTGAGTTTGATGATATTTTCGCCATGTATCTTTTTTTTTTTTTGAGTATTCCTGTTGGTCCAGAGACCTTTACAGCTTATCTAATTAGACTCGCGAGCGGGAGGCCCACTGAGTAGGAAGACAACGACGATGCTGCGAAGCTGGCGTGGAGACTGCTGCTGCACCACCGCTGCACTCCGACCCCTGTGGACGACGAACGTCGGCGACAACAGAGGGGGGCGATAATACGATCCGAGGGCCCCTCATAAGGAGGTACGAAACCTGGAGTCGGATCACTATCTGATGGGAGGACAGTTCGATAGAAGCGGTCTAGAACACGAGTAAATCGCGTGTGAGCCGCTGTGTTTGGTGTGTCTGAATTTACGTGTATGGATTGTGTAATGTTGGTGTTGGTGTGTGCGCGCGTCGGTTACGTTGGTCGGTGCGCGATTAAGCCTTTGTCGCTCGGCGGGGACGGGACTGTGTCAAAGTTAATGTTTGCTGTCAGAATATCATAAGGCGTTATGATTGCGGATTTCGGACGTCTTTTGTTACGAGGGGTGTCCCTCACGGGGGTGTAGTCATCTGCTGCTACCACTAACAGGTTAGGGTGATTTACGGTCGCATTGAAATATCGTAGGGATATTTCTTTAAAGTACATCCTTATGGAGGGTTTCTTAAGGTCTCGGTATAATTCCGAGTTTCTTACAAACCATGGAGCGCCTGTCGCCCTCCGGAGAATTTTGTTTTGCAACGTTTGAAGGCGCTTTAATCGAGCCTCCGGGATATGTGCGAATGCAATGCTCCCATATGACATTACAGATCGTATGCCAGTTTTATAGATTTGCAACTTATACCTTACGGGCATTTTGTTGCGTTTGTGTAGGGTGCTAATAAGTCGACCTGTGATAAGGGCCGCCCTTGCTTACATTTTTTAAGTGTGCTAAAAATGATAAGTTACGGTCTAGAGAATCTCCTAAATATTTTATGTGGCTAGACCACGGAACGAATGTCTTGAACAGGGTAAAATTAGGATAATTGAACTTGATCAATTTCCTGTGTACACAAGCCTAGTTGCCGGAGAAAATTATAGCTTTGCTCTTTTCCGGGTTCACATTCTCCATTCCCTGAACCAATCGTCTAGTGCGTTGGTAGGTTTGAAGACGTACCGTGTATCTTTGTCGACTGATATAATCAATAAGTTTACATTTTCATTTAATTATTAAGTCGCCTAATAGATGGCGCTAGTATGTTCATCGAAATATTTAGTTAAGTGATAATATGCATATAATCTATACATATTTTTTTTAAATTTGTAGGATTAAATTAGGAAAGATTTTAAAAACAATTTAATTAAATTATACGTATAAATCGTTCCAACTTTAGCCGATGCATTATTTTAATTTATTATTCATTTTAAATTCTACAGACAAGGTACAGGGTACGGCGACCAGTATTAATAACATAAATATTATCAAAATAATATGTTTGTTTTGATAGATTAGCGTAGTTTGCCAATGATTATGACGTAATAAACTTTATTAAACACAATAAAAACAATAGATACAATAAAAATAACAACAACAGTGTTAATTCTTCAATAACCGAATTTGTTGAAGAAAATTTATACTTCCTTTCTGAATCTTCACCACAGAATGTCACAAACCACGATCCTGTTATTCTTGCATCCACCATCATGAAATAACCATGATCGCAAACTGAGGTAACGTCGTAGTAGCAATGATTTTTCAAATCTGTAAATAGCACAATGCTAGAACTTGTTTTGAAATTTTAAAAGAATGAACTCAGCACGGCACAAAAGAGCTTCGCATGCGCAGTTCGAACAAAAGCCATGGAAATCGAACAATGCAAGTTGCATGCTCTGTAAGACTGACTGACGTCTAAATTGTGAATCTTTGTAGATTCTTATAATAGAACTCATCTATTGAAAGCAATTATTACGAATAACAGCGTGATGTGTGAGTGAAAAAGTTTTAGGTTAAAAAATCTTTACCTGATTCTTGATACCTATTTAGAATAATTATTTATAGTTCGGATTTTTTTTATAATTAAAAGATTATGATGTTGATCATGTTTAGCAATTTGAGTTTATAATTCGTCACTAATATAAAATAATAATAAGCCCTTTGAAACGTATTAATTCTGATAACGCGTTTAGCATATTTGTGTTCGACAATACCATAGACAATTAAAGTGAAGTAAATTTAATTATTGATGGTAGTTATTTCCAACTACACAATATGTTTACTACGGATAATGGTTAACACGTTCAATCATCTCCCTACGATTATTGTGAAAGTAACGAAACGAAGATCCAGTTAATTATCTCTCAACACATGTGCATATTGAATCTTTATTACGAATATATGCTGTGTTTTGTTTACCACAGTCATATCAAACTAATCAGTTGTATAGAGTGCTCTTTTGTCACCCGAAAGTTAGAAAATAGTAGATCAAAAAGTTCTTACTACTCGACCCAGATTTGTTTTTTTTTCTGTTCATCAGAGCATAATGGTATCCACATTAATAGTAACTATTCGAAAGAAACAGAAATAGATAAAGCCTTCGAGATAACGAGAAGTAAATTTAAATTATGTACCGCTCACGTTGTAAATATTCAAAAAGCAGCTCTACTGGGTAACCATACTTTAGGCTTTATAACGGACAGAACGTGGTGTAAGTTTATTAAAATATGTTTAAATTATGAAGCTGAGTTTTTGTACGCACGCTATTCTAAACAACCTAAATTTAATTCCAGGTGACGTGCTGTCTGAATCTGTTACTAAAAGTTTAGTACTGATTTGTTATCATTTCGGGGACAAGTGAAAACAGTGGTCACCTGATGTCGTGTGTTTTCGTGGCCCGTAACATCATACTCGATAGTAAATTACAATGGGGATGTACGGTTAGCCCTAAATACTAAGTGGCTGGCGGTGCAGGAAAAAATGTATTTACATATAAAAAAATGCTTCAAGGACGAGAAATACTCGAAATGGACAATACATTGCTTTAGAGATGATTCATTAGTCAGCAGTATGACAAATAGTTGATATATATACCTATATTGCTATACTTATACTTATATATAAGCCGATGTATGAAATAGTTAATAGATGAAATGATATGATTCACAGAAATCGCCTACCGTTAGATCAGCTAAATTGCGGTTGGGTGTATTACTCGAAATTTGTGTTTTTTTTTTAATAATATTAGGGGACAAAGGAAAACATACTCGTAGTGTCATACGCGTAGTTAGAACACACACTTCGCATCCGAACCAACTTACTGTGACTACGTATAAATTTTTAGGAGATGATTGAATGTGTTAACCATAATCCGTAGTCAATATATCGTCTAGCTGGAAAGAACTTTCATCAATAATTTAGTTTACTCCACTTAAATCCTCTATGGTATTGTAGAATAATGATTCACGCCATAATTTCAAAAAATAAATATATAAAATTCGTGACCCGCCAATATAGTTGCTTTTTGAACGATAAATAGTATTTTTTTTATGATAATAGAGCAATCATCAGTTCACGAGATAAATAAGTGCTTACTGCAGATTTTTACATATTTATATCAACACAAAATCATACTGTCTTTTTGTGACTTACAAATTTACCACAGTCACGTTTTAAATTTAAGCTCCTCCTTCCTAACAAGTCTATCACCTTCACTGATTTGGAAAAAAGATTCTGAAGATATTTATATATAGGAACTATCATAATGTTACGCGACTACTTGATTTTATCATTAAAATCAAATAAATTAATAAGCGCTCGCATTTAATTCCATGCAAATCGATTTCGATGCTCGGTGCTATCACTAATGAATTTGTTAGTTTCAATTTTAAGTTCCAATTTATCGAGCACTTTGGCGGTTATGGAATACATCGTTAGGAAAACGTAATAGTCCAATAATATATAAAAAAAACATTATTCAAAACGTGTGAAGTCCTATGCTCCAACCCAACTTTTTTCCCGTAATATCTGCAATTTTAGTAACATAGCCTAGTTACCCTATGTTCGAGGCGAGGCTTGAAAAAATTGACGTCTCAATTATCGGCTGGCAGCGGAGGACGGGCGCTGGGGAGATGCGGGGATGTTGAATTTATATCATTCTCACGTTTCTTATTTCCTGTACCTAACTAATTTTGTTCAAAAATTTAGTTTACTGTTTTTCATTGTATTTTAATTAAAATGCACTTAGACTATATGTGATATTTTTATTTTTAGATGACCTAAAATAACGATGGAAGCAAATTTGCAGTTTCTTATTGGATTTATTTAATTATAGTTTAACTAAAACTTATCTGCTTATAATTTTCTATGTTTACGTTGTTTTTTAGTAAAGATAATATGTATTCCATATAAAAGTAAAATGAAATAATTTAAATTTTGAAATTGGTGGAACTATACTGCTAGTTTATAGCTACGACATGAATGGTCCGACCATGAACTATTTTCTATTATAAAATTTAATTTGGAGTGATATATGCCGCTGTAAGTACAGTTTCATTTAAAAAGCTTAATCAGTACGTGTTTCGAACCAGCAGCTTATCTTCGACAAGCGCTCATATGAGAGTTTTCTAATTGCAAAGAACACGATGTTAAAAAGATAACGCTTGTTGTAATATAATAATATACAAAAAGGTAATAGGATTAAATAGGTACATAATAAGCCTAAACATTACATTGATATTATTGCATTAGACCTTCATATCAATATACATAAACCATTACAAATAGGGTGGGTGTCTTGCCTAGGGCAAATGATCTTGTTAAGTAAGTACAACTACGATCAACGAACAATCGGTAAATCTAATTACACGGGACGACAGATAATTGCAGCATATAATCTCATCCAATACGCTTTAATTTCTAATAAATCAACACGCCTTATCTGTAATGACTTACGGGACTGAGACGCGCATGTGCCAACTAAAAAAAGATAGGGTTAAACTCAATGTTTTCCAGCGTGATAAAATTCGAAACAGGGACCCTTATAGAACGAACGTTGCCATTATATAGTACGAAAAAGTATGAAGCGGAGACAACAATGGTCCAGGACCTTTGTATTGAAAAAACTTTGGAGCTGAATTTGGAATCTAGAAGGAAAAATCTTGAGCATGCCTAAACGAATACAGTTATATTAAACCGTCCATAAGATGAATAGAAAACTTCCTCAGGTTTGAACGAAAATCTTCTTTATCGTTATACTAGCCGATCTGTATCCTTACAATTTAAATAGTCAATTATCAGAAAAGGCAGCGTGGGTTATTAAATTTATCCATCTAATAGAATATCGGAATCGGCCCGATACAACATATGTTTTGTGACGGCATGGCTTAAGTAACGTTGATGATATGATATGCCACATTTGCTTGTAGAAGCCGTTTGTTTTTAATTTACACATCGTTTACATATTCGCTATACGCGCCATTACTTAAAGAAAAGTTCTACAGATCTCTTGATTTTTTATCGTACTCCAGTTTGCTAACTCAAAAATCACTTCGTCTTCTTACTCAGTCTTATAACTCACACTCACGTTGTACTTTGTAAATGTATTTTAATACATATCATTATTATTTTAAGTTATTGCAAAGATCAATCCACTTGTCCGTGGTGGTCAGTAGTGGCAAATTTCCTATATATGAGTTTATAAAGGCTGATGAGTGAAATATAGCGTTCGCACTAACGATAGAGTTACAAAACTCTGGGGATGAAACCACAAATCGCTTTCTCTGTAGCACAATTTTACGTGACAGAGGCCTTTGGAGCTATAAAATAGCCGTAGCAGAAATAGTTCGTGTCGAACGGGAGGGACCAATCTTTAAAATGGAACTAACATTGAATAGCTAGCTTAGAGGAGCTGCTGCGTTTGTTATATATGAAACGAGGAATCCAACGACATCTTTTTCCTAACAAATCATCACATCTTTTATTTTCGTTAACTTACGTAACGGTACAAGAACTTTGTAAGATATTCTTCAAATTGTTTGAGCATCATTAATGTATTCTCAATATTATAAGAGAAAGACATATGTTATTTCTTTTTTTTTTTCTTCTAATCTAGCTACCTAACAATTTCCTTGAATATTATATACCAATTAAAAAGTCATTATTTTAAAGGGCCCCAAATACATATCTTACTGTGATAGCATCAAGAATATGATTAATCGCTTAACCAATAGGAACTTTTGTATCGTTACTTTTCGATTTTTAAAATGGATGACGCCGCGCAACATAACAATTCTCGCCGCTCTAGGATTGAAAAAAAAGATATTCAACTTTCAAATACCTCTAAAGATACAAGATAATGAAACAAATAATTTTAGATTTTGCTTCCTTCATCTAGCAAAGTTATAGTTTGTTGATATATAAATTTAAAATAAAACTTTTAAATTTGTTTACTTTTGTATTACTTATTTGTAATTTGCACTGTAATACTGTAGCAATTATTGTTATTACAATATCATTAAATTACACTAATAAAATTTATAAGTAATTTCAAACCAATTGAATATGACTCCAACGTTGAAAAAACAAATAATGGAAACTTATAATATGGTAACGAATGCATTCGAAAATAATAATTTACGTTAAAATGTACATTACAACATGTTTAAATGAAAAACTTGTACGTAAACCTAAAAGTCATATAAATAAATATATATGTTTTAAATATACTTACTATAACTTCATAATTTTATGAGGTAATTTCCAGTACCTTAGCTTTAATGAGATAATCCACTATGAAACATTGCATATAGATAATAGATTACGCGACTATTTAACTCTATACCTTTATAAATATTTGCTTAGTGCTGTGTAAACTAAACCGACACTCCGGCAACGATACGGCTATACTTGTAAACAGAAGTAAGGCACAAGCAAAACTAAAATTATTTTCCTTGACAATAAAACTTATAGTTCCTTGTTAGTCAGAATGACTGGTCATTGTTGAACGACTTTCTTAAGTTTTTTACCTGTACACTTGCTGACAGCTCCCGTTTTGAGGGCACCTCTTTGTTTTTCTTGGTAAGTCGTTTATCTATATTTGTTATTATGATGAATGTTTGTAATGGTTAGAGCTTTTTGTTTTCTCTAAAACTGTTGACCTCTTATTCTTGAAGCTCTATCTTGAAGAACTTCAAAGGAATATGAAGCTTGTGACGCCACGATGGCGTCGCTTAGAAGGCCAAAAAAGTCTTCTAGGGTCAGCCTATCCATGTAGTTTTTATCTATATTTTAAGTTTCCATATATTTATTCCATTTATTTATTTTAACTTTATTTGTCATTCCTTACAAAAAGGGATACAAACGGTGGATTTAATGCATTCTCTACCAGTCACCCCTGGCGTGGAGAGACATTGTTGTAGGTGCAGAGCATAGGATTGTAAACAAGAAGAAAAATATATAACATAAAACTAATATAAATATATTATAATAATAAATTAGAAATACTCCTATCTAAACATCATACTAATAAAAAAGAGTTATAAACGTAATTTTTTTTTAATTTTTACAACTTTTAGTTTTATGTTCCCTTTATTTACATTACACTTCTACGATAACCAGTTATGCAGAGCGATATCCCGTTTCTGTAACGACTGTATTCATTTTATCCACGCTACGTTGCTCCAATACCATCGTAGCTTATAGATACTTGTATTTGAATCTCGAATTTACTATGGTACCCAACCTAGGGGCATACATATGTACCTAAGTTTGCTAATCCATAATTCTTAAACTCTAACTATCAATAGTCTTGAAATTTTTTTCATTAACTATCAATAGCCCTATAAAATACTCTTGAATGTTTTTTCAAAATAATTCAACAAGAAAGGTTCTCGAGTGGCAACCTCGTATTGGCCATATCAACGTAGAACGACCAAATGGAATGATGACCTATTCAAGTCTGCGGGAAGCCATCGGCTCTGAATCGTGGCCGTCTGTGTGGGAGGCTTATGTTCATCAGTGGACTAATGATGGGCCGAAATAATAACGATGATGATGAATACAACAATCACCAATTAAAAGCTGACGAAAGGTCATCAAAATATACTTTAATTTATAAATATATTTTGTTGCATTGTATTTAAAGTAATATATTTAATCATTATTATTATAAATTCTCTGTATTTAAAGGTTATTCAATTAAAAGGTTGAGGACGTCTGGCCGTGGACTCTGCGCACCCAGCTGCGATATCTTCATTTGGCGGTCGGCAGGTGTCACGTGGCTCCACATCTTTCCTCCCGCTTTAACTTGAACGTTACATTATTTCCGTCCTTGTCTCTTTTGTATTTCTACTCCATAAGAAAGCTTAGCCTGTTTTGTAAGCCGTAAGTTTTATTTTGATTTCTTGTCGAAAATTTTATTTATTCCTATGGAGATTCAGTCAGATACAAATAAATAAATGCTTGTATAGTACATGAAAGGCTTAAGTTTTCAACTATCTTTAGCGATGCAATTTTTTACCAGTACGTTTAACTTCAACCCTATAGTGTTTATTATGCATTTTACATTAAGATTTGAAGAATTTACACTAAGCTACTAAGCTTTGTTATTTTAAGTAAAATTACTCTAAATCATTAAGTGCGATTGAAATTTAAGCCCTTTCTGATTAAAACGATGGTTATTTACTTAATTTAAATTAAGAGAATATAAATTACCAGTTGACTTAAGGAAGTAGTATTGATTGAGAAACTCGCTATCTCCTTATCATTTTACTTTTAGACTCAGACTTTATTTTAAACTCAATACAGTTATGACGAAGTGAAAACAAAGTTAATATTGAGTGGTCCATCAATCACGACTGAGAGGCGATCGGTTATCACGGTCAATAAAACAGTGTCATGTCTTCCGGGAATTGAACAGCACTCCTATCAGCTACCTGATTCTGACATGACAGCCGCTTTCATGCAACAGTGAGCATTATTCTGTAATTGTCATATTTACCTGATATTACTCTATTTAATATATATATATATATATATATATATATATATATATATATATATATATCGTGTGCTGTGTGCTAAAGAATAGTTGTGATAACAATAGATTATAGGTTACTTCATGAAAATGAAGGAAATACACAAATATGGTGCAGTTATAAATTTTATAGCAGTTATACATAAAAGTTTGACTGTGTAAAAAGCAGGAAACACTAGTGTAAAATAGAGTAGCTTATCTACTCTGTGGTACACTATAGACGTGTTTTGATATGGCGAGTGAAAAAAGCCGTGCACCCTGGTACAGAATACGAAGCATTCACATCCAATTGTAGATAGCTGTCATAATCTCTCTAATATATTCAATGTATAGTTGACAAGATATATAATCAATAAATTCAATGCAACCTTGAATGAAAGACATCAACGCGTAAAGCAAGATATGCGTTAGGTCTAATAAATATAATAACCCAATAACTATCTATTACTAGTTATCGCTTCTTCATTTCATTTGAAAATAATTCTTTCGTTATTATTATGAAAAATGATAACAACAGAATTATTTACAAAAAAAAAAAATTATATACAATATCTTATTAATTACTATTACATAGTTCATACCGTCTTTGGCGTTAGTTTATTAGGTTTTTCAATAAGGTTGATGTTAGGAAAAGTGTGGCAGCTGAGATTTATTTTCTTGTAATTATAAGTGTATAAGACAATACTTGGTGAAAGAAAAAATCTGTGTCATCTTTGAATATATGTCTTTTTGTTTATCCATCTCTAAATGCCTTTTATACTAGTTTTTCTTTTATATTATAATTCTAGTTTATAACAGAGTTTAGGTTATATTATAATAAAATATAAACAGAAGTTAAATCCTGTGACCAAAATATATGTAAAACTAAAATGTTAAGTCACTAATGTACTGAGCACCTGTAGGATTATAAAGTAGCGATTATAATGCACACAGAAAGGCGAAGATAAGGATATTCTTATGAGACTGGCCATCTATAATAACATATAGGTTTTTAATTAGGCATTAACGTCTTCATTTTATTAATTTATTGGTTTTAAAAGGCAATATGATATATACAGCTATTTAAAATGATTACTTCAATAAATTCACCTTAACTTTCATAAAAACGAAAACCTATTCGAAGAAATTGGATAGACGAATTTAACTGAATAAAATAACACATTGACAGGAATAGAAGACGTGCAACAATAATATAAAATGCTGAATAAATAATAAAAATGGGGAAGGTGTCAATTTAAATTTTATCACCTCGGTATATCAAGCTGGAATTAGGTGCTATAAACTACATCGTTTCCTTAAGAGCCTGATCTTAAACCCAGTTTAATGAGCTGAGATTATGTTGTAAGTTTTATTGCTTGAGTAATGGCAGCTTTATAATGAATCATTAAACTGCTTTACATAGGTAAAATTCAAAAATAAAAGTTGACGAAACATGTTTCTAAATATAATATAATTTTCTATGACTTTATTCTTTTTAAGTGGTAGAAATTCAAAGGCACTATTTTTAAACCTATTTTTGTATAGTGTGTGACAAACGAGCACATTGTTCACCTGATGTTCGTCATATTACAGATGGAATTGACGAAAACAAACAATGTATTACAATTAAAATTTGACATCCTTAGTTTAAGATTGGCCTTTTTGTTTTTAAGTATATACTAGTGAATGTGGTAGTCAGAAAATGGCTGCAGATCCTATCCGCAGAGATCGTGATACTCGGCGACTTTAACGCCCACCACCCCGAATAACTTGGATCGTGTACAACGGATCATGTTCAAGATCTGTTCACGAATTAGACATATAATCTGATTCAACTGGTCAATTCGCGTACGCGGATTTTAGCCGTGGGGATCATACGTCTCCCCTGTTGGATCTTCCGCAGACCTCTCATCAGGACTACTTACTATCTGATGTCCGTCGAAGCTCCTCTTGGCTCATCAGACCATTTCTTTGATCATGAGTACAGTGCCTCATACGTGTCCATTTCGGTCTGTAGGCTATCGCAGTATTTGGCACTACAGGTTAGCAAACAAGATACGGTTATGATTGCATCCTACCCATGGAGGCGGATCTGCTTCTTATTTGGTACTTCAGAGGATGGAACTTTTTATTACATCTTTAGTGGTGCCCATCGGAAGCAGGGTGCTCCTGCAACATAGCACCACGTTATAAGCGGGAGTGTTACCGTGCCTAGGCTGATGCATCGGCGACTAGGTATGCAAAATCCATCTTTTGTAAAAACAATTACAACTCTGCCTCCAGGTGCTTCAAACGAGTTATTGCGGAGGCAAAGTCAGAGCACATTGGTATAATTGGCAAGAACCTAGTTCGACCCCCTTTTGCGTTTTGATCTTCCATCCCTTCACAAAGGGGACGATACGCAAAGGAGAAAACTGATTTCTTAGACATTTTGCGTCCATTCGATGACTGAGGGAAGTCATTACCGACTATCTCACAGTGGGAGAACTCCATGCCGGAAGTTCGTTTTCTGCATCGCTCAGTGCGCACAGCACTTCTTCCCTCCACATGTCTAATAGGCCTGACATGCAGGCCGTCGAGTCCCAGGTAGGTTAGTTTGAACGAATCGAAAGCTTTCGATCGGGTTCAGCACAAAGCACTTCTTTCGAAGCTTCTCAAAAAAAAAAACAAATCACCAGTTGTCACATGTGCCGACTCTAAACCAATAAATACTGGTACCCCAAGGCTGTGTACTATCTCCTAGCCTATTTAAAATACTACTACTTAACTACTACTAATAAACTTATATATATATATATATATATATATATATACCTATATAGCTTCTTTAGCTAAGTTTAACTAACACCTAATATAATAATACCAATATAAAATTAATATAAAGTAAATTAAAAAAAAATAAGTAGAGCGTATTATTTCCGGGTAATTTAAGGGTATTATAATATTGCGTGGGTTTTTTTGTGGTACTTCGGTGTCGGCGTTAATACTGCCCTGTCCTCTGAACAGGTTTGGCCGCTGGATCGCTCGTTAGTGGCGATGAAGTTGTTAAACGCGACGGCTCTCGCCTGTTTTTGTTGTTACGCCGCCTTTTATTCCGCCGATGATGGCTGCACCCAGAAAGATTCACGATAAACTCGAGCGCTGCATTCATTAAATACACAGCGCCAAATTACACGCCGATGACAACTTCGATTTCTTTAAGAATACAATTTTGCGTATAATTTATTTTCGTATTGTCTGTATCGTATTACTCTTGCATAATTCATAAAATTAATCATCCAGTTAAATTATTAAAACTGAAACTGTCTTTGGAAAAATATTATATATAAAATTCGAAATCAATTGTGAAATAATTGAAGTACATATTAATTGTTTACAATTGTCAAATTTGAATTATGACTAATTCTTTCACTCAATTTAATAACTAAATACATTTAAAGATTATATTAATAGCATGAAAATTACAATAATGTTCGATTAATATTATAAGCTATATATAAATATTAATTTCATAAATTTAAAGTGTATAGCATCTGTAAATTGTCTCTATGTACTGTAAGTGTGTCTATGTACAGAACTTGTATTATTACACACATTGTATTGTACACATACACCCTTATGTTCGTTTCCTGTCATATATGGCTTGTAAAACAGAGGAGTTTCAGACCAACCATCATACGAACAAGACCTGGCTGTATGGACTAAAGTCCTTTGCCTTTCCCATTAGGGATAAATTAATATCATCATTGTAAAACAGAAATTCAAATTAACCCTTTAACTACCTTAACCATAATCAGTATAACAATGGATGTCACCCGCCCTAGCAACATCCTTGTGTCCATACACTAGTGGGTGTTAGTACATTGGTCCACACCCACTTACTAAGATTTTGTAGTGCACCACAAAGATGCACAAGTTCAACGGTGTGTTTTAATGATATGGGCATGGAACGTCATCATTTAGTACAATGGTGTTGCACTCTTCACTTTATATTCTTACCTTTTCGTTCTAAAATAATAATGTTATCATTGTTGTATACTCTAGTTGTAACAAAATATCCTTTAATAAACATATTGCTATATTGCCAACGAACATAGAATGACATATGTTTGTTAATTTAAAGTGCTACGATTGATCATTTTAATTATTTATAAGTTTCTATTTAATAAAAGTGAACGCAATATCATGCACATTCGTTCACTTTTATGCGTTATAAAAGTCTCAGCTCAGATCTTGCCAACTTTCATGACTGAATAAAAATTAAGGGAATAAAAAAAGGGAAAAATTCAAACTCAAAATATATATTATAATTTATTTCAGTAAACTTGACAAATAATCTGTCGGAATCACTAAATTGAAGAAGTAGGAGAGAAATCTGAAAGAAACTCATGGCCACTCATATATCCATCACGAGCGCATCCATCGGTAACAAAAACTTCTTTATGTCCTGAACTTTAAGCATTATTTAAAACATTTCTTTTAATTATTAGTAATTGTGCCCCATTATATTTTAGTTATATAACTATATATATTTATTAATACACCGTTAATAGTTTGTTAGTTTCTCATGTGTAGAAAAGGCATTGCAACATGAGTAAAAAACAGTCGAAAAAGCGTTCAGAAAATGATATATATTAGGGTCCGGTACAACGCGCTCCGCAGGTTCCCTCGGGCCTGGCCGCGCCGTCCCGGACCTCTATCCACGACGAGTTAATCAGACATCGAAAGCCTGAGATTCTCAAACATTAATGTTAAAATTGCTAAAGTTATATATTTCTTTAATTAAGAATTAATAGTAATCACCTAGACATGGTCTAATCTAATGTGTGAAAAGTCGGATGAAAAAGTTACGACGATGTTTTTTTTTCATAAAAATAATTACACCTATTTTACTGCCTACAGTCCTACATCCAACGCAGAAAGAAAACTAACTCTGCTTTATTTCCTCATAGCATTTTTAAGCTTCTCGATACGACATTGTACACCATGGTATGAAAGTAAATAGGAAGTTTTTTAAAGATAATGAGGCCATTAATAAATAAATAAATAGTAGAGAGGTGATGGACCTAAAAAAAGCGCACAAAGCAGCCGTTACTTATGTATGGTGGGTGACAAGAGTAGTATATACTGCATACCATACATTCGGATTTTGGTTTTAGGTAATTTCCACACACCGTACGAAACACAGCTGTGTTTTGCAACTATTCGTATGTAAACTGACCCATGAATTATCTACTTTAAAAGTATTTTTATTTTAAAAGATTAGTTATTTCAATCTTAAAGTCTACTAAAATTATTTAATTTAATATAAAACCGTGAAATGAATACACAGACAGAAAACTCCATTTATCATTTTTTTAAGTATTAATGCGAGAATTCCTCAAGGATGAGAAGGTTCATATTCACCACCAATTTAACCTTACCGGTAAAAGTTAACTGTTTGTAAATTTTAAAATACTGAAACGATTTTGATGAAATATCCGATGTTGAAAAATACAGCAATCGATACAAAAAGAATATTCGAAATCCGATTCGTAGTAGTAAAATGTGGGCAAATACAATTATCTTTTACGAAATTTGAAATATATATTTGTTTGTACTTTGGGCTAGGGATGTTACGGAGGTTCGATTCCGATTCCGAAAGGAACTTCTGATTGATATTACACCTCCGATTTCGACTTCGGATCCGGTAATATTGAACCGGAGGTTTTAATCGGAGGTCGAAGCATACATAAGGGTCGGCGAAAGCAGACCGTCGGCGCGTTGAAACAGGTTTGTAGTATAAACCGGGAATCCCGGTTGCGGGGAAGATAGTCTTATTTTATTTTGAACTGCTCCTAATACATTTCCTTTTTATGTCCGTCTTCGTTTCCGATTTTGGTGCTGATTCCGGTTCTGGTTCCGATTCCGAATCCGATAAAACAAATTTAAAAACTCCGATTCCGAATTCGATTCCGATAAAACCATCTCCGTAACATCCCACGTAACATACAACTTTGGGCACATTGGTTAACGTATTTGGAAATAACGAATTTTCAACAATATTAAAAACATACAACTTAAAAATGGAGGTTTTGCTGGAGCCGAAGCCTCCATTTTTAAGTTGGTTAATTAACAGAACTACTAAACTTAACTTATTAATAATTCCAGAAGAATAATGTGAAGGAGAAAGTTTGAGAACAAATTTTGAATAATGGAACATAATGACTCTATCGGCGGCGTCGCAACGGCGCAGTCGCTCGCTTCGAGAGCGCGTCTACCGACTTTACCGACCGGGAGTAAGTTCGTTTCTGAGAACATTAAGCTCATTTACATTATCATGCCTGTATTAACAACGATGAATATATTATCGTTCATACGTTCATCTCTCTTCATTCACACTTGGAGACAAACTGTTGAGTAATAATGTACTGAATGTAGCTCTAGGAACAAGTTTGGTTTTAGAAGCCTATTCGAAAAATAATTTGTGTCATTGTTTAAATTAGTAAACAAATTAAACTTTACCTCAGACGGCAGCTAGTCATTCTCATATGATAGTCATAGTCAAAGAATAGCCATACACGCCTTTTCTATAGGTGACAAAATATTCTATATATAACATATTTATAGTTATTTAAACCCATGTAAGGGTCATACTCTCTTTCGAATTGTTTTATAAATTTATTGGTGGCGTATCAAAGCTATGTGATGAAGTCTTCATAGACGCACGCTGGGCGGCATTACAAAGCAAACGTCCCTTTGAAGCCGCCGTCTGTCCGGCGACAGTGCGGAGGCGATGATTCCTTTATAAAAACTCAATGATTTATTCCGTATTCATTCGGCATTGGACATTGAGGTCTGTATCTCAGATAGGGCTGGTACAAAATAAAAATTACGCCAATCAATCACAATTTTATTAACTTTCCTATAACACTTTTCGTCAACTTACCAAGGATAACTATAGGATATTTTTCACTTTTGGAAGGAATGTAGCGGGCGCAGAGCATGCTTCCTTTGAACGTATCAATGAGTTTTTACGTCGTTTCTTTAGCGCTGTCTCCACCTGACAACGCTATTCTTATTATATTTTCAACTTCGTAAAAATCTTCATTGTTCCCCATTCCATTTGCGTTAAACCTCAATTCAACATAAAAACATCACGGAAACATGATGTTTTATTGAACCATATACAAAAGTTTCTATTCGTGACCCAAAGTTTCATTCCCACCTTAATTTTCGATATATCTTTATACGAAACGCACGTACAAATTTATTATATAATCGATTTTTTTTTAAATATTTGGAGTAGTAAAATGTGGGCAAATACAATTATCTTTACGAAATTTGAAATATATATTTGTTTGTACTTTGGGCTAGGGATGTTACGGAGGTTCGATTCCGATTCCGAAAGGAACTTCTGATTGATATTACACCTCCGATTTCGACTTCGGATCCGGTAATATTGAACCGGAGGTTTTAATCGGAGGTCGAAGCATACATAAGAGTCGGCGAAAGCAGACCGTCGGCGCGTTGAAACAGGTTTGTAGTATAAACCGGGAATCCCGGTTGCGGGGAAGATAGTCGTCTTATTTTATTTTGAACTGCTCCAAATACATTTCCTTTTTACGTCCGTCTTCGTTTCCGATTTTGGTGCTGATTCCGGTTCTGGTTCCGATTCCGAATACGATAAAACAAATTTAAAAACTCCGATTCCGAATTCGATTCCGATAAAACCATCTCCGTAACATCCCACGTAACATACAACTTTGGGCACATTGGTTAACGTATTTGGAAATAACGAATTTTCAACAATATTGAAAACATACAACTTAAAAATGGAGGTTTTGCTGGAGCCGAAGCCTCCATTTTTAAGTTGGTTAATTAACAGAACTACTAAACTGAACTTATTAATAATTCGAGAAGAATAATGTGAAGGAGAAAGTTTGAGAACAAATTTTTGAATAATGGAACATAATGACTCTATCGGCGGCGTCGCAACGGCGCAGTCGCTCGCTTCGAGAGCGCGTCTACCGACTTTACCGACCGGGAGTAAGTTCGTTTCTGAGAACATTAAGCTCATTTACATTATCATGCCTGTATTAACAACGATGAATATATTATCGTTCATACGTTCATCTCTCTTCATTCACACTTGGAGACAAGCTGTTGAGTAATAATGTACTGAATGTAGCTCTAGGAACAAGTTTGGTTTTAGAAGCCTATTCGAAAAATAATTTGTGTCATTGTTTAAATTAGTAAACAAATTAAACTTTACCTCAGACGGCAGCTAGTCATTCTCATATGATAGTCATAGTCAAAGAATAGCCATACACGCCTTTTCTATAGGTGACAAAATATTCTATATATAACATATTTATAGTTATTTAAACCCATGTAAGGGTCATACTCTCTTTCGAATTGTTTTATAAATTTATTGGTGGCGTATCAAAGCTATGTGATGAAGTCTTCATAGACGCACGCTGGGCGGCATTACAAAGCAAACGTCCCTTTGAAGCCGCCGTCTGTCCGGCGACAGTGCGGAGGCGATGATTCCTTTATAAAAACTCAATGATTTATTCCGTATTCATTCGGCATTGGACATTGAGGTCTGTATCTCAGATAGGGCTGGTACAAAATTAAAATTACGCCAATCAATCACAATTTTATTAACTTTCCTATAACACTTTTCGTCAACTTACCAAGGATAACTATAGGATATTTTTCACTTTTGGAAGGAATGTAGCGGGCGCAGAGCATGCTTCCTTTGAACGTATCAATGAGTTTTTACGTCGTTTCTTTAGCGCTGTCTCCACCTGACAACGCTATTCTTATTATATTTTCAACTTCGTAAAAATCTTCATTGTTCCCCATTCCATTTGCGTTAAACCTCAATTCAACATAAAAACATCACGGAAACATGATGTTTTATTGAACCATATACAAAAGTTTCTATTCGTGACCCAAAGTTTCATTCCCACCTTAATTTTCGATATATCTTTTTACGAAACGCACGTACAAATTTATTATATAATCGATTTTTTTTTAAATATTTGGAGTGAGTAATGAATGCATTTACTCTTATTTTGTTGCAGTTGTATCTTAGAATATTTATGACTCAATTACGCTTAAACGGTTTCAGTTAATAATCTTAATATTTGGCACATATCTAACCTATAAATATATTCGTACATATATATACATAGCCCCCGAAATAGACAAATTTTAAGTTCTTGACGTCACAGGTGACACAGCTCACAGTAGTAGATATGATTTATGATGTTTCTTCATTAGAACCGTGGTTTCTCATTGCATGATCATTCACATCGTGCTCGACAACGAAAGCACCGCGGTAAAATGTACATGTCTGATTAAGAAAAAGTCTGCTTTCTAATGAATAGATTCCGCCAATCCGCACTGGAATATTATGGTGAATTTTGCTTATCAAAAGAAGAATTAAAAGAAAGAAGAAAGAAGAAACCGTTGACCGTATATAGGCTTAACTTTACTTTACCACCCAAAATAATAAGTCCGTCCCTGAAGTAACACAAATTACCCGCTCCACAACATTTCATCATAACAACTTGACTGAGGCTATGCAACGTGTTTATTGATATTAATTGAAGAAAACATCAAGATTGATTTCGAAAGACGCTTTAAACGTACAATGAGTAAAGGCCAATCGACACTATACATTTTACGTTAATGATTAAGATTATTTATAAATAAGTTGTAACACTCAAAAGTGATTGTACTGTTATGATGCGGTAACCAAGCGCTTATAAAGGCTTAATCAATATAAAACTTAAAAAATCTTTTGTCTGTGCGATAGAAAATCATCAAAATATTTTTTTAATTGAACATTTGCTTAAAGTATACCTACATAAATTTTTGGCAGTAGTAAACAGCGGTGTCATGTAATAACTTCACAAAAGAAAACAGGAGGATTCGCGGTAGGGTACTGATTTTAAAATTTATTATATAATCGATTTTTTAAATATTTGGAGTGAGTAATGAATGCATTTACTCTTATTTTGTTGCAGTTGTATCTTAGAATATTTATGACTCAATTACGCTTAAACGGTTTCAGTTAATAATCTTAATATTTGGCACATATCTAACCTATAAATATATTCGTACATATATATACATAGCCCCCGAAATAGACAAATTTTAAGTTCTTGACGTCACAGGTGACACAGCTCACAGTAGTAGATATGATTTATGATGTTTCTTCATTAGAACCGTGGTTTCTCATTGCATGATCATTCACATCGTGCTCGACAACGAAAGCACCGCGGTAAAATGTACATGTCTGATAAAGAAAAAGTCTGCTTTCTAATAAATAGATTCCGCCAATCCGCACCGGAATATTATGGTGAATTTTGCTTATCAAAAGAAGAATTAAAAGAAAGAAGAAAGAAGAAACCGTTGACCGTATATAGGCTTAACTTTACTTTACCACCCAAAATAATAAGTCCGTCCCTGAAGTAACACAAATTACCCGCTCCACAACATTTCATCATAACAACTTGACTGAGGCTATGCAACGTGTTTATTGATATTAATTGAAGAAAACATCAAGATTGATTTCGAAAGACGCTTTAAACGTACAATGAGTAAAGGCCAATCGACACTATACATTTTACGTTAATGATTAAGATTATTTATAAATAAGTTGTAACACTCAAAAGTGATTGTACTGTTATGATGCGGTCACCAAGCGCTTATAAAGGCTTAATCAATATAAAACTTAAAAAATCTTTTGTCTGTGCGATAGAAAATCATCAAAATATTTTTTTAATTGAACATTTGCTTAAAGTATACCTACATAAATTTTTGGCAGTAGTAAACAGCGGTGTCATGTAATAACTTCACAAAAGAAAACAGGAGGATTCGCGGTAGGGTACTGATTTTAAAATTTATTATATTCATTGTATTCAATGTAGATGCATTGTTTCCCCTTTGAACAATTGCCAATAGTTTACAGACAGGTTAATTAGTATTTTTTTTAAAATAATAATATTCTTCTGACCGCTTCTGACCTTGACTACCAGATATTGATGGCGGGGCACGGTATAAGCATTGCAAAGCGTTAGAGAGTAATTTCAATTCCTAACCTTTCTTTTTCACGATTAGTTGAAATGAACACGTTTTTCCAGAAAAAACAAAAGGATAATGATTATATTCTAATTAAATACAAAATGATGTAAAGTGTCCAAAATAATAACATATGTAACAATTTGTATCACTGCACTTTGGCTTCGGCTTTAACTAGTACCTATAGCACTTTTCTTAAATACTTGTAAATTACATTATTGAATGTGTGTTACTGTAATATTTATACAATATATCCTTTTTGGAAACGGGGAGGGAGGTAAACAATCTTTATTATTATAGGTTAAAACTTCTTTCAGAATGTTATAATTAAAATTTTTTTTTGATGATAATAGTGTACGCATAAAAATATTTTATTTTAAATATATAACTTTATTTTATAATACTGATGACATACGCTCGTATGACATCAGTATTCAGTACACAGTTCACCTGATATTAACCGGCCCTTGGCATCCACATCGATCCTCAACAAAGATTTAAGATGCACATGCCTTTTGATCCTTGAAAATTGAGATTGATTGTCTCGGTGCTTGTAATTGGGTCTCCGTATCCCTACACTTATTCAACTTAATAAATAAATACCTCAAATAAATAAATAATTCACCCTGTACGTAAACTGAATCTGTAACTATTGTCGACAAAGTAGAGAAGTTCCGTCAAGAACAATAATAAGCAACCACTAGAGGCTTATGTAGGATAATCTTCGATTAGCATGGAACCCGTGCTCAATTACCCTTAAATAGGAAGGAATACAATACTAATACTTATTCGGGACAACACGAAAGTAATGCCGGTAGGCAAAGCACTTAGGAATTGAGTGAACCGTTACGAATCTTTTATATTTCAACACAATGAAAAAATATTTGTTTACTTAAAATGTACAATGGTTGCTTGCACGGACAAAGTTGCAAATTGCAACTTAGTTTTACCCATTATTAATTCATTTAATTTTGCATGTAGATTTTCATATAATTACATATTTCTTAGTTCGTTTGCACACTTACGTTAATGCATCTGACATTAAATCAAATAGTATTTATATTTCCATGTTAGAAAGCGATGGTCACTAATGGCGACACTTCAAGTCGTTTCTTCGTTTCCTGTTCATACATTTACATAAAGTGACTTTTTACTCTTACTGCAATGGATTCGTAGAAAATCAGCTTTTTGTTATTTAACACAGACTTTCTAAACTGGATTTTGCATATTAATAGACTGTACATTATTTCTTAAACTGAAAATAGTAGTGTTTTTAGAAATTTGGTACCGTACCTGTAGGAATGTTAAATACGGTTATTAAGGGAAACATAACTTAATAGTTAGGACCAAATCCATGATAATATAAGCGGTAGGTACATGCACACCGATTAATCCGATTAAAGCATCTAACCGAGCTTGAAGAGATTCGGCCCTCTCGGGTACCCTCGATTTAGTCGCTTTGGTGCGCAGAGTGACGGTCCTAGGTGAGGCGCCCTCTCTTGTGTTGGTAACCTATAAATAAAGGTTAAGGCTTCGTGCCCTAAGTGCTCGGCCACCTTTCAAATTGGTGAAAGTGTAAAAGCCCTCGGGCTAAAAGTACTAGCAGGCAAAAAACGCAGCAAAAAAATATCAGGCCCTGATGGAGGATCCTGAGGAGATCCAAAGATAGGTGAGGATTGCCCCATACTGCATTTTCCAAGACAAGGTTTTTTTAGAGGTTCTATACAATTTGTACATTACAACTAGAATAACTCATTGTAATGTACATTTTGTATAGAACAATTCGAGATGTGATTTTTATTGTTAATTCGTAATACAATAAGGATAATTAAACTTGTAATGAAATATATTAAAGATCAGAGAACATAGTTGTCTTCACGCTTGAACAGGTACGTTATAGTGCGACGGTAATACCACCGCGTTGGATTAAGCGAATGACAAGTTAATCTCAGCATGCTACAAAGTCATCAAGCAAACAAAACGCGTTTTCGGCGTAACTGACGCGCCACACACGGTGTATCAAACGATGGCGCAACAATGAGGTAACTATTCGGTTTAGAGGCATAATTACTGTGGCGGGTATACCATCAGCGATCATTTTGAAGGCGGGTAAATGCTGGTGACGCGAGCACGACCACCCACCGCCTGGCCACCCTCGTAATACTGCAGTGAAAATCGCTTGAGCTATGACACTTAATTCAAACAATTGCTATTTTTAATTATATTGTTTGAAGCATTTGATAACTCAATACTGTTCATTCATCTGAATTTTATTTAGCTATCAAATAACCTAGACAGTTTAGTGATAGTATTGTAAAAAAGGTTTCATTGTTTTTTTTATATAGGTAAGACAAAAATCAACATCCATCTTCAAAGTGGAATGAAGATATGGGTATGTTAAGTTTAAATAAAATTTGTATTCGTATGTCATAATGCCTTTAATCTTTTTTGTTTAAATTATTAGTCTAACTACTTGTAGGTTCGATTCCCAGCCAAGGACCAATTCTCATGTATCATAATTTCAGTTATCAAATTCAGTTATCATATTATTTAGGTCTGAGTATGTTGCACGTAGCTCATGTGTCCTTGACACTGTTTCGAACCTTCCTTCAATATTGCATGCATGCATTATATCGGATTAGGGAAGGGCTCGATCAATGAGTGCCGTGCAAAATGTCTACAATTCTATATATCTTGCGCATTTGATTGTCCAGTAAAAACCAGGATATATCGCCGTGGTCCGCAACGGTATCCACTGTAGGCTGACAGGTTTGTTTCTGATTCAGTGAAAAATTCACGACTAAAATGAACTACCTCATCAGTTACCATGTAATGAGATTAACGGTTTCTTTCACGCCGCTTATTATTAATTTAGCATGGTATTCTGTATAGATGTACAAACGCCACATTTATCACTTACCAACAGTGTGCTCATGTCAGCTCTACTATTAAAAAATGTGCCCTTCTCTAGTAATATGTAATTCATGCGCTACACTCATGAGAAAGTACGGTTGCAGTGTCAAGGAGATGGTGCTTGAAGTGGATATATGTATAACACACTATATAGACCTAAAACAGGTAATCTTAATCCCGTTCGTCAAATATATACGAATAAGTCAGAAAATGCTAAACATAAAAATATTCATAAGCAACCGATGCTTCCAGACCTTTACGTCTCAATTAACAAAACAATTGACAATAAAGTAGAGGCTGCTTGTTGCGCCGGTGATTTACGATCCAGCGTCAACCAACTGCCTATTCACGTACGTTGTCATATAAGTTATTGCGTACAGGAAGCTATAAAACGTAGTTGGGAAAGTGAGGTTCTTGCAGTGACGGCCCGGGAGGAAACGATAAAATAACTAACGTCGCGGGACAAGGGAAGGTTAAAATAAAAGCACAAACAGTAGGACTTATGAATTTAACGATGAGTAAATTACAATTGGACCCAAAGTGTATTTTTTATAATAATATATTCAAAATATTTAAAACATAAACTGAACAGTAGGTCTAGAAAGTATTCAATCACTAGTCCACTGTTGAACATAGGCCTCCCTCACTTTAAATTTATATATGAATATCATACACATCTTATGGACAGAAAGTATTGAATTCTTGGATATATTTTTTTTATTTAAGAAGGGGCAAACGAAAAGGTGGGTCTCTGTTAGATTTACCACAATGCTTATACTATAAGCATCCGCCTCACTAGAGGTAATGTTTATTTTTTTTTCGGGCTGATAGCCGCTTATAGTCCGTGGGCTTTTACAGATTCACCGGGTTGAGAGCTGGCCGAGTGCTTGTGGCACTGTGTGTCGAGATCTCTATTACTGGGTAACCAATACAAGGGCTCCCGAGAGGGCCGACCCTCGGCTCGGTCAGTTGCTTCTGACTAAGGATTATCTATCTAATATCATTTTTATTATTAGGTATCTGTAACACGACGAATGCGTGGGCGCTGGAGATGAAGTGGCGCAAGAAACTCCAGCGGGGTTTTGTAGTGTCAGGAGATGTACATGTCTGCACTTTTGGTGGGGTTAACCTCAATCTTCCATTTCTGTGTATTGGAGGCATTTACAAATAGCGTCCGGTTTGAGTCCATACGTGTAGAGGCCGGTGTCATCAGCGAAGAAGGCCAGGTCTTCACCGCGAGTGCGTGGTATATCGATGATGTAGTGTGTAGAGAATGGGACCTAAGACGGAGCCTTGTGATACTCCAGCTCGAATGGGGTGAACCTCGGAACGCAAAGTTTGATGGCGGAGAAAGTTTCGTATAATTAGTACGAGTGATATGTGCATGAGTGTTGGATTATTTTATTATTTATTTATTTCTAACATGTTAAATACAATATCATCTTTTACTTCAGGTTCTTAAACCTTTTGGTTTGTAAGAACCCTGCACATTCTCGCTGGATAGTTTACAATTATTATTTTTTTTATTTGGCGACTGGTACGCCTTACACGTGTTGTATAAACTAGGGACTTGAGACATTAGAATATATAATTGTGTTAAATGTGGTGTATGGTATAAACTTATATATATATTCTTTAAATATTTATACGTATATAACATAGTATAATATATTTTTATAAGTTTAAGTTAGTTAATTTATCGATGAAATATGATTTTAGTTTAGATTTTATATTTTTCTCATTTATGGAATGTCTTATATTGTTTGGTATTTCGTTAATTAATGTTGGTATCAGGTATTGTGATGTGCGTTTACCGTAAAAGTTTTTAGCTCGTGGTACACATATTTTGTTTTCTGTTACACTTCGTGTGACTATTTTGTATCTGCGAGGATTAAGTATTTCGTAGTTAAAGTATTGCTCCAATAAAACATTGTATTTTATTTTTTCGTGAATAGGTATTATTTTGCAATATTTAAATATCTCCGCTTTATCATCCAGTGATTGTGATTTTATATTGTTTGGTAATATTGTTTTTAATATTCTTAGTTGTAAGTTTAATATTCGATCTATGTAGCATTTAAAGGTACGACCATAGGTAGTAAATCCGTAGGTTATTATAGATTCTGCAAATGCTAGGTACATGTTTAATAAGATTTTGAAAGGTATCTTGTTTTTTATAAGGTAAAATTTGGCAAGAATGGTTCTTAACTTATCGCACACATTTTCGATATGATTTTTCCATGTAAATCGATGGTCAATAATTAATCCTAGATATGTGTTGTTTTACTGCCTCTATTTTACTGCATGTACAGACAAAGCAGGTTTTGTGAAGGCAGGAGTGACACTGAGCAATGATTTTGATTTGTGCGTCATTTTTAATGTGGCTAGAGTGGACGTGAATTATCTTAGTTTTGTCTGAGTTCAGTTTTAGTCCTATGTCGTGAGCCCACATGTTCATCAATGTAAAGTCATTTTGTAGGCGTTCTACGGCAATATCTAAGTTGCAGCTAGCCGACATCAAGCAGGTATCATCTGCATATTGATAAAGGGAACATTCCTTAATAAGATTTTTATACGCAAGATAATGGATCGGTCCAATTACTGAACCTTGCGCTGTTCCTCCATTGACTTCCATGTTGTCGCTCATCTCATCACCTATCTTGACATAGTTACTTCAGTTTTGTAGGTACGCCCGGAACCACTCAAGTAGTGGTCGCCTTATTTCTGTGTTATTTCGTTTCTCCGAGAGGATATCATGCTGCAAAGTATCAAAAGCTTGGCTAAAGTCAATAAAGAGAAGGAAGACGTGATTTTTATCATTCAAGTGACTATTGACTTCATCCGTGAACTTAGAGAGCAAAGAGGTCGTTGACTTTTGTGGTTGAAATTCAAATTGTGAAATAGATAAGATAGAATTATTTCTATAGAACTCTTGGAGCTGGTTATAGATATATCTTTCTGCTATTTTGTCAATAATTGGCAAAATTGTTGTAGGGCGATACGATACGATATTCGTTATATGCTCCTTTTTTATATATCGGTCTAACTAATCCCGTTTTAAGGTCATTTGGATATAATGCGTATTTAACACAGTTATTTATGAATTTTGCTAATACACCAGCGATAGATTTAGATATATCTTTTATGTCTTTACAACGAATATTGCCTACACCAGAGGATTTCTTTACATCGAGCTGTCTAATCAATTTCAGAACGTTATCATTAGAGGCTATTTTGAAACGTATTGATTTGTTTTGTGGTGTTACGTAATCTAAATTGGACAATAATAAAAGTTTACATGATTTTTGGGTAAGGTTATTTTTGCTAAAATGATTTGCGAAGCCATTTGCCACAGTTTTAATGTCTATAGTAGGTATATTAAAAGATTTACTTATAACATCGTCGATTGATCTCGAACACCGCCCTGTAAGTTTATTTAGTATACACCACAGCTCTTTAATATTAGATTTATTTTTATTAATCTCTAGAGTATAATAATTGTTCTTTTGTTTTTCAATTACTTTATGTGTTTTATTTCTTAGCTTATTATAAACTTGCTTTAGCACGAAGTTATAGCGATCCTTTTTCCATTAATGCGAAACCCGAACTTCTCGTTCCTCGGGAGAGCATGAAGTCCTTGAAGCAGACTAGGATGAGCCTTTCGTACACCTTACCCAAGGTTTTTAATAGACTTAAGGGTCGATAGGCTGATAGATCGGTTGGGTGTTTCGAGGGCTTGAGAATCCATATGACGTCGGCTTCCTTCTAGGTGTTCGGGTAGGTGACTTTACGCGTTCTACGCCAGAGCGGTGGTGGCGAGCCAGAAGAGGCGCTCGAGGCGGTGAAACGGCAGGAACGACGTATCGCGTTCGCGACGTGGCACGCTCGGCTCGGTGAGGAGCGGTATGCATGCAAACGCATTCCTGCCGGTTTTCGAAGCCTGGATGCAGCGACGAGGAGGAAGACTCACCGACAGACTTACGCAGGTGATATCCGGGCATGGATGCTTTGGTGATTACCTGTGTAAGATCGGTCGCGAAGCGACGGCGATTTGCTACCACTGTGGCGACAACGACCGAGACTCCGCATCGCACACGCTCGCCGCTTGCCCGGCGTGGGAAGCCGAGTGGCGGGTGTTGGTCGGTCACATCCGACGGAACCTGTCCCGGCGATGCTGCGCGAGGCACCGGCGTGGAGGGCCGTAGCCTTCTTCTGCGAGACCGTAATGGTCTGAAAGGAGGCTGCCGAGCGGGATAGAGAGAGGACCGATCCTGCAGGAGTTTGATCACCTTGTTGGCCATACCGTCGGGGCCGGGGCCTTGGTTGGTAGCAGGTTTTTAATTATAGACTCAACTTCGGTGCATGTAACTTGAGTAACGGAATCGCGAGGTGGTTTCTAAGTCTTCCGATCGATCTCACGTCAACCATTGCAAGGTGAGCGGCTTCGAAAGGTAGGGTGCTCGGTGAGCATTGGAGCTTCGGCCAGACATTCGGCTTTCTCTTCGTCTAAGAAAGGAAAGGGTGCCTCCTTTTAGGGGTTTGGGAAGTGACCAGTTGGCAAGATGAGTAGGTTCGATGTTGGAGGTAATGCTTACACGTAGTTTAAGATACAGGTACTATTATCTAAGACTGCAATTATAGGCAAATGGTAATTAATTCCAGCAGCCAGAAGTTAATTCCACAGTGCTTTGTGTTGGGAAGGGGATGCTTTCTTGACTTTTATCTTTATGTGTATTGTTGGACTTAGATTACTAATTTTATATGTTATTTTAATAGCATTTTCAGTATTTGTCAATTCAACGGTTTAGACTAGACTTTATACCAGATATTTTATGTGATGTAATTGTAGTATAATTTAATTAGTTTAAGTAATTGCATACATTTGATTCGACAAAATATTAAGTTGCCTGTTTTAGTGTTGTTCAATTATTCAATTAGTCAGTATTTCAATTCGTTTATTGTCAGTTATTCAATGGATGTAATACATTTTTATTATATATAAAACGAAATCTGCGTGATATACTATAATGTTTTTGTACCCGCCGATGCCGGGTTTCAACGCACTTCTTGTATTTTAAAAATAAAAGTCAAAATCCCGACCACAAGCAGTTATTTGCTACTTCTATGATCAATTCAATGACAAATTTGTTCAATGGGGTTGGAAACTTGACTTCAAAAAAATAGTATAATAAAATATGATTGAATAAACAAAAATGTCCATTACCATTTTTGTTTATTCAATCAAAAATCACTACCCATTTAAATGTGTAAAATAATAAAAAAATAAGAAAACTTTTTATTTCTTTTTTCGATATCGATCGAAGCATAGCTAATACTTTTTTAATAGAATAAGTAGCATACGAGCAAGCTCAGCAGATGATAAGTGATCACCGCCACCTACGAGTGCAGACTATAAACATCCGCACCACCAGATTGGTGGTGATAGTGATGTTTATGGTGACTGGTGCCGCAGGTGCCCTGGCAGCCTACAAGAAAATTGTAGTCTCTTTTCGGTGAAAGTCTTATTGGTTCGGAAATACTGCTGGCGAAAACTAATATACAGAATGCAATTTTAGTTAGATTAACTACTACCACTACTACTACTTCAATATTATTCAAGTATAATGTATAATTAGATATGATAAAAAAATTGTACTGGATATAATTTAAAGGTTGGATCCTAACAGTAACAAGATGGTCGAATCGTGCGGCGTGCATTGTGAGCGCGGCAAAGGCGTGGAACTTCGTGCTGTTGCTGAAGCAACGGTTCGAGGTCGGTGGTCTGGGATAACTTCACCGTAATACATAGATGCACGTTCATGAGACTATAAAAAACGTTATGAAGACATTTACTAAATCAAAATTATTTGTCACTATGAAAATTAACATTATAAAAATTTGTTAATTATGTACCATGTATTATGATGTAATTCTTAATCTCTTCGTAGTACTTCTGGTGTTAGCCGCGTGGCGTATTTGTCTGCTGCGTCGCGGATCCTGAGTTTAAACAATTTGATTTTCAGATCTGAGTGTGTTATTCGTATGTCCCGCACCCTGCACACTGCTTCTGAAACTTCCTCCAACCTTAAATCCATTACATCGGACTAGCGTTAATGAAAGTTTAAATATAGTTTCAGCGGCACAGGGCAGAAAGAAAGTTTATATCAATAGATTATTCAGAGGTATACAGTTAATTACAATAAATATATATTGTGACCACTTCAAATAATCTGGCAGAATTTATTATCGCTTTTTTGTTTTCTGTGATAGCGCGACGCTTCGATTTTTTCCTTGCTGCGCCGTCAATGGTTCTACTCGATCGGGGCAGTTCACACCCTCAAGGAATACCAGCATAATGCTGCTGTGTTCCGTCTGTGAGTATAGGGATCCGAAGACCTTTACTATTGGTAACGAGGTGGTCTATCTTATCTGTCTTCAAGGGTGACAACACATCTGCATTATAATTTCTTATCGAGGTTGAATTTGGTAGGAATCACTTACCATTAAGTGACCTGTGTTCTCGTTTGTCACTTTCACAACAATAAAAAATCGTTATTAAACTCTATTGCAATACAAAGTTTACTTACTAGTTTAGTTACTATATCAGGCTCTCGTAGAAGGTTGACCATCAAGGGAACCTGTAATATATCAAAATATTTATACAGTATCTTCGTAAAGATAAACAGTTGGTGCAATCTAATTTTTTGCTCCTGCATGGAAGGAATCGCATTTATCGATCGTTATTATTTTTTTTGAGAAATTTCATCAATTTTATGTATGTATGTATATCATACAAATCTTATAAATATAAATAAAAAATATTTCATATATCTAACTTGTTAGTCATAGCCAGGTCTAGTCCAGAAGGTAAACGTCGTTGACAGCTAAGAAGCAAAAAAATAAAATTTATTAGGGCCTTTTAAGACTTTTGAAGCCAATAGTAGCCATACGGTTTAAAATCGTTCTAACAAAATATATTCGGTTCACACACTGTTCTACTTGAAAAAGTTTTTGCTAAATAATACCACCATGGTTGCATGACATAAGTCGCCGCATCCTTTCCCACCGTAAAGCTCTAGCTTTGCTAAAATAATCACGTACCAGCGATCGAATGCCGTCTCTTAACTCGGGTCAGCAATTTTTTGGAGTGCTGCACGATAATGAGTTCGAGTGATGCTCAGCATTAGGGGCATTAAGTAACTACCTCAATGGGGAATATCCTGATGAGCTACATCCGTTCTTACGATGATCGTGTGAACATTTTTGTTATGGATCCAGCTTTGGATGTCTTGCTTTGCCATACTTTCCTAGTTATAAAATATTTTATATTTTATAAGTAACAATTTAAATAATAAGATTCTTCTTATTTATTAACATAAATATTATTAACATGTATTTTTTAGCATTTTCAATAACCCCGGAATATTCGTATAGTCAATATCTTAAGGAAATAAATGATACCATCATTCATTGAAGTTGATTTTTTTTAAATTAAATTTTAAATATCGAAGCTCGAAAATCAGAGAATTTTTTTTTGGTATTTTTATCTAAAGCTTTACTCCTCTCCGATATACGAGAATATTCCTATAAAAATCTATAAATATACAAAAATCTTTCACGTCTTTTTACTGCTGGTTATTACTGCTGCATAAACTGCATTCCAAATGGAACGGCTAGATACGGATAGGACACAAATATCAGCCTGAGACAGCAGCACGTCGCTGCTGTATTTCGTGAGGATAGTTTAGGCAACCGGAGACCCAACGGCATTCTCTTATTTCATTAAAGAAAATCCTTATGGCCACAAGCGGTCTTTTAAATCATACACGATCAAAGTTTGATATTAATCGAGACGCGTCAAGATATTAATCCAAACCCAATAAGGATTCGATTGTACTGATTGCGCTCTTTACAGAAAATAACCTTATAGAATTCATAATATGTACTATTTATAATATGTATAGTATAGTATCGCCGAGGCTCCCTCTCGGGAGCCCTTGCGCTGGTTACCCATATATAGAGGTCAGGTGACCGAGCGCTTATGGCTCGACTGAGAGCTATAAGCGCTCGGTCACCTCTCAACCCGGTGAAACTGTAAAAGCCCTGGGGCTAACAGCGGCCATCAGCCCGAAAAACAAATAAAAAGTATAGTATCTGCGCTGATAACCCACAAAGAAGATATCGTAAAATATTTTGTGGCTAGTTGATGGATGCAAATTTTCGCGATAATTAAGACACTCCTTCTTAAGTGTTTAATTTGTTGATGAAATTTTATTTAATTTCTATTCACGTTAAAAAGTAACTTTTTCTCGGATATATATTGTAATATTTGATCATATATCAATGCACTATCACGTACGAAATCGTATCAACCTATAAAGATCAACAGTGGTAGTGTCACGCTGCAGTTTGTTTCTGACTATTGTATGAATTGTTTTTGTGATCTGCAGAAGTTTGTGGCAGTTAACTTGTCGCTCCTGGTGTTGGCGGCCAACAAGTACCAACCCACGGAACAAAATACTTTGTCGGATGCTTCCAAGATGTGGTCGGTAATTATTTAGTTATATTATTATAGTATTGAATATACATTATACCTTTAGTATTGAATAATGATAATGTGAAAATGTGTATTTCTCAAGATTTTAAAGCTGAATTTTACTGAATTTAATTTTAAAATTGTTCCATAGTATTTCTTCAAATCGTAGCAACTACTTGTGTAACGAATGGTACTATTAAGAAATACTCCTTTTATCGTTAAAAGGTGCAACCTGAAGACACCCCTCAAGGAGGACCAAGATACTTAGGGACTTTCAAGGAAAGAGTCTACTTAGTCACTTTTCTTAAAGGCCAGCAGCGCATCTGCGATTCCTCTGGTGTTGCGGATGTTTATGGGCGGCGGTAATCACTTACATTCAGAAAAGCTGCAAGACCGTTTGCACATATTCTATTAAACAAAAACCGTAGAGTGGGAACCGGATTTCTGCACGCTACATACCATATTATCACGTAGTTTATCAGCAACTAACAATTATTTTTTACATGCTATTACTGACGATTTTGCTAAAAACAAACAATGTCGCGAAAAAAAGTGTTTTAAATCTACATAGTTGTGAAAATTATCTACGTTTACATTACTGGCAAATATCAATACTCATAAACTGATCGAGTTGGCAACGTAACCGATAAATAAACAATCAGTTAAGTAGTATCTTCGACTGTCGTACAAGCGGAACGGCAACATCAATTTTCAATCCTTTATACGATATTAACGTTATAGAGCGATTTCGTATATTGACGTATTGTTTTCCTAGAAGTGCCCGTGGCGGTAACCTTCGCGCCTGTGTGGTCCCAATTACTTTGTTTTTGTCTTTCCCCCTCCATACATTTATTTCATAGCACAAATTTAAGTACATACAAGAGAAGTAGATCTGGAAAAAAAGACGATCTAACTGGTAAATTTCTTATGCTTACTTTTTACGACTCATGGAACACAGTATCACCCCCAGTTCACCTAATGATAATTGATAATAGCAGTGCATAAACACATCGAAGATTTAATATGCCCCTGAGCACTGAGTTGGAATGCCTTGGAGTTAGTGGGTTTTTGGTTCCATATACACTCATCATACGAAACAAACTAAAGTTATGTTGCGATTTCACACTGGTATTCTATTGGATCACCAGTACGGCTAGACGGATTAGGACTCCAGTCGAACTGACCGATTCATCTTACGGATAGAAATTAGCTACAGTGTACCGTACAGTACCTCATATTGCCTTGAGTATTGTTATCGATTTTACATTTTAGTTTTTTGTTAAGACTTAGTTATTCATTTGGCGGTGAACTTGGAAACTTAACGTCGTAATTTTTTATTCGCCATTCAGTGTCTATGATTAATCGTGAACCATATCCTAGCACAAGCCCTAACTTAGTTGTGGTTATTGAAACTTTATGTCGGAAATAAAAAAAAGTTTTTACTTGATGACAAACTAAAACACTTGCTAAGCAAGAGCTTTCACGTCGATGGACGACTCGAATCGTTGATGATCAGGTACTTTCCGATCGGCATTTTGTCGTTGTCAACTGCGCAGGATAATACTAAGTGTTCACAAAAGACCAGCGTAAAATATCAGCATAACGCTGCTGTGTTTCGCCTAGTGAGTGTAGTGATCCGGAGACCTTTATTACTTGTGACGAGGTATTCTATCTCAGTCCTCAAGAGTGACAACGCATCTGCATTATGATTCTTTGTCATGGATGAATGTAGTTGACGTGGGCCGCAGGAATCACTTACCATTAGGTGAACTGTGTGCTCGTTTGTTACTCTTAATGTAACTATAAAAAAGTTACTTGGCCTTCGCCTTAATCCGGAAGAATACTGTCAAAGCATGTTTTCAATGCAGTAATTCTAAAAACTCTAAAAATGTATGTTTTTGAAATATTGTGCCTCGGCTGCGATTTGAACCAATTCAGAACTCAGATACTCTGACAGGATAAGGAAATATTCAATAAATAAAAGGCAAAAATAGAAAACAGAAATTTTATTTTAATTTTTCTTTTCCAAATAAATACAACTAAAATCCTTAAAAAAAGATTTCACAAAAACGAAACAAATGCAACAATATTTTATTTAAATACAAAATCGTATCTAATTAATAAATTATTATGTATAATTTAAAATACTTTGTACGGATTTTTACCTGAGTGATAATAAAACCTCAGATAATTTATTTACAAAAGTCAATACTACCTAATAATCTCACTTTGGTAAACTGTGGTTAATTCTTTACAGATATTTTAGATGCCTTAAACTAAATATAATTTCTTAAATCGAAAGTTCTCAATTTATTTTTCATTATTTTACATAATCTTATATCAACAACACTAATGGAAACAATCAACACTTGGAAAATACAAACACACAACGCACAACCACTACAAAATAATTTACACTATTTTGCAGTAACACTTGTCTTTATAAAATACTAAAATTTTCATGGATTCTTATGTAATAACAGTTAATCGAGACAACCTAATAAATTAGACCTTAATTTAAAATGTTTTTTTTATCATAATATTGTAAATGTGACCTCATCATACTAGAACACAAAAAAAACCAAAGATATCAGCTGTTTCTATTCCTGGACAATGAATAGTTAGTAAGGGGGGGATGTTGATATTTTGAGATAGGCTAAAATCTTCTCACTACAAGGCAATATTGCCTACACTAAAATGTACACTTTAACATCGTCTGTTAAGGCTATTTAGCCTTAATAGACGATGTTAAACGTTGTTGACGTAGATAAAAGCCTTAAAGACCATTTGGTCTTTTAGGCTTTTTCTCTACGTCGCCGGAGCAACATACGCGTATATGTACGCATTTATTTAATAATGAACGTCACATGTCATCAAGTTTTAAGTAAAATAATCTCCTTCATTTCAAGCTGCAAAGGACAGCAAAAATCAGCTGTCATGATGTAAGATAAAAGTGAATAAATCGCAAAGAGGACTACCTTCATTCATATTCCCTGCATTATCGTGTCTTCTGCATTATGCATCGGGAGAACATGATTCGGGCGACGAAACATTAGTAAGCAATTGTTTGCGGGATGCATACCAAATGTGGTCTGTAATGAGAATGTAAGACAACATACATTATTTTAAAATACCTTTAAATCATTGTTTCAGTACCTATGGTTTGTGTTATGTTAATTGATTATTTAATTGAATATTTTATCCCTTATTAATTTTTTAATTTATATATACAATAAAAGTTTATCGTTAGAACTTAACTTTTCTTATTATTAATTTATAAGATAGGTACAATTTGCAAATGTTAAGTACATTTGTATTTGTTGTTGGTTATAGTAGATAGACAAAAGCTAAAAATATACGGTTACTAAGTCAATTATTAAAATTTTCGAATAATTAATGATTATTTACACAATAATCCGAAATTACTCATTACAAAGTAACATCATACATTGCCTCTGGACAACTAGAGTCGTATTACGGGAGAAACTAAGAAGAAAAACTAACACGTCATTCAATATTGACAAAAATTAATTATCCGCTCGAAAACAGTTAGATTGTTTTTCCTTTTGTCGGTGGATATCGTCTTACGCGGCCGCGGCCCTACGAGTACGAGGCGTTGTGTTCAGAGAACCGGTTCTACACCTCTTCATTACTGCCCAACTGAGGTATATATACCAAGAAACCTCGATTCTCTACTAGGTCCCACATGAATTGGATTCTTGTCGGATCTATTTGAAGTAATTTTTCACGATCATTTTTTGTATAATGTAGGAGGTTATTATATTTCTTATTTAATGATTTGAAATATAAACAATCATTTTTAAATCAAATTCTACTGAAAATGGAATCTTTTCCAGATTCAAGAGGGATATGAATTTAATTAAATAATTTAAGCGTTAATGATAAATTCGAACGGGGTATCTCAAGCGTTAAAAGGCGAAAATTACATAAAAAAATAGTCTAATGAAGCTCTATAACGAACAAATATTGCCGTCCTATTCCGCTTAATACTTTTTAATTGACATGAAATAGTTTCGTATAGACCGTATGCACTAATGAGTAGACCAAAAATTTCGGAGCACGCTTCAAGAAGGATGTAAAAAAAAAACAAATTAAAAAAGTGACAGCGGAATCCCGTGCCGCATATTTGTACCGCGCCAACATCTGAGGGACGATTAGTGTCGCGCTCACCGGAATTAGCTACGGGGCATCCACTTCCTTAACTAGAGCAACAGTTAAACGTTCCGGCAGTTGCATTTGGATTCTCTGATCGTTTTTCACTTTTACATTTAAAAGTCTATTAAGGCAACATTAAAGTAAAGAGCAGTTTTGATTGTTAATGTAAAAATATAATTTCCTTGTTAATAAAATTAAAATTTTACGTATGTAACAAGTAATGTGTAACTTGTGTCGAGCAATATAACATGTAAAAAATAAAGAGAAACGATTACGATACGGAATGGCCGACGTCTTACTCAGTTTTTAAATGAACCACTTATACCTCGTCTTCAGAATGTTTAATATTCGATACTAGTAGAGGTATATAAATTAACAAATAATAAGACAGCAAGATAACAAAATTTAAAAAAGACAAAAGTCACAGATATTGATGAAACAGTTTTTTTTTAACTTTTCCGCTGCGCCTATGCGGAAATAATATATAATAATAAAAAGTTTTATATTCCTCATTAAAACTAGGTTGTGTTAACGAGCGTGGCGCCGTGACGGCAAGCGTCCAATCTAACATTTGTCACCGGACCACCAGCGCCGCCATATTTATAGCAACGCCCGCGCATGCGCCCGTGGGCGGCTGAAGCGTCCGCCGCTTTATCTGGATATCTGTATTAGCCGTGCACACATTTAGACGTATTCGCCCACGTGTCGCCTCGCGCGTGGAATCATAACGTCTGCCAGCGTGAAGAAAGTGCCGATTATCTGCTGATCTTTCATCGAGCGTGAACTTTTGAACTAACTAGCCTGTCCCGGCCTAGCTTTGCGTTTACATACATTTATATCCTGAATTGAAATAGTTATATATTTAGTATCTAGTATCCCAGTCGGTCTTATGGTGGGAAATGGTTTCTGTTACTGTATGTTACTGAGTAATAAATATTTTCTTTTAACCGACTACTTGTTAACTGCGATTTCTTGGCTTAAAACAAGAAGAAAAACAAACACGCAAACACCATTTACATGCCCTTGTCACCCCTTCGCTTACAACTTGTATAAATTAACTAATACTGATCTATATGTACATATTTACAAAAAGCGTTGTACTTTGATGCATTGCCTTAATCTAATCTAATCAAAACTGAGGTAGACCTCATTAACATCGGTCACGTGTACGTAAAACAATAGAACAAACAAGTAAACACTAAGAAGGTAGATGAAGTTATAAAGCTACCAGCGCCCGCTATAGCTTCTTTGTGTGAACTTTTCTTATGAGCTTTAGTGTGATTCTTCTCGTGCTTGTGAAAGCACAACCTAGCGAGGTTGCTCTGCATCCTCGGGCAATCGAAATCCTCGTCACCGTCGCAATGGCATTCTGTCAGCGCTGCCGCTTTTTCTTGCTTTATTAATATTTCTATAGAATTAAGACATCGATTTGAGCATTTTCTACCGCGATACATCGAACGGCACAGCTGACGATAGTAGCTCAGTGCAGTTGAACATTGCGCATCAGCAAGGCAAATCAGCTGAGAGAGACGGCATGATGACGTCGCGTTGGCTGCACCCTTCAACACTTGAGACCGACAAACGTCTATTCTTTGCTTCGCTTCGACGCAGTATTCATCCTCGCACTGGCACTGTAACAAAGAAAGAATCAATTATTTAACCTATTCAAGAAAATATTCGGAGATTATTTCTAAGTCTGTTACAACATAAGAGATTGGATTATTGACATTAATAATATAATCTCAAAAAAATATCTATATCTATCGCGCAGCGGCGAGTCAAGAGTCGTGTCTAGCCGATCACCACACAATTGTGTGCCCATCTTCACCACATGTGGCCACTTGTAGTGCTTCCGCATCCATTCTCTGCAATTCAGATGGCCACAGGCAATCATATTATCTCGACATCCCTAAGAATCCAAATCAATCCAAAATGGGCTGCGTAAAAAAGCCGCAACCGGATTTGCTCTGAAGCCAGTCCAAATGTTACGCCTCACGTGGCGAACCCGTCCCTATCCTTCGAACGGCTCTGACTGAGTGGATGTGATGATTGGCCATCAAGCACGGCTTGCACACCGCTAACCAATGCAAACTCGTTGTTTCGGCCAGTATTTAATTATAGTATTAGTTAACAAAACTCGCGATTTATATTCGAGTACAAATAGACATTAAGAAGGGCATCGCTGGATATTCTTGTGTCACTTCTGGTCCAGTGCACATATTTGGAAGTGTTGGTATTATTTATTACTATTAATAATATACCGTTAGAAGATGAAAACGTGATTCATACCTCTCGTCACCCCGAGTCCGTTTATTCGACGCTTAACAAGTCTACTTACTACAACAACAAGAAAAAGTTGATAAGACAAAATAATGCTCAAGAAATATAATGAAAATTATTAAAGAAACTATTGTAAGATCTTTTGTAGCATAATTAAATAGTAGTTACCAGTATCTAGTATTTTTTGACTGACCTGGCAATGCAGAATGCAAATTGCACGTAGAGACAACTTAGGTGTTTATGTTTTGGGTTAAATATATTGAATATTTTTGTATTTGTTGAATATGAATAAAAATTAATAATAGTATTTGTGGCCCTAATTTTTGGCATCTGGACGAATTATCAAAATATATCCTTCTTATATTTATATATTCATATTTCATCGCCGATCACGTGATAATTCCCTTAATATTGCAAAAATACTTTCATTTATTTAATTTGTGATTCCCCGACAGCGGGGATCGAACTCGGTTCGATCGCGTACCGTGAAATTAAAATCGACCGCTTAGACACTGAGCTTACACGGCATAACAAAATTTTACTATGAAAATTTATATCCTTCATTATATATTTTTTTGTAGAAAACTATAAATCCGGTCCGATCGTGGCGTGTTATATCGTTTCTTGTTCGTAAAACTATTTTACGGCACCAGAAACATTCCGGCCACTATCAAAACAAATTATGCATAATAAAATAACGTTTTGATACTATATAGGGAATTAGGGTCACGAATTTAATATTCGAGAATTGTAACGGTTTTTATATATCCAAACATTAGAGATGAAAATGAGGAAAAATGAATTTTATTTAAGTTGGCCTTGTGTAACATTTATTATACACCATGATAAATATATTATATATACTAGTATGTGATTTGTATATTTTAATTGTGTTAAGCAGTAAATCGGTCCCCGATACACTTCAGGAACAATCAGAAATATTTCAATTGATAAGTTCAACTGACTTATTTCTCTTACATATAATTTATAACGTAGTATATATTATTAGAACCATTCCGCATATCCGTCTATATATGCTCAGAGATGGGCTTACTCAACCGTGGACCTTAGAATAACAACAGAGTATGAGAAATGCCAATTACTTCTAAAGAAGTCCTTAGAACCTAATCTATACTTGATAATAAAAATCTAAATAATAATACGTTGCCACCCCTGAGGACTGACTAAGATCTAATGTTTCGTTTCCAGTGGTTTAGTCGTTTCAGTTGTTAGTAGTACCTTAGTCACCGGTTCCTCACTATACAAAACAAAGATAAGCTGAACTGATAAATAATTCTGCTAAAGCTAGCGTAACTCCCCTGTCTCTACGTATTTCATGCTAGCACTGAACACCTGCGAAGTGGTCCCACCACGGTAAAAAAAACTGATGACGGTAAAATCATCTGCCACCTTTCATAAAAAAAGTCGGAAGATCCTGATTCAGGTTTCCATTATGCGTTACTGGAAGAAGTCAAGCACGTATGGTAGATTATAGTGTACCGTCCTATCTCCAATATAAGTGAGTAAGGTGCTCTTATGCTTTCTGTATTTTACATAATTACATTTTAACAGCTAGAGAGTCACTTCAATCTTTTGTTTATCTTATAGTATTTAATATGATTTGCGTAAGTTTTATTTAGAGACTTTTGGTCCGCCTTCATTGGATTGAGGAATATTAATGCAATATAACACTTACGTGCAAAGATTTACAATTAAAATTATCATAGACAAATAATGCTTTACATTACAAACATTTTAACAGCTAGAGAGTCACTCTAAATCTTTTTTCTAAATGCAGCATGAACAGGACGCAGGGAATGGACCACGCCTTCACAGAATACCACCGTTTCGTAGCATCATAATACTACCGTGATCCATATGGTGAGGAATCTGGAAGGTCAGTTCAGTTGCAGGTAACCAGACATCCTCAGGACAACGCATGTGCATTTTGTATCTTTTTTAAGGATGGATATAAATTTCATGAACCGCACTCATGACTTGCTCAAACTCAACGTCCAGTGAACTGTTTGTGTGTGTGTGAAGTTTTGTTACTTCTTATATTATAAAAAGATATAATTTTAACATTTTATTAAAATAAAAAAATATATGTATGCATTAAATAGTATTTTCAAATTTAACATTGTATGGGTGCAAATATACAATTAAAAAAAAAATAATATATGTACAAAAAGTGTTTTGCCGGTTCACAATTAATAAATATAAATGTAAATTTTTATTTTTATTGAATTTATTTTAAATTCTAATACTTTATAACGTATATTTTTATTATTTTTATTCAGCAGTATTCTACTGCTAACGTACAAAACGAAAAAATTAACCCACCAACAGAAGATACGTCCGACATTTTGAACACAATTAGCTATAATATATCTAGGTCTTGGTCGAGAAGAAATAAAGAAGCCTCCGTCTTACGTATTTTTTGTGGAAACATGGCAACACCTGCGCCGCAGCGAGCGCTGCGGTAGGTCCCGATCAAGACGTCAAATCTCAAGGCTGAATGCGACCGCTCCTTTGCCCTGCCTTTCGATACACATTGCCCAACCGAACCACAATAATCACACCGTTACAACGGCATAATTAGAGGTTTGACTGGTTCAAAATATAAACATAGTATCAAATATAGACCTGGCAATTTAATAGTAAACCTGGGAGTGAGCGATGTGCATTTACGCAAAGAGTAAAAGAGACGCAAATAATAATTTTGTTCATCCCTTCATATGCAATTATTCGTACCGCCTCGTAAAAACATAAAGAAATTTAGAACTCATTTTTATTTAAATGTTTCATATAAATTACTTTTTCGTCCATTTAATACTATGATATTGACTTTGGCCAGGTAACAAATCGTTGGGAACCTTCCTTACTGTGACGTCGAGTGGCTTCCTTGTATACATGGTTGTCGGATCTATATAACGCTTTATTTAAGGTACAAAGCAGTATTGTCTATAAAACTAAGGCCATCATTTACTTAGATTGTTATTAAAGTACCGTTTCTTTCGATATTATTGTAAGTGGTTTTCACGTATGCCCCATTGGACCAACAGCTGCACTACGAGGGAGGTCCAATGTGCCACTTTGTAAATTAATTTGTTTTTGTTGATTCAATTGCGACTGTCCCTGGTGGAAATCGTTTTATAGGAAGCTTTATCTTCTTATGGATCTTCACAAATTTATAAAACTTAAATTAAAAGAACGAGAAAGTAATTAATTTAACTTGGATTTTTGTGCATTAATTTATAAAAAAAAATAATCATATTTTATCATATATTACAAAAATTTCTTTGTTTTTATAAAAAAAAAAATTAACATTATCTATGGCCAACCATAACACAAAGTCAAGATTTGTTGCAGTTGCCGCGGTGAGGATTATTATTTATTTTACTATCATCACAGCCCATCAGTAATCAACTCATGAACATATCCTGAACTGAATAAAATATACAACACACGAGCATTATGACGAGATATTTAATTTAATAATTATTATATTATGATCCTTTTTGTAATTGTATTTTATAAAAATTATAGTAACACTATCATGTGTAAATGTAATTCCTAATTTGTAATGTATCTAAATGATCTACCACATTTTTAATAGATAATGATTATATAAACAGGATAAATCACAATAAGGTTATTTGAAATAGCAAACCAGTGTTAATTTTTATGATGCGAATATAGTTTAAAAGTATCGATATTTATTACAATAATACGTGTACATAGTTATAATCATTGTGATAATATAAACAAGTATATATTTATTTATTCTATTAGCTACGATTATGGATTTCCTTTAACTTTTTAACGTGCTGTTTTCTAAATACAATTACAATACTTAAAACACTCTAAAGTTAACGTCTTAAAGTTTAGAGTTTTTTAACTTTTACTTTTCTTATAAAGTGAATTATATGAGTTTGATTTTTTACTTATTCATTTTAAATTATATTTATATTATATTATATAGTATATCGGATACTCATCAGCTTTTACGCGTAAACCATTGGACCTAATACGAATAAACACTAAAACTGTGGTGTCCCTCTGGTCGATTTCGACCTCGGCAATCGCAAACTTGATGATTGATGTCATGTAATAACAATCTGCTGGTTATTACAGATGGTATCAATTACGCAAGGAATATAATAGCATAGCATTTGCGCAAACGCAGTCGCATTTACTCGACGTCGGCTTTTCTAGTTCAATGTAATGCATGAGCAATAAGAACGGAGGTCCAAATTAGATTATCAAAGACACGGGATATATATTCATACCTGTATCAAATACACATCAATGCCACAATCTACTTCATTGATAATAAACATTTTAAAAATGGTAAAGTAAGTAATTAATATGAATTATTAACGAAATGTTACTCAAGCCTATATTATTAAACATTTCAGGCATAAAACCAGGATTCATACAAGGGTTTAAATTAGGACTAACGACGCTGTTACTTATTACTTTTTGGAAAAATTCAACCTTAAAAATGACTATTTAATATCAGTTATACGGCCGATATAGTGCTACATCTTTTGTTTATCTTATAGTATTTGATATGTTTTGCGTAACTTGTATTCAGAAACTGTTGGTCCCCCTTGGATTGAGAAATATTAATACAATATAACACTTTCGTGCAAAGATTTACAATTAAAATTATCATAGACAACTAATGCTCTATCTTGACTATCAAAGAGGCTTGAAGTCAAGTAGTCTTTATTAATATAAACATCTTAAGTTCACAATGTAATTTCGTAACAGTGGATGCGGGGTCATCAACCGAGACCCTCACTTGCCTCGATGATGGCATTGCATCGCGTCCGACAAATCTGACGTCTAAATTAGATTTTATTGCTCAGCGTCTGTGTACTTGCGACACACCATCGTAATGGGACACCGCTTATTACATGGACGAGTATCCGAAAACGTCTATAAAAAGACCCCAGAAAACTGGACGACTATCTCAATTGAGAGAGACGCGGTTATAAGCAACTGAAAATTTATTATGACAAGCTTGACCTTTGATTGTACTAGCTTCATTGGGGCTTGAATGTTTGCAATATAAATATTCTGTTTTCACAGCGATTACAGTTCATGTAGGAATGTGGCTATAGCCTTGACTTTGATAACGTGATCTTCTTGAACTTTTATATCACTTTTAATGTATTTATTTATTTTCGATCATTTTATTTATTTCGTAGAAAATGCACATAACTACAAAATAGCCCTATTATTGATAATGATATTATAATATTTAGTCCGTACTGCCCCACTGATGGGGAAATCTCTCTATCTTAATTGCACATCTATTTAAAATTGTGTTGTTTTCACAGTGGTAGAGCTACACTGCAGTTTGTTCCAGCTGCAGAATTAATGGGTCAGCTCGAACGGGGTAGGACCACGCCCTCACAAAACACCAGCGTAAAATAGCAGCATAATGCTGCTATGTTTCGTCTGGTGAGTGTATGGATCCGGAGACCTTTACTGGTGACGAGGCGTTCCATCTCAGTCCTCAATGGTGACAACGCATCTGCATTATGATTCCTTGTCAAGGATGCATGTAGATGTCATGAGCCGCATCAATCACTTGCCATCAGGTAAATTGTGTGCTCGTTTGTTACTCTTAATGAGATAAAAAAAAATTAATATAAAAATAATTGATTTGGTACACATGCGACGTGATTTGTGGATAGACTTTATACAAGTTAATGGCTCGATATTCTCCTGGTATGAGTAATCTGTGGAGAAAAAAGAATATAGTTTTTGATAGAAATCGATACATATATACATGAGTTGTTTTTGCCTACTTGCTGTCTGCTTTGTTGTTTGATCGATATTGAATTCCCTGGGGCTGTTATGAGATTCGCGTTATACTTTCTACGGAGTACTATCATTACGGAGTCGCTCTTATTTGTTACTACATATTTTGTGGTGCACAGTGTAAATCTCTGCACATCTAGTATCATGACGTTACCAAACTTTCCAATTATTTACTTAGATGATTTGGCTCAAGGTTTTAAGGCTAGAGATTGAAACTTATTTTTAACTTCGCAGAAATCGGCCTTTGTTTTTTTTTATTATTTATTACATTCAGAGAAACCCACAGTTCACCTGTTGGTAAGTGATTCGTGCTGCCCATCACATCTACATTTATCCTTGACAGGGAATCATAATGCAGATGCGTTGTCACCCTTGAGAACTGAGATGAAATGCCTCGTCACCAGTAATAAAGGTCTCCGGATCCCTACACTCACTATACGAAACACAGTAGCATTATGCTGCTATTTTATGCTGGTATTGTGTGAGGGTGCGGTCCTACCCTGGTCGAGCTGACCCATTCATTCTGCAGCTAAAAACAAACTGCAGTGTAGCTATACCACATAAAACGTATTAGTTATTAATGGTATACATTAAAAATTGAGCTGGCACATAATGGATGGTTATCGAAACAATTTTGAAAGTGTTTAATGGCACAATATATGAAAATATTTGGTCTAACCTGCAAGAGGATAGAAAGTAATCGATTTAATTTGTAAAGATGTTATAGGGTATGTAGGGTGGGTATGAGTATGTCCGTCGTGTTGTGACCTCTTACTGGAAAAATATTGTTGACGCTAAAACTTTGTACCAATATAAATAGTAAAAGCTTAGTGCCGTCGCGTGCCGTGCATTCGTTTAGGCATTCTGGTCCAAATGGTTCCGGAATAATTGTAATATCTGACCATCAGCATTTTCGATGGCTTAAATATATTATAATTCCTTTCAAAAACTTCTTGTTCTTCTCTTCTTACCTCACATAAGCCACATCACATTCCGTTACCAATCACAAGGTTTTCTAGGCCATTCTCTGTTCTACCTATTTCACATAAGTCAAAACATTTTAGATTAACTATCCCCCCCCCCGGATACGTATACCGTCACATGCAGTACCGCCAAGCACTAACATTAAGCTTGTCCAATGTCGCTTGTCGGGGCACCACCACGATTAGCTGGTATCCTGTGTTAATGATGACTGTTCCATCCAGGACTCTTAAAGAAATTTTGGGCTTGGATCCCTTGGTAGGATTTTTACTCTTCTAGTCTTAACACAGCTAGCGTGACAATTTTACGTCATATCGAGGTATCGGGTATTGATTATTAATTATATATTCTGTTTAATTCACACAGATATGTCTCCTGTACGCGCCACGGAGCGCTAATCGTGTTAGTTGTTATATGCTAACAGAGGACACTGAGAATGCTCGAATCGACAGATTTACTATCATACATATAACTTGCTTATTATAATACTCGTTAGAAATCAATTACCTGATTTGAATTTAACAATAAAACAAATATAGTCTATATAATAGAAGGCCTTCTCCCTGCAATCACACACCATAATTTCTTTCCTCAACTCAGGAGTTTTACCTTTACTATATAAAGTTTTAAAAACCTGTGTACGTAAGTAACACACATTCATGTATAAAAAGTTAACTACGAATGGATAGTCTGGGTTAGGCCAGCCACAGTACAATCACTGAATTATTGCATTGTTTAAATTACCATTATGGAATGGAAAAAAATTAAAATGGTCACTTTTATTGGCAAATAATGGTGCTTGTAGCTTTATATAACGCTTTTAACACAATCAAGTGTGATATACTCGTCTCAATTCTATCTTATTATAAATTGGCTCTAACTGTGTTACTAAGAACTTTTTATAAGACATCTGTTGTCATTTAACTCTTGAAGTTTTTGGTTACGATTATATGTTTTATTATATGTTTATGTGAGTGTACGTTTATTTATTATGTTTTGCTAGTTATAAGTTAGCATATTTATGTAATAGTGTTTGTGTTTACTTTTGTATATAATGGGATATTTTATTTTTATTTTACGTCTACGCTACACTACCGCTCAAAAGTATTGGGCCACGTGTATTTTCCTTTATATTACGAACAGTACATAGATTAAATTCATTTTATTAGGTTTCATTTCAAAGCTATCATCAAACCATCCCTTTTGCTTAACATAGTAAACCATATCTTACATTCATGAGTTCCTTTCCCTCTTCAGTGGAAGTAAGCGCTATCAGTGCATGCTCGCAGGGTTTTGGGCAAACACTGGTGGGTTCTGACAACACATCGCTGCAGAGATACATGTAGTTGTTAAGCGCATAGCCGCATCCCGTACGGTAGGCGCAGCGGGTTCGAGCCTCCGTACAGGACGTTGCCCCAGCCCGCAGTGTAGCAACGACGAGGAGCGCGGCTACCACCCACATTACCTGCAACAAAAGTCGGTCATTATTAACGTTTGCATTTAAAGAGACAGGTTTTTATTATTGAAGTACGAGTAAGAGACGAGCGATCCACATCAGCCACTTGTTCCTTAGTGACCACTTCCGGGCCACTTACACCTGTTCCCGGAAGGGGACGAGAGAACGAGAGAACAGCGTTGTCACTCTAAGGCCCATTTTTCATTTTCTTCTCACTGTTCGATCGAAACACAGTAGCAATGTGCCCCTACTTTATGATTTATCCGTGATGATTATAAATCACGTCGCTACGGCGATGGTATTGTGATCGGCAGAAGTTAGTATTCTGTGAAACCAGTCTCCCGATTGCACCGATTCATTCGTTTCTAACAGCAGCGTGTTATTCTACTGCTGAACTCAAACTACTTATAGACAACTATCGCCAAAATACGGAACTCAACGAAACGCTTAATTTTTTCAGGTATCCATGTTTTTATTTATACAATTATATGACCATGAAAAACACATAAGATGGAAAGCCTTGGTACCTGTTTTTTAATTTAAGTTATCCCGAGTAAAATTTTAAATTCCAAAGTCAAATAAAAATTGTTACAAATCATCATGAATTAGACAAAACGATGTGATGTTTATTTTACAAACTACCGTTTGCAAATATTTTTACTGTAATAATATAATAACATTTAGTTCCGTCATAAACAACGAATTACACCCTTACAACCTAATTAACAAAGAAAGACTAGAATATGATACTTAAAGTTTGTTTATCTTTCTTATTATACTAATTGTGAAAAATGAGCAAAACATAAACAAATAAAATAATAATGTGGTAAATATAAACAACGGTCCATGAACTAGGATTCAATTTATAGGTCGTCACTCCTGGGTACTGATATGGAATTAATCATCCACCAATCATCGGGTGTCCACTCAACATACACAGCAGCGTATGATGCTATTTCACAGATGATTGTGCTGTCCTTCTCCGGACAAGCCAAGCAGTTACCAAGCCAAGCAAGCTGCATCGTGGCTAATCCACCCTATAAAATGTTTATTTATATTTTGAAGATCAATTTACTTTCAATGCACTTCAATAAATGCAAATATACACTTATTACATTTTGCTGGTTAAACTGCTTTACAAACTACTAAACAAACTGGCAAAAACACAAACTAGTAGACTCAACTTGTGAAGGACCACGCTTTCTCACAATATCCGCGTAAAATAGTTATTTACGTTGTTGTGTTTCATTCAGTCAAATCCGGCGTCTAGTAGTAGTCTACCCTATGATTTATTTGCATTATGATTCCTTATCGAGGATGAACTAAATTGTCATTTGCCAAATAAATAACTTATTATTAGAGAAACTGTGTGCCCGTCTGTCACTCTTAATTTCATAAAAATAAATAAACACAATCCTATTTGCAACGGCAAATTTCTTTTGTCAAAAGTATTCTAATTGATAGGAGGAAACGACCTTGCTATTGTGCAATTTTTACACTTTGAATATCAAATAATAAACCGTCCGTAACCAAAGTCTACATTTGTGTCCATTCTAGAGGATCAATTCCGGTGACCTTCGGAAATAATGTTTTCAAACCAAAGGTATCCGCAACTCATTCGTCGATAATAAGAGGCCTGTAAGAACCCTTCAGCCTTAGCAAACACTGTATCTCCTGTTAATCAGCGTCTGCAGCATAACATTGGAATACAATGGCCATTGAGATCAATCTGTACTATATTACTCAGAGAAAGAACTGTTAGTGTTTTTGGACTCGCACAGAATTTAATAAAAAAAACACAAAAATAAAAGGAGGAATAAGAAATAACATGGAATTGCTGTAATATATATATATATATATAAATATATATGTATATATATATATATATATATATATATATATGTGTGTGTGTGTATAAAAATATACATAAATTGCATTTCGGTTGACGTTATCTAAGTCATTTAAGCATCTTACGCCATACGCAAACACATCTTGACATGAGAGTGTCGCATCCCAATGGCCGGTATATAGGTAATCCTCACTGCGTCCTGCGTTCTCGGAAGTTGCCTGCGTCTGCGTCTGCTCTCAGTAAACAAACAGAATCATCTCACGTCCACTCGTCACTCGCTACTAGCTTACACGTTTACCGTAACAGTGCTACAGGGAAGCCGAAAATTATATTAAACACACATTAAATCTGATTTTTAACTTTTTCGGGCTGATGGCCGCTGTTATTTCGAGGGATTTTAGGGTTTCACCAGGTTGAATTAAATCTGACATAGAAGAGTGTCGCTTTATTAGATATTTTGTTTTTTATTATTTATTTTTATTTAATTATTTATTTCTTTTTATTTATAGAAATAATTTCACAATTGAAATAAGTTCTTTGTTTTTCTTTTTTTTGTATTCGAATTTGAAATGCGGTTATTATGTCAAAAACTTCGATCAACTTGCGTGAATTTCACATATTACTTTTCATCGAGATTATTAAATTACATTATGAAGTGAGGCGGTAAAGGAAACAGAATAGAAGTGATTGTGTTCCACGAAGTATATATAGTCGTAGTATATAAAGTCTATATCTACTTTATATACTACGACTATATATACTTCAGTCATTTTTAAGCCATTTCAAGGTCTAGGTATCAGTCGAATATTTGTGTATCGCATCGCACTATTAACTGAAAAGGCTACTGTCGAAGACCATATAAGATCGGAACGATTGTGCTATAAGAATCATACGGATTGAAACGTTTGAATTCGAACGAGAATTCGACGCAACCTTATAAGGAAACAAAAAAAATCAGTGAACGATAAAATAATTGTTTTAAAAGATATAAAATCTCGTAAAAGTACTATTCTATGCTTGATTAATTATTAGCTAAGTTAGTCTAAAAGAAAACAATACAATATCAATATACAAAAATAAATTTCCAAAAAAAATTTAACTTGGCAGCCCTACCTAATAAAGACGTGATAAGGGTCGACGACCGACGAAGAGTCATGGAAAGTAAAAGAAAACAAGTGACAACTTAAGATGTCCACCTCGCTCCGACTCACACCACTTGTTACATTACAATAACATTTGGACACTGATTTAAATTAAAATAGAGTCTCTTGCTTAAGCAATAAGGTCTTAATTAACAGTAGCCACTCAGATAATCAAAAATCATATATGTACGTGCGTGCTCTATTTTGTTTGTTAATTAAATCTTCTAAGGACGCAAGCTAATATTTTACAAAGTAGAACGGACTAGGGACAAAAAAATACATTTAAAGGTCTCGTTCAGAACACGTAACACAAGTGAGAATATGTTTAATAAAAGACACGCATTAAAATTGTGATCCGAGAAAAGCATCACTGTGACAACTTTACAGCCAAGCGACGTGCGAGCTATTAACGGGCAAGCGTGAAAAGTGTCTTTAATTGCTCACACAAAGTCAATACCTCGCCTAGTCAAAAACAAGCACACGTCCTTTACTTGTAAAACATTAATTTATTATTATACAAAAAAATAGATTATAAAAGTTTTACAAGCAAAGACATATATATTTCAAAATAACAAGGTTTTTTTTATATAACACAAATATTGAATAACTGCAACCAAACGGTCAAAAATCACCATACGCACAATAAAAACAATTATTGTTTAAATAACAAACTAGGTAAAAAAATCACGCGCACAGATGAAAAAGGAAACAATATTATAAACATGACGAGACTTACGAGAAACGATAACATACTAGCGACTCTAACAACTACCGCAAACAAGTCATGCGCCCGCGCACCTACCTTATTATTGCGTGTCGTTAGGCGACAATTGGATGTTCAAACAAGTTCCATAGTGACAGGTAGCGCAATATATCTTCGCACTTCTTTTGAGTTTTAGCCGTTTTTACCCCACAATATCAAAGGAAACTTATGACCAAGCAATATGATCAAATATATACCAACGAAATACTAGATATTAAACCTATTAAAGGTAAAAGTAAACGAAAAATTACTGATATATTATATTTACTTTATAATACTATATCAATTTCGTAGATCATATACAAAATACGCTAAAAGTGTTTATATAGTGTCTTAATAGATATTACAAGAAACAAAACATTCTAAAATGTAGGTCGACAGCTCTAATTTATCGCCTTAATTACAAGTTGCAATCACAATCTTACCAGTTCTAACCGCCGTGTGATACCGTGACCTAAATGAATTAAGGCGAAACACCGTCTGACAGATAACAGACACCGGAACGCCTACGAAAATACAATATTTAAAATCACCACAGTTTATGTAACCAGGTCTATTTCAATTTATTTTTCCAAGTCATATGCAAGATGCATTATCCTTGATCAGTGGTAGAGCTACACTGCAGTTTGTTTCTAGCTGCAGAATGAATGGTTCTGCTCGACCGGGGTAGGACCAAGCCCTCACATTATACCAGTCTGAAATAGCACTATAACGTAACTGTATGTATTCGTGCTGAGTGTAGGGATCCAGAGACCTTTATTACTAGTACGAGACATTCCATCGCAGTCATCAAGGGTTGACAACGCATCTGCATTACGATTCTTTTTCAAGGATGAATGTAGATGTCATGGGCTGCAGGAATACTTACCTGTGAACTGTGTGCTCCTTTGTTCCAAACTGAACCAAGATTGATTTTGAAAGTTGAGGACTAAGATTGATTGCGGCATTTACTTGTAATCTTGTCTTTGGATCCCTACACTCAGCACGAATACATACAGTTACGTTATAGTGTTATTTCAGACTGGTATATTGTGAGGGCGTGGTCCTATCCCGGTCGAGCAGAACCATTCATTCTGCAGCTAAAAACAAACTGCAGTGTACCTCTACTACTGTTATTGTCAGTTATCACTATGTATAGCATGTAAGTGACATAACTAAAATCAACATTTTCTCACGTAGCATCTACTGAATTGCCGTTAAATTAATTGTGGCCCGGCACGTCAAAGTACTAAATCAGTAATCTCACAACTGATAATGAATGTGTCTAATAAATCATTTAAAAGACAATTTACTAGTGTTACGCAACCCGGGTCGCTTTCATTACACGAAAACAAGCGATTGCGATAACGCTATCTCGGACTGATAAAGCGCCTATTACACTATATAACTCAAGTCCAGCCTACTTACCGCTCGATACGCTAGAACCTAATTACGAGACGTGACATTACGGTAGAGCCCACAGATATAAACAAACCGGAGCATGAATAGTTCAGCTAGACCTGGAAAGGAATCTATAGAATATCATTGATAAAAACAATACCTTTTTTGAATAATAACAATTATGACTATCGACCAATACCTACATATATATATTACATTTCACCAGATGGTAAGTGATGATATAAAACACCTCAACAAATATTCAATAGAAAAGTTGTAACCAGTGATAGAGCTACACTGCAGTTTGTTTCTAGCTGCAGAATGACCGGGGTAGGACCACGTCCTCACAGAGTACCAGCGTAAAATAACAGCATGAGACTGCTGTGTTTGGTCTGGTGAGTATAGGATCCGAGACCTTTATTACTAGTACGAGACATTCCATCGCAGTCATCAAGGGTTGACAACGCATCTGCATTACGATTCTTTTCAAGGATGAATGTAGATGTCATGGGCTGCAGGAATACTTACCTGTGAACTGTGTGCTCCTTTGTTCCAAACTGAACCAAGATTGATTTTGAAAGTTGAGGACTAAGATTGAATGCCGCGTTTACTTGTAATCTTGTCTTTGGATCCCTACACTCAGCACGAATACTTACAGTTACGTTATAGTGTTATTTCAGACTGGTATATTGTGAGGGCGTGGTCCTACCCCGGTCGAGCAGAACCATTCATTCTGCAGCTAAAACAAACTGCAGTGTACCTCTACTACTGTTATTGTCAGTTATCACTATGTATAGCATGTAAGTGACATAACTAAAATCAACATTTTCTCACGTAGCATCTACTGAATTGCCGTTAAATTAATTGTGGCCCGGCACCTCAAAGTACTAAATCAGTAATCTCACAACTGATAATGAATGTGTCTAATAAATCATTTAAAGACAATTTACTAGTGTTACGCAACCCGGGTCGCTTTCATTACACGAAAACAAGCGATTGCGATAACGCTATCTCGGACTGATAAAGCGCCTATTACACTATATAACTCAAGTCCAGCCTACTTACCGCTCGATACGCTAGAACCTAATTACGAGACGTGACATTACGGTAGAGCCCACAGATATAAACAAACCGGAGCATGAATAGTTCAGCTAGACCTGGAAAGGAATCTATAGAATATCATTGATAAAAACAATACCTTTTTTGAATAATAACAATTATGACTATCGACCATTACATTTCACCAGATGGTAAGTGATGATATAAAACACCTCAACAAATATTCAATAGAAAAGTTGTAACCAGTGATAGAGCTACACTGCATTTTGTTTCTAGCTGCAGAATGACCGGGGTAGGACCACGTCCTCACAGAATACCAGCGTAAAATAACAGCATGAGACTGCTGTGTTTGGTCTGGTGAGTATAGGGATCCGGAGACCTTTATTACTAGTACGAGACATTCCATCGCAGTCATCAAGGGTTGACAACGCATCTGCATTACGATTCTTTTTCAAGGATGAATGTAGATGTCATGGGCTGCAGGAATACTTACCTGTGAACTGTGTGCTCCTTTGTTCCAAACTGAACCAAGATTGATTTTGAAAGTTGAGGACTAAGATTGAATGCCGCGTTTACTTGTAATCTTGTCTTTGGATCCCTACACTCAGCACGAATACTTACAGTTACGTTATAGTGTTATTTCAGACTGGTATATTGTGAGGGCGTGGTCCTACCCCGGTCGAGCAGAACCATTCATTCTGCAGCTAAAAACAAACTGCAGTGTACCTCTACTACTGTTATTGTCAGTTATCACTATGTATAGCATGTAAGTGACATAACTAAAATCAACATTTTCTCACGTAGCATCTACTGAATTGCCGTTAAATTAATTGTGGCCCGGCACCTCAAAGTACTAAATCAGTAATCTCACAACTGATAATGAATGTGTCTAATAAATCATTTAAAAGACAATTTACTAGTGTTACGCAACCCGGGTCGCTTTCATTACACGAAAACAAGCGATTGCGATAACGCTATCTCGGACTGATAAAGCGCCTATTACACTATATAACTCAAGTCCAGCCTACTTACCGCTCGATACGCTAGAACCTAATTACGAGACGTGACATTACGGTAGAGCCCACAGATATAAACAAACCGGAGCATGAATAGTTCAGCTAGACCTGGAAAGGAATCTATAGAATATCATTGATAAAAACAATACCTTTTTTGAATAATAACAATTATGACTATCGACCAATACCTACATATATATATTACATTTCACCAGATGGTAAGTGATGATATAAAACACCTCAACAAATATTCAATAGAAAAGTTGTAACCAGTGATAGAGCTACACTGCAGTTTGTTTCTAGCTGCAGAATGACCGGGGTAGGACCACGTCCTCACAGAGTACCAGCGTAAAATAACAGCATGAGACTGCTGTGTTTGGTCTGGTGAGTATAGGGATCCGGAGACCTTTATTACTGGTGACGAGGCATTCCATCTCAGACCTCAAGAGTAACAACGCATCTGTATTATGATTCCGTGTCAAGGATGAATATAGGTGTCATCGGCCGCAGAAATCACCTACCATTACGTGTACTGTGAGCTCATTTGTTACTCTAAATGTAATAAAATTATAAGAAACCCCTGAGGGCTGAGACGAAATGCTTCGTCACCTGTATTTGGGTCCTCTACACTCTCCGTACGAAGCACACGTGTTTGATTTGGTGAGTGAACGAAGCAGAACACGTTATTACTGATGAGTTGTCATTCCGTCTTAGTCCTAAGAGGTGCTACCATATATGAGATTAAATGCAGGTATCATTAACCGAAGGAATCGTTTCGATCCGGTAAATTGCGTAATCGTTTGGATAAACGCATTTTGTGACACTTCCCTTGGCTAAATAGAACTGTGATCAACTCATAACGGCTACTAGCCAGCTGATGGTGAAAACAACAAGGAATTGCCGAATAGAAGCCTAAAAATTCATCTCATGTCATCTCCATTACATTAGTGAGATGCGATACTCCGTTTCAGAAATGCAAAATCAAAAAGTATCTAGTTAGAGTTTAACCATCGTACATCACGATAGAATTCAAAATTTTATCCTCATCATTTCGAAGGTTGGCAATCCACCACTGAACGCACAACTACTCGGTGGAATCAGCTTTCGCCAGCGGTATTTCCGAACCGATACGACTATACGACCTTCAAGAAATAAGCCTACAAACAACCTGTCATTATGACCCAATAAAGTTGATCTATTGACTCACATTATTAAATATCGCTGGAAATGGCTGTATAGTCCACCGATTCGCTGCCTATTATATAAGGGATAACTGACATAAATATAAGGTGTATTAAATCGGTTTATTTCTTTACAGACGGCCGCATCCGTTATACTAAGATTATCGGCCTGTTGAAAATAAACTTGATTACACTTCCTAGTAATATACTTTCCACGAAAGAAACCCTACACTATATGTTCTAAGTTAAATTCTTTGTAAATAAATACTAGAATGTTATAAGAATAATCTAAAAAATAAATATTTCGTGCATTCCGCTTTCTTAAGATTAGAGCCGGACTTTAGTGTTAACTTCATCATAATCTAAGCTCATACTAAGCAATATGTACCATTCTCCCAGATTGCCACGGAGCCAGACGTTAAACCAGGAGCCGTGTTTACATCTATTAATATTTTAGTATAGTTTATCTGCATCTTCAAACAAAAACTATGTACTTATCTATCAATACAGAATGTTAAGTTATAAATCTACATACAATTAGTCATGGCACTTTTCAGAAAACTCTAGATCCGCATGTCGTGCTTTAACCACGAACAACATCACTCTTAAATTCATGACGTGAATCAGTCAGGTTCTATTTGTATGAATTTTTGAAAAGTTTATTACAAATAATAGAATAGAAACCACAAAGTGACAAAAAAAATTACATTTTACACTTAATTTCAAAATCATTTTAACGAGTTAATTTTTTTTAGTATTAAGTATTTTATTGTGTTAACTATTAATCGAAATTACATTTAATCGTGTACAATGCTATAAAAGGTACGTACAGAGCAAACCGTACTTTTCTGAGTAATAATAGACCGATATAAATACGGCCGTGACATTGGAATGTCGCTAGTCACTTCAGGGAAACAGTGCATAAGAACAAGACACCGGATTTTATTGCAGACTGAATAATGCAGCTGTTGAAATAACTTTCATAATTAATATATATAATAATTATCTTTTGATTATTAAAAGCAATATTTCATTCCTCTTTTTATCCAATTTGTATGGATCCCATGATCATCGCTTCGCTACAGACATGAAATAATAATAATATATTTCTTTCAGACCATATGGATCCATGAAATATTTTTTTTTATTATTTATTTTTTGTATATGCGAATTTTTTCCGCTGTTCTGGTAAATCAGTATCTGATGTTTGAGTCATTAAGAATAAATCGGTTACTTAATAAATAGTACCCACAAATATTTAAAATCTTTGCGGGTACTATTTATTAAAATTATATATAATAGATAGATACATTTATTATTTCTCTACTGAATGGCACCAAGGAAGAACAGCGTCGAGGTGCTCTGCTCTATCCTTCATGCTGAATTAGATTTAGACCATTTACTCGAATGAATAATATTTTATATTCTTACAAATAAATCATTTAGTTACAAAATTAGAAAAAATCTTTCTTGTTCTTTTTAATTGCATCCGAATAAAGACAATGGTGTCGAATTTCTTATCTATGGACCTTGTACTTTACATAAATAAGCCTACTAACAACCTGTCATTATGACCCAATAAAGTTGATCTATTGACTCACATTATTAAATATCGCTGGAAATGGCTGTATAGTCCACCGATTCGCTGCCTATTATATAAGGGATAACTGACATAAATATAAGGTGTATTAAATCGGTTTATTTCTTTACAGACGGCCGCATCCGTTATACTAAGATTATCGGCCTGTTGAAAATAAACTTGATTACACTTCCTAGTAATATACTTTCCACGAAAGAAACCCTACACTATATGTTCTAAGTTAAATTCTTGGTAAATAAATACTAGAATGTTATAAGAATAATCTAAAAAATAAATATTTCGTGCATTCCGCTTTCTTAAGATTAGAGCCGGACTTTAATGTTAACTTCATCATAATCTAAGCTCATACTAAGCAATATGTACCATTCTCCCAGATTGCCACGGAACCAGACGTTAAACCGTGTTTACATCTATTAATATTTTAGTATAGTTTATCTGCATCTTCAAACAAAAACTATGTACTTATCTATCAATACAGAATGTTAAGTTATAAATCTACATACAATTAGTCATGGCACTTTTCAGAAAACTCTAGATCCGCATGTCGTGCTTTAACCACGAACAACATCACTCTTAAATTCATGACGTGAATCAGTCACCCTAATTGGTTCTATTTGTATGAATTTTTGAAAAGTTTATTACAAATAATAGAATAGAAACCACAAAGTGACAAAAAAAATTACATTTTACACTTAATTTCAAAATCATTTTAACGAGTTAACTTTTTTTAGTATTAAGTATTTTATTGTGTTAACTATTAATCGAAATTACATTTAATCGTGTACAATGCTATAAAAGGTACGTACAGAGCAAACCGTACTTTTCTGAGTAATAATAGACCGATATAAATACGGCCGTGACATTGGAATGTCGCTAGTCACTTCAGGGAAACAGTGCATAAGAACAAGACACCGGATTTTATTGCAGACTGAATAATGCAGCTGTTGAAATAACTTTCATAATTAATATATATAATAATTATCTTTTGATTATTAAAAGCAATATTTCATTCCTGTTTTTATCCAATTTGTATGGATCCCATGATCATCGTTTCGCTACAAACATGAAATAATAATAATATATTTCTTTCAGACCATGTGGATCCATGAAATATTTTTTTTTTTATTATTTATTTTTTGTATATGCGAATTTTTTCCGCTGTTCTGGTAAATCAGTATCTGATGTTTGAGTCATTAAGAATAAATCGGTTACTTAATAAATAGTACCCACAAATATTTAAAATCTTTGCGGGTACTATTTATTAAGTAGATAAACTTCATATATTAAATGTTAGTACACTCAGTACGCGTAGATCGTCATCATGCTTGAGCAATTGACCACACTTCAAGATTTTTAAACAACAAAAACCCATGCGGGCTGCTGTGAAGAATTTTAAACTTCCCATGTGTCTCGGATTCCTTCGAGTAAGCTCTCACTCTATTTAATGCTCAAGTGTCTGCGATTTAAAATTAAAAAAAACATCCGCATGCACTTCAAGCGTTTTGAAATATTTGATAATAAATGATTTGATGATAAATATTTTAGTTATTAAGAACATCAAAATATTTTTAAATTACTTGTATAAAGGTTTTAAATTTATAGTTACCTATTACCACAATGATAATATAAGAACTTCAAGTAACAAAATTAATAAACAGAATCTAGTTAATTGTAATATCAAATGACCAATAGTTTTATGTTGAAAATAGGTTTCAGGCGTAATTGGGATTAAGGTGAAGTCTAGAATAATACGCCTTAATTAATACCTAAAAATAATTATTATACCTCACATGAAACATTATTACAACATAGGATAGGCGTAGTAGATAGGTTATATCGGCGACTTAAAAAATCTCAATATTTTCTGTGAAATCTTCTTAATTCTTAAAGCTCAAAGCTAAATTATTGAAAAATATATATTATATCTAATATATACAGACAAGTATACGACCAATTTTTGGAACGTCTAATAAATTTAATCATTAGTATTAAGTAATTTTTGATTTAACAGATAAAAAATAAAAAACAAATCACTATATATAAATTATATTTCCGATAACACGTATATATAGTACGAGTATTAAACTAAGCACTCCCTCCACCTTAAAAGTGTCCGCTGTAGTCGCACAGCACATGAGCAGACCGAATCGAGTAGGACCGAAAAAACTACACAATAAATCACGAAAAGGTTTGGAGAGACACATTTTGAAACACATGGCACGCAGCTGCAAGAATTTGGATAGATTTTTTTTCTTGGTAATTCTCTCTAAAATCGATAACCATTCAAAACAGTCTTATATTATTGAAATGTATACCTGATGAATTAAGTTTTTAGTAATTTTGGTAGTTTAACATAATGACATCACGATTTCTGAAAATTCAATTGTATATAATAAACAGGAAAGCAGTTACTCGTACGCGTGACCAAAATCAAAACAGAGACCGATTTAGGCATCACAATCAATTTTGACGGCACCCTCGATAAATTGCTCATAAAACTTCACAATAGAATTGGCATTATTACAGCACCCCATAAACTAATTCAACGCATAAACTCTCATAATTCAACTGCGTGTTAAAAATATTTTATTAGAATAAATTGAATTTTTGACGTAATTTTGTTTTAGGTTTAAAGAAACAGCAATCTGCACAACCCATTTTCGAATATATTATTAATACAAACGGCTAGTTCATGCAATATTTTTAGTTTTTATCTTTCATGTATCTTTGTTAATAGAACGCCTTCTGAATCAACATAGGCCAAGTTCTAGATACAGTCTTTACAAGATATAATTAAAGTTGCTTAGGTTATTGGTTATTGATCCAGAATAAATGATCACCTATTGAAATTTTCTTTTAGTAACAACAACGAGTTGACTCGAATGTAACAATTAACTATTACATTTACATATCTTCATTCCATTTTTATTAATTACTGAAATAAACCATGAAATTTCAACACGAAATTCATCCCATGAAGGATGTAGAGCGATCATTTTACTGAAGTAAACTTGATTGACATATATATTTTATAATGACAGACTGTAAAGTAGATATGTATCTTAAATTTATAATAGATTAATAAATAATACGATTGATTATATTTATAATGATATACAGGCAGCTGTAACCTCTAACAGTAGAACACAAACCAATCTACTAAGTTAAACCGGACACGGAATAAATAAAAAAAAATTGACGACAGTTATTTTAAAATAGAACCACTCCATACCGCCGCTCATTCTCCGCCTTTTCTAAGAATTCAAATTGATATTAGCATAATTTTCCGCTCAGTAATCGCATTGAGAATCTCGATTTTCGGTTGTTACAAAAACTTTAGAACGCTAAGTTCGTCGACTATTGTCTTGGATGATGACATATAATCACACAAAGCTTAGTTCTGCCGCTCGAATACGTTGTGAAATAACACCTACCTGTCCGACAATGATTTAAGAATATTTATTTTGGTAGAGCCACGATGTAGCATGAAATGTTGGCTGTGCTGTCCTTCCCCAGGACCATGCCCTCACAGAATACTAGTGTGTTATAGCAGAATAGTAGCAGAATGAACCGCAGCAGGAACCGGAGACTCAATGTCTGGTAATGTGGAATTCCATCTTAGTCCTCAGGCGAGAGACTCAGGAGGCGAACACTTTGGCATTTTGAATCTTTGTTGGGAATGTATAAATGTAAGTGTTCATGGACACCTATCATCCACCATCAGGTAAACTGTGTGCTCATTGGTCACTCCTAGTTCAAGTTTCCAATTCACAAAAATGATTTAAAATGTTTTGTTTCGCTTTAAAGTGCAAGATGTAGCTGTATTTGTAATATTATATTATGATAGGTAGATAGTTTGAATTATTCAATTATGCTAAACTTTATATTAATTATGACATTATAATAATTATTTATCCGAGACCCGATCAGCTCTATACGAAGTTCTTTAACACTGATAATGAACGAAGTTTATAGAATAATTAATATTTTAAATGCCAGGGAAGTTATATTACATATTATAGTTTAACAAAAACTAATATTTTAATTATAAAATATTAGTTAGTTATTTATAAAAATGTAGCAATTGTATTTTATTAATTATGATTATTACAATTTTTATTTACACATATACGTTTCTTATTTAAACGTACAGTACTATTGTTTTTACGTCTGTAGAGGTTGTTAGGAAATACGAATAACAACATTATTATGGGCAACGTGATGTAATCAATCATTTGGCGCCGATGAGTACAGTTTATAGACGGTACGTGTACCCATTGAATCTCTAGGTCGCTGCAAATGTGCCTACGATAACATATCAGTAAAAAATTTATTCCTTCCCTATTAAAAATAACGAACGGAAAAAATATTTATGATCAGGCCATTTGTTGAGAAGCTTCCTGGATACCGTAACGTTATAAACGACCTTAGAAATCTAATTAATCACTCTATGCAAAAATATAGAATTATTTTACCTTTCATTGATATAAATCATATTTTATGCTATTTAAAGATTGTTTTTTGTGACCGATTAAAAAATGAATTTCTTAGCCTATAGTGGCAACAGCACTGGCGTATTTCCTGCCGTACCGAATTATAAATATACGATTATATTTAAATAATAGGTAACAAATAGTTGGCAATTTGGCTCAGTAGCAGTACACAACAAACTTATCGAAGAATCTGGATTCAACGTCCAACCGAGGTCAATAATTAAGCCGAGATACAAATTTTTGATTTTCAAGTATTGGTCTACTTCTAATTTTTCGTCTTTACTACATCTAGTGCTGCGGTTCCTATTCATAATAGGTCGGGGAATAAGTTTTTTCGTATATTATAAGTAAAAAGTTGCAGTTAAATCTCTTTGGTTGTACTGTTTGTATCTGGTTGGTTTTGAGAACATTCCATGAGGACATGATAAAAGCAGAAAATATAAAAGGTAAAAACGGTTTCCCGCCATTTTCTATTGTTTTCCGTTCGCCCAAAATAGTGAATGTAACTAAGAAATTCCCTACATTTAGATGTTTAATTACAAAAAAGTGAAAAATGTGACACAAGCCGCGAAAAAAATAGTGACATTTATAGACTTATCGCAGTGTCGGTAAGAATAGCACAAAATTAGTTCAAGCGTTTTCAGTCCAGGAATTTTGATGGCATGAATGATGAAGCTCGCTTGGTCGATCTGTTACAGATGCCATTTTTGAAAAAGTGGAGCAACATCGGTATATTTGTAGTTATGACATAACGCCAGCAAGAAATAAAGAAAAAACGGCCGGAACAGATCATCAGAAAGGGTGTGGTTGTTCATCATGATAACGCCAGAATCACACACACACACACACACCCTTTTTAGCCACACAGCAAATATTGAGAAAGTTTAGTTGGGAAGTGTTTTTTCATCCACCATATAGCCCTGACATTGCACCCTCAGATTTCCCCGATTTTTTTTTGCGGTCTCTTCAGATTTTTTTAAATAGTTTTAGGTTAACATCAAGAGAGGCCTGTCAAAACTACTTGTCCCAGTTTTTTGATCAGAAGTCCCAAAATTTCTAAAGCAATGTGATTATAACACCTATAAAATGGCAACGAAAAAGTTTAACGAATAAAATGGCACAAATATATTTTAATCAATATAAATAAACTATAATAAAAGTATGTTGATTTATATATAAAATACGGAAATACGTATTGGCGTACTTTATATGTGACAAAATTATCACTGTCGATCAAATCCAACTTTCACATTAGTACGTGTGTTCAAATTTTTATTTACATTCTTATGACAGTACGATATTTCCGATATTTTTCTATGTTTGGCTAAATACATTTTTCGGTTTACAATACATTGATATCTTTTGATTATTACAATGGCATTAACTGCGCACGAAATATTATAATACAGCAAGCATTCACGCTAACAGTGGCAGCCACTCGTCGTACCGTCGTTTATCTCTAGTTCAACAGGAACCATAGAAGAGATCAGATCTAGTAATTGAGACATGTGATATACATATATAACACCTAAACCCGAAAAGCAGCCAGCAGCCTGTTGCTCTGGCCGCAGCGCCACAAAGTTCGCCGTGAGAGCCACAATAGTTGGTAAAGTTTAAATAAAGTATACATAAATAATAAAAAATAGTAAATATTAAAAAAATGTTCGTGAGGTGAGAAGAGGTAAGAAGTATAGAATTAACATGGACTGATAGTGATGCCTGGATTGACACGAAAGAGGTTTTATTAGGCGAAATTCACATATGTCATTAAGCCTCTATTATTCTTCTTTATGATTTATTTTTGAGCAGGTCTCAAGACTAAAGTTGGCTTTAATTACTAAATATGTTATAATAGATGTCGTATCAGATCCCGCATAATGTCTGGTTTGATGAAACGTTCAGTTCAGGACTCCGTTAACAACACATTAAGTTTGGATTGGCAAATACATCGATAATAGTCTCTAGACTAAATAGGATTGTTAAAATGCATTTAACGTTTCAAACTTAATAGCCCACGATATATCTACGTCAAACAACTAATAGGCATCACATTATTTCTAAGCACGTCTTCACTACAGTTAAGGACACGGGAAAAGTGTAGACAATACTCTATTACCAACTTGATCAATGTAACTATTTCTATGCAGGATCACGTGGATAGATGTAGAATTTGCGACATTATGTATTCTCCACCGAAATAAGTGCTTGGAATCTTTTCTTGTGTAGTTGTAACGCCTACTACTCGGAATATTTTTTTTGAAATTAAGATATTCTCTAGTTACTTTTACTCTTGATTAGTTTTCATTTATATATCATAAATAAATATAAATTAATAGTTGACACATTAGAAAATATAAAAAAAAGCCTTTCCGGTCTATTTCATCGTAGCCGGATTGACTAAATACTTTCATTATTAATATTAGTCGATTCATTGTAAAAAGATTTCTTTATCGAATGATATATAAAAAGATAAATAAATAACTAAATACTTAATTTGCAAAAAAATGTAATCCACCTTTAATCCAATATTAGTTACTATTAAGCAAAAAAAGATAACGTACTTTTACTTCTCCGCTCTCGCCGTAGTCACATGGCTTGTGTTCATTGGAAAGTTTTTCTTAAATTTTACGATCTCGCACTAAATTATCACTATACATATTATGACAAAACAATCACCACTATATTTTACAAAATCCTGGCAACATTTATTTAGAATTTGCACTTTCCTCTTTCGAGATTGTTTTTTGTTTGTTATCGAAGTACAATCGCCAGAAGCACAAAACGCACGTACGTTTCTGCCGCGCGCGCGACTACAATTGAGTTGTGTATAGACGCACACTGCCGCTTCGCCCGCCGAGATGACAGCCTCAATGTCTTCGTCCCTTCCCGACCCTACACCCAACTTCCACCTTCGTTCGTGGCACTTCGGTATAATCAGAGCTCTACGTAATAGACTTGTCGTGACGTGAATGAAGATCGCAAGATTTGAATCGAGATAAATTACAGCTGAATTGCTTTATATATTTTTTGTTAAAGTTTGTAACAATTTTAACAAAAATAATAATTATATGTTAAAGCTATAATTTACAAAATATAGTTAATGTTAAAAATTTACTCAACATTTATACGAATACCAAGCCTAGTACGACCTTAAGTTCTGTTGCACAAATTCACGCAATTCACACAACAGTTTAACTATAATGGCTTTTTCTTCCACCAGCATATCGGGACAGTAAGCATTTGCTTTGATAACGTTCATAGTCCGTCTTTATTTATTATTTAATATTAGAAAATCTCACACAGCTCACCTGACGGTATATTAATAATGACAAATCCACATCTATCCACAACAGTGATTCAAGATATACATGTGTTATAACTCCTAATGACTGAGATGGAATGTCTCCTTTCCTGTAATCGGGCCTCCAGACCCCTACACCCACCAAACGAAATACAGCGGCGTAACGCTGGTATTCTGTGAGAGCGTGGACCTTGCTCTGTGGGGCATATCTAGTCATGCTGCAGCTACAAACACTGTATTGTGGCTTTACTACCATTAAAACTGGTAGTCCTTACAATATGGGATCACCCCGCGATAATATATCATCGATAGACATCCGCCGATTGTGGGATATACCATTATTTCTCAAGGTAAGAAGACCTTGCGACCTCCTCACTATAAAATTATAATAACATTATAATTAATTGTATATTGAAACGTTCAAACTTACAAGGCAGACTCAATTTTAAGTTAATTTAATTTTTTCAAGTTGTTATTACATGGTAATAAAATAATATATTGTTCAGGTAAATACTTATTTATTAAACTGATTGCGACACATTAATAACAAACGCAATTCTCTCATTGGGCACGACCCCAGCTTGTGAAATTGCGCCATACACAAACATTCGGACGATCCTAGATTTTGAAGACTTCAAAATGAGCAATGGCACCATATCACTATGAACAAAACGATTAATGCAATTCCTATTATCTTAATAAACTCTTTTAGAATATAATTTAACCAATGAACTTAACCTTCACGGTGAAAAATAATATTATAAATATTTCGGGCTGATGGCCGCTGTTAGCCCCAGGGCTTTACAGTTTCACCGGGTTGAGAGGTGACCGAGCGCTTATGGCTCTCAGTCGAGACCTCTATATATGGGTAACCAGCGCAAGGGCTCCCGAGAGGGAACCTCGGCTTGGACCGTTACCCTGTTTCGCGAGAACGTCTGACTCAAGAGTGCCCTAGAGGGCCGAACCTCGGCTCGGTCAGTTACTTCTGACCGAGGATTATCTTAAATTATTTCACTATTATTATTAACTACCTGTACCACCACTTCAGAATGCGTGGGCGCTGGAGAAGAAGTGGCGCAAGAAACTCCAGCAACGCTTCTATCTGTATGGACTGGGTAATATATGAAATGATAGTAAAAATATAGGAGCTTTTTACATTCCAAATTTTAATTAATAAAAGCACCTTTAAATTGTGACAATATTTATGGCCAGACTAGTTAAAATATAATTGAGTCTTTTTTACAATATTAAATAAATATTATTTTACGTCTGTAAACAAAATTAAACAAAAATAATTTTACATTTGTTTCTATATTGCTAGATTATTAGTGTAACGAACTCACAAGATAGTAATTATTAGGATCTCCGACAGCCACGAGAATTTTTTGTTAAACTCGAGTCCTCGGGTTTTAAGTACCTACCTATTGTATAAAAAAAGGTTTATTTTAAAGTTGCTTTGATTGAGTTGTTATGTCGGGAGTCGGAGTGATTTCATGCCCTCGGCAACGGCTTATAAACAGCCTATGGCGTGTTTTATAACAATTTCGATTACAATTTTAATTTATTCTGTTTATTTTAAAAACCTCATAATTTTAACTTAGAATATATAATGTTATACCTATATAGTGTTGCATTTTTTAAGATCTATGTGACAAACGACTGTGGACCGTGCGCCTACACCCGTTGGGCCGCCCTAAGATAAAAGGTGAGAAAGTTATATGATAGATGAAGTTATTCGCATTTGAAGACTGACGTGGATGGAATATCCACATCAATAAGATAATAATTAGCCCTCTGTTCGACAGTGGTAATGGGGCAGAGCTAGCTCCACGATACTCTAAAATGTATTTTATAAGACACCAAGAGATTTGCACCTAACGCCTATGGTCAAAGATAATTAAACACAACCTGGGTTCTTCTCTCATGCCTATCTCTTACTGCTATTGGGTCTTAAGCTGGCAGTTGTTACTTCGCAGTGCCGGTCTAAATGTTAAAGCGTTATACCCCGCATAACTTTGGCAAATAGGGCCAAGATAAACCGACTCCTTTTAAAGGTAATTAGACACGTCTGCGTTTAGTAGCGTTTAATCTTTTAAAAGAGGTTATCACTCACGACAACCATGACCACAATGACCTCTTTAAAGCCGTACTCGATTTCCACGAGATCATCGATAAGCTATTTCATGCATTAACTGCGAAAGCCTCAGATGAACAGCCTGAGATAACGACTCGTAGAGGTTATGGCATATTCTCCCATCATAGTCGTCAAATCAGGAGATATGTTGCTAGTAAGTATAATGGTGAACGGCATGTATACACTCAGATCATGAATATTTATGCTTTAAGTATAGGACCACACTTTATGAGCAGATGACACAAAGAAGGAATCCTAGACACGTAACGGATAAACTTTAGAACAGGCCTGAATATAACCTAGGGCATCCTAAATTTCAGCTCATATAGACCATAAATGTAAGCTAGATATTGAATTTGAAGTGGGTGGAATATGCTAATCTATAATGCTGGCATGAGTGGATAACTTTAAAGTAAAGAAGACTGTAGTAAAAGAAGTGCCTAGGTAGAAAAAAGAATTAGCTGCCCTATATTGATACCACGAGACAAGGAGGGCTTTCAACAAAGTAAAGGCACTAAGAGACTTATTGAATGCAACATAGCAGTGAGAAAGCCAAAACCCAACGCATGGCGTAAGGTGGTATATGAACATAAAATAAAATGGGCAGTAGGCAAGGCAGTCTGTACCGCATTAATATGTATGTATGTGTTATTATTTATGTTATAATCAATAAACTTATGCATTTTTCTAAATAAATATAGTTCTGTATTTAATTTTATTTTGTGTTAACTATAATTTTTTCCCGATGTCTAACACCAGGCCTGCTGTAAGAGATTTTAATTGTAAAATAAGCTGCACCGTTTTACAAAACTTTCCTATATTACTTCCCTTAAATAAATGACTTTTATACATAAAAGTTAAATAAATAAAATAATATAACCAGGTATATCGTTTTTATATATATATATATAACTAGTCTATCTATATATGTAACTAGTAGGGTATGGAGCCGTCGGTCATATTCCAGGCACTTCAAAAGCTTGGTATCAGCCTTATGTTCGTATATCGTACTATCAACAGATACAACAACACTTCCTCTTTCGAAGACTAGAAAGGATCGGGGCGGCCGCGTGCTGTTAGATCTACAAAGGCTGTTAAAGCCAGAATTCGTTGAAACCCCATTAGGAAGTAAAAAATCTTATCGCGAGAAATGAAGATTCCCGCTAGGACTCTGTCGCGTATTATAAAACAAGACCTGAAGCTCGGTGCTTATCGTCGATATACAGGACATGAGAGTGGATCGATCAAAACGCCTTCTGTCGCGATACGCAGTTGAAAGGCTCAGAAATATCCTTTTTACCAATGAAAAAAAATTCACAATTGAAGAACACTACAATAAGCAAAATGATAAAGTGTACGCTCATAATTCTAAAGAAGCTACTCAAGTGGTCGGAAAGGTACAACGTGATCATCATCCTGCGTCAGTGATGGTTTGATGGGGCATGTCTTATCAAGGAGTCACAAAACTACATTTTTGTTATAAAGGAGTGAAAACCCCAACCAAAGTATATCAAGATACAGTCTTGGATCATGTTGTTAAACCTCTCAGCAATACACTTTTTAAAAATATACCTTGGACTTTCCAGCGGGACTCTGCACCTGGTCACAAGGTACGAACTACCCAAGTCTGGCCCTCATCTAGCCCAGACCTCAACCCTTTAGACTTCAAATTATGGTCAATTTTAGAGGTCTTGGCCTGCTCTAAACAAAACGACGACATTGATTCTCTTAAAAAATCTTTGGCAAACAGTGGCGAAATCTCCCTTGGAAACCGTGCGTAAATCCATAGATTCGTGGTCAAACTAGATTAATTATCTCATTTTAGCGGACAGGAAAATAATAGAAAAATGAGGGGAAACCGTTTTTATTTTTCGATGTTATATTTTTATTTTACTGCAAATTTTGTCCCAGACCCATTATATATATATATGTGGCGTTGGATTTCCGAACGACACTTTCAAACTGCGGGGACTGGCGACACGGAAGAGCAGTTATAAAAGATAAAATCGAGAAAAACAGAGCAATGTTTTTTGCAGACAGGTTGAAAGAATTCTATTAGAGAGTTAACGACGATTTTGCTCATGTGGGCCTTCCTGAGAACGACAACAGAAATCGACACATTGTTTTGTTCATCACCGTCGTCCCAACTATAAAATAGTGATCCCGAGGTGATTTGAACGCGAAGAGCAGCAATAAATACGCACATTTTTACACAATAAGATCTTTAAAAAAACACCTAACCGTGAGCCTGCTACATGTCTTCCTACATGACCCGCATTGCTCGTCAAGCTGCCTACTTTAAGTAAAATATAAAGCTGTCTTCTGCAAGCTGCCTTGACCCTCGGACCATCTCCAGTGCATCATTTAGATATCAAGAACGGAACATTAACTTGCTCAATTTACTAAATCCCAGCAAAATTAAGTGACATGTACATGTTAGATGTTTAAATTGACAATTCAAGACCAACATTTTTACTAAGAAGTTAAGGTTTTATTGTTATTTCATATTAAACATAGTCTACTATGAAAGCCCTACATGAGCAGAACTCGTTACTGTTGCAACAAAATCCAATATTAGCTGCGGAGGTTCAAAATTGAAATGTTGCCACTGACACACATGCACCACCATCAGAGCCCCCTTGCCATAGAACCTCCTGCAATCTCTATAGTATCCGTCAAGCTACCTCCTTTCTGGCCTTAACCAACCGAGCTATGTGGTTTGCATAGGCGGAGGCACAATTCACCCTTTCAGGCATACCCGCTGACCGAACAAAATTTAATTATGTTATAGCACAGTTATATATCCGGGTTATTGGAGAGATTGAAGATATTATTCTACAACCTCCAACTCGTGACAAATATGTTAGGTTGAAGAATAAGCCTACAACCGACCGCGGTAGAAACAGGTCACAGGGACGCTCGAACCAGCGTGATCGTTCTCAAACGCCTAGCCGTCCAAAGATGTGTTTTTACCATCGTAAGTTTAGCACTAACGCCTTAAAGTATGTGAAATTTCATATACTTTCACACCTCTGCAGATCTCGGAAAACACTGGCAGCAGTCATTAGCGGCGACGACCGACTGCTCACCAAATAGTCGCCGTCTCTTTGTCACTGATTCTATATATTATATATCTGATACAGGTTCAGACCTCTCATGTTACCCATACAGATGGCTAGCAAATCAACCACCTCAATCTAACTATATATTGGCTGCAGCCAAATTAAAGCTTACATGGAGTATTCCAGTGGAATTTTATTATCGCAGATGTTAACACCGCTATTAATAGGGCTGACTTTTTGGCGCACTATCGGCACATACCAGAATGTGAACAGATGCTGAATAATCACATTATAACAGTCACATTAGCTGGAGGCACAATACATGCGTGAGGCACCAGAGAGTGTCAACAAACAGTACTTGCGCCACATTTGTGGAGCCTAGAGTTAATGACAAATTCCGAAGCCTAATCCCAGAAACATTACAAAAAATGATTGTATCATATACACGGTGGATTACAAAGACGATTTTAAAAATGGAATTACTTCGGAAAGGTAAGTTGAAGGGATGGGGTCATGGTATCGTATTATTCGGAGCACGGAAAGATAGTCACGATGGTGATGAAAGTTAATATTTTACGGGAGCGCAACGTCAGTTCTACGATAAAAATTATTACGAAAATGTATTATATACCATGCTGGCCAAAAGTTTAAGACCGCACATCTACAGCATAATTATCCATCAATTGTAATAAAATCTCATAGGATAAATAAAAGAAATGCACATCTGCATATTCTATTGTTAGTATCGAATGTTTAAAGAAGTCATTCTTTTGTTTACTTTCAAGTTATTGGACAATAAACATCTATTGTTTTCAAACACCGACAAACGCTGCGCTAGAGCCTGATGGTAGAGTCGTAATAATATTTTTATAATGTCCTCATTACTAATTACTTTGCTTTTGTTACTTATTGGTCAATAATTAGGATTATTAAGCTCCTGAAAACACGTTTTTCTGACTTATTATTACCCGAGTTTACTTGGGTTTGTTCACAAACAATCTCAATTAGTTTAAACTTGTGGTTTATACAGTGAAGACATCATAAGTTCTGCCATCGTTGTTTTACATAATGAAGACAAGATAATGATCCAAAGCATAGCTCAAAATTATGTAGAGAATATTTAGAAGAGAAAGAGGCACACGGGGTCTTAAAAAACATGGTTTGGCCTCCTCATAGCCCGAATCTCAATCCCATTGAACTTTTGTGGGAAGAGCTTGGTAGGAACGTCTGTAATCGTGGCCCATCCTCGCGAGAAGAAATGTGGAATGCTTTATGCGAAATTTGGAACAATTGCCCGTATGCCGACTTTCTATTCTTGTGTAAAAAGTCATAAAATGTAAAGGAGGATTTTTTGATGAATAATCAGTTGAGCTTTTGTTTTTGCATGGACTGTTAAAATTTCTTTACCCTTTTAAAGTATATTGCTTGTCAATCAATGTTCTGTTAGATGATTAAACAGGTTAATTAAACATTTAATATTTTATTGGAGCTTTACTTTATTTTCCTACTTAATTTAAGGTGTTCTTAAACTTTTGACGTGCAATGTACATATGTGTCATACCTGTAATGACTCAATAGCATCAACTAGATGTTTGCTGGATAAGTCATATCACACAGGGCTATTCCGTGGCCTGCAGTACATGACCACATTAGATTTCTTTATGTCGGGCTTACTGCAATGATCCAACCCAGCTATTGCCCAGTTAAAGGCTAATATCCGTGAAGAAATAGCCTCTATTCCACGCGTATTGTTTCAGCGAGTTTTTGTCAATTTAAACATAAGATTCGAATAGTATTCACAACGGAATGGGGCACATCTGGACGATTTCCCAAAAAGTAATTTTCCTATATATGTTTTATAATTTTAAAATAAGTTTGTATATGTACTAATTTTATTTTATTTTCGTGATATTTTTAAATCCACCAGAGTTTCTGGCCCAGTCTGTATGTTACCAAGCAGTGAACTAAAGACAATAACCTTTTCATAATCCCAGGTAAAATAACGGTGATGCCTTTCACGAGTAAAAAGGACCTCCAAAACCTGTATATACTCAGGCGGGTTGGAGATGGCCACGTAAGTAAAGTACGTGGGAATGGCTTTAAATAAACTAACGTGGAAAGTTCATATTGACACAATATTCAATAAAGCCAGGACTATATTTGTGTCATAACGTCTTAGTAAAGGTATGGGACATTAAATCGGAGGTGCCGTACAGTTTTATGATAATCATGATATTAAAATATGGGGGAATTGTCTGGCTAGGCTAAATTTTGTCGCCTTAGAAAACGCACCTTTAAAAGTATAACAAATATCAGAAAAATAAAATTAAGAAGCAAAAGATTTATGAAGAGACTGGCTGTATGAATTCTTATCCTTCGCCTTTCTCACCAAAGAAAAATGAAAAGTTCAACAAACAATTCTTACGAAATAGAGTTTCAGACCAACCATCATACGATCAAGACCTGGCTGTATGGACTAAAGTCCCTTGCCTTTCCCATTAGCGATAAATTAATATCATCATCATCATCTTACGAAATAATTAAGGTATTAGGAATATATTCGTTGATAACAATCAATAAATCGTAACAACTATGGCATTAAATCCTGTGAAATATTTAAGTAAGGATTTAATCAACAAACCAACACCCCTAGACGTATGGTTACAAGGAACAATTGAACAAACTGTTGGTAATGATATTTTAATAATATCAGATAACTTTGGAAGAGTGAAAATAACTAAATGTGAATCAGCTGATGGCGTTATAGATACGACCACTTTACGCAAAGTTAAGTTTAGTTCCTGTTAAAGTTTAGTTGATTTTAATTTATTGTAATAGTGGTCGAGCTGCAGCTAGTTTGTAGCTGCATAATGAAAAGATAGGATTGACTAGGGTCCACACCCTCACATAATACCAGCTTGAAATAGCAGCAGTATTGCATAACGGTACTGTTTTTCCTATTGTGAGTTCATCACTATGATACCAAGGTAAAACAAGTTTAAAAAAAATAAGTGCTGTCTTGGAGCAATCTATGGGATGACTTATGTTCTTACTAAATACCATATGAATAATATACTGTGTTTCATTATATGGTAGGTGATAAATATGAGAGAGACTTAATTACTGGCAATGTGACATCCCATCATTATTATTAACATACATATGCTACATTTCAATTCATTGAAAAATGAAGTTTATTTCTAAATGTATCAATATTTTTATTTACCTATTTCAAATTATTGTAATTTAACATTTTAACAATCAGTGCTGGACCATAGTTTTAAGTAAGAACTTGCTTGTTAGGAAATTTATTTATTTATTTACTCTTTATTGCATTAACCTTAATAAAGGTTCACCACAGTGTGGACTTAATGCCAATGGCATTCTCTACCAGTCAACCCCAGGTGCGATGAGAGATATTGAGATAAGTGTACTATTTAACTAATTAATAAAAAGAAAAGGCTAAAAATAACTAATATACAAATAATGAATAATACTTACATATATAGATTTTATGTCTAAATACATAATACATATATAAATACAATTTACATACAAAATGTATACATATATATATATATATACATACATAATTCCGCTCTACCATAGCTATTTTTAACATTAAATAATTAATATAGAATATGGGTGTTTGTATGCATGTGTGTGCATTTCTGTACATGTGCATGTATGTATGAATCTGTGTGCATGGGTAAGTAAGTGTGTTTTATGTAAGGTTAATGATTTTCCTTTTATTTCTTTACAGATTATCGATTTGAGTCATTTTATTCAACAGTTTTTCTAGTTATAGGACTGCAATTGATTTATATTTTCTTTTTTACCAATAAGTTGTAGATATAGTTTTTGCTATTGGGTAAATTCAGCTTTGACCATTCTTGTTTTTATAACTAGCTTTTCTCCTCCTAAAAGTATTGTTTGGTTTAAATTATTGAGATATATGTAGTTTTCTTTCCAACATGTAAAGTTCTCCAGTACTTTATCTTGACAGTTTGAAATATAATTGGCAGACTTCTTTCAATTTGAAGAAATTTGTATATAGTTTTATCTCCCCAAACCGTAATGAAATATCCTATTACAGATAGTGCAAATATGAGATAAATTTGGTTTATCAACTTTTAGTAGTCACATATCTCTATTTTCTGAGGATCCAAATCCTTTCATCATTCAGCCACTCATATGTTCTCTATGAGGGTGCAAACTCAGGCACTGGGCAAGCACCACCCCCAGATACTTTATAGATGCAACTCTATTAATAATGCACATATAATTAGAGTTGTTAGGGTGATCACAATTATGTATCTTTTATATAATATTATTGTCAGGCTGTGTTCTATTATTAATGGTGACACAAATATAGTTTGTTTTTTGTGTTTATAGTGGGGAGATTTTGTCATACTGTTTTCTTAGTCCAAATTCCGCACTTCTAATTAGAGATCTAATTAGCTATAGGGGTTGCACTTGTTAAAAACAATGGCTGCATTATGTGCATACGAAAATACCCAGCCATTGTCTATTATTATAAGGAACATACCTAACACATTTCCATGGGTAACACCAAAGAGTATGCAATAATTTGTTACTATCACTTTGTGTTCTCTTATGTATACTTATAAGTAAAATAGTGAATTAATTTAATAAAAGTCATTAGAAGAATTTAACACATTTATGCATAGTATATGCAAGTGTAAATATCCTTTGGTAATTGACTGTCCTTTGCCAATGGTGTTTTTTTAAAGATAGTTTTTATATTATTAATATTTTAGTTTACACCTTAATTATTTTTAAATATTATATACCATGTATATAATATTTAAAAATAATTAAGTATGGGGTGTCTAGAAATACATCCAATCAAATTAAATGTGTGATTGCACAATGCTAGGCAAGGACTGCAACGACTGAATGGTTGTTAGCAGGGGCAGACTTCCCCCATGAGTTTATTTATAAGGCAGTTCATTATGTCATATGATCACACAAATTATTATTAAATTTTTCACTCTAGGCACATACTGCTGCATAATAGGTGTAGCGGTAAAAACAAAAGGCCTACCAGAAGTTCAAGCAACTAAGTATATCAACCTAAGTACACAACCACAAATGGAAATAGCTTGGATAACTGAAGTAAGAGAAGCTCAATTATTACTTCAAGGTAAAATTCAGTCGGCAATTTGATGAAATAAAACAATAATTTTATAAAGAGTGGTATATTATCCTTCACCTTTACAAAATAAACTCTGGAATGTAAAATATAAAGTGTACTCATCTTTATAACAAATATATAAATAATATAAGTATTAATCATTGTCATCACATTTCAACTAAAAAGTCTCCAAACATTTTATAATTATTTATTTTAAAAAACCATTATAAAATTTTAAAATTAATTTAGTATAAGACCCTTTTTTTAGCTTGATAATTGGATTCAGTTGATTTTTAATACCTTTAAGTATCTTCGAAAATACATTTTAATATGAAATATGTCATTTAATCAATCTTGATCAAGGTTAACAAAATTATCAATGCATTTACACTAACATGATTGTAATAAAATTCAAGTGTTAATTCTTATTATATTACTTCAGGACTATGTTGAGAAAATTATACCATTATCAAAAATATAACAACTTTTTACATACTATTGTGATATATCTTTAACAGTAACTTATGACTCCACCATAAAAACAATACAATTGGAACCCTCAAATAATAAAATGCTTCAATATTTAAATTTCTTATAATTTAGAACCAGACTTCAAGAGTGGGCCAAGTTTCTGAGCGAGCATTAGATTGCCTGATATCTTTATTTTGCCCTTTAAGTATGCAGTTTGAGGGTTCAAAGTTCCAGATGCTATTCCAATAAGATCTTCATCGGATAAAGTCATTGTAGTATCAGCTTTGCCGCTCTTGGGTTGACCTTCATGGACTACTCCAGACTTTAGATCCAAAGCTGTCAAAACATAGAAAAATGTTAATTTATCAACTTGAGGATTTTTTACATGCTGTAAAGTAAAACTATCATTTATATTGCATCCTTTCATCAAACACTTATATAATTTTAATTTTAACATGGCAATAACCTATGTTAACTAATTCATCCAAGTGTCTAATTATCTTATATAATATAGACCTAAATCAAACAATCATAATTTTTATGTATTGGTATTCATAAAAGTAAAGAAAACTAAATTGAATGAAGAAATTACCATTTTGTCTTATATACATCATTAATATATAAACATCCATTACATGAAATAGAATTATTGCACTTCAAAAATATTACTAATTTATATTAATAAAATATATTTAACATCTTTATACTTACTCCATTGTTTAACAGTCTTTCCATTCTCTGTGATATTGTAAAGGAACACAGCTCCGATGGCTTTTGCCTGTGCCGGATTGGCCTTAACCTGTTCATCAATCTTGGCAAACAATCCATCACTCTTTAACATGCCCGATGATGAAGATTGTTGGCTAGGTCCAGATGATGGTGCATCGTCACTTTTAACAACTTTCTTCAGGTCTATATAGGCACCTTAAAAGATAAAATATACTTGTATAAAAGTCTGCCATTTGATTTAGGCCACACTGATCATTAATAACCTTTTTATGGAATGTTGTAAATCAGAAATAAAGGTAGTTGGACTTCATTTAAATTTTGTTGTGGGTATAACTTACAACAAAACTAGAAACCATATTTAAATCACGTGTACTCAGTGCCATGTGTTGCATTTAACTAATTTTAGAGCTGGATAATATTTAATAAATCATTTTTTTTTAAAAAACTAATGAAAATATTTTATATAATTATTATTACATTATTTTATTTTTCATTCAATTAACTATTGTATCCACTGCTGGTGTATATATAAAGCTGTTTATGTAAAAACTGCCTGTTCCTGAACTGTTACCCCTGCAGCAGAAAAGGAGTTATGAAGGATTTATTTCGTTACAGGAAATACCGACCCTTTTAATATCTAGCTTGTAAAGATTCATCAGCCACAATTATTACAAATCGGCACAACTAAATTAAAACTTACCTGAAATTACAACATTTCCGGTCTCCTTCGTCTTAGTCTGGAAGTGGACCCGGCTCCCCTCCACCCACATCTCTGTAACCAGGGTCTGACCTGGCAGAACGGTTTTGGCAAATCGCGCCTTAAGAGCTTTCACGTTCGAGGGGTCGTTACCGCCGTATCTAGGGAATAAGATAATAAATACATCCATCATACAATTTACATTTATATATTATAAAAAAGCTTGCTGATTGCGGTACATTTGTGCACTTTATATAAACGGAGAAGTGCGCGTGCAGATTCTCTATAACATACAGGATGTAACCTTACGGCGAGGGCATTAATATATAATGTATATAGAGTGGCATATGTATTATATATAATATTTGCAAGATATCTTTTTTGTATTGTTATTGACGTTCTATATGTCGTTTTTCAGGTCCCAAAATTTGGAGTATAGGGAAATAGAGTGCACGAGATACAGATAAGACAAGAGACAATCTCAATATCTTTCTTATTACACATAATATGGAACTTTAATCCATCTGTCAAAAATACATACGAAGTTCTTTAGTTCGTAAAATTAATATTATAATTGCAAGAGAGCAAAAATAAAAACAATTTAATAGGAGACAGCTTTCTAGTACTACTATTTAAAAAAACACTACTACAATTTAAAAATACTACTACTATTTAAAAAAATACTTCTACTATTTAAAAAAATACTACTACAATTTAAAAAAAATACTACTACTATTTAAAAAATACTACTACAATTTAAAAAAAATACTACTACAATTTTTAAAAAAATACTACTACTATTGTAAAAAATACTATTACTATTTTTAATAAAATACTACTACTATTTTTAAGAAAAATACTACTATTTAAAAAAATGCGGAGTTGTCTGCTAGATAAAAAACTTTTAGCGCCTTATTAATTAGACATTCCACTGAAAGACAGAGTTGGTTAGCGCAGTGCTATCACCCTCGGGCTTGTAATGCGCTTGCTGATTACTAGTCTATGAAATTTTTGTTTGGCAAGTTTAAGAATGATAATGTCCTCCCGGACAATTTCCACCTCGGCTATATTGACTTTATGACATCTGCCCAGGATATAGTACTGTACGTAAGCTTCCGCCGCATCAACAGTGGCACTCATAATAATATTAGAGGGTTCAGATCATATGTATGTTCCGTGTCCTATACCACAAAACCAGGGCAGGAATCGATCTCCGGACCCGCGACGCAGCTGTAAGGTACACTTACTAATCCATCGACACGCGGTCGTGAAATAGTTTAAAAATATTTTTGCTGGTTAATAAGCAATTATTTATTTTGAAGGTATACTTACTTTCCTAGGACATGCCTTGCAGAAAATCCAAGAGAAGCCAACCCATGGAGGATTGGTTTAGGATGTCCAGCAGCTGTTGCAACATTTGGGTCGACGTGAAGTGGATTCAAGTCACCTGACAACCTTTAAAAATAATTATATGATTGTAATATAAACCAATGATTGAAAAATTTCTCAAACACTCACTACAGGGGTCTCATATATGTATGGTATCAAAACATACTCAGTTAAAAAATATTTAAAATAAAAATAGTTTAATAATTCGTCAACAGTTGTAACAGTCATAGAGCCACGTTGCAGGTTATTTTATGCTAGATATTATAAATAGTTAGTTATTTATAATAGTTATTTAAATTAATTTACCGTACCGGAAATTGTGTGCTCATTTATATATAACTATATATAAACGAGCACACAATTAATTCGATAATAGTCTGGCCATAAATACTGTTACATAAAAACTTTTCTCTTTTTCAACTTTTTAATTATTTTAAATTTGGCACACGTATATTATTTCAAAAATTTCTTTCGATTTTGCGCCATTTCACATATTTTTTCGTGTTCATTATCAAATTACAATATGGAATGGGATGTTAAAGAAAAATAGGATTGCAGTGATCGCCTTGCACAAAGTGAGTATGGAGCCGTCGGTCATATTCCAGACACTTCAAAAGCTTGGTATCAGCTGTATGTTCGTATATCGTACTATGAACAGATACAACAACACTTCCTCTGTCGAAGACCAGAAAGGATCGGGGCGGCCGCGTGCTGTTAGGCTTGTTGTGACAAAGGCTGTTAATGCTGTTAAAGCCAGAATTCGTAGAAACCCCATTAGGAAGCAAAAAATCTTATCGCGAGAAATGAAGATTCCCACTAGGACTCTGTCGCGTATTATAAAACAAGAAGCTCGGTGCTTATCGTCGATATACAGGCCCTAAATCAATCTTTACAATTAAAGAGAGTGGATCGATCAAAACGCCTTCTGTCGCGATACGCAGGTGAAAGGAACAGATATATCCTCTTTACCGATGAAAAAATTATCACGAGTGAAGAACACTACAATAAACAAAATGATAGTGTGTACGCTCACAGTTCTAAAGAAGCTGGCTCAAGTGGTCGGAAAGGTACAACGTGGTCATCATCCTGCGTCAGTGATGGTTTGGTGGGGCGTGTCTTATCAAGGAGTCGCAAAACTACATTTTTGTGAAAACTTCAGCCAAAGTGTATCAAGATACAGTCTTGGATCATGTGAAACCTCTCAGCAATACACTTTTTAAAAATATACCGTGGACTTTCCAGCAGGACTCTGCACCTGGTCACAAGGTACGAACTACGCAAGCCTGGCTAGAAACCAATGGTCCGGACTTTATAAGAGCTGAAGACTGGCCCTCATCTAGCCCAGACCTCAACCCTTTAGACATCAAATTATGGTGAGTTTTAGAGGACATGGCCTGCTCTAAACAACACGGCGACATTGAGTCTCTTAAAAAATCTTTGGAGCAAGCAATGACGAAATTTCCCTTGGAAACAGTGCGTAAATCCATAGATTCGTGGCCAAACAGATTAAAGGCTTGTATAAAAACCAAAGGTGGGCCATTTCGACTAGAATATTTTTATATATATATATATATACATATATTTAAGCAAAATTCCAATATGCGATTTTCCATTGAAGTTCACCAAATGGTTAATAATCCTATTTCCTCGATAAGGAAGTCACCCAGAAAACTAATAAGGAATGTTTTAATGACTAGTATTGTTCTTCACTCACGTTACTAAACAGCGCTATTGTGTCTCCCAACACGCTGGCATTCTCTAAAAACGTGGTCATCATTCACACCACAAGTAAAGCCGATCGATTTGTGATAATTAATAAAAACAGTAGTGAATGTAATACTTATAAAAATGAGGTTAATCACAATAAAGGTGTTTTATTTTTTATTTATTTCGTTACAAGTAACGAATTGTCTAATTTAATGATTTTTTTATTCCAAATAAATAAATTTCAGGCATTGTAACAATAATTTTGAGCAATCAAACAGTGATTCCTAAAAAATAAATAATTAGCTATGTCATTAAGTTCGAACCATCTGACGCTAGCGACATTCAGTTGCGCGTCCGTCACCTACGATATGCACGCCGCCATCTTACTTAATCATTCGTGTTCGGATAGCGAAACGTTCTCGGATAATTCTTATGATTAATAACAATAATAATTTATTTGCCAACAAGGTATTAGGATGGTATAAATTTGAAATAATGCAATCGTTTCTCTTGTATCATACATCATGCAAATTAAAATAATACATTACTTAAAAAAAAATCAGATATGTCAAAATCCCTTAAAGTTAAAATATTATTCGTTAATTATATACACAATGATCATTGTCAAAAAGGTAATGTATATAGTATATTTATATTATTAAAAAAAAAAAAATAACTATAATATTAATTAAAAATTTAATATATGTCAAATGAAATATATGCAACTTGTTAACGCCATTTTATATTTATAATTGTTTTAAAATTCGCAGTATATCGTTTTGTTGAGTTTTACTTATTGAATCTGTTATATTTAAGTAACGGTTTTGTGAATGAAAAAGATATTGTTGACAATATGAATTCGGACGAAGAAGAATAAATGTTTACTACTGTTTCCAGATTAACCTCTCGGTCACCTGATAAGATGACCGAGAGGTTAATCTGGAACCGACTGTAGTTAGTGATTTTGTACATACCTATACAGAGCCGCTTGGTCCTCGCTTGTTCGTTGTTCAACAACCGCATCAGGTGCTCTCTTAGGCGCGGGTAGGACATTTATGGACTTAGAACTGTTACGGGGACCCCCGAAACCACCCTGGCCTAGTATGAATATGTGCTGCTGCGTGCGTAGTACTAGACTTTTACCCTGGAATATCTCGCCTGCGAAAAAAGAAGTTTTCGTGTGTTTATTATGAACGTTATTGGTGATTTTTTTTAGTTGAAGATTCACATCCCAATTCGATCTGACCAAGTGTTTTAGAATGCTAGGATTTCTTTTTATTTATGTTTGAAAATGTAGTTCATTCATTAATATAATATGGTGCCTACGCCATGATTAATTATAAAATCATCATCAACATGGTATTATACAGAAAAGTACTACGTGTACTTGTAATTTTATTTATACCAATTAAATTAAATTAAACCAACTTTTGAGTCGTCAAGATAATAGGTAATAGCTAATAGGACCACCGCTACGGAAGGCAGCTGCTAGCGAGAAGAAACGGCAATAACTAGACTAGCTGCTCATTTTTAAATATTAATTTACAAAATGTCCAAGAGTTATCAGTATTGACCCCAGTGCTCAAAGCATATTTCTCAGAAAAATATTCTGACAAAAAATTGTAAGATGTGTTGATTAATTGGTTTTTCACCAAAATATGTTTAATGGCAAATCGATTATTATTTGCGGAATTATAGTTAATTATATGCTGTTGTCCACGTACGATTTCTCTACCTTTTTTAAACAAAAATAGGTGTCACAAGTCTGTTTCTTGTATTGATAGGGTGTACATCAGCTTTTGTAGAATATTCTACTACAAACAATATGTTATCATAAATATATTGTGAAGTAGCCGTTAATATGCGTATTTCTTTAAATTTTTTCCTTAGCAGTACTCTAGATTTTAGATTATAAATAGTTAATTAAAAATTACTTACTACAGACTATAGCAACTGCACTAGAGCCCTTGTCCAACACATCGACGACATAGTTACGTACGGTAAACTGGCCCTCGGTGCCCGGGAAATCGCTCATGAACTCTATGTATTGTTCTCCGTGGAGAATCTGTAACAACGTGAAATTCGTATTACTTTTGTAAGATCTCGCTTCCCTTTTTTTAATACGGGTTACTTTGATCCTTATGACTTTAATATTAATTAATTAAATGCAAATATTCTTCTAATTGACTTCAAAAAACGGAGGGGACTCTCATTTCGTTGCCTGTTTCTGGGTGGGTTTATTTGAATAATACATGTCATAGACAAAAGCAAAATAAAAAACAAAAGTAAAGTATATTATTTGGTTATTATATTTCTACAATCAATTACTAATTAGTGACTTCGGCCAATGGCATCATACATCATTGAGTACTAAGACGACATGTTTCGTTACCTGTGATTGGGTCTTTGGACCTCTACACACCATACGAAACAACGTAGCGTTATCCCGCTATTGCAACCTGGTATTCTGTGAAAGCGTCGTCTTCCCCGGCCGTCGAGACCATTTCATGCACGCTATGTTATGTATATTAACGTGACCTGAATATAGCCCAGTTATTTCACGCGGGTTCGACAATGAAATCTTTGTTATTGCTGTGATGTAACATTATGGGCGTACGTAGAGTATTAGCTAATTAAATTCCAGAGTTTCCTTCCTGTTAACGGAAGAATTATAGAACTGTATTTTCCTGGTGTAAATGGTTTACTATACATACATTTATATATATACGTCTTCGTGTTGTTTTCAGTTTGTTTTACCTTTATTCATTAGAGATTACCGCCGCCAATAAACATCCGCAACACCAGGAGTCACAAATGGCGTTGCCCGACTTTTAAGAAAGGTATAAGCTCTTTTCTTGAAGGTCCCTAAGTCGTGTCGGATCGGAAACACTGCTGGCGGCAGTTGATTCCGCAGAGTAGTTGTGCGTGGCAAGATATTTCGCATAAAGCGAACAGCAGTGGATTGCCAAACATCGAGATGATTTTTGAGTTATGTCGTGATATACGATGTTTAAACACAGCGGCTGGAATAAATCCGAACGAGTTGTTCAGAACACTAAACGTAAATTCGGTAAAAGAAAAGCAATGAAATGCAAAATCTCTCAACGTCATCAACGATTCGATCCACTACGGCCGGTACGGGGGTGCCCCGGCCCAGAGTTGAGAACAGTATTCCATGTGAGACCGAACTAGCGCTTTGTAAAGTTGCACACAGTGGGCCGACATATTGTCTCGCTCTATTAACGCACGTCCAGTTTTTTAGAGGTCAATGTGGCCTTACCCTCCGTGACTGTGTTAGTATTCATTATGAATTTAGTTGTTTTAAACATTCGCGGTGGACAAAGGATCTCATCATGACTCAGTTTACCTGACGGCAATGACTGATGCCTACATTCCTCATCGATTAGTAATCATTCCAATTAAAAACCATGGTTGACTAGTGTGAAATACCTCGCCAGTAATAAAGTCTTCGAGTGATATCATTCAAGAGATGAAACAGCAACACTGAGCTTATACTATTATCCTGGTATTGTGTTAGCGTGATCTTTCTCTGATCGAGCCGACCTATGTGCTGCAGTTAATGTATAAATGCTACTTGGCGCTATCTCCTAATATTATATATCTGTGGTCATAGATCAGACAATGATAAGTATATTTTTGCTCTTTTTGCTCTTTGACTTATATAAATACTTACATAAATAAATATAATCGCCAAAAGTTGAAATATAAAAGTTATCATAATCTGATTAGTAATTAGTATTCCATACAACAGTAATATTTTGCATGTAGTTATCCGGATATGACCAAACGAAAGAGAATTTTTTGGCGATTATACCTATATTAATAAGTCATACTGAGCAAAAATGTACTTATCATTGTCTGATCTATGACCACAGATATAAATATATATAACCGTGGGGGTGATATTTAATACTATTTCTTAACTTTGCTCCTGAACTATGAAGTTTGTATTTTCGAAGTCTTATGTAAAAGCAATAGCTGACCGACTTACGTTAGTAAAATCAGCGTATTTCCCTGGCGGCATGGACTTGCCGATGACAGGTGACTCCATCACCATTCCCGATAGGATGAAGAAGGTCGGCAGCGCTCCAAAGTTTTCATGACTCTCATACAAAAACTTCAAATCTGAAGGGTTGATAACCGAAGCTCCAACTGTAAAAAAAAATATTATTAAGTACTAGTTCCGCAGATAAGTCCAAGATGCTGGTCATCACGTCAACAAAGCCGCATCCAAAGTACCTTTCAGTGGAAAACAAACAAAATATCACCAATTAACCATACAAAATAATCTAAAGGCATTCCTTTTGGAGGCGTATGTTTGGGTTATGATTCAGAGTATTGTATTCTAAGCAAAAGTTATGAAAACATAATTAACAAAATTGGATGCACATATGTTGATTGAAACCTGTATACCCTTGAAGCTCTCTAAGCGATATTGGATTGTATTCCTAGAATAACAAAACAGGAGCACAGTTACGCGAAGTGTAAATAAATCACAATCTATAATTAAAAAAGCATTTCGTATTTAATGGCGTACGATAAAATTGTATTAATGTAAAAAAATGTTAGTGCTATAACACTATTTGTATTTTTAGTTTCTAGTAATTTATTTAGAAAATAATTTATCTAGAAACTAGAATTTACACTTAAATAGCAACTCGGTCCGGTTTCACCTGCTTTTGAGTTAACATAATTTGCATAGTTTATATTGTATATATTACCCACACGGCGATTTGTTCACATTATGATGTCTTTCTTTGCTATTTCGACCATAAACATATCTTCCATATATATCATACGTAATACACAAACGTAGAAACACTAATTCTTCGTCCCCTTACCTTTGCAATACGTTAAGATGCGTGAAATGAAATCGGAGAAAGTTAGAATGCCGTGTAGTAGTGTAGTAGAACACTGTAAATATAACACAGTCGGACTCGAAAACAAACAATAAATAATGCATAAATATTTTTCCCCGGCTAGGAATCGAACCCAGTTCCGTAACGCAGCCAGGAGCACGTATCACTACGCCAGGTAAATATTATATCCAATAGTATCCGAATTTAGCGTAGATGAGTTGCTAAACTTGTTTTTTTACTATATAGTAAGGATGTTACGGAGGTTCGAATCCGTTTCCGAAAGGTCTGAACTTCCAATTGATATTACATGTACGATTTCGATTTTCGATACGGTAATATAGAACCGGAGGGTTTAGTCGGAGGTCGAAGCATACATAAGGGGAGGCGAAAGCAGACCGTCGGCGCATTCAAATAGGTTTATAGTATAAACCGGGATTCCCCGTACATGTATACACTTTATACATGTGGTACGGGGAATCCCGGTTGCGGGGAAGATAGTCGTATTATTTTATTTTTAACTGCTTCTAATACATTTCCTTTTTACCTCCGTCTTCGTTTCCGATTTTGGTTCTGGCTCTGGTTCCGATTCCGAATCCGATAAAACAAATTTTAAAACTCCGATTCCGATAAAACCACCTGCGTAACATCTCTACTATATAGTACGTAATTTATATAAAAATCGGGCTATGCCACTACAAATATCTCGACCAAATTTTTCGACTCATGTAACGTTTCCTCTAGTGCAACCCCCACGTATTCCGGGAACAAACCTCCTTTTAGAAAATCTATCTATTAAGTTTTAATACAAAGTTTATATTTTAGTTATCTTATAGTTATGAAATAACAAAACAAAAAATATAACAAAAATTGTAAGGATACACTATAATTGAAAAATCTTATATAATTCCAATTCAACCTTCATTATCCGTGTTGTGCGAAAGATATAGATAAAAACTTTGCACTTTGGTTATTGTAGACTTTGTACTATGACTAAACTCTGTTTAACAATTTTTATTTTTATTATATAATATACTATAAGTTAAAGATTGTTATCATAGAATGTTGAAATGATAACATAGTTTATCAAACATTTATATAAAGAGAGAAATTTATTATGTGTTGTATTTTATACAAGATTATCGAGATAGTTCACCTAACGGTAATTAATCAAACTGACATATGCCCTTCATCTCATCATCGATGAATGAAAATGTATGTAGTCCCTGAAGAATAGTTAAGATAGAATACTTCGATACTAGTCTTATAGTCTCTAAACTTTATCACACATAATACCAAACACAGAAGCAATGTGCGGTGATTTTAAGCTGATAACGTAGTAAAACGATACACTGTTTTACTTAGTAACAATGAGCATATATTTGACTTCTTTAACCCTGTATGTCTACATTCGTAGATGAATGGATATTTACGAATATAAAATTTTGAATTATTTCCGTAATACGTTACGGGTATTATTAAGTAGGTTACAAAATTGATGTGAATCCTAGTCAATGCAAAATTTCCAACACTCAATTATACATAAATAATATGTATTATTTATGTACTTGTATGCATGTGTTTGGAAATAACTAGTGCTATATTAGGCCTATATCTACAGTGGTAGAGCTACCCTGCGGTTGTGTTTCTAGATGCAGAAAGAAATAGCAGCTTAATGCTGCTGTGTTTCGTCTCGTGAGTGTAGGGATCCGGAGACCTTTATTACTGGTGACGAGACATTCCATCTCAGTCCTTAAGGATGACAACGCATCTGCATTATGATTTCTTGTCAAGTATGAATTTAGATGTCATCATGGGCCGCAGGAATAACTTACCATCAGGTGAACTGTATGCGCGTTTGTTACTCTTAATGTAATAAAAAGACCTACTGAAAGATATTTTATATTTTGACAAAATTAACTGCGCTTTTGCGCAAACTTTTCTTATTCTGTTTTTCTTCTATAATTAGAGTGTGTGGATCTATACTACCACAACTAATCTGCCGATACCTCAATAGTGAAGTTGTTTAATGGCCTCAATAGGATAAAAAATCCCATTCGAGATACAATATACATCATCCCAAAATCAATAAGTTGAACAAAACTATAAAACGGACAAAAATGTAAAAATTCCACACATTATCTTTAAAATAATAAATAACTGATAAAAAATATCAGGGCACATAACGTGACCAATAACTATAATCCGATATAGTTATATCTGTCAATTCTTTGTAGAATTTACTTATCTACATAATCTGATAAATATGAGAGTAATAATAAAGGAATACAATGTTTGACGTTTGCCTTTTATATAACTAATTGTGATAAACATGCTCGTTTAGTAGAATTCACCCAATGGTAAGCAGTTTCTTTGGTCCAACACAACCTCATTCAGCCATGATCATTATATCAACAACAACCAGAACGAGACCACAGGCATCACAATGACGATTAATTGAGGCCTAAGATGGCCACCATTAATAAAGTCCCCCAACATCTCTCTTACATACGTGGTAAAGCTGTATAATGAATGGGTCAGCTCGACCGGGGTAGGACCACGCCCTCATAGAATAAAGTAGCAGCATAATGCTTCTGTGTTACTGTCATTATACATTGTAATACTGGTTACGCGAGGCATTCCATCTCAGTCTTCAAGGGTGACAACGCGTCTGCATTATGATTCCTTGTCAAGGATGAATGTAGATGTCATGGGCCGCAGGAATCATTTGACATTAGGTGAATTGTGTGCTCGTTTGTACTTTCAATGTAATTAAAAAAAAACCAAACGTATTGTGCTAAACAGGCATGTTTAGAAAAGACGCACAAGTTCCCTGGATACAAGGACCATTTTAAAACAATTAAATTATGGACGTTGGCGTAATCTGCTCCCAAAGAATTGGAATGATATATATATAATGATATAGTATTATAGTTAAAAACGCGTGTGTACACAGTGATTTATTACGAATGAATGCAGTTTTAAATTATTTACGTAATGACTTCTTTCCAATACGCAGGTGTACGAGGAAACGTATGTGTGACAAGAGTTAGGTCTTAAAAATAGTGAGGGGCGATTCTATAACATGTTGGAGGTGACAGTTTGTAGCTAGTTTCTAACTGCAGCATGAGTGGGTCATCTCTACAGCTAGAAGAACACACCATAATACTAGTGTAAAAAGCAAAACGCTTTCATATATATGTGTAGGGAAAAGATAACCGTATAACGAGTAACGAAACATTCCATCTTATTCAAGATTTTGAATCTTTATTGAGGAAGTATGGATGAAGCGATCGCTTACCAACAGAAGATCCGTGTGTTCGTTAATCATTCATACTTACATAAAAAAAACAAAACATTACATTATAAATGCAAAATATTTAAAGATGAAGTTTATTAATTGCTACTTACCGCCCAACGCATATAACGCAAGGTCCTTAGAGTCGTATGTGTAAGTTGACCAGTAAGCTTCTTTATCACTGTCCAACTTGCTACGCTCTTCAAAGTCCTGGATATCAAATATTGGTAAATTACTATAGTGATTACAAGATATATCTTTTTTTTTTAATATGTTAGAGCCACGCTAAGCTTAAAACTAATCCACCGGAGAGAAGCTGCCTTTATACCTACAGAATAACAACTTAGCTCTATCACCTTACTAGAGACATTATTCTTGAGAGGCCATTTTATCTCATAATCTTTCAGGGGTGCTGTTTTCAATGCATCTGCATTATAAATCCTTATTGAGCATAGTGAGATTGTCATAGATTCTCATCTGATTAACTTTGAGCTCATTTGTGACCCCATCATTTCCACACATATCACATTTTTGAAGTAAGACTTGTAACTTTGTGACTTTAAGGCATTGGTAGAGCTACACTGCAGTTTGATTCCAGCTGCAAAATGAATGGATCAGCTCGACCGGGATTGAACCACGCCCGCACAGAATACCAGCGTAAAATAGCAACACAATGCTGCTGTGTTTCATCTGGTTAGGGTGGGGATCTAGAGATACCCCCGAAAGGTTCTCGCCTTGTCGTGGCGGGGGGGCTTAGTAACCGTGGCTTGGTCACCCATGGTGAAGCTAAGAGGAACCCAAACGGCCGGCCTAAGGCGCTCTAAGGCCGGCCCAAAGAGGCCGTTCCGGGTGGGCTCATTAAGACCTCGCCTAGGAGGCGTGTCAGTGAACTGCTGGGGGCGGAAGTGACGGAGCGAGGCCGTCTTCCCGCCCTCAGTAGCCGAGGCGGAGTCGCGGAGGGAGAGGAGTGTCGGTGTTGCGTTGCCGCTCTCCCTTTCCTCCGCGACTCAAGCGGGGGTCGCACCGCATGGTGCGAGATGTCCTCCCCTGGAGAAGGGGCCACCTGGTCGGCCGGCGCAGGTGGGGTCGCGGATGTGTGCGAAAGCGTTCCCGTGACCCCGCCGCAGGAGGAATCACTTACCATCAGGTGAACTGTGAGCTTGTTTGTTACTTACGATGTAATAAAAAAAATAACCGCTTGAAGGAGTGTAGAGGGGAAGCTGTATAGGACTACTAGTTATTAAATTAAATTCAATACTTTCTTAAGGACTGACCTGTAACTTTTCCACTAAGTCCACAGTGACTTCTGCAATTTTGTCCAGATGATATGCATTTTTCATGTTAACTACTTCAGGCCAGGCCTCCTTTACAGTTTCTGGAGTGACAACATCTGCAGATTTCTTCCTACAAAAGAAAAATATTATAGTGCCGCAAGCATTCGCGCATACATAAAACAACTCACTGTATATTCCCATTTATTGCATTTTCACATGAATAAGAAAATTACCTTCAATGATACTAGTCATGTTTTAGGAGCACTCTAGTATTTAACAGGACGCCCTGTAATATGTCAAAATATTACATGATCTCAGAAACATCTTTGGTATTATTCTAAAGGAGCAAAACTGATCATGTAAGTTCCTAAAGGTCCACTAATGTTTACTGCAATTCATAAGAAGCAATATCAAGAATACGTTATAGCCTACCGTACCTGAGAGCTGTTCCACTCGACCTTACAAGATAGGTTTTGGTGGCGTATCCTAATGTGGAATCGATAACACTGCCACTCTCTGGGAAGGATTCATGAGCCATATACGCCTAAAAAAAAAATAATTTTGTTATTTTAAAAAAACAAGTTCCAAAACATTGTTGTTTCGCGAATGTGGACGGTGGTAGAATTAGGCGACCACTGGAAACTAGCTATAATAGGCGGACACGATATGTCGACTCCACCAAAGAAAAATCAAGCTATTGCAGACTCCAAACAACATGTCCACCTAAAAACTTCAATTTGACACAATTCCCATAAGGCTTTAATGAAAGGTTGAAAAAAGCTGATCTATACGCTATGCGTTTATCCCAACGTGTTTGGTTGGTTCTTATCCGAAATGCACAGTATTAAAAGAATCCGTAATTTAAAAAACTTAATGTTTGCTTAGGTCTGTGAAAATATAATCACAATAATACTTACAACAACCGGAGCAATAAGTTCAGGTTTCATGGCCTGGAACATTTCTGGGGGCAATATGTCTTCAGTTAGACGAGATGCTGCCGTCGGTACAATTGTGTTTACTTTTATATTATATTTTTCGCCTTCAACAGCTAGAGTATTTGCTAGCCCAACCAGGCCCATTTTTGCTGCGCTAAAACATAAAAAGGCCATATTTTTTTGTTTACTTAATTACTACTCATTCAAAAATCTATATTCTTAAATATTTTTACAATTACAAAAGACTTAAGGTGAGGTGCAATGTCGAGTTATTTAATAAAATCAAACAAACCTATAATTTGCTTGTCCAAAATTGCCAAACAAACCGGCATTACTTGAGGTCATAATCACACGACCATATTTCTGTTTCCTGAAGGTCTCCCATGCTGCTTGAGTTGTCTTAAATGCTCCTTTCAAATGTACGGCTTGAATAAGGTCCCAGTCCTAAGGAATTTATGTAGAAATTACTCTTCATACCATAATTTTTTTTTTTGTTTGCTTTATACTTTTCCACATATCATACCCAAAAGTGTGTTATAAAAAGATTGAGAACTTCTACTCTATAACCATATGTATGTATTGAATAGGGACATAAGCAAAAATAAAACATTACAATAATAATGGATACGTTTATTTTAGGTTTTTTATTGAAATAATATATATAGCAATTATCGACCCTGCACATATAATTTAATTCAATTGATCGGTGATTACGGCATTGCGATATGCACATATGAAATTTAAAAATTTAGAAACAAATGTTTGTTAAAAACACGCCCTTTCGTTTGACACCCTCGTGACCTTCGTGATTTTAGACATCTTCCACTGTGAGGCATTTGCCATTTTAAAATTGAGAATGCATTCATTGACTTTAGAAACCTTATCAAGTTAGTGTTGGATGACCAACCAGGGCTGAATGTCCGACATGACCCAACATGATTTCCTTCATTGCACAGTATCTTTTCCAAATATTTGCAACTAGTTTGTTCACTTCTTTGCAATTTAATTTTCAACTGAGATTATTTCACCTAAATATACTATGTCTAGATAACGTTATATACACAATATTTGGTTATTTACTACTATTTACACCTTTTCGTTCAAAGAGCATGAGTAGTTCATCTTCTATAAAGAATTATAATAAAGATGCGTGCTGCTGTTTACCCCTTAAATTTAAGATAAGAGAAATTTTGAATAATTCAAGTTCATTATCATATATTTACCTGTTCGGACATTTTGGTGAAGCTTTTATCTCTGAGGATACCTGCATTGTTGATAAGTATATCAATGCGTCCAAAGTTATCTATAGCTGTTTTTATGAGCTTGTCCCCCTCCACAACAGAGTTGTAATCAGCCACAGCCGTACCACCTATGAGAAAATCAGATTAGATATTTGCTTCCTATATTGTTTTATAATTCCATTATTATATATATGTGGTATTACCACAGTACAATATTTTTTTAAATTAACAATAGTATTATTTTTATTTATTTATCCATTGTTCACATACATTTGACTTACAAATTATAAGTTCAGATAAATATTTTACAAGTAGACTTAATTACTGATGAGTATTGTCAGTTAACCAATGATAATAATAAGCAATAAAAGTTAGAGACAATTCTTGTTGTTAGACGGTACTTTGTGAACTATCAGCATACAAAAGGAAATAAATAATAATACTAAATCATAAACACCATTAAGTGCTCTACATAAATACATATGGGTAAAATAGATTGGAGATGCTGCAGTAACATAAAATATTCTTTTACACAGATTTTCAATTACTTAGTATAGGACATTCTCATATAGAAGACGGGAGATTATCTGACAAATACTGAATATACATAGATACTGTAATCATTCCAGTTTGTTAAGATTTTTTTGTATTTTAATCACTAACGGCCACTGTTAGCTGCTTTTGAAATTGACGGCTTTTATAGCTTCACCGAGTTGAAAAATGGTTAAGCACTTAGGCACTCAGCCGAGATCTTTGTATTTGTTAAGTAAATGCTTCTATGGTATTTAGTAAAATCATAGCCCAATAGTGGAAGAAGCAGGGTCTGTGCTAAAATGATTTTAGTCTAAAAAGGAAGGATTTTTTAGAACAATTTAAGAAGTGAAATTAAAAAGAACACACAATTGAATCATGACAAATTAGAATTGAAATGTAACTCCAAGTTTTTGACGCTATTATTGTACTTCATGTCAATGTAGTTTTACAAGACAATAAAATTTTATGGCCAAGAACATGTAAGTACCACAAATGATCACTGCTGTGACTTATCAGAACTTACCAATAAATCAAAGAATCACCCATATTTTCAGTCATAAAGTGATAATAAAATTGCAGATTCTAATTATAATGAAAATTTGATGAAAATACTTTGGTACATACATTAATAAATGTAAGAGAAGAGTAGAGGAGACAAGACACCAACTTATGGAAAGGAACACACACAGTAAGGTCACACCAGATGGAGTATTTCTTTTTGATAGTTGAAAATTTATGGTGGAAAGAGGCACACTTTGGGAAGATTAAATGCCAAAAAAACATCAAAGTCGTTAAAATTGATGTACTTTGATTGATGCACCACCCCAATTGACGGCAACACCAAATTACTTTGGCAGAAAGACTATGCTCTGTTTGGTGCGACCAGAGCACCATGGGCTGTAATAAAGTGTTAAAATCTGGGTAAATGGTTAATACTAAACAACAACAATTGACCATATTGAACTTTTCCCTGCTTGAAAAAAGGCAAGAATACTGAAAGAAACAAAACAAACTCATTATTCTTCAATAAACTGGAAACCACATGTTGTCCACACCAATATCATCCAATATAGATAGAGTAAACTCTATAACTCGAGTTATTATGTAACAATATTGAGCACCAGTAAAAGTCACTGTCTGACCAGCTTCCATTTTCAAAAAAGTATGGTCCAATGATGCTGCCAGCTCAAAATCCACACCAAAATAGCCCTGTGAATGCATTTGTTTTTCAACACAACAAATGCAGCAATTTTGACAATTAACAATGCCAACAAGGTAAAAATGTGTTTCATTGCTTAGGTTGATGTTGCTCAAAAAATTAGCAATCACTAGGGACATCTCAGTCTCAGTCAGGAATGCCTCATCAACTGTAATAAAGGTCTCCACAAGCCTACACTTACCAGACAAGACACGGCATCATAATGATGCTATTTAAGGATGGTATTCTGAGAAGATTTGGTCCTACTCCAGTTGAGCTGACCTATTCATTCTGCAGATTCATTGGCGTTCATTCTAGAAACAAACTGTAGTATAGCTAGCCACTGAGAATAAAGCACTTTTATTATTCCAAGTTTAACATGTTTTTTTTAGAATAAATTCTACATTTCATACTTGTATGTCTGGTACATCTTTTAAATGAGAATTCTTTATTACTTTCATTGGACTAATATAAATATTTTAAAAAGATATACTTGTGAATACTGTTTGAATAAAGATTTTTTTAAACAAAACAAACGCAACATAAAGAATACTAACAGTATTTTGTGTATTGTGTGTTCATCTATGATCATAAAACTTATGAAAAGGATAATAAAATTTTTACATCTAGCTGTAAACAAATATCAATAAACTCCACAAGCTTGTCACTATGTTGTGAAGGTCATGAATATACCCCCCATTAACAAAACTTTAACTCTTTTCTTATTGTACAAAATAAAATGTTTGTACAATGATAATCTCCAAGTCAAGGTGATGGAAAATGTGCAACTAGAGTTAGTTCAATATTATACAAACATTTAAATAAACTTTACAATAAAATTTTATGTCCAAGAACATGTAAGTACTACAAATGATCACTGCTGTGACTTATCAGAACTTACCAATAAATCAAAGAATCACCCATATTTTCAGTCATAAAGTGATAATACAATTGCAGATTCTAATTATAAAGATGAAAATTTGATGAAAATACTTTGGTACATACATTAATAAATGTAAGAGAAGAGTAGAGGAGACAAGACACCAACTTATGGAAAGGAACACAGACAGTAAGGTCACACCAGATGGAGTATTTCTTTTTGATAGTTGAAAATTTATGGTGGAAAGAGGCACACTTTGGGAAGATTAAATGCCAAAAAAACATCAAAGTCGTTAAAATTGATGTACTTTGATTGATGCACCACCCCAATTGTGGCAACACCAAATTACTTTGGCAGAAACACTATGCTCTGTTTGGTGCGACCAGAGCACCATGAGCTGTAATGAAGTGTTAAAATCTGGGTAAATGGTTAATACTAAACAACAACAATTGACCATATTGAACTTTTCCCTGCTTGAAAAAAGGCAAGAATACTGAAAGAAACAAAACAAACTCATTATTCTTCAATAAACCGGAAACCACATGTTGTCCACACCAATATCATCCAATTTAGATAGAGTAAACTCTGTTATTATGTAACAATATTGAGCACCAGTAAAAGTCACTGTCTGACCAGCTCAAAATCCACACCAAAATAGCCCTGTGAATGCATTTGTTTTTCAACACCACAAATGCAGCAATTTTGACAATTAACAATGCCAACAAGGTAAAAATGTGTTTCATTGCTTAGGTTGATGTTGCTCAAAAAATTAGCAATCACTAGGGACATCTCAGTCTCAGTCAGGAATGCCTCATCAACTGTAATAAAGGTCTCCACAAGCCTACACTTACCAGACGAAACACAGCATCACAATGATGCTATTTAAGGATGGTATTCTGAGAAGATTTAGTCCTACTCCAGTTGAGCTGACCTATTCATTCTGCAGATTCATTGGCGTTCATTCTAGAAACAAACTGTAGTATAGCTAGCCACTGAGAATAAAGCACTTTTATTATTCCAAGTTTAACATGTTTTTTTTAGAATAAATTCTACATTTCATACTTGTATGTCTGGTACATCTTTTAAATGAGAATTCTTTATTACTTTCATTGGACTAATATAAATATTTTAAAAAGATATACTTGTGAATACTGTTTGAATAAAGATTTTTTTAAACAAAACAAACGCAACATAAAGAATACTAACAGTATTTTGTGTATTGTGTGTTCATCTATGATCATAAAACTTATGAAAAGGATAATAAAATTTTTACATCTAGCTGTAAACAAATATCAATAAACTCCACAAGCTTGTCACTATGTTGTGAAGGTCAAGAATATACCCCCCATTAACAAAACTTTAACTCTTTTCTTATTGTACAAAATAAAATGTTTGTACAATGATAATCTCCAAGTCAAGGTGATGGAAAATGTGCAACTAGAGTTAGTTCAATATTATACAAACATTTAAATAAACTTGACAATAAAATTTTACTAGGAGGATGCAACCAACAACACACACAATTTATAGGTAATTTCCTTATGACTGATAAAGTTAAATGAAAAACTTATTTTACCTTATTCATAAACAATGGGTATACTAGTTATTTACTAGTCATAGTCATAATTTAAATCTTCATTATAATTATAATATTTACGGACAAACTAAGATCTATGGAAAAGAATATGTGAAAATTGCAATAAAATTATTGAAATTTCGGTAAATAATAATAGTGAAATAATATAAAAAAACTTTTACAAACTGCAAATGATATAATTGTATTCAATATCTATGTAAAATCACAATGAAAATTTTGCATTCGACACAATGCATCAATATTCCATATGACGCAATTAAATTCTATTATAGTCATGATAGAATTAAATTATTAGTAAAAATAACTTACCTTTGCTTTTGATTTCTTGCACAACAGCATCAGCAAATGTTGATTTTCCGCTCCCATCTCTACCGCCGCCGAGATCATTGACTACAACTTTAGCTCCTCGGGATGCTAGAAGTATAGCGTAGGCCTTGCCTAGCCCTCCTCCGGCACCGGTCACCACAGCCACACGACCGTCGAATCGGAGTTGTTCCATTTTCTACGCAACACAAACGAGAACTAAACTTGTAAAATAAAAATAAAATTCAAATTGAATAGATTAGAGATAAAATGAAACGATTTTACTATCTTAAGGCTTTAACAATACTTATCAAAGTAATTGATGCCAAAGTCCGACTTTGAAGTTAAACAAAAACATGAATTAGCATTTTACACAAATAGTTCGAAATCTTCTGAATATGATACAACATTAAAAACAATTATGAAGCTGGCTCACCTTTAATGAAAAACTATACAAATTAATGTTAAAATTCCACAATTATAACTTTACAATAAAATTTTTACATCTAGCTGTAAACAAATATCAATAAACTCCACAAGCTTGTCACTATGTTGTGAAGGTCAAGAATATACCCCCCATTAACAAAACTTTAACTCTTTTCTTATTGTACAAAATAAAATGTTTGTACAATGATAATCTCCAAGTCAAGGTGATGGAAAATGTGCAACTAGAGTTAGTTCAATATTATACAAACATTTAAATAAACTTTACAATAAAATTTTACTAGGAGGATGCAAAACAACACACACAATTTATAGGTAATTTCCTTATGACTGATAAAGTTAAATGAAAAACTTATTTTACCTTATTCATAAACAATGGGTATACTAGTTATTTACTAGTCATAGTCATAATTTAAATCTTCATTATAATTATAATATTTACGGACAAACTAAGATCTATGGAAAAGAATATGTGAAAATTGCAATAAAATTATTGAAATTTCGGTAAATAATAATAGTGAAATAATATAAAAAAACTTTTACAAACTGCAAATGATATAATTGTATTCAATATCTATGTAAAATCACAATGAAAATTTTGCATTCGACACAATGCATCAATATTCCATATGACGCAATTAAATTCTATTATAGTCATGATAGAATTAAATTATTAGTAAAAATAACTTACCTTTGCTTTTGATTTCTTGCACAACAGCATCAGCAAATGTTGATTTTCCGCTCCCATCTCTACCGCCGCCGAGATCATTGACTACAACTTTAGCTCCTCGGGATGCTAGAAGTATAGCGTAGGCCTTGCCTAGCCCTCCTCCGGCACCGGTCACCACAGCCACACGACCGTCGAATCGGAGTTGTTCCATTTTCTACGCAACACAAACGAGAACTAAACTTGTAAAATAAAAATAAAATTCAAATTGAATAGATTAGAGATAAAATGAAACGATTTTACTATCTTAAGGCTTTAACAATACTTATCAAAGTAATTGATGCCAAAGTCCGACTTTGAAGTTAAACAAAAACATGAATTAGCATTTTACACAAATAGTTCGAAATCTTCTGAATATGATACAACATTAAAAACAATTATGAAGCTGGCTCACCTTTAATGAAAAACTATACAAATTAATGTTAAAATTCCACAATTATAACTTTACAATACGTGCTTTAATACACACTAAACAATGATAATTGGCCAACTGTCAAAATCAAACTATCAAATGCCATTAAATTAATAAGGTCATAAACACCATCCTGAATTTAGGTTTCTCTATGTAGGAAGTGGAACAGCTAGATTAAGCATCTCGTTGCATTTACTATACATAATTTAAGAATTCTGTATTGAGGACAATTGTATTAAGTACAAGCGCATAAGTACTATCAAAATGATCGGTATATAATGTCTAATGTCTAGATTTCCTACAAATTAAATCTGTGCGTACTAATGTTAGCTGTAGTTGGATAGTTTAAATTCATCTTGTATCTTTGCTCAGTATGGGCCGTATCATCGCTCTCCACCAGATGAACTGTGGACTTGTTTGTCACCCCTAACTTTATAAAAAAACAACCTTTTGTTTAGCGACGCTGTCTATACGTTTCATATTTTTAATATTTAAATATATATATATTTATTTATATTGATATATATAAGCTTAAGTTTTTGTTTTTGGTATCACTCATTAGGTCAATCGTGGTCGCTACGGACCGACAAAATCAGTGCCTACATTTAGTGTAGTATGAATGAAAGCATTTCTTTTTCCACCGTTCTTCCATATTCCTTTTCGCTTATATGATACTGAAACTTTTACAACAGGTATCAATGAAATAAAAACTACTATTTTTGCTTATATGGGGCAAAGAATTCATTTGCCTCATGTCAATTAATCTGAAAAATCTAAAAAAAATCTCGATAATATCATATACCCGATGTCACTTTTGCGATTGTATTCCTGTTACCACAGCTCGCACTGCTACCCCATAACATTTAAATATGCTTTAACAAATAGCATATTTAATGTCAGAAACAGATATGAAGAAGATGGAACAGAATAATATAATTTACCTTGCAATTTCTGAAAAAATCCTCTAGCGATATTCTTAATATAGTGCAAGGACGCACGGCGCTGTATTTCAATATTGACAGAGAGAACGCCCGAAATTCCTGGCAGGGCCTTAATGTTAACTGCTCTTTACGCTATAAATTAAGAAAATTAATGATAATCGCTGGCTCTGAATGTTTCGTACGAATCATTCTAAGGATTTAAAGCATGATGTGGATATTTTAATTAAAAGGTAAAAAAATCTACCTCCAGATTCTTTATGTATTAAGTAAGTTTCAGCTTTAAGCTCAGGTTATAGTTGACCAATAGCGACCTCAAAGTGGTGACTACCGACAAGAGATAGAAGAAATCTCTGATATTTGTTTAACTAGTTATTTTATGCTTAAGGTTATTATTTCTACTCTTGATGTATTTCTGTTTACTGACAATTAGATTTTAAATCGAAATCAGTTTTATTGCATATCACATTGTTTGGTTTCGGAGGTAATTCATACTATTATTGATCACTGTCCGGTAATAAAAAACAGCATAGTTGCCCCCTTAGAAAAGGACACGTTCCTTTATACCTTAACAAAATATAACTTATTAGCACAAAGCTTAATATAACAAATTAACCTTTCTCGTGATAAACCATAATTTGTTTTGTCTTCGAAATGATTACTTACAAGCTTTTTTATTAATATTTCTTTTTATATTAATACATAGGAGGTACATAATTTATGTAACAAAAAAAACGAATTGATCCGTAAGTTGAATCGATTTTGGGTAAACAATTTGAAACTCTATGTATGTCATTGATATTCGTTATTCAGTTTAAAATTAATGAGCTTGTTTCTAGTTTCCAATTTAATGAATTGAACTTCCTAATTTATTTTCCTTTACGATTATATCATATCAAACGTAATATTAAGAGTCTCAAATATATTAGAAAATGGAAATATGAGTAACAATTGAAAAATGAATGTAAATAAAAGTTATGTTATAAACGACCCCTTGGCTGGTAATAATTGTGTATTGAAGTATTGTTTTTATACGAAAAATATATTTTTTTGTACTTAAATAACTAAACTATGTGCTTTCAGCAATTTACAATGAAGGACATTGGCGATTATGCAAAGTGTCTCCATTACTTAATTTACAATACAGTGCAGTCAAGTTTAAGCAATATGCATCTAAAGTTCTACAAGCTATAGTCAGCACTATCTCAGCAAACTCTGAATTAAAATATTCGGTACTTTTAGAACCTCAGCCATATTTGAAGTTTTGTGAAGATGATCCGAACGGTTTCACGGTATTTCTTATTTTATATCTTTAGAATTAAATTGAACTTTAAACATAAATTAACCTAATTTTGTGATTTTAATCAGATAGCTGTGTCATCATCACGCGAGAACAAGTCTATAGTGGTATATACCAGTATTTTTTTGTCATGGGGTGAGAATATAAAAGTGGAAAATACTGTTCATTTACCATTCATGCTTGAACGTGGAGATCAAAGGATTGGCACAGCTGTTCAGACATCACTACAAAATATGTTTGACTGTAACATTAAACAGTTTCATTTCACACAGGTATATTTACATCTATCCTATACAAAATTACAAGATGAATGCATTGTCACCCTGCAAGATTGAGGTGGAATGCCTTGTATAATTGTGTCCCTAATTTCCTCAATAGCCCAAATAAATAACAGCTATTTCATGTATTCCATGAGGATGTGGGCCTACCTTGGTTGAGCTGGACCTTTTAAAGTTGCGGCTAAAAGCAAGCGGCAATTTTTTTTTTTTCGGGCTGAAGTCCATGGGTAGAGAGGTGACCAAGCACTAATGGCACTCAGTCGATACCTCTATATATTGGTAACCAGCACAAGGGCTCCCGAGAGGGATCCTTGTCAAGGATCAAGATGTTATGGACTGCATGTATCACTTACCATCAGGTGAACTGTGTGCCTATTTTGTGTTTTTTTGGAGTGTAAAAGTCATTAACAGTGATTTACAACTCGCCTACCAAGTGAAAGTGTGTGTATGACATTGTAAATTCTTTAAATTTCAGGCTGATATTGTAATGAAAAATCTAGAAAACAAAAAATATAGTATTCAGCAAATGTTAATTCAAAATATTCCTTTTCAGGAACAACTGCTGCAATTTGGTTTTAACCTTATTGATTATGACACATCCCGTAGCACTGATCCTTTTACATTTTGCTACCAAACACAAGGTGATCATAAGAATAGGCTGGATTTAACATTTGAAGTTGGTGATATTAACATCATATGGAATGGGTAATAAGTAATTTACTTCCCCCAGATTAAACTTAGGAAAATATACAAAAACCCTAACAATGGTCTACATAAATGTTTTGTTTGAAATACAATATAATACTGCTAAGTCTTGTACGCTGTGCAATACCCAATTACTGTCAGTGATTCTTGACTGACATTACTCAGAACCAGTTGTAGTCTAATCTTGATTTATGTTGATATATGATGATATGAGGTACTTTCTATCATCATGATTTCTTCATCATAATTATGACATCAAACTTTTGTTAATCAACTGCTAGAATAAGTACAGTCTGCAGTGGTTATATTTACAATACAGATCCTAATTTGTGAGAATCTATGGAGGATGCCTATACTTGGTGATCACTTCCCAAAAGATTGAGTTATATTTTCAAACTTACTTTCAAATAAAAAAAATACCTGCATTAAATCATGTATTTCTCCTCTAATCTTGGTAGAAGAAAAGTAAAGAAATAAACCAGAAAATGCCATCCTCTTAAACTTAAAACACTTGTTGCAGTTAACAAGAGGAATAAAATATTGAACATGTTGTTGACTGGCATTTTGTTGAAAAGATTTAACAGACTTGTTTGTTTATAGAATGTGGAATTAAAACCATGTAATAAATTGTATATATACCTAATTATAGTTATATAATGTTCTGGTTTATATTCATCTTAATGAAACTTTTTATACAAATATTTTTTTTACACAGCACACCTCAACAGTTTTCCTCAGCTGAGACCGCCTAAGACCTATAATTAAATAGCAAAATACACTGCATAATATAGTTCAGCCCTCTGGTTAAGTCCCTGTCTTCTAATTTTCTTCTATTTTGCTATTACTTTAAACCTAATTACTTATATTTCTATATTTCTGTATTAATAAAAACTTAATTTTTTTCATTTCTAGTGTGAAGGAAGCTTTATCTAATACATCTGCAGAGCAAGTGAAACTAGCATATCAAATATTGCAGAATCAAATGTTCCACACTATTAAACTAGATGTGACAGCTCTGTGTTTGTGTGAAGTGAATCTTTCCAAGGCAGAAGTGAAATCAAATGGCATAATAAAAATGAAGACCCCTGAGATTGTGAATTGTGTTTTTACAGTGTTGAATGAAATCCTTAGTACATATACCATAGATATAAATGATACTACACTACAAATATAGTAGTATGTGTCTATTTATTTCACTTAGTATGTTTCTTTTGCAACAAAGGGTCTGTGTTAATGTGAAAAACTAAAACTAAAAATGCCTAAGGACCTTCATGAAAAAAGCCTATTGCTTTCTCTAAGGCCGGTTATATGCCTACAACTCTTCATTAGTTGTGGATGCCTATTGGTGGTGTTGATTACATTTCATATATATGAGCAGTTCCATAAAAGAAAAGTGTGATGGAATACATTAAGTTATTTAAATATAAGTTATGATCAATACGTGGAATATTATTACAAAACATTCATTGAAAGTATAATCTAATTAAGAATCCTATGTTGGTATTCAACTTAATCAGTTCACTCTGTTCAATAGGCATCTCTGGCAAAGATTGGTGCTGGTTTCACTGTATCGCTTCGTCACTATTGTATTAAATCTCGCCTCATATCTGGAGCCATTACGCTGCCAACACACGCTAATTCATTTCACGCCTTACTTCCATTGATTGGAGATTGAATCGCGTGAGATAGGAGTTTTGGTCCTATATCCACAGCGTTTCTTGCAATACTTTCCTCTTACCGCATGGACAGTTTCTACAAGATTATCACTAATATCGTACAATGTATGACAATTTTCCAGGCAATGGAAATTATTTCGCATTTCAAGCTGAAATTTCTCTGCGTTTGGCGCACAAGGCGACTTCATCAGACGAGACCTTCGCAACCTTACTTAGGTTTAATGTGCCTCTCACCCTTGTGATCACTGTATGTGATAAATGAATGTGATCACACAGACATCTTCAAACAGTTATTGCTTTGTATGCTGAATCATCTGGGCTTATACAAATCTAATTTCTTTGAGGCTACTTTTTGTTTGGGAAACTGGGACACATCTCATATAATCCCTCAATGCCCAGAGACAAAAGCCTTTATGATTCCAGAGATGACTTACATACTGAAACGTGGCTTTATGAGAAAGGTCAAAGTTCAGCGAGCTATAGAGTGGGCTACGCTCCGTGTTTTTTAAAATACGCAACGTAGACATTCGCAGTTGAACAATGCTGACCAACATCAGTAAGCTGAAGTGGCATTGGGCTGGCTATATAACTCATAGAACCGATAAACGATGGCGAAGAAAGGTTCTTCAGTTAAAACCTCGCGTATTGCAGTTATTTTTCGTAATTCATTTTCATTATACCCTATCAAGTTCACTGAGTCATCGATAGACATCCATTGACTTGCCGCAAACCTGCATATGTCGTTTCATCTAGTCTGGTTGACTGAACCTTTTATACTGTCAGTAGTGAAGCATCATGTCTCTGTACCGTATGTCATCACTGGCAACGAGCATTACAGAAAGTTATCCAATATGTTGCTTAATCATGGGATACCTTTTACTAAGACACTAATTAAAATAAAAATTGCCTTTCTCCAGAAAGTGCTATTTGCAAATTAGGTTAGTGTAGATTTATTAATTATTCAAAATATAAGAAGAATCATGAAAATGGTCGGACTTGAGTAGTTTTCCTGGAAGATATAGTATTAGTACATTTTACTTATCTATATTAACTGTATATATTAATCTGTAAGATATTGTTATAATTTTACTGAGCTCCTGTTATATATAATTGCGTAGTTCAGTGAATATATATGTATATGCAATAGGAGCGAAAAGTATATACTGCCCAACTAAAGGAAATTAGTGGATAGGTTAAAAAGACAACAAATGGGTCTGTTCAACCGGGGTACGACCACGCCCTTACTAAATACCAGCACCAAATAACAATATAACGCCCCGTGTTTTGTTTGGCGAGTATCGTGAGATCATTTAAATCCAGAGAGATTAAAGAGCCATATGCGCATCTTAATTTTATGTCAAAGATACTCGAGACAGACGTTTATGGATTGCAGTCATTACTTCCATCAGGTGAAATGTACATACGTCAACCTTAATTTTATAACAAATATATTATAGTGCATAAGTAATAATATGTACATGCATCTGTGGCCAAAATATGCCAATACGAGTTGTTTGTATAAACATAAAGTTTGTGTCTTCCTAGACAAAATTCGTATAACAAATAAAAAGCACATAATTTTAATAAAGTTTATTAACTGTGAAAACAATACATATTTTTCAGTCGGTTTCAAAAGTGACGTTTATTCTTATGACAAACTGATAACTTTATCAACAATAAAAAAATATTATCTGTTCTGTTTTTTGTTTATATATTGTGTGCAGTTTTTTAAGGTTCTTAAAGATTTGGTTACTGAGGGGACCGGAGTTGATAATAATACCTATAGTTTCAGCAGATACACATTATCAATTCCTATAATTTCTGACCATTAATATTGTGTAAAAAAACTTTATTATGCTACATGCACATAATTTAACGCTGCGTATTAGATTATCATTTAAAATGTTTAGTTTCTATTTTTCCTAATTATAAATTACAGATCGATATCGAGCTTGGACTATCAAGCCAATAGCTCTAAAGAAATTTTAAACAAAGATGTTTAGTAGGACTGACATCAAACAATGACAATGAAAAATAAACCTGTGTCAAGATATGAAGCCGTTTTCTATAACATACTCCGGTGAATTATTTAAATAGAACAATATCAGATTTTATTGAAACTGATGATTTAAAAACTAACCTATTATAATATTTTTTTTAATCATAAATAACACTACCGTATCACGTTTAGCAGCCAATGTACTACAGAGATAAACCATTGTATTTTAAGTAATCACCTATCCAATAACACGAGTGGGGATTCAAACTATAAGCAGTATTTTTGAGTTTGGTTTTTCAGTATACTGTGGAGTAGAAAACAAGGTGGTTTTGAGTGCAGCACATGATTTTCATTGAAAACAGTCAATCGTCATATATTTTGATAATTATTAATTATAAGCAGGGTATTTACTCCACGACCTCGCAGAATAGAAATAGCAGTATAATACTGCCGAGTTTCGTCTGGTGAGTGTAGGCATCCAGAGACCTTTTTTACTGGCGACGAGGCATTCCATCTCAGTCCTCAAGGGTGACAACGCATCTGCATCTTGACAAGGAATCATAATTCCTTGTCAAGGATGAATGTAGATGTCATGGGCTGCAGAAATCACTTGCCATCAGGTGAATTGCGTGCCAGTTTGTTACTCACAATGTAATGTAGAAAAAAAGTTGAAGGTTGCAGAATGGATCTACTTTTTTTTAGTGGTTACAGCACGCTGCAGCTAGTTTCTGGTTGTAACATTAATCAGTCGGTTTGACCGAGCCCTTACAAAATACCAGCGTGAAATAGCAGCATTACGCTAATTTGAGGTATTAATTTGTGTAGGGTTCAGGAGGACATTTCATCTATGACCTCAGGAGTTCGGACGTATGTGCAACTTCAATCATTATTATGGATGGATGCGTCATTTAATTAAGTCATCACTTACCATCAGTTTAAAATGTGTATTCGTTTCATACCCATGGTATACTTAAGGCTGACCAGAACTTCTATGCTTATTATATTTCCATGACTCAAATACGTACATAAAGTAGACTTTCATTAATTAATTGCGCTGCCTACGAAGATGCGCATTAAAAATATTGCAACATGTTTTGGAATCGGCGGATCTAAATCTATACTTTTTGTATAGATTTAATAAACTCAACACATTTTTTAACATTTACTTTCATGAATTACGCTTTACAAATGTTTTTGCATAATGTAACCTTATAGAATATTCTACTACATTACAATGTGTAAACTTAAATATAAAACTATTTTGGTTATCATGTCTTCTAATTACCATGCAAGAAGCCCTTTTCGGTACAATTACATACCGAACCTCTTCAAAGTATTTTCTATTGTGCAAAACTTCTATAGGTCTCTAGTTAATAAAATCGACAAAAGATATGGATAAAATAGCTTTTAAAACACAAAGTCTAAATCAATAGCAAGCGGAATATGGTAATCTAAATATAATGTTTTAGAATTACAAAAGTTATTAATTGATTTGTATAAATTATAGATACTTAATTTAAAATTTCTGAAAAATTTGATATTGATGAGACTCGTATATTGAAGTAATTTTAAATTTTTTAAATTTAATAAAAAAGGGAGGTAAATTATTAAATAATCATTTTTAAAATAATAAATTAATTCTGCTACAAAAGAAAATAAAAATTTATTATATAAATAAAAGCGTAATTCAACTTTCTCGTCAGACAGTAGTAATAATTTCTTCCAATATACACATATATATGTCATAGTATCTGTCCCGAAACATCACACAAATTTATTTTAAAAACAAATAGTGGTCTATTTAAGTTATAAATACTTTAAAATAATTTGAGGGCCCAAATCTGTAACATTTTACAAGTGGCAAATAAAATATTACACATCAATATAAGGTAATTTTAAATAAACGATAACTAACTGATGTAAGACGCCTTAAAGATTTATCAAAACAGAAATGACTAAAATAAGATCCTTTTTTCAATGGTCGACACTGCAAAGATTTTTCCGTCAACATACCGAAACAAAGCCATAATTGAGCTGCTTGTGTATTTACTTTGCGATACAAAATAAATACACGATAATGACGAGTGACAGACAAATGGAAAAAATGTAGCACAGTATGAGCCAGTCATATTTTGTAATCATACATTTTTCAACTTATTGTGATATTTCAATTTGAAGTGGATGTACACCGAAATATATTGAATATAGACAAGTATATGTCCGTATAGTATCGGCAAAAACACGGTATACACATTTCTGTCCTTAGATGGCTTTGTTAGGGCGCCGTTATATAGTTATCGCATTGACCAGTGAAAATCCGCTGTAAGTAAGACAAGCACATTAAAGCTACTTACAAATATTCGTCAAACCAAATTGTTTGGCTACTTCATCTTTTGTTCTGACCGTGGTTATGAATAGTGTACAAAATTATCCGAAGTATCCATCTCATTCTATGTTTTAAACAAAAATTCATATTACACGGTGTTTCAAGATTAAATGATTACATTCTCCACACCTGGTCAAATCTAACACTAACTTCTTTATGTAGGTCTATTACGCAATACGATTTGAAACTTATGCAATAATGGTTATATCTTATGATTATGAACTATATAGATGAGATGTTATTGAACTTTACTGCCTCTACGAAATAAATAAAGATGGGTGATATAATATACATGTTAGGATTGTAAATATATTATATGAATTAGAATCTATTTTTAAGATAACTAATGTTCAAAAGGTACATTTGTTGGATATCAATTGGAAATGGCAACATGTGCCCATGTAACAATTACCAATGGTTTTGTGTCAGTATAAAAACTACTTATTATACAGTAAACGAGTCGCGTTTATAAGCACATCTGATTTGATTATAAGAAAAATCTTTTTGCCAGGATGACATTCCAAAATTATTTTTATAAATTGAGATGCAACATATTTTATAGCATACATATATAACCTAATAAATCCGGCATGCAGTTAGTTTCGAACCTTTAGTTTGTTGCACACAGCTGTACTCCCCCTGTAAACATATCAGTTTGTAATAGCTTCTGTAGTATGTATTGTATATATTCTCAACTCCTCACCACAGGAGAAATTCTTGAAAATAATAAGTTTTGCTAAAACCTTAATAAAATTGAGTCCAATATTATTATAGTTCATCCTATTATTTCAGAACACCACAATGGTATTGAACAACCTAAATATTGCAGTGTGTGTAGTACATAGGAATAAACATTAACAGCATATAATATGAGCTTTTATTATTACTATAAAATAAATATTATGTGTTATTGGGGAAGTATGAATTGATTAAGGGTAAAATAATTTGTCTTATTTTACCATAAGTTATCTTTATACTGTAGTTCATAACACAGTTACTAAGTGCACAGGATTGAAACAACTTGATTGTGATATGGTAATGATAGTTTTTGAAGTGATTTGATGTTGATCATTACATCTTTACACTTTATTTCTATACTTATTTAAGTTTAAGCTCAGTGAAAAAGTAACCTAGTTTATCATAAAAAGGCTTATACAGAGTTATCTCTTGCAGCCACAATACAGCAAGGTTGTCAGCTCAGTTAGTCAGTTTGCAGTGTATGCAGTACTTAAAAGCAGCCCCTACTCCGTATGGTATGACTGTATAATTACCTCATGGTCACAATATGGCCAGCCCATCCGCTCAGTGTGTGCAGTGCATCACCTAACAGCAGCCCCCCCCAGCCGCGCCGCCGGCGCCCGCGCCTCCAACACCACTTGCACCACCGCCTGTCGAGTGCTGAGGCCCAATCTTGATACCATTTGCCTTTATAACAAATAATTTTTTAATAGTCCTCAAAGTTCATATGTACAAATTGATATGGTGAGATAGTGTACAAGAATCAATAAGGCAATCTGATACAATAATTTTTCTATGGCTGGGTCAAATTCCCACACCTATCTTTTGACTAAGATCAGGGTTTGGGATCATTCTCTATGCAAATATGGTCTTGAGGAGGGCCTTTATTACAATTAAAATAAAATTATGAAATTTTCCATCCATTTCGTGATTTCGTGAGTGATTAATCATGAAGATATTCTTGCAGCTCAATAAGGTCCAAGATGAAATGCCTCTTTACTCATAATAAGGGCTCCAGTTTTTTTCACTCTCTCAACACAGCAGGACTAAGCATGTATTTTACACTGGTATTTTGTGAGTTTGACCTCCTGTGACAGTTAAGCCAACCTACTCATTCTACAGCCCATCTATAGATATGGAGTGGCCATAGCTCTATCATATACAAAATATTTCAATCAGTTGTGTTAAAATTTAGATGTCAGTTAATTCATAACAATACATATATAAGGATACATTGAAATTATCTAGGATTAGTTTACCTCATTATTGATGTCAAAAACACCTTCTTGAATTTTCTCATAGATTTCTTTTGCTGTGTTAATAAATGCCTCCTCTACATTTGCGGCAGTTTTTGCTGATGTCTCCATGAACACTAAGCCATGTTCACGTGCAAAAGCTTCCCCTTCCTCTTTCTTCACTTCACGTCGAGACTCTAGGTCACTGTAATTTTTAATACATTGTAGTAGTTTATATTACATGTCACATAATCAGTTACTTTTTTATAGCATAGTTGGACATAAGCCTATATCTAATTGAAGAGTTTTTGTATAATCATTAGTTTTAGTGATTAGAAACTATCACCATTCTGGCTTTTTGAAACAGATATAATAGAGAACAACTCAGTGTTCAGGCACAAGCTTTTAATTTCATGGCACAATAATAATATAGATAATTGTCTATTAAGTATATTAATAATTCAATTTTAAGTGCTAATTTTCTATGTACTAGGCGAAAGAAAACACTGGGATGAGAGAACCTGAATGTCTAAGATATAAATTAATTAAAATATTTTGAAGACATGTGAAGTTCAATGCCTTCTATATTATCCCTATAAAACCCAATATATATAAACACACATCTATTTTTGGACATATCTTTTATCAAACATATAAATAAATAAATGACAATTGATATAAATATAAATTAAGTAGCCCACACACCTTTTGTTACCAATTAGCATTATAACCATATTGGAATTAGAATGCTGTCGAGCATCTTCAAGCCAAGTGGTCAGGTGATTAAAGGTATCCCTTCTGGTGATGTCATAAACTAGAAGGGCACCTGCCGCGCCTCTGTAGTATGATCGAGTTATTGACCTAAAAATTAATAAATTCATGCAATATTTTAATAAATTGGCAGTTTTTAAGAGTCAAAAGTTAATTCAATTATCTGGTTGGATACATCTTTTCTGACGTAACATTATTTCACAGTGCATAAAAAAGTATATAGTTTATATATATGTCTGGTGATATGTACCATATCACCAGTACCATATATAGTCAATATAAGTGAGATTTACAAAAGAACATTCAAACTGTAGTTACATAAATTATAATTTTATAAAGCAGTAACCAAATATATATACATATATACACTTTCCAGGGTTGATTAGAAGATATAGGATGTCTGTAAATAAGACAATAAATTTCATGTTTTGATAATTTTGTTCAAATATGACAACATATGCCAGCAAGCAGGGTGTGGTTATTTATTTACCTCACTTTAGAATTAATTGTAAAAGATTATGTAAAATATAAATTATACTAAAGTAAAATATAAGATTATATGTATATAGTTTTATTGATCATGTATATATAATAGTACAGGCAATGAAAGATAAATAATTTTATAGGTCATTGAATTCTTATCAATCTGTATTTATATTTCATGCAGATCATGTCTTTGTTTTTAATTCTTTATTACCTGAATGCCTCCTGACCTGCCGTGTCCCAGATTTGTAGCTTGATTTGTTTGCCATCAATTGTAATCATGCGGGCACCAAACTCCACACCAATAGTGAGATCATGTACAGGCTGGAATCTCTTATCTGTGAACTGTAAGAGCAAGCAAGACTTGCCCACACCTACCAAAGAGGCATTATCATTATATTTAAAAGCTTAAATTACTATGTAAATTATTAGAAACAAATTCCTGAGATTTCTTTTTTACATTGACCTGGATTTATTGAACAAAATTAAAACCTATAATAATATAAAAACTTACTAGGAGTAACACAAAGAATAGCCTTGAATGTGATAATAAAGAAACACGCTAAAATAGATCTACATTTATTTGTGAAACATTCGATTAGTTACTATACAGATTAAGTACAAGCGTAGGCAGAACACAAACTACTTAATCATCGCCTTGATAATATCGTTGATGATACTACATTCCTAAAAGATCAAAATCATTTCTTACAAAAATGGAAGTGAAAATTATTAATGTACGTAGCACAAAACAAAATTCACAACGAAGTAAAATATCAGGAAATAAAATCAATACCTGTGTCGCCAATGATGATGTATTTAAACAAGTAGGCGTATGCCATTTTTTGTTGTGTTTTCGTTGTTAATATAAGAAAGGATAAGCTACTGCAATATCTAACACTATAAACAACGATTATTACAACTATTATAAGACGCAATTTTTATAAATCTCAGGAGTTCACAGCTGGGTTGAATCAGTATGTCATTGTGAAAATTTATGAACATGACACTGAGCTAACCATAGATTTAAAGATAAAATTGAGCACAAATTTTTACTCTGTGTTATTTTGTAAATATAATTTTATTTTCAATTTTAGCATAATGTGCGTTCTCCTAACATTTCTCCCAAAGGGATTGACTGGTGATTGTTACTTGCATGGTCATTGACAACGAATTCGGGTCCAAGATTATTATTCTGACTGGGCCCCGCTGGAAGCCGAAGGCCCGCAAGGGTCTCTGTCATCATATTTCTTCTTAGTACTTGTATGCTAACGATCTTCATATTTACCGTCAATAGACCATAATTGATTTCGCTGATACGATCTATGCTAATGAAGACTTAACAATCATATTGAAGTGGAGTATATCGTTTGGCTAAATAGTAAATCTCAAATCAATCAATGATAGTCCAAAATTTGTATCGCGTATATACTGTTACAGTTGCCTTCCACAAAATTTGATGGAATTATAATCCTTAGTGACAAATTTAGAAATAGGGTGGTTTTTTGATTCCCAAAAGACAGTTGCCATGAGTTTTCCGGCCGACTGTAAACCACCACTTGGGTGGTGGTACACCTTTTTTATGCCATTGCATGGAGGCTTGCTTAGACTCGGGTTCATAATGATGAATCCAAGTTTCATCTCCAGTAACAATTTGACCAAGTAAACCATCCTTGTATTCATTACAAAGGTCCAAAAACGCACGGGAACATTCCATGCGCTGTTGTTTCTGCAGGGGAGTGAGCATTCACCGCTGTGTATTTTTTATTCACAGTTGCGCTGACAAGAGAAAAAAATAATCAGACTTATTCACAAAAGATGATTTTATTGGTATAAAGGAACATATTTTTTTTATAATTTTAGGGTGTGATAAACGTTCACATAGTGCACCTGACGGACGATAACTATATAATGTCATCTAAATTTATCCTCAATAAGGATTGAAGACGCACATGAGTTTTTACACGTCATATATTTATATTAATTATGTATATCCTGGTATTTTTATTCATAATTATTATATTATATTACACAATGATTGTCTTAATATGAATTGAGTACATTAACTAGATTCATCGTGTTTCAACTTGTATTTTGTACTAGTTCTTTGAAAATTTTACATACTGCAACAATTCCAATCCAATCAAATTAACGCATGTGGGACTCGTTTAACTAAACAGCTCATTGTAGTAATCTCATAACCTGTAGATTATTTTGTCACAAACGAACGATGAAGATTTGTTTTAGTTGTTTTTGTAATTGAGCCGCAGCTCAGTGAATCACGATCTGAATAGTTGATCTTGCTCAGAGCCGAATTACACGTGCCTATCTGTGGACGTTTTTAAGCTGTCTACTGTCAGTAAACTGTTAAATGTGTTTGTTATTATTTAATGTAACTAATTGGGAACAGTTTTGTGAGTTGTTAAATAGTTAATAACGGAGTTAAAAATATAAGTTGTCATTTATTTTGCATATTATTCCTACATCTGGTTTATTATTCGTTCGCTAATTAACTTGTTAACCTTAAAGTCTACAATGCCGACGAATAGCAACTTATCGTGTTTGTAATAATGGATTCTTTTGATGAGGCCGCATCTGTTAAAAATCCTATGACACAAGAACAAGATAAAGAAGCGAGTAAAGATTATAAAGGTATAAATAAGACAGGAGAACAAGACGATGGAGTTGAAAATGTGTTTACATCAATGTCACACCAAAGAAATTCTAGTTTTGTTCCTGTAAACGGGTCTAGAGCGCGACCAGTTGATGATTATGAACAAAAGAACAACCTAACAAAGGAAAATAACCCACAAAATGATATTCCTGGAAATTCAAGTGGGACAAATCTAAAACTAGCGGTAAGCAATGTGGCGAGTAATAAAATTCACAATTTCGAAAGCCCCAGTACCGGTAAGGTTGAATTAAATCCACATGATAAAGTGTTGGATTCAAATCAAGAGAAACATGCATGTCAAAGATATAAATTATATTCAGATAAAGTTAGCAGTAGCAACAGCAGTGTTAATGGGCCCTCAACAAGTGGTACAAGTAAATCCTTTGATAATCCGGAAAGTAGTGGCATTCGAGAAAATAGAAAAAGACCATCAACACTTAAGCTAAACAGACGAAATTTAGATGCTGATGATAGTTCAAGTGATACTGGAAATGATGATTATTCCCTAGGCTCAGAAGATGGGTGTATTTACACATATAGAGGAGGTGAACACCTGGCTGACTTACCAAGCTCGTTCTTTAGTCTTGATATGGGCTTGCCATTGGATAGACATTTACCTTTGCCACCAAATTATCCAGCACCTCAGCAGGGAGCAGCAAACGCTAGAGAACTTGGTTCAAGGGCATCAAGTCCTGATATGGACTTTTTGGAAATGGATTTTGACCCTGGGCCTTCTTGTGAAGTTGATACAGATGAATCAACACCTGATGCAGATTTAGATGCTACAAATAGTTTGCCAGAAGAAAATGAGCCAGTCATTAGAGGTACATCACCTGAGTATTTACCTGGTACCAAACATAATCTTCAATCATCTGCCTTTTGTTCAGCACATAATGATGCTGAACCACATTATTTGAGTGTGCCTTCAACAAGCCGTGGGCTAGATGTACCTCAAATTGATGATGATCAACAGGAAATCACAAGTGATCAAGAATTTGGCCCATATATTCCACATGTAAATTTTAGAGGTGAACAATTTTTAGTAAGGAGAACTATGTCTAGTTGCCCAACTAACACTTTGTCAAGTTTACATGTATCAAATGGAGATTTGGTATCATCTAGAGAAGTATTGAATTGTAAGTGTGATTGTTCAATGAGTTTAGATTTGAAATAAAATATGCAAGATCTTATTACAAAAATAATGTTTTTTTACAAAATATTTAAAATGTGTTCATATTTTATACAGATATATTATTTTATATTAATTACTTTCATGAAGAATAACATCTAACAATTAGTTAAACTTTTTATTATGTTTGCTTTATACTTATTTGCTATGTTGTGCTGAAATGGCATTTTTTAGTTAATTCCAAGAGTAACCTGTTTGACTTAAAAAGAAAATGAAGATTTATCAATACTTTTTGTTGTTTTTAGATGAAGAGGAACATCAAGAAGGGCCACATCCATATCAAATCAATGAAGATGAAAGACCAACCATTGATACCATAAATTTTTCATCAGCCCTGTACCACATCACTATGGCCAAGAGGCTTATGATTGAGAAAACTTGGTCTGATGTTGAGAGTCATGATGCTGCTAATATGGTAAATAATTATTCTTTATTAGAGTATAAGTCTTGTGGATTTCTTGTTATGGGTGTTATTATATGCAATGCAGTAGGTACCCTATTCAGCAGGCCCCCCACTCACGAGTCTAATTTGATAAAGCTGAAAAGGTCTCTGGACCAACAGCAATATTCACACAAAAAAAATGCAGTAGGTGGTAAATGTCTGAAATGAGAATTAAATCTTGTGGTATCTGATGGATGGTAGTATAACCATACTCATATGGTTGATTGAAAATATGAAAGTGTTGAGCAGCATTTAAGTTGTTGTGTTTGTAACAAATGTCAATTGTTTTTGGCACTGCACAGGCCTTTTTAGGCTGACTAAACCCGCAGTAGACTGTTACATGGTAATCATAATACTATGACTAAACATGCAAATAACTATTTATGCAAATAACAAATAAATATTTCCTGGAGAGGTTGTCACATTTAAATTTGACTTGAAAGTGTCAACAAAAAAAGATATGATATTTCAACATAAATAAAACATTGAAATAACTTGTGACCATTATTAGGTTGTTCTTTAACATTTCAAAATGTCATGCTATATAAAACAAGAACTGTATATTTTATTTTAAAGTATAAAAATTATGGTTTTATTTTATGAATATAACATCACTTATGAATTAGCTTTTTTTAAATTTATTGTTTATATTTTTTCATTCCTATAATCTGAACTAAAATTTTTCATGGCTACCAAGAAGTGCATTGAGAAATGTTCTGTTTTATTACATGTTTTCTTTTAATTCTTCAATAGGCTCCGAGTTACTGATGTAAACTTTACTTATAAGATATCCTCAAAAAAGATCATAGGGGTCAAATGTGGATTGCAATGTAGGCCAGATATGTCACCTTTTTTGGATATCAGTTTTTGGACAAAAATTTCAGAAACTGCTGTTATCTGTTATAAGAATCATTGGAGGTGTGACTTATCTTCTTGAAACCAGGTACTTTGGTTGACACCAGATAATTTATGTACAGTGCAAATCTATAGCATTGTAACATATTGCTCTGTATTGACAGTAATGGAAAGGCTTTTTTGATACTTATAAATGTATGGACTGTTTGGAAAGTATGGTTCCTTTTGCTGCATACACAGTCACTTTCGGTGAGTTAATGTTTATTGGTGCTTCCATTGTAGGTTAGTGTATACAGTGCTTATAATTTTGTTTGTGTGTTAATGTGACCATTTAAATGGAAGTGTCTGTCATGTAGGAACAAGATGTTATTAAAGTTTAAAAAATCTCTTCAGCATTTTGTCAGCAAACTGCGGTTTGACAAGGTTCAGTCACTCAAGTCAGTCCAAGCGGAGGCTCCCTCTCGGGGACCCTTGTGCTGGTTATCCATTAGTAAAGGTCTCGGCTGAGCGCCATAAGCGTTCAGTCACCTTTCAACCTGGTGTAACTGTTAAAGCCCTTAGGCTTAAAGCTGCCATCAGACCGAAAAAAAACTGCAGTCTCTTAGCATGGTCACTAGTAAAAAAGTTTAAAGAGGTTCTTGTTGAATGTGATTTAGAGATGCTCTGGGAATATTTAAGATATTAGAACGCTTTTGATAAGACAGGCTATGTAGGAAAACAGACACTTTTATACATTGTATGTTTTCTGGTTTTCTCAATGTCCTTGCTCTGCCGAATCGTGGTTGCGTTAATGTTGAACCTGTCGAGTCGGCCCGCAGCCAATTCTTAATTGCTTGAATTGTTTGAGCTTGATTTGCCTTACATATATTGTTATGAGAACAAAAATTCCATCTAGCTACAGTCGCAGTATTTATTGTTTCGATAATCACGAACACTAAGCGCATGTTGCTGCCATGGCATTAAATTCCTATTGGCCGCTCTCGTATCTGGTACTTTCTGCGCTCCGATACTAGAGACCGCGCGGTATAGGGGTTTTTTAAATCCAAATAGACTATTGGTCCAACCTGTATAATAAGTTGCATGAAAATCTCATGAGTGTCAATCATGCTATAGGACAACCACCGGATGCAGGTTGCTCAGGATCATGCTTTATAGCTGTGATGATGATGATAATGATAAAGAGTTCTTGTGTCTTAAGTGGCACCAGAGTCATATTCTTAATTACAGTCTTTTACTTGTTTTTATCTTATCTCATTTGAATATTGTTATAATAGTAAGTCTACTTCTCACTGATTAAAAACGTGACTTCAAGGTTTTACTGAATATATAGTATTCCACAAAAGCAGATCAAGTGTAAATTTTATATAAATTATTAGAATACTATTACTAATTATATTGATTATAATAAAATAGAATAAGACTTTTAATCTAAGCAAGTGTTCATGCTATTAGGGCTTTTTTTAATTATAAAAAAGGTGATAAACAAGCACATCCTTTTTTTTGTATAAAACCTGTATAAGATAATTACATATCACTTGCGACTTTATATAAGGGCGATTTATTATATGATGAATAGACTAAATGAATTGAATGAAACTTCCCATGGGGTTACCACGGGAAGTTTCATTCATTTCATGGTGGTGTCTATGCTCTCGATTTTAATGTCACGGTCCGCAATCCGAGTGCGATCCCCGGTCCCATATGCTTGACAGTATATTGCTCATATAGGAAATTTGCGGAATCACTTGCAATACTCTAAAGATATTATACCATGGCCTAAAAATTCAGAATGATCTTCACGAGGAATCGCAACTTTTGTTTTTTCCCATAGTAGCTTGTTGAAAATGATCAGCATGACATTAATATTGATATAAAAATAAGCTGGTTTTTGCTTTGGGCCCATTTCTTGAAAATACCGGAAAATGAAGAAATAATAGTGTTTTTTTTTAATTTTAAATTAAGGACGTAAAACGTAAAACTGTTAAAGGAGTTTGTGATTTATTTTAAAAATGGTCACTTAATGCAAAATGTCACAACCATTTCTAAACAAGCCTTTATTGTTTTCTTCTTAATAATATGGCGTTATGTTGTATGTATGTTATGTTATGGGTATACTTATCTTCACTATTGTACTATAATACTATCAATAAAGTTGTATGTAGCTAAAAAGGTGTCTATATGTGTTATATATACACATATAGACATTTATTTATATATATATATATATATATATATATAATTTATAGACCTTATGTTTGAATGTGCTGCTGTTCTGGTGTAATCTGTTGCCCTCGGGACCTCACTGTCAGGTGTGCATCAGGGATTATGAATTATACAAGAAAAATGCTATGCAGAACCTATATTACAGTCTCATAGATTTAGAACTATTAGTTTGTTCTTTGTTCATGGGTTTATTTCGGCATGATATATTTTACATAGACTTGTCTGTTACTAGCTGTCATATGGAGTAAAAGCACTGTATGTTTTGCAAATTATAGAGTAGAGAACAAGGTGCAGCGCCTAGCAGTGAAGATGATACTGGGTGTATTGAGCCGCCACGTTGTATGGTGTGGTCGGAACGCGAAGCTTGCGAACGCCAAGTCACACAGATAGGCACCTCTGCTTGTGGTGCTACAGCGGTTGTCAATGTTTTTGTGAGTTACAGTTGGCATTTTTTTTATAAATTTTGGTTTTTTATCACCCACTTGCAGCTTATTTTATTTGTATTTATAATTGGTAATTTATCTTGTAGATGATTTTGTCAAGGATGTGATTTTAATATTTTTACTATTATTACTGTTTTATTATATTGAGAGTAACAAATGATCACTCAGTGTTTACTTGATGGTAAGTGATTCTTGCGGTCCATGACATCTACCTGCCTCATCACCAGTAATAAAGGTCTAAACTCTCCAGACAAAATACAGCAGCATTATGCTGCTATTTTACACTGTTATTCTCTGAGGGCACAGTCCTACCCCTGTCTAGCGGACCTATACGTTCTGCAGCTAGAAACAAACTGCAGTGTAGCTCTACCACTGTTAAAAATGTTGTAACAAAGTTTTAGGCATTGTTACAAGCCAATGATTTGTATTAAATAATGTAAAGTTGTGTCATTATATCATTATATGCATGTCTTTCTATATAATATTTTCTATAGATTTTGTGATATAATGATATACATTATATAAATCTTCAATGAAAAATTGCTTAACTGTTCCTTTATACACTGTTTAATTTTATTTCAGATTGCATTAGGTGTACCCGCGAATATAGAAAAAATTACTTCATCTGTAAACACTAGACAAAGAGCTAACAATGCACCTTTGCCGAGGTATATGCCAATGTATTCTTGTGGTAAATTTTTTCTGCTAGTTCTATGAAATTAAAATAATTTTATACAATAAAACTTTTACAATATTTCATTCAGAGATTTCACTTTGTTTAGCTTGTCAATATCATTTTCTTTCTCACAACATTGCTTGATGATTAATTTTACCATTTGGTTGGATTTGATTTTGATCATGAATAGTTTGAAAAATGTACTGATTTGAATTAACTTGATTAATGTAATAAGAAGTCTTAGTCTGTAGTCATAAGTAATCTCTATAGCTTAGTCATTGTTATTCCATGATTTATGGGGAAAAAGTTGTTTCTTATTTTATATACTCCATATACCGTAGATACTTCCGTGTACTGTGTTCGTTTATTTCTACGAATGCTAAAGAAGGCTGTTATAAATGAATATTATAATTTCTTAATTCGCATCACAAATTTGGGTGCTTTACTTTGGGGCATTACCAAACGTACTCAAAGTTATTCTCGTATACAACATACAAGACACCATAGTATCTTTTACATTTGCATTTTCAACAATTTAAGTCAGTAATCAAGCTATTCTGGATAGGACTTGACTATGAGTGATAATAATTGTTGGCATAAGAACGTGTTGATTGTCACTTAAGATACGAGGAGACCATAGACCTAGAGATTTCTAGAGCGTCGGATAAGTTCCGCAACGAGAGCTTCTATCTTAAATTGGTCATTATGTTTTTTTTTCACTATGTAGTTCACTTCTGCACTTCCCACTGCGAGATGAATGCCAAAAGGCTTTCTCTACTGAGAATGCCTTTCGGCATTCCTCCTTTACGTCCTCTCTTTTTTATGAAATTAGTGCAACAGCGAGTAAATATATAGATTAATATACCTAGTATAGCCACAAGTTATTTTTCATATTAAAACGCATAGCTTTCGAAGAAACGGTGCAATAATAATTAAACTTTCCGTCCATGTTTGTCAAAGTTTAAGGCGATTAATTGTAAACAATTTCATTCATGTCTTTGACTTTAATATAGGCCTTTAGTTCTCTGGTCACGAATCTATGGATTTACGTAGTCTCATTTGGGAATCCAGCGTATGTTAGCTTTGAAGATTGATTGAGAAACTCAAAGTTGGAGTAAGTAAGTCCAGCCAAAGTCTACTGTTTTTTCGCAACAATGCAGCTTCTTGACATCTTTGTTGAACACTCCGCTTTAGTGCTTTGAATGAAATATGTTACTTTAACATTAAACTTGTTTCAATCGCGACATCTATCGTTATAGACCACATTCTTGACTTCATTCTATTGTTTATTTGTCACTACCGAAGTATTACTATTACACTTTTTTTATAATTACAAAGTGATTCCTATCGACATGACCGTTGCTCAACGAAAGCCTCGCCCATCTGTCTCGTGTCTTATACCTAGAGCGTTGACATTATACCCTTACCAAAAGTATAAAATTATGGATTTGACTCTTGTCTGTTTTGCTGGTGTCAAATCCATAATCAAGGAAGTAATAAATTGAAAACTGTATGTAGAATTTCAATAATTAATGCCAAAATGTTAACACGATCAACTCTTAAGCTGCAGGGACTAATTTATGGCATATCTTGTGTATCAATACAATCACCCGATAAGCTAGCTTCTTAGGTCTTGTTTAATATTTCGCGACAGTTTCCTGGCGGAAATTTTCTTTCCACTGATTATCATTTTTCTTTCCTATTGTTTCGCCGATTCCCGGCTTTGACAGCGTTAACATGCAGGCTGGCCATAACAGAACGGGGTAGCTCCGATCTTTGTTGACAGAGGAATTGTTGATCTAACTGTAGATAGGGCTAGACACAAACATACGTCTGAAGATGCCCAGTCTTTGAAACGTCTTAAAATGACTTACGGTTTCATGTTGCAATTTGTTTCCTTTAACGCTTGTCTATAATACAATTTGACAATCACGGTGTAAAATAATACGTGAAATAAAGGCAAATTTATTGAAGTTTTTTTACATCAAGTACACAGAAAAATAAATGTTTAAATCGGACCATTATTTATGACCAGACCAGACTAGTCATATTCCTATACTAGACAAGTTATATACTATAAACTGTTAATTAAATATACCTTTTCAGGTATTTACTGTCGCGCGCTGTTGCGGGTTGTACTGCTGCAGACTTGGTGACCGGAATACAAAGAGCTTCAGACGGACTCGTGACGGCACGGTTCTTTCCAACGTATCCCGAAAGAGCAGTATCTCTGTCCCACTGGCTAGCTGATTGGATATCTCTTGGTAAAGTTTTAGTGTTCTTTAAAGAAAAAATCGTTTCGTGTGTAACGAAATGTTAATACGGTTTAACAGAAATTGACCACGATCTTAAAGAAATCCAGCGGAAAATAGCAGCTCAGTCTTGTTATATATATCTATGAGGCAGCGTATAAAATCGCATACGCAAGGGCAAATATATTGTTTGTCTCTTTTAGTCCTAACACATCACGTGTAAATGCATTTTACTCGCAGTATTATTATTATCTTGCCAGGTCTAGTTTAAGGTTATGTAAATAGTAGTATTTACGCCACTTAAACAAATATTTTTAATTGTCATTTGTCAGTGTGCAATCGAGAAGAGTACAGGGTCTCTTCCGCAGGCTCACATCTCTGTAACACACAAACGTCAATTAATGCTACCGTCAGTATTAAACCTTTTCTCCTATCTTTTGGTCTTTGAGACTTTTTCTTATATATATATTATTATATATACTGGGTATTAAGAGACCGATTCCGAAAACGAAGACAGACGATAGTACTAATGATACCTTTGATGATGGTACGGAAAAAAAATCGTTCCTGATAAAAAAAAAATCATATTTTTAAAACGTTTTATTAGCATTATTTACGTTCCATCATATTAGTGCAGCTAAATGAAACGATAGTTTCATAAAAAATACATTACTTTAATAAAAAAAAACATCCGAGCATCAGCTGTTTTTGATTTTGTGTTTCATTGCTGGTTTTTTTTTTAGTAAAGTAATGTATTTAAAAATATGTTTTTTTTAATCAGGATCGATATTTTTTCCGTCCCATCATTAAAGGTATCATTAATACTATCGTCTGTCTTCGTTTTCGGAAGCGGTCTCCTAATACTCAGTATAAGAATCATGTCATATGACACTATAAGAAATCTTGCACTATACTATTATACATTATTACTAAATGTTTGCAATCGGCCGTACGAACATTGACAACATAGTTCACTTGATGGCAAGTAATTCCTGCGGCCCATGACATTTGCATCTCGTCCTTGACAAGGAGTCATAATGCAGATGCGTAGTCACCCTTGAGGACTGAAATGGAATGCCTCGTCAGTAGTAATAAAGGTCTCTAGATCCCTGCGCTCACCAGACGAAACACAGCGACATTATATTACGCTAGGATTCTGTGAGGGCGTGGTCCTGCCCCGTACGAGTTGACGCATTCATTCTGCAGCTAGAAATATACTTCTTTGTAGTTCTACCACTGTCAATGGATGAATGATGAATTGTTGCAGACGTGTTTTCTCCTCTTAGGACTATCGGTATTTGTAATTGAGTTTCTTGAACCCTACACACATCATACGAAACACAACAGTGTCATAACGAACTGTGACATTACAAACTGTCATTATACATACCTATTCATGTTGCAGCTAACGTATAATAAGCGGAATACATGTCAGTATTATGAAAAATATATTAAATATTGATTATAATTTCAGGAGCGGTACCCATACTCACACTGAACCTCCAAGTGGGATGTGATGGTGAAATCCCGGATGCCTGGCACCATCAAATGGTGTTTGGTGTTTCTCCACGTGGCGTTTATTTGTGCAACCCAATGGAGTGTGTACCGGAAACAATTTTATGGCCCCGTTTGACCTCGCCATCTGTATTGCTGGTGCGGACTAGAGACATATTGACTAGGTTTGCTGCGAACACGGATTTGACGCCCCTCATGGTCGTTCCAGATGGACGGTTTCATACTTATAATGTACTTGGTAAGTTAATTATTTTTGGGAATTTATTGATTTCGCTCTGTGTAAAGAAAACGTTTGTAGGTATTTTCTTATTATCGTTTGTGTGTATCTCATTATATAAGTATTTAATTTTTCTTCGTGTTGACATGTCGAACGACGTTTGGCTCTAGGATCAACTATAAGGAAAAGAGACCTCTAAAGTATTTCATTCGCTTACAATTCTACAAGGCCCAAATTCGGAATCGTCTTGGAATTTTCAACTTTGACGGGGTTACCCCTCCCAGTTCCAGTTCCTTCCATTTGACCGCATCCAACGAACAGTGACTCGAATTTACGACGACCAAAGTTCTTTCTGATGGATGGCCTTGTGAAGATATGTTGCATATCTTTGCATGCACAGATATGCGTGGAGTAGAATGCCTGGGTATTGCATTGTGGGTTTATGGATCTAAGGGTATTGGAGGTCCCGTGTCTCCGATCCATTGCATCTGAACCTTCAACTGATATTACGCATTGCGCATGTGTAACACCGAATTATGGAAGGGAACGACGAGCAAGTGCACATTAATATGTCATTTAGTAATAAACTGAAAACATCGTCATGGTCGATATCTAGAGAGACACTATCAAAACTGTTACGGTTGTACCCGGTAACGTGTGCAGGGACGCACATGATATCAGAAACGTGTCGAATGTTAGGGTACGCTAATTTACATTCTTATTTAATTGAATTGGAACGCAAAAAGATTAGTTTCCAGGCCAATAGCCATTTGATTCGAATATTTTGTACTGGCAACACTTTATCAGTTGGTTGTTAAAATTATCGAAAAGCTGCGAGGTAGCAAAAGCTCGGTTAAACATTCTGACTCGAGCTGTTGGACGAGAACGTTGTGGGAAAGAATAAAGTTCTGTTCCCCATTACCTGGATTTTCTCCAATACTACACTAGGTATCCTGAAAGTCTAAATTCAGTCCATGGTATCAGTTATTTTTATAAAACGAACAAACTCATAAGGATTACAAACGTAAAATAGGACAATATAGTCGTTCCTGAATTATATTAAACTTTTATATATTTGATTAATGAACGTCAGATGTATTTGATTAAATCTTGGATAAACAACTTGGCCAGTGACTTATTACCCTGAAATGGCCGCATCGTATATACAAAATTAATTCCATACACGGTTGATCTTAAATAAAATGATCGTATTGCAGGACAAGTTGCGAACGCGATCCGGGAATGGCGAGCCCGCGGATGGTCGGAGTGGGGCGGACGTACCCGTCACGTGCGCGTACCCGCTTCGTACCAGGCTGGCGTGACCGTAGCCGCTCTCACCGGCTCCGAGGCACATCGCCGCCTCGTTCACGCGGCGCCGCCACCTGTGCTCGGTGTGTACCATTCCGTACATCGCGTGTACCACACGTGATATATATATATATATATATATATATATATATATATACATAAATATATATATATATATACATATATATATACGCAGGGTTATTGGTAATTCGACGTATTGATTATTTGCGATAATTTTAATCCCCATATGCATTATGCAAAAGTGAACCACTACCGAGTTATCATGTTTTTATACCTTTTTTCAAAATAAGTCAAAAATGCAACAAAAAAAAATTAACATTTTAAATCTCGTTTTTTCTTCTGATTTATAAAAACGATTAAACACTGGTTATATATCAATATTAGAACAACAATTATCGGTCCAAATTTAAAAATGCGAGACGAAAAACGAAATTATTACCAATATCCCTGTATATAAAGTAGCTATAGTCTAGCTATATACAGACAAAACTAAATATATATGTATATATATATATATATATACACACACATATATATATAGTATATATTACATGTATATATATATACTAACACAATTATGGGTGACAGCTCGTCATTTTTGAGGATGTAAATAGATGTTTTTGGTCGAAGTCATCAACTTAGGTGCACTATGTGTTAATTATTTAACTTTCAATTCATCAAAAAATGAACATAGCAACAGTCATACCGCATAACTGCTTCGTACCAGGCCAACGATACTGTAGTGATGCCGTTGCCGCTTGTGCACGCCGCGCTCGATACGTAACGCGACAGGTTAAAAATATTTGAGTAAATTTACACAGTACTTATATAATATTATTACTTGATATACATTTACTAGTGAACAATTCACCGAGCAAATTCAGCTAGATTTATTGGCCTTATGTCTTTATATATTTATAATTATAAGATTTATTTACTAAGATTATTAAAAATATATTATTACATTGTAAAATTAACATAATATATACCTTATTGTATTTATATTAAAGATTTTTTTCCTTCAACAGGTACGCGTAAAGAGTCAAATGAAAGTTAATCGACGCTGCAGAAGATTGATCAACGGTTTATGACAACAACAAACTTTCATGAGAATATTTATACAAAAATATTTTAGAATACCACCGAATTTGTTTAAAATAATACATACTGGATGTCATTATCAATCTGTTGGACTAATATTTATAGTATTTAATCAACTAATATCCTGTAACATTAGGTAACACACTAATACATATTAAAGTAAGTAAGAACATATTAATTGAGCTAAAAATAACTGGTGAATGGAAGTAAGATAAAGTGTACATTGAATAAAAGTAATCTTTCATTTCTCACAAATTTAATTTAGACATTTTATTGGTTTCCTTGCCAAGGTTATTATCCAATAAGACTTGAACTAATTTCATAGTCGCTCAAAAGTATATATAGTTTCTTAGTTATATGTGCTGTAGTGAACTTGGTATTTTACTATCTCTAATTGTGTTTATCCTATCGAAACTACGTTTTTGGCTAAATTTTATTAGCCACGAAACAAAGAATTGTGTAAATAATTTTGTAAGGTATAATATATTAGTCAATTGGTGCTTACTAGTCAAAATTATAATAGCACGACCATCATTTTAATGATTTATTAAAAAAAATACACATTTATAAATATTACGTGTAGCGTGTATTCTACTGCGTTATTCTTATGTATTTATTATAACTTTGGCGCTCTGTGAAGAATTTAAAAATGCAAACACTCGTCTTGTTTGCAAAGAAAAAGGTACGCCAGACATTGCATGGTTTGCTTCTATTGGATAATAGTTAGTCGAAAGTAGAATTATGACATGGGGCCAGGAATATGGAGCAAAAACCAAATGCTCGAAGAAAAAAATAAAGATGTCAAGCAATTTAGTTTATCTCTTGCTGAACACTTTAGTCATGTTATAAATTGAATCTGTGGCTTGTTGGAAATTAAGAAATATTCTTGTTTAAACATTACATCACAACTGGCCACGTTCTTTTACATCTCAGATTTTTGTTCTTAACTTTACACATTAAAATAGAATCCAGATTTGCAGTGAACATAGCAATGTCTGGCCCAACTTGAAAATAGTGTCAAATGTTTTGTTTGTATATTTATTTGAAGGCGTCGTGCATTAAATTTAAGTCTGTTAACAAAAGCGCAGTTTCACTGCAATCCTTTGGCGTAACTATTGATATAAAAGCAATGTTATGCATAACATTATATTTTTGGATTATACTATGATAGAATAACCTTTGTTTAATTTTTTCCTTAGCCAAAATTACTCATTCATAGCTCATTTCAGTCTTTCTGTTTGCCTAACTGCGCATTAGAATATCACATCAACACCATATATTGAGTTTTGAAGGAACGCATAGTTCTTGAGGTGTAAAAGTATGAGGATATACCTCATACTTTTCCTCCACCTCATCATCGGTGTGTGCCGCTGGTGCGTAAACCTGCATGACCTTCAAGGAATAGCTGTTCTTTTTGAGTATAAGGTACGCAATCTTCGCCGATACACTGTCGGTCTTAACGAGAGACTTGTGGACGATAAACCCGACAACTCTCTGGGACCGATGGTTGCTCTCCCTGTAGTAGAACAGGTTACCGTATTCAGAAACCTGTCCTCCGCCTGTCTGTGTACTTTAGATAATACATACTATGAAATTCCAGCGTAAATTTTTCAACTTTATTCCAACGGAGGTGTTTATAAAACAAGCCGACGATGTCGGTCCGAATTCAGACCAGAAGTACGAAACCTAATTGTGGAAAAAATCTTTCTGAATATACATATCTCAAAACACTGAAACAGTCCAGCAGTACGAAACCTATCCAATTGTGGAATGGTGTTAGACAGGGTGATATCCATATCCCCGAAACTCGTCACCTTATTGAAAGATGGTATCAAGTTATTGAACCGGAAAGGATACGGTATTAACATCAATGGGGCGAGTACAACACCAACCTTCGATTTGCCAGTCAGTTGTGACAGTCATCATGGCGAAATCGCTGCACTATGCTCAATGAACTCAATACTTTCTCCACCTCAACTCAATACTTTACCCAGAACCCGTTTAGATGGAGCGACTCCGCATGCAAGTTTGCGGGAAGCCGATGGATGCAGTTGGCTCAGGATCGTGCTTTGTGGCCATCCATGGGGGAGACCTATGTTCCACCATCGGACTTCACGACGCACTGCTGGATTTCATCCTTTTGTTGTGAACATCCCTCAAACCCGAACGAAGCGCTTTGCTTCGTCTTTGATTATTCGTACAGCAAAGGACTGGAATAGTTTGCCCGCGTCTGTCTTTCCCTCCGATAACAATGTGGGTGTTTGCAAGAGTAGAGTGAATAGGCATTTGAGCTAGTGCGCCTTACCATCCAGGACAGCATTTCCGCTTAACATCAGGTGGGATCGTGGTCAAGCACTTGCTTAGAAAGTATAAAAAAAAGAAACTGTTATATTTAGTCTCTCTTCTCATTTGTTCCTAAAATATATTGCTTCAGAATTTCGGTTTTTACAGATCTTATCAAGATAATAAACAGCGAAGATGCAAGTCGTCTTTTGGCAATATAAATTTCCATAGACTTGTAAGATAGTCACTTGTTTATAATGGGATTATTGATTTTTTCAAATTTATTGATGAAAAGCATAAATTATATAGCATAAAGTATGGTGAAATATATTAAAAGCCTTCTCTGTTTGTTTCTGCTACGACGTCACAAGAAATAAAGGCTGAGATACAATCAAGAAATTTACGTGTATTGTCCTTACTTAAGTCTTTTATTTCAAACCAATAGTTATCGTTTATATTTAGGAGGTTAAGCATCTATCTGAAATGAGATGAATTGACTTGTTACATGATCAGAAAGAGCTAAGTAGTGTGTTTGAGACCAGACAAATTACTAGTTATAAGGTCAATTCTCTTTGCTTTTCTATGGATGATAAAATATATGGTTAAGTACGTTCTAATTAGAAAATATGAATGGAAGTTCGTATTTCGTTTGACTATTACTTAATATCTCATTAAATATTCCAATCTCCACATAAAATGACAAATACACAATCATGATTAATTTATTTATAATCTGGCCTTAACCATGTAATTTAAATTGTTAACCTTAATTATACCTTAACCTTGTTAATAACATCTGAATTTCGTTTTCTACGATTATAATATTTAAAGTTATAATAGAACTATATTCATTGCTGTAGATACAGGTTAAACGTTTATTAAATATGTACACCAGATCTACAATGTTGACAACAAGAAAAACACACAACACGACTACTGATGTAATTCTACCAACTCGTGCACTAAAATTGGAGTAAGACTCACTTAACTAGGAACTTTATTAATACAACCGGTAACTTTGATCAAATCTTTATTAATTGATAATAAATATGGATAAACGCAAAATGTATATACATATGTACATATATTGAAAAGTAGATTAGTTTTGTTTTAAATATTTTCCATAACTAACATTAGGATAATATTTATCAAGCATAATTTGAAAGAATTTTGGTGAAGGAGTGGTATTGGTAGATAAGGCTTCAATTTTCTTTACAACTCGATCATAGGTTGCTTGCTCTTCGCGAAAGTAAATGTCTGTTATGTTTAAGTCTTCGTAAATTTTTCGTATACGATCTACATTCGCTGGCTCCCAACTGCCATAGTATGTTTCAAATTCCTTCCTCTGTGTGTTGTTGCATCGCTCTAGAGTAGTAACGGCCAACCACGTACACTTGCCTTCTTGTATATCGGTGCCCGTTTTTCCAGTACGTGTATCATCGTCAAAATAATCGGTAAAGTCGTTCTATGAAATAAAATGGTACAATTTATAATTTTCTGTGAGGTCTCGTCAACACGTACTTTTTATATGAATCTAAGAATGAACTATCCACCTAATGATCGTAAAAAAAGATTGACATGCGTTCTCATCCCTGAAGATTACGATGGAATCCCCCGCTACCAGTACCCGAGACTATATTCACCAAACGATATAGGGGTGTTTGTGAAGGAAGCGTGACTACCACGTCATATCTTATCACTACCAGATGAATTACTGACAGTAAAAAAATCTATAGTGTATTCAATTATTTATAGATAAAATTATTTTGAATTTGAAACATTTGTAGACTGAGAGACATTTGTAGATTCTGTTAGCTGCTGCTAACTCGCTCGCTGGAAACTGGTTAGTTAGATACGTTGTTTAATCTTTTAATGTTTATATATTTTATTACTCCTTTATACTACACTACACTGTCCCAAATTCTATCACTTTATTGACATTTTAATTCTTCTATTCTTTCTGTATGAATAACACGTTACTACAAATATAACTTTACTATCATCATGATTGTTGTGTCTACACAAAACTTTAGTTATCGTATAGTATGGTTGACTAGTAAAATTATTAATATATCTAAAAAAACGCTATTATGTTATAATTTGAATTAATTGAAATATTAATATGCTATTAAATTTTATTGTTTTCGTTATACACCACCAAGGAATAAAAATGCTACTGTTACCGAACGCATCATCGCACCGCATTATTGGGTAACCAGCTCAATGGTTCCCGAGAGGGAGCCGCGGCTCGTGCCCTGTTGCACGAGAGCGACTGACTCGAGGGTGGCCGAGAGGGCCGAATCTCGGCTCAGTCAGTTGGTTCTGACGGATTATCTAAATTAATATCAATATTATTATTAACGAATTGTACTCGTAATGTGTTGCCGCTAGAGAAGAAGTGGCGCAAGAAACTCCAGCAACGCTTCTATCTGTGATAATTGGTGAAAACCGTCCTTAGATATGACGGTATCGCGAATAATTTTGTTGTTTGCGACGCCCTCGTATATCGTATAGTGTGTTGATCAGGGCTAAGGCCCTGGTGGACGCATCGTCGGGATCGTTGAGAGCGTGCCTCGGTCTCCTTCGGAGGCGGGGGTTATCGAGATGGCATTGTAAGAATCAGCGGGTTTGGGTTTTTGATACCTACATTTATTATTATCTGGTATTTAAAAAGTAGTGGATATAAACGATATATGTACGCTTGACCTGCACACAATCGAGTAGATTGCGTGCTTAACTAAGAAGAATTATTATTAATTATTTAAATATGCATATTAAGAATTATTATATATAATAATTATATATATATTAAGAAGTAAATAAGTATAAAATGAACAAAAACGTATTTTAGATATTTCATTAAAATAAAAGAATACTGAAGTTTCTTACATTTATTTGACTCCAAATTCCGACATCAGTGAATATGTTGACCACATTTTGATAAGAATCTTTGTTGTATTTGTCTGATAGGATTAGCGCAGATATTATTGGAAACTTGGAAGAAAAAAACGCGTATTTGTACAGAGCAATTGTTTTGTAATGCTCCATAGTAAAGTTGTTATAATTTCGGTTATATGATGTTACAGCGTCTAAGTACTGTCCAACACCACATGTAAGATAAGCCTGTAAAGTGAAGTAATATGCAATAAATAGCTTATATATTTAGCGCATAAGGGCATAGGTCTCATATCTAGCTTCTGAGATCCAGACTTGAAGAAAACAACATAAAAATTTTACGGGGATTATAAGATATTGGATAAAATAAAAAAGGGTGTGATTTATTACTAATAATATGAATGAAAAAAAAAACAAAGTAAAGTTTGGTGTTTTGAAATGATAAATATTTGTCAGTTGTATGGGAAGTCAAAACATTATATAAAAAGTAAAAAAAGATATAAAAAATTTTACGACTCGTAATTTTGATACTATCACCGATTCGGAAGGTCGATTCTCTGAAGAATAACCTGCGAATAACTCGACTAGTTACTAGTTAGTTTTTGAACAAATAAAACCTAGTTTCCCCTAAATTAATCACTCATAAAACTGAATGTGACGATTAGTACAAATACAAAATAAATTTTAAAAATCTGAATCTGGCAAATTAAAAAAAAATATATTCCCAAAGAATTTTATTTTCCAATTCATGTATAAGAAAAAAAAATCGAAGTTTTGAATTCTTGAGCACATTTCTTCTGTTCTGTTTTTGTTATATATTAATAACATACCAGATATATATTAGTAAATTATATATTATGTAATGTAATAAAAAATACTTTAATACATATGAATCATACATTTAAATCTAATTATTAAATAGTTAATGGCATTCAATGGTTTATTTGTAGATTAATAGTGATAAAACATTTTAGTTTTTAGATTTAACTGATTAATTTTAGTTCCAACAGAAATAAGGACAATTTTAAATTAAATATCAGATATAAAAGCCAAGTAATACAAAAAAATATATGAAAATAGTTATAGTAGCAAGGTGTGGTAATTGGTTCAAGGGATGTTTAATAACAACTGAAACTATTCAATAATATAAACTGACGGTCAAAAGTTTAAGACCACCTTACTTAAAGTAGGAAAATAAAGTAAAACTCCAATAAAATATTAAATATTTAATTACCTGTTTAATAATCTAATAGAACATTGATTGACAATCAATATACTTTATAAGCGTAAAGAAATATTAACAGTCCATGCAAAAAAAGGCTATAGTTAGCTAAACTGATTTTTCATCAAAAAATCCTCCTTTACATTTTATGACTTTTTTCACAAGTCTCGGCTTACGGGCAATCAATTTGTTAATGGTGTCTTGTGATATATTGTTTTAAGTTTCGTATAAAACATTCCACCTTTCTTCTCGCGAGGATGGGCCACGATTACGGACGTACCTATCAGGCTCTTCCCACAAATGTTCAAAGGGATTGAGATCCGGGCTCTGAGGAGGCCAAACCATGTTTTTTAACACCCCTTGTGCCTCTTTCTCATCTAAATATCCTCTACATAATTTCGACCATGTACAATTTACTACAGGGCCAGGTATCAATCAAGCTGTTTATCAATAGTTATTCTTTATTACCAACTAGCCATAGTTTTGACAAATAAAAAAAAAACTATATAATGTCGAATATCTTAACATAATTCCCAGAGACAAACGATAGCGCGAGATAATATACAAGAAGCAACATCTAGTTACGGAATTAAATAACATAAACTAAATTAACTTGACTGAATGATTCTTGTATTTTTTTTAATATTATTGTTATTTTTCATATAATGATTAATATTTCCTTTTCTAATTGTTTTACTTTAGAAATGGTAAGTGTTTTTGTACTTGTTTATTTACATCGAAGAATATACGCCTTGAGTAAACTGATGTTATATTTGGTTGATATTATTGTATTTTGGTAATAATTAAATATTTCATAGCTCTTACCTCGTTAAATAGATTCGTTATATTGACGTTTGTTTCACCTTTAAATGTTTTTTTCAACAGTTCATGTATAAAACTGCGTAACACGCTGGCATCGTTAATTGCAAGAGTACCCACATCAGGTAATAAGTGCCAACATGGTTTTCCGTTGCGGGTTTTGGTACCATCTTCTATGTCATCCGCAATGGTAACATAAGTCAATAACTAGCAAATAATAAATGTTATTATCATGATATTATTTATATATGTTATAAAATTATGTTATATATATGTTTTATGTTTATTTTTTATATATATTTATTTGGTTTTCAAAGTTTTGATATTTGTCATGACGCTTACTTTTAATTTCATGGAACGGTAACATAATGATTTTTTTAATGCATGCTATTAATCACTCTCAACCAATTTAAAAGTTTGTTCTAGAAGATGGTTCCCGACAATCGTTGAATGCCGGATTCGAAACGGCTACTCAATTATCTTTGTTTGTGTTTGTTCACTGTACTATGAATTATGTATAAGGCATGCGCCTTGCGACACGGCATGCGACACTGAGTGAGTTTGTTTGACATATTTGTCTTTTTATAATATTAGGGATTACAAACGATCTCACAGTTCACCTGATGGTAAGTGATTATTGCGGTCCATGATATCTGCATGCGTTGTCATCCCTGGGAACTGAAATAGAATACCTATACTTGTAATTGGTCCCCAGATTCCAACCCTCACCATACGTAATGCAGCAGGTTACGTTGTTATTTGGTGACAGCGTGGGCCTTTCAGGTAGAAACATATACAGGATGCAAAATGCGAAATAAATATACGTTGTATATTGTATATTCTCTATTATTATTCTAATGATAATTTTAAATGTTTATACTGGCACTGGAAAATTAATAATTTGGCACAATATATTAGTATAATAATTTTAATTTGTTAATTTAAAATAATATGAATTTAATATTCTTTTTATTTTAGAACGCAAAGTATTATAGAAAAATATAAAAGAGTATGCAACTAACTCTTCGATTCATTTGATATTAAATAGACAATGTAGAACATGTAGGTATATAAAGTTAGTTTATTACGCATAAATTATTATATGTATATTATTGACTTTTTGTAAAACTGTATTATGGTCTAATGAGAGAATAAGATACTTCATAACGTAGCTTGTTATTTGAATACTTATATCTAAAAAATGGTAAAGTAATAATGGATCGGGGAAAAAGTATTTATATATTTTATAAGTAAAAAGTTGCAATAAGATCTCTTTGATTGTACTGTTTGTATCTGGCTGATTTTGATACTATTACATAGATGACACTTTAAAAATAGAAAAATAAAAAGTAGAAACGGTTTCACGACATTTTTCCATTATTTTTCTGTCCGCCAAAATAAGTGAATCGAAGAATTTTGATACATTTTGAAGTTTTATTACAAAGAGAAAACGCGATATAAGCCGCGAAAAAAATAGAGATGTTTATGGACTTAACGCAGTATCAGCAAAAGTAGCACAAAATTGGTTCAAGCGTTTTCAGTCCCAGAATTTTGTCAAAGATGACGCTCGACTGGTCGACCTGTTAAACATAAAGTCATCGATCCTTTTTGAAAAAGTGGAGCAAGATCGACATAGTAGTTACAATATAGTTGACCACAAATTAGTTTTGACGTATTTGAAAAAGTTTGGATATACAAAAAAACCGTTTTTGAGAAGATTGATCACTGGTGATGGAAAGTGGATTACCTACCACATGAACGTGCGAAAAAGATCAGGGTCAATGGGTAGTCAAGCTCCACAAACTATTGCGAAGCTTGGATTAGATCGCAATAAAGTCTTTCAGAATTCTTAAGTGTTATGTCAATATCAAGAGAGGACTGTCAAGGTACTCGTTACAGATTTTTGATTAGAAATCTACAGCAATGTGTTTATGTCACTATCTACAGAATTGCAACAAGTTGTCGAAAAAAATCCCAGGTGTCTGGTCGCAAAGCGTTACGTTAAATTCGTGACAACGTTTCCAAAAACAATGAGCACTCAGCACAGAATAACAATAAGCATATATCGCAGAAAAACAATGAGTACACAATTGATTACATTATAATTAAAGTATTTTATTCATTTTAATGATTGTTACATATGTAATATTTAATATCTTACATTTTGTACGATCAAGCGGACTCTTATCACACCAATGTCGCATATATATTATAATCAAATGTAAATAAACAATGATAAAAAATATCTTGAATTTGGATGTACAATAGGAAAAAACATTTTCCTCGACCCATTATATAATATCCACAGCTAGACATATAGGCCTCCTCTCTAACGCCGTGGTGTCTCTAACATCTCCGCTCCACTACTGATTGGCGGACTGTCTATGAATTTTTTTGTCAATTATTTTTATTTCTTAGACATACAGGATTCCTTGACATGTAAGCACGTGGTAAATCAGTATTTAAAATTGCGATTAACAATTTCTTTCGTGCCGGCACCGAGGATTAGGTTTGCTCGCGTACCGTGAAATGGAACCGAGCGCTTATACATTGATCTAACACGGCTCTATGTCTATGTCTATACTTATTACATATGATATTACATTTTTCTGTCAAATAATTCAGTTGTATTTGTTTACTTGGTACAAAGTTTAAAGTATCTTACCAATTCTACGCACCATGCTAAAACAAATTGTTGGTTTAGTAATTCCCCTTTAATTTCTTCAGGTTCTCGAAGAATCTCGTGACTTAGTATAGTCATTTCACCTTGTATTGTTTTACGTTCGCTCGTGTAGTATTTCGCAATCTATTTAATAAAAACTTTAAATAAACCAACATATTTTCCACATTATGTTCTCGCTAGATTACCTCGTCCAGCGGGTTAAACACTTTATATAGTATATATAATATATAGAATATGTTTATCAAAGATGTTCGTTTGACTTGGCCTATACTTTTGAGTTATTGAATACAACAAGTTAGATGTTTTATATCATGTGATCACTCTCCCAGTTGTTAATAGTACATTCGAATTTGATGGCCAAAAACTATAATAAAATCAAAGTAAACTAAATAACAGTACTTAAACTAACACAGAATATCAGCATGGTGAATATCAAGAATCCACTAAATTATTACTCTATTTTGTTCATACATTTGTAAGATATGGAAGAGTAGACCATTCTGGCAAAAGTATATACTTATAAAAGGATGTTCCTGCATATGTTATGTTAATGTATATTTAGTAAATAAACTATTTTATTTATTTTTTATTTATTAGTAAAGTAAACATTTCATCCTAGGCTCTGAGGGCAACAACAAGTATTTGAAAAACGTGATTCTTGCGACCCATACATATTACCTTTCGTGCATATGATTTAAATAAAGAGGTATTTTCCTTAAAAACTCACTTTTTTAACACGATCACCCAATCCTTCGTTCTGAAAAAGTTTAATTTCCTGCACTCCCCTGTCTACTATAATAGGTAATGAGTTGATAAATTTAGAATAAGTTTCTTGCGATAGTATTGCTTTAGTTGTTTGAGAAGGGCACCTGGTAAAGAAAAAGAGATTGATGAAAGTTGTGTGTAAGGTCCCTTTCTATATATTATACTCGGAAAAGCGAAGCTACAGCTTAAATAGGTTGCGAATAGGAAAGCCATGTAATCACTTCTTTATCTTGACTTTTTGCTAAGTATAGTTTTGAGTTTCTCTAACTAGGTGTTTTTTATCCTTGCTTTATTTTAAAGAAAAAACAACGTACCATTTGGTGCAGTTTCTTGAAAATTTTGGTAACCATTTGCACGTAACCATTTTACACAAGGCACAAACGAAAACAAGTCGATAATGCGATAAACTTGACTGTTGATAATTATATATACGCTTGCTTTGATCCGATATCCCCTCTTTTGCCATCGCATATCGTTTTTTAAGATAAGTTTGCGCTTTAACCGCTATAGGGATCCCTTTGGCGGATCACATGATTTTGAAAATACGCCCTTTATTACTTCAACATTAAATTTATCGCATGAGAATCCATAACGTTCCCATAACGAGCGACGTCCAGTTTCGCGGGTCACTTGGAGGGTAAGCCCAAATTGGCTTCTTAAACACTAGGCGTGCTTAATACAGCAAGACAGTATTTCATGCCAGCCCACTGTGCGCTAGGTCGCCAGCACATGGAATACTGTTCTCAACTTCAATACCAGCTTCCTATTTGACTGCATTCAATGAAGAGAGGCTCAAATTGTTCATGATCAGGTACTTTCCGATCGGTTTGTTTCACTGGCATTGCGAAGAGATGTTGCATCTCTATACATTTTTTTATAAAATTTACCATGTTGAGTGTTTTGAGGAGTTGGTCGGATTAATTCCTGCCGCGAAGTTTAAACCAAAAAAAAAAGGATAAAATTTTGAATTCTGTCATGATGTAAGAATGATCTGGAGTGATGTTCAAAATTTCGTCCTCGTCATATCATTTGTGCTCGACTTAAGTTTGGGTTAATGGGTTTTTGCCAGATGCGAAGTCAAGTGGACGGTCAAATCCAAATGAAAGCTAGGGTGTATTGAGTATTTGCAAAGATAACTTTTGAGTTTAGAAGAGCCGTCTGAAGTAATAATGGATAACGCAGCTTATTTACAAATAAGTGTGATCGAGCACCCATATCAGTGTCATCGAAGAAGAAATACGAAAGTAGCTTTAATAATATAGCTTTATTTATAATTTCCATTTTCGCACGTTGATCTGAAACAATAATTTTTGCATAAATTGTCAAATGAACATAGTCATGAAGTTTTTCGTTTGCCACCTTATCATTGCCAGTATAACCTCATAGAAGTAAGTAAAGGGAGAAATGGCAACGAAGAACAATTCATTTAAAAACGTTGATGTTGTGAAATTATTTTTCGAGCCTCCATATGCCAAAGAAAATTGGTGACATTGTTTTCAACATTTCTGCATGTAATAGATGAAGACTTCAAAAAGTCGCATATACTATTAATAATTAATTTCGATGACGATTCTGGTGATAATGATATAGACTTTAAATAATAATTAGTATTAATGAGTTCGTGTTAGCCACATGTTATTGTCAATTTGTTTTGAACGCAAAAGCCATTGCATTGATAGTGTATCTGCTAATGAAATAAGTTTGTTTTTATCGTTAAAGCTCTAGCAAAACACATTTTGTATTTATAAACAATACGGAGATAAAATTAATGTAGTATTATTTTATTATTTTATTAGTATTATTTTAATTTTGTATACAGGATGATAAGAAATACGATACATTCCTTGCATAACTTTAAAGTAAATGTGATTATGTCTTCCTACAATAATATGTGGTTTTGTTAATATAATTAAACTTAACTTAAAAATAGCGGGGTTTTCTAGCTTATTTTGGTTTTGAATGAGTGTCTGGTCGTTTGCCTATCAGAAAATATCAAAATAATAAACAAAATTTCGTATATATACACATGTATCGCACTATGTATATATTTTAACATGAGAACTGGGGTTTTTATAATAATAATAAACTGAGATTTAAAATGTCTAAATTCTATGAACTCGCTGAGCGTTTGCAGTGCGCGCGTCAGTAGCGCCGTGTTTGTCCGACGAACAGTCTCGACTTCCGTTGCCTCCACACATACCTACCTGATATGCTATATGGAAACTTCAGAATTATAAATACACCACATACTTATGTTAAGTCCCTTCGAACTTCTAATTTGTTCTATCCAACAATGCCCAACGAGAATAACTCTGGATACTGCACTCTGCAGCTATATTTATTTTTAAATTGATATGAGGCTATGGACCTTAGTATCTATTAAATATTAATTTTAACTTAAATCACAAGTCATTTTTTAGATGAAAGGCTACCTATAGACGGACATGACAAGATCCGTTTTTGCTATTGAGGTACGAAAGCCTTAAAATTTTTCACACTGTGTATATTGTGAGTGTGAATTGAGAATTTATATTTTAAAAAATTATATCAGGAAAAGAAGAATGGTTAAAACGAGTTTTTTATTCGTTTATTTAATTTGATATTTTACATGTTTGTAATTTACAGAACTAATATTTTGTCCTTTACCAAACTTTATGCTAAAGATATAAATATATTTAAAGCGAACCACTATCCCATACATTAATCTTTCATTTTTTTTAATTATTTATGAGAGTACTATAATGTAATTCTACCAAACCGTCAAAAGTCCATGGTTTTGAGAATCAAACATTATGTATGTCAATACCTCAGATTAAGCAGGTGAAAACTTAACTCATTTTAAAAAACAGTTTAGATAATAGATTAGTTGATTGTGTTAGTCCAATTTAAACGATGTTCCACAAGTCACATTGGGGTAATATTTATCAAGTATAGTTTTAAAAAACTGCGGCGTAGGAGCGGCATTTTTAGACAAAGCCTCAATTTTCTTTACAACTCGATCATAGGTTGCTTGCTCTTCGCGAAAGTAAATGTCTGTTATGTTTAAGTCTTCGTAAATTTTTCGTATACGATCTACATTCGCTGGCTCCCAACTGCCATAGTATGTTTCAAATTCCTTCCTCTGTGTGTTGTTGCATCGCTCTAGAGCAGTAACGGCCAACCACGTACACTTGCCTTCTTGTATATCAGTTCCTGTTTTTCCAGTTCGTGTGTCGTCATCAAAATAATCGGTGAAATCGTTCTGTAAAATCAAAACGGTAACTATAAAGACATTATTTATCCATTTATCTTAACCTTTTGATTACCTACAAATTATCTTACTTAAAAAAAATTTGCAACTGAGTATGTAACTAACTTGCTATTTTATTTAAATATAAAATAAACAAAAACGTGTTTTAGATATTTCATCAAAATAAAAGAGGAATACTGAAGTTGAAAATTTCTTACATTTATTTGACTCCAAATTCCAACATCTGTGAACATGTTGGTCACATTTTGATAAGAATCCTCGTTGTATTTGTTTGATAAAATTAACGCAGATAGTATTGGAAATTTGGAAGAATAAAACGCATATTTATACAGAGCAATTGTTTTGTAATGCTCCATAGTAAAATCGTTATAATTTCGGTTTTTTGATGTTACAGCGTCCAAGTACTGTCCAATACCACATGTGAGAAAAGCCTGTGAAATTTTTTGACACTTATTAATTAATTATTAATTGTTTTGTACTATATAGTTGGCGTAAATTTTTGTCCATATCAATAAACCGTTGCACATTTTTTCTTGTTTTTAACCTGTTCATTCCAATCGTGTGCACCTAGTTTTACAATGGTATATAAATTGTATTTTATTTAGATACAAATTTTATTCGATGATTATCGAATTAAATTATTATTTTAATCTAGGTATTCAATTATTGGTAATACTTTTAATTTACACTGCAGTTTGTTTCTAACTGCAGAATAAACGGGTCGGCTCCAACGGGGTGGGACCACGCCCCCACAATAGCGGCGTGAAATAACGCTGCTCAGTAGTCTAGTGAGTGAAGGGATCCGGAGACCTTCATTACTGGTGACGAGGCATTCCATCTCGGTCCTCAAGGGTGACTACGCATCTGCATTATGATTCCTTGTCAAAAAATAAGTAAAATAGTTTTTGTTTTTATTTTCTGTTTTTGGTTTTGACTATAACAATTTTTTCTTGGCTTTTCGTTCATATACCTCCTAAATATCATACCTCGTTAAATAGCTTCGTTAAATTGGCGTATGTTTCGCCTTTGAAGGTTTTTCGTAACAGTTCATGTATAAAACTACGTAACATGCTGACATCATTAATGGCAAGAGAACCCACGTCGGGCAACAAGTGCCAACATGGTTTTCCGTTACGGGTGTTGGCACCATCTTCAATGTCATCCACAATGAGAATATAAGACATTACCTGAAAAATAACAAATACAGTTAACAAATACACTCTGATGAGTGAAGGGATCCGGAGACCTTTATTACTGGTGACGAGGCATCCCTTCTCAGTCCTCAAGGGTGACAATGCATCTGCATTATGATTCCTTGTCAAGGATGAATGTAGACGTCATGAGCCGCAGGAATCACTTAACATCAGGTGAACTGTGTGCTCGTTTATCGCTCTCAATGTAATAAAAAAAAGAGGCTTAATATCTTTTTCATCATAATAATTTTGATGTGTCATGGCGCTTGTCTTTAATTTCATCGAACGGTAGCATTATTTGTTGGAAGAGAGAATTCTTTGTAAGAACAAGGTTGACTGGTTGAGAATGGCACTAGATATTAAGTCAGGTCCTTGTAACGCTTAAAGCGAAAAGCTTAAATTAATAAACCTTAGGTACTTGCTGTTTGCAATAAAATATTTAAAACCGATTGTGAATCTACATTATATAACAAGGCCTTTAAGGCTACAGAGTGTGACAAAGAATAGATATACATTCGAATCACATGTCAATCTAGTAAGAATTAATAGGCACAAGGTTCGGACAATAAATAATACACCTTATTGCTGGCATAGTATGTACTAGGATAGAGCTACACTGCAACTTTTTTATAAAAGCATCAGGAAGGGTTTGGCTTGACTGGGGAGAGTTCTCACAGAGTGTTTCAAATTGAAACAGTAGCATAATGCTCCAATGTCTTGTTTGATGGGATTCGCAGACCCAGCTACTAATAGACATTTCATCTCAGCCCTAACATCAGGGTCACGTCTGTTTATAGATTGTGTTCATCACTTAACATCAGTAGAATGGATTGTCCCTTGTAGTTTTTTTAAAAAAGTATAAATACCCCACTTAGGGAATTTTTTGTTGGCACCTTTTGAGGCAAGTCTCTGACCGAAGTAGAGTTGTATTAGTTATATTACATATTACACTATGTTGCATTGCAAATTGAAATTTCGTGCTATTTCTGATAATATTTGCGTTCATGTTTATACATGGAAATCGGGGACCAATAAAACACCTCAGTCCCTAGGGTGACTACGTCATTTGCATCTTGAATCTTTTTGTTGACATGAACGTCGCAGTCATCATTTACCATTAGGTAAAGTGTGCTCGTTTGATACTTTAGTTTCATAAATAATCATAGTTAAATTGGCAACATTGGCATCGGGAATCAAACTATGGTTGGACATGTATTATGAAGTAAGCGTTTATACAATAGCTCACTAACTAGCTTAATTGATATATTTATCTTTTTAATTAAGGTGATATAATATGTCTGTACATTTTATATTGAGTAGACAACGTTGAATTCGTATACAAAGTCACTTTATACTTATTTTGGGTTTTGTATAATTGCCGTCAGAGTCGGATTAGAGAAAAAGATACTTTTTCTCGTAACTCTTATAGAATAATCTATTTCTTTATTCGATGCATTAAAAGTATTAGACTGGATTCTTACCAATTCTACGCACCAGGCTAAAACAAATTGTTGGTGTTGTAATTCCCCTTTTACTTCTTCGGGTTTTTGCAGTAACTCATGACTTAGTATGGTCATTTCACCTTGTATTGTTTTACGTCCGTGCATGTAGTATTCTGCAATCTATATATTGAAAACTTTAAGTTTAAAACAAATTATAGTATGAAAGATTAGGATCTCAGAGAATACCATCATGTGGTGTCAAGAACGGACTGCATTAATACTAAGCTGAACATTCTATCCTAGTCACTAAGGGCAAAAACTCGACACGATTTTTCAATGATATTATGCAGGATAAACGAACATGTAGTTCACCTGACGGTAAGTGATTCTTGTGGCACGTGACACCCACATTCTTGAATATAATTAGTTGATTACCGCGGCGTGACTGTACCGCGTAAAATATTCTTTGTTGATTATAGGCCTAATCACTTACCATGTGTGTTTAGTATGATTGCTTACCTCCCAGACTTTTAACTAAACTTAACCAAACTATATATCTGTATAAACTATTAGTAATTCGGAATTTTATTTTATATTAATGAATATCACACTTCATTTAAATAATGAGATATTTTCATCATAAACTCACTCTTTTCACTCGATCACCTGATCGTTCTGCTTGGAAAAGTTTAACTTCCCGCACTCCATTGGCTATAATAACAGGTAATGAGTTCAGAAATTTATTATAACCTTCTTGCGGAAGTATTGCTTTAATACTTTGAGGAGGATACCTGATATAGACAAAGAATTTATTAATAGCGTTCAGTCAAGGTAAGGTATAATACACTCACGTACGGTATAGTATAGTAAACTACTGTTAGTCACTGTACAACTTTTATTAATTATAAACGAGGATTAAGCTAGAAACTGTTTACAGCGCGAATGGGTTAGCTACGAAGGGCCTGGTTCACACAGAATATCAGGATAAAACAGGAGCATGTCGGTGAAGGAGCCGTTCCAGGTGAGCTCGTGAGGAGCTCGCCCCGGATGCTTGTCGGTGGGCTGCGGGGAGCGGATGGATGGTGCGAGGGACCGTCTTCCGCACCATCCGCAGTAGAGACGGAGTCGGAGACATGGGTTAGCGACACCGTGCGAGGGACACCATCCGGTCCCTCGTACTGTCACCCCCACCAGTGTCTCTCCCTATCCTCCGCGACTTAAGTGGGGGTCGCACAGCTGATCCGGCCGCGGTGGGGCCGCGGGGGTAGAGGAGTGTCGGACTTACGGTTGGTAAGTTCACTCTGTTCTACGTGGCCGAACTATGGTTGTCGGCGGAGTCGTAGACCCGTTCAGCCGTAGGAGGCTGGGAAAGCTTATTGCTTTCCTGACTCCCATGGCCTCCGGGGAGCAGACTCGGGGGTCTGCTTGCTACCTACAGAGGAGGCCGAGTAGGATGGCGCGCTCGTGTTCCGGCGCACCTTGCCTGGAGGGGTGGAGAGGGGAATGCCTCCCCTGAAGGAGGTGCCGCCTGGTTGGCCGGTGCAGGCGGGATCGCGGATGTGTGCCAAAGCGAGTGGGGGCTCCGACCATCCAGTATTAGCGATTCCGAGGTGGACACGGCGGTATGCGTATGCGTTCCCAAGAAAAAAAAAGCTTAGCTACCTAGCCCCTCGTCAGCGCTAATGGTGACCGCATCGTGAGAGAATTATACTGAGTAGCATTCAAGAATTCATCCACACGTACCACCACCGTAGGAATCAAAAAGTTTATCCAGAAATTGAATATTTAAAAAAGTGGGGTTATCGACTTGTGTTCGTTATGCACGTACCTTTTATTGTGTTTATAATATATTAAGTCTTGCGATTTAAAGCCATTAGAAATTGATTTTGTATAAATATAAAAGTTTTGGTTAGGCAATTATTTATAAAACTATTATTATAATACTTCTATAACTATACTTCTACTACTATATTATCTATAAAAAAAACAACTTACCATTTTGCGCAGTTTTTGTTACAGTTGTTCGATAAATTTACTAACCATTTACATGAAACCATTTTACACAGAAAGGCACAAACGTAAAAAAGTCCACTCCAGGTTATGTTGCACTAAACTTAACTGTTGATAATTTCTATTTCTGATATCTGTTGGCTGTCGAGTATTATCCGGGTTTATTTGAAGTCATGGGCACCATTTAATTAAAGTAAGAATAACTATATTTTATTCGATTTTAATTAAAGTTTTAAATAATTGATTAATTTATGTTATATTTATATGGTTTAGTTATATCTTTCCATCTATTAAAGTTTGTACTTGAATCCAGTTGATCGTAAAATCTATAAGTTAAAGGATTTTGAGATAGAGAGGTGCCGGTTTTATATGTCGCAGGGACTAGATCTATAGGTTGAATACTTGTATTTCCACATTTAAAACGATTTATATATTCACATTTGTAAAGAACCTTGAATGCATTTTTTAATTCTTTTTCCTTGTGTTCTTACCTAGACTTAGTCGTGGAATTCAGTATCTAATACTAGTTGGTTCTTTTATGATTGTTTTTATATATGATTATTGTACAAAAATGTAATCACCAGATTTGAGATATTATTTGATTTGAGTAAAATTTGGCGGCAGCGGAAAGGGATCTTAGAGGTCCTATTTTCTACAATATATGAAATATATCCAGTGCCTAAGGAAAAGTGAAATTGTTTCCTAAACTGTTCGACAACTTCTATGGCCAAACTGTTTTGCCGAGCCATGGAATTCCTTTTCAAAACCACTTTTTTATCTGCAATATATAAAAAAAAACATATAAGTCTCGATAAAAAATCCTGTCTTCACCGGTCCTGCTTCACTCCTCGACATACAGTAAGAAAGATTGGTGATCATCAATATAATGTTTCGCGTCTAATTCTTGCATGACTTCCTGGGACAGGGTAATAGTCGTCATCTCACAAGTTTCCTTCACTGTTTGATTTTGGATGAGGTTCTGGATACAATCCAGCCAAATATGAAGTTGGTTACCCTTCTTTTCGCAGAGATATTGGTTGCTGTGCTTCAGGCATTCTGCCTCTATGTAACATGAATCGATGCCTCTTGGTTGCTATGTAAGGAAAGGAAGGGATGAGAGCCTGTCTATTCTTATTTGGAAATACTGTTAACTTATAAAAATCGAGAATTTCTGAAGATACTATTGGAATTTTAAAGGCAATAATTATTTGTTTTCCAAAGTAATAGTAACCGGGTTTTATTACGTGATAGTATTGTCTAAGTTCTAAGTCTATTATTTGGTCCTTTTTATAAATTATTTTTAATTTCTCTATCATTTTTCCATGACGTCTATGCTAATCATAGAGTGATGTGTACTAGAACCTCTAATGAAAGCTATTGTTTTTTTTATTAGTTCTTCAAACATGTCATCTACATTTTCAGTTATAATGGAAGGACTTGAGAAAATTTCGCATGCTTAATTCAACTGAAAACCCTATACCACCAGTCTTGTCTAAAAGTAATAATAAGGTAGAATTTATTTTATTTTGATTTTTGACTATTTGTAATAAAATGTTAGCATGATGAATCATCATCATGAATCATCTATTATTTGCTGATAAACATCATGTGGTTATTGAATTCGGATGTAATCTTGCTCTGATTATCATGTAAAAGTTTAATGACACTATTGTACTTAACCGCATCAGTGTAGTCTAAATTTCCGGTTATACTTTTATGAGGGACCCTAATCCGAATACATCCGTGTTCTTCGTACACAAGATTTCTAAATTAGCTTTTTCTTCAGGATCTAAATGATCTGTGCGTAATTTTTCGCCCGGGGTGAAAACCGTTTTGAAGGTGAATTAAATGTTGTATATTTCTGTATTCACCGGCTTATCCAACGAAAAGACAATATCGTGTTGGTGGGGTTAAAAATGTCTAAAATTCCTTGGTTATTTTTTACTGAAGTTAGCAATATGTTACAATACAATTACAGACGATTTGGTCTGGAATTAAAGCATCGTCATCCTGAATATTTATTGGTAATTTCACTAACTTGGAGGAATTGGCGGGTATAACTTCTTCATAGAAATTTATGTTGCGCGAATTATACATATGAATAGGGTTCGTAGCTTTTTGGGTTATTAATAATCTATCTTAGCCGACCAATGTTCAAGTAAATCTAGACCAATAAGTCCGTCGAAGAATTGATGGAATTTGTTGACAAAAAAAATTATGTCGTCGGGTTCCTGTAATTCAGGAAAGCAAGGTATTGTAGTGGAATAGTTATCACTAGTAGTAGCGTGTACGTTACTCATTTCAAAAGGATTGTATTCAAGTTGTATATGTGAAAATAAATTCCCACAATTTCGGGACTGATAAAAGATTGGTTAGCACCCGTATCAATTAAAAGTTTTAAAGGTGGATTGCTTATTTGTAAGTAGGGCAGTTGCCTTTGTATTTGAATATTAACCTCTATTTTGGTTTTTTTTAATGTCTGGCTGTCAAAAAAGTCCTGGTTCGTTTCGCTCGTGGATGGTGGTTGTTCGTCCATGTTGGAGGGTGAATGATTGTGAGGTGTGTCATATTGCACCGCATTATCATAGTCAGTGTTACATACACACTTACAGTCATTATAGTTCGAGTCATAGTATTGGTCATAGTCAGTACGGATATTCAAAATAATGTGGTTGACAGTGATAATAGTCCTGTGAATTAAGTTCATGGACACTCATCTCAGGTGATCTCGAAAAATTACTGATCTGCGAAGTGTTATTATTTCTACGCCTCTTTCTACGTATCTTGATTTGTTAGTGATAATTCTTTCGGTATATAAGAAACAACTCCACTCATAGGTGCCTGGTTTTGAGCTGGATTCCTATGTGGTAATTTAAATATATTGCTCTGGGGGTTGTAATTGGGTGGTGGAGCGCGAAAGTTTGCATTCGTGACAGGAAATTAGGTTGGTGCTGATCGAGATTATTTATTCGAACATTCGGTCTGCTGTTGGGGAATCGGTATTTGTAATGGGAGTATAATTTCAGTTGAAGAAAAATTGCATTTATTTTTATTATTATTTTATTGCATTACATTTTCATTTCTATTTTGCAAATACGCGGCATTCGATTCCTCTTGTACGAATTCTAAAGCTTTTTCTAAACTCTCAGGACGCATGCAGCGAATCCGCGACCCTAACGGATCTTTTCCGCGGATATATGCCTATAAACTTAATTTTTTGTAAAAGGTCCGATTGACTTCTATGGTGGTGGGTACGGTTTCATGTAGTGTCACATAAGTCATAATAGTACTAAGTAATGACAGACAACGCTAGTAATATTCCTGGGGTGAACTGTCACCTTGGGAGGCCAAAGCTAAATCGTTATAAAGAGATGTCTCGTCCCTTTGGTCCGAGAAGTTATTAATAAGAGCTGACATTATGCCTGCCCAGTTTTCAGAGATACCGTTCGAATTTATAAAACTTGCGGCCGGCCCAGTTATTTTACTAGATGCCATTAATTAAGCATAAGTTAGAGAGCTCTGAATTCAGGGTCTAGTTCCCAGATATTTTCTTACTATAAGATCGTAAATTGGGTTCCCGTCAAATTCGGATACCGCGCGTAACGTCTTAAAAATAATGTCGGGATCTTGAACCGCCATTATCGGTCTAGGTACAAGCTCCCTACTAACATCTAAAAATAACCTACGAGATGCTCTACTCGATGCAGGCTCTCTGGGATTCGATTCTCGAGGATGGAAAATCTTGGAAAAGGTCTACGAAATACTAGAAACTGGAGGAGTAACCACCATGGCGATTCTATTTACTTACATAAATTTCATGTCGGTCTCTTGCTCAGGGATCAATGTTCGCATCTCTCCTCGGGCCGGAATCTCAGGTTTTTTCTGGATACTCGCACGCGCACCTAGCAATACGGTTATTCGATGTTAGAATACCTTATCTAAGCTACTGTCTTTTTTGAGTATCCTACCGACTGCGCCAATTATGAAGAGCACAGCTGAAGGACCCAAAAAAAGACCAACTTTACTTAAAAAAAAAATTTATAAACAATAATTCAATTGCTAACAATTCGATGTTAGAAATGAAAGTCACCGATGTTTAATCAATACTTATAAAGATGCCTTCGTTTTGGGTAAACAACCAGATCAGGTTACATCCGGTGTCGCAATTGAGTTGCGGTGAATTTGCCATTCCGCTTACTCGTCTGGGAAGCGCGTCGATCTCAAGGCGGCAACGTTAACGTAGATGCAACACTACGCGTATGGTTCTTTGCCTGTAACTCATCTTCCCTGTAACACATAAAAATAACAATAACAAACTGCAAACGATACATGGCCTACATCTGATATAATTAAAATTTATTATTCATATATCCCACGATATTGATTTAAATATTTTATTAATATTAATCAAGCCATTTGATGGATCTCGAAACCAAAGTTAAAAACTATTGCACATCACAAATTGCACAAAAGCGTACAGCCTGGCATTCACCGAGCGAAAACCTATTTTGTTTAAATTTATTATTCAACTTGCAAGCAGGGCTGAGACCGCTTGTCCTATAAAAAAAATCAACAAGTGTGACCTGTTGAAAGAATTTCAAACTAACCAATTCGGCGAAAGAAAATGTTACGCCCACGCTACCTTCATACGGATTAGCAAGATGGTACGCAAAACTAAAATAAGTCCATTACACAGTAGTGCATTCCCTCCGTGTGGAAACCTGCTTTTCGCAATATTAACTGAAATTACATTATCAAATACAAAAAAATAACAAATCTTCCGAGTATAACAAGAGCTATGGAAGTAATCTTCGAGAAGTAAATTTAAAATAACTTTAGGGTTATATCTTCTATAGTACCACGTTACCTTCATACTTGGTCTTGATCCAAAATTATGCAATAATATTCGGGTTCGATCCCCGAACAGTCTTAACTACGCTATTAAAATTGCGGTGTCCGAGGTAAAAATATTACATATCTTGAATAGCCGAGAAGGCCTAATACCAGCTTTCAAAGTAAGCCACGAACATATCAAACAAGTAAGTAACATAGTGATGTTTAAGAAAACTAGGAAACGGGAGTATAATATATGAGTGATTTTACGAGAGTATAATATATGCGGTTAAAATATTCTTGTACAAAATTTGTTCTTCAAAGTTATTTTTAACTATATTACATTAAAGGTGAAGATTTTAGCTTTTAAAATGACATTCATATTACAAAATTCGTCTTAAATTCTAAAATTTTGAAACTAAAGAAAATACTGACAAAAGACGAAACACTCATAAATTAAATTATAAAAACAATTCAATATTAAACGGTACCCCCCCTGGCTTAATTTACAGCTCCTAATCGGTTCTTCACAGACCGGACAAGATTCTTTACTGTTCTTCAGTGAGTGTCTCTTGAAGATCTCGTAGCTGGTGCAGGATTTCTAGCCCGAACTTTTCTTTTTAAGCTCGTTCCATAAATGCTCAATAGGATTTAAGTCCGGACTACGTGCTGGCCACTCCATGCCCTCGATTTCGACTTCCTGCAGGTACCATCGATCAGAAGCTGCGGTATATGAACGGGTATTGTCCTGTATTAGCAAAAAGTTTTCACCGATAACACCTGCATAAGGAATGACATGATCCCCTAATATCTTTTCCATATATTGGTTCGCCGTCAAACCTCCAAATCTGCCGCTAGCTTCGGTGAAAACCAACTCGGTGTTTGCCTCCATTGAAATGCCCACCCTCACCATTCAGGAACCTCTCATATGTATAATATTTTCACTTATGCAGCACTCGGGCGAATCGCTCTCCAGGTCTTCTGTAGACTCGTTGTCGTCTAGTGCTGCCATGGAGACACACTCGGCTTTCATTTAAGAAGGGAATAGAGTTACACTGTTCATCCGTCCAGTTCATATGTTACGAAAGATATTTGAGCTGCTTGATGAGCTGGGGTCAACTTGGGCCGAGACAGGTTTAGTCTTCTTCTGACTGTCCAGTCAACAGCTACTACTTGCGTTTCTCTGAGCTCCTGTTGGACTTGAACGCCAGAGAGGGCCTGATTTCTGAGCGAAGTATTGACGATAAATCGGTCATCCCTCTCTGAGTTGCACCTTCTTCTGCCAGATCTGCTTCTTCGGTTAAAACTACCAGTCTCCTGGTATTGCCGGTAAACTCTGGACACCGCAGGCTGGTTCACGTTTAACTCTGGCCTTGCTCCTATGGAGCAAGCGCTTGAGCCACTTCTTCAATTGATGTACCCATTTTTTATGTTTGTGTTTATTAATAAGGGATAAGCGTACCGGTTTTCGTTTGACGACATAAGGGTAGGTCAGGTCACGTAATCGGATACCATCGTGTAATGTTTTTAGAATTCTTAGAAAAGTATCTTTTTTGAAGATGCAAGACGCAGTTACCGCTATTACCATTATGAGTGAGGTTTGTCACTCTAAGTTTTATATAAAATGTTCGCAACCTATCAGGAACACCTCAGATAGTGCATACATTCATGGGTACTGGTGATCTACTCACTATCTGCATATTCGCTTGCTCGTTTACTACGTGTAATGGTACGGTATATGGTCATTCTGACCCCATAACGGGATACCCATCATCGATAATAAATAAAGTTTCGTTCGGATGATGATGAATGCGGAGTTCTTAAAAGCCAATTAATGATATATCTAGCTATTTTAAGGGATCTCAGACTATACGACCACGTGCACAAGATAGATTGTATTTTAGAGTTAAATCAAACATAAGTCAGGTCTAATTCGATATCATATGCTGCTATTGATCTTTTTGATTATGATGTCTTCCTGGTCGATATTAGTGTTACTAGTAACGAGGCAATCTATCTGCCACATTACACAGTGGTCCTAACGGATTCATACCTATTCATATCACTTACTATAAGGTGAATTACTATATGCTCTCGTTTCTCACCTTTAGTGCCATAATAAAGTATGCGCTAGCACTGATCATTGTCTTTCGTTCCTTTGTCGTTCGTTCTCAATTTTGATATCTTCTGATAATTGCAGGATATATGATAGTATCGTTAGTATTTACGCAAACCCATAGACACTATTCCAACAATTTGTGATACATTTATATTATTCGACAGACAATATTAGTGCATCACAAATTGTTGGAATGGAAAAGGCACCTTTATATGTAGAATGCTCTTCAACTGACATTGTATTAATTCTTATAAAAATAAGTATGTTATTAATATAAAACAAGTATTTTAGGAGATGGAATAATTTTTATTGATTGTGAACAGCAATTAAAATGCACACGGTCGAGCGACGGGAACCGGTATCTAATTATGTATTTTGACAGTTGGCATACCGCTGTCAGGTTGTCAATTATACGCGATGAATTTTATAATTTTTTTTAATAATTTTATGTACCCTGGTGATTGTATAAATGGTGACATATAATAGTAACATTAACTATATTTTTTTATGTTTTAACTGTGGATAGCATCGCATTTTGTCCATCGAAATGCATTAAATTAGATCGCTTAATATTGTGTGTGTTGTTAAGTAATTTATGCGCTAATATTAAGTTAACTTGTTTCATATATTGGGTTCTAAGCTAAACAATATTATTAATGACTTAAATATTGACGACAACGGCTTAGTATCATAACATCTACCATATTCTTTATTACATACCACTTAATACTAATAGATAATATTATCTTTTTTCACTATTAGATAATTATAATATCTACAAATATCTATAATATCTGAAATTTAATTGTTAATGTTAATAACAAGAATTTTAAAATTAAATCATAGCAAGAATTTTTTTTTTGACAGGACTTAAGGTCTTATTGACATGATTATTTCTATTAACGTTAGGTATAATGTTTTTATCTAAATTAATAATAAATTATTGGCTACGACTTATCCGTAGATATCTATAAACAAGTCTTACTAAAAATATTTATATATTTATTTATTTAAACTTTATTGCTATAACCTTACAAAAAGGGATACAAAGGGCGGACCTGTTAAACCGTGGCGTGGAGAGACCTTGTGGTGGGTATACCATACCATTCATCCATACCATACATTGTAAAACAGAAGAACAAAACAAATCTTAAAACTTAAAAAAATATACCATACATATTTATTTATTTATTTTAAGTTTCATGCACAAAGTAAATTTAAATACGCGGACATAATGCTAAGAGCATTTTCTATCAGTCGACCTGAGGGTGGTATTGAGAAGCTAGGGTAGGTGCATATATAATATAAAAATGGTAAAACTAACAGTTACTCTACAAAATATAATATATGTTTTTTAATTTTGGTTTATAAATAGGTTCATTTATGTGCGTTCACATTAAACCTTAGATATTTAAAATATGTTAACATTATCCCAATTACTACATATGTGACGCACAATTACAAGCGAACACCACATGCACAGAAAACAATTTTATACGCTATACAATTAATACTATAAAAATACAGTACATTCCTAACTACAAAATTAAAAATAAAGATAAAAAAATGACAATTGAAATTTAAATTTGTGACATTGACAGAAACATATATCCAAAAATATTACCAAATTAATTAAATTAAAATTATTATTAAAACGCCATAAACAACAATAATCAATAAAAAAAATATTTACATAGAAAGTATTAAATTTATAATACAATTTAGAATAGGATCATTAACGAAATATTAAACCAAAATAAAAAATAAATTAAGATTAAAATGAGGAATTTGCACATTATAACTATATAATAATTTTTCGGAGTAAGCGTGCAGTTACTAAAATCGATTAGGTTTCTTTGAAGACGTTCTAATCTCAAAGAATGTGTTGAATAATGTGGCCTCCAAACTGTAATGCAATATTCTAGGGAGCTTCATTACAAGACTGTTAAATAAAATAATCTTTATTTTGTTATTTTTAAAAACCTTAGTATTACGCAGAACAAATCCTAGTGTTCTGGACGTTTTCTTAACCACATTTTCTGTATGAGGAATAAAGGTGAGTTTCTTGTCAAATATTACACCTAAATCCCTTATCTCCTCTACTTTCACTATGGCATTATCTCCGATTTTGTAGACAGAGTCAAATGAACTCTGTTTTCATGTAAATTTCATATGATAACATTTTTCAGCATTCAGTTGCATGTCGTTGATATGACACCATTTAATTACTTGATTAATGGCTTCCTGAATCAAAATTTGGTCGTCGATAGAGCACCATGTTACAACTAATTTGAGGTCATCGGCATACAGAAATGGTCTAGAATGTTTTATGTATGAAGGTAAATCATTTATAAAAGCATTCATAGCAGGGGGCCCAAGTGTGAGCCTTGAGGTACACCAGAGGCAATATTAGATGAGTTTGACTGAAACCCATTGACCACAACATAAAACTTGCGGTCGTGTAGATAAGATTTTACCCATTCCATCCAGAGAGTCCATACATAGCCTGTAATTTCTTACTTAGAACATCGTGTGGAACCCGATCAAATTAGTATTGGTGGATCTTTTTTTAATAAAGCCGTGTTGACAATCGCTCAAATATAATTTTAAATGATTTTGTATCAGAGGTGAAATTAGAGATTCAAAATTTTTAGCAAACCTTGACAGGATTGACATTGGTCTGTAATTGTTAATGAGCTCACTTTTGCCTCCTTTGTATATAGGTACAAATTTAGCAGTTTTCCATGGAGAAGGAAAAACACCCGATTGCAAAGATCTATTGTAGATTAAAAATATAGCTGGAACTAACTGCTATGATCATGCTTTAATAAATACAGGCGGAATATATATAACTATGGTTTTGTGTTTCTAACGAGTTTAAGTTTTTGGGTTGTTTTGTAGTCTGAGATATCCTTGTAAACAAGTATATCACTCGTTTTTTTAGGAATGATAGTTATAAAGGAAAAATTGCTTACTTTTTTTGATTACGTTTAGTGGAACATTTACAAAACTTTTGGCACAGATTCCGTCTTACTTTCTCATCATGGAAGATGTAGAGGATAGGGCGAAAATATTTTTTCAATAAGGTAAGTGGCACTTCGCCATGGTTCTTCCCCGTTTATGTCAGCTTAATCGTGTTAAAATACTTAATAGCTTTTTATAACTGTAGCTCTAAACGTGCTAATAAAGGACTAAATAAACCACTATGACCGTATAGTATAGCAAATAGATGATTTTAGCCTAGTCAATAATACAGTTAAAAGATCAGAAGTGGTACACTGAACTACCACGGCTTTTTTAAAGTGATAATAGTTAGTCTTAAAATTGACTTTTCGGATTAACAAATATTATTCGCGAACATGTGATCGACATACAATAAAAGTTTTATTATCAAGTTTGAAACTTTGAATGTTCGAAGCAAAAATAGCAACCAAAAAATTACAATGTCTAAAATTCTTTGTAAATTGCATATAAATACAGCAGGCGTTTGTCCAGATAGCTATTGGTCAGCATATGGACTGGGTTTGAGCTAAAACAAGGATTTTTTCTCTGCTTAATGAGAATAACTATTATAACATAGTTAAGTACAAATGCATCTATTATACCTTGAAGTTTCGATAAGAATTCGAAATTCGAAGGAATAATAGAAAATGTAAGTTGTACGAATCTTTGTAATTTATATATTTATATTTGCAGCCCGCAGCTTCACCCACGTGCAATACTATTTAGCTAATAAATATAAATAAATGAATAATTATTATTATTTTTTGTTTTAAAAAACGTCATCGTGATTTATATGTGACTAATACTTGTTATATCCCTGTTAGATAGCGATCCGAGCCGAGGATCGAACCTAACCCCTCTGTTGTCTGCGACGTTTTTCGTACCGCAGGGGTCGGAGTGCAGCGGGGGTGCAGTAGCAGTCATCGTGGCAGCATCGCCAGCATCGTCCTTGTTTCCCTACTCAGCAGCCCTACTGTTCGCTAGTCTGTTTAGATAAAGCTGTAAAGGTGTCTGGACCAACAGCGTGTATTACACAAAAAAAAAACTTGTGTAATACACGGTCTTGACGTGTATAATCAGCGCACGGAAAAACCCTGCTTGGTTAAAACTTGTTGAAGCATCGTTTTTTATTGCCACTTAATATACTAATATTAAGATTTTGAACTGAAAACTTTTATATATCATATCAATTTTTATCATAATAAAATATAGCCTTCAGTACTGGACTACTGAAGGCTATATTTTATAAAAATATAATAATCATACTTTTATAAAAAATATTAAATCGGTTCAGTACTTTAAATCATCCCGTACCTACAAAAAAAGCAAGCAATTTACGTCTTTATAATATTAGTATGTAAGAAACATCAAAGTCAAATTTTAGAATGAAAAAATGAAGAATAACCTGCTCTAATTCTTTTGGAAATGCTACTCTTAAAGGGAAATGGTTACGCTCCTTCTTAGGCAGTCGGGGTAAAAAATATGAGATGTAAGTTTTAAGGAATTATAATTTATACATATATAATTTATAGACTTTTAAGGTAAAATCATGGCACCTGTTCCAGTGTTTTTAAACATTCAACCTTTATGGAGATAAAATGGGCGATGAAAGCTTGTATATAATAAGTAACACCAGCTTTTTAAAATAAACTATCATAAATTAGCACACGAATATTTGAGAGTATTTTCCTTTTCTAACGTAAACATCAACTAAGAAAGGATTTTTGTGACTTCTACTTCTAAAGGGGTAAAAGAAGAGATTTAATTTTGTAAGGTTTTCATTTTGTCATTTGAATTGAGAAGAATTAAGAACGTTCTTATGTTTTCCAGATTTTTTTGAAATACGACCCTTGCCTACGACCTAAGCAAGAAAACCAGGTGAAGCAGCATATATATAAAGTTTTTAGTTACATGCATATTAAAAAAGGAAAACGAATTTACCACGGGACAAAGACAAAGACACGGGCAAACAGCCAGTTTTACATAAAGTTAGCGCCTTTGACTTACTCTTTGTGCACTAACATATAAATTTACGCACTGTACTTGTACTGATTTGAGCTAGCCATGTGCTTCAGAATTGAACACAGTTTATATTTCTTTAGGTTATAGTCTTGGCTAGACGTGGAGAGGAATGAAATAATCAAGTATCTTGTCCTTGTTTGCAATAAAAAAAATATTTTATTTACACACATTTAGAGTAACTAATGAGCAGACAGTTCAACTGATGGTAAGTGACGCCTGCGGCCCATGACACCTACATTCATCCTTAACAAGGAATCATAATGCAGAGGCATTGTCACCCGCACGAGCGAGATGCAATTCCTCGTCACCAGTAATAAAGGTCTCCGGATCCCTCAGCACTCACTAAACGAAAAATAGCAGTGTCAAGCTGTTATTTCACGCTGGTATTCTATGAGAGCGTGGTACTCCCCATTCATTCTGCAGCTAGAAACAAACTGCAGTGTAGCTATACCACTGGTATATTATAATATTGTATCAACATTGTACAGACTTCAATTTATATGCACATAATTATGCCCTGTGTCACATTATAAATGTTAAAATTTACATGATTGTTATTTGTGTGCTTAGTCGCTGCCAAGATCTTAGTTTTGAATTCTAATGTGGCTTTGTATTTTATTTATTCGTACAATTTTCGTTCATTACATTAATTTGTAACACGTAATAACAATGTGAGTAAAGTAATTTATTTTGTCGGCGAAGATTATTAATCAGACTTGGAACCAATAAAACCATTTTAAAATTAATGAAATTTAAAATTGATTAAGTTCACGTTCATGTTATCAGTTCACATTTATCATGAAGAAGATATGGTATGGTATGGAAGATATGGAGAATGTCTTAGCATGGAAGTGTTTAGAATATTGTAATGATTCCAAGGTTAAAAACTGTACTAACAGATTACTAAATCATTGTAACTGTATGGCAACTAACATATACCCTTGCCTTAATATAAATCTGACGAAGATTAGTTTGTTCAAGTCTCAAGTCAAAGCTCCTTCCAACTTGTGTACTTATTCATAATAGTATATGTTATGCCTTATTAAAGAGGTTTATGGATTTAAAGAGTTCGCTAGATGTTTCTCGGTAGGTACCAATACGAAAGAGATATGCCCCGAGTTTCTCTTCGTATAAATTCTGTTCTGATCCGAGCATGATCTTACTAGAATGAAGGTTATCAATAATGCAAAAGGTGAGATTTTATGAAAAGGAGTCAATCGTATAGAACATTGAACCAATAATTGTAGGATAAATTATCCGAGTTGCTGGTGGCATCAGCCGTGACCCATAGTGAAACAAAAAGGAACTTACGCACTTACGGTACTTCGGAGTAGCTGCTCCGGGTGGTTCACTCAACCCACCCTAAATACTCCCTGATGGACAGTATGGGGCGGGAAGGGCAATTTCTTTACCTTCCGCCGCGGAGTGGAGGGTGAGGTAAGGGTGCTCATATAATATAATAAGGCAGAGGGCAATTAATACCAGGTGGCACCGTTGACGCTTCCGAGTACTCGCTTTCCTGGCCTCTCTGGGTGAGAACTCGGGGAGGTCTACTTCCTACACAGAGGTGGGAGGTCTTGTTTGTAATAATAAAAATTTAAAGCCTAGCTTGTCTTGAGGAGTGAAGTATCAGAAAGAAAGGTAGCCTCCTTTGAAAAGGGGTTTCCGTTTACTATATTCCACCATGATTAAATATTTACTATATTTTTATTTTCTTTTAAATTATGATATAACTTTTAGAATCTATTTTCTTGTTTGAATTTATAACTGTCTTAATTAATTATTTATCTATTACATATTTTATTGATCATATTTGATAATTATACACATAATAATTTCCTTAAAATCCTTTTCATGCGTTTCATGGTACAATATTTTTCTATATATTATTCGATATTGAGAATTTTCTTTTATTAAAAAGTTTGATTAACAGAATGATTTCATAGACTGTTTCGATGAGGAATCACCATAGTGGAAAAATGGATTCTCGGACAGTTCCTTTTCTATTCTATTTTTCGAATAAGGAGTGAAGAGTTTATCGTTTGTAATGGTTGTCATTATCACCATCATCACAGCCTATCCGTAGATCACAGCAGAACATAGGCTTCCTCCATAGACTGCCACAAAGCATTCCAACTCCAACGCCAACTGCATCCATCGACTTCCAGCAGACTTGCATGGATCGTCGCTCCATCCAGTGGGAGATCATCCTAGACTGCAACTGACAGACCGAGGTTGCCACTCAAGAACAAAAGCTTTAGTAGTTTTTTCCATCGGTTTTCAGTTCTACCAGCTATATGACCAGCCCATTACCAATTCAGCTTGCTAATCTTATGATCTATGTGGGTCGTTATCGTTCAACTGCAGATGTCTACGTTACGTCAAACGTTTCTTGAGCTCTGCTTTTCAAAATATAAAAAGTGCGTGTAAGTGCTTAGTTCCTGTGCACTCTGTGTTTGTGAGGAACTGTGAAGGAACTTAAATTGAAATAAAGTTTAAATAAATAAATAAAGATGAATTGTGACTAACTGTAATAATTATGAATAGCATTTCTTTTGTTCTTTAGTAATTAAAATATTTTTTAAAGATGAACGTATATCCAAGATAAACAATTAATTACCATATAATTAAATTTCGTCATTAGGTCGTTAGTGAATATAGGCTCCATCCACTGAAAGATATTTTCTCATTTAGATAAATACATCTACCGGACCTACCTTTACCTCCTCTACTCACTACCTGGACAAACCTACCGCTACTTAAAGGATTGGACGGACCATGACGGCTAATAGATGAAAAGACGACCGCTGTTGTACAGTTCGTTGCTTCGGCAAAAAGTCATGGCACTCTTAGGTTATCAATGCGAAATTGTCATTCGATAGCTTCTTTTCGATGATTCTATTTACAACGGTTATCGGACTGCAGGTACCGCTAACGTTCCACAGGGAATATCCTCGTTTTGTGTTTAAGCACACAGTATTTCTTACACCAAATCATAGAAAGTCCTTTGCATAGTTCGCTAAGTGACTCTAAGTTCGATTACAATGAATATAAAAGTTTCTGTTAACACTACCCAATATTGTATGGGGCATAAAAAACTCAAACTTTTGAAAAACTAATTTGCAGTAAAGTTTGTTTTGAACGAACAAAAGTTAAACATTAATAATGACCCTTAATGTTGCAAGTGATAAATGTAATTATCATCAAGTGATGAAAAAGAAATATTATATTTACTGTGTATTTATGTAATAGTTAATACTGCACATAAATCATTAAGATATACTTTTGTAAACATCGCACGATTAAAAATAAATGTTAATTAATTTTATTTATTATTAAGAGAAGTTCCAAAGAGGTTAATTAAAAGTTTGAATTTAGTTTTATTAATACTACTTAAATCTGTTTTTAGCTGATAGGTAAATGGGTTGGTTCGACCATTGAACTGCCCTCATACAACCAAAGTGAAATAACAGCATAAAACAGATGTTTCGTTTGTGAGTGACAAAAATTTTTAAAAAATATATTTATTAAGCCATCGCCAAAGGTAATTAATATACACATCAAGATGTTTTTTTACTAATATTTTGCTATCCGTTTGAAAATAACATGTTTACTAAAGGTTACACCTATATGAGAATGTTTAAGTAGAATATTTTCTTTCATTTAAAATTAAAGAATATCATCGCTTTTGCAATATTAAAGAGTTTTTGTCATGTTTGCAAATCGTGGGAAATTAAATCATTGGTAATGACCATTATGACATTGATGCGAAATAAAAGGACAAAAAGGTTTTTATTAGACGAAATAACCAAGTTGTAGTCTGTTTCTTCCCGTTACTTTGTATCAAATGATTGCGTCGATTTAGCATGCATTATATCAGTTCATCCAAATCACTGACGTCGTTCACGTCTTTTGTAATAGATGGATCTATGGAAGATCTTTTGGTGTATGTAATGCATGCATACCTGCCAGAGCTTTCCCATGAAGTACATCCGAAGAATGCACCATGAAATTTTATCTGGCGATTGATCAGACCATGGTAGGATGTAAATGGTAGCTTTACTAAGTGTGTGAGTTACACTGGCAGCACGTGCACTGCCATGCATAAGTCAAAATGATGGACCCAATTGGGTCCACAAAGCAATGATGACATCCGACAGTATTGTTTCAGCGTAAATTTGTGCATTGAAATTGCCTCAGATCCAAATGAGTTCGGGTCTTCTGCCAAATACCCGCCAAAACATGATAGTTTAACCATCATATGAATTGATCTCAAAGGTTCTGGCGTGGGGACCTCCGAAACCGTATATGTAAGAGAGAATTATCGAATAAGCACACATAACGCCACTCTTCTTTTGCCCAATTTCTGTGTTATGATGAATTGATCGCTTATTAAAAAGCTTGAAAAAGCTGTCGTTGTAGGATTTCATCGACCATTCATTTTAAGTTAACCGTCTTTTATGCATGTAGTGATGCCAGTTCACCTGCGTATGGCGTTTAAGGTTAGGCAAAAGAGGTGCTAATATGTTCTATATTGAGAGACACCTTTGAGATACTTAATAAGCACTAACTCTTTATATGTAACCATAAATTGCAAATCAAAACGCCTTGATCTCGTGGAGGGAAGACAGGGTTGTCACCAAAATCTTTGGGTGGCTACCATCTGTGCATTGTGAGAGACTTCTTACTTATTCTTAGAACTCCAGCCAGTGCATCTCTGCACAGAGCCTAAGCACTCCCCCGTGGCAGCCTCGCCTCTCCTATCACCATCGCTGTGCTGGTGCTGCGGCAACCGGGGATCACTTCATGTTGTCCTCTTCCCCGGGTGCGCAATCCTTCCCAAGTCCCCAGCCTGAACCCTTAATCACCTTTTATACGACAGGCAGGTATTCACTTTACATAATAGCAGAGTTATGCTTCTATTTCATTCTACTAATCTGTGGGGGCGTGGTTCTTCTTTCGTAGATTCATGCATTCATGCCTGCACCAAGAAAGAAGGAAATTGTCCATATATTATTATGCACTAGTATGTGAAAATGTGTTAATTAAATAAATACGCATTAATTATTATCTCTGTGAATCGACGTAGTTTTAAAAAGAGACCAGAGACTCTATACTCAAAGGTTTCAAAAGAATGCATAAAATTGTATTTTACAACCGAATATATAAAAAGTTTGCCATTGTAGATCTTGGTGTCGTTACAAGCTTATGAGCATTTCTTGTAACGACACACATCTTGAATGCTTACTTAGTAAGCCTACGAGTAAGTCGCCAATTTTTATTTTTTGGATTGTATTTTAAAAGGTCACACATATTTTCTTACTTTTTTGAGGGATGTTTATGTTGAGAAGATGTAGCTTTTTTATAAAAAAGCTACAGCTTTTCAAATAGTTTCTTAACAATAAATTAGAATAACTATTTATATTAATATTGTACCATATTTAATAACTAAAGCCGTAACAAAGTAGTGGGAAGCAGAATTACAAACTATAATACCAAGTTTATCTTTATATCGTTTTCTAATATATTACATAATGAGTAATAGATTAGAAAACCAAGATAAAAATAGAGGGGAGGATTTCGAAGGGCAAATTGTCGATGTAGACGGTGTTCTCAGCACAGAGTATAGCATTTTGGCCGCGGGTGTAGTTGGCAGTAATAAGAAAGTAATAAAGGCAGTGAGTTGTATAAAGACAGTTGTATAAAGCACTTACAGATTTTCTCGCAAATACATTTGAATTGAAAATGTCACGTAAAATGTTACTGAATATAGCAAGAAATACCGGAAGTTGGTAAATACAAATACAATTATTCCTTTTTCTAATACGTTTAATTTAAATTTCTTGTGACGTTGAAATGTCGTTCTTAATACAAAAGGAAATTAATATAAATCAAAATTTTATGACTAGTGAAAAACGGAAAGCAGTAAGCGTATATTTTTTTGTAAGTTGCAGTAAATATCTGTTATGAATATCAGTTCAGTTCAACTCAAATGAAACTATTTCGGTGTATTTTTGATATATAATCATTTAATCAAATACAAACATGTCAAGATTTTTTTATTTTTTCAACCATGGATCAATTGTTCTTTTGTATTTAGCAACATAAAAGGACAACAATAAATTTATTGATGTACTTCTATTATTTTCACATGTTACTTGTGCAATAACTGTAAGATATTCTTTATTATAAACATATATATTCGTCGTATCGTACATATATATTTAAAGTTTTTAATTTAATTAAGCTTTTCTTTGGATATTAAATTATTCTTGCATATTAAAATAAGTCATTGTACTATGTAATAAGGATTTAAAAAATAATACCGTGGGCAAAGACAAAAATAAAGAGTATGCAAGAAATCAATAAAAAAAAAATCAGAAATGTTATAGTGTCTATTACATTTAATAGCTATGATAAAATATCATTTTTAGAAACTATTGATCTAGAAACTGCGTGTTAGTAAGTTCTTTTATAGTGGTAGAGCTACGCTGCAGTTTTTTTCTAGCTGTAGAATAAATGGGTCAGCTCGACCAGGGTAGAACCACGCCAGCATAATGCTGCTGGTGAGTGTAGGGACACCGGAGACCTTTATGACTGTTTATGGGGCATTCCATCTCAGTCCTCAAGGATGACAGCGTAACTGCATTATGATTCTTATCAATTCTTATCACTTACCATAAGTGTGAATTGTGTGCTTGTTTGTTACTCTCAATGAAATAATAAAAAAAAGTTTTGTCCCTTCATGGTCATGATAAAAGTGTTGCCACCCCAGAACCAAAGTGGATTGATTTTTAATTAAAATGGTCGTTTATGGAATTTTTATGTCTGATGTGTGTATTATTATTTGTTATTAAAAAAAACATTATTATTATAAAAATTCAAATATAATCCCATTCATAAATAAAAACAATAAAAATTCCGGCAGGGTTATTTATCATAGATGTAAATACGTAAAAATATGAGGTTGTTTATGTGTAAAAAATTGCCTGTTAAATTAAATCATATTTGTGTTATATTTTTTTATTTAAAAAACTGATTTATAATCCCTTAAGATGGCGTTTTTCTTAGTTTTTTTTAAAAAGATCGTTATATTTTTTTAAAAATTCAAACAAAATTTCAAAAATATATATTCCGAGAGGATTCTTTTTTGTAGATGTTAGGAAATATATGTGAACATTGTTTACGCATTGAAAAGCCTAAAACTATTATTTTTAAATTCAATATTGGTGTAAAACGCGCAAACTGTTCATTCACCTGATTGTAAGTAATGACTGCAACCCATGACATCTACATGCACCCTCAAAAAAGATTCCACATTCTCATGCGTTTTCATTCCTTTGGGCTGACATGGCATGCCAGACAACAATCTGTAATTTTGCTGGGTATAATAAAACAACACTAAATTTGTAATGAACTTGTGTGTTGACTTTGAAAATTTCCAGGTCACCTGTCCAACGAGCGCTTCTAAGCAAACAAAATATGGTATCACAAAAAGTTTATACTGATTACCAAGATTATCTGCCGGCAATGATAAACAAAACATTAGCTCATCATAAGTTTGAGAAAATCCCACAAATCAAAGACCGAATAAAAAGGGTAAGTAATTTTTTACGTAAGTTGGGATGAAAATAACAAAAATAATTACTATTAAATTGTATATAAACACACATTAATCAATACCTCACTCGATTTATCCTCTAGACGTCATTAAGGAGTTCCATTAGGTTTAAACAAGCTTAGTTAAAAAAAAGCAAATCATTCTGTTATTTATTCTTTTAAAAAATAAAAATCACCATTTCTAATAGTACTTATGTTAGGTGTCTGATAAAAAAAAATCACCATCTCTATTCACGACCAAAAATAAAAATTATGTATATGTATAAGTACATTAATTAAGTACGAAAAAAAAATTCCAACACAATACATGATTTTTAATTTTGGTTGTGAACAGAAATGGTGATTTTTTTTATCAGTCACCTAACATAAGTAGAATTATAAATAAAGCAGTGAACGTGTGACTGTGCGACAGCGAAAATTGAGATAATTTTATCAGCAATTCGGATGTGAGTGTAGAGAGAGAACGCGCGAATTTTTCCTGTACCCCAAAAACATGATACATGTTAAAAAGAAACCTTTGTTACTATGATGGGCTAACACAACGATGACGATGAATGAAACTCATTCTTACCACATACATTGTCTGTTACTAAGCCCTTGTCAAAGAAAAAATCGTTTTAACTCCATCAAGTTTCATTAGGTGTTATTGTTAGTTCCATGTTATAAATTAGTTTCATACATTTATAGCTTTAAAATAGTAACGAATATAAGAAGAGAAAGTTTTAAGAGGTGAGTTACGTCTTAGCATTCTATTCGTGCTAATAAAGTAAGAAATTGTGCATTGAATGACAATTGCCTTGTTCTCTGCATGAAATGTTTTCGACTTGATATGCTTAAGGTTGTGACAAAAGGCAGAAAAGTGTACACACGAAACTAAACAAGTTATTTATAACAAGTAGATATATGTACAACTATAACTAGTGTTAACACTTGTGGGTCTTGTGGAATGACTTTTTATTCAGACAGAGTAACGTTGTGCAAGGAATTACTTGTACGAAAAATACTGCCACAATGGCGCGTCCTCACACGCTTTATATAAAATTAATTAGAAGTCAGATTACAAACTAATAAAGTGAAATTATTGTTTACAACGCCAAATTAATATAATGATTAACTAAATTACTAATTATGAATTTTAGATATAATAAGGTATAGGCTAATCACTAAAATATCATAAGGAGTATTTGTGGTACGTCACAACCGCTGGGCACCTATGTCATGTTATAAATATATTTGTTCTAGATGGCTGAATATAATTTCATCGGAGGAAAGCAACTACGAGGATTATTAATGTTGTATACTTACGAAACGCTTAAGAAACCCGAAGCACTTACTAACGAATTATGGCAAGAAGCGTTTAAATTGGGTTGGGCGAGTGAGATGGTGAGCCTTATAACTTCTGATTTGGATATGGATATGGAAAAACATAATATAGAATATAATAATACAATGGTTTTAATGCGATAAAATCATTTTTTTTATTGAAGGAAACAGTACATTTGTAAATGTATTTTATTACCAGCTACGAAAATTAATTCAAATACTCCGAAATAACGTTGTGCGTATAATGTTTTCGTATTCCACTCAAATGTATATCTGTGAATTCATCTGTAACTTTATTTATAAAGAGCTTAAGGAAAAATGCAACAATCACGTACCATAAAATCTGGAAAGGACCGTGTTCCTTGTAATAAAACATAATTGTTTCGAAAACATTTTCGTATTATATAATAGATTTAATGTTTGAGTCAAATTAGCTTGTAGTAATTTTTATGTATATATTGTGTATTTAGTGGACTATGTTCACCATTAACTGAGATCACAGTGATGTAAATTGATTTTATTTAAAGCAATTTACCTAATGACTATTGTATCCTTTAAAGACAATTTTTCAGATACAAAATTGTTCGTGCTATTGTTATTGAGAAATAATATTGTTTAATTGTTCATGTTAGGGCGTACAAACCTATTGGGAAAGGATTTTTTAATTTTCAGCTGCAAGCGATTTTAATTATGTCCGACGATGTGGATGATGGTGCAGAAACACGTCGAGGACAAAAATGTTGGCACTTACTGCCTGACGTCGGTGTGTTAGTCGTGAACGATGTCAGTTTGTTGCGAAGTTTTCTGCACGAGACATTGAGACAAAACTTTGGTGACCGACCTCAGTATCTGGATATTGTTTACTTGTTTAATCAGGTAATTGCTATATTAATATAGAAAAAAAAAGAAAAGCTTATGTTATATCATCATTGATCAATCTGTTATACGGGTATAAGTTTACACTGTCTGCCACTGCAAATTGAGGGACTTCACATGCCTGAGGAAATATTTGTTTTATTTATTCCTTAGACATGTTGGCTGACTTTAAGATGTTTTCAACGTCGGGCAATTGGTAAAATAGCACATAAATGTCAACTAATAATTTAAAGTGTGCTAGCACTGTTGGACAAGCGCACTGGCGTACCGTGAAGTTAAAAGCGACTGAGAGTTCAAAAGAGTAGGAGAGCGACGCAGCTGCTAGTTTCTAGATGCATACAGCAGAGTCAACGCTTATTCATCTTGAATTTTTATCGAGGATGAAAGGAAATGTCATGGACCACATTCATTACTTACGTACAGATTAGCTGTACTGTTTTAAAACATAGACTTGCCTATACTAACTGCCAGGCCGTAGTCTTGTACCAAACATGTTTCTTAAACAAGAAGATTAGGGTTTACCAGAGTCTGATAAGATAATCAATAAAACAAATTATGTTAATAGATTCACTCTGACACCCCATTATATTTTATTAATGGTTTTATGTTACGACTAACGATAGCCTAATAATAATAACTAAGCTCACGAAGACTTTATATTAGTTCTCATTTCATTTTAATAAGTGAATTTCGTCCTATCTATTTTCCTCCTTTCATTTAATTACCATAATGTTAAGCCGTCTACGAGAGAAATATACTAGCGGACGTGGGCTACTCCTATTGGCAACGATGACGGTTCTTGTAAGTGTCTGAGAAACTTAGCCAAATGTCAATATGTTCCCGGCTTACTTCTATACATATTTTGCTGATTCCTTTATTTAAGCGTATTGAAACTGTGTTTTTGATATTTTACTTCGTCGTTTGTTTTACAGACATTTTTAAACACAGCAATGGGACAGCATTTGGACTTCACATTTCACTATTTAAAAAATCCTGATGGTTTCACTGAAGATAATTACCGAATGATGTCTATATATAAAACTGCTCATTACACCTTTCGATTTCCGATACTGTTGGCTTTAATACATTCTCAGAAAGGTACAAAGGAATCATATAATTATGTCGATAATATATGTGATGAAATAGGTATCAACTTGCAAATGCAGGTAAGTTTTGTATGATTATATCATATAATTATCATGTAATTATTATAATTGAGGTCCTAAATATTATGTTACTTAGTATCAGGCTCAGAATATAGAATACTACAGATGCTGTTGACGTGCCAACCAAATCTCCTCTGAAATATATAGTGCCAATTCTCAGTTTATTTCCATCTTATAAAATTCCTACGAAATACTTTATATTGGAAATTATACTTTCTTCTTTTTTCTTCTAAATTCGAAATACTTAATAGTGCTATTTTTATCTTTTATTGAAGAATAATATTATTTTTAATAAAAGGGAATGAAATTTCAATTTTAAACTTAAAAGTACTAAAAATTGTCCAAGTATTTCGACCCTCTTTGGTCTCTAACAGATATATACCTGTGCATAGACATATACCTCTAACAGATATATAATAATTAAGGATAATAATTTATTGTGATATTACTGATTATTTTTATCTTTTATGGGCAAATTAATTTTTGGAATTAAGCTGTTATTTGTAATAGCTTTATTATATTAATAATATTGTTATGTATTATGTTTATTATTATTTGTATATTATTTATGTGAAATTATGGATTTCCTTCAAAGAAGAAGAACATCTGAACGGTTCAAAATTGGTCATGTCGAGTCCAATGTTCAGAAAGGGTAGGTCTTCGCTTCATGAGCGTGAGGGTTTCTTCTGTAAACTTAGATTTTCTGCCCGTTCTCTGCATTTTACAGAATGACATATCTCCGTCCCTGAGGATATAACCACTCTCGGTTTTGTCGGACTCTTAACAAATAGACATGCTTAAGTTTGCGGTTAATTTTCAAAGAGATTCAAATTGATTACCGAGACGTCTCTGAACATGCATCCCTTGGCCGTTATGATAAAGTCGATCTCACTTTTTGTGTTAGTTTCTGGGCGCCGCCATGTGCATATCATTATAGCTATTTATTTAGAAAGGTCTCTTTTCCTTTTTTTTCTGAAACGATTAAGCTACCAATTTTTTTAAATTCGTTTCAATTCTGAATACTCCGTTCAGCATTAAAGGTCTTTATGACAGCGTAAATATATCTTCAAAAAATCCTCCACCTCTCCGGCTAATAATAAGTCCCAGCTAGAACCAATGTGCTGGTTGAGTAACCTTGAGGCTATATTTCTATATTGAGATTAATAACGACGTGTGCAACTCTATTTGACATACCGTAAACGTTTACAATATTGTCAGAGTCTTCCCTGGAATAGCTGATTTCTATCTCAGAATTTAATCGTATACTTATCCTTCCTAGTACTTATTCTAGCTGGACCAGCCGATCATTACAAGTCAGTTGTTTCGGCAGCCATTGGTAGCCCAGGGATTCTTCGCACCTTCTATCATGCCTCGCTCCTTCCCATCTTTACCATGACCACTGCCTTTATTACTGAGGATAGAGGAGATTTGGAGGGTTAATCCAGAAGGTTTGCTTATAATTGCCACACTGGGTATGCGAGTTGACGATAGCAACTAACACAGCCTCCAAATATCGGCCCAGGCTATTTGGTTAGTCGTTAGTTGGATTATGTAAATAGGTTTTGGACAGCACATTGCAATCTCCTTAATAGGAAATAGGAAGAGACTATTCAAGACCAGTCACAGAGGTGTATTATTATGAAAAAATATTAAAATAAACTTATCTTCTGATAAAGTATGCCAATTCTGATGATAGATTAATTCCTTTATTTAAAAAGTTTAACTTTACTTTTAATTTTTAACTTATATACTATAAAACCCACTGTTGAGTATCCTCCACAGAGAAAGTGTTAGAGCATAATTGGGATCGGGATTGATCCCGGTCTGCTCGCCTATAGTGAATTTAAAGCGAGTACTTAGACACTATGCTACCACAGCTCCTCTTTTTTAAATTAATCTGAATTGGTCGAATATTTTAATTGTGATCTCAAGAAATATATATATATATATATATATATATATATATATATATATATATATACGTAGCATACGCAAAAAAAAAAGAAATAATGAAAATAGGAGAACCAGCTTTATGGTATCACCTATATTATACCTATAATCCTGCGGTGATACAGTACAAAAATGATTTATATAAAATATTTAATGAATATTTTAATGAAGTTTTAATTGTAATATTTTCTCTTGTTAATACTGAACAAATTATTTTCCGTTCTATCTTTCATTCATTATATGACTTTATTTTACTTTATTGATTCGTGTTTAATTAAGTTAAATTATTTTTTGTTTAACTAGAACGACTTCATGGATTGTTTCGTCGACGAAAATACGATGGGTAAAACGGGAACTGATATTCCAAGTGGAAAATTGTCCTGGTTGTCAGTAGAGGCATTGAAGCGTTGTAATTCAGCTCAGCGAAAGGAATTCATGGCATGCTATGGAAACCCAGATCCGTCGTACGTGGAACGCGTGCAGAATTTATATTTGGAACTTAATTTACCGCAGATTTATCGGCAAACAGAAAAAGCCCGGTACGATATGATCTTAAAGAAAATTAAAGATTTACCACCAGGTGCTGTGCCATACCCTGAGGTCTTCCACAAGGCACTCGATCTGGTTTATAACAAAAGTCAAATTATAAACTATTCATAAAAACATTAAAACTTGGCCACATGTATTTAATTTTCTCAAATATTTTGTCTTGAGAAGCAAACAGAATGCAAAAGTATCCTTGTGTTTGAAACTATTTGGTTAATAACATATTTATCTATAAGGAATAGTAATTAAAATCCAAATAATTTTTTTGTGTGTTTGTTTTTCGACTAGGGTACTTGGTTTGTTTACATAATATAGTATTGAATATCGGCACTAATTTCATAAATATTGGATACCTATAAACTCAGGTTGTGTTAAAAATACATTCTTACACAAAAGTAAGCAGTTTTTTATTACAAGTATCAATTAAGTTTTAATCCGTCATCGCTATTATGTTTGCTATGAATGACATAAACAGGATATATATAATGGATAATACACATATTATCATCTCGTAACAGCTTGTAGACGGTTTATATCATCAGCCCATACACGGGCGTCCATCAATCAGCATTACAAGTAGTCACAGCACGTTCCAGGTGGAGTTGGCGCTTGCAGTACAAAACACCTAGAGCTATGGATGATGCCTATTAGTTGGATTTTGAGGATATCCTGTAATTTGACAAAAGTACACTATTCTTTCATTTTTAGAAATCACCTCTTACAAAACGAATAGATGTAGATGGGATATCACCCGAATGTTGTCTTTTAATCTAAGTATTAAACTCCTATGAAATGTGGAAGACTAACGACCACATAGTTAAGCTGATGATAAGTTACACTTCAATCCATCTTTAGTTTCGTTGTAAGGAGTACGATGGGATTATAGTCATCGCATTACTGGTTCATTTACTTAACATATGAAATACAGTAGTGTTCTAATATTTGACAATGTATAAAAGTATTAAATTTGATTCTATAAAGAGATAAACCACACGTGGCATATGGAGGCCCCGAATATCATTTTGATGTTGCTCGAATAGTTATCAATAGTTATATAATAAACGGGAAGTCATTCACATTTCGTGACCACAATTAAGCCAATATCATTATATATATATATATATATATATATATATATATATATATATATCAAATTAATATTGGAAAAAGTTATTATTTACACTTTACGTTTTTTGTTTGGCCTGTTTGTATTTTTTATTGAATTTCTTCCTGGCGATATAGAGATAGTTGTGTATCCATGCACTACAACAGGAATAATTTTACATAAATTTTCTGTCAGGTAACACCCACGAGGTAACTACTAGGTTATTTAATTCTAAAACCAATATCAGTGAACTTTAGGGGTGGAAAAGGAGCGCACAGTTCACCTGACGGTAAGTTATGAATGCAGTTTATGACATTTATTGTAATGTTCAGATTCACAGCTCGCCCGACTGCTTAATGATCTTCGGAACGAGATTCTTGTTGGTCGTCAGCTACAAGTGTACAACGTAAGCGTATTCAATGTTCAACTCTGAGTACGATTGGGGGGGAGGGTTTGGTCACGTCAGAAATTATGTCATTACGAACAACCTCAAGCTCGAGTCAAATGCTGAATTCGCGATCCTACTGAAGCGGCGATTTTTCTATCTCATATATAACGGACCCCATCTACACCTAAATAATATAGCACCGTTGCATGCTCGTCCACCGGACGCTAGATTACTTCCTACTCCCTCGGGTTAAGTTTGTATGCGATATTTGGAAGTGAATCGTCATTCGACATCTCACATACTAACTTAGAAGTAGTTCTACATATCCATCGATCGAGGAAAAATCCTTTTCAGAGTAGATGCCGCGACTTAGGAGTTAGGAAAAGACATGCTCAACGTATGCTGTTTATGCCTTATAGCCTTGCGTACTCACGCTGCGTGGGGAAGTATATAAAAGTATATATACTTGTCATAGGTATGTAAGTATACGCACTCTTACTCTAGCAGCCCTCGAGCAGTAGACAAAGGACGTTACCTCCTCGAGTATATGCCCAGGTAGATGGGACAACCCCGAGACCCGTACCTAAAGCCCTTATGGCTACCGGATGCTCCCTCTTCTTGTAGCGTTACAGTTACATGTTTTCATTATTAAATAGTCTACCGATTTAACTTAAATAAATTAAATTAATGAATATTTCTATATTCATTAAAAATTACGATTTTTAAATAGTATATAAGAGTAATATTAATTTCAGTATAATTTTACCCAAATTTATTCTTTTTAAAATTATGCTTATTTAGACAAAGCTTAAAATTTCAATATCTCGTACAGATTAGCAATTAACAATCTACTATGCACTTGAACGCTTGGGAGCCGGTTTATTTTTGCCTACCTACGCTGCCATTCTGAGCTCCTGCCAGTACACACGATGTCTTCTTCTGGACTTCCGTTCGCCTTTTGTACCGCATTAGCCACGTAAGCTAATATTTATCATTTGGAGATAAAACTTATATTCACCCCATATTGATGCAACGTTTACCCTACAAAATCCGGTGAAAGAGAACATCTATTCGTGACATGCCGTCGTGGTGGACATTCTATCACCAAGGTACACTACATTAACGGTAACCCCGTCCTGGTTGAAATACCACATGCTGTGCAAAGCCCAAAGAAGTACAGTTAGCGGAAATTAGGTGGACTTTACACCCATGTCTCAATTTTTTGTAATAAAACTCTTATTTACTTAAGGTAAAAGCGAAACGTTCACTAAGTTTTCTTTTCACTTTTAAAAAAGCTGAATTCTGTTCCTCTAATACAAAAATTATATAGTTTATGTTTGTTACATTGGAATAGAGACCGTGTCAAATGCCTTCGCTAAATCGATAAAAATTGCTTCTTAATATTGTCCTGATTAATTTATTCAAGTGACAGTATAATTTATAAGGTCTGATGCGTCTGATGTTGATTTACCAATGCGGTAACCATATTGTGAATTTGAGAACAGTTTATTTGTATCTAAATAATTAATTAAACCGTTATTGATAATTTTTCCCAATATTTTTAAAATGTTGCTGATATGGAAATGGGACTATAGTGATTGACACAGTCTCTAATACTACTTTTGTGTATACGATAAACAACGGACCGTTGAAATTCAGCGAGGAATACACCGGTCCTGAATGCAAGGTTACAAATATGTTTTAGGGGTGGCATCAATATATTTGAGTATCTTTTGACCAGAGAACCTGAAATATTATCCTGTCCAGAACTGTCGCTTTTTAGACTGATTACGCTTGTTATCTACTGCTTTTGAATAAAGCACTAACCTTTGGTAGTTGAACAAACGATTCTAAGAATGGGAATCCTATTTGGCTATGGATCAATCTATAGCGCAATAAAATCAGCTATTTATTTTCCTATATTAGCAAAAAAGTTATTTATCTCATTAATGGATGTGATAGGTACTCATGTACTGGTTAAACGTTCAAAGAAGGAGTTTCAACTTTTTTGGTATGGGTTATAGTATTTATGACTTCCCAAAGTTTCTTGGTATTTGACTGTGCTTTCGTAAATTGTAACTTTTCGTATTCTTGTTTGACGTTCTTAATTTTTTTTATTCTTTTGTTTTATACTATTACCGTTTAATATAGTTTGTACTATGTTAATATATTTATTTGATGTTGGTTTTATAGGATAATAATTGCTATTGTTATAATGATATAATCCAAAAAAAATGTGAATTCGTGTGAGAAAGTAATATAAGGATTTCTATGTATAATGTGGGTAGTCGTACATTGTGTTAGATAAGTACTATTTTTCTTTCTTAGTACTAGACTGATGCTGTACAAATATATATGATGAATAAATATATATATAAGTTTGTTTATATAGCGTTTGCTGCTGACAGATTGACAGTTCACATGGATATTCTAACTTTTCTAACCTTGGTCTTAATGTCATACAGCCAAGCATATTGTTATTTTTAGCGGGATAGCAAAGTTGTAATTTTTTAGTCTCTTTATTAATATTATATATTAGTTCTTTTTTATCTTTGCTTATTCGTTTATGCTATTGTTATTTTATCCTTTTGATTTCTGGTTTTGGTTTCTTGTAAACAGTTAACTAAAGGGATGCTCATAATTTAATTTATATTCTTTTGATTAATTAATTTATTATATACTTATAAGTATTTATTTATTGTATATTCATTTATATATTAGTCATGTCTGATGTTGAATCTTATTATTCAGCACTTGATTCTGACATATCATTTAATTCTTGTGACGATACCATTAACGGTAGTTTGCCTTCTTTAAACGATCCACTTAACATGTGTATGTTTTTGGATGTGATAAGTTCTTGAACATTTGTCACATTAATGCACAAAGTTTACCGCAACACTTTTCTGAGGTTGAGACATCAGTTTGCTCTGATTATATCCACACGCTATTAATCTCCGAAAGCTGGTTAAAATAGTCTTTGCAGTCTAGCCTATATCCATTAACTGGATATATTCTTATTCGAAATGATCGCGTCGATAAAAGAGGAGGAGGTATACCTATAGCGATATACTTACGTGGCTCAATTTCTTATAAAATTCTGCTTCGTCTGAGTACTTGTTCCTGGAACTTAATTTCAAGGGTGCAAGGATGATTCTAGGAGTAGTGTATTGCCGTCCTTCTAATAGTGTATTTCGCCTCGTTTGAAACGGTTCTCAATAACATTTGCTCTGAGTATACACATTGCTTAATCATAGGGGATTTCAATTACTGATCTTTTGAAAAGTTCTTTGTGCTCGAAAAAGCTTCAAAGCATCGTTGAGTCGGTTAACCTAAACATTCTGCCATTAGAGGCTACGCACTATAATATTAACTCTGATGAATCTTTGATTGACCTTATTATAACAGCAACACCTGTTAATGTCAATCATGGACAGGTACCCACTTCGGGTTTCTCTAGACATGACCTTATATACGCTTCGTATAAGCTTAAACCTCCCAAGCACTATCCAACCATTTTGCGCTTACGCAATTTCTCTTCTATTCATAATGTTAAATTTACAAATTACGGTTCCAATCTCAATTTATCCACTGAGGTAACTGCTATCCAATATAGACGATAAAGTTTCCATTCTCAACGCAAAAGTTCTTAGCTTATATGACTCTCATTTCCCAATTCACAATGTTAGATTGAAGCGTCCTCCTGCTCACTGGATGACTGAGGGCGTACGGTTTGTCATGGCTAGGCGGAATAGGGCTTTTCTTCGTTTTAAGAGGGAGCGCACTGATGAGCATTGGTCAATATTTAAGAGGGCTAGAAATAGATGTAATCAGATGGTACGTGCCGCTGAACGCCGATATTTCTTTATATTAATAGATATATAATAATATTAGTATTAATAAATCTTCTCCTGCAAAAGTGTGCACTGTGGATTGTGGTCCTTCTCTAACTTTAGATGATATCAACCGACATTTTACCTCCACTTCTACATTGGACCCTACAATCCGTTCTCAAACCATTGCTTCTATTGCATCTATGCAATCCCCACCTATTCCTGTTATTAACTTTACTCCTGTTAGTCAGGATGATATTAAAAAAGCAGTTTTAGCCATAAAGTCCAAGGCAGTTGGTTGTGATGACATAAGCAGGTTTATGGTTGTTACTATTTTAGATCATCTTCTCTTGGCAATAACCCATATCATTAATTTTTCTTTTGATTCTTGTCAATATCTAGGTCAGTTTGGAAGAAAGCTTTTGTTCACCAGCTACCTAAAGTCCCAAATCCTGTTTTACTAAAACATTTTCGACCAATATCTTTTCTGCCTTTTCTGTCCAAAATTCTGTGTGCACATCAAGTTTCCTTATATATATCTAAATATAATCTGATGAGTCCCTTTCAGTCAGGCTTTCGCTCTGATCCCAGCACTACCACTGCTCTTATCAAGGTCACTGATGACATTAGACAGGGTATGGATGAGAAAAAGATTACAGTGGTAGGGATGATTGATTTTTCGAATGCATTTAACACAGTGGATCATGATATCCTTCTTGCTATCCTTTCCCTTTACAACATCGCTCCTACTGCCTTGGAATGGTTTTATTCATATCTTCTCAGTCGCCAGCAGTCACTCAATGTAGAGCAAAATTACTCAACTTTGGCTGACGTAGATACTGGGGTGTTGCAAGGCGGTATACTTTCTCCTTTAATTTTTGAAATTTTTATCAATCTTATCACTTCCAACATTAATTGCGCGCACCATCTGTACGCTGATGATCTGCAGCTATATGTACAATCTCATATTGAGGACCTCCATAATGGGATTAACAAAGTAAATTGTAACTTAAATGCTATTCAGGATTGGTCATCTCAATTTGGAGTCACCGTCAATCCTTTGAAATGTCAAGCAATGCTCCTAGCTAGCCCCATAATGCTAACATTAGTTATTTACGGCCTGTCTATTATAATAATATTTTAATACCATTTAATAGTTCTGCCTCCATAATGGGATTAACAAAGTAAATTGTAACTTAAATGCTATTCAGGATTGGTCATCTCAATTTGGAGTCACCGTAGATCCTTTGAAATGTCAAGCAATGCTCCTAGCTAGCCCCAAATGCTAACATTAGTTATTTACGGCCTGTCTATTATAATAATATTTTAATACCATTTAATAGTTCTGTGAAAAATCTTGGTCTACATATTGACAACACTTTTAAATGGCGAATACAAGTCACAGAAATTAGCCCCAAAGTTACTGCCATATTACAGTCTCTTTATCTTCTAAAGCATTTCCTTCCCATGAAAGCCAAGGTAATGCTTGTCCAAACATTAATATTGCCTATAATTTATTGTTTTATTTTTTATGCAGATGAAATGTTATTGATTATGCAGATGTGTGTTACCCAGACCTCTCCCTTGAACTTCTTAACAAGCCGAGGCGCCTGTTGAACAACTGCATTCGTTTTATTTTTAGTTTGCGTAAATATGACCATATCTCACAATATCGATGTCAGCTCAATTGGCTTTCTATACAACAAAGGAATTACGTCCAGAATTTTGCTTGTTCTCTTCTCCATTTTAAATGATCCGTCATCACCTTCTTATCTTAAAGATAAATTCGAATATCTCTCTTTATCTCATGACAGATTTCTGCGATCTTAGTTTAATAACAAGATCTATATTCCAGCTCACTTTACCGGTTTTCTTGCAAATCCTTTGCTATCCGAGCTACACTACTCTGGAATTCCTTGCCCGATAAAATCAGACAGTTCAGTAATAAAAACAGTTTTAAAAGTTTGGTTCGTGATCACTTACTTAAGTTATCTGAAGTCAGATAAATTTATCATCCACATATGAAATTTATTGCTAGCTACCGCTATTTTATTGTATACTATTGTGTAAGTATATGTATGTATGTGTATGGATACATATTTGTATATAGTATATATACATATATATATATATATATATATGTATATATATACTTATATATATATATTTATATATGTATATATATACATATATATATATATATATATATGTATAATTTATTTAACTATATGTGTATGTATTATTATTTGCTTGAATTAGTTATTTTCAGTTTTTTTTTCTTCTTTTATTAATTAGTTTATTGCTTCACCTCATATATCATACACATATCTCACCACACCTTGGGTTGTCTGGTAGAGAATGCCTTTGGCATTATGTCCGCCCTTTGTGAACTTTCAACTTTGTTAAGTTTAATGCAATAAAGAGTAAATAAAGAAATAAAATATGTAATGTGTAAGAAACAGAAACAACTTGTACAGATCTTTTTGTTCTTGGTGCATGGCAGTCAGCCACTCGACTGGCAGGGTTTTTCCCCTAAGATAGAAGCTGGATTTAGCCTTGAAATTAAGGAAAGTCGGAAAATCACTTTTCCTACGACGACTTAACGAACGACTCCTTTTATTCTTCTTAATGATTACAACTATTGGTGCGGGTATAAAGATATTTAGAGTCCTCTATTACTACATTGGACCTAACAATCCATCAATTCAACAATGTCCATTATTTTCAATGCATGTGTTGCTTTAGATCTTGGTTTACATGACAGTCTAGTGGCGTAGTGCTTAGAATACCTGGGCTCTGCATCGCTGGTCCTGAGCTGGTTTATTGTATGTTTTTTGCTTTGACGGTACATCTGAACTGTATCTTCCTCCGATATTATTGCACACACATTACATCGGATGGGGTAAGAGGATGACGAATAACTGTATTTATGCAAGTTCGTGCTGCCCTCTACGAGTTGTAATATTTATTTATACCTAAAAACCAACATTGTTTACACTTATGACGCACATATAAAATTATTCATAATTGATAGAATTCTAGTGTAACAATTACATACTTATAGGTAAACGCAACATGCACTTCAAACTACAACAACTCAATATACAAAAAGGATAAAGATATTTAATTTATTTAAATAAATATTCCCCTTTTTTCTTTTATTTCTAAGTTTTAAATGATGAATCTATGACTGGTAGATGCGAGTATAGATACACTTTTTTACTGCATGAGGTGGGTCAGTATGTACATATATCAATGTCGTTGCTAAAAAATATTTCTATTTTTTTTTATTTCTAAGTTTTAAATGATGACTCTATGACTGGTAGAGGCGAGTATAGATACATTTTTTTACTGCATGAGGTGGGTCAGTATGTACATATATCAATGTCGTTGCTAAAAAATATTTCTACTTTTTTTTATTTCTAAGTTTTAAATGATGACTCTATGACTGGTAGAGGCGAGTATAGATACATTTTTTTATTGCATGAAGTGATTGCAAAATGTATATCAATGTCGTTGCTAAGGCTGTTTATAATTTAACACATTCTTGCATAAGGTAAATTTGCTCCCAAAACTGTTCATCTGTGTGGTGAACAAAGTGGTGTAATTGGATTGCACGGCATTTAATACGGAACTCGATAATTAAACAATTCCAGCAAACGAGGACAATCAAATTTGTAACTTAAGATTTTTTATAAATTTTGCGTCATTGCATAATCTACGTTCTGGTAATGTATTTATACTGAAATAGTGAAGTCTTCTTTTGGACGATTAATATTTTTAACTTTACTTTACAAAAATACTAAATTCCACAAAAAGACTTTTTTACGCGTTCCAGCCGTAGCGAATTTGACGCATAATGTGGTCGCCAAACAACACTGCAATACTCTTAAATACTACGGACTAAAGTATTCTAGTTTTACTATTTAGAAATAATTTACTATGACTACTTATGACAAATCTAAGCATTTTCAATGTTTCTTTAATTATGTCGTCTATATGCTGATTGAAAGTTAATTTGCTATCGAATAATACACCGAGCTCTCGAATACAGGATTCTTCATTAATTAACGCCGTTAATACATGCAAAGTTAGTTAAAATTTCACTCAAACTAGTTAATCTAGTGCTAGGGGTTGATACCTGACTTAGGTTCCAGTACATAGCGGGTAAATTAAAGCGACTATACAAATTGGAATAACTGGTATTTGTTCGAATACAGCATTAAAGTGATCCACAAAGCGTTTTATGGAAGATCGACTTACAGGCGGAAGTAAATGAACTCCACATAAAGCAATACGGCCTAGACCGTGGGCAGATGAAATGTTTATGTTAATATATTATACAGAGGATTTTATTGTTTTCTTGATAGCGACCAAGACTCCATCTCCTTCTTTAATTCATCTATCTATCTATAATCGTCTATCTATATATAACTATCATCAAATAACTCACTATTGAGAACTGTCGAGTTAAATCTAGTCTATGTTAGAACAACTATATCATAGTCTTCTCTGGGTTTTCGTTCATAAGCCACGGACGTTCTGGTAGTAAATACTACCAGAACGTCCGTGGCATTTGCTTAAACTATTGAATTTTATAATTATACATGGTATATAACTTCTTATAACTTAAATGATGATGACAAGTTATGCAGTTGATGAGTACAAGTATGATATTAAGGCAAGTTATTATTTCAGGTTTCTGCTGTCTTAACTAATAATTTGTCTAAAGTGTCTTTGTTTTTAATATTGATAAATTCGGAAGTGTCATTATTACGTACACAACCACGTCCATTTCGGACCCACACATATTTATAACGTTTTTACTTGGCCCTTAATCGTGTAACAACATGAAGGGCTTTATTGCCGGGGAAAGGTGTTCTCCCACAAATGTAGGCTTCTCACTGCCAATACCAAAGTGTGAAGAATTTAGTTTTGCGATCAAGTGTGATTTTTTAAATGTGTGTGTAATTAATGATGCAAGGAACTGATCTCGAAATCAGGATGAATTGAATTGGACTATTATTGATCTTGGCCGTGGATTAGCACGATCAACTTTAGCAACTCGAGTACAACTCATAATATTCTCTTCGCTTACAGTACAACTGACGCTGTCTATTTGTTATAATATGGATATTAAATTTTCTCTTTTATTCTCGGGTATGCACTGAATCTCTATATTTGTTGTCCGAGAATACTGCTCAATCTGATTTAGCCATATCGTTAGATCACTAACCGTTGATTTCAATTTAAAGTTTTCCACCTGCAAAGATTTGTGTTTCCGAAGTTTTCTTTAAATTTTTCTAGAACCTGTTCGTATTTGTGGTTCATAAAATTTACAACCTCTGCATTTCCTCTCGTAACGATTTCATTTGAGTAAACACTCAATATATAATAAGTTCGTTATATTAAGGGTGAACTAGGAAAATCCCAAGCCAACGTCGGCATAGTAGATAGCGCTGGCGTTGAAGGCGATGATGGGGCCGGTCTCTTCTTGGATCGCATCCTGACATTCTCATCAGGGGTTGATTGTTCGTCAGTACAAGCAACACTACTAGCGCTAACATCGTGACCTCCTTTTGGTGTATTCATTTTATATAGTGGAGGACAGTACCAACCAGATCTTGAGTTTTTTGCCGAAGATCGGCGTCCGCTGACGGAGGCAAACATTCAAATGGAAATTCTTTGCACATTTTATAAGCGATGCGTAAACTGCAATTCCGGGAAAGTTTTTACAGCTAATAGTCCTTCCTAACTTTGGAGAAGCCTATGTCTTAGAACTGTTTACATATTTAAAACAAAACTTAACCAACTATTCTATATTGTCATAAATCCGTTTATTTGGATAAACCATTTGAGGATCCTTGTCTATTTTTTCATTTATAGTCCCAAAAAATACGAAGGTAGAGGTAAAAGGTATTGGTTAAAACTATTACTAAATTGAACAAAATGAAAACGTTAAAAATTATAAATTTTAATTTAGAAATTACGTAATATATAGATTAAGTCTTTGCGTAGGCCTATTCAAAACAACAAACCGGTGGTGATTATGTGAGATACAATTAAAATAAATTAATCTTGCAGTATCAATATTCCATTTACATCTGTTATAACTATGGAGTCGAGAAACTAGCTATACAAGGGATGTGAAGGAAATGAAAAGATGCTGTTCCCGGCTGCGAGGCGCAATTCTTGTGTCTGCTGTTGTCCTGGATTTGATTTGGCAATAACTGGGACCACGAAATAATTTTAGTGTATAAATTAATGGTTTTAGGCTGTGGGTGCCTTCTTTATGTACATACATTACATTGAATGGATACGATTTTATATAGGAAAGGACCGTATCCTTTCCTATATAAAATACGCATACCACCTGTGTTTCTGATCGAATGCTTAGGGCACTATATCCTATGCAGTACTGATAATAATACACTGGTAATAAATGAAGAATATTGCCGTGGTCGAAAACAACTAGGAGGAAATAAGGTTTCCTGTGGCTGCTGATAAGGAACCGGAAATTAAGTTATTGAAAATAGCTCATTTCATATAAGCGATTATAGGCCACAATCTTTTTTAATTGTAATGAAAGTGAATGTGACCATAGAGAGATTGGTACTCATAGGATACTCATAGACATATAAGATTTATTCTTAGTCATCGCCGTCGATCTTTGGGACAGCTTCCTTTGAATGATGAAAAGAAAAAGGTCTCTCGACTTTTTCACAGAAGAGTTATCGAAAGATTAAAACATCCTACATTGTTTTTGGTTTATGAAAGAAATAAAATGACATATATAGACCTTATATGCAAATTCCAGAAATGTTCCAAAAAAATAATGATATAACATTTTCTAAAGTGGGCCAAAATAACAAATTTATTATCCTAATACAAAACAAAAAAATGGTTGTTACATATGCAGTACATTTGCCTAATAAGATTTGAGTATTAGGATTTTTACTAATGGTACACCGAATATAGAATAAATTATTAGAGTAATTTAAATAAATTCGAATTAGTTTTATATATAAAAAGTTATTTCCAGATATATAGTTTTTCCGAAGGTTAAAATAAATTTAAAGGCAAAGATATAATCTAAATTTATTGTACACGCTGATTAGAGTACATTTGTTTAACGACAATTGGTTTTATGGTTCAGTGAAGGGTAAAATTATCTTGCGTGAGTGTATTATTTTTAAAAGATTCTTCGTTTATATCAGCTAACACCACTCAATCCTTGTGTGAATTATTAATAATACGCCTTTTATATAGTAGAAGAAATGCCAAGATCCAAGACTTCGATAACTATACCGAGGCCATGGAGCGTAGTAGTTCATATTAGGTAATTTATTTATAAGTTATTATAATAAATTATGTCTGTCTCTTAGTATAGCAATTAATAATAATTTTGCATTGAATGCAAGAATTAGGAGTTCTGTATAAACGTTCTGTTTCAGTTCTCTACCGGGACGATTCCTAAAGCTTAAATATTCTGGCAATTTATTTATATAATTAATTATATATTTAATTATATTATTTATATAATTTAAGCTTTAGGAAAAACTAAAACTTCTTAAAATAATTTTGTAGTATATCATTAAAAGAAAGAGTTTGAAAACTGTTTCCGTTTATGTTATATTACTATAGCGCATTTAAAATCAGGTTTGATTGAGGCCTATACTAACTCTGGATTTAAAGGATAAATATAGCTGGTGGCATTATTTTTAAAAATATTTAAATCTTATTGTACACCACAGAAATGGAATAAAACTAATCATATAAAGAAAAACTTACGAAGTACAAGGGGGTATTATATCGCTAAAGATCGATCTCTTCCAGACAAGCTTTAGGGTAAGGAATAATTAAGTTAAAGGACCTTAGGAGATGGTGATAGTTACAAACTTAAACCTAAATAAAACGATATATCATTTTATAATAATATTACACTAATATATGAAAAATAAATAAATATAATAGACATAACACATCAGCCGATAAATTCCCGTTCTGACACGCATAGATGGCGCCTCAAATAGAGATTTAATATGTTTTTTTAGTAAATACTAACTTTCAGAAGGAAGGTGTAAAAATTTTATGATGATCTGTAGATTAGTTCAAAAGTTTTTAGTAAAAAAAAATTAGTAGAAACAATGGAAGAAAAGGAATTTCGTGTGTTGATACAACATTGCTTTTTGATAAGTTGTTGGATGTTTGATGGTTTGGGAGCGTTGAAATGAAAGCGTGTCTTGATAAGTGTTATACGGACTCTGCAGCAGAAAAATAGACCATTATTGACTGGTTTTAAACGTCGTCGTACGAACATCAAACATCGATGATGCACCACGCTCTGGTCACCCAAAAGAAGGTTATAGCGGAAAAATCAAAAAAGTCAATAAAATCGTTTGAAAAACCTCTCACTCTGTATTTCCTAGACACGTTGAAATTTCACGATTAATACCCAGCTGTAACAATCGGTAGATTTCTCGGTTAAGGTTCGACTTACTTAACTATAGCTAATTATGATGTACATTGGCATTGATCAAGGTTATAGAGCCGAATAGGCCTAGTTCATTTTCGTGAGGCTGTTGCTCACTAGGAAAATAAATCAATCTTAAACGCAACGAGATGGCCGAAGCTCGGCTCGGTTGCTGTTGCTTGATGATCAAATAGTTCTATAGTTGGGAGATACAGCATTTTGTTGCATCGAGAGAAGTTCATGGCTGCACTTTTGGTGGGTTTAACCTCAGTCCTTCATTTCCGAAACCATTTACTTAAGGTGTTGGGGATTGGAGGCGTTTACAGATAGCGTCTGATTTGGATCCAGACGCGTAGAGGCAGGCGAGAGAGTCATTGGTGATGAGGGCTAGCGCTACGCGCGGAATATTATTGGCGTAGTGTGTAGAGGGCGGGACCTACGACTGATTCTGAGTTGAGCACGAACGGGGTGGACTTCGGACCGAGTTACCTTGGCGCGATATAGAAAGGTTCGGTCGCGGAGAAAGTCTCGTATGATTAGTGTGAGACGCTCTGGTTGACTGAGGTCATTATAAAGTTTGTATATGAGTCGGTGAGTATATGAGTGTTCGGAAAAAATCCTTTTGTGATGGCCGGGTTGTAGATGAGGACAAAGATGTTTAAGATGGTGTCTGACAACTTCGGTGTCAACCTCCAATCAACCCTCATGTCAACCACAAGGACGAGTTCGGTGTCGACTGGCAAGTTGCTCGGGGAGCATTGAAGCTCGATACTCTCAGCTATATATTCCACTTTCCACTTCCTCTGGGTATGTAGGGTTATCCGATTTCTTTCGGTGCGATACAATTTTCACGATTCAATAGGCCCTTGATGTCACTAGGCAGGGCCCAACGGTGATCATTCACAACTGGTACCGGTCTCGAGCAGTCGTCGATGGTTGTTTGGATGTGCCTAGTGAAGGCATTCGTGTCGTTGACTGAAGATATGATTGTGGGGATCGCTGAGGTACGTTGACGTGGGTTGCTTCACATTACTACTGAGATTGTCCCAGTGGACTATGGTTTTGGTTTGAGATGGAGCTTGGGCAGAAGGCCCTAGCTGTAGTACTGGTCAAACCGGTGTGATCCGACTCGAGCTCATGTATTACCTCTATACCTCTGAGGACGAGGTTTATGTTTATGTTTTTGCAGATGGCAATACCAAGCACATACGGGGCAGGTTGAAGTTGTAGGCGCTAAAAGGTCGATGTCGAGTAGGTCAACTATAGAGTCTAGGGTCAATCCCTTGATGAGGAGTGTGATTATACAGACCCATTGGGTCGATAAATTAAATAAGATAACACAATAAGATAACTTAAAAGATAAGATAATAATATACCTTAAATCACGGTACACAGAATCATAAGATACAAACATTACATATAAGTTTGAAACCTTAGACATAAGTTGACAAGTTTACGCATAAACGATGACATACTTCACCTGAAAGTATATGAGGACTGCGACCTAAAATAAATATCATTCACAGCAACATTTTTAAATGCACGTGCGTCGTCGTCGTTGAGGACTGGGATATAATGCCTCTTTGCTAATCTAGAGTCTACGAATTCCCTTGCTAGACGTAGGAAATAAGGATACGTTTTTTTATTACTACTACTATATAATAAGGTCAAAATTTCGTATCGGAAATGGAAGATATAACAAAAGCGTTCATTCTCAAATTCCGATATAAGAACATGAAAGAAAGTAGTGCATAAAACAAGCACGACGACAGGTTACATAATATGTCATAGCTTCTGAGGAACCATTTTTGGATAAAGAAAATGTAAAAATAAAATTAATAAAAGGTGACAATTCCATTATAAATGTGTTTTGCTGATGAATAATAACTATTTTAATATTAAATATTAGTTTACAAGTAATAGTAGACGTGTATTCTTAAAAATAAGCCATAACAGACTACAACAGGCACGGAATAACAAAACAAATTGAAAAAGGAAGTTATAACATTTATGTTATATAAATGACAGTTAATTATTATCATACTGTTTGGGAGATAATACGAAGATATTAATGAGAAGTGCTATTAGCTAATAATAATGACTGATAATTGAATATAAGAAAAGGGATTTTATCGTTGTATGCATAATATGTCGATGTGCTTGCTGTAGTATAGGTGGGGGTAAATAAATAAGATAAAAAGAAAGGTATTTCGCTAGTCTATAATAAGTTAGTTGACGTCGTCTTGTTTGTTCGCAAGAAATTTTTTCCGATAAAATTTTAACATCCTATTTAAAATGGCTTTTAGTAGATATTTAATTAATATTTCAAGGCATTGTACACAATGGTAAGTTAATATTTGTTAGTAAAATGTTTTTAGATTTTATTAATATTTTATAAATGTTTGGTTGTAACGATTGATAACATTTTAATAACGAAAGTGAACTTTTGATCTATTAATGTTAAATGTTTATGGATTTATATAATGATGAATATTGACGTTTAAGTAAATATATATTATTACGAATTCATATGTCACAGGGCACCCATTCAAAAAACAACAAATTTGGCTTCGCAATACATTAAAGATTTCGATACATTCTATCCAAAACTGGTAGATTCAGCAATAACTCAAACCAAATATCTGAAACATCCAATAGTGAAGGATCGAATTAAAAAGGTATTAGTATTAATATGTACTACCAGTGTTAAAATCAAAAATCAGTTAATAATAATATTTCCTTAGATTACAGAATACTACCCTCTTAAAAAGTTTCCCCTTCAAGGTGAATACCTATTATACTGTTACGAATTATTAGAGAAACCTGAAAATATTAATAAGAAGATGTTAAATCAAGCATATATATTGGCTTGTTTACAGGAAACGGTATGTTTTATATATATCTTTGTAATAAATATCAAATATAATCATGAAATTTTCATGTCTTGTGAATGTTATTATATATTAACAGACATATATTATAAAATAAGTTATATGAATCACGTTGAAAATATTATGAAAATTATAGATTTAATAAAGAAATTAATAAATATTCATTTAATGAACGCTAGCTAGCGAGGATAAGAATTGTTATGGAAAATTTACTTCTAGTGTTATGATAGTGTATGTGAAATTTGCAACACCTGTTTAGATGGCTCCTATATTTATAATCATTCTATATATAATAAAAACAGAATATGTTAAAGCGAAACGCCACCCTGCTCCTTGGATGAGAAATTATACAAGGGCGGAAATGGCACGGAGAACTCTCTTTTAGTAAATTCAAACGAAACTGTCTATAAGTTAGGGAAGAATAGATGCAACCAGATAATAGGAAATGCTAATCACCGATATATTCATGACAATGTATCATATTCTTTATCCCCTGATGTGTAGAAATATCTCTCCGAACCCTTGATGCTGATAAGGATATTGGTCCATCTCCTTCTCCTAATAATTTAAACGCCTACGGACATTCGCAACGGTTTTTTTTTGGAGGTCCCTAAGTTGTATCGGTTCGGTAATACAGCTGATGAGTGCTGATTCCACAGAGTAGTCATGCGTGGCACAAAAAATCCCGTAAAACGGACAGTGGTGGATTGCCTACCATCGAGATGATAAGGATTATTCATGTCATGAAGTAAGACATTTAAACTTAGCGGCTGGAATTAATTCGAACAAATCCTTAGAACACTCCCCATGGTAAATTGTAAACAATGCACAGAGATGCAACATGTCTTCCCAATGTCGGTGAATCAAGCCGGTTGGAAAATATCTGATCATCAACGATTTGAGTCGCTCTTTGTTGAATTGGTTAAATGGAAAGAACTGGTACTGGGGTGCCCAGGCCCAGAGATGACAACAGTATTTCATATAAGGTCGAACTTTCGCTTTGTAAAGTTGCACACAGTAGGCTGACATGAAATACTGTATTGCTTCCTTAAGCATGCCATGTTTTAGAGACAAATTTGGCCTTACCCTTCAAGTGACCGCGGAGAAAAACGTCGTTCGATATGTCAATGCCAAGGATTCCGATACTAACTGAGGTAGCAAGGGGAGTATTTTCAAAATAAGGAGATGCGACGAAGGAGTTCTTTTAAGTAGCGGTAAACGCGCAAACTTGTATCTTCGTGGGGTTAAATTGGACTAGGTTTTGTAGGTCCCAATCTGAGACTTTGTTTAATAAATTCTCGACCTCAGACACAAGTTGGTTCCGGTACTCATTGACGTTTTCTCGAGAAATCTTAGCGCGGCCAGTATATAAAGCATCATCAGTGCTGTCATCCGCATAGCAAAGAATGTTATTAATTTGCAATATGGCATTGATATGCAAAAGAAACAAGATCTCCTATCTTGTAGCACACAGCGTTATAGAAAACCAGCATTCACTGGTTTGGAGACTTACCGCCTTTCCTCTTCGACTTGGTCTCGATTGACTGGAGCACACGTCCTCAGCACAATCGGAGGAATTCTAATAGTTCCAATCGACTGGTCGATGTCTAGGGAGAGAATTGAGACATCTAGCATGGAGCTCTCACACCGCTAGAAGGTCGGCTGTGAGTTCCCCCTGTCTCCGAGAATCGAGTTGCACGCAAAAAGAGAGCCTAAGACAAAATCGGCTTTTCCCTTTATATCGGGCCAGCGTGACGTGTCTTCTGTGCAGAGATAGAAGACACCAAAATAGAGGCGAACTAGTCTCTCACTAATGTTGCCAATGTGCACATCTTTGCGTCTACAATAATCCATTTGATGGACTTGGAGGAGTTGTACTTTTTTTTATAGATAGATTTTGCATCCCATGACGCCGATGCTTCCTACACAAGCTCGGAAACACTTCTGCTTATAACATGACGTTATTTTGCAGGAGCGACCAAACCGAGAATCGGATTTGCCCGCCATTGGGGATGAAATGAGCCTCTCACAAAAGTGCATTCACAAAAGTGCTATAACCGGCGACAGAATCGACGATAGCTTTGGGATCATCCAGCGTGGAGTAAATCCGTCCCCATGGTCAGGATTCATAAAAGGACTGTATCTGTAATCCGCTGATCTATAGTTCCAAATACACGCATGATCGGTTGTACGCGATCAAAGCCATTTGGCGTGGTGGGCGTTAAATTCAGCGAGATCGTGAATCTCTGCAATCTATAGGATCTGTCGTTGTACGAGTCTGTAGCCATTTGTCGATGAATCGGTCATGGTTGTTATTCATCAGCTATAGAACCTATAATGTCACAGTGGGATGGTGGTCGCTGTCGTAGTCTTTTTGTTTCGTTTGCCCCTGTCAGGATTGCTGTAGAGTGGAATTTTCCCCACTATACACGCATTGGGATTCTCCAAAATCAATGATCCTACAACCCTCCTGAACTAGATTTTTTGAAAATACCGGTAAATAAGGTGGGCCTCCGACTACTCGCCGGACGAACTGGGAAAAGAATGATACATATATATATATATATATATATATATATATATATATATATATATTATACGCCGACTATTAACTACTAACTAGTGTATCGAAGGTTAATTACAAAATAATAAAAAAAAAACAAATCTATAATATTATATATTTATATTTTCGAATGAAAATTATAAATAATATAAACAGGAGTTCAAAATGTTATTATAAATGAAAAATTTTGATTATCATTTAATTTTTAATTATTATTTAATGTTGAAAAAAATACTATCCGGCATTTAAAAAAAACTGAACGGGGATTTCTCATATAAGTTTTTCATAAACATTATCTCTCCTCATCATTTGTTCACTGCTGAACCTAGGCTGCACTCATAGGCTGCCATTTCGCAGGTAAATTCTAATAAACACGACATCAGGTGACTCCAATTACGTGTATATAGCGTAATGACGATCTATGCAAATTTCAATGTGGGTCCAGATTCTGTTGATGTTGATGCTTCATTGGGCACAGCGCTCACGGAACTGAGGGGTCCGTGAGTCGATGTATGACAGCGGCTGTATATTATTATACAAACAAAGTTATTTATTTAGTAAGCTTAGCTGTTTCGTTGGATGAGAAAAGAAATAGAAATTTGAACTCCAATTATGGTAATGACGCTTACTAATACATAATTAAAATTATTTTATATTATATTCAATATCATTCTTGCTGAAGTGCAAGTATATTTTGATTTATTATCTATAAATTAGGTTCATTAGGTTCTATTAAAATTTGTATAAAATTAAAAGTGACTGATAACAATCTTAATAATGTACTGCGATTGCATGTTGAAACATTCTTCGTTCTAATAGTCTTTTTTACAGTTTCAGATGTATTTTTTAGTAGCGGATGACATTTTTGACGATGGAAAGATGCGTTGTAATATGGTTGCTTGGCATTTATTGCCCGACGCAAGCCCGTTATGTGTAAACGATCTTAGTTTGTTGCGAGGATTCTCTAATGATATTATAAGACAAACAATGGACAAATCAATTTTAACGCAAATTGTGGACCTTTGGTTTGAGGTGAAAAATTTGGATTTCTTAACATTCTTTTGGATAGTTTACTATATTGCAAGTACGGGGCATGACATGGTAATACTCGATCTGGTTTAGTACCTGTCACCGATGTTATCACACAGTATCCAGTTCTCGCTGAAGTTCTTCGTATGTAATACGATTTTTTCGTGTCATTGCCTCATCTACAAAGCTTCCTCATTCCTTTTAAATTCAAAACTCTAATGAAATACTGTTTTAAGTTAACTAACAGGCTTACTAAAAATTCAAAATATTTTTTGCGAAAACCTTTTATAAAACTAATGAGCACCCAGTTCAATGAATATTAAGTGCACCGATGTTTTCTATATGACCTAAGTAAGGAATCAAACCCGTTACGTTGTCGATCCTGAGTTTTATGAAGAATCTCTATTTAACAGTATCTAAAACATCATTTTCCTATCCTTATATTGCAAAACACACACAGTTACTTAGAGTGATGCTGTGGGCATTCTTCAGTCGTGCCGTCATAATTAGTTTTATAGATAATTAAAGATAATAAAACAATCGATAAATAATACAATTAAATAATCTTTCATATTCTAGACATAATTACGTAAATGTTAATGATAATTAATGTATAATTTTTCAGATGTTTTTCCATTTAGAAGTATCAGAACAGCTGGACGTAATGGTTCAACTTTCAAAAGACTACACTCAATTCACGCGATCGACATATGATCTCGTACAGACGTATAAGGCATCCTTTTATTGTACGGTGGCGCCAATACAAATAGCTTTGTTACTAAGTAATAAAGCAAGTGAGCAATCATTGAAGCTTGTTGCAGATTTATGTACTGACTTGGGAATATTGCCTCAGATTCATGTAAGTAAATTCATACGTGAAAATTGATTTGAATTTGGATCGTCTAACTTATACATATGAGTTTGCGCTATTGTATTCTTACATATAAATAGGACGTGTGTGTCTGAGATATGAAGAGTAACGAACTATTTGAATATCCAAATTATGTTATAAAAAGAAATGAGGGATATATTATTCTATATATTATTTTATCGATTATTAAAAAAAATCAGACAACTCACAGCTATACTGCAAGACGTGTTTATTTTAGTAATTTCCAGTCTTATGTCCTATGGAATTTAGCTATGGGTAATGCTATTGATGTTATATTTATTTTACAAAAAAGTACTATTCGCACTATTTATAACCTGAAAACGAGAGTATCGCTAAGGGAATTTTTAAAAAATAGGCATATTAAGGCAACAAGAGCAATGTAATTACGATAAAATTATTCTACAAAAGCATCAATCAGCTTTTACACGATATCAATACCAGAAACGAAACCAACCTTGTGACACCTATTTTTCGTTTATTATCGTTCTTGAGCAATAGCATACGTATATTTAATAAAATATATATATATCATGACAATTCATCACTAATTTTACTTTTTCTTTGGGTTTTATTGCAGAATGATTTTACAGAATATCTAGATTGGGAAGAATCAATGTCCGGTAAGTCTAATACAGACATCCAAACTGGGAAGTGTTCATGGGCCGCTATGATAGTACTTGAAAATTGTAACGCGGAGCAGCGTAAAATTTTTGAAGAAAACTACGGAAGTTGGGACCCAGAGCGTGTAAAACGCATTCGGCAGTTGTATAAAGACATGGACTTGCCAAAACTTTACGAGAATGAATGTCAGTCTCGATATACTAAATTTCTACGAAAAGTCAACGATTTGCCCAAAGATACGACACCATCACCTGAATTCTTTCATAAAATTTTAGATTATACTCGTAGTTATATAGATAATACACAAAGATATTATTATATTTAAAATTTTTAAAAGACAGGGTTATCTCGATCAGGATAAAGGATGCGGAATATACATTTAAGTAATAACAATAAAAAATCATTTATTTACTCATTTTCTACCTTGTTTGATTTATTTTAAACGTAAAACAATGAATGATATAAAATCATTTATTAATTATCAGCCAACTTGTACCATTATATCGCGAAGGCTTTCTTTACAACACTGTATCGTTAGAACGTCCAACATTTTTATATGGAGCCAAGGCTAATAAACGAACGCACAGTTTAATTTGCGTGATGAATGCGCTCCTAAAAACCGAGATCCACATGCAACTATCATTCAAGGGATATACACATACTTTGTAACGCTTGTGGAAGTGGTAAGGTGTCCGATTGTCTACACTAACCGCATGAAACACAGCGGCGTTATTTTTCCATTTCTCGCTGGTATTCTGTGAGAGCGAAGTCCTTCTCCGGTGTAGCAATCCATTCATGCTATAGCTGGAAACGTTGCTTTACAACTTCGTAAATAACCATGGGACGATTTTTATTGAATTGAGGGCGACAATCGAGCATACAGTACACCTAATGGTAAGTGATTCCTGTATCCCATGACACATCCTCGAAAAGAGATCATAATGCAGATGCGTTATCGCTTCTGAGGATTATTTCACATTTAACAATTATTTCTTTCGTGCGCCTGCGAAAAAATGATACGCCAACTTAAAACTCAAAATAAATTTTAGCGCCTCGCATCGTTTTCACTACCACAGGAAAAGAGACTAATTGTATAGCCTGTTAGTCTGTCAGTATTAATATTTACCTAACCGAGAGTCATTATCGTTATGTTACGCTAGCCGAAAATCTCGGCACTCATAGACAACAATATGCAGAACGGGTATGGCTGTTGTAACTGTGGCTTGTTATAACAATGTATAGTTAAAATATAGAACAATAAGTTTAAGATTCAAGGTCCTGCAATTGATAATCTTAAGTATAGTAATGAGTTTTTTCTTTTGTAATAGTCTTATAATTTTATACATTACTGTTTTGCTCAAGGAAAATACTTCAATACAGTAGCTCAGAATACACCACCATGTCTCGTTTAGTGTGTAAAAGGTTACGAGACGGCATAATGTCATTCCCAGTGGTATTATTTTCATCGTCGTCCTATCAATATTCCACTGCTCTGATCGCCACAAAGTACAATACCCGCATCCATCGACTCTAATAGAACATCGCTCCATCTAATAGGGGTCGACCTCGAGTCGTTTGCGAATGCGACCGTGACCAGAACATACACGGATACGGAAGACAGTGTGCTGCTATTTCGCCTTGGTTTTCTTCTTGGTCACAATATTAATTGTATTTTCATTTTTATCCACAAGGACGCCAACGATCTTAGTGTTTTGTAACCGAACTCATTGTTGTTTACGAACGTCTTGTTGTTCAAGATATTTTAAACGCTGCTTATAAAACTTGAACTCATCATGGAGGTGAACTATATCTAACTTCAGATTTTTAATATTATTAGACAGTGTTTTCATTGATCAATTCAATCTGACTCTTCATTGCTTGAAACTCAGAGTTGAGATGATCTTTATATAAAACAGGCAGTTTGATCCAAATTAACTTCAAAATCTTATTCTAAAGTCCTCTGTGTATAATATTTTATTACGCACAGAGGACCGTTAGAATAAGGGATAACCAGGACATTATTTATGTATGCACTAGCTTTTATTAAAGTAATATTAGTGTGTTCATCATTCTCAATGGCCTCCGAACTAATTCAGATCGGTGTGCTATCTGTTTTTTAGGCCATATACTACATTTTGGGCATTGCCGATATATTTCATTTGTAAAGTTATCAACTGTTAATCTGACGCATAAATAAATATGAATAAATAAATAGTAATGAACTGCACAAGATTTTCGTGGGCAGGTAATCCTATCCTATATAGAAGATGCAATATGACTTTAAAGTCATATCGCATCCATATGATCAATGAATACAAGATAATTCTTGTGAAAATTAAACAGTTGTGTCCGATACCGCCCCCGTCGATAGCGAGGGCAAAAGAAAACACAAACAGAATTACTCGCAATACCGCCAATTTCAGGCCGGTTTTCACCAATTAGTATACATAGAAGCGTCGCTGGAGTTTTTTTGCGCGAATTCTTCTTCAGCGGCAACGCAGTGCGAAGTGGTGGTAAATGTCGTTAATAAAAATAATGTTATTCATTTAGTTAATTCGTCAGAAGGAACTAACCGAGCCGAGGTTCGGCCCTAACGGGCACCCTATAGTCAGCTGCTTTCGCGCCCAGGGTAACGGTCCAAGCCGATGCTTTCAAAACCACCAGACATATAACACTGATGCAAAAAATATCTTCCGTTTCTTTTACTCGAGGGGGAAACGGGGGCCTCAAGCATACGCACCGCAGTTTTTTTTTGCAAATCACTGTATCGCTGTATGCGGATAATTAGGACAAACACAATAGGTATTGTAATTGCTCTGACTTAGCAAATAATATCCTTTATTTTGTATATTCATCTGGTTACTACTGAACGGGTGAACTGCATAGATAATAATAATAATAATAATAATAATATCATTTATTTCAGACCCATCCTAGGATTACATCCATATTTGTTAGTACAAAAGCAAGCTTACAAGATAGTGTTAGTAATAATAATAATATTTAAACATAATATTGCAAGTCCGGCAGGACTCACAGATGATAGTGGAAAATTACTGTACGGCTGCACGCAGTCGTATACATCGAGCTAGTATCGAGAATCCCACCGGTCCGCTACCGCGCGCAGGATGCTGTTGGGGCTGTCACGCATGATAGAAGCGCAACGTTTGCGCATGATCGCCGCAAAGCCGTCAATATCAGCTTCCACGAACATGGCGGAGACGCTGCAGTGGCGCGGCGGCTCCATAAGCACCCGGAACGCGTTATTGTATAGAACGCGCAGATCGCTGTATGCCCGCTGCGTATAATCAACCCACAGACTGCAAGTGTAAAAGGACTGACAGTACGCCTTAAAAAGCACAACCTTGACAGTCCCTGCACACCTTGAGAACCTGCGAGCCAACACACTGCACCAGACAGACAGCGCTCTGCGCTCACTTACCACATCGACATTGTCTTTAAGGTCCTCGGTGACCCAGTGGCCCAAATACTTAAATTGCTCGACTTTGTTTCGAGCAGTACCACATAAAGTGAAATTCGGAACGAAAGTGTATTGTTTATTATCCGGCCTGAAGATCAATAATTTACTCTTTTTCACGTTACATTTGAGCCAATGAGCCACTGCGTAGGACTCACAAATTTTCAGAAGCCTTCGTAATGCACTGATCGAAGGGCTCAGCAGCACCATATCGTCTGCGTAACTGATGTTATGAACGCACACTCCATCTATATGACACCCAACGCCGGTGCTGCTGAGCTCATCAATCAGTCGGTTAACGTACAGGGTGAAGAGCGTAGGAGAATGATAAGATAAAAAAAAGATAAAGATAAAGGAGAGAATAATGAGATTCATAGTGCGATTAGATAGTTTTCAAGAAGTAGGTTTTTATGGAAATAATAATACTAAAGAGGCAAAGTTTTGCTCAGAAATAAATTAGTATTGTGTAGTTACCAGCCGCAGGGGTCGTAACGAAATTACGACTGCATGCATAAAATTAACCGCAAACTATTTTACTGCAATATCATGTTATATTTATATATTCATGATTTTACAGCAAAAACATACTTCCCGATGTCACCTTTTAGTATTGTATAGTTATATAAAAAAACTATATTGTAATAAACTGTTTAATGCAAGTTAATGTTGTTTAGATCAATTTATGTTTATATTTTAAATAGATAAATGAGAAATGCAATGGACCATATGAAACAGGCCATGTAAATTGCTAGGTTTCCTAACTGATATATTGAACTCAATATTTCACAGTTTTACATCACAGAAAAACAGCCGCACTATAAAAAAAGTGCAAAGTAACTGCCCCGAGTATGAAAAAAAAAACATTTTAAATTACTGTCTACACATGTACATTACAATTGGTTTTAATTATAGTACTGGTATTTAAAGAAAGAAATTTTTAACAATTGTAAGGGTTCTGTCTTGTAGCAATAAATAAGTAGTTTCTGTTCGCTAGTTTTTTATAGTTTAGCAAAAAATAAATATCTTCGATCCACACCCTGTGTGTGGATCGAAGATATTTATCTTTTTCCGACAGGTTTGTATATTGCCGACTACTACAAAAAGTGATTACTTTTGGGTTCCCTACCGTTAACCATCCTCCACCAAAATGCACTTAAAGATATGATGGAATACCCCAATTGTGCTAAGACCCTGAGTTGGCCCTCGTTCTTACACGTTTTTTTTCAGTACTCTTATTCTTAAGGCGTTGTCCTAAGAACTGTGCATCTGGTATGAGTTGTAGTTCGGTTATGACAGTGATTTGATTTTCTAGCGTGGTGCTATGGTTACTCTTATGATGTATCTCAAACTAATCCGAAAACAAAATTATCTCTTCAAAAAACTGTTTCTGCAACGAACTTTTATGTTTACCGTGTAATGGTCAGACAAATGGAAGTCAACCATTGTACTGACATTAACTTTTTAGTCAATATTTAGAAGATTTATACGCTAAAATTGAGACTGAATGTTTAAATTTTATTAGAAACAAGCATGCGAAACTCGGAGCCGAAGACAGAAAATGGTGGCTTTGCATTCAAAATCAATAGTGTGATTTTATTTAGATAACCGTTAGGAGGTGTCATTTAACCCCCGTACTTTTACGTAATTTGGTGCTACAATTCTGTAAAATCTATAAAATATATATGAAAATTTATGAAAATGGTCGATTTCGAGCTTTTCCCATCTATGCGAGATTTCCGTCGGGCAGGAAAACGAACGTACTTATTTTCATCCCAATGACACCAACTATTTACAGATGTGGTCACCAATCAACCAAAAATCACTCTTTTAGCTTTGAGTTATGTGTAGATAAATTTGCTAAAACATTTCTTTATGTTGAAATGCTATCATATTACATACGAAAAAATAATCACTTTGAGAGAAGAAAACGTGGAAATTACTTAAATGGCTGACAGGAACTAAAGAAAGACCCTACTTTTGACAGGATACATACCATCCACTCAAATAATATCGAATCTTATCGACTTCTCCTTTAGCTTCACGGAATTCGAAGCCTTACAAATTTTCAGGTATTAAAATAATTATAATGGTAGGATTCAGCCCACATATCACCTACTTTGTAAAGTTTTAGCCTTCTTAGAAGATGATAAGAACTGAGATGCAACAATGAAAGAAGTAGCATTTTATGATTCTCCATTTAGATTACGAGAATTTTTTCAGTGATGATACTGTTCTTTCAATTTAGATAGACTTTCTGCTAACTTAGATATAGTCTTTGGGAGAAGTACAATGATAGCCAGGAAGGTTGCATCGAGTAGAATAAAAATTACAAAATGATGTTCATTTAATTTTAAAGTAAAGTTTTGAAGTATATAATAAATGTTAAGATACGGTACGGAAGTGCACTATCTACAACGATACGGTTTACTTTAGCTAAAAGGGTATGGAACTGTCTTACAGACAAGAGACTATGTTCGGGAGATCAGACTATATACGACCCACATTTTTTAGTGCAAATTGTAAGTACCAATGAAATTTCGCTAAATCATGTTTATATCCAAATTTTAGTAAGCACAAAAAAAAACGCTGGACAAATATTTTTCTTAGACGTAAGTGATACTATAAAAACATTTCAAATAATGTGAAGTATATAAAAATTTAGAGTACGAAAAGAACGTGGGATAGCTTTGGCAGTTGCTTCTTCAGGTATTGCTACTGGAAGTGCTATCCTGGAAGGACGTAAAAAAGCTCACTCTGCTTTTAAACTTAACTTTTTTGCTCACTATATATTTCTTATAGTATTTTAAAACTTGTGCCATTTTTAAACAAAATAACTGAGCAGGGCTCAGTTATATTCGTAGATGATAATTATAATCTTATTTTTGAATTATAAAAGCTGTATGTTTTGTATGTTTCCAAATAACTGGTGGCCAAAACATAAAGCTATTATAATTAAATAAACAAAAGTTATTTATTCCAATAGTTTGACCCAAAAACATGTTATTGTTGTATGTATTTATGTCCTATAGAAGGTCATTTACCTGACCTATCCTATTTAGTTAGTCGTCAAACATCAACCTGGAGAGCGATTCGCCCAGTGCTGTATAAATGAAAATGTGGCATTTGTAAGAGACTCCTGGAAGGTGTGGGCGGGCATTACAATGGAGGCAAAAACAGGCATATTTTGAGGTTTAAAGGCGAACCGATAAATTGAAGATATATAAGGGGATTATGTCATTCCTGCAGGCTTTATCGGTGAAAACTTTGTGACAATGCAGGACAATACCTGCATTGACAATCGACAACTTCTATTCGGCGGTACCTACAAGAGGTCAAAATTGGGTGCATGGGGTGGCGAGTACGTAGTCCGGACTTAAAACCTATTGAGCATTTATGTTACGAGCTTAAAAGAAAAGTTTGTGCTAGAAATCCTGCGACAGCTACGAGATCGGAAAATCAAGCCGCACTCGCTGAAGAATCGGATGGCGTTTCTCGAGAAGTGCAAAATCTTATCCGGTCTATGAAGAACCAATTTAACTGTAATTAGAGCCAGAGGGAGTAAGACTAAATATTGAATTGTTTTTTATTATTTAATTTATGATTGTTTTGTCTTTTTGTCTGTATTTTCTTTATAGTGAATGTTTCCTTATTTTAGAGGTAAAGACGAAATATATTTTTTTATGAATAAAAAAATATATATTAATATGAATGTCATCTCATTTTAAAGTTAAAACTTCATATTAAATTTAGTCTACTATAGTCAAAAATTAATCTGAGCAACAGAATTTTTACAAGACTATTTTGACCGTAAGCGTACGGCGAGAGTCGATTTTTTGGTCACGAGTGTAGTTTGGGATGAATGCACAATGGGACATTGGGGCGGGTTTCCAAGCTAGAACAGATTTTTAAAAGAATTTAGAGGAAACAATAACATAATGGCTGGAAATTTTCCACAGATATTACCTATCGTAACTTGTAACTAGAAGTACCAAATCAATACTCATCATAAAAATATCATAGAAGAAACAGTAATTACCGGATGTGCTAGAGGAGAGGTATTTTCATCCCACTAATACCATTAATTCCATCAGAATTATCATTATCATTTCGAATTTAAAAGAATACAGTTCCCTCTTAAAATATGCTTTATCAGAGTGTTCAGTCACTGAAAACGGCTGGCATCGATTTTAATAAGGAGGACTGTTTCCTGACATGAACAGTTTTATCTTGCATGCTCCAGAGTTAAATCTGGGAGGGGAAAAGCTTCGTAATTTTATTCCCAAAAGGGAACACCACAAACTTCGTTTACAAAGAGGTGCTACGGTAATTAACACAAGACATTGATGAGTTCTAATCGTTTTATTTAATTGGAGTCAGTATTGCAAACAAAAAATAATAATATTAGTATGCTTACTTACGGCCACCGTAGGTCAGTGTATGAATGTTTAGGGTTAGGGTATTTGCGCTACATCGTCGTTGATTGGACAACATGTGCATAACAAGTTTTGGTTCAACCCATTTAGGTCACAATAAAGTATATGTAAGTAAAATTAAAGCCTTATGTTTATTATTACTTATTATTATCAGCCTATCTGTCCCATTGCAGGGCAAGAAGTGCATTGACTCTACTTTTTAGCTTTTTTGACTACTCAAACTGCGAACCTTATTTTAATATACATACATATATCCACGCGAGCAAGGCCGCGGGCAACAGCTAGTAAGTAATATACGCATGAGAAAAATTAAAATTAACTTCTTGGTTAAGTAAACTCTTTACACTTTTCTTATCATATAGTATTCTTATCAAAAGTGTGTTATATAGCCAATGCGAATCATATTGCTATCACTCGTAATTGTGAGTATTTTATTTTTCTTAATTTCATTACCTCATACAGAGCTCCCTCCTCGGATCCGAGAGTGAATGGTTCGATTGTAGTAGTGCTGTTTACACGGATCCGAGTTAACTATTTTCTACGATAATATTCTACTCGCATCCGAATGCTTAGCCGAGCAAAGAAGTTCTCTTTTATATTATTACTAATGCAAATATCTATTCTATATATCTAATGTAATCTATAATCTATTTATGACATATATTCATACATTTATTAGTGCATAATCAAAATAAAGGTGAAATAAGAAACGGTTCCATGGGGGATATTCCTTAATTCATATTTTTAAATTCGGCATTGAATGTGTGATGCTAAAAGCTTTATAATGCTCTCTTATAATAAATCTATGAATAAAATATGTATACTTTTCAAACAGAACAACACGATCGATTACAGCGGAGGCGGATCGGTATTTTCAAGACTTTCCACAGATCCAGGAAGCTAAGTGTCCGAAGTTAGCAGTAAAAGCGTTGTAAAAAGATCAAATGTGAAATGTGCATCCCGCTTTCGAGAAACACCATAGAACACTATGGGATCAACAATACTTCTTACACAGAAAATTCGAGGCTTGTATGAAGAACTGCAGATGTCACAGTTATATATTATAGAGGAAAAATAAGCGAGATACAAAACATTCTTGTGAAAAATGAGCAAATTGCCTTTAAATGCAATTCCTAATGCAAAGTTAGAAGACTTTTAAAATCTTTTCAGCCTAATTAAATCCTTTGAAAAATAAACGATCCGTAATAAAACGAAAATATTTTTGTGATAATTAGGGATAAAAGTCATATTTGGTTTAGGTTGTTTTTCTTTTTTATTTATTTATAAACACATAATCATGTAGTTCACATGTATGATTACACTACATTGACACATGAGACACATTTTCATTATATTTGACACAATTTTCATAAATCGGATATATTTTGCAACTTTTTAATACTATTCACTATTTATAAAAATAATAAGTAATATCAAAATTTAAACACAATTTAAAAATTCCGGCAAATGTTAGAGTTTATAGTAAATTTAATAAAATTTCAAACGCAAGCTGAAGACAACCTATTTATGTTACTTTCATTATTTACTGGTAAGAAAAATTATTCATTATTTACTGTTAAATCTTAAATTAAAATTAGTTAAACATCCATTATGTATGCCAGAGACTAAAAAAATATTATAAACATAAATTACTCGAGATTACATTATCTTTGTGGTTACAAAGAACACCATGATAAGTAAATATAAATGTTCATTTTTACTTAAGTGTTGCGCATTGGTTCCGTATTTATATATAATATTATTGTGTATTCTTTAAACCATATACGGGCAATAACCAGCCCGCGGGCCTGATCCGACCCGCTGTAAAATGTGATCCGGTCCCCGAGACATTTTGAAAAAACCCAATTAAAAAAATATTACATTAGGTACATATACTCACGGGAGGGACAGTGAGGCGGCAAACATCAAATCCTTTGATGTTTGCCGCCTCACTCTTTGATAATCGCCGCCACTCGGCTTGCTCGATCAAATTCTTTGAATAAATCTTTTGATTTGCCGCCTTACGGGCACATCAAAAGATGTATAGCTTCTGAATTATTCTAAATTAGTTTATTCCAGATTATTCCTTCATTTTGCCTATATAAGCGGGTGGATGTCCCGAACGTTACTTTAGTTCTATGTAAGCCGAGGTGATAACTTGGACAAGCGATATCCTAGCGAACTGCTCGAGCCGTCAACTTGCTTTGTAGACTTTTTGTGCATCTTGAGTGGTTACTAACTATAGTTTGTTAATAAGTTTATTGAACGAAAGTAAACAAAAATGATGTCTGGTGGAAAAAAACGAAAAGTAGATACAGAGGGTCGCCAGTTTCAAGAAAAATGGACTGAAGAATTCTTTTTTATCTTGCACAATGGTAAGCCTATTTGTTTGCTGTGTAATGGATCCATTTCAGTAATGAAAGAATTCAATATAAAGAGGCATTACTCAACTAAGCATGCTACACTGCACACACTGACGGGACAATTAAGAACGGACAAAATCCAGAAGCTTACCGTAAATTTGAAAAAACAGCAATAAATGTTTCATAAACAAAGAACACAACTTGATAATGTTGTGAAAGCTAGTTTTATAGTTGGCTCAAAATTGGCAAAGGCATTAAAACCATTTACCGAAGGAGAATTTATCAAGGAGTGTATATTAGAAGTTTGCGGTATTTTGTGTCCTGAAAAGAAAAATGAATTTGAAAAAATTTGTTTGTCAAGACGAACTGTTGTTCAACGTATAGAAATGATAGCTAATGATATAAAAACAACATTGACTGACCGTATGGCTGGTTTTGAATCATTTTCCATAGCATTAGACGAGAGCACCGATTTGTCTGACACAGCTCAACTGGCTATATTTATTCGAGGTGTTGATAAGGAGTTCACTGTTACAGAGGAATTGCTTGCTTTACAGCCGCTAAAAGGAATTACAACAGGAGAGGATATTTTTTATTGAAGTTCAAAAGGTATTCACAAGTTTTGGCTGACCATGGTCAAAATTAATTGGAGTATGCACTGATGGTGCACCTATGGTCGGCTTACGTAAAGGTTTCATCGGAATTTTGAATGAAAAAACAACAGAATTAAATGTGCAAAAAGATGATTTGATAGTCCTTCATTGCATTATCCACCAATAGAACTTGTGTTCTACGTCCATTCGACAGAATGTTACGAACGTGGTAGTAAAAACCATCAACTTTTTTCGATCCCGAGGGCTTAACCATCGTCAGTTTAAGGCGTTTTTGGATGAAATATCAGCTGAATAAAACGACGTAACATATTGTTGTGAAGTCAGATGGCTGAGCAAAAGAGAAAATGTTGAAACGGTTTTACGAGCTTAGAAATGAGATAGCAGACTTTATGAAAATAAAAGATAAACCACTATCTGAATTAAGTGATCCAAAATGGATATGTGACTTAGCATTTCTGGTCGATCTTACAGGCTACTTGAATGATTTAAATTTGAAACTTCAAAAACAAGGACGTAGTAAATTATTTGTACAGCCATTTGAAAGCGTTTTAGATCAAACTACGCTTGTGCGAGTCACAGATGCTGTCTGGTAACAGTTACCATTTCAACACGCTCTCTGCGTATTAAAATATTGCTTATGCTCAATATGCTGAAGAACTCAAGTTACTGTCAGAACAATTTTCGAACAGATTTAGCGACAAAATGTAATGTACAAAATGCTCCAATACACTTACAAATGGAGTTGATCGAGATTAAAGAAAACTCACTCCTAAAATCCGGTGTATTTTACTTTCGTTGTTTGCAAATTTCACGATTTAATTATAATGTACCATTTTTTTTAATTTCATTTTGTTATTTTAATAAATTGTACTATAATAACATTGTCGTATTATATCATGTTTAATATCTATCGCAAAAAATATTATCACTAATTTAAAAGTACTTTTAAACGCACCCCGCGAACGTATTTCCACGCTAAAGTTTGGCTTTCAACATGTCAAAGGTTGCCCATACCTGCTTTAAACTTTAGTAAACAAGTTCGGCTAGTTTTGATACTTTATTTTATAAATATATATAAATATAAATTTATATAAATTAAATAAATATAAATTTTCATAAGTAACCTTGTTAGCCATTTAATAGCATGTTTGTAAATTAAATAAATCATTTTCCTCCATAAATAAATGATATTACTCGTACGTAACAGCATAGCAGCTGTTAATCTCACTTCAATCAATCAGCCTGCTTTCTTTGATCTGTTTTCTTTTTATGTTTTATTCGTTTCTTGTACTTCGCCTATAGTCTTTTGAATGTATATCAATAAAAGAGAATTATTATGCAACTACTGTAATAGGAGAACAAGCACAGCAAGCGGCTTTTGGTTCTCTCTGAAGCATGTTTATCTTCGGTTGTGTTGTGACGATGAGGAACTCTAATCCAATTAAATAAAAGATTGTGTAAGGTTAAAAGCAATCCAATACGAATACGTTTATGTTAAGCGTACTATACATTAGTTTATCGATTACAAAAATGTTTAGAAAAATAAGCAATTTTAAAATGGTACCCAAGATATCAAGAATATCCCGGTATTGCACTATTGGGTAAGCACAAGTCATTCCTAAATTTCGCTTTAAGAAATTAAAATAAAACTTGCTAATTTACAATAAATAAGTAAACAAATCGTTTCCCATATTTAGGCCCATACAACTTTATTGATAGTATTATCAATATCGAAGATAAGTATTAATTGTACTTTAATTACTATTCATCATTACACAAACATCATTTTATTAAAATTAAGCCTTGTATTTAGCAATAGTTGAGACTTTATTCGTATTTTAAATAAATCACAAGCTATTTTATTATGCTTGTTGCTGGCCACCTACTTAAAGACAGCAAAAAAAAAATATTTTAAAATTAAATAAAAACAGCCCTCTTCTTTTTTCTATTTTCCCGGGCATCTTCAAGAATCGTGCCTAAAGCAAAAACTAGCTTATCGTTATCTCAATATTAATATGGTTTTGATCATGTTTAACTTTAAAATGTTAAACGAGCTATTAATAGAAAAAACTAAGGTTGCGATTCCTCAACAAGGAAGATCACACAACTAGCAACAAATTTATCTCTTCAATGCCAAAGCGATATCTGGCTATTATTACTGCTAACGGAAAAATATTAATCACTTTACATAATGTCTTTAAAAATGTCTACAATTAATTATAAGAAACTTCATTTTAATATTTATTGCATTTATTTTTCTTAGTTAGTGTGTACTTAATTTGTTGGTATACCTTTGTTATACCTTTGTTCAATTCAGACGGCTTAAAGTATAGTTAAACCGAACAAAAATGTAGGACGTCTCAACCTTATGGTAAATATTTCTAAGATTAATCTCACGGACGGTTCGGACGAGTAATACGCCTTGAGTTTCGGGCGAAATTTATTCTTATATCCATTTTTTCTTTGTGTTTTTATTATTTTTTTTTTTCGGGCTGATGGCCGCTGTTAGCCCCAGGGCTTTTACAGTTTCACCGGGTTGACAGGTGACCGAGCGCTTATGGCTCTCAGTCGAGACCTCTATATATGAGTAACCAGCGCAAGGACTCCCGATAGGGAGCCTCGGCTTGGACCGTTACCCTGTTTCGCGAGAGCATCTTTTTTTTTTTTTTAACGTTGGAAATGCCTACGCATACCCGCCCTCGCGGGGGCAAGGGCGGGTTATGTCGGACTCGCACCGACTAAAACCCCACGGTGGTCGCCACCAACGCTCGCGAGGGGTCGCGGGATCTCCGTAAGGAACGCAACCGCAACCCCCCTGCGGTTCACTGGGATAGCCCGTCCCGGGGGCGTGCGTGAAGATCGCACCCCCAGAACCCTCGCGGAACTATCACGACGACACGGTACCATGTCGTGCCGTCGTCCTCCTCGGGGTCGCTAATACTGGACGGTCGGAGCCCCCACTCCGAACGTCAGCGACCCGAAGGGCCCGGTTTATGGTAGGGGAGCACCAATGGGAGGGCCGTGAAGAGGCGCGCGAGTGCCGCGTCGGCCCCGTCTCCGAGCAGGATCAGTCCTCTCTCTATCCCGCTCGGCAGCCTCCTTTCGGACCATTACGGTCTCGCAGAAGGAGGCTACGGCCCTCCACGCCGGTTCCCCGCTCAGTAGGAAGGCTTCGACGACGCGTTTGCGCGCATACCGCTCCTCACCGAGCCGAGCGCGCCACGTCACGAACGCGATACGTCGTTCCTGCCGTTTCACCGCCTCGAGCGCCTCTTCTGGCTCGCCACCACCGCTCTGGCGTAGGACGCGAATCCGGTGATACACCCTCGCGTCCATCTCCGCCAGTATGTCCAGAGGTGGAAAGCGAGCCAGGATTGTCGCCGCCTCGAACGATACCGTCCGGTATCCTCGCACGACCCGTATGGCCATCCTACGCTGGACGCTGTAGATCTTAGTCCTACAGCGTCGGATGGCCAGAGCATCTGACTCAGGGGTACCCGAGAGGGCCGAACCTAGGCTCGGTCAGTTGCTTCTGATAGAGGATAACCTTAATTAATATCACTATTATTATTAACTACCTGTATCACCACTTCAGAATGCGTGGGCGCTGGAGAAGAAGTGGCGCAAGAAACTCCAGCAACGCTTCTATCCGGTCCGTATGGACTGGAGAGAACCGGCCAGTGACATGGCGGTATCGCGAATAACTTTGTTTTTGACGCCCTCGCCATTTATTTGTGTTTCCATATATACCTAGATATCCTTTATATATAAACTTGTCAAATTCATTTTAATTATAGCTTAAATTATAAGATTCTAAAACGAGCAAACTAAATAGGGATCTAGGAATCTCAGTCTTATCATCTACACGAAATGAACATTTAATTATCAAATAGATCACGTTATAAGCAAGGCATTGCGTAGGCTAGATTTTATCCTGAGAATTACCAAGCGATTCACTAAAGTAATTACCCTTAAAATGTGCGTATTTCTCCTTTCTCTGTTCCATTCTTTATTTTTACAGTACGGTATGGAGCCCTTTTTACCAACCACACATCGAAAGAATAGAAAAAGTTGAAAAGAGTTTTTTTTTCTAATTATCGCAACAATATAGTGGATGAATCGTAATCGATATACATTTTTCATTCCATCTAGTATTAGGTGTTCACTAGTTCGTACGGAGGATCGTGTTACCGTCTTATAGCCGCGGAGGTTTAAAAGTCATGGTATGGTTATCATGGCTATTAAATGGTAACGGTAAAAAAAGGGGAGCATACTCAAGTTCAGGCTATGGACATAGCCAGAACTTGAGTTCCTTCGTTTTAGGACATACCGGTTCGCTGAGCCCATCTTTTGGGTACTCACGTTAATTGTAAGAGTGGGAGTCATAGTGTTGCGATGTGCCGTGTGTTCTCCGCAGCCATGGTGAGGTCATGGGGTAGAGTGGTACGCATGCAAGCTGGGCAGCACCCTTGGTGGAAATGCAGTAGGCACTTAGCCTGAGAATTTTTGAACGGAGAAATAGTTGAATTGTGATCGATAGGAGAGCTACATTACATATATACTCACACATATACTATTTAAAACTGGGGCATGGCCAATGCTAATTCCTAATGCTCGTTTAACGCCCATTGGCCAAACAACAGTGGCGGACTTGGATCAAATTAGGACTAACTTAAATATAATAACTTTCTGGTAGTCATAAATTTGTAAAAACTTTGGAATTAGACAAACTAAATTGTATTTAGTTTAACTAAGTTCAACTTTGACTAAAAGTTACATATAAACAAATATATTATGAATAATTAAAATAATATTCTTTATTGTTTTAGGTCGAAATCACAAAACCAAATGTTGAAAAATGAAAACTTATTGTCTAAAAAGTTTTTTAATGACTTCCCAGACTATTTTCCAAAACTGGTAGATAAAAGTTTAACGCAAACTAAAATTATTGAATGCATACCAGTTGCAGAACGAATAAAAAGGGTAAGGTAATTCAATGTCGTTTGTTCTGCTTAAGTACTTGCAAGATTTAAATAATGGGTCGGGGAGAAAGTTTTCTCTATTTCATATACAAATTCAAGATATTTTTAACATAGTTTATTTACATTTGTTTTTAATATATATATGCCATTTTGTTCGATAATTTGTTGCCATTTTGTAGTTAGCAACATAATCTCATTGCTGTAGAAATTTTGGAACTTTCGTTCAAAAAACTGCGACAAGCAGTATTGACAGTCTTGGTTTCATGTTCACCTTACAGTACCTAAAGAATTCTGAAGACACCGAAACAGAAAATCTGAAGGTGCAAGGTCAGAGCTGGATCAAGGTGGATGCGTTAACACTTCTTAACCAAGCTCATTATATAACAATAGAGAATCGGAATACACGATCCATTCATTAGCTTTCTTTCAGTGAGCTCGTATGGCACCTAAACATCGAGCTTTTTTGAACATTCAGAGTTTTTCAAATGGGTCAAAAACATTTTGTGGTCAACCCTATTCATCTAGCACCAATCCATCCGATCTTGCACCAATTTTTCAAAAATGGCATCCACTTTATCTAAAACAGGTCGACCATTTTGTGCTACTATGTAATGACACTGCATCAAGTCCATTCACAATTTTTTCGCGACGTGTCGGTATCCCTTTTTAGGAATAAAACTTCAAAATGTGTCGAATTTCTTCGTTACATTCACTTATTTTTGTGGATACAAGATACAAAAAGGATAGAAAAATGGCAGGAGTTATTCTTGTGTTTTTAATATGTCATCTATTTAATGGTATCAAAACCAGTCAGATACAAACAGTACAACCAAAGAGATATTTCTGCAACTTTTTACTTATAAAATACGAAATAACATTTCAATAATGTTAAATATTTTTTAAGATTGCGGAATACAATACTCTCGAGAAAAAACCAGTAGAGGGAGAGCTTATGTTGATTGCTTATGAGATATTAGAAGAGAAAAGAAAATACAGTGCAGAGTTTCTACATGAAGCTTACGTTATAGGTGCTGCATTAGAAATGGTAAGGATTTAAGTAACATCTCACCAATCATATCATTATCATTAGTGGCCCCATGCAGCTCACAGCTAAGCAAGGGCAACTTCATAAGGACCTCTAAATTTTCTTTCCTTTATTAATGTCCGCGTAAAAAGTTTCATAAGCTTATGTTGTTTTACATGTAGCTTTACTCCATTATTAATTTATGTTATAATTGGGACATATTGTTTGTTCACCAAATAGGGTTAAATTAGTGTAGCCCAGTGTTGCATTGAATCAATTGTGACTTTTGTCATAATTAGATAGAAAATCAGCTTGCTCATTGATTTGCGCAGCGTCAAGGCAGTGTGTGAGCTTCAGTATATATTAAATCCTTGTAAAAAATAAGATGTTTTGTGTAAGTTAGATATTGGGCCATAGTCTACTAAAGCAGTTTTAACGCCTCTTGTGAGCAGTTTTAACGAAAAGAGCAAAACTCTTTTCCAGGATGACCTAAACTTATACTGATAGTGTGAGTTGATGATGCGGTGGATAGGTTAACAGATATCTAGAAAATTTTAAAACGTCTAATTGGTTTGGTCTTTCTGTTAACCAGTTTAAGTGCAAGGCCATAATAGTTGGTAGTCATCATCGAATGCCGTGGCTGTACACCGATTATTGGTTTATGGATAAATGGCTCTCTTCTAGAATGGTTTTTACAGAATCCGTTAAAAAGAACATTTAAACAAATTGACACTTACATTTCCTGAACGCTAAGTTGGTAAGCTTAAGTTCATCAAGTTAGCCAAAATGTGCTCTGTACCGCTTGAAAAACTAATTTCCATCCTGGATATTATGCAAACTTAATTTTAACCCTGATCGATTATGAGCCAAATGTAGGTCCCATTAACGAACTTTGTCGTCTTCTAAATAGTTTTATTAATACAGATATATTCGATTCATCTTCAATGTTCGAAAATATCACCTTATCTACTTTTCTAAATTCTAAATTTTCGTTCTCACTTAAACCTATTCTTCCGTCTTACTACCCTTGATTCGGTTCTCTTTGACTCTTTTTTTTATTTTTGGTACCCTAGCTCTAAGCATCTAAAAATCTTCTAGTTTTGTCACATCACATCTAACTTTATCCACTCCTGTTTCGTACAATTCGTTCTTTTTTCTCGCTCTTCCTTTCGAAATGAGGTCAGTTACGTATGAATCTTCAAGCCTTCAAGATGAAATTTTGGGTACTATTTCTGAAAAGACAGGCAGAATCATCTCAAAATTAGATGATTATGTATATTTACATATACATTTGTCAAGGCAAAAACAGCCGCAATGAAGTTGGGAGTCCAAAGTTACAGTGGTACTTCACCAAGACAGGTTTTTTAACCTTTATAAAGCACAAGTTCAGTGGTGTGGAATGCAGAGCCACCACAGCAAAATATCAATTTCTAAGTATAGAATCAGAGAACGGGCGCGCGAAAACTCTAATAAATGACACAAATTGGATTAAAATTTACTTAGCCTTAAGTACACGCGCAAGGATGCCAGCATCTCTGTGTTTTCCAGGATACATTATAAGGTGAAGAGGAGTTATATGGATTGATTCTCACATTCCCTTTTCACCTTCAGACATCAAAACACACGGTAGGTTCATCATCCTTCGATATGCGTCGTCGTTTTTAATTTGAAGAGCGAACGATTGCAACAATTTGCTTGGTCTTTCAGATAGCATATGCAAGTGCCTTCAAAGAAAGAGTGAATAGGCATTTGCTAAGCTAGTGTACTATACCACCAACGTCACATTGTCGCTTAATGAACACAATTTTTGCAACTTTATTTCTGTTATCACTTATTTTTTTCAAATTGTATACGATTAAATATGCATATTCAGTTTGTGCTTTCAATTTACATAATATCTACTGGTGGAAACCGTGTTTAGGTTTTATGCATATAAGATTCTAACGCACAGATATAGTTGAGGAGTTAATATAACATGTAAAGCTGATATATAACAAATTAATTTTTAGGTACAATCTTACTTCATTATATTGGATGACATGCAAGATGGTGGCAAAGTTCGTAGCAATAAGCCTTGCTGGCACTTGCTTCCCGATGTGGGGATGACGGCAGTGAATGATGCCAGTTTATTCCGAAGCTTCATAAACGATGTCTTAAGGCAGAACATTAATGAACCATTATATTCAAATGTAACAAAAATCTTTGACACGGTGAGTTAAAAAGTAACTCTCTAGTAGTTATTCATAAAATTCAGAAGAGAGTCATCAAATTGTTTATATATATATATATATATATATATATATATATATATATATGTATATATATATAAATAACTAGTCTGGCCATAAATACTGTTACATAAAAACTTTTCTTTTTTTTAACTTTTTAATTATTTAGAATTTGGAATACGTATATTATTTTAAAAACTTCTTTCGATTTTGCGCCATTTCGCAAATTTTTCGAGTTCATCATCAAATTGCAATATGGAATAGGGTGTTAAAGAAAATACGATTGTAGTGATCGCCTTGCACAAAGTGGGTATGAAGCCGTCGGTCACATTCAAGACACTTCAAAAGCTTGGTATCAGCCGTATGTTCGTATAACGTACTATCAACAGATACAACAACACTTCTTCTGTCGAAGACCAGGAAAGATCAGGGTGGCCGCATGCTGTTAGAGCTACAAAGGCTTTTTAATGCTGTTTAAGCCAGAAGTCATCGAATCCCCATTAGGAAGCTTAAAAATCTTATCACTATTAGATTCTCGCTAGGACTCTATCACGTATTCAAGTCCTCAAGCTCGGTACTTATCGTCCATATACAGGACATGCCCTAAATCAATCTTTACAATTAAAGAGAGCGGAACGATCAAAACGCCTTTTCTCACGATACGCAGGTGAAAGGCACAGAAATATTCTCTTTACCAATGAAAAAAATTTCACGCTTGAAGAACATTACAATAAGCAAAATGATAAAGTGCACGCTCACAGTCCTAAAGAAGCTGCTCAAGTGGTCGGAAAGGTACAACGTGGTCAGCATCCTGCGTCAGTGATGGTTTGGTGGGTTTATCAAGGACTCCTTGTCCAAGTGACAAAACTACATTTTTGTGAAAAAGGAGTGAACATTTCAGCCAAAGTGTATCAAGATACAGTCTTGGATCATGTTGTGAAACCTTTCAGCAATACACTTTTTAAAAATATACAGTGGACTTTCCAGCTTGAAATCAACGTTGCGGACTTTATAAGAGCTGAAGACTGGCCCTCATCTAGCCCAGACCTCAACCCTTTAGACTTCAAATTATGGTCAGATTTAGAGGACATGGCCTGCTCTAAACGACACGGTGATATTGAGTCTCTAAAAAAATCTTCTGAGTAAACAGTGGCGAAAATTCCCTTGAAAACAGTGCGTACATCCATAGATTCGTGGCCATACAGATTAAAGGCCTGTATAAAAGCCAAAGGGGCCATCTTTCGAATAGAACATTTTTTTATTTTTTGCTGAGACTAATAAATACGTAGGTATAAATTTTAATAATATTACATTACTTCATTAAAAATTGCATTTTCATTTGTAACAGAACTTATGGCCCGACCAGGTATATATATTTGATTATATGATATAGAATATATTATAGGACAACTTTGAGCTAGACCGTAATAAACAAGACCGTTGGTTTGCTTAACGTGAACACACACACACAGTTTGGTCCTAATTATGAATTAAAATAGCGTATATATTCTCTACGTCTAGTTTAGTCGTCATCAAAGATTGTTTGTTTCAACGATCTTACTCTTTACCACCATGCAAATAAAATCCAAATTAACTACATCTTTCTGTGGTTATTTTTAATAATTTTGTTAGTCCACGGTTGTAAACAGAGCTCCTCTGCTACGAAGTACTCGAATACTCCGAAGTGCATGGTGCATCCATTGATTTTCTAAAAAAAATACATAATTCGTCCCTGCGTCTCGTGAGGAGCAATACGCCATTTATATTCAAAATACATATGTAAACTTGATTTATTCTTTTAACTTGTTAATTTCTTTACTAGATTTACTATACATTGGAAATTGGACAATTGATGGACGCACAGTTTGTCCAAACTAGAAACTATGATGATTATACAATGGAAAATTTTGATGCGATGAATAAATATAAATCATCATTTTACTCTGTCAAATCACCTATGCTTCTTGCTCTAGCATTATGTAATAGATTGAACAAAGAATCGTACGACCTAGTGGATAATTTAGGTACCGATCTGGGAATTTTGATACAGAGTCATGTAAGTTATTTTGTTTTAAACGTATTGCCTACAAAAATTAGATTAATATTATATTTGTATATTATACGCTAAAAAGTAATTGTCGAGGATGAATAAATTTTCAGAACAAAAATAAAATAAAATTTAATTGAAGTCGACGTACTGTTCCATAACATCTAAATAAGCGTAGACTTCAATAAAGTTTCTTATACAGAGGTGCAGGTCCTTAGACATGTAAATTACTAATAAATAAAAAACTAATTACATTAAGGTTAAATAACAATATTTTTCGTATTGTAATTAGTTTTCTATTTATTAATAATTTAAATTTCTAAGGATTTATGGGCCTTCTATTATTTTAAAAAAATGTATTTAATCGGACTTTCATGAGCGTAAGGTTAGATTACATAGACACAACACTTACCGGTAACAGTTAAACAGTCCGTGTCATATAAGCTAAGTTATTTGATCCAACTAAAAGGCATTAAAATCAGTACAAAACCAGGCATGTATGTATATAAACATACATATCAGACTGTTTACATCAGAGCACAGTAGTGTTTGACACGGTAATAGTCAGATTCACTGTCAAGTGCAATGATTATAGCCACGTTGTTTAAGAATTATTAACTAGTAACATGATTAATTAACGGTGGCTTATATTTCTATATAAATTTATTGTTGTGTTGTGTGTTTAATTTTTAGAATGATTTAATCGACTACTTGGATGTCGACGAATCCGTGGCTAATAAGTCTGGCCATGATATTCAGAATGGTAAATGTTCGTGGCCAGCAGTAGCGGCATTGCAAATATGTAATCCAGAGCAGCGCAAACTTTTTACGAAGAGCTATGGTAATTGGGACCCAGAAGACGTAATGCAAATAAGGAGATTATATGATGAACTGTCCTTGCCAGAGGTTTATCGGATAGAGGAGCGTGCTCGTTATGACAGTTTTTTGCAAAAAGTTTATAGTCTGCCTGAAGACGCGATACCTTCTTCCGAATTTTTCCTGCGAATATTTGAAGTTTTCCGCGGATATACGGAAAACTTAAATAAATACATGCATGCCTAAGTATTTTATATTGTAATGTGTGTATTATATTTTATATTTCTGTAAAATATCTCAAAAATGGAAAATCAAACAATATAAGATATGTATTATATTTTTATAGGTTGTTTACCATCAATTTTTTAGTTGTAACATCAAAGAAAATCATGATTTTTTACACAACTATTAAAGATGATTAGATAAATTCATAATATTTCAAAGTATTTTTTTTTTTAAAAAAAAGTGCAATATCATTAATTTCTTGTTATTTTCAAAACATGCCTCAAAATGAATGCTTAAATATGTGAACTTCATTGTAAAAATTACAAACTTGATCGATTAATTTTTACGCTGCGGATCTGTCGAGCGTGAATCATAGGATTTTTTTTTTATTCATTGTGATATTAATAAAGTGACATTAAAAATAGCTGATAATAGAAACTTCCTTTAAATTAAAAAAATATATATCGAAGGTATTGAAAGCACATAGCCTGTTATCAAAAGATAAAATTATGCTTCGCTGGTATATTCATACTGTAACTCGCCGAACCGTCTATGTCCTATAAATCTAAATATATAAAACAAAGTCTGGTTCGGCTGGACCGATTTTAATGATCATCATATGTTGGATTCATCTCCGCTCCGAATAGCAGAACAACTATTAAAATATCGGAAAAATTGACGAAAGAAAAATTATATGAATTTAATCTAGAAAGATACATAATACATAAAAAAATACTTGTATCCAAATGTAAACAAAAATATAGAGAACAAATGACAACAACTGTCAAATTGATTTGTCTCGCATCATTCCAGATCATTTCTTCACTGATTGATCATCATTCATCCTGTTATATAAGCTATAAGTCGCGGAAGTATAATTTTTTTTATTATATCTTGTCTGTGATTTGTTTTTAAAAAAACATATAAAGACCACCAGTCAATTTGTTTGTTTTGTGCAAGTATTATTATTAACAATGCTGCGACCTAGAATATCTAATTTTTCCTAAGGAAGTCGTAATGCAATTAGGCTTCCGAACATTGAATCAATCCACTGAAGAAGAACGAGAAGTCGCACGAGAAGAGCGCCGCGTTAGTATGGCCCTACTTCGTGCTTCTAAATGACTACAAAGTTGTGATCAGAGCTGATAAATGACCAGCTGGAACACATGAATGCAGATTTAACTCTCCAACAATAGATGAAGTTGCAATCCTCATTGCTGGTGAAAACTTGGAAACACGCGAAGTTGTGGTTACACGTTGCGATGTTGGGCAACTGCAATAAATATATGAATACCGTTCGTACATACCGTTCATATGACACGTTGCAATACCCGCTGATGTTTGCAAGGAGACGACGGATATCACTTCAATATAAAATAATCATCTTCATATCCATTAAATGATGAGTATCAATATCATAGCCTTAATTTAAAATGACATAAATTTTACTCCTTTTGGTTGTGGTTCCCAAAAAAAGTAAAGCCCTCCTAATTTCCCAGGAAGTCGAAGTAAGATCAACTAAGCTCAACCCGGTGAAACTGTAAAAGCCCTCGGACTAACAGAGGCCATCAGCCAGAAAAAAAGAATCGAAGTAAGAGTCGATTAAGGGATTAGGGTCTGTTGTTTTGCAGAATTTTTGGCAAAGAGCTACTAATTTTAAATATTTTTAATATACTAGGAGGATTTAGCGATCACATGGTTTTGTCAAACCCTACAGAGAAACCGGAAGTGAGTTTTAAATCTATGGTACTATTTTTATTGTTTTTATTTCAGGTGGGGAAACCACCAAACACTGCACTTTCGTTTGCTTCAGTAATATTGCGTGGATTGACCCTACCTGGTCAATGCTCCTCCTTGCCCGTTCCCTCAGCATGCTGGCTGAGCCGGCCAACCTGCGTCCGCAAAGAGGCCACCTCTTTCCTAAGCTGTTCGCCTTGGAGGCGAGCGGTATTCCCTGCAGCTTGACGAGACGACAAGGCGGTCTACGCCTCCGCCTCCAACCTCTCTTCCTCCCTTCTGGCTTCCATCAACGCCATTTTGGCCTAGGCAAGTCCCACATACTCGCCTGTAGTTGGAGGCCGCCCTCGATCTCTTTTGGCAGATGTTGTGCCCTGGCTGCTTCCATTAATTTGGCCCGTAACCGGACCGCCACCGATATCTGCGTCATTAGAAAGACGTTTTCTCGCTTTAACTCTCCTCTCGTAGATGACTCTACGCTGAGAACAGAGTCTCTCGTGTCGCCATCGCTGTCCATTTCCGTCATGCATGTGTTTTGTTTAAATTTTTCCATTCTGGTTCCCACAATTGTGGACGAAATACGATCGATAGGCTACGGAAGTAGGCTTTCAGACTATATTTCACCGCGTCGCATGGTGCTCAACGTGTTGCAACACCTCTAGCAACATCGTTGACCAGTTTCTTTGCGATTTACTAAAGCTATCCGCTAGTATGAGCGTTGCTTTAAACGGAGATGCCACGTTGTTACACTTGGAACGCTTCATCAAGTAATTTCAACGTCGGAATCAAGCCGATGCGGTTCCTGGTCATCTGGATGTGCGTTCTAATGATGCTCTTGGTTTTTCTTTACACAGTTCATCCGAAGAATGATGAATGCTTGTATTTGCGATTGTTGCTGGTAAATGTTCGAAGGCCAACATAATTTGAATCATTACGGATTGTTAATTGTATAGTATGCCTAACATTTCGTATTGTATGTCAAGAGCTCAATTTGCTTAAAATCGATACTCAATGGGACACGACAATCGGTGAAGCAAATAATTCAGCATCTCCAAGTCAAATATTATTTGCTATCATCATTTCGACATGCTTCCCATCAAATCCACGTGACATGTGAAAGAAATACATGTCAGAAGACATTTTACATCGGATTCGTGTCAGTTGAAGAAATCCCTATTTTGAGGGCGAATGAGGAGATGCATTACCAGGCATAGCCCTTGATCGAAGATATGTGTTACCTTATATGCGGCAGTTGGTTCGGTTAAGAATGCCAGCGCCAGATTGTGGAATTAATGACGCACTTAATCGAGAATTGGAACGTGAACGTGAATATGATCAACATGAATTAGACCAATCCCTTCAAATGTATCCTGTTGAACCCCCAATAGAAGGAAGTCTGATACATTAATAAAGGCAATTGGGCTTATTGTTTTTGGCCACTGTTCGTGTGAGATCCGGCATTGCTGTTGCTTCTTCTGGACTAGCTGCCCCTTTGTATGAAGGATGCCATACGGCTCATTCATCGTAAAATTGTCGTGCTATTGCCAAACTACTAAACAACCGACATGTAACATTGCGAAACACTCCGCAATGGCCAAAGTTTTAGTAGATTCTTAAATAATCATCTGGTACGAATGCACAATAGCGCACCAATACGCATAGAAAGCACTTGACCTAACATTAAAAGACCTGCGCAGTGACTCGAGATGTTTTGGACGCTCATTTCAGGATTTTAATGTCCGGCGATTTCCACCAAACACTACCAACAGTTATTCCAAGATAATAAACGATTAAATAAATGTTTGCTTCAAATCATCAAATCTGTGGCACTATGCTAAGAAACTTCAGCTGGCAGCAAATATGAGAGTTTCACTGTTGAACGATCCATTTGCTGAATATTTCTCCAAGCATTCGCCATTGCTGATTATCGGTAATGGCCGTGTTTCTATCGACGAATCGAGCGGATTGATTTCAATTCCTCGGAATTTTGGAAATTTCGTCGAAACACGATCTCATCAACAAAATATTTATTCCTAAACATTATTGCTAACCACAAAAATAACAAACGATGGAGTGAGCGAGCAATTTTGGCGGCTAAGAATAAAAATGACTTAAACTTTGTAATTTTGAATATAATTGTTGGTATTTTGCATTCATTCAAATCTATTGACTGTGTAACAAACGAGGATCAAGCCACTAACTATCCAACTCCTTGGATGTGCCTAGTTAGTGCCTTAGTGCCGCGCAATTTACAACTGAAGGTTGGCTCGGATCATGCTTCGAAATCTAAACCAACGAAAACCATGCCATGGAACGCGTTTAGTGATAAGAAAACTGACGAACAATGTGATTTAAGTGACGGAAAATTAAGTAAAATTTAAAGATGAGGAAGTTCTCATTCCGAGGATTTCGATGATCTCAAAGGATATTCAACTGGACAATGGATCCTTTGAGTTTAAACGAATTCAATTTCCGATTCGTCTTGCCTTCGCCATGACAAATAACAAACTACACGTTCAATTCTTGAGTGTTTGTGGTCTGAATCTAGAAAATGTATGTTTTTGTCATGGATAAAGAATATTGATTGTTTATTGAAATATTTGAGCAGGCAATCGATTAAAAACTATTATTATTTTTGCGTGATCGCCTTATTTACGACCCCTTATTTTCGTTGCGCGACCCATAAGATCACCTCGCTACAGACGCAGCTGACGTCTCAGAGATACACTAGAGATACTCTCGGGATACACCGTTATCTTAATCAACTTCATAAAATAGTTGTTGTAATAAAATACAACCTCGCATAACAAAATAGTATGCTTCTAAGACGCCAATGGCAAATACAACTTAGAAGAAGAGTGAATTTCAGGATTCGTGTCCACATGTACTGACAAATCTTCGCTCCAGATTAGAAGAGTCCCAAAAGTGTAATGGGTGAATAAATAATTAAAAACTAAACTTTTTCCTGGGTTATATTTTATTTTTAATTTATACTTTTCTGCTCTTACCCTTTCTGGATACCTAGTATATCCAATACATTACACGATTAAATATTTTTGTATTTGGAAACTTAGATCTAAGGTAAAAACTATTAAGGAAAATGGTAATAATACAATTTTATATTTTCATTCAAATTAATGAATAATACCTTTTCCAGTTTCACACGTATATGACTTTTTGACAATAGTTTAGAGATAAAAATAATTTTAAACACTATAAATAATGTTTCCAATTATCTCTAATACATAATATAATATTGGCGTAAATATGTTAAATAAATTAATGTAAACAGGTAGGTATTATAATAACGTAATACTGTATTATTTACTGGATTACTGATATAACACTGGGAATATAATATAAACGGTGGTACTATACAAACTGTGTACTCTTGTAATGTTTTCGGTCTATTTCAAGTGCTTTAGGGTAGAAGACAATAAATGGATAAATTTTTTCAACATAATCATGAAGAAACTTAGCGGGGGGAGTAGAATTCTTTGGCAAGTCGTCTATTTGTTTTATTATAGAATTAAAACGTGCACGATGCTCTAAGCAAAATACATCTCTTAATCCAAGTTCTTCGTACAGTTGCAATATTTGATCAACATCTTTAGGTTTTTCACTGCCATAGCTTGATAAAAATATTTCTCGTTGCTCGGAACTACACCTTTCAAGCGCTGCGGCTGCTAGCCACGAACACTTCCCCTTCTTAATGTCTGTATTCGATTTTCCAGTTGATAATTCATCACACCAATCCATTATATCATTCTAAAATATAATTTACAAAACAAAACGCACATTAAAGTTTTTTTGCAATCATTATGTATAGAATATTTCATTGTTGTTGTAATTTAAATTAAATTTGATGTGATAAATTAATACGTCTGTTTAGTTAAAAAAAAACAACTTAGCTGGCTAAAATTAATTTAGGCAATTAATTTAATTCCTGTAACGTATAAATTAAATTCCTTAAGGATCAACTAATTTTTTTTAAATCAATCAAGTAAATGTTAAAAAATAGTCTTAAGTGAATAATTTTCTTTTGATTACTATTATATTTACTTTCGTTTAAAAAAATACATACATACATATAATAGAATAAGTAGAAAGGTCAATTAATTAATTAATATACTATTAGGTGACAAATGAGCACATAGTTCACATGACGGTAAATTATGACAAAAAAGAAAATAAGACTAAAGATTCAAGATGTGCACTTGTCACTCCTGAGAACTAAGATGGAATACCTAGTAGTTTTTCCCCGGATAACATTCAACGTACGAAACACAACAACGTTTCGATGCTGATTCACGCTGGTATTTTGCGACTCTGTGATTCTGTATAGTATGTTTATTGATAGTGTAATTGAAGAAAATTATTTCGTATTTGTTTTTTTTTTTTACTTACATGCATCTGCATCCAACTTCCAATGTTTTTCATTGCGTTATCAAGATTTTGTAATGAATTCCTGTTCACTTTATTGGCCATTGTTAGAGCTACTAATATTGGAAATTTAATGGAGTAAAAAGTAAACTTATTGTCTGATATGTTATTGTATAATAGCATATTGAAGCTGGCAATGTCTTTTGTCTTTGCTGTTATCGCATCCAGGTACTGTCCATATTCAGATCTCAAGTATGCCTGGTATAAAAAAGAAACAAATCTGTTTTTAATTATTTACATTTAAGTGTAACATATTATATAGATATATGTGTGTGTATATATATAACATTTTCAATACAATATTGTCGTATCTACGAGGCAATAAATTTTAATGGCGTTTATATATATTATATTATTATATACATTATGTTGTTATTAGTTTATATTATGATATATATTATGGCGCGGAGAGCATTTTTTTCTCAATGGAGAATGATGCGTTTGTTATTAAAGGGCGGTCGAAATCTGTTCAATAAATTAGACGTGTATACAAAGGATTCGTTATTAAAGGAATGAATTTTAATGTAGTTTTATAAAATTAAATGTTACCATGTAATAACGAAATGTAAAATAAACTTGTAACTTGCTTTGTATAAAATGATGTTTGAAAGTTTAAACGTATAAATAAACTATTAATTAAAATGTTATTATATTTTTTTAGTGAAGGTTATTCGCAAGGCTTTATCCTTACCTTATGGCTTGTGGATCGCAATATAGATATATAAATATATTTTGTTCGTTATACTGTGGATAAACTGAATATCTAGAAATACGACATTAAAAATACTACAAACTATTATACTATTGGTAATGTCCCATAGTTAAAAATAATCCACGATAAATACATGTTACATTTCTGGCTATATCTTTTTTTTTCGGGATAATTACTGCTGTTAGCCCGTGGGCTTTTACAGTTTCAACGGGTTGAAAAGTGCCCGAGCGCTTATGGCACTCAGCCGAGACTTTTATAAGTGGGCAACCAGCATAAGGGCTCCCGAGAGAGAGCCTCGGATTTTTTAGAAATTCTAAAACTCAGGAATAGACAAAAAGTATGTCCATTCCAGCGTCTTACAAACTGTCATAGCGCAATTATCATCTACATCTGTTCAATGATTTCTAAGAATATTGGTTATTACTATTATTAAATATTGATTTAAATCGTGTATTTCAACGAAAGTACAGTGTTGTTGTGGCGCACCATCCCCGTAATGAAGAAAATAGCAGGGACACATGCCAGTTTAAGTACATATCACCTTACGTATGTACACACACCTCATTTACATTACACACTAGCATATACTTAATCAGCAAGAAGAAACCAACAGGAATTCCAGGTAAGCTTCATAATATGTAACGTTTTTGGTAAACATTTCTATCTCTAGGGCAAATAATTTGTGCTGTCGTTGGGAATTCTATACCAAACTTCGGCTGGTTATCTTAACTTAACTAACTAACTTACTAAAGTAACTTACATGCTCATACGAGTCATAAACTTCGACTTTGACGTAAGTTAGAATCAATAATTATCAGATAAATGTTACTAAACATATCAAATATATAGATATAAAGTCCCAAAGACCAAAAATTATTGTGACCACCGTAAATCAAACCTAAATCCCACAAATCCGTCTATTATTCTCATAAATTAAGCGACGCCGTCCACATTAAATAAATAAATAAAATGTTGAATTGTTTGGATAATTACCTCATTAAAAAGTATACACATTTTTTTATACATATCTTCACTCAAATTCTGTTTTAAGATTTCGTAAATGAAACTTCGCATCATACTGGTATCGTTTAAAGCCAAAGTGCCCACGTTCGGCAATAAATGCCAGCACGGCTTACCATAACGCGTTTCGGCTTCGTCTTCTATATCATCCACAATAAGATAATAAGATTGAACCTAAAATAAATAATGTAACAATTTTATTCATACATCTTTATCTTTTGTGTATTTACAATATCATTAATAACTACCTATAAACAGTTCAGTGCACGTTAATTCACATAGACGACAGGTTGTTTGGACAACCTGTCCTCTATCTGAATTTGAAGCTAATAAGCTATTTTAAAAAAAAGGTAATGATTAATATGATTACATTTAAAATTATCGGATTAAGACCAATTTGAGGATTTTCCTTTATATTTCGTGATATATTGATTATATTGTATATTAAGAAATTTTTCCATTATCCAACTAACAGCCTAGAACGCTGCTGTGTATCGTATAGAGAATGAAAGAGACAGAACACTCAGTTACTAGAAACTATGCACTCTATTCTAGTCCTCTGAAATCAAAATATCTATTATAGATGCCATAGATATCAGTACCAATGATGGACCGCGTGTTATCTCAATTTTATTAAAAATTCTGCTACTGCTATATTTCTTATATTAAGTAACCTGAACCGGAGATCTAATTACTCGTAACAAGATTAATTTATTTCGAGTAAACTATGAGTATTTATATAATACGTATAATTTTTAAACATTAAAAACTGACGACTATCTCGTTATTCTTACACACATATACTAATATTTGTGTTTGCATAAATATAGAGGTTAAATAACATACCATTTCCACACACCACGCCAATGCATTTATTTGACGTACCAAATCGTCGGTAACATTTGCGGGGTCTTCGAGCGCTTGGTAGGCGAGTATCGTAAGTTGTCCCTGCACTTGAACTCTCTCTAATGTGTGGTATTCAATTAGCTATAAAATATAGTAAAAATATATATTTCAAGAACTATATGGCTTCCACATGTTAAAGAAGCATAACGGAAACCGTAAAGAAAAGTAAAATGTTAACAAATAAAAGCATTATTTATGTATCTTTAGTATCAGAATAATTTAAAATAAATTCAGTTTTATAATTATTACGCACAAGAATTTCAAAGATAATTCACAACTTAATGTGTTAATATTAAACCTGAACAACAATAAAGGCCTTAAAATATTTTTTTCTTAAAAATAGACATAAATAAAAATGGCGGAAGTATAAGGAGTAGTATTTTTATCTTAGGCAGCCAGGTTTCGTCACGATGTTTTCTTTCACCGTTGTGCACGTGGTTAATAAGTACAAAAAACTTATCATGGCTCGGAGTTCCCGGCGCCTTTTAAATAGGACGGGGGTGCTAGGAATACGTGTAAAACAATCATGATGACACGGTTTTCTACTATTCAGGGATCCATGAACTAACAGAGAGTGGCAATACTTTTAACAAATGAAATGTCGAAAGCGGCAAATGACTGTATACCCATTTCTGATAGAGTAATGATGCTAAAACTTACTGCCCCGCCTTTCAATATGAGCATCATCCAAATATCATCTACAGAGCAAAAACCGTAAAGAGAATATAAAAGTTTGTATGCAGATGTCGTAAGTACTTTATACGATCCTTTATTTTAAACATATACTAGGGGCACTACCACCTCCACTAGCACCCTGCCTATGCTACGGTAACACAAGACTACTCCATATTGCCGTTTACCCCGGATTCAATGCAATAAAGGTCCTTCACTTAGAAGAATGTTGCTCGGTCACCATTGAAATAGTGGTATATTTAGCACTGTTTCAATAGTGACACAGTAGCGGCGCCTTGGTGTTGTCGATGGTTCGGCATATTGAGCTTGATATTCGCCTTAGGGCTTATAAGAATTATATAAAATGCTGCCTCTAGTACTAAGCGCAGGCATGTCCTTGCCAACATAACGAATAGAAAGAAACTGCACGTTGTCAAGAACATCACTATAACTAATTAATGCCGGCACGCTCTGATGCGCGCGGAATTCCACTATCAAAAGGGCAGTAAAGGTAAGAGATTATTTTTGCTACATAATTAAACATATTTTTTTTTAATTTAAAGTTTTTTTTTATTGAAAAACGGATCCATAAAAAAAATTGATCTTTCTTACCTTTCGGATTCGATCTTTTATATCAAAAGACGCTAAGTATTTTGTTTCAGTGAAACCATTATTAATAATTCTGGGCAAAGAATGCCTGAAGTCGTCGTATACTTTCTGCGACAAAATTAACTGTCTGTTGGTCGCGGGCCTGAAACAATATTGAATTAAAACAAGAGAGATATATTTTCTTTTAATTCATGACGTTACTTTTAATAGTGTAATACAGTGACTATAAACAACAAATAAAATAATAACATGAAGTAAAATAAATTAATAAACCGCATAATAAGTTAAGTTTTAATTATGAACTCTGTAATCTATATTTCAAAAAAAAAACTTTTATATATGTTAACCATTAAGTTAACAAAATGAAAAATATTAATATTATTAATTGGATTTACACTTATTTGTGGACAGCTGTTGAGTGTCGCTAGACACTACAAGAAAATACGATGCACTAATATGATGCACTTCCTTCGTTACTACGAGTACGATACCACACACCCTAAACAACACCCCAAACAATTAAGTAAGGATTTTTTAACTTTAAAAATAATTTTAATTTCAGCTGTGAATTGTTATTAGGAATAAAATTATGAGCCAGTCCTCCGTCGTTGGTCTGTACTGAACCTAAAAGATATTTTAATAATAATAACAGAACTGAAAACTCACCAATTTGCACAATTTCGTGATAGCTTCAGTAACCATTTACAAGACACCATTTTATTGTTATAGGTTGGATGGAGACAGTAATGATATTGAGAATTTGACAAAAAAAAGGTGCTTATAATTTATCTAGCACACTGACAATCTATGGCTTAAGGTTTTTTATTCTAATGGATTTGCCTACAATGGATTTCAATTTAAACTATCATTAAATATTTTTAAAATTAATAAATTAGTCGTGGCTACGACTTTACGCAATGTTGGGTGTGCTTTTATATACAACGTTAATATATCCCCACTATTTTGTTTACATCATTTACTCGTAGTATATAATACACTCACATACGTGTGTTTAATTGTGATTAATCTGTAATAGAAGTCTATCAAACAATGTCTTGTGTAATTATTAGGCCTTGGTAAACAATGTCTATTTTTATGTGACTGTAAATAAAAACCTTATATTTTTAATAATTACCATAAGGGAGCCATAACGGAATATATTATGTATGCTGCAAACCAATATGTTACTGTAATTACACACTATGCGGTCTTTACAAATAATAAATAATTTGTTATTCTACTTTTAGAACTTTATGCGTTCTATATACACATAAATCACATTATAAGAGTGAGGTATGCATATTTTATCTACACATGGATTTTCAACCGCAATGACATTTTTTTGTTCTTGGCACAATGTAATGTCAACTAAACAGAATATAATTTAGCTTTTATACCATATAACATATAAACGTTGTAGTATTCTGTACATTCCTAAAGTTACTTACATTATCAACTTTTCTCTCAATTTATAACAATATCCCACACTCTGAAAAAAAAGATGTATTTACGGCCTCTTCCCAAAGTTTCTAGTTGCTCATTATCGGACTACATAAATTTTACCTTGTCCATCTAAGATTTTGATAGCCTGTGTACACATGCAAATCTCTACATGCAAATACAATGTGTCCCGTAAGTAGAACGACAAATTTAGGAAGAAGATAGATTGATGGGTCACCTGCCGAACAAAAGAAATTGACCTTAGTAATAGTTTCACCAATTTCGATATATTGACATTTCTAAATTTATCAAGAAAAAAGTAATGTAACTTTTTGTATTACTACCCCATCGTTATCCTAGCGGGCTAACGGTGTATAAGAGACCGCTGGGACCCCGATTCCTCATTTCTCATCAAGGACAGAGACTTCATGCCTGTCATGAACAAATGGTACTAAGCTTAATGCTTATAGAATGCAATGTTTCTGATCTGATCCATTTTATTCCTGCAAATCAAAGACTGCGTCTATCACAAAGCAATACTGTCACTTGAGAATGAATCAAGCATGATACACTAACTTACTGGTCGTTTAATTTAACCAATATCTACAAATTAAAAATTCTATCCATGTACAGGACTATGATGAAGGCGGCAGGCGCAGAGCACGCACAACCTCAGAAATACCATATCGGCTCAAAAGTAGCACTGTTAACTATAATACGTTTTTAATTTGATTTACTTTCTTGGTATAAATCTTAAAATTATAAATGCATAACATGCATACTGATACCCATGGACTTCTGGTCGTATCCTGTTATAAGATATATATATATATATATATATATATATATATATATATATATATATATATATATATCTATATATATATATATATATATATATATATTGGAGACAATTAACTGATAAATGGATGCTTTATCTTAGTCAGTGGTGTGTCAGCGCAACTTAATTTAGATTTACCGTAATCCAATGGGCAGCATCAATCACTTAATATCAATGTGACTTGTGAAATATTATTAGTTATCTTAAAGATTATATTACCCATCATTGTATGGCATGAGGATATAACAATGTATTTCGTATTCATAAGAGCTGCAACAAGCGTACACTGTTTAAAACATTCTCAACTTTGACTTTGATGGACATTTCATTCCCAAACATAAAACTCTATGGTCGATAAAAATACCATAAGTCAAGTGTTTGCTTCCCATAAATTCCTTCGGCAGATTCGGAAAATTGCCTTCAGTAGATTACGAAATAAAGAGATAGATGGATGGTTAGGAATAAAAAGAGTGAACGATATTTTTCGTGCTATTAGCCCGATGGCTTTTTTTTTGTAAAGTTGCAAACAGTGGACCGACGTGAAATACTTTTTAATGTCTCGTTCTATTAAGCACGCCCAGTTTTTAGAGGCGAATTTAGCCTTACCCTGTGAGTAAGACCGCAGAACTGAACATCGCTCGATATGTCAACGCCAAATTCAAATACTAGCTGAGGTCGATAGGGGACTTTACAAAATAAGGATATGCGACAAAGGGAATCTATTTAGCAAACTTGTGTCTTCGTTAAAATGGACTCGACATTGTCAGCCCCAACCTGAAACTTTGTTGAACATAGTCTCGACTACAGACACAACTTAGTACTAAACGTGACAGTGCCGTAATTATTGGCACAAATATAAAGAAAAATCTAATATAATCTTAAAATTATTTATGGTATTATATGCCTTACGTAACTGTAACGTACAATCATGCTGCATGATGAAGCTGTATGCTATTGCATTACAGTGAAGACGTCCTTAACCTATTGTGATATCTCTATAGATTTCTTCACATATTCTTAAGACACTATGTAAAACTTAGTTACTTTCAATATTTCTCCAAAATCATATTTCTGTGGGGCCACAACAAAAGAGAAGATAGATATCCATATTGGTATCATAATGTTTGACACACTGCACCAAGGGCAGCCCCTTGAAGCAGTGATAGAGTATGTTATCCATTGTCTAGTTAATATTTACCAAAAAAGTTATCTCAACAATATAATACTATATACAAAGATTGATTGTGTTTTGGGAAAGGAACCAAAACTTATATATGAAGTGCCAATTGGCTCAGTTTACTTATTTGATACATATTGCATATTATGCTGTATAATCAAGTTAATAGAATTCTACAAATATTTATACTGATTAGAAAATAATGCAAAAATAAAATAAAACACTAGTTAATAAGCATGGAGTCTAGAAACACTGAATCGTTATTATGTTACTCATTTGAATTCAATTAATACTAAATTACCATTTTAATAAGCTAAGCAGCTGGAGCAGCTCTTAAATCTTTACAGAGCTTAAGTTCGCTCTTGCATGGAATACTGTTCCCATCTCTGGGATGGGTGCGTTAAGTATAACATGGATGCGGTCGAGGATTAGGGCGAAAGGGAAAGAAATATGCGGACTATACGTGCGGTGTCAAGGAGAGCCGCCATTTGTATGTGAGCTCGGAGCTGACCGTCGCGGAGTCCCAACCGCCTTAGGTGATTCGAGAGGCCGGTTGGGATTAACACGTTAGGAGATACGACTATAGGAATAATTTCGGACGGCCACCCCACATGTCAGTCACCTCGTGTGCCAGGTTCAGATATTTTGTATTTATATCTGTTTCGGCTTTCATGAGGTTCTCGTCATATGGTATCGTGATGTCGACCAAAAATATCCTTGACTGTGCATTTTGTGCATTGGATTCCGGCGTGTACTTATAATAAGGCGATCTCCGATCCACAAGAGCCTATTTCAGAGCGAGCACCTGATTGAGAATCCTGGCTACTAGGTTGTGCCTGTGCAGATACTCAGAGTTAGAAAGCGCTGAACAACCGGAGATAACATGCCTGAGGGACTCATCAAGGCGATGACAAGCTCGATAGTTATTGGTCTTAGTAACCTGATCTTGTATAGCACAGATAAAACCCTCGGTTTCCCCAAAAAGGTCTACGAAGCGTAGCCAGTGAAGGGAGGCCACTGTGTCTACAAACAGCTCGTGAAGAGCCTTGTGTTACCTCCCATGGAGCTCCTTCTCTTTCCATACGGCCTCCCGGTCGGAGACGCTCTGTGCACTCGGGTTCTGCCATTGCTCGTTGGCTAAGGTAAGAGGGGTAAGCTCTTTGTCACATGCTATAACGTCCGTATGGAAGGCACCTCCCGATATGGGACGTCATAGTTGTGCGGACTTTATGTCCAGGGCTTCTAATTCGGTTTGAGTCCACTTGAGTATACCAATGGTATATATGAGGCCAGGCATGACCCAACCGTAACGGCACGTGCCTTATTCACGCCCGACAAAAGTGTATTAAGCACCTTTGTCAGGCGCGCACAAAACACGCCGCGAACCGATTGTTTCAAGCTCGCCTCATCGATACCTATATCTATATCTTTTGTGACCCGAGTATCGACCGGTATGTATCAGCCTAGCACAGGGTCCTTAAGGTTATGGGCATACACATATCCATGCCCCCAGAATCAGCAACTCTACCCCTATCAACATGAATTTTAAACATTTATCCGTTCCGAACCCCATTCTGATAGTATTACTAAAATCACTGGTGATTTTTAGTAACTCTATCAGATTAGAGCGACTAAGGGCGAATAACTTCAGGTCATCCATGTAGAAGAGGTGGGAAACCTTAGTTCCTCTCCGAAGCTGAAATCCCCTCCCGGAACCCTCCAGCAGCGTGCTAAGAGGGTTCAGAGAGAGACAAAACCAGATAGGACTCAAACAGGCACCGTGGAAAATACCCTTCTGTATCTTTATACGGTTTTTGACAGCCATCATACGCTCGTCCAGGAGACAAAGGATCGTACTCCACTGCCCCATAAAGTGCCCAAGGAAGTCACTGTACAGTCGACTATGTATAACTCGAGGACCCTCATCAGCCATGTATGCCATCGAGTCGAATGCCTTTTGTAGTCGATCCAAGTCGCAGAGAAGTTCCGACGGTTGCGCTAAACCAGTTTGCCAATAACAGCGTTGATGAGGAGTGGTCCCGCCCACCGTCCCTGCATACACTCTGAGCGTACGAAATCACCCGATTGGAATTAAGGTGCCGGGCGATTTTGGCGCTCAGAATGGATGTTAGTGTCTGATAAATAGTAGGGAGACACGTAATGGGGCGGTACTTACTCGGATCTGCAGTGAACTAGTCTTTTTTCATGGTAATTAATGGTTATAATAAAAACAGCCTATACGTACTCTTTCCTATTTTATCTTTGTTTGCGATAAAATGGACACAAAAGAAAGTACAGAACAACGTAATTATTTCTTCGAGGCCATAAAATTACTCTAATTACTACTTTATTTTGAGGTGGTTCCACTAAATGTCACTCAATCCATTTCTATTTCAACCGTTGCTTTCACTTTCCGCCAGGAAACAAATGGTTTAAATATAAAACTAAGAGATGAAAAATGCATGGTTACTTGGCCTTGTTCACCTATCTACTAAATATATAAATAGAATAGTTATTAACATCTTATGAAAAGCTTTAATACTAAAGGAATAAACATATTTAACAGGTACAAGAAAATATATATTTGAATATTTATATATTCAAATGACATCAGTATGTAAATGAACAAAACAAAAACAATATAAACTTAATTTAATATAAATATTATAATAATAATCTCTTAATTTAAAAAAATAATGAAAATCAGCCAGGTTTAACGTAATAAACGTAAAATTCTTTTTCACGCTCAACTTACCTTGCCCCTAGTTAACAACCGGTCTCTGTTTTATGTTATCTGGACTCTTTATAATACCCTAAATGAGGGTAGTAGGTGATTTTTTTTTTTTTTTTTTTGGGCTGATGGCCGCTGTTAGCCCCAGGGCTTTACAGTTTCACCGGGTTGAGAGGTGACCGAGCGTTTATGGCTCTCAGTCGAGACCTCTATATATGGGTAACCAGCGCAAGGGCTCCCGAGAGGAGCCTCGGCAGACCGTTACCCTGTTTCGCGAGAGCGTCTGACTCGAGGTGCCCAAGAGGGCCGAACCTCGGCTCGGTCAGTTGCTTCTGACAGAGGATTATCTTAATTAATATCACTATTATTATTAACTACCTGTACCACCACTTCGGAATGCGTGGGCGCTGGAGAAGACGTGGCGCAAGAAACTCCAGCGACGCTTCTAACTGTATTGACTGGAGAGAACCGGCCTGTGACATGGCGGTATCGCGAATAACCTTGTTTGCGACGCCCTCGCCGTCGGCGGGGGTGGTATGAGGGTGAAATGTACGTGTGTAGTTTGGGTCCTGGTGGTCGCATCGTCGGGGTCGTCGAGGTCGTGCCTCAGTCTCCCTCGGACGCGGTGAATCTATGATGCGCGATTGGATTGTAAGTGGCGGCACTTACAGTCAACGGGTTTGGGTGTGTGACGGCAGAGTCGAAATATCGGCGAGAAGCCTGCTTCAGGTACTGAGCTATGGTCGGCAGCTCAAGATCTATGTGTAGATTTTCGTTACGCAAGAACCACGGTGCACCGGTGGCCTTGCGCATGAAACGATTTTGTATTACCTGAAGTCGGTGAATGTGACGCGGGGAGGCATGAGCAAAGACGGGGCTTGCGTATGTCATTATGGGTCGGATGCACGCTTTGTAAAGTGTAATTTTATTACGCAGGGACATTTTGCTATTTTTATTAAGTAACGGGTGCAAACGACCTAGGACGAACGCTGCTCAATTCCGTACGCGGTTGACATGCGGACCGAAGGTGAGTCTTTCATCTAATGTGACGCCTAAGTATTTGACTGTCTTTTCCCAGGGGATTGGACGATCAAATAACTCTATAGTTTGGAGATGCGGCGTTTTGTTGCGCCGAGAGAAACAAATGGCTGCACTTTTGGTGGGGTTAACCTCGATCCTCCATTTCCGAAACCATTTCCCTAAGGTGTTGGCTGCAAATTGGAGGCGTTTACAAATAGCGTCTGGTTTAAATCCAGACACGTAGAGGCCGGTGTCATCGGCGAAAAGGGCTAGCTCTACACCGCGAGTGCGCGGTATGTCGTTGGTGTAGAGTGTGTATAAAGTAGGACCTAGGACAGAGCCTTGTGGTACTCCGGCACAAATGGGGTGAACCTCGGAGCGCGTTCCCTCGACGCGGTAACGAAAGGTTCGATTTCGGAGAAAATCTCGTATGATAAGTACGAGTCGATCTGGCACACCGAGCTCATATAGTTTGTATATGAGCCCGTTGTGCCAGACCTTGTCGAAAGCTATCGCCACGTCGAGAAAAAGTGCCCCAGTTTGGTAGCCCTGAAGAAATTTACTGAGGATGTGCTCCGTGATGCGGTGCACTTGATGTGTGCATGAGTGTTGGGTGCGAAACCCGAACTGCTCATTGATTGGCAGCCCTCGGGACAGCATGAAGTCCTTTAGGCGGGTGAGGATGAGCCTTTCATATACCTTACCCAAGACTTTGAGTAGGCTTATGGGTCGATAGGCTGATGGATCGGTTGGATGTTTTGAGGGCTTGAGAATCCCTGTGACATCGACTTCCTTCCAGGTGTTCGGGAAGGTGCCTTTGGATATGGCCGCGTTGTAGATTAACACCAGTAGGTGTAAAATAGACAATGGTAGGCGTTTCATCAGCTTGTTGGTGATACCGTCGGGGCCGGAGCCTTGCGTGGTCGCAGGTTTTAATTATGGACTCAACTTCGGTGCATGTAACTTGAGTGACGGAATCGCGAGGTGGTTCCTTACTCCTCCGGTCGACCTCGCTGTTAACCATTTCAAGGTGAGCGGCGTCGATCGGTAGGGTGCTCGGTGAGCATTGGAGCTCGAGATTGTCAGCCAGACATTCGGCTTTCTCTTCGTCTAAGAAGGCGGGTGGTTTATTAGGACGCGCTAAAGGGAGGCATTGTTTGGGCGGTGCCCCTTTAGAGATTTGGGAAGTCGCCAGTAGGCGAGATGAGAAGGTTCGATGTTGCAGAGGTGATTATCCCACCGATCGTTCCTATACTGGGCTATGCGTGATCGGACTTCACGCTGAAGGGAACGTAGCACCAGCCGGTTACTTTCAGTGGGATATAAGTCGTGGGCACGAGTCGCCGCATTCTTGCGCCTCATTAGGTCCTTTATGTCGTTTGGCAGGGTCCATCGGTGGTCTTCCACCGAGGAACCTGCCTCGAACAATCCACGATTACGGTCTGGATGTGCCTAGTGAGGGCATGAACTGCGAGGTTCGTGTCGTTGACTGAAGATATGTTCCTAGGAATAGCATCTAGGTGCGGTGATGTGGCTTCCCTCAGGGCGTTCCTGAGTCGGTGCCAGTCTACAATGGTTTTGGTGGAGGGTGAGGTTGGGGCGGAGGGCCCTAACCGAAGAAGAACGGGGCGATGATCGGAAGCGAGCTCATGGATTACCTCTATGCCTTGGAAGGCGAGATTGATGTTCTTACAGATGGCAATATCAAGCACGTCCGGTGCGTGACCCAATATGTATGGAAAATGGGTAGGCGTAGTAGGCGCTACGACGTCGAAGTCGAGTGCGTCGCTTAGCGAGTCTAAAGCCAACCCCGGGGTTGATTTTAGTTGCATTCCACCGAGTGTGCTTGCTATTGAAATCTCCTGCCAAAATGACTGAGTTTCCAAGGAAAGGAGCGCCACGAAGTCGCTTCGTAATACTTGTGCGTCACGTCTGCAAGGCAGGTAGACGGACGCGATTGTGATGGGCGCGTGGCCGGTCATGGCTAGCTGACAGACCGAGGCTTCTAGGAAGGTTAGGGTTGGCGTATCGACGGGCACGCAGTGCAAGGACTTTATAGTAGATGAGAGTTCCGCCATTAGCGGCGGAAGTTCTATCATTCTAATGATGTTATAATTCGCGATGTTGGGATTGCGAGTGTGCGGTTTGAGGAATGTCTCTTGCACTAGGAGCACGTCGACTTGGTGATCGCGAACAAAATTGAAGATTTCGTCGCGTTGATTATTAATACCGTTCGCGTTAAAAATGCGACGTTAAGGGAACGCGGTTTTACTCTGCCGTTATAAAGGCCCTCTATGCTTGAAAATTGACGATGGCTGACACTACATGTTGGTAGCGCATTGTGGCAGCAATCCTGATTTCGGGCTTGCCATTGGAGTCCCTTAGGGCTTTTGCAAGGGCTGAGACGTCGGCGCCGTTGAAAACGGCGGCGAAGCGACACACAAGGTCGAGGTCGCTTTCGTTAACCGGCCGTCCGGCTGATGGAGGGGGCTGCTCAACCGATTGAGCGACGGTCACTACGCCAGTAGGAGTTTTCCATACGGGACGTAGAGGACGAATAGGAGCGAGAATAGGCGCGGGAGCGGCGATCGGTGTAGCTACCTTAGGTGCGACTTTAAGTGCCGGGCGTTTTGGCTTGGGAGCCTTTGGGCAGCCAAGGTAATTGGCTGTGTGTCCCTCTGAGTTGCACAGGACACATGCGGGGGGCCCGAAAGCAGCCAAAAGGGCCTTGTCCTTGGGTCTCGGACAGTCGGTGGTGCCATGGTCACCCAGGCACTTTACGCATCTGGGTTTCCCGAAGCAGTTGCGAGCAGAGTGGCCATATAACTGGCATTTGTGGCACTGGCCCGGAGGGCCATTTTATGAGGGCGCTCTATTGTGAGCCCAGAAAGGTGGCAGCACGTTTTCAGGTTAAATACCTGCTTCCCTGCCTCGGACCTTTCGAGGGCCACAATTACCATGTTGAATGGCTTTTGTTATGCCCACTGTACATCCTATGCACGGATAGGACGGGTAAATTCTGAGCCTGGAGGTCCTCTTTGATGAGGTCTGCGGGGATTTCCCGCGGAAGGTTTTAATAACCACTCTAAGTTGGCGCTCTTCTGCCAGGGTGTAGGTGTGAAAGAATACACCTTTGTCTTGTAAGTAGCGGGTGACCGCTCTATGGTCATCCGTGGTTTCTAGCTGCAGTTTAATGCCTACAGCGGTGGGGATCGCTTGATATTTGTAGCGATTGGAAAGGGCCGATACGACAATCGGCCATTTATCTTGTGCCTGTATGACAGGCGGCGGGCGTTCGATGGCTGTGAGACAGCCGAAGTTTGGGGAGCCAGTAGTGGCGCGCTGAGGAGCGGCGGGGCTTGCTGTGAGGCTGCAGAGGGGTGCCATGGGGTTGGGCCACAGATGTCGATGGCCGGGGAGAGGGGACATCGCTTTCCCGTTTTTCGCCTTGGGTGGCGGCGTCGGGGCGGGTGAAGCTCGCTTTTCGCTTCTTTTCCACCAGCGTGAAGTTGCTGGTGTCTTGCGGGAGGTCCTCGGGGACGAAGGGCTATCTAGCTGCATTTCGGAGACCGAGGAGGACGATGAGGCAGAGGCCCTTGAGGAGGACCTTGAGGGTGATTTTGCCCTCCGGTAGGGGTTGCTCTTTATAATGTCTTCGAAGACATCGGGGTATTTCCTCTTCAGGCAGCTGACCAAGTGTACAAGGAAATCCATTGTTGGATTCTCCATTGTACACAAATTATTAATAATATTACTACTATTACGCGGGATGTGTGGCCTCCGGTGGGGTGCCGGGGTGAGTAGCCTACTTCCCTCCTGCCGGGTATAGGCAGGAGGTTGTGTGCCTAGTTGTGTAGCCCTAGTGCGTCCAAGTGCCAATCTTATTTGTGAACTTGGGTGTGTGCTTAGAGCTAACTAAAAATACGCGTGAGACAATTATAAGTCTAGCGGGTTGGTCAACCTTAGCTAGGGCACTACCCAAGGCCAAGTTTACGTTGACTCCTTCCGCTATCTTGCGTTTCCCAGAAGGGGAACCGCGGGCGTACGGGGCTTGCCCTACACTAGCTTAGTTAACACCGCAAGGTATCCACTAGTATAACCACCCAGGTGGCCTTACAATAGCTTTCTTCGAAACTAAATTCCGATCACAATAGCAACAGCAATAAAAATTGCTCGGTGTATTGTTCTCGGAACAATGGATGCGCAGGTGGCTTGCTCGGGGGCAGGTAGCTCGGGACGATCGTGGCGGGGAGCCGGGCGACCGTTCTCGGCGACTGCTGAGCGTCGAATGAGCACATCTGCATATTCTATTGTTAGTATCCAATATTTAAAGAAGTCGTTCTTTTGTTTACTTTCAAGTTATTGGACAATAAACATCTATTGTTTTCAAACACGTGTTTCTGACTTATTATTATCCGAGTTTACTTGGGTTTGTTCAAAACAATCTCAATTAGTCTAAACTTGTGGTTTCTACAGTGAAGACGTCAAAAAAGGGGAAAAGCTCGAGAAATTAGCAGTTAAGTGCGTTTTGCCATTGTTGTTTTACATAATGAAGGCAAATCCGAATGCTTCACACCTGAAGTTATCGAAGACTTGTGTTCATGGCACAATAGCTCGATACAGGGAGACAGGCAGTTTTCAAGATCGTCCACGCTCGGGAAGGCCGAGAGCTACCACGTCTAGTGAAGATAATTTCATTGTTGTTACCAACAAGCGAAACAGGTGCTTAACAGCACCAGAAATCCTCGCTGAAGTAAACAAAACCCGAGTTAAACCTTTATCATTGACTATAGTAAAACGGCGACTGAGAGATGCGAAGTTGTATGGTTGCGTTGCCGTTCAAAAACCTCTGCTAAGGCCGCAAAACAAGAAAAAACGGATGCAGTGGGCTCTTGCCCATCGAGATTGGACTGAAGAAGATTTTACGACGCTTTGGACCGATGAATCCAAGTTTGAAATATTCGGTTCAAAATATAGAAATTACGTTTGACGCAGTTACTAAGAATAGATGATGTCAGATTGTGTAGTCCCAACAATCAAGCATGGTGGTGGCTCAATTATGGTCTGGTGTTGTTTTTCTAGCCAAGGAACTGGCGATTTGATTAAAATTGAAGGTATTTTAAAAAAGAAACAGTACAATAACATTTTAGAACAAAATGCCGTTTCTTCCGGGTTGCGATTAATTGGAGATGGATTCATTTTCCAACAAGATAATGATCCAAAGCATGGCTCAAAATTATGTAGAGGATATTTAGAAGAGAAAGAGGCACAAGGGGTGTTAACTATAGCCTCTTTTTACATGGACTGTTATTATTTCTTTACGCTTTTAAAGTATATTATATTGCGTGTTAATCAATGTTCTATTAGATGATTGAAAAGGTTAATTAAACATTCAATATGTTTTTTTTTTGTTTGTAATGAGTTTTACTTTATTTTATTACTTTAATTAAGGTGTTCTTAAACTTTTGGCCGGCAGGTAACTCATCAATTTGAGTCTTGAGCCTGGAACATTCTTAGTATCTTGGAAAGTGGCCATTAGTCTGATACTTAAAAGTGGCGCAATAGATACTTCAGATAATTACAGACCAATTACGACAAAATAGTATTTCTTCTAAAATTCTCGAAAAAGTAGTCAATTCTCGTTTCAGCTTATTTATAGAAATATATAATACTATCTCATTTCTGATAATGAGTTTGCTTTTAGAAAATGTGGGTCTGCCGAAGACGCAGCAATAACTGTAACTAACTTTATATTCTTCTATAGAAAAGGGAGACAATGCTTTAAGTATTTTCATAGACTTGGCTAAAGGCTGTCCAATTGAAGGCAGTTTATAAAAGTGGGAGAGTGCTCAAGTGGAACCCTCCCTGTCAATTTTGGTCACTGGGCAATAAACAAGCACATACTTTTATATCCTCTACATTAATCCAACTCTAAATTGTCAATGGCAAAATATTATCTTACGCGGCCGATACAATATTTATATTTCAAGCTAAAACTTGCAAAAGAGTGAGATGTCTTGCGAAGGATTAACTACCGATGGATGCTCTTGATAAAACTAAGTTTTTAATACTCGAGCATTCCGACCACCGTAGAACACAATACTCCAAATACCCACATGCGGTACTCGTTTAAAGGTTACATGTAGTGGATGCGTGTGTCGGTCCATAGAACGCACCCTTCAATATTTAGGTTACACAATTGACAAAAAATTGTCTATCAAACCACATGTTCAAGGACTCTCTGGGTAGGCACAAAACTGATTCATGTGATAAAGTTACGAGGCAGTTATCAGAATTAGCAGTTTCAGCTTAAAACTGCTCATTATTTCATGCCATCTGTCAATCTGCCCTACAATACGGAATGTTAGTATGAAATTGAGAGAGCTCAAATAGACGTTATTAAAGTAATACTAAAACAGCCTTTCGGTTATCCAAATGTCTCTTTGTTAAATATTGCCCTGTACTTCGTCAAGTTTAGACTAAAAATACATAAAAGCTTTAAAAATAGACCTGACTACGGAGGCAAAGGATATGGAAGAGGCTCTTTAATATCCTTTGCCTCCAGGTTACGTCTCTCCTTGCCAGACGCTCTCCGATTTACCTCCATCCAAAAATCTAACTAACTACTAACTTTTTCATTTGAGGCAAAAGAATATAATCATATTCGACTAGTGAACACACACTCAATTGCGCTAATACTTACAAAAACAGGAAACACATACCCATACATGTAGCCATACACACCTTTTAAATATAAGCCTAGTCTCTTTAAACGGTGCAAAGCTTAATCTAGTTTAATTTGAAATATCTTAGTATACTGGCAGTTTTATATTGTTTTGCACCGAGTAAATAACCTTATCAGTCTATTTATTTGTTAATTGGTAAGGTAAAGATCAACTCTGTCTCCTAAGATACAAGCCTGGCTTAGTTTGGGAACCAATGTTTAATGTATTCTTTTATCTGACTGGTGTATTATTAAATTTATTATTATTATTCTTATATTTTTCATAGATTTTAAAACAAAGTTTATTTTTTTTCTGATTAATATGTGATTTTAAACATAATTTGTTAATTATGTGGTAATCTGTTCATAATTGGAAAATATGTTCCGAAGACATCAGTATCGTTTATTCAGCTCAAATATGTGGCCAAGTTTCCGGGTCGGTGAGTACATAACAATAGCGGAGATAATAGTAATTAAATGCTTTATTTTTATCTACTTTGAAAAAAAATGCCAGGCTTTTCTCGTATATGACGTTATCCATACGCAGGATGACGTCATGACCAACAAGGTTAAAATAAACTTAGTCTTACACCATCGCTAGAAAACATTAATTCTAAATTTCTAGAACAACTTCATCTTACTTTACGACTTTTGCTATACTGATTGAATAGGTAAAAAAGTAAATTATAGCCACAACGCAATAACAAAAGATTTGGGAACGATATTTGATTGAATATTTAATACGGTACAAGACACCTACTTTCAGAAAATTAGAAAAGAATTAAGTAAAGTTGCTAAAATCACAATTGTTCAAATTTATTTATTGTTACTCTGCTGATTAACTATAAAATGTTACGACTTTATCACCAATACAAATGATTTAAAATTTCCTAATTAATGTACTTTTATTTCAAATGATAGACCACACATCGTCAGCCTGTATCAGTCCACTGCTGGACATAGGCATCTTCCATGGCACGCCACTGAGCTCGGTCTTCAGCTCTTCTTCTCCAGTCAGTGCCCGCTGCCCTACGAATATCATCGCCCCACCTAGTTACATGGTGCCATACACTACGTTTCTGCGGCATATATGACCTGTCCACTGCCACTTCAGCTTGCTAATTCGTTAAAATATGTCAGTAACTTTAGTTCTCTGCCGATGGACTTCGTTCCCTAAGAGACACTCCGAGCACAGTCACACTCTTTCCATAGCTCGCTGAGTGATTTTGAACTGGTGGACAAGTCGCACTGTGACTGGCCACGTCTCAGCTCCGTATGTCATAACAGGTAGGTTATTGATTTGACACTGACATTGACACTAATTAAAAACCTTCGTTTTAAAGCTTTGAGCTATGGGCGAAGAAAAGACTCGACGAAGTTTTCCAAATACTGCCCAGCTAAATGTATCCGTCTTCTAACTTCCTTGTCAAAGTAGTTTCTACCTGTTTGGGGCATCTGCCCTAGGTATATTTACATATTCGGAAACAACTTCAAGTTTACAGCGACGGGTTCCGGATCAACGTGTTCGTTGAACATAACTTTGGTTTTATCCAAGTTCATCCGGAGACCGATTCGCTGAGACGAATTAGCCAGGCTGTCCAGCATTTGTTGTAGGTCCTGCAACGTTTCTGCCGTTATGACGATCTCGTTTGCAAATCGAAGGTGAGATATGTGTTCGCCATTCATATTAATGCCGCAATCTTCCCAGTTCAGCATCTTGTCTTGTCTTCGTATATTTTCTTTAAATTATACATTTTAAAAATATTAAAAAAAAATGTTTGTACTTTTCATTTCATTAGTTATGTCACATAATAATATACTTTTTTAATTAGCTCAAAATTCATATTTCTTTATTTACGATATTGTGTGTGTGTGTGTACAGAACCTTAAAAACGGTCAATTGAAAAATTATCACATTAATTTTAGTACCAACTTATTTGTAATTTATATTATTTTTTTATGTAATACAATAACCGTTAATATGTACCAATTGATGTGTTCGTCTTTAATTGGTGCATACATCAGATTTGACTTTATGGATTTGTGGATTTAAAGAATATTAGCAATGCTAATAATTAAAATTACTAATATTCTGGTTAACCACTCCAACTAAGCTTAAAATGCTTGTGCTACGAGATGGTTCAAGACAATATTCGAATGGTGGATTGGAACCTACGACCTAAAGTTTCGCAGACCGATATTGACAGATATTTTATATACAAGGTGACAGTAAATACGAAACATTGCTTGACGTTCTTCAATAGCCATATGCCATCAACAATTAACGTATAATAAGTATAGATGTTTTTTTTTATTTATTTATTATTTTTCCCCCTTAAATTACGGTTTACAAGGGCGGACTTAATAAGTTATTCTGATAATATGCGCTTCTGACTACATCTATCGGCGCTATTTGGAAGTTACTGGGCATCGGCATAATTTTACGGGAACTCACGAAACGCTAGTAAGAGTGAAGTAGTAGTTTTTGGAACAGGAACTAAGAACATGTAGCACATAACTCCCGTAACACCACATAGATTAGAAGAGTAGAACAATTGAAATATTGATCTGGGTCAATAAGGATCTTACCGACCTTGGTTTCACATCGAAAGCTTAGAACAATAGATATTTTTATGTCACTGGGTCAATAAGGATCTTACCGACCTTGGTTTCACATCGAAAGCTTAGAACAATAGATATTTTTATGTCACTGGGTCAATAAGGATCTTACCGACCTTGGTTTCACATCGAAAGGGTAGAAAAATTGAAATATTAAGGGCACTGGGTCAATAAGGATCTTGCCAACCTTGGTTTCACATCGAAAGGAAAAGCAGAAGAGTGGCAGCAATGGCTCACAGGTTTGCTAAGTGTAAGTATGAAAGTAATATACTCATAGCGCAATGCCAATATTTTTACATCTGAAGTCGTTGCAGTTTCAGGCGCATATAGATGGTTTTCGCCTCATTATTCTTAAGAGATACATCTCACTTCATAATCGTTTCTTTACGTTTTCGTTACGTTTCATTAACATGTCAGTATTCTGAGCGCATTGGATAAGTGTGATTCGTCTCTATTGAGACACTGTATTCACTTGCATATTTAAAAACTATAACTTGCTATAAATAAAATATTGACAAACATTTCGTAATTCATTTTATACTTTATTAATTTGATTTGATGGAATTGATTTAATTTATATCTCTTCATTGCTTATTAAATTCATGATACTAAGAATAGGTTAAGAATAATTATGTAATACAATGGACGTGATCTGATATAATTGTAATTATTTTTATTATTAATAACGATACTAATATTGTTTTCTTAGATTACATGAATATTACGTGATTTATTACAACGTTCCAAGGCTAATAAAATGGGACATTTTAGTAGTTGTTTAATACGTTATATTGTCCTACGATTTATTTACCACAATCCTTTAGGCGATATAGTGTTTATGTCCAGATTTATTGTGAAATATACCTGAAATCGTTAAAATATATTATAGATATTATATTATACTCTTACTACGTTACAAGCTCAAGTATATATCGTTTATATGTTCCGACATTAGGCGTGTTGTTCAATGAATTTCTATTATTTTTTCTAACCGTATGGCTCTGTGATACAGTGCCTTTAAGGTATATTATATAGAGCATAATCCAGCACGCTGATTCACTGTTCGTCGAGCCTGAGTTCATGGTTGATGGATATGGAATAAAATAAAATGTAATATATAAAAAAACGTACTCTGAAAGTAAGAGAAATAATTAACATAATTACAAGCAGATTCTTAGGTATGTATAAATAATTAAATATCACTATTATTTATAATATATGTGCGTGAGTGATAGAATAACTTAAATAAAACGCACCTGCAACTAATAACTACCTAACTATAACTAGATAAATAAATACAATAAATAATTATGTATCTATAGATTGATTTAAAATATAATATTAAATGGTAATATAATAATTAAAAGTAGATATATATGATAAAAGAAAAAACTGATCCAGCGGAAAATGGCGTGAAGAACGTTTCGTACCATGAACTTTCCGTTTAGGTTTCCTGTTAGCTATGAGGGATGCCCTGTATTCTGGATATTTGTAAGGAAGGGGATCTGTGTAGTCTAGTAGTTTCAGAGAAATAATTAAAACAAACTGTTTAGTATTTAAATAATATTTATTTATTTTACTATATTAATTTAACAAAAGAAAGAAGTATATTTATTTATTATTTTATCAGTGGTAGAGATACGCTGTAGTTTGTTTCTAGGTGCAAAATGATAATGTCGGCTCGGCTAAGGAAAGACTACGCCCCCACAGAATACCAGCGTGAAATAGCAGCATAATCATGCTGTGTTCCGTTTGATCGGTGTCTGCCATCTGGAGACCTTCATTACTGGTAACGAGGCACTGCCATCTCAGTCCACAAGGGGACAACGCATATAAATAAAGATTCCTTGTCAAGGATGACTGTAGATGTCACGGGTCGCAGGAATCGTTTGGTTATTGAAAAAATCATAATGACATTACCCCATTATGGTAAATAAAAAAGCATATTATTGAATATTTAGTATCAACTCCAAGCCTCCGCCGTTATTTAAGACCGAATTCGCAGCTTTTACAAATACCCTGTGGAAAGATGAATGGAGGTGTTTATGAGCTACTGTCATCACTTACCATCGGTAAAAATATCTATTGTCATGTTTAGAAAAAAATTAAAACCAGGCTAATTTAAGTACAGTAATAAATATTTTACGATAGTCAGAAACTTGTACGCAATAAAAACTAACTAAACAAAATACAAACGTAGAAGCATATTAAACAACTAGACGTTCATTTAACACATTCATATTCATAAGTGCTAAGAGCACAAATAAGAAAAATATGTGTTACCAGTTCGTGAGAGATTTTTTTTTCGGGCTGATGGCCGCTGTTAGCCCCAGGGCTTTTACAGTTTTGCCGGGTTGAGAGGCGACCGAGCGCTTATGTCGCTCAGTCGAGACCTCTATTAGTAACCAGCACAAGGGCTCCCGAGGGGGAGCCTCGGCATGGACCGTTACCCTGTTCCGCGAGAGCGTCTGACTCGAGGGTGCCCTAGAGGGCCGAACCTCGGCTCGGTCAGTTGCTTCTGACTAAGAATTATCTACATTACTATCTCTATTATTATTATTGGCTATATGTACTACCACTTCGGAATGCGTGGGCGCTGGAGAAGAAGTGGCGCAAGAAACTCCAGCGACGCTTCTAACTGTATTGACTGGAGAGAACCGGCCTGTGACATGGCGGTATCGCGAATAACCTTGTTTGCGACGCCCTTTCCGTCGGCGGGGGTGGTATGAGGGTGCAATGTACGTGTGTAGTGTTTTATGAAGAGCTTGGGCCCTGGTGGTCGCGTCGTCGGGGTCGTCAAGGGCGTGCCTCAGTCTCCTTCGGACGCGGGTGAATCTATGATGCGCGATTGGATTGTAAGTGGCGGCACTTACAATCAACGGGTTTGGGTGTGTGACGGCAGCGTCGAAATATAGGCGAGAAACCTGCTTCAGGTACTGAGCTATGTTCGGCAGCTCAAGATCTATGTGTAGATTTTCATTACGCAAGAACCATGGCGCACCGGTGGCCTTGCGCATGAAACGATTTTGTATAACCTGAAGCCGGTGAATATGACGCGGGGAGGCATGCGCAAAAACGGGGCTTGCATATGTCATTATGGGTCGAATGCACGCTTTGTATAGTGTGATTTTATTACGCAGGGACATTTTGCTATTTTTATTGAGTAACTGGTGCAAACGATCTAGGACGAACGCTGCTTGATTCCGTACGCGGTTGATATGCGTAGAGGCCGGTGTCATCGGCGAAAAAGGCTAGCTCTACACCGCGAGTGCGCGGTATGCCGTTGGTGTAGAGAGTATATAAAATAGGACCTAGGACGGAGCCTTGTACTCCGGCACAAATGGGGTGAACGTCAGAACGCGTTCCCTCAACGGAGTAACGAAAGGTTCAATTTCGGAGAAAATCTCGTATGATAAGTACGAGTCGATCTGGCACATCGAGCTCATATAGTTTGTATGTGAGCCCGTTGTGCCAGACTTTGTCGAAAGCTTTCGCCACGTCGAGGAAAAGTGCCCCAGTTTGGTAGCCTTAAAAAAAATTATTGAGAATGTGCTCCGTGATCCGGTGCACTTGATGTGTGCATGAGTGTTGGGTGCGAAACCCGAACTGCTCATTGATTGGTAGCCCTCGGGACAGCATGAAGTCCTTTAGGCGGGTAAGGATGAGCCTTTCATATACCTTACTCAAGACTTTGAGTAGACTTATGGGTCGATTGGCTGATGGATCGGTTGAATATTTCGAGGGCTTGAGAATCCCTATGACGTCGGCTTCCTTCCAGGCGTTCGGGAAGGTACCTTTGGATAAAGCTGTGTTGTAGATTATCACCAGCAGGTGTAAAATGGACATGGGTAGAAGTTTTATCACCTTGTTGGTGATGCCGTCGGGGCCTGGAGCCTTGCGTGGTCGCAGGTTTTTAATTATAGACTCAACTTCGGTCCATGTAACTAGTGAAACGGAATCGCGAGGTGGTTCCTTAGTCCTCCAGTTGACCTCGCTGTCAACCATTGTAAGGTGAGCATTGGAGCTCGAGATTGTCAGCCAGACATTCAGCTTTCTCTTCGTCTAAGAAGGCGGGCGGTTTATTGGGACGTGCTAAGGGAGGCATTGTTTGGGCAGTGCCACCTTTTAGGGATTTGGGAAGTCACCAGAAGGCGAGATGAGATGTTGGTTCGATGTTGGATAGATGATTATCCCACCGATCGTTCCTGTACTGGGCTTTGCGTGATCGAATTTCACGCTGAAAAGTACGTAGCACCAGCCGATTACTTTCAGTGGGATATAAGTCGTGGGCACGAGTCGCCGCATTCTTGCGTCTCATAAGATCCTTTATGTCGTATGGCAGGGTCCATCGGTGGTCTTCCTCCGAGGGAACCCGCCTCGAGCAATCCTCGACGACGGTCTGGATGTGCCTAGTGAGGGCATGAACTCCGAGGTTTGTGTCGTTGACTGAAGATATATTCCTAGGAATAGCATCTAGGTGCGGTGATGTGGCTTCCCTCAGGTCGTTCCTGAGTCGGTGCCAGTCTACTATGATTTTGGTAGAAGGTGAGGTTGGAGCTGAAGGCCCTAACCGAAGAAGAACGGGGCGATTATCGGAAACGAGCTCGTGGATTACCTCTATCCCTTGTAGGGCGAGGTTGATTTTCTTGCAGATGGCGATATCAAGCACGTCCGGTGTGTGACAGTGTGTATGGAAAGTGGGTAGGCGTAGAGGGCGCTACGACATCGAAGTCGAGTGCGTCGCTAAGCGAGTCTAAAGCCGACCCCCGGGGGTTGATTTTAGATGCATTCCACCGAGTGTGCTTGCTATTGAAATCTCCTGCTAAAATGACTGAGTTGTCAAGGGACAGGAGCGCCACGAAGTCGCTTTGTAAAATTTGAGCGTCCTGTCTGCAAGGGAGATAGACGGACGCGATTGTGATAGGGGCGTAGCCGGTCATGAAAGCTTCTAGGAAGGTTAGTGTTGGCGTGTCGACGGGCACGCAGTGCAAGGACTTTTTATAGTAGATAAGAGTTCCGCCGTTAACGCCGGAAGTCCTATCATTCCTAATGATGTTATAGTTCGCAATGTTGGGATTGCGCGTGTGCGGTTTGAGGAATGTCTCTTGCACTAGGAGCACGTCCACTTGGTGATCGCGAACGAGATTGAAGATTTCGTCGCGTTGATTTTTTAAACCGTGCGCGTTAAAAAATGCAACGTTGAGGGATCGCGGTTTTGCTCTGCCATTGTAGAGGTCTGCTAAGAGTTAAAATTGACGATCGCGGACACTACGTGTTGGTAGCGCATTGTGGTGGCAATCCTGACTTCTGGTTTGCCATTCGAGTCCCTTAGTGCCTTTGCAAGGGCTGAGACGTCGGCGCCGTTGAAGACGGCGGCGAAGCGACACACAAGGTCGAGGTCGCTTTCATTAACTGGCCGACAGGCTGGTGTCGGGGGCTGCTCCACAGGTTTAGCGACGGTTGGTACGCTGACCGGTGTTTGCCATCGGGGCGAAAAGGTCGGACGGGAGCAAGAATGGGCGCGGGGCGGTGGTCGGGATAGCGACCTTGGGTGCGATTTTGGTTACTAGCCGTTTTGGCTTGGGGGCCTTTGGGCAGCCACGGTAGTTGGCTGTGTGTCCCTCCGTGTTGCATAGAACGCACGCGAGGGGCCCGAAAGCAGCCGGAAGGGCCTTGTCCTTCGGACACGTACAGTCCACGGTTCCGTGGTCACCCAGGCATTTGACACACCTAAACCCAGGTGCAAACCGAAGCAGTTTCGGGCTGTGTGGCCATAAAGCTGGCACTTGTGGCATTGGCCTGGGGGGCCATTTTTATATGGGCGTTCTATTGTAAGCCCGGAGGGGTGGCAACAGGTTTTCAGGTTAAATACCTGTTTGCCTGCCGTGGTACGTTCTAGTGCCGCAATGACCATATTAAATGGCTTTTTGTACTGTACATCCTAATCACATATGTCCTATATGGGAGATTTTGGGACAGAAGGTCCTCTTTAAGGAGGTTTTAAATCACCACTCTGAGTTGGCGTTCCTCTGCTAGGGTGTAGGTGTGGAAGAACACACCTTTATCATGAAGATAGCGGGTTACCGCTCTATGATCTGTAATGGTCTCCAGCTGTAGTTTAATGCCTACAGCGGTGGGGCCGGCGTGGTACTTGTACCGATTTGACAGGGCTGATGCGACAATCGGCCACTTATCCTGCGCCTGTATGAAGACAGGCGGCGGGCGTATTGATGGCTGTGAATCAGCCGAATATTGCTAATAAGTACTCGCTGTGGAGTGGCGGGGACTTGCTGTGGGGCAGCTGGAGGGGAGCCCTGGGGCAGGGCCGAGGTAGATGGCTGGGGAGAGGGGACCTCTGTTGCCATTTTTTCGCCTTGGGAGAGGGCGTTGGGATGGGTGAAGCCCGCTTTTTACGCTTCTTTTCTACCAGCGTGAAGTCGCTGGTGTCTTGGGCTTGGGAGTCTTTGGGGAATTTTGTAGAGGGGCTATCCAGCTCCATTTCGGAGACTATGGATGATGAAGATGCTGAAGATGCCCTTGAGGAGGGTTTTCCGGGGGCGGTTTTTCGTTCATTATGTCCTGGAAGACATCGGGATACTTAGTTTTAAGGATGCTGATGAGGTTGCCGCATGAACTCAGCGGAAGAGTCCTCCATGTTGGACTCGGTTCTGATTTTTTTATACTACTTCGATCACGGGAAGTGTGGCCACCGGTGGGATGCCGGCGTGCCTAATTCCCTGCCGGCAGGGAGGGAAGTCGGCAGGGAGGATGAGTACCAAGGAGTGTAGCCCTAGGGCGTCCAAGTGCCAATCTTATTTGTGCACTTGGGTGTGTGCTTAGAGCTAACTAAAACTACGCGTGGGACTGTTATAAGTCCAGCGGGTTGGTCAATACATTGGCTAGGGCATTACCCAAGGCCAAGTTTGCGTCGACTCCTTCCGGTGTCTTGCGTTTCCCAGTAGGGGAACCGCGGGCGTACGGGTCAAGCCCTTTACTAGCTTAGTTAACACCGCAAGGTATCCACTAGTGTAACCACCCAGGTGGCTTTACAATACACTTTCTAGGAAACTAAATTCCGATGACAATAGCACCAGCAATAAAAATTGCTCGGTGAATCGTTCTCGGAAAAATAGGTGCGCAGATGAATCGCTCCCCGAGGTAGCTCGGGTTGGTCGTGGCGGGGCGCCGGACAACCGTTCTCGGCAACTGCTGAGCGTTGAATGGCTAAAACTTTCTAATTTGAAGCAATTTCTCCTCCGTTATGTTTTCGGGCAAAACATCGTTAACTTACCTTGTATTGGCTCTCTAGGAAGGGTCTTATATTCTGCTATCTAAAAATAAAGAAAAACATATTAAAACCTAAAATTATTTTTAGAGTTTCATAGTTTAATTACAGGCAATTCACATACAGGCATTTTGAGCGATTTATTTTATAAAGTATATCAAGATTTTAGGCAACTTTTATACTCGTATGTGCCTACAAATTATTACATTTAGGTACCTATAAAACTGGCACGAAAACTTCGTGACTAAAATGTACTACGTCAGCGGCATTTCATCTCTACTCTTCCAACGTCCAAAATCTATAATTAACAACGATAGCGCAGAGTATTAGGGTACCGATCAGCCATCAAAAAATTACTTTAGACATCTTGAAGGCATTAACTTCAAGAAGAACCATTTAGAACTTGGCGTACCAAGACTGTCTTTTTTTCTTAACACAGACTGGGAAAAATTTGTTTCCTACAAACTACTTGATGAGTCGGGAGCAACAGACTTCTTAACTTAATAAATACTTTATTGATAAAAAAAAACCAAAAGATCAAAAACGATGTATGAAAATATGTTACAATACGTCGACTTCAGCAATCTGCAGTATTGCAGAATTTAGTATAGCGAAGAACTGAACTGCGGCTTCGTCAATGAAAATATCATAATTAGTAGACAATCCAAAAGGCAAACTGGCAACGTGTTCTAAAGCGTTAATAGCCTAATGGTTTAAGGTACGGTCTGCGAAACTTAAGGTCGTAGGTTCGAATCCACCATTCGACTATTGTCGTGACGTGAACCATCTCCTAGCACAAGCATTTTCAGCTAATTGGAGTGGTTACATTAGTAATGTTACTAATATTCTTCTTTTTTTTTAATAAAACCTTGGAGATTCATTACATAAACAAAACATGACGCTGTGTATAAAATCATTACGATGACTTGTGATAGAAACTTCAGCAGAAATAGTAACTATAACCAATAGCTTTTTTAAAGACCTCTACGCCAAAAACATGAATAACAAACCTGTTTGAAGAAAAATATTTACGTTTCATATTGTTGTACAGTCCATGAGCATATCCCAGATGCCGTAGTTTGTAGTTGTAAGGTCGTAGATCTAAGTTGACGTGAAAAATTATCTTGGAAGCTAAACTATGCTTTTATCGCAACGATGGTTATATGTATGTTGTACTAACGATGAATTATAAAACTAGGTATAAAATTAATCGCGGAAAAAATATCGCTCGCGTGGCTCTATAAAGCTTCATCTAAATGGATAATTTGGTTAAGGGGTATAATACTGTCGCAGCCTAAAAAATCTGGTTACGCAACTAATTGATTTGCTGAAAAATTGATGTTATTATTAGGGGGTAGAAGAGTGAATTCTGATAGGTATCTCAACAGTAGCTACGATCACGACAAAAGGACTTCGACCGAATAAGACGCATGCCGATTGAAACATCTCCTTTTCTACGGATGCTGAGCACTGTAATGGAATGCTTCGACAACAGTAATGCGGTCTTCCGGTACTTTAACTCACCATACGTAGCACAGTAGCGGTAGGCTACTATTTTAGGCTGGTTTCCTGGAACGTGGTCTTAACTCAGTCGATCCGATATGCAGCACCTAGCCGCGATGTGGTTTTACCACATAAAAATAGGTTGGCACATAATATTACAAATAAAAAAAATATTTTTCAGAACATACAAGTGTCACTTACTCATAATATCACCCGTGACACTAGTTTTATTCAATTTAAATAATATATTCTAAAGACTCTACCTTACACATAACGAAACAAAATTAAATAGAAAATACTCAAAACTTTGATGGCATCTCACTGATAAGACTTACTAAAAAATAGCATTAGTTAATTATCATATTAATTATTCGAAAAAAAGTGTTGCCACATATACACGCACTCTATCAGACATTCGCACGTACTTGGGTGTTTCAACATTCACACATGTATGTTTTTATTTATTCTCTTTTAATAAGGTCTTACATATTCCATGTAAATAAAACAACGTATTTGTATTATTAACCTTATATCTAAAAAAAAATTAAAGCAAGTATAATGTATGGACTACGAATATAAAGTAGGCAAAATAACGTAACATAAATTTAATTAAAAAATTGTAGTAGTACATTTTAACTTAAAATCATTACTAGAAACATTGTTGGAAAGTGTTAATGCTGTGATATATCAAGCCAAATACTCTTCATTGCATATTGTATATTGTATGTAAGTTCATGTTCTATTTACCTTTTGTCAGCGTATTGTTATGAAAACTAAACATCATCTATTTTGTTCATAAGCTCCCCAAATATAATTGCAATAACAATTATATTTGGGAACGTTCAAGTACGCCGAAAGGTGAGCCTTATCTGAATATAAATTAAGCAAAGAACCATTGATTTACCGACGGAATTCCTCACCAACAGTAATAAGGTCTCCAACTATTATATAATAATGATAATCAATTGTCTTTGTACGAATATTAATTTCAAGAAGAAAAATCTTTATTATATACGAGGACACCGCACTACCTCCTGCAAAACGGCGTGCGTCTTGGTGTTGATCCTTCCGTGGAATCTAGAGGCTTCAAGTTTCAGGCCCCATGTATCACATGTATAAACTGTGACGCTTATATTCAAGGAAGAATCTTTTTTTTCTTCATAAATTTCTAAAGGAGACTCAGATAGCTTTATTAAAATCTAGTTCTGTAAGTATTCATCAAACTACTACTATTACTAATTAAGTTTTATCAAGGTACGGTTAAAGGTAGGTTTGCAAATTTTCGCAAATCAATATCTGGTTTTATATGAAAACAATAACAAACGTACGTTATTAAAATTACATATGCAAGGTGGTTTAATTCCATAAAAGTACTTTGGTTACTTTACTTTAATTATATGAGAATATCTATTTCCGGAAGTGATTTGACAAAACGTGGCCCTTTTAAAAATGTTTATAACGGTATCCTAACACAAACCCAATATATTATTTATAAAGATGTTAAAACTAAAAGTAAAGTAACAGCCTATATATAAATCCCACTGCAGGGCATAGGCCTCCTCTCTAGTAAAGGTGTTCCACCATGCGGCTCCCCTGTGCTGATTGATGGACAACACGTATGTATTTGATTCTTTTTTTATATATTATATTTAGATATACAGGCTTTCTCACGATATTTTCCTACATCGCTGAGAACGTACTAGCTGATTTACCACTTTTTACTTAAAATTGTAAATTAACCTATTCATTGGTGCCGGCATTGAGGATCGAACTCGGTTTACTCGCGTGCCGTAAATTAAGAGCGAGTGCTTGGACGCGGCTCTTTATAAAGATGATTAATTGATTAATCCTAAATCAACAAATAATAGTACATTTAATCAATTAAATGGCTCAGGATTTCTTTCCCCGCCTTTGAGGGATGTGTAGTATTGTATGCGTTCCCCGACTAATACCTGATTTTACAATTGAGTACAAGACTCCTATGAAATGACAGAAATTTAGTGAGAGCGAGAGCGAGCGCGTCTGACTCGAGGGTGCCCGAGAGGGCCGAACCTCGGCTCGGTCAGTTGCTTCTGACAGAGGATTCTTTAAATTCGCTATGATTATTAGCTATCTGTACCACCACTTCGGAATGCGTGGGCGCTGGAGAAGAAGTGGCGCAAGAAACTCCAGCGATGCTTCTATCTGTATGGACTGGAGAGAACCGACCAGTGAGGGTGCAATGTACAATATGCATTATAACAATACTGAATTAATAACAGTTTATAATAAAAATTTTATACAAATATATGTAAAAATTAACATAAAATATCGTTTTATACATTAATGAAGTAAATAAATTATATGTTTATATAACATTTATCATTCAAAACTGTTCAAAACAATTTAATTATTTAGAAATTTATTAGATTTTTACTGATTTGATGACCGTAGTTTACATTTCCCACAGTATATACCATATTAACCAACTTAACAAATAAAGCGGTTGATGGTATTGAATCCTTTGCTATACTATTTATCTGCTTGAAAAGAGACTCGTAAAGTTTCTTCTTCGCTTCTATATATTTTGGATAATACCAACATATTATAAAGTATTCCGATTATATCCACACTATGTGGTTCCCATTTACCATAGTTATCCAGAAATAGTCCCAGGTGGGACAGGGATGTTTCAATAGGGTTAATGGAAGCCAAGGGTATTTCTCCTTCCTTCCTTCAGCCTTCTTGAATGTTCGTTCCGCTCCTTCAATGATTCGTCATCCATCATAGAGTCGAGAAAATCATTATGTTAACGAACAAATTAGCTATTACCACCACCGGGTTAAAGATAAAAAATATTCTTGTAAGCACGCATCATATTAAAACTAAAAAAACTAAATACTAGGTTACAATTTGAGGTCGCGTGCAATACACATTTTAGGACCTCTCAACATTCTGATTATGATTATATATAAATATACAAAAATGTAAATTATTGCGCTATATTGGCCGTTAAATTAAAGTAGACTGAAATAGACACTTCATCTTTAAGTCTTGCCATTTCCCTTATTGCTTAATGCGAGGGCTAATAGAATCGGATATTCTCTCTTCCCTTATTGCTTAATGCGTTGTCTTAATATACTTGTCCAATGTGAAGCTTAAGTAATCTCTAATTTTGCAGAACATAGTATAGGATAACCAATGTACGTCATGAAATATGCCTATCACATAAAAGGGAATAAAAATTATATTTAACTTAAATAAGTTCAATTTGTCATACATACTAGTCACAATAAAATTCTAGTTAAACATAAGTAAGGAAGAACTTCATCCCACATAGATAGTATGTGGGATGAAGTCTTCGCTACTTACTGATAGCACTTTACAAAACCTTTAAATTCCTCAATCCACACAACATGACACAGACACAGTATGAATGGATCGGCTAGGAGCGCTCCCTCAAAGAATAACGAAATGCAGCATCACGCTATGTCGCATGAAAGCTACGGATCCGCATCATGCGGATCTGGGGACCCGTCACTGGTAGCGAGGCATACCACCTCAGTATTCAAGGGTTACAATGCAAGTTCATTTTAAATCTTTTCTCCTGTTAAGAATGACTGAAGGAATTATGTGCTGCAGTTATCATCTACCAACAAATTAATTGTTTGCTCATTTCTCTCTCAACGAAAGGTAATTCAGAAAAAGAATCTGCTGTAATAAAGGTAAAGTAGTATATATAGCAGCATTGTTGTCAACTGCTACAGTAGGTCATGGCGTAATTCCACACGCTGTGTTCAGGCAAGTCGTGAATACAAGGAGTAATAAAATATCGATGAACGCAACGATTCAGTGCAAGGTTGCAGGTGCAAGAGTGATGTATTTTTTATAATATAATTACGTGAGGATTGAAAAAAAAACCGAAAAGTTATAATTATTTATTATAAATATAAAAAGTTACAAAGTAAAACTTCAATACTAATTAAATTAACAGTCCAATTTGAAGTGGGAAAATGGAATGAAACAATATCGCGTTCACTTGCAATGCTCGTATTAGTCAAGTTCTGCAACATCAGGGCCTCGTGTCTTCATACTCGTATTTCCTCACATTGGCGTCAATGCTGCATAGGCGATATTCCTGATGTCGTAGTCGTACGTAACAATATGTAAATATTATTAAACAACATGCTTACGAGTCATCTAAATATCTGTTTGGACCCTTTACTACCGATTGCAACTAAAATTATTCTTTAAATGGTCATACTGTTTTATGGGATGTTTATATATACTTACTTACTAACAAATACATACAATAGGTGCTCATTCTATAAAAATGTCTCATTTATGGTTATAGGTAATTAAATTAATCAATGATCTATATTTGTAGTTAATTATACCACATGTAGACAATTATCGATGTAGATAACATATGGTATAAAACAGTTAAGTGTGAAATATGCTATATATACTTACGTCGTTAGTAATATTAACAATTTGGGATCGTCGGTGCCAAAATATTGGTTTATTATTACAACTTATAAAACTCCGAAACGTGCCAACATCATTCCTCCCTTTAGATAGCGATCCGAATCGAGGTTTCGTACCTCCTTATTAGGGGCCCTCGGATCGTATTATCGCCCCGCCTCTGTTGTCGTCGACGTTCTTCGTCCACAGGGGTCGGAGTGCAGCGGTGGTGCAGCAGCAGTCTCCGCACCAGCTTCGAAAAAAAAAGCACTATCTTTCATATCATCCGTAATTAAAAAGAGGCATGTGACTCTAATTATATACTTTTCTTTCTTAATTGTAAGTATACAAAAAACTCCTATAGGTATTTGCGATGTACAATTGCGGAGGGCTTAACAGGGTAACGGTCCAAGCTGAGGCTCCCTCTCGGGAGCCCTTGTGCTGGTATAAATAGAGGTCTCCACCTCTCGATCACCTCTCAACCCGGTGAAACTGAAAAGCCCTCGGGCAAACAGCAGCCATCAACCCGAAAAAAATTGCGGGTTAAATGTTGAGGTAAATCTGTAGATTAGACTATCTTTTATAGTTATTTTATGTTTTTTATAATATCAGGGATAACAAAGGAGCACATAGTCCACGGTGATAAGTGATAATTGCGACATTTCTATATCCTCAGCAAAGATTCAAGATGCCGATACTTTGTCACCTTGTCACTTATAAATGGGTCCCCTTAATATACATTCACCATACGCAACACAGCAGTGGACCTGTGAGGACATGGTCCTTTCCCTGTCGATCGATCGATAAAAATATGGGTGGACCGTATAATTAAATTGTCACATGAAATGACAAGCAGTGGCCTCTATTGATGATGACTTAAAATATTATACCATACACATGTACACATCTTTAATCATATCTTCCCCATCTCAGAATATTTTCTACAGTAACATGGACACCATAATATATGTATGTTCTAACAGCACGCTGTATATTTATCCCGATAATGATGTTCTTATGTCGATTGCCTGGCTGCTTTATGTGTTTAAAGTAAATAATAAATTTGCAATTCTCCTATTCATGACATGACAGTCTAGTCGTGACATCTGACATCTATGAGCTCGAATATACATTTACTTTATTCTTAATTTTATTAAGAATACTATATACTAACTAATACATAATTTTAGGTATATTTTGTGTATGTACTTCCCTAAATACTCATTAATGGGTGAAGAACGTACATTTTATAAATAGTATTTACAAATCTAACTATTAGTAATAATATTAACTGTGTTAGTGAACATCGAACAACTGCCGTTTCTTCTTTACGTATTTATTATAAAAGGAGAATAATAAGTTATATCATAAGAACGATACTGTGTCATGTATCAGCACACCAAAAATCATGTGTATACTCGTATGTACTCGTTAAGACAGGTAAAACAAAGTGACACATTAATTCACCATGCAAAAAACATATGACATATGTAAATGAAGCGTTTTTATCACGTTCACGGCTGTATGATCTTAGATTCTATAGATAGATAGGTTATGCAAACATATATATATTGTTATTTCCATTTGTATGAATTGGCATTATCATTTATTTTTATTTATTTGTTATATTATTCTATCGTTTAATGATTGAATTATTTACTTTTAACAAAATGTATGCGACTACGTCATTTTTATAATCAATTACCTAATGCTAGCCCTGCATGACTAGTCACAATAATTACGTTATAAATTAACGTTATAATTAGTAGTAATTAAATATAAATTTGCCTATTGTTTAGCTGACATTATAAGAGGCTAACGAATAAAAAAGCGTACTTATTTTATTATGAAAGAAGGAACAATGCTATTTTTTACAAGGAATATTATCTGCTATTATATGCTATTATCTGCTGCTTCTTGCCAACTAAACCCATCCTCAACGATTTTTATAAAGATATTACTAAGATAGATGAAATATAATTATTACCAAAATTACCTTATAATTTATTGCCCATGTGCCGCCATGTGTGTCTCTATAGATTGCCAGATTGGGATGGAATGCTTTCTTTTTTGCATCCTACCAATGGAAAGAGTTATGCTTCGCGCCGGATGATCCCAACACCGAATCCATCGTCTCCATCTCTGCACAGACTTCCTGTCTTGGGGGTCCATGCCGCAAAGAGGAAAGCTGATCTTTTCAGAGCTCTGTGCGGCTAATTCAACGCAGATTAATATCACTCATTACTATGTACATGATATTTGTAGTACCATTGATACCTTATACACCGGCCGAGCCTATAGGTATCAAAAGAAATATATTTCTCGAGAAGAAGTCAACGAGTGCCGGAACAAACGTGTGTAAAATCGAAATTTTGTTAAAACAAAGCAGGGACCGACTGCGCTGTAATTTAAACACGCAGCCACTTTTTAATTGACTGAAACAAAACGATTCGTATTAATTCAGGAACTTTAATCCCTATATCGATAGGAATTATGATCCCAAAATTCTTGCCAGGTCTCTAACCATAATTTCGAATTAGTATTATTTTTGCCGATATACTATATGAGTATAACTAAAGATAAAGTATAAACAAGTTTATGTGTGTATGTACATAAATTGAGATTTATCTCAATTATTGATTACATATTGTCGGAACATGATGACACCGGTACTTACGTAAGTTCTCATGAATTGAATCATATGCTAATGAAATAGTTATCTGACTTTTGAATAAAAGTTTTCCTTTTTATATAATAATGAATATTAAGTGAGTATTGAAGCATAGTCAACGAGACGACGACAGTGCATTTTGGACTTAAGGCATACACGAAATTGGATAGTTCCTATATTATAAAAAAAATATATATGCACAATTGGATACGAAGGTGTTGACTGTAACGTTTTATACTGTGGAATATTCCCTAATATCGAAACAATTATAAAACTAAGTAATTACTATTTAATAATTGTCATGAATGTCATTTGAGATCAAATAAATATCAATGAAGATGTAAGAAGTACTGTACATACAATTAAATTTGTGGACAGTTCGTGGCTATCCGTTGAGAATTATTGGCAATTATTCATTTAGCCAAGGTGTTGCGTTTGTGGTCGAAATCTCTAAAGCAAGTAGACCCAGGCTTGTTCACTATCGAATACGTGCTAAAGCAGCAGAAGCGCAAATTCAAATCACAATTTCATTGTTGCCGGTACCGGGGATCGACGACGGTTCGCTTGGTGAACTCGAAAGAAAATACCACGGCTGTTTGTTGTTTTACCATAAAAAAAATTACAAAGTTAATATAAAATTATATTGTTTTTATGTGGATATATGTATATAACATGTAATATATATATATATATATATATAACATTCCTATTATAAATATATAAACCTTATTATAATTATTCTTAGCCAAATAGTGGTAGTACATTCTATCTTAGTCTTCAGGGGTATATAAGGGTTGAAATTATCACTCGTCATTAGTTCAACTGTACACTCGTTTATCACCCTTATTATCATAAAATAATATCCATTTATGTTAATTGGATATGCAATTCCTTAACATTTCTACGGTCCAAGCTAATGCGAAAATCTTTTGTTCTAAATCCTGTTGTGCTTTTGGCTTTAAAAGGGACGAGCATGTTACATACATTAATGTCTACATTAGTTTAAAGAGTTATGTCAGATATTCAGATAAACCAGCTCCGAGCTCAGATACAAAAATTGTTGCGCGTCGACGCCACCCGTGTTACCGGTTTCTTTGCCTTTCCGCTTAACCCTTTGTTGACTGAACTCCCCAGTCGAAGGACTCCTGTCTTGTTAGAGTTTATTTATTACCTACTATTACCGTGTAGTATGTTATTTATATTTAACATTATAGAATTTCATTTATTTTATTGACGAGGATGAAAATGAATATGTTATAACAAAATATTATTATATTAAATATATTGTAGGTATGATATATATTATTTTATAAAGAAAATTTGCAAAGATCTTAACTCTTACAATATTGAGGTCATATAAAGACTTGCAGATATTGCATAACACAAGAAATTACTACGACAATTATTGAGGCACTACCTAATGCCCATATAGGTACAAACACTTTATAGGCGAGAACATTCTGCGAACTAGGTTTTATGATAATAGTTTGACTCGTTAGTAACTTCCGTTTTCTTATCAGAGATTTATTTTGCTCTATGCCCTATTATGTATAACCTTCACCCATCTTCCTGGCAGTTTATCAATTCCTTCCTTGTAAAACGTGGTAGGTTTGGACTGGAAGAAGTTTTCAACTTGCTGATTGAAGATTTCTTTCCATTCAAAAAGTTTAGTAAGGAACAGAAAAGGCGGTTGTCTGTCGCGGCAAGATCCGTAAGGTGGGTTTGGTAACACAGATCATGCAAGCTCAAGAATTTCTTCTCGAGTCACCCTTGCTGTATGTGGTCGCGCATTGACGTGTAAAAGAATTACGTTTTTGCGACTGCAGGACGCTTTTCATGGAGTTTCTCTTGCATTCTTTGCTGAACGTATCTATCCGTAGTATTGTTAAATTGGATTGAACAACTCGTGGTGCATTATTCCTTGAAAATCCCACCATACGCATAATAAAATCTTTTTCCATGGATGTTTGCATAGGTAACGCATCATTCCATCGCCTGTTACAATCCTGTTTAAAAAAGACTCAATTTTACCCGTCAGAGTAGACTTGTGGCGATTGATATGCAATCTTCTTTATTCCTTTCACTGAGATTGTGAGGTACCCATACTCCTAACTTGCTGACTTTGTGTGACAAATATGTACTTTTTGACTTTCCATTTCAGAGGTTAAAAAAACAGTTTAACATAACAAAACAGTCAACAAAAGACTAACTGAAGCCTCATCTACATACTCGTATATAGTGAAAATAAAAACTTGTCCCGGTAATTCATAGCCGGCACATACAAACAATATTCTACTTAGCTGCATCAGAAGTTACTTACTTATGACTGGACTTAATATAATGTTTTAAGAATTTGCCCACATTGTAACTCAGAACGTAATTAATCTAATATTAATTTATGTTATCAACTAAGCTTCGCTAACAGTAGATAAGTTAAAGTAATAAAAACACATATCATACCATTTAGTACAATTCCTCGACTGCTGCATTAGTTACTTACAGGTTGCCATGATTTTTTAAACAAATGCGAGCTTGATTTATTCTCACTTCACGCAATAAGTGTAAGGTTCTAATGACTGTATAATAACTGTTCCAATGACTTCGCTCCTGGCATGTGTCAAGAACGATTTTTTTATATAGAGTTACTCATTTCCTCCTATATTTGATAAAATAGTGTCTATTAAATCTATGTTGTAAAGTGGCGGAACAATGCAACATCTTTTGATGTTACAATAAAATTTTATAATAACTAAACACCAATATGGATTTCAAAATGAAAAGTCAACAACTTAAGCTACTTTTAATCTAATGTCATGTTGTTAAAAACATAGACATGAATTTGCTGACTACTGTTATGTAATATGATTTAGTACACAACGACTAGTTATTGTAAAAAATATTTAAATATGGGATACAAGGACTGGCATTGGACTGGTTTAAAACATATTTAGAAATAAGAAAAGAATATGTGGAAATAATACGAATAAACTCGGAGAGAAATGTTGTAAAATACAAGTCCTCCTACAAAATAAAATGAAAACAAAAATTATGAATTTTAATAATCTGATGAACATGAATAAAACAAAATTGACATACCACGGAAGTGTTATTTATAGGATTAAACTAAATTGGAAGAAGCACATTGATTATAAGAATTTTGTAAGAAACTAAATAAATTTAAGTACGTCTTGCATAGATTAAAAACAATGTCTTCACAAAAACAGGCCTGCAAACAGCTTATCCTGGTTATGTAAGTTCAGTATTAAGATATGGCATTATAATTTGAGGTAATAGTGTACACCTTAATAGAGTCTACATTATACAAAAAAAGCATTAGAGCATGATGCCGTTCTGTTGCTTTTGTATCCTGTAAACCTCTTTTCAAAGAACTGTGCCTAACTACCATTACCCTCTTTATACATATTGGACTTGAAATTGTACGTCAAAATAAGAAATTGTTCAGGAAGGCAAGTGAACAGTATCCTTAAATTGCCGGAAACCCTGACCATCTGGTGAGCGATCATAATAATCGATTGGCATTGTACCATAAGAACTACTATGCTGTGAGTGTAAAGATTTATAACAAGGTGCCGACAATTTGTAAAGTAGAAACAATAAATTCGTTTAAGATTAAGCTACGGTTCTGGTCACTTCAACGGAACTATTACATCGTCGGAACTATTACTCCAAGAACAACAATTAAATATGTAAAAAATCAATATTATTAATAATTAGTTAATTAATAATAAGTTATAATATAAATATAAATAACGACAAAAATGGCCTAATGTGATTTAGACAATTATAATTTGTAACATCTACGAGCGCACAAATTACGCAAATAAAGTAACTTTGTAATTTGATATTACATGCCCGGCTCGACACGGGAAGTACCATCGCCTTACAATATATAAGATAATAATAAAGAATACCGACTTAAAGTAGATGTATCATATACTTCTGCATTCCGTCCGGCGTGAGAGGTAGCCGCCACTTTAACCCCCTCTCCAAACAACATAGTACAACATAGCTCGGGGCGAAAGTCGTCGTCGCTAAACTCTAAGAGTCACAGACCAAAGTGAGATAAATGTCACGGGACTTGTTGCTCCAATTTTTTAGTAAAGCAAAATCTACAATTTGTTACCTTTTAATACGGAACACGCTATTGCTTACAGACACTTCTATTTAGCTTTCTCTTCACTACGCAGCTTCAAATTTGAATAATATCTTTTTCTCTGATGAATTTGCCTCGTCGTCGGCTAGTATGCTATATTGGGCTATCTCATCCTCAACAGTCCAGTTCATCAGACAGGTAAACAATTTGAGCTGAAAGGCTCCTGCATTCAAATAACCGATAGCTTCAATAAATAAACTGATATAGACCTGATCTCTGGGCAGCCGATGCCTAGTATAAGCAGAATACTTTAAGTACCACTGAGTTTGTTGAAATAATATAAGGTCTTTGCCTATGAAATTGCCGTTCTTCAGTATTGGCCAGTTCAAACCAAAAAAAAGTTTTGATTGGCTGTGTATTCTAAATTAAAATTAACTTTGTTTTAGAAACATGACATTCTTTTTACAAAGTCAGTCTTTAGTTTATTGATCAGCTTTGTATTTTCATTACATTTGAACATTTTTCATCGAAATGGATATTTCAACAGTTGATGAGACTCGAACAAGTAGAAAAAAACGGAATTGATCAACAGATCTCCAAAATGATAACACCAGATCACACACATTTTTTGCCCCTTGAGAGCTTGGTTGGAAAGTGTTAAGGCATCCCCCATATGGCCCTGAACTTGCCCTCAGATTTTCACTTGGTTTAGAATTCATTCATACTCTCCAGAATTCTTTAGGTAGTGTTTGATTAACATCAAGATCAAATAGCATCCTAATCAATACCTAATTAGTACACTATTTTTATAAACTATTAAATATTTTACTAATAAATTAATTAATCATCTTTAACATTGTAACAAAATTCATTGATTAAAAAACAATAACCGTAAGTATGAACACAATAAATCGATAAATAGACAAATCAATATCTAAACTTGAATAAGTAAAATCAAGTCTTTGTATTTAAATCCCACGGGTGGGCTTATCTATGTGTTTGGGCATAGTCCACCACACGGTTCCACTTCGTGTTGGTGGACTTCACATGTCTTCCAAATATTATTTTTATTTCTCATCTATACTATATTTAGCTACTTAGACTTAACTTGTTAATTAACAAAAACACCATCACAGTATGATAGGAAGCTCGTGCCCTAAAATGGTGCTCTTAGAAATCGGCAGAAATAAGGAAATAGCAAAAGTTAGGCTTTTATATTGACTTGGGAACGAAATTAAGGAAATGCAAAATTTATAATCATATAATGGCTTAGCAACCGAAGTTAATTAATGGTAAAAGTAATTTCTTTTAGTGTTTGGTAAATACTTAATGAAAGATTTTTTCTTTATATCAAACTCATTTAGAGTTCTTTTATGTCTCTTATTCTCGAGCTTGATACACGAATATGATAAAGGTATTTAAATATTTGTAGAACATAATTTCCAATGTAACTTCAGCTTCACCAGATGTTGTTGGTACGGGTGCTGCAGGTTTCTTGGTCAGCCTCAGTCATGTCCTGAACCTTCGAAAATGAGCATAAATGTGCTCATTTTCGAGAGATTTTAAGAGGACATCGAAGATGCTTCTGCTGTATCAACACCAACACTTTTTTTTCATTACATTAAGACTAACGAACGAGAACACAGTTCACCCGATGGTAAGTGATTCCTGTTGCCCGTGACATAATCAATCATCCTTGTCAATGAATCATAATGCAGGTGCGTCGTCACCCTTGAGGACTGAGATGTAAGGCCTCGCCACAAGAAATAAAGGTCTCCGAATCCCTGCACTCACCAGACGAAATACAGCACAGCGTTAATCTACTATTTTACGCTGGTAATCTGTGAGGGCGTGGTTCCTACCCTGATCGAGTTGACCCATTAATTCTAGTAGTACTACCACTTTTAAAGTTTGTTTTCAGGAATATTTTCCTACGTAGCGAGAGGAGCAAGTATTTTTTTTCTATAATTGTTTAACATTGCTTTTTGTTCTCTTTGAGATCGAGGCATGGCTCTTAGCAGTTCTGATTGATAAAATTTTGGAAGAATTCAACCAGACTACTTCAATCATTAAATTACCAGAAGTATTAATAATATTATGACCCTACCAAGTATTCGGTGTAGTTCGTTACATCTTAAGAAATATAGTCATGAAATTTATTTATGAAGAGTTCTGCACCGGTATGCTGAGATATGGTGAGACACGGTTTTTCCCTTGTTGGTCCTGATAGTGTCGGAAAGATTAATCTAGTTCTATAATTTTGGGCATGATTATCGGTGATCCTTTACTATACTTTTATTCCTCGAACTTCTTGTTCGAACGATAAATACAGAATGGACGCTTCGGCGGACGGAGTTGGTTCTGTCAAATTAAACTTGACTGCTTCGTCTAAATGCCTTTTTTTAAAGCACAGCGTATAAAGTTAAATAGCATCCTAATATACCGAAATAATAAACTATTGTAGTAAATTCTTATATAATACATAATAAAAAGATTAGTTATTTTAAAGACGTCTCAAATCTAAAACCTATATCCTTACACACATAAAAAAACATCATGAAAAGAAATGAACCAAAAAAGATTTGAAGTGATAATAAATAAAAAAAACCAATTACGCTATGGCATGACATTTAAAAAAACAATTGAGTGCAATCTTTGATAAATGGTAACTATGTAAATTTACTATACGTGTGATCTAGTATAGAATAATTGTTAGGTATTTGTATGTGTTAATATTATATAGGCCCTTAAATGATTACAACTTTATCCTTTTTAGTAATACTGTTAATTTAAACAAACACGATTAACATTCCAATATGATCTAGCGTGCTATTTTATATTATAGGTAAATACACTATTAAATTCAATTATAACATAAATCCATAATTAATAATAATTAGTACTTTTATGTATTATTTTATAATTGAACAAATAGCTTTCCACCCGGCGAAAACGGCCGGATATGTATAAATACGGATGCCGAGATCTCTTACGACTCTTAGGAAGTCGGAAGTGTATTATGTCTCGTATATTGTATTTATGAACCGTTTGTAACAGTGAAATTTCAAAAAGAAGCTAGTGAATACCCAAACTACCTCTATTTATCAAACAGCAATCCAAGAAAAAACCCATTGCACATCACTGCTAATAGAAATGCAAATCCAGTCCATACATATAGAAGCGTTGCTGGAGTTTCTTGCGCCACTTCATCTCCAGCGTCCACGCATTCCGAAGTAGTGGTAATAATAAATAATAGCGATATTAATTTTGATAATCCTCTGCCAGAAGCAACTGACCGAGCAGAGGTTCGGCCCTCTCGAGTCAGACTCTCGCGAAAAAGTGTAACGGTCCAAGCCGAGGCTCCCTCTCGGGAGCCCTTGTGCTGGTTATCCATACATAGAGGTCTCGTCTGAGTGCCATAAGTCACCTCTCAACCCGGTAAAACTGTAAAAGCCCTCGGGCTAACAGAGGCCATCAGCCCGAAAAAAAAATGCATTACGTGCTTAACATTGGATCAAGTCTGATATAAATAAATACCCATTTTTACTTCTTACTTACCTTCGCTTTATTAACAATCATACCATATAAAACAGCTGTTTATTTAAATATGTCAAACACTTATTAAAATCCAACCGCATAGTTTCTGCGTTGATGTAGAATTCTGACACAATTGCCCTTAGCCGTCGGTCACGTAAAGTTCCACACGTGAGTTTTACGATTAGGAGTCTTAGCTACAACGACTCATTAGGACTACGTTGCGATGCCCCGACGCCCCGGTGAGCAATGAGTAAAAAAAATTCTAATTAACGATAGATGAGCGCACATTGCACAACTTTTCTAAATATCCACAGGGTTACCCCTAAGTGAGCTTTATCGATTATCTGCTCAAGTTTTCAGGAAGTCCCTGGTTCCACGAAGTCCCATAGGCACTTCCATCTGCCTGCTTAAACATATTCAGCAATGGACAAATGATATGGTGAATGCACAATGGAGTGAGTTGTTATAGCGATGATGGAATGCGTTTAAAGTGACTATGACAAGGTGTATTAAGTTTGTACCAAAGTATTTCCACTTTTGGATTGAAGCTACAAAAAAGCCTGCGCCATAAACTTGGTGTAAACTTAAGCTATACGCTTAGCCTCTTTCCGTTTTGGAATTAATAAGCCGTAGCTATAGATACGTGTTTGCTATCGTTGCCCCTACCCCTCTAATGTTTACGGTTGAGATAAATATTATGAAATTTTACGTTATAAAATAAAATACTACAATTACCTGTAATACTTTAATTCAAATTATAATTTGTAACCTTTAAAATAAATTTCAATAATATGACACCTTCAAAATCGCACCGAGGTAACAATCATACATTAAAAAATAAAATAAAATAGAAATTAAAATTATGAAAGGATCCTCTATCCACTAACTTTATTAACTCGCACAAATAAATAAAAATTATAAGACAACCATACACCAATAATGTTAAAAGTAATTTATTTGCCACAATTTAACTTAACTTAATAAAATTACTGATTATTTCACTTGCCATTTGGAAAACTTAATCTTTATTCGCAAGAACGTTATAGTATCGCGCAAAGTTACGTTTTTTTTTATATACGAAGATATGATGCCTAATATTATTTGCCTTAATAATAATTTAAGCAAAAAATGCCATATTAAGTTTTGTCAAATGATCTATTTACATGTTAAAAGAAAATTTAATGATAGTATAACGTTCGATCGCATAATCGCGTGTTAAGACTGAAACAATTTTTATACATACACTATTAAGATATTTTATAATAACGAAAAATTCAGAAGAACTTCTAAGCATAAAAATAGTTTTCTTTATTTTAGTTGAAACAAGTAATTAAATATTACTCTAGCATTGGGATACAATACAAACCGCTTTTACATAATCAACAAACAACAGTATTACTAAATATTATCGTCATTTTTGATATGCTGCTTGTCATATCTATGTAAGTGATAGAAGGTAGGATGGCAGATGTAAAGCAATACTTTAGTTTATACTTTATATATACATATTTACAACAGTGACCTCGTAAATAGACATAATGTTTCCACTATTGAAACGCACACACAAATGCGCGTATAAATCCCACATATTTGTAATTTCCTGTTGATCTCGATGGAAAATATATCGATATTCTAGTAATTGCCGATAAAGAATCCTTTGTAACACGTCTCATATAAATTGATCAAAAAATACAATATTACTATAACATATACTAAATATGATTAATAACAAATAACATATAAAAATACATTCTTTAAAAATCTTATACAGGCAAACGTGAATTATCACTTCTTTTACAATCCTTTGTTAATTTTTTGTTGTAAAAAATGTAAATATGTAAATAAATTATTACATATTCCCATTCAGCTCTGCTTCGTTCCGGCTTTTGTGTAAAATAATAAAAGGAATTAATGACTTATTTATCAACCAACTAAATAAGTCTACATTGTTTAATAAGCAAATATTTGTGTGTATTTTTTGTAACTTTAAAAATAATAATTTATTAAGCTTCCGTGTTTCAAAATTATTCGGATGAATATATATTATATAACGACATGGAATATTACAAAAACATGCTTAAAATACGACTAGGAAAATATTAGACAGATTGAAACAACAGAAACTTTTTCATTCAACTTTGAATGAAAATTAATTATTTTTTTAATTAATCATTAATAAAATTATTAATTATTTATTAATTTTATTAATGTCATTAACATTTACATAGCGTAGTTTTTTAATGCAATAAGTAAATTTCTATGCTAGGAGAAGCAAACTGCCACCTTATACTGTTTATTAAGATATTCAGATCCTATATAATTCAATAAACCATTTAACGAGTTTAAATTCTATATTTACCCGTTATTATTAATGTAACTAAGAACTTAATGTTATATGCAATCAGATTAAATGTCGTATTAATATATGTCGGGTTAATAAACGTATTCACGCCGATACTATAAACAGCTCAGTATTATATACTAAGATTTAATCCAAAGAATATACAGAACGAATTAATCATTCTATATTAATTATATGCTTAAATTTTTCAAAAACGTAAAAGACAAAACTCGTCGAAAATAATATAAGATAATTTTTTCAATGATAATAGAGTTCAAGGTGTGCGAAATTAGAAAACATTATTATCTGAAATATTTTTATTTAACTCTACTTATAATTTTGTTACATATCTTTCATTTTGGTATATTGTGTACCAATTCTAGATATTTATATGAGGGTATTTTTATATGGGTTTGTATGGTGTGAGGTACAACCCACATTTTTTTAAATCTGTACTTGAATATGTACGACATAGATTCAAATAAAAATCTTCACACAATAAATATTAGAATTTTTAAAAAATCAATCCCAATACCAATTTTGTTTAAAATCGATAATTTTAATTAGCCTCGCAACATATATTTAGAATTGAGCAAACACAACCTACAGTTTCCTCTTGTAGATCATTTCCAAAATGTTGAGAAACAGTTCTGGGGGTAGACCTGTATTTGCAGGTAAATTGCGTACATTTTCCACAACAGCATCGTATCTGACTCGTTCCTCTTGACGATACGACTCCGGTAGATTCATCTGCTCATAAAGCCGCTGAATGCGTTCAATATGAGCTGGTTCTTTACTGCCGTAGCAAGACGTGAACACATTGCGCTGTGCATCGTTACAGCACTGTAGAGCCTTAACGGCCAACCAAGAACACTTGCCCTCCTGTATATCCGTACCTGCTTTACCAGTTACTGACTCAGCGCCAAAGCAATCAATGAAGTCATCCTGCATACAATTTACATTGAAATTTGTAAATAAATTAAAATTTTATACTAAAAACATTGCTAATATATACTAATACATGCATAAATATATGCAAAAATTACGCCTCTTGTAATAGTTTGAAATAGTGACACAAAGTTTCTTTTCTGTTTATATTTCGTTGGCAGAATATTAACATTTTAGAAAATAAATTAAAATATTTTTACACTTATTTTGTGTTCAATAAAAATCATTATATAATGCAGCTTTTTACATGGTGAGTAATATAGTAAATAAAGAAACCGGTAACGTTAAGTAACAATACCTGTAACTTCACCACTTACTTACGTTGAACTCTTGACGTCTTAAGAGGAAAAGGACATTTATTTTTTTAAAAAAGTAACCAATAGAACAAATTACAACAAAAAAGGAATTCCAAAACGTTATTCACTGGTAATATATTACTTTTAATTTACGAGACTGAAGAAGAGAACACTCATTTGTTTTTCATTGCGGCGACCTTTAAAAACTGTGTGTAGCTATTACAATGAATTTAACTCGAGAAAATTTACGCTCAATTATTTTCTACGATTTTCGCTGTCTTAAGTCAATATGAGAGTTACCAGAGATTTCAATTGGCATTTGGTGATGAAGCCCCATGTCGCAGTTGTGTGCTCGTGATTCCGAGAATTTAGACATGAACGTGATCATCTTCATTACAATGTACGTGAAGGAATATTTTGCATGTGTATCTGAAGATTCGGAAACTGCACTCGATGAATACCGCAAAATTTAATGGAAGACCAGAATTTTTTTTTATTAACTTATAAACTTTTGCTTTTTTATTGTACCACTTTTACCGAAAATTATAAAAAAGTTTAACGGAGGAAAATCACTGGACGTCTATAATACGGCGACAGGTGACGAAACCTAGATGTGCTGCTTGGAAGCAGAAAGAAGAAGCCAGTCGGCAGAATAGGTTTTTCCTTTTGAAGACTTGTAAGATATGAAAAGTGGGACTAACAACTTCAGCGAATGCAATAATGTTTAAATAATGAGGGCATATACTTCTTAAAACAATATATGTATCATAAATATAATATATGGTCTTATTTATCAAAATTCAGAAACATTCAGTGTGACCTAAATTTATCCAAATTAATATATCTTATTTTAAAGAATATATAATGAAAAACAATACTGTTATGTACCGAACATTAGATAACATAAGAAATATAATCAATAGTTTTATAATGAATAATAATTTTTGACGAGAAATAATTATGCGAGACCTTGATTATTTGTTATTCACGCACTGGAAGATTATTTGAGATCCCTACTTTGTTTGAAAATTAAAAATGTTATCTTTAAATCACTTTTATTAAAAATTACGATTTAAACGCTGCTATTTGATTTACATGTTGATTTAATTTAGTAAATTCTTTGAAGTAAAGTAATTTTACGAACTTTAATTTTATTTTTTAAACTTATTGTAGTGACTTGCAATCTAATCTAGATTGTCATACCATTACATCTGATTTGACAATCCAAAAATCACATTACGTATCAGAGATGAATTGCGTGGCTATTGAAATTAAAAACATCCTCATTACAATATGTAGAGTGTCTGTGAGAACGTTCATCTTAGATTGAACCAAAAATTTATAATTAAAGGTGATAACAGACAGGCTAACTAATCCTCAGTCAAAGCACCAAGATTTTAAAAAGTTACCATTAAATGCGATGAAATCCATAAACTTAGTTTAGATAAGATAAATTACATAATAAAATTCAGTCCAATTGAGAACCATCTCTGTTCTTCAAATCAGTTCAATCGAATCTAATCTATTTTGTTCTCAGTACAATACAACTCTCCAACAAAACGAATAAAAAATTGTATATATTATGAATTTTGAATAACAATAAAATCTTACCTGCATTTGAAAAAGATATCCGATTTCTAAACATATTTCTTCAGCTCTTTTGTGACTCTTCACATCGGTATTATCAGCTAAGAGCATACCTAAAGAAACTGGTAATTTAAATGTATAATATGCCGTCTTGAATTTAACAATAGCATTGTAGCGCTCTATTGTAAATAGACTATAATCGTTCTTTTTTCGCTTTGCCATTGTGTAGTCTAAATGTTGTCCTACAGATGTGAACATAAGTGTCTGAAAATAATATTATTATATCACTTAGTGAGGTGAAATATCGACATTTAAAATTCAAAACAAGACTATAGAGTTAAGATCGTCTTTGTATATTCCGTGCACATAAATAATATTAACATAAGAGACGAAGAGAGATTATAACTATATGCGTAATAATATAAATGTACTTCTCTTTCTATATTTATTTAGACGCTACTTGAGAAAGACGAAGTTAAACTAAAATAAAGAATACATCTTTTTGAATACCAGCATGAAATAGCAGCATAAAAGTGTTGTGTTTCGTCTGGTGAGTGTAGGGATCCCGAGATCTTTATTACTGGTGACGAGGCATTCCATTTCAGTCCCCATGGGTGACAACGCATCTGCATTATGATTCCTTGTCAAGGATGAATGTCACGGGCCGCAGGAATCACTTGCCATCAGGTGAACTGTGTGCTCGTTTGTTACTTTTAATGTAATAAAAAAAAGGCTGTAAGAACACTCATGTATCTAAGGAACGCGTTCAAAACAGTAGACTGATATGATATGACTATCATTATACATCAATATAATATGAATAGTGTATTTTTAACTGGATACGGAAATTCTAATAACACTACGAAAAACTGTCGCATGGAACATTTGGTCTCTCTTTTTCTGATAACAATTTTGAACAGTTTTTTAATCAAACGGGATATGTTGATTAAATGTAGTAAAATTGACCACTTTTTTGTACGGATCGCATCTGTATCAAATAAGGATCATTTCAATCTATCGGAGGAAAAAAATCTGGACAACATAAGCTATATACAGTGGTGGTCACTTATTGCATAGTATATTGTATAGATGTATTTAACATCTATACAAATTTATTGATAATATTATCAATAATTAATTATTAATTCTACTTTAATTAATATTAATCATTACACGAACGCCTTATTATTAAGATGAAGACAATAAAGTATTTAACAATATATATGAGACCTTATTCGTTTTGTAAATAAATCAATTTTTTTTAATATGTTTGTTGCGGGCCACCTAATTAAAGACAAGAAAACAGAAAAAACAGCCCTATTATTTTATCCATTTCCTCGGGCATTTTTATGATACGCGCCTAAAACAAAAACTAGCATATTGTTATTTCAATATTAATACCCCATTATGATAAATTTTAACGTGCTACTATGGGAAAAAACAAAAGTTCTTCCTCTACAAGGAAGATCTTTTGGGAAATGCAGACTTAAGAATGATATTGTTGGCCAAAAAATAACTTCAGAGCTTATTCGTTTTGAAGTATTTGGTACTGGAGGGTCAAGAGTGTGTCAGCAAGAACAATTAGGCGATTATATGAGGCAAAATAAAATTTTTTTGGAAGAATATTTCGTAAGGTACCACTTTTTAAAGAAAACCAATATTAAATCCATATTAAAGTTTGCAAAAAATATGAAAATTAGATATGAAAATTGGACTGAACGTGAGTGAGAAAATTTGTGTACTATTTTCGGATGTAACAAAAGTCGTATGATTAATTATGACAGAAAACAATATGTGAGATGTCCTCCGAATAAAAGCATGAATCCAAAGTATACGAAGGAAAGCAGTCAAACATGACGAAGGGACTATCAAAGTTTGGAGCTATTTTTCCGGAGATAATGTTGGAGTTGTTAGGCAAATTGTACGCAATATTCATAAATTCCAGTACTAAGAATATTTTAGAGGCAATTATTTATATAACTTTGCCGGTGGTTTGGACTTTCCAACAAGACAATGATCCAAAACACTCAGCAACGGTGGTAAAAAAATTCTACGGTGGCCCCATAGTCAGTGAGTCTTAGATTATACCCAAGACAGTTCCGACATCTACCCTATTGAAAATTTGTGGTACCGTGTGAATAAAATGGTGGACAAAACGCACCACTAACGTCCATCGACTTTATATTGCTTTTAAAGATACATGGGAGCAAATTCCAATATCAACTTGCAACAAATTAATCTCTTCAATGCCAACGCGATATCGGGCTATTATTACTTCTAAAGGGCACGAGATAAAACATTTATAAAATAGTAAGTATTCTTTAAAAAAATGTCTACCTATAATTATAATAAATTTCATTTCAATTTTTTTTTATTACATTATGACTTTTTTTTTAGTTAGTGTGTCTTTAATTAGTTAGTCATATCTTTGAACAATTCATAGATCTTGAAATATAGTTAAACCGAATAATAATGTAGTTCTCAACTTTATTGAAATATTTCTATGATTTATCTCACAATGCCTTCACTAATTATTTACCTACATAAGTTCCTATTGCATTAAAAGTTAACATACTATCACTTGAGCGTCTTTAATTATGTGACCACCACTGTATATATATTATTTTCCATTACACCGTGATTTTATGAGCTTAAGTGCTTAAACACCCGAGTTGTAAAGATCAAAGAGAGTTCAATATATATTAAAGATATAATAAAATGTTTATATAGCTCTTGGTTATGGAAAACCTTCATAACTATAGTCGACGCATTATGAACTGAGGCTTCGGGTCATAAATCATATTTATCTGTCTGTCTCGCTCGCACTTACAGGTCTTATGGAGAGGTATAGTGATGTGCGTAAGAATTGTAGAGGGGCATATCGATAACGGGATAAGTACGATCGATATGCTAAATTATGTTAAGTATTAATAGAAGTAATTTTTCGCTGTATGAAAATAAAAGCTTTTTAATTGTAAGATAAAATGTTTGACGTAATGTTTTTATTCGATCCACGGTCGCTATACTAACTCCACAAATCAGTACTGCAGGCTTTCGTGGATTATTGAAATTGAGCCAAGCTTTTTCTCGGGGTCAGTTTTCAATTCTTTTAAAAACAGGAACACGTTGTGAATTACATCCCGAGCTTGAGCGTTGATGTCACCATTTAATTTATCCAAAACCACGTTAGGAAATAAAATCTCCGTTGTGCGTATTGCGTAACGAAGCGTACTAAGTAATGTAATGAGTGTCATAACAAAAAATCTTATATTTATAGAAAAATAACAACCCTTACTCGTAACGACCAATCAGGAGTCACAGTGCCAATGAAGGTCAGGTCATGATGACGCATCGACCCTGCGTGCGCAGGTATCGAATATCAAGTATCGATAACGGGTTGCATTGCGTGCACATTCCTACTGTCAGTGACATTTATTGCCCGACGACTCAGTTTAAAATGCTTCGACTATAACACCACATAATGCGCACTAAATACTATATAGGTCTCGACTAAGCGCCATAAGCGCTCGGTCACCTCTCACCCCGGTGAAACTGTAAAAGCCCTCGGGCTAGCAGCGGCCATTATGCCGAAAAAAAGCGCACTAAATAATGTTTTAAAATAATACATACCTCATTAAATAGATTCACTATATGAGTATACTGTTTCTTATCTCCAAAATGCGTCTTTAAAATCGTCATCATTGCAGTATACATAAGAATTGTGTCATTAATAGCTGCCAGGCCAACTTCCGGTAAACGATACCAACATGGGAGTCCTCGGCGGGTCGTAGATTCATCCATTATGTCATCTGTCATTAGGAGATATGCTTGTAACTACGGAAAATAAAAAAAGTACAATATTAATTTAATTTTGACGAGTGTATCCGTCCATATAGAATCTTCTTTCTTTTTGTCTTTGAATACACCTAAAATCAATGAAAAGGCATAAAGGAAGCATAAAGTTGATTATTATTTAAGCTTCCAAAGTTATGATCATGTTCTTAATAATGAATTTATGATAATGGTGTATAAAAAAAATGTTTTGCCTATAAATTTTGTCGTCATTATTAGTTCAGTCATGAATGATGGCTTATTCAAGTATAAAGCTATTTGTAGAGTAAATTCGCATATCAAATCAAATCAAAACAAGCTTTATTCAAGTAGGTTTATACAAAACACTTTTGAATCTTCAAGATAGCTAATAGGACCACCGCTTCGGAAGGCAGCTGCTAGCGAGAAGAAACGGCAAGAAATTCGCCTAGTTGCTCTCCATTTTTTTTAAAGGATAATTTACGAAATTTCCAAATGTTGTCTAGTATTGAAACCAGAGCTTAAAGCTTAAATCCAGGCATATTTGTCAGACAAATATTCTAGCAAAGAGTAGTAGATATTTTGATTATTTAGTTTTTAACCAAAAATTTAAATCTGTTTAATGGCAAATCAATTATTATTTGCGCAATTTTATTAAATATGGGTATGGCCACGAATGATTTTTTAATCAAAAAAAATATCACAAGTTTATTTTTGTTTCTTGTATTGATAGCGTCTACATCACGTTACGTATAAACAATATGTTATCGTAAAAATATTCTGAGCTAACCATTGTGCCTATTTCTTTAAATTTTTCCCTTAGCGATACTCTAGATTTTAGATTATAAATAGTCCCTATTTATAGCTCTTTTTTGTAAAATAAATAGAATTACTACATCAGTTGCATTACTCCATAGCAAATAAGACTGGAAATTACTAAAATAAGTATCGCAGTGTTAATATCTGTGAGTTGTCTGGTTATTTTATTGTATAAATTGCACTGTTCTTCTAAGTCTTCCTGCTACGCCAGAAAAATGGGCGCTCCACTGAAGCTTTGAGTCGAGGGTAATTCCTAGGAAAACCGTCGACTCAACAAACTCGATCCTTTCATTATTTAAAATAACCGCGGAACAATTCAATATAACGTTAGGCAACAAACACAAATCACACTTAGTATTTAGAACTAAATTATTATTATTAAATCACCCTAAAATACTTAAAAGACCACTATTTACAACAAATCTTGTCATATTCTAAATGGTTATTACATCTGCTAGAAGCAACGAATTTTCGGTTTAAGATATATCTCATTCGTAGCGACAAGGCAGATAACTATTCTGGGCAGCTCACATGTAATAACATAACTTTTTCAACCTAGACTGCTTTCTGTGTCATACTTACCTTTAGGTACTTATAATTAATTAAAATCAACTATAAGTACCTAAAGGTCACTTGCCTCATTAGTAAATAAATATGTTATAATATATTATGTATTTAACGAAATCAGTTGTCAATATCTTATTGTAATCAAACACAAAAGCGAAAACTACTTGCTTTATAAATAATAAACTCGTGGCTAAGCAGTGTACCTGCCAATTAGTAGTGCCCTGTCGTTATTATAAATACAAATGTTTCTCTATGGGACTTGTGTTATTTTAAAGCTCTTTGAATCAATAATTTATGGGAAATGTTCACCAAAATTCTTGGTATATGTTGAATTTCCAATACCTCTGCGTTTGGATTCAGCGCTTACCAGCAGTTTGGTACAATATGTTTAAATGACAATGGTATTATAGAACCTGATGCTTACATAAGCCCGGTCAAGATCAATGACCCTGGCCATGTGTTAGCTTACAAGAATGTTTATTGTATTTGTTAAGAGTTTCCTATGAAAACAATAGCACATTGTTTCCTGCAAATTCAAAAATCTAAAAATTTAAACAATTTTTACAAGCAACTCAATCAGAAAGAGTACTTCTAATGTGATCCTATATCAATTAGATCAAATAAATAACTTAATATATAAATCACTAGGTAGAATCAGTTTGCCTTGGTATCTGACATCATCTCATGAATAATAAATACTAAACTATAAATAAATAAAATGTTTACATATACCAAAGAATTGATTTATGTGTGCATATAGGCAACTATGAAGTTCGTATTTCAATTTATTATACAGAAGAAAACATCTATACTTACAGAACTATGCCAAAAAGGTGTATAATTTGAAAATGCTTTTTTTAAAAAAAGGTTCACATTTAGTTTACCTTGTCTGAAATTGGCCTTTTTTATTTAAATAAACCGAACACAGATTCGGTTTCCAATGGAGGCTACTATTAGTAAGTAGTAAATTTATGTACATATCCCATGTAACTGACACTAAATCCCAAACCTTCAGATCTTATCACATTGCATTATAAAGACAGAGCATTGTTATTATCATATATTACAAGGATTTATATTCCTACATAGTTAGATAGAAAATAATATAAAAATATTAATACAATAATGTATTTATAGTACAACCAGTAACTCTGCATTACTGTATAATCAAAAGGCAAAGATTGTGGGCAGCTGCTTATCTTTGGGAACAATAATATAATATAACAGGTTATACTCTAATAAGCCGCTGTAGCAATCTTTGTGGAATTTTTTCCCTTTAGTCAAGTCTTAAATAAATGCTTGCCTAGCTTTATATGTCATTTGTATGTACAAATGAGAAAGTACTTTAATCTGATACATTATCACTTTCAACATTATGACTTAATGTACTAAAATTAATAATTACAACTTGAAAATGTACAATTAATAGGTTCTTGTATAATAATGAAAAATTAATTGATATCCAATTGGCCAATCAACAACAATATCATAATTGTCTTTGTTGTAGTCAATGATTTATATTTTCAACTTTATTGTATAAATAAGTAACTGTAGTCCTGTGTTCAAATACCTGATATATGAAATATGATTGTAGCCCATCAGCTACTATCATCGATTACCATAATGTGATCTGTGTGCTTGATGGTAAACCCTAATATTGTAAAAAAACATCAAATAGTACATTATTTACAAAGTAAAATCCTCATATATTTACCATTTCTACACACCATCCCATTATACGGCTCAGCCTTAATCTTTCTTCTGTAATATTATTGGGTTTTTCCAACATTTCATAAGCTAGGACTGTAGTTAAACCTCTATTTTTCTTCCCACCTGCCAAATTATAATCTAATATCTGTAAAAATACAAATATTTAAAAGATTGCAGATTATTACATATATTATTAAATAATATTTTTATATTTACCTTTTTCATCCAACTTGAAAACTCCGGTACTTCGGACAACTTAGGATTTGTTACTAATGAATCAACCAAATTTGGCAGAATATCTTGAAAAGTCTCCTTTTCTTTTTGAAGCGCAGGTATTGATATATTGGTTGACATTTTACAGCTACTATGTTTTAAAGTGCTGGAACAAATGATTTCACATAAAGTTGAAGTTAACTTGGAGATTACTTTAAGGATAACTTAATTTAGTACCTCATCCTGACCAACAATATATAATTGATACCAATAGACAGGCTATCATTGATAAACATTTTATAGCTATGAACTGTCCAACACTGGTTTAAAAATAAAAAAAGGACCTTATACGGAACTAATAGAAGATAACACAAAGCACAGGTAAGATTTTGCACATTTATATAAATTTAGGACATCTCTTAGAAATGTAAAATATAAAATGATATCAGTTAACATATTTATAAAAAGAGTATATTTATGTACACAACACATATAACAAAAATATTAAATATTTGTAACATCAGTAGAACCACTTTGCAGCCACTTTCTAGTTGTGGCCTGAATGGATAGACTATCCAGGGGGTTACAACACATCTAAAATGTTGGTTGAGTATGCATGTTAGTGTTTATAGGCTACAATGAACATTTACCATCAAGTAAGATGTGTACCCGCGTTACATTTAGTTAAAAAAATCTAAATCATGTTTATTCCAAGTGAGAAATCTTTTAGTTCAGATTCAATACCTTCAAAAATAAAAATTGACATTTTTATGACATCATTTAGTTTAGATAAGAATTTATAGTAAAGAAATAAATTAAGTTTAATAATTGTTTTAAAATGTAATTAATAATGATTTTATTATATTACATTTTAAAACAATAAGATAAAACAATTATTATTGATTTATTAAATTATCAAAATGAAAAATTATTTTTATTCATTTTAACAAAATAAAATTATAGTATTATTATTTACACTATCACAGAATGATTTATTTATATTAGATAAACACTGCAAAATAATTCTATATTAAGCAGTTTCTAAAATTTACAAACTAAAAAAGAATAATTAATTAAATATAAGATAATAAAAGATTAACTATACCTGGAAAAGACATGCTTTGCTGAAACCCTGAATAAAGCACAGTTTGAATAGCACAGTATTTTTTGAGAAATCATTTTCACAAAATTATTAATATTAAGCTACAGTTAATTGTAGCACAGTTCAAAGGCAAATGAGTAAGGCATTGGCTGTGTGGTAAGAAAAATACTAGGTACATTCTGTTGTGAGATAATAACTAAAGTGTCAATGTAATTTATGTATTATGAAGATATCTCTTCTATGTCACAAATTTTATAAATATTTTTTTTTACATAAAAAATATATAATCACCTTATAATGCAGCAATGATTGGAGAAAACTCTACTAGTACCATCTATAATTTTTAACATAATCCATTTTGAAGAATTCATTTTTATTTATTATTAGTTTATGATATTGTCACAACTTTCACTTCAATTTTAGAGACTCAAAATGAGGATACTTTCACGTAAGGGTCAGCGCAGAACAACCGAGGAATGACGAACGAGTGTCTACGAAGCGAATCATTTGTAACAAGTGAAATCCAACTTAATTTACTTAAAGATACGACTAGAATTGGTAAAATGAAATAAAATTGGTAAAACACTGGGATGCACAAAACGTTATGATTTTATTTCGCTATAACAATAACAGTAGAGTAAATTAAGTTGAATTTCAATTGTTACTAAATCAGCCGTTTCGTGCATCTCCGTCGGTCTGTGTCGACCCTAATACATCAGTTCTGTAACACCAGTTAAATTTAATTCATGAAATTAAATGAAATGAATAGCACGCACATATATGTAATTGTCTAAAGTATCACTGCGAATAAAGTCGTAGTAACTGACAGAAAATCTCAAAAACTGAAAGTACCTAATGTCAATGTCAAAACTCATGTCGACTCATTTGGCAGTTCCATCGAAGAAAATAAGAAATGTCAGGTGTTAATATCAAGGTAATTGTAATTTTTTACTTAAAATTTGGTAAGTGAAATCGGGCATACCAAGCTAATCTGGACAAAATAAAACTTTGTGATAATCAATCAATCAAGACACTTACTTTGGCGAATATAACCACTTTCTTGTCGATTCTTCTAAAAAATTGAACTTTAGAAGACATTCCAAATAAAACTATCAGATTATATGTTTTATAGTTCCTAAGGACTTACCGCGTTTGCAGACATGTTTAAAATAGTGACAATTTCTTCGCAACCAATACGCCTTGAACCATCTATTTTTTTAAGCGATTGCCTTTTTTGTGTTGTGTTTGTGTTGCTGTTGCCCTAATGGCCTCTATAGCTTCTCCGGACAGCGAGCAGATGGCCTACGAGAAACTTTACAAGTTTAAGGCAGTCGTTTCTCTTGTAACTTAACTGGTCCTCGTATTACAAGACTTACGTATTCCCGTTTTCTTACTTTATTCATACTTGTATTTCTAAATACATTCTCGACATAAGAGGTTTAGGACGAACTATCGAAACTAAGACCTCGTGCTGTATATATATAATAGCCGCTTGGCGTTATTATTATTGTATAACTATGCTTTGCCCGCCGCCCGCTTATCCATTATTTGCTTACATTAATTTAAATTCTGCTACATATCACCTCCAAATAACTACAACCACTTTCCCTGTAATTTTTTCTGCTTTCAGCTTCGCTTACGTGGCACCGATTCATTTTTGCAGGTAACGAAGGCAGCGAAATGTATTCGTCACGAAACACTTCGCCACAAAAAAACTATTTTAGAAGAAAATTAAGTTTCTTCGAAGGACGACAACCCGCTGACTACCTGAGCCATCTTCGCGTGCACACGCGATAGTGATCAGAGCGAATGACCGGTATAAAGCACAGCAGAAATGCAGAATGAGAATGGGCGGTATGGTAGAAGGAATATCCAACCGACCTACGACCTTGTGACCTTGAGGCTATTAAATTATACCCGTAAAACTCTTGAACTGTATACCACCAGACTGACTGTGTTAACGGATGTTTTATACCCTTGCTGGAACTCCATGGACGCTAATGTCGATGCGTCTAATAAGGTAATAATGATGAATTGAAATAACTTGAAGATCTTAATTTCAAATGTTACATCTGCATCTCACGTGTTTTATCGTATTTATGTGTTATATCTACCTTGAAATAAAATTTAATTTTTACACATGTGGCTATTTATTTGAAGACAAAATACAAGTATTACAGAAACACACCTCACACAGTCCGTAGTTTCGCTACCGGGGACAAACGCTGAGGGTCTGGATTTTGTTTTTTTAATATACCACTAGCGAAATCGGTGAACACATCAACGACGATACGGGATCAAGACTCGGGAAAATTTTAAAAACTGAAAATTTTTATTAAAAAATTTTAATTGCTTATAGCTAAGAAGCGGATGCTATCAGGTGGTACGAAATGTTTTAACGCCGTTATATTCATGATAATATTTCTAATTCGTCAACCGCTGAGGTGTGGATCTTTCCTAAATTGATATGAATAAACCGCTTTCCAACTTTTCCCGTTCATTTATCGCTTTAGATGATATTGAAGTATTCATTCGTTCTGTTATACCCATATCCGTTATAACAGTTCGTAGGTAAACGCACGTAGGTTCCTAAAGTTCGTTCTGTAACAATAGCTTCTACAGGCAAAAGAAAAGCTATCTGCAATCTCCTGTTAAACCTTATTTTATATTTACCCCTGTCCTGACTAGGACGATTTGAAAAGACCATTGTAACTATTAAATCCAAGGCTTTGGGCTGAGATGAGGTAAACAAGCACACAGTTCCTTTTGGCTGCTCGCTTTTATACGTAATAAATTATTCCCTAGCCTCAGAACATGTGGAAAAAACTTATGCGTGACTTTTTCCCAAAGTCCTTAATCTCTCGTTACCAATAAATACTTGAAAAGAAAATAAAGAATTTGTTCTTGAATTCCTCAGTGTGTATATTATTTTGTATGCTTTTAATAATATGAACTCGAAAATATTATTCGAAAAGCCATATCGTAACTCACCTTAACTTCAAAAATGAGCACAGGATTACGACTTTCTCTGCTGAGTTTTATTATCACACTACTCACATAGTTCACTGACATAAACTCAATTAGAAACGTTGGATCTGATTACATAAGCATTAGCATTTTTTTTTGTAATTTTATCTATATTCTAACAATGAATACGAATATTTCTGTAGACTGTATTTTGAGGATAATATTATGATCAGTTCAAATTTATTTATCATCCTATTTCCACAACGAAAACATGTATGTAACAAAAGGCGAATTTAATACTAAAAGGTATTAAATTCACCGTTTTATGCTTTTATTTATTATATATTTATTTATAATTATATTCATAAATCTTTTCAGGTTCTGTTAAAAATATAAATTTTAAATGTAAATTTATAATGGGATCGAAAAATATACCGGGGTAAAGGTTGTGGAGGTTGAACAGTTTTCCTACGTATTGAATTTTATTTGAAGTTTTTTGAGGTTTTTCACAATTCTACTTTACATTGATATATAAAATTCTTTTTAGAGCTTCGCGTGCAGGTCGTCATCAACTCACTTCCAGAGATCGAGATCGCTTACGGGCGATAATATACAGGTATCCTTACAGTTCTGACCGATTTTGTTTTTCTCTCTAGGATTTCCTCTTTATTTATTTCCTTTGCAGGTGGAGGTGGCGTCTCGTCCGTTCGAGAGTTTCAATCATCGTATGTGTACGCAGTCTTTAATTTTTCAATAGTAACCGTCGCTTTTTTTCCTTGTATACTAGAATCTTGAAAACTTTCTCTCCTCTTTCTATGACTTCATAGGGGGCGGTGTATGTTGCTTGCTCCATTGACAGCATTTTCTCTCAGGTAAACGTGAGTGGTCGTTTTCAGATCCTTGAATACAAATACTGATTTGTGCAGTGCCGGGAAGCTAGTTGCGGACTTCAATATTGCTTTAAATTTTTAGTTTTATTTATCTGCGGTTTTGTATAGGAATGATTGAAATAATTCACCTGGTAGTCAAAGTGATTCACCGTAAACCGTTTCAGCTGACTAAGCTTGAATCTCGTCTTTGAAGGTGCTTCAGATCCCCCGCAGGACTAATGGAAGTGCTTCGAGCCAGTTGGAGTTGGAATGACAGACAATGGCGGCTTTCAGTTGCCTATGAAATCTTTCTATGATTCCGTTGCAAGCAGGGTGGTAAGTAGTAGTCGTTTATGTTCAAAGTCAATTATTTCAGCTAGAGGTTTGAACAGGGCCGATTAAATTTGTCGTTCTCTATCAGTGATAATTGCATTGGGGCAACCGAAGCGTGCTATCCATCCGGATATTATGATTTTGGTAATCTTTTCTGCTGTTATGTCATTAATCGGAAAGCTTCTGGCCTGGGCGAATCTATCCACTGCTGTCAGACAATATTGATATCCGTTCGACATAGGCATTGGACCTATTAGATCAATGTGGACTATTCTGAGTAGCTTGTGGGAGATAGAATGTTTCCGGGTAAGGAGAGCATTTACTTTGCGATGAGCTGAGTTTTCGTCAAAAGAATGCAAGGGTTTCCTACGTGTTGTCCTTGTATTGTTGTAAACACCAATTGGTGTGCCTGTATCTGTTGCAACAAGGCGGCGCGTTTTACATTCTTCGAATGCTCTCAGCTTGTTATCTATAATATTTACTGGATGTGAGCCTTTCACATTATCAGTAAGTAATGCATGCAAAGGTGCCTGAATAGCTGCAGCTCTAGTTATCGAAGTTATAGAAAATATAAGAAAATCATCCAAAAATGAGTTCACGAAATCCATGCCTCGGGTTAGCACGTCCACAAAACGCTGGAAGGTTTGATTTGCAAAGGTCATGTTGGAAAATTTTTACAGACCAAATGGGTTCCTTATAGATGGTTTTGGAATATTCTCTATGTATACTGGTATCTGGTATGCCTTCACAATATCTATGGTTGAAAATACTTGCAAGCCTGCTATGTTATGGGTAAAGTCACCAATGTGTCGGATTGGGTAGCGATAGCGTACTGTTCTTGCATTTAGTATTCTATAGTCGCCGCATGGATGCCAACTGTCTTTTTAAGTGCTAGATATAAAGGCGATGAACATGGGCTATCAGATGGCCTTGATGTTCCACTATTCATCATAGACTGGAGCTCTTGCTAGCAATTTTTAATTTGTCCCGAGCAAATCCACTTGGTTGATTGTCATGTATTATCGTTTGTGGTTCTGTTAGTTCTAGCTGGTCGTGTAATCACTGGAAATTGGCGCAGCAACCTGTGGTAGCCTGAGTCACCGAAAATAGTAGAAGAAATATTGTTCCATATGTAAAGTGACGCTGCAGTTGCAGAGATGTGATGCTGTAAGGTGTTTATTACGGTAGTCGGCTGTAAGTCCTTATAAAGATAAAAAATCAGCACCAATTTTAGTGAGGTGTCGTCGTAGCATTGAACAGTTTAACGTTTATTTATGCTTTAAAATAAGTTCGGTACAAACACAATTAAAAGGACAGATAAGGAAGTATTATAGACGTACACTCGCTAAGTAATAGAAAATATAAGAAAATCATCCAAAAATGAGTTCACGAAATCCATGCCTCGGGTTAGCACGTCCACAAAACGCTGGAAGGTTTGATTTGCAAAGATCATGTTGGAAAATTTTTACAGACCAAATGGGTTCCTTATAGATGGTTTTGGAATATTCTCTATGTATACTGGTATCTGGTATGCCTTCACAATATCTATGGTTGAAAATACTTGCAAGCCTGCTATGTTATGGGTAAAGTCACCAATGTGTCGGATTGGGTAGCGATAGCGTACTGTTCTTGCATTTAGTATTCTATAGTCGCCGCATGGATGCCAACTGTCTTTTTAAGTGCTAGATATAAAGGCGATGAACATGGGCTATCAGATGGCCTTGATGTTCCACTATTCATCATAGACTGGAGCTCTTGCTAGCAATTTTTAATTTGTCCCGAGCAAATCCACTTGGTTGATTGTCATGTATTATCGTTTGTGGTTCTGTTAGTTCTAGCTGGTCGTGTAATCACTGGAAATTGGCGCAGCAACCTGTGGTAGCCTGAGTCACCGAAAATAGTAGAAGAAATATTGTTCCATATGTAAAGTGACGCTGCAGTTGCAGAGATGTGATGCTGTAAGGTGTTTATTACGGTAGTCGGCTGTAAGTCCTTATAAAGATAAAAATCAGCACCAATTTTAGTGAGGTGTCGTCGTAGCATTGAACAGTTTAACGTTTATTTATGCTTTAAAATAAGTTCGGTACAAACACAATTAAAAGAACAGATAAGGAAGTATTATAGACGTACACTCGCTAAGTAATAGAAGGATGGACAGTAGAAAAAGTTCAATACGAATGATACGGAGAAAGTACAAGTTTCGGATAAATAAAAGTAGGCGCACGCGCCATTAACTGGTAGCTTACAATTGACTTATTGCAACATTTTTGACCTATTGTAAGCTTCTACGACATGTAGGTATGTTGCATGATAAAATCAACTCATATAAGAAAAAACTAAAACTCTATTAATTAAAAAACTCAATATACTTATAATTAAGTTTAGGTGATGTTATTCTGTTAGTATGTCTTCTGCATATTGGAGTCAGCTTTCTCTAATTTAAACTAAATTACAAAAACATGTAAGTATAGAGGTTTGCATTTTAAACAGTCCAAATTTTGCAAACAACAGAAACATTTGCAAAATAATTAAAATTCTACTATTACATGTTAAGAACACAATTTGTTATCAATCTTAAGAGTCGACCAAATAAGAATTACTTCACTACATTCCGTTAAAACCTGTATTTATCAAATATAATTACATTAAGTATTTTAGAACCTTTTTGGCAATGATTTGTGGCAATCCTGAAGGGTTATGTTCAGCAGTGGATTATGTATGGAGATATAATGACGATGATGAGGTAATTTAGTGTTTTAGAAAAAATAATAATATTGTATAAATAATAGTATTATATATAATAGTATTGGTATTTAAATAAAAACTTTTAATGCCTTTTACTATGAAACTAAATCGTTCGTAGTATATAGGTATTTCGATAAAATTACAAATATACAATTGTAAACAAGAAATAGTAATTTGAAATAGAAAATCTGTTTTATTAGGTATATATTAAATAGACTCGATCAATAAATTTTATCTTTTTTAACTTTTTTCCCTGTATAGAAATAAATTAATTTCACTACATCACTCCTATGCCATTATGAAAAAGTAAGAATAATTTATTCTAACGGAACATAACATTATTTTTGTTTGTTCGTCCGGCACTTTAAGATTTAACCCAAAAAGATATACAGACTGAATAAAATAATTTGTCGATCTGTTTAGTAATAAAATAATATAACTTAATCTCATCTTATTCTTTTAAATTGGTATTTGGAGTTTTCTATTGTATGTTAAGTGCCGGTTTACAAACCGTAAAATTTGAAATCTTTAAAATCTCTTAAGAGATAAAATATTTTTGTTTGTTCGTCCGGCACTTTAAGATTTATTAAAAAGATATACAGACTGAATAAAATAATTTGTCGATCTGTTTAGTAATAAAATAATATAACTTAATCTCATCTTATTCTTTTAAATTGGTATTTGGGTTTCGTCAAAAGAATGCAAGGGTTTCCTACGTGTTGTCCTTGTATTGTTGTAAACACCAATTGGTGTGCCTGTATCTGTTGCAACAAGGCGGCGCGTTTTACATTCTTCGAATGCTCTTAGCTTGTTATCTATAATATTTACTGCATGTGAGCCTTTCACATTATCAGTAAGTAATGCATGCAAAGGTGCCTGAATAGCTGCAGCTCTAGTTATCGAAGTTATAGAAAATATAAGAAAATCATCCAAAAATGAGTTCACGAAATCCATGCCTCAGGTTAGCACGTCCACAAAACGCTGGAAGGTTTGATTTGCAAAGGTCATGTTGGAAAATTTTACAGACCAAATGGGTTCCTTATAGATGGTTTTGGAATATTCTCTATGTATACTGGTATCTGGTATGCCTTCACAATATCTATGGTTGAAAATACTTGCAAGCCTGCTATGTTATGGGTAAAGTCACCAATGTGTCGGATTGGGTAGCGATAGCGTACTGTTCTTGCATTTAGTATTCTATAGTCGCCGCATGGATGCCAACTGTCTTTTTAAGTGCTAGATATAAAGGCGATGAACATGGGCTATCAGATGGCCTTGATGTTCCACTATTCATCATAGACTGGAGCTCTTGCTAGCAATTTTTAATTTGTCCCGAGCAAATCCACTTGGTTGATTGTCATGTATTATCGTTTGTGGTTCTGTTAGTTCTAGCTGGTCGTGTAATCACTGGAAATTGGCGCAGCAACCTGTGGTAGCCTGAGTCACCGAAAATAGTAGAAGAAATATTGTTCCATATGTAAAGTGACGCTGCAGTTGCAGAGATGTGATGCTGTAAGTATGTCATCTGCATATTGGAGTCAGCTTTCTCTTATTTAAACTAAATTACAAAAACATGTAAGTATAGAGGTTTGCATTTTAAACAGTCCAAATTTTGCAAACAACAGAAACATTTGCAAAATAATTAAAATTCTACTATTACATGTTAAGAACACAATTTGATATCAATCTTAAGGGTGTCGACAAATAAGAATTACTCTACATTCCGTTAAAACGTGTATTTATCAAATATAATTACATTAAGTATTTTAGAACCTTTTTGGCAATGATTTGTGGCAATCCTGAAGGGAGATATAATGACGATGATGAGGTAATTTAGTGTTTTAGAAAAAATAATAATATTGTATAAATAATAGTATTATATATAATAGTATTGGTATTTAAATAAAAACTTTTAATGCCTTTTACTATGAAACTAAATCGTTCGTAGTATATAGGTATTTCGATAAAATTACAAATATACAATTGTAAACAAGAAATAGTAATTTGAAATAGAAAATCTGTTTTATTAGGTATATATTAAATAGACTCGATCAATAAATTTTATCTTTTTTAACTTTTTTCCCTGTATAGAAATAAATTAATTTCACTACATCACTCCTACGCCATTATGAAAAAAGTAAGAATAATTTATTTTTTTTACTTTAATAACATTATAGAGAATGAACCAGACAGCTTTGGTTCCACATTAACAAATGAGTAGAATAATTTATTCTAACGGAACATAACATTATTTTTGTTTGTTCGTCCGGCACTTTAAGATTTAACCCAAAAAGATATACAGACTGAATAAAATAATTTGTCGATCTGTTTAGTAATAAAATAATATAACTTAATCTCATCTTATTCTTTTAAATTGGTATTTGGAGTTTTCTATTGTATGTTAAGTGCCGGTTTACAAACCGTAAAATTTGAAATCTTTAAAATCTCTTAAGAGATAAAATATTTTTTTGTATCTGGTATTAGTGTACTGGGACTCTATCCAACATGGTGAACCCATAATGGCACAGTTTATAGTAATTTTTCGCGTAATAATTTATAAATGTAACCAAAGATATCTTTCTTTTGACTTCTGCATTCAAGACTAATCAATCAATAGTAATCGTAATAAACAAGAACATAGATCAGTTGATACTACATCATAACTGCGACACAGATCCATGATTAACAAGGATTCAAAATTTACATGTTGTTTCTAGTAATTACTAGGTCTCGATCCATGTCGGCAATGTTAAAATACAGAATAAATAAAAAAAGAAGATAAAGACTATATAACATATATATAACAGCCAACTTTTAAAACTGAATTAAAAACCTTTATAACAAGTGCATATTAAAATGTATTACTTTTTTATATTTGTAAAGGGATTAGGCTGTGTGGAGAGTCGTTATGGTGAATGTCGTTATGGAAAAAGTTTGCAGTCGGTGCGCAAAAGGCAAAAAAAATTATACCATAAAAGTTTTACAAAAAGTCTGCCCGCAAAAGACATTTCAAATAAATGTCCCACCTTTCTATGAATATTCAAAACAAACGAAAATAAATTAGTTAGGACTTAATGAGGTAATTTAGGAAATATGAGGGATGAACTAAAAATTTCACATTGCTTAGTTATTTATAGTGTGATATTGTGGCCTATTCATCCACATTCATCCTCGATATGGAATCATAATACAGATGCGTTGTCACTCTTGGGAACTAAGATGGAATACCTTGTCATAATGGTCGCAGGATCCCCACATTCACCAGATGAAACTCATCAGCGTTATGCTGCTATACTTACATTGTACTTACGTTTTAATAGCTGATATAAAAAGTGAATAAGTGAAACTATATGCCCGAGATTACAGTCATTCGTTCTGATCGGTGTACATTAATAAAATCACTTCCGTGGTGAGCGAGATTTATTCCTTATCGATAGATATTGTTCTTCAAACGATAACACACTGACTAGAGTAGGTGATACTCCTAAATTTTATAGTGCTCTTAAATATCCACTGATTTCACTCAAAACTACAAAGATGCCCGACTCACCTAAAAAAATTTAATGGACTTTTATGTTTTAGTCTGGATGGTAAGAGAAATTGATCTCAATCTCCTCGCCTTCGCCTCGTAGACATGGCGAACTGTATCATCATCAGTTTCTGTTCAGCTATGTATGATATTAATTATTATAATTGAAAAAACTAAAATAGCATCCAAAGTAATTAAATTATAAATTATATATGAAAATATCAAATTATTCAGAAGTCCGGAAATTGGTGAAAATTGGATTAAAAAATTATATTTTAATCTAATTACCATTACACATATACACTGCAGGCCAAAAGTTAAGACCACCCTAATAAAAGTAGGAAAATAAAGTAAAACTCTAATAAAATATTAAATGTTTAATTAAACTTTTTAATCATCTAATAGAACATTGATTGACAAACAATATACTTTCAAAGAAATATTAACAGTCCATGAAAAAAAGGCTATAGTTAGCTAAACTGATTTTTCATCAAAAAATCCACCTTTACATTTTATGACTTTTTTCACAAGTGTCGGCATACGGGCAATCAATTTGTTAATTGTGTCTTGTGATATATTATTCCAAATTTCGCATAAAGCATTTAGCATAAAGCATAAAGCAACCACATTTGTTCTCGCGAGGATAGGCCACGATTACGGACGTTCATATCAAGCGGTTCCCACAAAAGTACAATGGGATTGAGATATGGGCTCTGAGGAGGCCAAACCATGTATGTTAACTCCCCTTGTGCCTCTTTCTCTTCTAAATAGCTTCTACATCATTTTGAGCTATACTTTGGAAAATGAATCCATCTCCAATTAATCGCAACCCGAAAGAAACAGCATTTTGTTCTTAAATGTTTTTGTACCGTTCCTTTTTCAAAATTCCTTAAATTTTAATCAAACCGCCAGTTCCTTGTTTATAGAAGCAACCCCAGACCATAATTGAGCCACCACCATGCTTGATTGTTGGGACTACACAATCTGACATCATCTTTTCTTGGGCACTGCGTCGAAAGTAAATTGTACATTTTGAACCGAATAGTTCAAACTTGGATTCATCGGTCTAAAGCACTTTTTTAAAATCTTCTTCAGGCCAATATCGATGGTCAAGAGCCCACTGCATCCATTTTTCCTTGTTTTGCGGCCTTAGGAGATGTTTTCTAACGGCCATACAACTTCGCATCTCTCAGTCGCCGTTTTACTGTAGTCAATGATAAAGATTTAACTCGGGTTTAGTTTACTTCAACGCGGATTTCTGGTGCTGTTAAGCGTCTATTTCGCTTGCAACAATGAAATTATCTTCACTAGACGTGGTAGCTCTCGGCCTTCCCGCGCGTGGACGATCTTGAAAACTGCCTGTCTTTCTGTATCGAGTTATTGTGCCATGAACACAAGTCTTCGATAACTTCAGTTCCGAAGCAATCTCACGTTCGGATTTGCCTTCATTATGGAAAACAACGATGGCAGAACGCACTTCACTGCTAATTTCTCGAGATTTTTCCATTTTATGACGCCTTCATAGACTAATTGAGATTATTTGTGAACAAACCCAAGTAAACTTGGGTAATAATAAGTAAGAAACACGTGTTTTCAGGAGCTAAAAAATCCTAATTATTGACCAATACGTAACAAAAATAATTAGTAAACAAAGTAATTAGTAATGAGGACATTATAAAAATATTATTACGACTCTACCATCTCGCTCTAGCGCAGCGTTTGTTGGTGTTTGAAAAATTGATGTTTATTGACCAATACGTAACAAAATAATTAGTAAACAAAGTAATTAGTAATGAGGACATTATAAAAATATTATTACGACTCTACCATCTCGCTCTAGCGCAGCGTTTGTTGGTGTTTGAAAAAAATTGATGTTTATTGACCAATAAATTGAAAGTAAAGAAAAGAATGACTTCTTTAAATATTCGATTATAACAATAGAATATACAGATGTGCATTTCTTTTATTTATCCTGTGGGATTTTATTACAATTGATGGATAATTATGTTGTTTATATGCGGTCTTAAACTTTTGGCTGGCAGAATTTAGGACTATAAACGAATTTACGATGAATAAGTCCTAAATTGCTTACTATAGCTCCTTATCATAATGCGTATTTACATACGGCAATAAGTATTTTCTACAAAAATTTGCCTGCACCGAGCGGGCAGGACATAACGCGATTGTCGGCGAGTTCCGAGTTCCAAATATAGCGGTGTACGGGTGAGATACACTTGTGATCAAGACCACTTGTAAATCTACCCATCCTCCCTTACATGTTACAAATGTTTTAAATATAAATCTTAGAATTTAATCCATTTAGGATCCTTTTCCGTATTTCTACTTCTTAATTTTCGAAGTCTACCAAGTTTACCGTATTACCTCTTCCTAGCCAACTATATGGAAACAATCATCGCGGAAATCTCGAACAGACGTTCTGTAGTATGCTGGAAAGCCATCGTGGTAGCAAATCATATTTCGTTGTGTTTGTATCCGAATTTTTTCTATAATGCACTTACTATCTCGCTTTAAGCCGGGTTGTCATTGTCACGTGATCACGTGCAGGGAGAAGAGCTTACTAGGTCCCCAGTAGTATAAATATAAAATGCAGATATTTTCGTCTTATTAGAATGGGGAATTTGACGGAGATATGTCCGACGCGAGCGGATTATATATTATTATGCCTTTTCCTAGTGTCTTCGCGCTGATGTAATGTATGAAGTAAGATGTCGGCGACGTAAAGTCTGTACTTCGTAAGTATATAGTATAAGTATACACACACACCTTACTATAAGGACCGTGGGGGTCATTACCCCCTTATAGAGGATGCCTGGTTAAAGGGAACAGCCCCGAGACCCGTTACCTGCAGCCCTTCAAGCTTGCGGATGTCCTAGTGAGCTGGGTTGCATAGATCATGTTTTGGCCAGTGATTTGTTTTAAGCGCTATCGATATCGATAAAAATCCCGTGGTGATGTATCATGCTCGCGCGCCTAAGTACTAGTTAGTAAATAACTCACGTAAACAATTAATTGTGCGAGAGTTGCAGTCTGATAAGGTACTGTGAATAACAAAGTATTATTTATTTTTATGCATTCAGCTTTGAATACTTAACGACATGGAGGTTTTTTTGCAAACAATATTGTACCTGTTGGTGAGAATATTAATAAAAAATCGCGCATTGTTATCCACAATGTTTTGTTTGAGCATAGACAAAATACGAAAGTGGCTTTAAAAAAATAAGGTATCGCATGATCATGTACCTGATTTAGATCAACTTAAGGAAATGCGATATTCGCACACGTTTTACAACCCGGCCTGCAGCGAGATATTAAACACCACTAATACGTAATTAATGCAACTGTAATATAAGTTAGTTCATACCTCAGAAACGCCTCGTAAAACCTAAATTTGATATCCAAACTTTCAACGAAAAATGATATTCAAAGATCTGATTCGTTTGCGTTTTAGATCGTGTTCCCTCAATTAGAAGCTATTGAATAAAATAGATTTCAATTATTTTCCAGAACGAAAAACCTATCATATGGCCAGTCCACGCTTTACCAAACAAACTTGATCCAAGACACGAGGCCTAATCAAATCCCAATTAAAACAATCGAACCCCAAATCCTTTATAGGGGTACAATATCCAGGAGAAAATCTTTTATTTAGCATTCAGGCGTCTTATTCTTTTTCGATTATGACGTCACATATTATTTGACTCTGGCACGTATTCAAAAAATTACATTTATTTTTCGTTATTTATTATTACATTACGTTATACATTATTATTTATAAAAAAGAATTTATTTAATTAATTATAATTATATAATAATTTTCCTGTCTAAGTATTCTAAAAATTTTCTATATACTTTCACTATTTTAATCTATGTTTCGCCTATGATGTCAAATTAGGGCTGATATTAACGACGAACTGTAATGTAAATTATAGAATATAGGTTAGGTAATCAAGTAAATATTTATAAGTACAGATTAACCGTCTGGAACAAATTAATATAGTTATAAAATAACGGTGGTAGAGCTACGCTGCAGTTTGTTTCTAATTGCAGAGTGAATGGGTCAGCTCGACCGGGGTAGTCCTACCACCATCAACACAAATACAGAACACCAGCGTGAAATAGTAGTATAATGCTGCGGTGTTTCATCTGATGAGTGAAGGGATCCGGAGACCTTTATTACTGGTTAGATGAGGCATTCCATCTCAGTCCGACTTGACAAGGAGTCAACGCGTCTGCATTATGATTCCTTGTCAAGAATGAATGTGGACGTCATGGGCCGCAAGAATTACTTGTGCTACCTATGTGTGGGAAGTAACTCCTACGTATTTATGGTCGAATAGATAGTATGATCATTTTGACACAGCAAATTTAAAACAGTGGAACCGTGGTAATTAGGAGGAGGTCCTAATCTATTGCGATTTTGGCTATCAACTTTGCTTATTATACAAACAATGATGATGATATTTTAAACTTTTTCACTGAATGTAGAGATGCTAGTTTTAAAATTTTAATAAGCATATTTTTTTCCACCAAATAATATATAGTGAAAATTTTAAATGTTTTTTTTTTATTTTTACCTTAAGAATAACAAACGAGCGCGCAGTTCATCTTATGGCATAATGAACCATTTATTTTGCAGCTAGAAAAATAAGGCTTCGTTGTAATATGAGGTTTCGTTTTGCATTGTCGTCGAGTGCAGGCATTTTGAACCTGCTGTATTGCCTTTGTACTTATCTTGAAAATACATGAACCGTACACAATTTAGCAGTAGTATAAGTAAGAGAGAATAAGTGTCGATAATTTCGTCGTGGTACAACCAAGCTTATAATTGGTTTCGCAAACAATGGAAACAAACGCTCTTTTTTGGGGTTAGGTATTAATTAGGCGGTGCACAATAGCCTTTAAGTCGCAGTTGACACTCGACCAAACCTTCAATTGATAGAATAGACCCTTGAACTGTAACACTATATATCTCAGCTGGTATTAGGCCTTCACTGTTTACACATTAAGCTATTTGGGTCACTGTTTATACGTTAAATTATTTGGGAACGACTAGAAAAAGTAAGAAGAAACCATCTCACTCAACTCAACCATATATTTTCATGGATTCCAAAGGTTTTTACTCTGAGCAGTTCTGCTACCATACTTCGAAAACTAATAAATTATTAATAAAAACTTGTTTTAATTGATTAGTTTATTTTGTCGTTTACAATTTAACAATATACTATATTTAATACACTCATGAGTCCCACCTGGGGTGTTAATAACTAAGTTAGGAATATTCTTGCCATGTCTGTTTATTTGAAGGCTGCGGACGTTATTACATTTTTAGTTTTTTTTAAACTTGTTTCATAATATTAACTGGAAATTCTTAAAATGCATAAATATAACTACTTATTAAGTTTATTAAAAATAATAAGTAGAGGTGAATAATAGAATAATGTATTTAAATTACAATGCGAATAGACTAAAATACCAATAATCGTTTTAATCTCAAGAATGATAAAATTATATAGGTGACGAAGATAAAAAAATCGTCCATTTAACTCTATTATCGATTAAACGCCAGTACGGAATTTCTATATGATTAACATCTATATAATTTTTTTTGAACTTCTAAGCAATCTCGTGTGAAATTCAACCAAATTTATAACCGCAACATGAAACGCTCGTAGCAGAGCTGACTAGACGTAACAGATCTGTGTGGTGATGCAACGAGCGGTCAGGTATTTGGAACGTCAATAGAATTCACAACTGAGACCTTCTATGCCTTGCAGACAGGTTATGCCGTCGGTCTCAACCGGCAATCTAAAGACTGTCTGATAAAAAAAAATTAAATAAAAGCTACAAAACAATTTTCTTATTTTGATTCATTCAAATGTTTGACCTTACATTCATAATACCTATTGTAACCTACTCTAGTCAGGCTTTAAGCGATTAGATACTTCGCCTGAAAATATTGTCCAAGATTTTGAAAAATAAATCATGAGGGAGCCCTCTCGTCACTTGTTGAATTTGTGTTCTAAGGAGATCATAAGTAGCTTCTTCGTACACCGAATATGTATGGGGGAGTTGTAATTCCTCATAAAGATCCTTGATTCTAGCAGCATCTTCGGGCTTAGAGCTGCCATAGTATTGTTCCATGATTTGGCGTTGCTCTGGCGTTGCCCTTTGCAGCGCTACAACGGCAAGCCACGTGCATTTTCCTTCTTGAATATCACAGCCATTTTTCACAATTACTGCTGGATCTCCAAAGCAGTCAAGAAAATCATCCTGAAATTGTAAAATAACAAATGATTTTGAAAATGTTCGACTTGTTAACAACAGAGAGAAATTTTACTAATTTGTTAATACACAAATCACTAAAAATATTAACATGTAAGATTATGACTTTGTATTGGATATGTTCTACTTAGCCTTATTTGATCGTCTCTATCATCCATCACCATTCTACCAAAACCTTGACGGTAAAGTTAAACATCATAAGAAAATCAGAAGTTTAAAAATAATAGAAAGCAACAAATCTTTCCTAAAAAGGAGATTGGTGACTTTGAAAATGAGGCATTGGCTATGTTTTTACTTCAGCCAAGTGTCTGTTATATTCAATGACCACTGAATCTCTTAAATTATCGCCTATTGTTAGAAACACATATTTATTAGTAAATTTATTACATAACAACTCCATTAAAATTGGATTTATTAATGTGATAGGTATTAGGATCAGGTTAGGATGGGGATCAAAAAAATCATACAAACCTGTATTTGGAAAAATTCGCCCATCTCTAGAAGAATAGTCTTAGCTTGTCTGTGCGTCTCTGGATCATTGACCCCAGTCATTAGAAGCGCTAAGCCTACGGGCATTTGGAATGTGTAATAAGCGGTCTTGTATTTCGTGATGGCTTCGTATTTCTCCATTGTGAATTGTGATAGATCCGGCTTCTCTGTCTTTGATAACTGTTTTTCCAAATGATGACCAATAGAACACTTCAGCAACATCTGTTAACGAGTAGGGAGTTTTATATATTATTTCTTTGTTACTAAAGGTGAGAACTTTTTTGAACTTGGGAGTTATTAACATACGCAGGTTCAAGTTATATTAATTTGTTCTATTTAAAATATTAGGGGTGACAAAGAAGCACACAGTGTACCTCGTGGTATGTGATAACTGCAGCACGTGACATCTGCATCCATCATCAATGAGACAATGGTTCAAGATGCACATGTATAATCCCACCGAGAACTGAGTTGGAATGCCTTGGTACATGTAATTGGGTCCATGGACCCCTTTAATCTCCATACGAAAAAGCAGTATTATGCTGCTGGTACACAGCTGGTATTATTCTGTGAGTGCAACAGTGCTATTCTGTGAGTGGTTTATCCAGGTCGAGCTAGCTGCTAGATGAAATATAATAATTATATTTCCGCTAGAAACTAGCTAGCTGCAGTGTCGCTAACACTGTTTTTACGGCCCGAGATAAAGCTGCGTCATTAAAAGTAAGGTCTTTTCTTCATTTACCAGATGAAACTGGAATTACTATTGATTTTACACCACATTTTTAATAATTTTTGTCTATTGTTATGCCAGCCGGTATATGGGATCGCAGTGTAAGGAAATTCACAATCCCCAGTCGTCGTTGCAGTAAACTATATGTTAAGCAACGACAATTACGTGGCGTACGTCCTTGATTTAGAAACAATAATCATTATTATCACAACATATTTATATAAAGTAAAAGACGAAGTGTGTGAAAGTAGCCCTTCCAGTTGATGTGCAGACTAATCTCAGAAACTACTAAATAGATTTTGTTCATGTTATCACTTTTTCGCCTATAACCAGACTGAAGATACCATTTTCGCAACTGTAGAAATATTTATAAATTAATATAGTTTATAAATATTTCTTGAGTCGTGGAATATAAATTTTAATTTTCTTGACTATCTTAATAGTTCTGTATGAATTGTAAACTATTAAGAGTCAATAATTAGAGTAAGGAAATTAAATGAATCATTAGTCTTTTACGTACAGTAGTAGAGCTACTCTACAGTTTGTTTCTAGGTGAGAATGAATAGGTCAGCTCGTCCGGCGTAGGACCACGCCGTCACAGACGATAAGCGTGAAATATCAGCATAATGCTGCTATTACATCTGGTGAGTGTTTGTTACGGAGACCTATATTACTGGTGACGAGGCATTCTATCTCAGTCCTCAAGGGTGCATGCATTATGATTCCTTGTCAAGGATGAATGTAGATGTAATGGGCCGCAGGTGTCACTTGCGTTCAGGCGAACTGTGTGCTCGTTTGCAATGTAATAATAATAATAATAATCTACTAGTAATACTAACTAGTATCGCAATCGTACTCAAAAGTACTAATACTCAGACCAGCGTTAGGTAGACTAGATAGGTAAGATAGATATTTACTCCTAGGTCATGTGTAGTCTTGTTCTTTGAAACTATCTTACCTCATTAAACATTTCCAATACATTCTTGTAATACGACTTAGCAGAGAAATGACGTTTCAATGTTGAGTACATTGCCGATTGTACAAAAATAGCGTCGTTAATGCCACCCAGACCAACATCAGGACGGCGGTGCCAACATGGAACACCACGACGCATCTCCGAACTCTCCATGATGTCGTTGAGAAGAAGTTGATGTGTGTGGAACTAAAATTATTAAATAATTTACGATAAGTTATTTATTTTAAGCTTATTAGCAGAATGAAATGTTCATTTTTTTTTCTGTGAGTATTGCTGTTGGTCCAGAGACCTTTACAGCTTTATCTAATTAGACTCGCGAGCGGGAGGCCCGCTGAGTAGGGAGACAACAACGATGCTGCGAAGCTAGCGCGGAGACTGCGGCTGCACCACCGCTGCACTCCGAACCCTGTGGACGAAGAACGTCGACGACAACAGAGGAGGCCGATAATACGATCCGAGGGCCCCTCATAAGGAGGTACGAAACCTCGACTCGGATCGCTATCTAAAGGGAGGATGAAAAGTTCAAAACAGGTTTACTACAGTAAAAAAAAACATCGAACTCTTTAGGAACTAGTTCAGACAATATTTTAACTTAATATTTTCAATTGTTCAACATTTATTTTTGGGTCGTGATCTACTCGAGATGTACTCTACTGTACGATTTATAAACTAATATTTGTTGCTATTTTTAAATTTCATTACTTTCGAAAAATATTTGCATAAATAATGATTATTAGGCAAATTGCTACAAATATGCGGCCATTTAATATATATATATTGTGCTACATACAATCACCTTCGTTAAGTTGCCATAATAACACTACTTAGTGTTTACAGGGAAGGCTATTGGACCCATATGTAGTTTTTCAAATTTAATTAAATATATCACAAACCAAAGATTTTTAATAATAAAAAAAAAGATAATTATTTTAACAAATATGCTCTAGATATTTTTGTTTGTTATTTCAAGTGTATCCAACACTATATACATGTATGCTACGTCGGGAGAGCTCTTAAACTAAATGTGAAAAATTACTAATTTTTCATACAATGACGTAACTCAGCCAATATTCGTCTATAATTTATATCTAAACGTAAATTTATATCTTAATCTACAAACTATAACATCTTTCTATATATTTATTATATATAAACAATTCTCCAGTAACCACTTTATTTCAATTATACCTAGTGCTAGTGTTAATTTAGCCTTCAAGGTTTACCCCGCCATATAAGAACGCGAATTATTGAACCGGAATCAAAGAGACATTTGTTATTTCAAAACAGTATATTCATTCATATTGATCATTATGTATAGAAGGTATATTAAGAAATGAAAGTATTTCCATTAACAAACACCGGCTAGGAACAAATTCAGTTTATAATTTAAAAATCGTTTTAGTAAATTCAAATTAAATGAATAAATACGCGATCAAACCCTTGCGATTGAGCGCAGCAAAGCCAGCCGATTTCCCAGTCACGCATCTGCTTTGCTCTCTCGATCGGTCACTGTGAACGGCCCGATAGACTCCTAAGTGTATTTACCTCAAACAGCAACTGGTCTATTTGAAAAATCAAGCCCCACCTCTCCGAGCCGTCTATGTGAATGAACCCTAAAGCTGCTCCAATTCCGGTGTGATTATCAACATCAGTATATGTTATTTAATAATAAAAAAGATAATTATTTTAACAAATATGCTCTAGATATTTTTGTTTGTTATTTCAAGTGTATCCAATACTAAATACATGTATATGCTACGTCGGGAGAGCTCTTAAACTAAATGTGAAAAATTACTAATTTTTTATACAATGACGTAACTCAGCCAATATTCGTCTATAATTTATATCTAAACGTAAATTTATATCTTAATCTACAAACTATAACATCTTTCTATATATTTATTATATATAAACAATTCTCCAGTAACCACTTTATTTCAATTATACCTAGTGCTAGTGTTAATTTAGCCTTCAAGGTTTACCCCGCCATATAAGAACGCGAATTATTGAACCGGAATCAAAGAGACATTTGTTATTTCAAAACAGTATATTCATTCATATTGATCATTATGTATAGAAGGTATATTAAGAAATGAAAGTATTTCCATTAACAAACACCGGCTAGGAACAAATTCAGTTTATAATTTAAAAATCGTTTTAGTAAATTCAAATTAAATGAATAAATACGCGATCAAACCCTTGCGATTGAGCGCAGCATAGCCAGCCGATTTCCCGATCACGCATCTGCTTTGCTCTCTCGATCGGTCACTGTGAACGGCCCGATAGACTCCTAAGTGTATTTACCTCAAACAGCAACTGGTCTATTTGAAAAATTAAGCCCCACCTCTCCGAGCCGTCTATGTGAATGAACCCTAAAGCTGCTCCAATTCCGGTGTGATTATCAACAGCAGTATATGTTGTTCAATAATAAAATCTTATGTGGAATTTTAATAAGATTTTGAATTGTTCAGAACGTTTAACTTACCAAAAATGAATGTTAAAAATCATCTAAAGTTTATTACGAGATTTGTTGGAAAAGACAGAAAGACTGTTTATTGTAAAAATTGACGAGTGATTTGGACGTCAACATAATAATAATATTTTGTCATTTGAGATTACATTTGTAAACAAAACGTAGGAAATATTTTTTACAAAATGTTGTGAACATTCGTGCGTGTATCCGTATGTTATAGCATAAAGCTAGCATAAATATAAATCATAATAGATATAATATATTATATACTCTAACTAAATATTTATATACTCGTATAAAAATTACCATTTCTGTGCACCATCCCATAATGTTCGCCAAATGAATACTCTCCGGCGTCAAGTTCTCCGGTTTCTCCAAAGTCTTGTAAGCGAGAATGGTAGCTAGACCGCGATTCTTTTTTCCATTCGGCACGTTGTATTGCAACAGCTGTAACAACAATATTGGTTTACTTTAAATTGGAAATTGACTGTCCTGATATCAATTATCTTCACGTATAATAATAATAATCTACTAGTAATACTAACTAGTATCGCAATCGTACTCAAAAGTACTAATACTCAGACCAGGGTTAGGTAGACTAGATAGGTAAGATAGATTTACTCCTAGGTCATGTGTAGTCTTGTTCTTTGAAACTATCTTACCTCATTAAACATTTCCAGTACATTCTTGTAATACGACTTAGCAGAGAAATGACGTTTCAATGTTGAGTACATTGCCGATTGTACAAAAATAGCGTCGTTAATGCCACCCAGACCAACATCAGGACGGCGGTGCCAACATGGAACACCACGACGCATCTCCGAACTCTCCATGATGTCGTTGAGAAGAAGTTGATGTGTGTGGAACTAAAATTATTAAATTATTTACGATAAGTTATTTATTTTAAGCTTATTAGCAGAATGAAATGTTCATTTTTTTTCTGTGAGTATTGCTGTTGGTCCAGAGACCTTTACAGCTTTATCTAATTAGACTCGCGAGCGGGAGGCCCGCTGAGTAGGGACACAACGACGATGCTGCGAAGCTGGCGCGGAGACTGCTGCTGCACCACCGCTGCACTCCGAACCCTGTGGACGACGACAACAGAGGAGGCCGATAATACGATCCGAGGGCCCCTCATAAGGAGGTACGAAACCTCGACTCGGATCGCTATTTAAAGGGAGGATGAAAAGTTCAAAACAGTCAGGTTTACTACAGTAAAAAAAACATCGAACTCTTTCGGAACTAGTTCGGACAATATTTTAACTTAATATTTTCAATTGTTCAACATTCATTTGTGATCTACTCGAGATGTACTCTACTGTACGATTTATAAACTAATATTTGTTGCTATTTTTAAATTTAATTACTTTCGAAAAATATTTGCATAAATAATGATTATATATAAACAATTCTCCAGTAACCACTTTATTTCAATTATACCTAGTGCTAGTGTTAATTTAGCCTTCAAGGTTTACCCCGCCATATAAGAACGCGAATTATTGAACCGGAATCAAAGAGACATTTGTTATTTCAAAACAGTATATTCATTCATATTGATCATTATGTATAGAAGGTATATTAAGAAATGAAAGTATTTCCATTAACAAACACCGGCTAGGAACAAATTCAGTTTATAATTTAAAAATCGTTTTAGTAAATTCAAATTAATTTTGTTTTAAAAACATGACATTCTTTGACATCACAGTCAGTCTGCTTATCTGTTTATCTAATTATCTGCAGATGTGTAATGTGAAGAACTGAAGACAATGATGGAGAAGCTCGCACATCTGCAACCAGCTTTGGTCAATCGGTCGTCCACGCTGCTTCTACACAACAACGCGCGATCCCATACTGTACAACAGACAGTCTCCAAGCTGCAAGAGCTGGGGTTGGAAAGTTCTCCCTCATCCACCGTACTCACCAGCCATGCACCCACCGACTATTACTTTTTACAAAATTTGGACAACTTTTTAGCGGGAAAAAAATAAAATTCCCGAGATGAAGTACAAAATGTCTTTGAAGAGTTTGTTGCTTCCCGTCCAGCTGATTTTTACAAGAAGGGATCAATAAACTACCACTGCGTTGGCAAAGATGCATCGATTACATGGGTGATTACTTTGAATAACAGAAATAAAAAAGTTTGAAAATAAAATACTTGTAACTTATTTCATACAAAACGGTAATTTGATAGGTAAATACCTATTACTTTATTTATCATCATATATATATATATATATATATATATATATATATATATATATATATATATATATATATATATATAATTTTAATAAGATTTTGAATTGTTCAGAACGTTTAACTTACCAAAAATGAATGTTAAAAATCATCTAAAGTTTATTACGAGATTTGTTGGAAAAGACAGAAAGACTATTTATTGTAAAAATTGACGAGTGATTTGGACGTCAACATAATAATAATATTTTGTCATTTGAGATTACATTTGTAAACAAAACGTAGGAAACATTTTTTACAAAATGTTGTGAACATTCGTGCGTGTATCCGTATGTTATAGCATAAAGCTAGCATAAATATAAATCATAATAGATATAATATATTATATACTATAACTAAATATTTATATACTCGTATAAAAATTACCATTTCTGTGCACCATCCCATAATGTTCGCCAAATGAATACTCTCCGGCGTCAAGTTCTCCGGTTTCTCCAAAGTCTTGTAAGCGAGAATGGTAGCTAGACCGCGATTCTTTTTTCCATTCGGCACGTTGTATTGCAACAGCTGTAACAACAATATTGGTTTACTTTAAATTGGAAATTGACTGTCCTGATATCAATTATCTTCACGTATAATAATACGCAAGTATTGCTCATCTTCGAACAACAGTAACTGACAGTGACAATGTGCGATGACATAAAAAAAAAAATAACCTAATTATATAATAAAAAAGTATTTAAAAATATGCATTAAAATATAGTGCACGCATTAGGTCTTTACCTATGAAATTACCGTTCTTCAGTATTGGACATTTCAAACAAAAAAAGTTTTCTTTGGCTGTGAATTATAAATTCAAATTAATTTTGTTTTAAAAACATGACATTCTTTGACATCACAGTCAGTCTGCTTATCTGTTTATCTAATTATCTGCAGATGTGTAATGTGAAGAACTGAAGACAATGATGGAGAAGCTCGCACATCTGCAACCAGCTTTGGTCAATCGGTCGTCCACGCTGCTTCTACACAACAACGCGCGATCCCATACTGCACAACAGACAGTCTCCAAGCTGCAAGAGTTGGGGTTGGAAAGTTCTCCCTCATCCACCGTACTCATCAGACCTTGCACCCACCGACTATTACTTTTTACAAAATTTGGACAACTTTTTAGCGGGAAAAAAATAAAATTCCCGAGATGAAGTACAAAATGTCTTTGAAGAGTTTGTTGCTTCCCGTCCAGCTGATTTTTATAAGAAGGGATCAATAAACTACCACTGCGTTGGCAAAGATGCATCGATTACATGGGTGATTACTTTGAACAACAGAAATAAAAAAGTTTGAAAATAAAATACTTGTAACTTATTTCATACAAAACGGCAATTTGATAGGTAAATACCTATTACTTTATTTATCATCATATATATATATATATATATATATATATATATATAATTTTTTATTAAATATTGTTACACACCTGTCTTTACAGGTGACTCATATCAGACGTCTTGCAGCTGGTGGGCGTATATTTATTTTTAAAACGATATGGGCAAGTGTAATGCTAAATTTATTCAGAATTATCAATCTGTCAATTGCAGTCTTAACCGGTTTTTTTGCTAGACATAGGCATCTCCTAAGTTCAGAGTTATATTAGCTATACATAATATAATTGTGATAGTTAATCTAACATATTCCGAAAGTATTTTTCATGGCAATCGCCATAACATCCCGTGTCACATCACATATCATGTCTTGGTGAGAACAAAATAGCCTCTTGAGTCATTAAAAAAAAACTATCAATATCCGGTTTATTATTACCATCGTCAGCGAATGAGGGACTATTTAAGAGTATAAACCGCAAATATGCCGTAAACAGAAGTAACAACTCAAATATAACACGCAATAATTGGTCATACAGCCAGCTGCGTAATGTGATGACATATTTTATCCAGTGGTAATTTATATATATTTATCTTCTTCCTTCGTCGTTCCTCGTAATTTATCTCAGCAGTATTATATAAATTAAAGGCAAGTTTTGCTAATATTATTAAAAATGGAGAATTAACAACTCAATTTAAAATTCCTATAAAAAATATTGACAAGCATGTGAGTAACATAACATGGATCATATGTCGCGGCTTATTGGACCTGTTTGCAACCAGTTCTTATGCCCCGACCACATTATCGGGCGCTTCGACAAGTTACGAATAATGGCTACTGACTACTGCTGTAGCCAGAATGTCGTGAGAGATAGTGAACGCTAACGCGAACTCTAATACCGATAACTAACTTCAATATATAAGAGAGATAACTTCAATGATAACACTATTTCAAATTTAGTTAAAAAATGTTATTATTTAATTTTTTTTTATTGTATAATATCCGTTTTCTTTAATATACAAATATTTTCTTACTAACATGATTGAAATGATATGAGTATTATTTGAATAGTTATAAAACTATTTCAAATTTAGTTAAAAAATATTGAGTATAATTTATTTATTAAACATTAAACTCAATGAAATAATCAAACGTAATATGACCGACTTAAATTCATTCGTTAAGTGCGTAAGTAAGTATTTTGTAGTTTTGAAATTCGCCATAGGGCGACAGCACCTTTTGTGGACACACGCCACGTATTATCGCCGGACTGGATAATGTAGCAGGAGCATTAAGCGTTAATTGCGACGCATTCATATGTTCTATATTATTCTGTCTTAAAGATTGACAAAACCAACATAGAACGTACCTTAGCCAACCACTTGCTGGCTTCCGGCACGTCAATATGCTTGCCAGTCTTTGTAAGGTCCCTCACGATGTCTGGGAAGCAAGCCATAAACTCCCGGGACTGGTCTTTGGAGACTGCCAGTCCTCGGGTAGCCAGTGGCATTTGCTGCGGCGTGAGGGTCGACAGGAATCTAAAGATAAAAACTTCGTTTCACCGGTTTGGTTTAATTTACCTTGATAACTAACTAAATCATTATCTCGGACAAAACATCACTTTCTTATTTTAATTACATTAAGACAAGTAAAGGATTATTACATTAAATATTTCTAGAAAATGATAAGTAAAATTACATGCAATATTCTAATTAAATGGTAAGTTTTAACTGTTTTGCTTTACAGGTTTTAAATAAATAGTTGACTGCTGATAATTCTGAAAGTATACAATGGCAATAATGAAAAGAAAGTGGCGACACGTTTTGTTATACCTTATTTGCTATCAATGAAAGGAGAAAGTAGTTTTTATCTCATATGAAAATAATAAATTAGAAAATTGCAACTACACATTGGACTTCTAATAATGGAAACAACTTGTAAAGAACGAATTACCTTCACATGAATTGCGTTACGCAAACTGCTCTAGTAATAAAAGTTCACTGACCTGTGATATTTCTGCAATTTCAGCAACTTCTTGGGTAGTCCCGTTTCATCATTTTGAGACTTATTCGCCGATTGATCGAGTCGCGGGGCCATTGCATCGGAATTCGTAACACTTGTTGTCTTGCTAATTTGCCGGCGAATTTCATTTTTATAGATTTGCAAAATCTTATCCAAACTTTTTCTCGTTGAATACATTATTACAATTATATAAAGATGTAAATGCGAATACCGCTGTAAAAATAACAATAAAAAAATAATTTGAACGTTTTATTGATTGAAAGTAACTTAATAATCACGTCTAGTCAACACGAGAAGGTGCGAACGACTATCTGTATCTGTACTTCTGTACCAACTGATTGATTCTTTGTTATGTTTTGCTTTGCCCACGCTACTTCCAGTGCTTCACTCAAAATAACCTCTAGAGATGTGTAAGATTGTTTACATTTTGCTATATCGACATCGATTATTTTAACAGAGAATGTTTAGTACCGTATCCTATCTAAAGTAAATCACCTATAATATCCGTCTTATTTAATATACAAATATTTTCATACTAACATGATTAAAATGATATGAGTGTTATTTGAATAATTATTATTTATTAACAAAACTTAGTTGACATGTATTTGAATTTAACTAATAAAACCAGAATGAAATTAGCAATATTTTTTATTATTTTTTGTTGATTCATATAAATATTAATTAAAAAAGACTATCGATATACATGTTAGTAACAATCATGACCAAGGAGCATAACACGCCGCTGTCCCCCCCCCCGTTCCGTGCGGTGGCACGAGGGCGACGTCACGTAGGCATCGGGCGGTGGCGCAGCTTGAGTGTGAACGGCGCAGATCGCACAGCACAGTCGCTGTTTCGGTCAGACTCGTTCGTGACCTAAAACATCTCGCCTGTACTTTGTTTGCTGCACTTTATACCTTTATATTTTTTACGAGATACCACGAACAAATATTTTTAAAAGCAAGTTGGTAATGGAATATTATTGTTGTAAAAATGCATTGTAAACAATGAAAATTGGGGTCGATTGTGTATGTATCAATAAAGTTGTAAAAATAACTTTTAAGTAACTAAATAACTTATCCGTTTTAGCAAACAATACAGCTTCAAAGAGGAAGCATCTAAAATGACTTGGTAAAACGTTTAATTAGATAGATTCTATTCTATTCTTGGGAAGTATTTTTTGGTACCTTAGTTTTTTATCCTCTCATAAACTTGACTGTGCGCATCGAGTAGCATGATCCATTAATTTGTGAAATATGCGTATTAGTAAATTTACAGTCCCCGCATTCCAATGCCAGTAAATCGTAGTAACTTTATTGCAAAAAAAAACAACCTGTCTATCATTGTAAAATACCAAAAACATCCTATCTATTTTACTTAACCTTGATGGAGTGGTAGTCTCGTCAATCCAACCGAAAGGTAGATGACAAGGGTAACAGACAAAAACCGGGTGAAGATTCAAAATCCATCGCTAACCTGCACCGTTATTAAGTCCGGGCCGATCTAAGCCGAGACCGTTTTGATCCCTTATTGTGTCCTCATAGATGTGAATAAAGGTGTGTATCCCGCAGTAAAAAATATTAACTTTATTAATATAAAATTGCCAGCTGATACAGTACTACGTACTTTGATAAGATGAGAAATTGTAAATTTAATATATGTAAGTTATAAATAACATGACCACTAAGTAGATACTTATGTGTTATATATCTTGTAGTATTTTGTAATATTATTTTAATATTTTATACATACAATGATAAGTATTTATTTATTTATTTATTTTAAACTTCATGCATAAAGTAAATTACATAGGCGGACTTAATGCTAAAAGCATTTTCTACCAGTCGACCTGAGGGTGGTATTGAGCATATTGGGTAGGTGCACATATAATATAAAAAAGGGAAAAATAACAGTTACTCTACATAATATAATATACTAAATATACTTAAAAAATATATATGAATACAATAAATATATAGGATACCGAAATTAATATACTTTATAATATATAATACAATCAATAAATATATTATATGTAATACATACTTTATACACAAAACGATTTTTAGCCATTAGTGTAATGGATATAAAGGTAAAGACACATCTGGCTGATTTGAAAAAAAATACTTTAGGAATGTATAAATTATACAAAAAGTGTTTTCCGTTATTCGTATAATTCGGGATATTGTTTCAAATAAATGCACACGATAGAAACAAAAATCGTATTACTTTCAATACTTATACTTGTTGAGTTTCTAGTATAATATCTAGGCTTTACAAACATCAACACATTTAATTATTTGACAATGTTGAATTGAAGACAATAACTAAACAAATTAATTCAATAATGACCGTAATATTTAAGTCTTTGTTTATTTGATAGCATATAAGATTAGCAAACTGAATTGGCAATGGGCTGCCATATATCTCGTAGAGCTGATAAGCGATGGAGAGGAAAGGTTGAATGGCAACCTCGGAACTGGCGGTCGAAGAACTTCACTGGACTGGGCGATGACCTATGTAAGTTTGGTGGAAGTCGATGGATGCCGGTGGCTAAAGTTAAGTACCAACACTTTTCTTTTTTGTGTATTTGTATTGCTGTTGGTCCAGAGACCTCTCTCTACAGCTTTATCTAATTAGACTCGCGAGCGGGGGGCCCGTTGAGTAGGGAAACAACGACGATGATGCGAAGCTGGTGCGCAGACTGCTGCTGCACCACCGCTGCACTCCGACCCCTGTGGACGAAGAACGTCGATAATACGATGCGAGGGCCCCTCATATATTCTGTGAAGACGTGATCCCTTCCCTTTCGAGCTGACACGTCTATGACATAGCCAGAACAAGAACTGCATAGTAGCAAGCTGCAAACTCTACCGCTGTTAAAAATTTCGTGTTAATAAACTAGCGAAATTGTACTTTTGCTTTTAATTTTTTTTTTTCGGGCTGATGGCCGCTGTTAGCCCGAGGGCTTTTATAGTTTCACCGGGTTGAGAGGTGACCAAGCGCTTATGCCGCTCAGTCGAGACCTCTATTAGTGGGTGACCAGCACAAGGGCTCCCTAGAGGGAGCCTCGGCTTGGACCGTTACCCTGTTCCGCGAGACTCGAGGGTGCCCGAGAGGGCCGAACCTCGGCTCGGTCAGTTGCTTCTGACTAAGAATTATGTACATTAATATCTCTATTAATATTATTGGCTATATATACCACCACTTCGGAATGCATTGTTTCTAACTGTATTGACTGGAGAGAACCGGCCTGTGACATGGTGGTATCGCGAATAACCTTGTTAAGTTGTTGTAAGGGCGGGCGCGGTTAATTTACGATAGTAAAGTAGTTAACAATTACTTTATTAAAACTGTAAATATAGTATAAAATAAATATAATTTATAAGTGTGTATACACAGTGACATAATAATATAATTATACTATTATATATATGGCTACTCATAGTTGTGAATTGAATTGAGTATAAATTTAAATTTACCAAAAAAATTTGTTATATGATTTTTTTTTGTTACTTGTAATCTTAACGATTTTAAAAGTCATTCAAATGTTTTGTTTGTGCACGTTTAAGGTAAAGTAAAAAGGTAAAATGTATTCATAACTAACCCTCGCGCTACAGGCTTGCCTAATGCAAAAGCTTTTTTAAAACTTTCAAAGAAAGTGCTTGGCCACGATCCCACCTGATGTTAAGCGGGAATGCAGTACTGGATGTTAAGGCGCACTAGCTCAGTAAATGCCTATTCACTCTACTCTTGAAAATACTCACATTGTAATCGGAGGGAAATCAGTCCTTTGCTGTACGAATAATGAAAGACGAAGCAAAGCGCTTCGTTCGGGTTTGAGGGATGTTCACAACAAATGATGAAATCCAGCAGTGCGTCGTGAGGTCCGATGGTGGATCGGGGATGGGGGAATTAGATCATGTAATTCCTGAGCACACTCTCCAAAATGCATTCTGTAAAACACTGAAAGGCTAGCCACTTTACGCCTGTGTTACTCAATCGTGAACTACAATTGTTAATAAAATAGGTGTTGGATTTTTTTTTGTAAATTGTATACAATATACAAAGTAATACAGAGAAAAAAGAAAAAAAACTTGTGTTTCTTTTTTCTCTGTATATATTATACTATAGCGCTGTAATTTTTTCCGTTCTGTTTTTTTAACTTTAACTTTATTTTCTATAATATAAGACCAAGACTCGTAAGAATTCAAAACAATTTATTTTAGTCTTTATTATAGACACCATGATCATCATCTTAGCTTATCGTGAATCTACTACTAAACGTTTATATCACCTGAAGACTGCCATCGTGGTTATATGTGACAGTATTGGTGATAAAAGTTTAATATTCTCAATTTTTTTTAACACTCCGGTAAACCACTCCTTAAAACTTAGCTTAAAACGCTTGTGCTACGAGAGTTTCATGACAATAATCGAATGTTGGATTCGAGCCTACGACCTTAAGTTTCAAAGACCGTACCCTAAACCATTAGGCTATTGACAATGGACGGCGTCAATTGGTAAACTACACGAACAAAAAAACAAAGATAGCAGGTACAGAGCAGCGAATGAGATGACTTCATAGAAGAAATGTTTTGAATAAAAGTCGACAATAGAAGCAGTAAATTTCGTTTATGTTCCATAACAATTGTTGATTTGACGGTTTATTGCCATTGTTCTGTAATTACTGATATTGTTCCTCCCATCTTATACTGACGATAAGTGATCATTTTAATCTTCTCTATGGAATCAAGATAAAGATACGTTAGCAACCCAGAGGTGTAATATGGAATGCGTTTTTATTATTCAACTTCTTTTAGTCCATTGCAGAACATAAGGCAGGCAAGCGTTTTGTTAAAAGCAGTGCAGGTGCGCTACAGATGATGCTGCTCATCAGTTTTTTTTTTAATGGCTGATGGCCACTGTTAGCTTTAACAGCTTCACTGGGTTGAAAGATGGCCGAGCGCTTAGGGCACTCAACCGAGACCTTAATTCATGGGTAACCAAGGGTTCCCGAGGGAGGAAGCCTCGGCTTAGACAGTTACCCTGCGCGTGAAAGCAACTGACTCGAGGGTGTCCGAGAGGGCTGAACCTCGGCGCGATCAGTTGCTTCTAACGGATTAACTAAATTAATATTATTATTATTAACGACATTTACTACCACTTCTGAATGCGCTGGAGAAGAAGTGGCGCAAGAAATTCCAGTGACGCTCCTATCTATGTTAATTGGTGTAAACCGGCCTGATGTATGGCGGTATCGCGAATAACTTTGTTTGCGGTTTTTTGATGGTGCAGTGTCTTGTGAAGGGCTTGGGCCCTAGCCCATCAGTAGTCAGAGAATTAGATTCGGCATATTTGGAGGACCGTGACAGACCGGGTTCACCAGGGTGAATAAGGCATAAGTAGAAAAAGTTGGTACATTCCCCTTTACACGTTCGACTTCCTTAAATCCCATGTATGCTATATTCAATTTTATGCTGTGGTGTAGTTCTGCCATGGAAGAGTAACCGTGTAAAAAAATATAAAAGTAATGAAGTGGGGAATGTGGTTTGCATAAATACTTAACAGCTCATATGGATTGACTTCACCAGGCAAGCAAGCACCTTCCCAGCCCACAGAATAACAGGGGTGAATAACAAAACTCTGTTTCCACAACACAACAAATTCAACAACTAAATAACAAGGCACCTTTTTAAAGCTTTATGGGCGGCAATAGAATGAAACAACCAATTTGTGTATATATATATATATATATCATTTTTCTTTACCAGCAATGCATTATATATAATGCTACACGCAAGTATTAACTGTCTATATGAGTATTATTCCAGGATCAAAAGAAATGTAAAAAAGTAAAGTATTATATAAAGTAATTTATAAACATATTTAAAAACTTTAGGTTAAATTCTTAGAGCACGACAACAAATCGTGCTTGTGGCATGCATAAAATTCAAGGTTAAACAATCAAGAGTACCAAATAACATGTTTTAATTCAGATACTATAACGGATAAAACCAAATCGCAATGTAAAACGTTCATTGCTTTATACGTATGGAATTTTGATAAGACTTTAGCGTGTGATTATTCAAGGATGTGGTGTAATTATTGCAATTTTACATGCCTGCAAAATACACTTTCTATAAATAGTATTCAAATGTTTACAATGCAAAAAGATACTACTTAATTCCATAATGGTCTTTGTACAAGTAACAAGTAATGTTTATACTTACGTAATGGCTTTCTGATGTTGTTAGACGATATATTTACGTATATAGAATCAACAAAAATTACGTTAAAAGGATATAACAAATCCTTGCCGTAAATATTAGTGGAACCACATTGACACTTCACTCATCATCGCGGTTTGTTCGGTGACAGAATAATAAAATTATTTTTGTTACAATTGAATTCCTTCCTACTTTAAGACTATTCTCATAAGTAAACACGCAGGGCGAATATTACAGAATCTACCGGTTCCCACAAAATCCATTAAATTAATTAAACGCTCCAAATAAGATTAATTTTAGTAAAGTAATAAGTCAACAGCTTCAATCACCTTGGTTGTGATACGGAGGCAGTGGTTAGCCATCGTCAACATCGATATATATATATATACATATATATATATATATATATATATATATATATATATATATATATATATATATATATATATATCATTTTTCTTTACCAGCAATGCATTATATATAATGCTACACGCAAGTATTAACTGTCTATATGAGTATTATTTCAGGATCAAAAGAAATGTAAAAAGTAAAGTATAATATAAAAGTAATTTATAAACATATTTAAAAACTTTAGGTTAAATTCTTAGAGCACGACAACAAATCGTGCTTGTGGCATGCATAAAATTCAAGGTTAAACAATCAAGAGTACCAAATAACATGTTTTAATTCAGATACTATAACGGATAAAACCAAATCGCAATGTAAAACGTTCATTGCTTTATACGTATGGAATTTTGATAAGACTTTAGCGTGTGATTATTCAAGGATGTGGTGTAATTATTGCAATTTTACATGCCTGCAAAATACACTTTCTATAAATAGTATTCAAATGTTTACAATGCTAAAAGATACTACTTAATTCCATAATGGACTTTGTACAAGTAACAAGTAATGTTTATACTTACGTAATGGCTTTCTGATGTTGTTAGACGATATATTTACGTATATAGAATCAACAAAAATTACGTTAAAAGGATATAACAAATCCTTGCCGTAAATATTAGTGGAACCACATTGACACTTCACTCATCATCGCGGTTTGTTCGGTGACAGAATAATAAAATTATTTTTGTTACAATCGAATTCCTTCCTACTTTAAGACTATTCTCATAAGTAAACACGCAGGGCGAATATTACAGAATCTACCGGTTCCCACAAAATCCATTAAATTAATTAAACGCTCCAAATAAGATTAATTTTAGTAAAGTAATAAGTCAACAGCTTCAATCACCTTGGCTGTGATACGGAGGTAGTGGTTAGCCATCGTCAACATCGATATATATATATACATATATATATATATATATATATATATATATATATATATACATATATATATACATATATATATATATATATATATATATATATACATATATATATACATATATATATATATATATATATATATATATATATATATATATATATATATATATATATATATATATATATATATACCCTGCCGGCCAAAAGTTAAAGACTGCACATAAACAACATTATTATCCAACAATTGTAATAAGATCCCATAGGATAAATAAAAGAAATGCACATCTGCATATTCTATTGTTAGTATCGAATATTTAAAGAATCCATTTTTTTGTTTACTTTCAAGTTATTGTACAATAAACATCTATTGTTTTCAAACACCGATAAACGCTGCGCTAGAGCCAGGTGGTAGAGTCGTAATAATATTTTTATAATGTCCTCATTACTAATTACATTGCTTTTGTTACGTCTTGGTCAATAATTAGGATTATTTTGTTCCTGGAAACACGTTTTTCCGGGACTTATTATTATCCGAGTTTACTTGGGTTTGTTTACAAACAATCTCAATTAGTCTATGAAGGCGTCATAAAATGGGAAAACCTCGAGAAATTAGCTGTGAAGTGCGTTCTGCCATCGTTGTTTTATATAATGATGGCAAATCCGAACCTGAGATTGCTTCACTACTGAAGTTATCGAAGACTTGTGTTCATGGCACGACACCTCGATACAGAGAGACAGGCAGTTTTCAAGATCGTCCACGCGCGGGAAGGCCGAGAGCTACCACGTCTAGTGAAGATAATTTCATTATTGTTACCAGCAAGCGAAATAGACGCTTAACAGCACCAGAAATCTGCGTTGAAGTAAACAAAACCCGAGTTAAACCTTTATTACCACCGTTAGTCACCGTTTTATTGTAGTCAATGATTTTTCACAAGTCTCGGCATACGGGATTCTATTTGTTAATGGTGTCTTGTGATATATTGTTCCAAATTTCGCATAAAGCATTCCACATTTCTTCTCGCGAAGCTCTTCCCACAAAAGTTCAATGGGATTGAGATCCGGGCTCTGAGGAGGCCAAACGATGTTTTTTAATACCCCTTGTGCCTCTTTCTCTTCTAAATATCCTCTACATCATTTTGAGCTATACTTTGGAAAATGAATCCATCTCCAATTAATCGCAACCTGGAAAAAACGCATTGTGTTCTAAAATGTTTTTGTACTGTTCCTTTTTCAAAATTCCTTCAATTTTAATCAAATCGGCAGTTCCGGCTAGAGAAGCAACCCTAGATCATAATTGAGCTATCACCATGCTTGATTGTTGGGACTACAAAATCTGACATCATCTTTTCTTGGGCACTGTGTCCATGGTAATTCTACGTTTTGAACCGAATTGTTCTAACTTTGATTCATCGGTCCAAAGCACTTTTTTAAAATCTTCTTCAGTCCAATCTCGATGGGCACGAGCCCACTGCATCCGTTTTTTCTTGTTTTACGCCCTCAGCAGAGGTTTTCGAAAAGCAACGCCGCCATACAACTTCGCATCTTTTTCATCTCCAAGCCGAGGCTCCCGGGAGCCCTTGTGCAGGTTATCCACTAATAGAGGACTGAGCACCATAAGCGCTCGGTCACCTCTCAACTCGATGAAACAGCCATCATAACAGCGGCCATGAGACCGAAAAAAGAAAAATAAATCTCTTTAATTTTAGTCAAGGAACAAAATTTATATTTTCGGAATCCTCATGAACCGAAACATTAGATATTGCAATCCTTGGATTTACTTGGATATTTTATGATATATATATGATAAAATATCCAAGTAAATGATGAATACCTTAATAATAAAATTCATCCAGGTGTTTGGGAGTAAGAATTGCACGGTAAACTCCTTTCTTAAAGTTCATTAAAAATGCCGTCCATTACTTAAGTATTTAACTACATGATTTTATATCTTTACTTTAACAGGTATCGTAATCAAGATAGCATTAGAATAAGATTGAAGCATCATTCGATCACACGGTCACGTTTCTTAACATCGCAAGCTGCTATCTCGGCATGACGTCGAAGATAGGAAACAACGTACCGATCCAGTTAAAGTTCATATATGCGTTGATAACATTTATGCTTTACAGCTAAATACACCAATGTAAATATTTATTATGGATATAATATATATCATTTATTTGATACGTAAATGGCAATAATTTCATAGCATCATCATAGCACCATCTCACGTAAAAGTTTGATTTCATTATGTTCTTTTATTTTTCGGTTAATAACGATAATAACTTTTGCTTTTGTACGTGCATGCAGTATGCGTAATTTTAGTAAATGCTTTGCCTTGACTAAAATATTTTACAACAAATATTTTTCATTGTTAACTCCTTTTACTTTTAACATATTTTTGAAATTAGTACATTAATATAAAATTTATAGTCCAGAAATACTTAGCTGTCAAATCTATTGATATATAATAAAATTTTATATTATTATTTATAATAAAATTTTCAGCAAAACAGGTGTTTTGTTGAAAGTTGTGTTTTTAATTTTCTTCTGAAGAATAGATTTTTGCTAGAGATGGTTTAAATTAATTTGAACGCAATAAAAATACATAATAAACTTCATGTTAATGTAGTAATAATAATGATAGATTAATTTTAAATTAATAATAGTCTCTAACATTTTATCTGAACTTTCTTCTGATCTTATGGATACAACATCGGAATACGGAAGCGGGAGACGAGTGAGTACAAAGCTAGGATATATCCTGCGCAGTTCATACTATTTGGCAAAACCAGATGACCTTGCCGAGGTCAACATCGATCAGCACAATATAATCAATAGCGGACCGAGATAATAATACCGACAAAGATAGGGTACTAGTGCGATGTCACCTAGCTATTAGCTATTAAGTTATTAAAGTTATTTTGATGGACTTAAGGACGTAAGTCTGGGCTTATTCAAGAACATACCCCCATCTTTGATATCATAATAATTCATTGAATCTAAATATACTGAAATCAGTGCTTTTCAAGCGTCAAAATTACATAAGACAGTCCACAAAAATCGCAATGATCCTTCTTGGACACAGACAAATGAATATCACAAGGAACTTAAATTTATGGCAAACAAAACGAACTGTTTGAGTTTGAGGGTTCGGTATCATAGTTTATATAGTTGATATATACCAAAACGTCTTTAAAATTCAAATTCATATTTACTCTCATTATTTCCTATTTACTTTTAAAAACATTATATATATTTGATCACTACCTGTATAAAACATACTATTAATGACGCTTTTGTTCTATTTGTTATTACTTTGTTAATTAATGACTTAACAGTAGCATAATCTGTATCCTTTCCAAATTGAATTATCACATTTGCTAATCTAATAAAACTCTGAACTGACATGTCAACCTGTAATCATCAGATCTGAGATGAACGATGACCGTACGATGTAACCGCAGCCAAGGTCATACAGTTAGAACAATAAGCACAATTAATTCAGTACCAGCGATGTAAATCTCTCACGCCCAATGCGTTAGCGGCATGTCTGCAAACAAGATGGCGGTTGTATTTTGCCGCCATAATGACCGCCAGCCAGTGGACCTCACTCATTATAATGCGTTGCGAATATGCTTATGAGTTTCCGGGGTCGGTTTTAATTTTGTATAATATGTTTCTCTAAAATTTATTCTTTCTGAATAAAATATGGAGACTAGGGTCTAATTCACTTTTATACGCTATAGCAGAAGACTTGAGAGCCAAAAATGTTTACAGCAAGTTAATGCGTGTTTTAAAAATGTTTATGATAGGTTTACATACGAAACCCTTTGTATCCCTTATGTTCAAAAGAAAAAAGCATCTAGTACATTCCACGTTTCTTTCTATTCCATGATGAAGCCATTCCAAATTAATGTTAATATATTTACAATCAAAATTAGTAGGTACGTCTGTTGTTACATTATTGCTTTGTTGAAATGTAATGGTCTCCATTAAGAGACTGATTTTACAGATTGAACGCGCATGCAATTTCAATAATGATTAAAAAAGTTTTCGAAGTAAATTATTTAAAAAGTAAGTAACTGTAGATTTGTATGAATAGCCATAAGTTTTAATGACTATAGAAATGTTTACCCCAACAATAGCAAGCACAAAGTATGATACTCTCGTCCATAAAGTACGATGATTTTTGTTCGTTGACCGGTGTCAGTAAACACCATAGCAATGGAAAATTAGCGATGCGTGTCTTTGGTGTGATTCGCTCACATCGGTGCTCTCCTATTGTCACTCCCCCCCATATGTGATTTAACTGAATTATGATGTAGAAATGACCACAATTTAGATTCGGCTGTCCAGAAGTGCACCGGTGGCTGGAGTGAGTTGGTATGCACGTGTCGGTGCTCTAACAAAGTGAAACTACAAGAGGTGCTACGGGACGTAGAACCTAAATATATTTCTAAAGCTCAAGTAAGTTTTTCGTTTATTATTTCAGAGTTTTCGTAACATAATTTATTAGTAACACCAAAGATATTCAATCGCCAGAAGAATTTTCCTCATTTTAGCATTTTTCTACTAAAAAAAGAAATAGCAAGCGAGCCAATTCGCTAAGATTAAAGGGTATTAAAGCAAAGTTGAATGTATTACATAGCTAAAAAGCTCCAGTATTCCTTCTACAACAAAAGTGTTTGAGTGCAAACGAAATCGATCACTTGAATAGTAAAGCTAGAAATCCCAATCTCAGTTACGAGGTTAATAGGAATGAAATTTAGAGGGCACACCGCTGGCATCATTTACAATTGGGCATAATCGCACTTCCGAGAGAGAGTATATTGATTTGTAGGTATTGGTTATTGTCTTAGGTATACATTTACATAGACATTTCATGCTGAGGATGAGTGGACTCTATTACTACATTTTAAATTACCTTTTTATTTGTTATTTTAATAATAACCAATTTATTTTCGGTTTTTATATTACTACAAACTGTTTTCAATCTGTATCAGATGTCTAACCAAACCATACATTGTGTTTGGTTAGATATCTTGGATGGGTACAATTATTAGAGACTTCCGAACGATCAGTAAAAATTGTTGCATTACATCGATTTAGTGTTAATAAACATCCTTCAATGTTCTGATAGCATCACTGATACGGCGCAATATTCCGACAAGTAGACAAAAGTAGTTTGTATATTATATTTTTAAAAGATATCGGTTTATTTTATGATCACACAATAACATTATTTATTTTTTGCAATATCTTAACTACTCTTTTAGTAAAGAGTAATAAAATATTAAAAATAGTAGTAACACTACTGTTGAGGCACGCTAGGGCGGTGCCGACGCAGCGTTGTGTGACTGCATGCATATATTATTATGCAACCACAAACGTGCGACATGCACGTGTCTATAAAATCATGGGTGACCCCTGCTGTAAAATTTATGTGTACACCGAAAGGCAGCAGAGTATAGAGCAAGGTGTCTCGTATTGCAATTATCGTTATGACAGATCATTTCAGATTGTTAAAGCATAATAATCAATAAAAGCATAAAAGAAAAAATCATATCATATACAGTTATATGAGATGATTATGATTAGTAAAAGACTAAGGATATGTAGTGATATACATTACGGATTAAAATAAACTGTCTCAATGATAACGGCATGACGAAGATTTTGTATGTGTAGCATGCAAATTCTTAAAAATATTTAAAACCAGAAATATTTTACGTGGTAGAGCTACTCACCAGTTTGTTCCTAGCTGGCAGAATGAATAGGTCAGCTCGACAGGGGTAGGAACACGCTCTCACAGAATACCAGCGTATAATAGCGGTATAATGCTGTATTGTCTACTATGTTTCGTCTGGTGAGTGTAGTGATAGTAGCGGAAACTGTTGACGTAGCATTCCATCGCAGTCCTCATGGGTGACTTTTTATACTTATATTATGATTCCTTGTTAAGAATGAATGTAGATGTCATGGACCGCAGGAATCATTTACCTTCAGGTGAACTGTGTGCTCGTTTGTTATTCTCAAATTAATAAAAAAAAGAATTATTATTTTACTAGTTCAATTAAGTACTTTGTTATCTCCCTATCTTAAATTTAAAGGACGGTAGAATCTAACTCGAGTCAGTCACTTTCACGCGCGGGGTAACGGTCGAAGCCGAGGCTCTGTCTCGGGAACCCTTGTGCTGGTTACCCATAGATAAAATTCGTCGGCTGAGTGCCCTATGCGCTCCGCCATCTTTCAACCCAGTGAAGCCGAAAGCACTCGGGTTAACAGTGGCTATCAGCCAAAAGAATCTGACTACTTCGTTGCTACAGTAAGAATGGGTTGGTTCTACCAGTAAAGGACTCATACTAGCAGAATACCAGTGTGAAGGACACTATTATGCTGTTGTTGTTCGTATTCGTTGAGACCTCGCCAATTTGTGGGCTGCAGGTCTCATTTACCATAACGTGAACTTTGTGCTCGTTCGTCATCCATTCAATAAATAAATACTCTATAGTGATCATAATTGCATTAGATAACATTGTACTTTGTATGTTCTAAAATATATCAAGAATAGCAACCCAGCCCGGCCTCTGCTGTCTCTCTTGGATTTTTAGTTTGTATTATTTGTTAACTAAATCTAATCATATTTATATCCTTAAGTAAAATATCATACAACATATTTCTATCTTTTAAAACCTTCCTAAGAATAAGTTTATTCGTAGGTGCAAAATCGTATCACATTATTATTATATAATTTAAAAGTATCGATGAAAAGCGTCCACAGACGGGCAGATGCGGCAAAAGATAGTATATATTTACTTTTGACTTGAAAAAAGTACAATAAACATAAAAATAAAATATTATTTATTATTGAATAATTGACTGACATTTATTAAATAGGTAGTAAGTCTAAATTAGAATTAAAACTAACAAAGAATCGTTTGTTATTAACTTTAAGGGCGCCTTATTTCTTTTATCCCGTCAATATTCATTTACAAATGAAAACACCGTTTCTGTAAACGCTGATGTAATTCAAGTATTTTCTCTTACTACTTACTACAGCTCTTCAAGTATAAATCACGGTTATATAGAAAGGTGTTATACAGGAACTACAATGTTTTATAACTATGACGATCAATAATTTCAAGTTTCCGAACGATGTTTTCGTTCACTGACGAGCTCGTGGTATTTGTGTCTACATGTGACAAGTAACGAAAAATACTTTACATGGCAATTTATATTTAATGATCCATTAATTCATCTATAAAATCATAAAATAAAAAATATATAATGAAACCTCTAAATCATTAGTTCTTAAAAACCAAGAATCGATAATTATCCTTGATAAATTAATTATTAACTACTAACTACGCCATACAAAAATCTTTTGTACTTCACATATCGAACATTTTAATTGTCTGCAATAAAAGAAACAGTTCTGTTAAGTTATTTTATAGATACAACATGAATGGGTTGGCCCGGTCGGCGAAGGAACACACCCTCAAATAACACGAACGTGAAATAGAAGCATAATGCTGATATGTTTTGTATGTAAGGCCTAATTACATGTATCTTATGTACATGTAATTAGGCCTTACATAAAACTTACATGTATTTATTTATTCCACTGAGAGTAACAAAAGAGTACACAGTTCACCTGATGGCAAGTAATACTTGCGACCCATGACATCTTAATTCATACTCGACAAGAAATGATAATGCAGATGCGTTGTTACCCTTGAGGACTGAGATGGAATGCCTCGACACCAGTAATATAAGGATCTCCGATTCCAGACAAAACATAACAGCGTTATGCTGCTATTTCACGTCGGTATTCTTTGAGGGCGTCGAGCTGACCCATTAATTATGCAGCTAGAAACAAACTGCTAAACATCGTAGCTACTACTAGTATTACGTGTTAACTTGAATCTTTGTTGAGTATATAGTTTGTAAGCCGCAGTAATCACTTACCCTCACTGAACTGTATTCTCGTTTCTTACCCCTAATATTATAAAAAAAAAAAATAAAGGGTTAAGGAGACCGCTTCCGAAAACGAAGACAGACGATAGTACTAATGACACCTTTGATGATGGGACGGAAAAAAAATCGATCCTGATATAAAAAAATCATAGTTTTAAAACGTTTTATTAGCATTATTTATGCTCCATCGTGGTAGTTTTTGAGACAGTTTCGCGCGTGCGTTCGTTGATCCGAGCATCAGCTGTTTTTGATTTTGTGTTTCATTGATGGTTTTTTTTTTAGTAAAGCAATGTATTTTTTATGAAACTATCGTTTCATTTAGATGTACTAATATGATGGAGCGGAAATAATGCTAATTAAACGTTTTAAAAATATTTTTTATTTTTAATAAGGGTCGATTTTTTTTCCGTCCCATGATCAAAGGTTTCATTGGTACTATCTGTCTCTATCTGTCTTCGTTTTCGGAAGCGGTCTCATATTACCCATTATAAATAAAAATATATTTTAACCTCTATTAGTCCTTCAACCATAAAAAGAACGCGTGATCTTTGATTGCTATTGTATAAAAAAAAGAGCGGGCCAGTATCTCAACAAAAAACTAGGAAGTACTAAAAATACTAATATAGACTGCTTTTATTATTACTTGTTACTTTTTGCAATGTACTACATGTTGGAGTAGAAGCGTGATCGAAATGTAATTGTACCATTGAATTAATGTTATAGGAATTCTTAATGACTTAAAGCACTCGTTTACATTTATATTCAATATATAATTGTAAGTGAAATGTGTCTCTTTTAACCATAGTTGGAGTAAATAATATAAAAACCATGTAAATATATCTATTTATTAAAGGTTTGTAGTGAACATCTTACAAAAGCGGTTATATATTACGTGTTATGGTTATGTATTATATATATTTATTTATATATATTTATTCAAAAATATTAATTTCAAATTTCAAATAAATTTCATTAATTATAAAAAAAATTACATTAATTTCAATTACAATTGCGTATTGATGATAAATTGCTATCTATACACGGTTTTTAATGTCCTAATAACGCACAATCAGTATGATTACTTTCGTGAAATTAATAATGTATTGTTTCATCATTCGTTTAATACCCTAGTCTTAATTAATGATATTAGGTTTAATAAATGAGCAGATGAGAGAGCTTACCTCATGACAAGTGCTTTCTGGGGCCCTCCCTGACTTAGATTCATTACGAGTAATAAGATCTCAGGTTTCTTTCTTTCACCACACAAAATATAGTTGTTAGACATTAAATTTTTATTTAATGTCTGATGGCCTCTGTTATCTCCAGGGCTTCTACAGATTCACAGGGTTAAAGGATGGCCGAGCATTTAGTACACTCAGTCGAGACCTTTATTTATCGGTAACCAGCACAATGGTTCCCGAGAGGGACACTCGACTTGGACCGTCACCCTGCACGTGAAAGCAACTGAGAGCACTTGAGAGTGCTCGTGTGGGCCTCGGCCCGGTCAATTGCTTCTAACGGATTAACTAAATTGATAAAATTAACGACTTTAGTCGTGCTAGACAGCCTTTTTACGCTAGTATTTCGGAAAGCGTGAACCTAACCCGGTCGAGCGAATTATTCATGTTGCAGCTAGTTTATAACAGCGATGTGACTCCTTGACCAAAAGGTAACGGTTGCTCACGATATATGATTAAGGATCACGTGGTTTACTAGTCAGAGTAGCTGGGTCGTGTACACAATTGCTAGCGGTGCATAATATAGTTGTACAAATTGTACAAAAATCTTGATTTTTGGTCTCTCTAGTGCTTGTAAATGTCCTATCTCATGGACAATGCACATCGGATATATATATAGAAAGGAATCGTACTATGAGTGAATATATCAGCATTGGTTTATATACTAACGGCACTATAATATATATTGATAATTTGATATTATCTGGTAACGGTCGAAATCAATCAGGTGGATCTATGTTTTTAATAATTAATATAAAACAAAAATAAAGAACTAATATGCTTTAAAATTACTAACGAAAAAGAGAAATACAAGCTCTATAATCAATATACAATTTTTTTTAATGAAGAATGCACCATTCTATGTTTTTTGTTACATAATAACTACTTGTTAATACATACATACATACATAATATGAATAAAACTTAAATATTATTAGATTATACAGGTAGAAATAAAACAATAACGAAACATATTTGTTGTAATTTTTTTTTACTTAAACACCACTTCTAAACATATTTTGGTTATTGGTTTGTCTCCGCCTGCAATACATTATAAAATTCAAGTTGTACTTGTAAGTTGTATTTGGTGTTAGGCTTGGGTGAAATTTGTCTTAAAATACTAACTATCGATTGTACAAATAAAACGTGATCCGATAACAAACTTACATGGATTGTGAAAAAATTTCATGGGTTATGGCATTATTTCCCATGGCCCATTCTAGCCCATCCCATGGTGCTACAATAGACAGACAAATGTGCTTTCACACTATTTCGTTATGCCCGATTGGATACTTTGAATGAATTCAGTATATGTGAAATGAACAGCTTCCGTAATAAATTCGAGGAAATCTTTGTAACAGGAATAGATCGAACGCTTTCACTGATTTCAGGATTTCGTAAAACTTGAATAAACAGGCTAATAATAGGCCTTGTGCAATCATTTCGTATTGCTAAAGTAAATAATAAAGAGGTTGCGTCAGGCGTTGTTGACCAGCTATGAAACAGTTTGTTAATTTAGATTTCGTTTAAACTTTTTGTTAAAAAAATTTATCTGCGCAGCGCAAGTGATACATTTCTGAGCTATTACATAAAATCAGTTTTCTAAGTTTAGTTCGTGACTACTTACTTAAGCTACCTGAAGTCAGATAAGTTCATCATCCATATATGGAATCAATTGATAGCTACCGCTATTGTATTCTATTCTATTATGTATGGATATATATATATATATATATAATTCTTTATTTGTTTATTAGTTAAGTCCGCCCTTAGTATTATGGTAGCACGTCAAGGCATAAAACATAAAATAGCAATAAAATATAATTTAAGGCAAGAATTTCAATGTTGATGTAAAAAGGTCATCAAATTTCTCTACTTAATCGCTCTATACTGGGTTTACCAAAACCTCATAGGTCTCTATTCATAAAATTTATTCCTCGTCGTCTATCGGGCTCATGAACTATATCTGGGCCTATTGCCACTTAAGCTTTATGATCCTTTAAGGTATGTGACGAGGCATTCCATCTCAGTCCTCAAGGGTGACAACGCATCTGCATTATGATTCCTTGTCTAGGATGAATTTTGATTTTTTGCCTGAATTGCCATCAAGTGAAATGTGTGCTCGTTTATTACTCTGAATGTAATAATAAAAAAAAGCCACCACCTACCCTGAAAAAAAATAATTACAGACATGCGTTGAAGACCTGCCTCCGCAATGAGATAGAATGCTTTGTTTCGTGTAATCAGGTCTCTGGTTCCTACACACACCATACAAAGCACAGAAGCGTTATGCTACTATTTCCCCTTTTTATCTTTTCCCCCCTGTTAAATCCGGGTTATACTCCATTCATGCTGCCCTTAAATCTAACGTGCGTGCATAGTTCTAACTTATAAAGAAAATTAAAAATAAAACTTTTAAGATTTTTTGTTCTATCTTTTTTATTGTATTTGCTTCTATTTATATTTTATGATATATGGTAACTGGAAAAAGTAATCCAATTTTTATTTATCACGTACACCATTAGGGTTCATTTGTACGGGATTTGATTTCATGGCACAGATAACTGTATAAAATTTAGAAGGTACGCATTAAACAGAGTTGCTCATACGAGGACATCGGTCGGATACAAAAGGCCGGACGTAAGCATCCGGTTTCGATCGGCACGATTTTTTTTTGGAAAAGCCGAAATATTCATAGTTCGAGGCTTTGGACTGTTTTGTCATGCAAATTTTTGAATAAGGTTGTGAAAAACATAAGCCAATAATTTTTTTTTATTGAAGGAAATACAAAAACTTAAGAAAAATGATTAGATTTCCATTCCTGATCAACGACCATATTTAAAAACAATTGTCGAATAGACATTCTCGTCTTTTATTATTGTAAAATAAGTTTCGAATGTTTGTGCGAATTCAAATATTATTTTACATTCCAAAGGAAGGAGTATAAAAATGCAATTCAATAAACAACGGTAGATCACCTGCACAATTTATAATCTTTTGATGAGATTACTGGTATTTAAAGTATTTTTTTATATATGTATTTATATTTTTACGATGATGTTTACGAGTATCATACATATTAAATACAATAGCCGCATAAATGGGCCAATTGAATGGATAATAAACAAGGAAATATTACTGCTAATGACCAAACATTTTCTCAATTGTTACATTGCGTAGTGTCCTGTCTGCTACGTCGTGAGAAGGAACATTTTTGTGACACAACCTGATGGTGGTTGGTTGAGGCTGTGTTTGATCTCGTTCCCTCAATACTTTTTTTTTCAGCTTCCTTCGATCCTTTCCCATATTCCTAACATAGGAATAGTGATCGACACTATGAATAAACTGGGTAACTGGTGTAAGTAGTCTTTGCGGCTTTCGAATATAATTGTGGTTAACACTTTATAAACCTTACCATATGTAATAACCATATTCCAGCTACTGAATTCCCCGCCTTTAAACTAGAGATTTTTTTTAATACATTGAGAGTAACACACGAGCACATACCTAGTTCACCTGATGGTAAATGATTCATGCGGCCTATGACATCTACATTGATCTTTAACAAGGAACCATAATGCGGATGTGTTGTCACCCTTAACGACTGACATGGAAGGCCTCGTCGCCATTAATAAAGGTCTCTGGATACACTCACCACACGAAACGCAGCAGCATTATGCTGCTATTTTACGCTGGTATTCTGTAGGGACGTTGTCATACCCCAGTTGAGATAACCCATTCGTTCTGCAGCTAGATTCAAACTGTAGCGTAGCGGTACCACTGTTAAAAAGGCTCCATCCTTATTATCTCGATTATTGGTTGTCCAACACTGTACGTGTCGCCATAAAAATCACAGTACAATAACAGTTATTCGAGTCGGTTGTAACAATGAGCCTATTCACTTTTTAAAGGTCCACAATGCATCAGTATAACCGCGTGGCAATAGTTGGAGTATCTGTAGATGTATAGTATGTGAAGACGTATCTAAATTTATCCGGAGCGCAGGGCAAAGTATGCCCCAATTTTAGGACACAGCATCTGAATATACCTCCGATCTTTACACGTAAATTACGCCGTACTAGGAAAGGGGATGACGATTAAGTGCCTCTGTTATTGCCTTACCACTCAGCTGCGTGAAATCTTTTTAGAATACATCCATCCCGCCACATATCTTTGACATTTTCAGAGCGTTGCGCTAAAACAACTTCACTGTACGCTCCTATTTCACGCGTCTATGAACGATAACGGTATATACTCATGTCAATAATGTCGGCTATCAATAGTTTAACAAAACATTTATTGTTGCGATTTACGTACATATCGCATTTCGCATTTTTATACTGTTAAAGGTACGTTTTGTCTGTGTGCACACGATATGCCAATTATGCGCGGTTAATGAAAGACTGTTACATTGAATTGTTGCCCCTTCGCTATTACAGTTCTGATATCATCAGTATGGCATTTGACATTCAACAAATTATTCTAGGTTTTATTCACCGTTCCACACGTAGCAACAGTCTCCTCGGCACTGAAGCAGATATGAACTATCCAAAGAAACAGTCTTCGAGCTAATAATTAGCTCTATAAAATAATACCAGACTACAGAGTAAATCATTTTATTTTGTTTGTATTTAAGAGAAAAGATGTCAAGGGATCTATTTTCCTAACATTGTTATCAATCGTGTAGTGATTTCCATATTTTTATTTTCATCTATAGAACGCGATATTGAAATTATACTTGTCGTTTCGTACTGTTTAGAGAACCACATTACACGTTTCGTGTTGAATTCTCTGCTCACTGTTTATATGTATTTTAATATAGTTTTAATGTGATTTTTTAAACATGTTTAAAAAGCCTGTGTAGACCAATATAGATAGCGATGGTATAGGATCACAGTTTTTTAGTGATAGTACCACACTGCAAGCAATCATTTACCATTAGGTGAAATATGTGCTTGTTTGTTACGTAGTTTACGTGATTAGTTTGCCCACGTCTGTCTTTCCCTACGATTACAATGTGGGTGTTTTCAAGAGTAGAGTGAATAGGCGTTTACTGAGCTAGTGCGCCTTACCATCCAGGACTGCATTTCCACAGAACATCACTTACTTAGAAAGTATAAATAATAATAATAATATATAATTGCTGTTAAAAATATTTCCTGTTCTCAGGCGTACGAACAACTGCTTTTTGATTTATACAATATGGAATATAATATAGTCTTATTCGTAATATTCTTGTATATAGCTGATTTTTTTGCCTATAGACATTATTTACTCACTACACCTAAAACATACATATATAGGTCTATGACTTCTGATTATGCACTTGTGTTCATACTTGAATACAAAGGAGCTATTATTCTGCAGTCTGTCATTTGACTTTATGTCCTACAACAATAAAGTCAAAAAGTGCAGAGATAAACAGGCAAAACTAAAAGAGATAATTATATCCACTGAGATAATTGAGTGTTAACAAAATAAATGACGCTTTTTATTCGCGTCATTATTTCTCCATTCGTTTGTTGTGAAATATTATGTTTAATTAATTTATAACTAACTAAATGTAACTGGTTCTCCGGTTACCGTAACTGCCTATAAGAAATACATCAACATTATGCTGCTTAACGATGGTACTAGCGGTCTCGACTGAGGGCCAAAAGCGCTCGGTCACCTCAATCCAGTGAAACTAAACACCCTCGGGCTGACAGCGGCCATAAACCCGTAAAAAGCAGTGGTAATCAATTATAAAAATACTCGTATTGGTATTTAGTTAATTATGAGCATAAATTTTTTAAGATTTTCCAAATTGAAAGTTATTAGTAAACATTTATAATATATAATAAGTATTTATCAGTCTGTGAACGCACATACATATAAAACGCAGGCTTATACTTCCCTTGTTATTTATTTACGATATTTATCTTATAAAGATATATGTTAATTAGTAATTAAAAAAATCCTCTTATTAGTATTTAGTTATTTTTACCATTATTTTTATAACATTATCGGAATTGAACGTTTTAGTATTAAGTATTTATCTGTCTCCTCTGTGAACGCACAGAGAAAACGCAGGCTCAAATATTTATACGCTTGCAACAAAGTTCTGTTCGGCAGGGCTGATATGATATATTCTTTAAAGTACAATATCAACCTTGTTCTCAATTGTGTCACATTCATTTCATCCAACGGACCGCTCATTTTTTGCAGAGATTATTGCGTTGACAATATACTATGATTTCATTGTAAATAGGTAAATAACCGGATTTTTTTGAGTTATTTATTTATTCAAAAATGACACAATAACCGTCTATCTGCCAACTGGTCAGTGGATCACATAGACACATATTCACTTTCGGTAAAGATCGAAGGACCCGTTGTATTTTGTGATCGAGGTATGTCTTGGTATCTTGATAGATACACATCATGGGAAAAGACTTGGTTATGTAGAGTCTACTCGTATAGTAACTTAAACCACAAGAGCTCCGGCAATTTCTTACACCAACGCAATAGTGCTTCTCTCCACTAAGCCTAAGCAGGCGTGAGACACGTCATCCTACAGAGCTCATAATGAAAATAATCAAACTATCTACCAAGAAGTGAAAATACCCCCATTGCTATCAAAAATGCATAGCCCTAATAGAGGGCAGCGCGGTTTTGTTACAAGAACCATAACGGTGTCTCAACAACAGCGGCCATAGGTCTAACAGTCTATATGGACATTTGATCTGAAGTTAATACAGGGACACACGCGATAGAAAATTCTATCGCGTTCCAGTCTCTCTCTCTCAGAGTACAAAGTCAGACATACCCGACTTGGTACTCTATTGTAATTTGCACAGACGGCAGCAAGCAGTAGAACGAATTGGCTGGTGCTGGTTTCATCTGCTGCCACACCAAACATATACCCGTATTCATTACTATAATATTCATATCTTTAAAATCTTCCTAACTCAACTATTTTCAACATATATTATTTATAGCATAATGCAGTTCCCAGTACTTCCAAATAGGTGACTGCTTACCAATATTCTCAAACTATCTTATACACAGTCTCACAATCTTCCATTTACGCAATACAAAGCAGTAGTAAAACACATCCAATCGCACGTGCCACATCATAAAACACTTTTAAAATATATATAGCCTGGGTCAGAAACCATACCAGAACAGTGGGAAATGAAACAGCAGACATGGCGGACAAAGAGGGAGCCAATTGACGTCAACATTATTGTTTCGATCTTCATTTTTTTATCTTAAATATATTCAGGTTAAGAATTAATGGCAATGCAAATCAAATTAGATTTAAGCACATGTAAACTTAAAATAGCACGAGAGGCAGAGAATGATTAATATGATTATCATTTAATGAATTATTACCTATCTCATTTATACACACAGTTAAATGTTTTATTAGTATTACTAAAAATAAAACATATGGAGTTTGTCTGACCTTTTAAAAAGCTAAAGGGTTACGCTTATGGTTATCTTTACAGTGAAATTTTGGGTAAAGTGTATATCTGATTGATATGACTAATACATATATATTTTTAACAGTGGTAGAGCTACACTGCAGTTGGTTTCTAGCTGTAAAATGAATGGGTCTGCTCGACCGGGGTAGGATCACGCCCTCACAGAATACCAAGCGTGAAATAGCAGCATAATGCTTGTGTGTTTCGTCTGGTGAGTATAGAGATCCGGAGACCTTTATTACTGGTGACGAGGCATTTCATCTCAGTCCTCAAGAGTGACAACGCATCTGCATTATGATTTCTTGTCAAGGATGAATTTAAATGTCTCGGGCCGCAGGAATCACTTATCATCAGGTGAACTGTGTGCTCGTTTGTTACTCTGAATGTAATAAAAAAAAGTATATATTCCATTCCATTGTATTTTTTTTAAGACGAACCGGTGAACCACTACAACCCCAATATCAACAATAATTCAATATTAAATGGTACAATACTACTTTTATTATACAGTTAATTTTGCCCTTTTCCGACTATCTAGTTAACATTTATCTAATTTTAATTTATCAATCTACACCTAGAAAACGTAATTGAAGAATCGTATTTCATTTAATGCATTCATGTGCTTATTATGTATAAGAAAAAAATATTGATTCATTTACTTCAATAGTAAATTTACAAGTAAATGTAATGTTATCTTCGTTATTTATATAAACGACTTGTTTATGATAGTTCTATTTGTTTATCTATTCTAGGAGTTTGCCTTGAAATCGTGTCACCGTTTGGTAACGTGATATCAGGGTTACTTCGTGGTATCGATCAAAACAAAGGCACAAATCTGAGCGTCATGATTCCTATGTAGCGGCATAATTGATATAATAAACACTGTATGTTAACCATATATTTAACCTGTAGTTTGCTTATGTTATTTGACTATTTCTCTATTAGTCGCTAATGGCGTCATGGTTTTTATTGTAAATTTGTGAAAAGTAAAATCAATATTTATATGAGATTTGATAAACCACATCCGGATTCCATCTAGAGTGATTAGCGTTGATATTGAAATAAATAAAGATCCCAATTTCAATAAAGATGGCCGGGATAAAAATATAAGTAATAAGCTCGAGGCTTTTTATTACTATTTATCATTTTTAACATAAATAACATAAATAAATATAAAGAAAAAAATATATATAAAAAATAAAAAACATCTGAATTATATCATTCACTATAACATTTAAAAATTAAATTTTTTTGTAAAAATTCTCCTTCGGTAAGAACATTATTGAAGAATGAAGAACATGAACTTTTCGAGTATTATAAAATAATTATCACTCGGGGCTTAAATGTTATCTTATCGCATTTTAAAGTAACGTAACCTGATAATAGTAGAAACAGTGCATGGCAACAGATTTGGATATTGGTATCCATGGAGGTTTTATTTCTCTACACTTATTGACAATTATGAACCCATTGCCGAACAGGGCAAAATAAAGAATATGATTTGAAGTAAAGATTACAGAGTATCAGGATTATCGTAAGGTCCTTGACAAGGAATGATAATGTAGATGCGCTGTCACCCTTAGGACTGACATGAAATGCCTCGTCATCAGTAATCGTCCCCGCATCCCTGCACTCACCCAACGAAACACAACAGCATAATGCTTCTATTTTACGCTGGTATTATGTGAGGGCATGCTCCTACCCCGGTCGAGCCGGCCCATTCATTTTGCAGCTAGAAACAAACTGCAGCGTAGCTCTATCACTGAAAAGTTTAGGATAGTTTTCTATAAGACCTTAGTCCTTCCTCTGCTGAGAGTTCATACTTCTTAATCACGCTGGGTCTTACCTACTTATGTAGCTTGTGGCTTATGTGTTACTCTTGCTTTTATTAAAATTGCTATCCACCCTTTGGTCGTTTAACTCATATCTGACGTGGGAAAGACATGTTAATTATTGATTAACTGTAGCATGGATAGTTCGGTTGGACAGTATGAGGAGAATATATCTATCTATCCTTTTCGTGAATAAAAACATAAAATTGAAGCTCAGTGGTGCTGTATTTCGTATCTGCTGTATTAGAGTGGAAGTTACTTGAGATCTACTAACATGAGAACAAGCTATCTATATCCTCAGATCTTACTGACGATGGATGTGCTGATACGAAGAACCGGAATTGTTTAAAATCAAGTGAAATGTGTGTTTGTTAGTAATCAATTTAATAATAATTTCATACTATAAATTTTACCCCCTTGGACTACTAGCAAATGACTATTGTGTAATATAATGTATATTTATTATTAGGGGCCCATATGAGGGGTCGGTGACCCGTTGCAAGGAGCAGCCATAGCGAGGTTTGAAGATGAAGCCGCGGGGGGCGAGCGTCATGCACGCTTTCACTGCTCTCACAATGCTGACGATGGCTAATGGTAATTAAATAAAACAATAATATCTTTAAGAATGTTTTATAAACAAGGACAGTTAACTGAAAAGTAATGATGTCATCTTGAACCAATTCTTATCATAATATATTAAGTGTGAAGTAAAAATTATCGAATTTTATACTATAGCAAATATGCATTTACCAATAACTAGTTGAGCAACAGTGGTATAGCTACGCTGCAGTTTGTTTCTGGCTGCAGAATGAATGGATCAGCTCGACCGGGGTAGGACCACGCCTTCACAGAATACCAGTGTGAAATTTATTCATTTATTTATTAGGAAGCCAACGTTATATGCAATGTTTTCAAAGTACATTAACTACATTAAACTAATCATGTAACGTTGTATATCCCACTTAAAGGCTAACTCAGCATGCATTAAACTAGATTAAATGTAATTAACTAATATAAAAAAAAAACAATAATAAACAATAGTAAAAAAGGAATGATAACAAAAACGTAATAAGAAATATATATACATGTTAAGTCTACCTAATATGTTTTTTTTAATATTCTGTTTGAAAGTTAAAAGGGAGTGTCGAAAAATGTCAAGATTTGCCTTTTTATATATATTCCCAGATTGGTTTTCGTGATCCGAGCTTTAAAAGTTTGCTTGCATTTAAGATGGGATCTTGCATTATATTTCGGCACCGCTAATCTTACTCTATTCACAATAACTATAGCAGCATAACGCTGCTGTGTTTCGTCTGGTGTGTTTAGGGATCCGGAAACCTTTATTATTACGAGGCATTCCATCTCAGTTCTTACTTACCATCAGGTGAACTGTGTGCTCGTTTGTAACTCTTAGTAATAAATAAAAAATTAACGACAGCCATAGGATAAAGATTCGTATGCATATATAGAGACACGGGACTATGAAAAAATAATGAGACAGTTAGAGACAACAATTTTTTTATTACTTAGTCGGGAATCAAACTAAGTAACAGTCAGTGGTTTATTTTTGCAGATTAGAGGTATCGATATCATTTGCTTTAAATTTTATTAAAATTACTATTAACTTATTCTTTACACGAATTTTATTCCAAACCTAACTAAACACGATAACTATTATGCAAATTCTTATTATTTTGATGGATGTCCTATGTGTAATTACTATTGTGTTTATAAACACAAAGTTGAAAATCCTGATCTATTGCTTGCTCCGTGTTTATCTTAAGTGACAAAAGTCAATATCACCTTGAAGGAACTAATAAACGTTACTTAAAGGCAACGTCACGATTAAACAATAATTGTTAAATCAATTTAACGATATCTTATAAGGATCTTATATAAATTATAATTGTTGATTCTTTCCAACAGTGATATTTATGTGGGTAAGAATAACAAATCAGGTCACCTACGATTGACACACAGATACAGATAATTCATATGTTTAATCATGTGATCAATAATACATAGTATTATTATTTATAACGGAAAAATAAGATAAAAATATTAATATCACCTGCAATGATAATGCGCTCGCTCATATAACCTGTGTACAAGTTATAAATATCACTTTCCTTGTAGTTTCCAAATTTCTCTTTTCGCCTCGAGATCGCACGTAAGAACGCATAAAGTAATCTTTGGTTTATTTACCACATATCGTTTTCAATTTAAATTATATCAAATCAAGTTAACACAGAGGCGCAAGTTATTACTGCGGATCATAACACCTCCCAACATCCACATTGAGAAGTTAAAGGAGTTTTCACTCCTGGAGCAGTGGTAGAGTATATTTCAAGCTGCGGAATTAATGGTTCCGCTTGACCGGGGAAGGACCACGCCCTTATAAACTACCAGCGTGAAATAGCGTCTGGAGAGTATAAGGATCCGAAGACCTTTATTACAAGTGACGAGGCTTTACTTCTCAGTCCGCCAGGGTGACAACGCATCTTCATTATAATTCCTTATCAGGGACGAATGTAGATGTCATGGGCCGCAGGAATCACATACCATCAGGTGAACTGTGTGCTCGTTTGTAACGCTCAACTATAATAATAAAAAGTATTAAAATTATAATAATAATAAATTATAATATTAAGGAAGATGTTCTTCTAGTCGACGTAATTTCCGCAGCATATATCATAATAATTCTATAATTATTTGCGCACATACAGAAAAAAATCAAATCTTTTTTACCATATTAGAATAACGCTCTAACGATAAGATACATCCATACCCGAAACTAAACAGTTTTACATGTTACAACTACTTGTAAAAGCACGATTCATTAACGACAACTTATTTGGTAATAATAAACAAGCATTATAATATGATCGGTATAAAATCTGTTATATAATATACAGATGACTCTTTTGATTGTTTGGCCTCTGATATTCTATTTTTTTTATCTTATAAAAAAAAGAAAAGTATTAAATTAACGGAGTATTTAGTGACGAGTGAGATAAACCGGAGACTAAGAGTTAATGTCAGAAATGCATCCTATCCCGTTCCTCAAAGATAACAAGACACGTGCCTCTGAATCCTTATTGAGGGAGCATGAAGGTGGGCTGCAGTCATCACTTGTCAGGTGTACTATTTGTATAAAGATTGTCGCTCTTAATTGTATAAAAACGAGCTTATATGTATATATATATCTATATATATATATATATATATATATATATATATATATATATATATATATATATATATATATATATATCTATAAAATATATTAAATTAACGGAGCATTTAGTGACGAGTGAGATAAACCGGAGACTTTATTACTAATGATGGGGTATCAATCTTAGCTCAGCATTCGCATTATGATTCTTAATCAAGTATGAATTAGATATCGCGACCGCGGTAATCACTTATCATCAGTTAAAATATGTTCTCGCTTGTCATTCTTTAATTTCATTAAAAAAAACTGTCTGTAGCCTGCCAGGATCTACCTGATCTAACATCGCCTTGACAATGCACAAGCCACGTTTATGTAAAGATCCTTATCGGGATAAATAGGAATAGCAGACGCCGTCTTTATTCACTGGAGGTTTAAGTCCCAAAGATTAAAGGGGTAAGCCTAGTAAATTTGAATTTGCCACGTGTAGATTCCTTAAAAAACTGATAATAGAAGCCAATAGTATTCGAACTTATAACTAATAAGCCGTTAGGTCAACGACCTAGCCACTAAGCCAGAAGATACTAGACTTTTTTCTGATACACCGCTTTCAAAATTTTGTTGGTTCCGGATAACCCCCTGGAGACCTACCTTTCTACCATATTCCCTAAACTCGATAAAAAATGTGGCATATGCAAGTTTTTACAAGTAACAGTCGCTGAGCTTCTAAAAATATTATCTGCCTACTGATCTGATTGATAAGTGACGTCAAGGCAACATTTACCGGACCCCGTTTACGAATTGTGAACCCCCATTTCTCACGCCAACGTAGACCCCCGTCGAGTCTCCCGTGGACCCCTGGGAGTCCACCTGGACCACTTTGGGAGCTAAGGCACTAAACTATCACCGCATATAGTTATAGATCTAATAATAAAATAATGTACAATTCTAGCACAAACGACGTGTAACCAAGGAATGGGTCGAGTGATGTACGAAAGATTACCAAATCAACAATTGCACGGCTTCGACGACGATGTGGTGAGTACATTTCAATTCTTATTATCATTTACAATTAACTAACCTTAACACAAGGAAAATAACAGGAAGTTTAGTTAATGTTTACTATAATTTTACTGAGATTCCATATCTTGCTTCCACATATGCGTATTGCGAAAATAGACGCATAAATAACAATGAAGCAAAAAGGTATAATAAGTACACGTTATATATATAAATCGTTAAAAATGTCTTGATTTGTCTTATTAATTAATTGAAAAAAATTGAGGACTTTTTTATCGTCGTCATAACATTTTAAACAATATCTCTGTATTTTTCAACAGATATTAACTACCTAATATTGATAAATCGACCCTAAATAGCTATTGAGATTATCACGACGCCAAAACTAAGTATAAAAAAGTGAGTCATAATATCGAAGCTTTAAAAAAGCTCGTATTATAGCACATTTCCTCAAAACTTGTTGCAAATAAGACCTTAAATTAATTTAGATATATATAGACTTATGCTACATGATGCGCCGTAGTGATTTCTTAACACCTTAGTGAACTATGTGACCTGCTTTCTAAACAACACTTTAGACTAGGTGCAGTATGAATATGCCAACACGACCAGGAAAGGACTAAGCCGCACAGAATACAAGTGATAAATTCTTAGCGTAAAGTATAGGAGACCCAGTTAATGTCAGGAATGCATTCTATCTCTTTCCTTAGAGTTAACAAGATACGTGCCTCTGAATCCTTATTGAGGAAGCATGAAGGTGGGCTGCAGTAATCACTTGTCAGGCGTACTATGTGTATAAAGATTGTCGCTCTTAATTTCATATATATATATATAAAAATAATAAATTATATATTTTTTATCAGGTACGGGAGACGGCACCACCTTTTCGTGTACTAGAGAAATGCCAGGACCTTTGTCTTCGTGACCGTTCCGGAAACAGTCTTGTCCGTACTTGCAATTCCATTGACTTTCAACCAGGGGCGAGGATAGCCGCATTCAGTCCTGAACCGGAGTACGAAGAGTCAACTTGCTACCTGACGAGAGAACAAGCCGCCCCCGAGGGTATCGGCACTCTTATGATCGTCCCAAATAGCGTGCATTTCAACGAGATCTGTCTTACGTGTAAGTGATTTAAATAAAAGGGATAAGTTATTTCTTAAGCGCGAAGTTTTTTTTATTATTTTGAAAGAAAAAGGAAAAATGTTTCGTTATTTATCAAGACTTGACTTCACACATAAATAGAACTATTTCAATTCAATGGAGTGAAAGTGAATCGCTCTATTTAAATACTCTCCAAATAATCTTTCATACCTAATTTAGTCGTATAATGCCATTATCTCCGCTATACCATCTGCCGGCTAAAACATAAGATAGGATTGAAACAAGGGATGTATAAGCCAACAAAGGTTCACCGATTTATTTTTCCCACGTATTTTTTCGAAACCGTGGTCACGTAATTTATTTCAATGATTTTTTTAGCAAACCGTCCGGAGCGGGAGTGCCCATCACGTCGTTACGTTTTCGAGCGTCATGCCAGGAAACGATTGAAGCTGCCTCCTTCGGATCTCAAGGAAATCATGGTTGCTAACCGCACGGAGTGCGAGGACAAATGTTTGGGAGAGTTTAGCTTTGTTTGTCGTTCGGCGACCTACGACTCGGCTTTGCGAACATGTTCTCTAAGCAGATTTACGAGAAGAACTCACCCGGAATTACTAGAAGACGATCATAATGCGGATTACCTGGAAAATACTTGTCTAAACGGTAATTTTTACAGATAGATTCAAAATTTTAATATTGGTAGAGACAAGCTGCAGCCAGCAAGCCTCGGCCGCAGAAGGCCGAAGCCATAACTGAATACCGGCTAGAAATAACAGCATTCCGTGTTTCTGCGGTGGGTGTAAGGTTCCGCAGACTCATTTACGGGTAGCGAGGCATTGCATCAGTCTTCACGGTTCACATCTTTCTTGAGGATGGATGTTTATGCGCTAAGATATCATTTATCATCAGGTGAACTGCGATCCTTTCTGTTTGTATTACGCTGCATTGTAGAAGAAGGTATACTTTAAAGTGTCTACGTGAACATAAAAACTTATATTTGTAATATATTATATTTGTTCATTATTTAAAAAGGAGCCTAAACTTAAGGATTCTATAGTTTTAAACACATCAACTATGCACACTTTATACGAATCCAAAGGGGTAATTACTATGTTAATATATTATTTATTATAAGTTATTTGTTTTAGCGGAAAGACGATGTGATGGTTTGGCAGTGTTCATCAAAGAAGAAAACAAACGTCTTGGAGGGCCATTCGAAGCTGATGTCTTTTCAAATATGACTTTAGACGAATGCCAGTCAATGTGCGTGCGCGCTGAAAAGTAGGAACAATTTTCTATATAGATAATTTAAAACATTTTTTCAGTATTCACTAATTAATTTAACTATTCTGAATTTGTCGTATATTTTAACATAGGTAAAGCCACGATGCAGCTTTATTTTACCTGAGGGTCGGCTACTCTGGGAAAGGATCACTCCTTTACAACCAACACGAAATAGCAACATATCGCAGTCGCGTTACGTGTGGTGAGTGTAGGGAATTCCGATTATGGGTAATGAGGCATTCCATTCCTCAGGTTGCGTATTTGTGCCTTGAATTATTGTTGGGCTCACAGGTATTACTTACCTTCGGACGAACTGCGTGCTCGGTTGTCACAGTTAGCTATGTAAAATAAATATTTTTAGATAAATTTTTAAATTTATTATAAATTTCAACGTATTTTTTATCTCACTTACTTCTTATTGCAAGGTATTTCTGTCGGTCCATTGAACACGATGCAATGACTCGCCAATGCGTGCTCTCTGAGGAGGACTCTGTTTCTCAAAAGGATGACGTCACTGTCAGCGCATCTCCTACACACCATTTCTATGACCTCGTATGCTTAGATAATCGTAAGTACTTACACCACTATTACTTCATATAAGTTGGAGTAGCAATGGAGCGGGCTCAGTGCGCAGAACGGACAACCGATGGTGCAGAAAGATTCTCGAATTGCAACCTCGATTCTGGCAAACATAGTGTGATAGTCTGGCAAACGACCTTACAGTAGATGAAGGAACAGGAGAAAGGAGGCAGTTGCTGGCAGCCGCTGAACGCAAATGGTTTAGTATCATCGTGTTAATCTGTGGGGGAGAATTATATTCGGCAGTGTATTAGTGATGGTCTGCATAATTGATAGAAGAAAATGATTTTATATTTATAATGAGTATATTTTTATAATAAAACATTCTCTTCATATTCATATAAGATAATTTACCTAATTTACCATTAATAAAAGGTGCCCTAGAATTACTTGTACTATTATGAGTGATTTTGATTATCATTTATCTATCAGAAAACCCTAGAGCATAAAAGATACCCATTATTTGATCAAAAAAAAATTGCCAGCGTAACGAAACCACAATAAGGTTTTCTCTCGCAATTACGCTTAGTTTCTCATCGGGTGACAGCTCGTGGCACGGAGTACCCGGACAACAGCGTCACTTCACACCTATTCTCGCCCGGAAGGAGGCCCGACACCGCCTTCCAGAGGTACAGGAACAGCAGGATCACTGGCGAGTTTCACTCTGAAATCACCGGACGCTCACTCAGCGAATGCTTGGACGAATGCCTAAGGCAGACGAGTTTTCAATGCAGGTAAGATGGTAAAAGCAAGATTTGGTTAATTATATGTTACATATTAATTATATTTACATAACTATATTTTTCAATCATCCACTATTCGCCATCGACGATGCAGGGCGGATTTCCATACAAAATATCGACATAAGATGTCCCTGTAATGCGCATCGACATAATTAGTATTGTAATATAATAATTATTAATTATGATATTTCGAAGCACATTCCAGAGAAGAATGACGAGAATTCTAGGAGCGTCTTATAGGGATTGATTATTTATAGATGATAGCATTGACCAATGAATAGTAAAGAATGAGAAACAACTTACTCAATACAGAAATAAAATTTTGATAAAATATAATATTTTAGGTAATGGTTTATCGATAATGAGTGAATGCGATCTAATCCTTTGCAGAGTATTAGTCCCACACATAAGAGAGTATAACTATTACTTATTTCTCCACATTGTTTCATAATATTAAGGTATGACAAACCTGTATATAGTCAAGTAAATTATACATATCTGATGTCCTAGATAGATAGAATGTCTCTTACCACAACCAGTGAAAAGGTATCTTTTACTCATGAAACAGACCCGTGCGTTCTGTGAGCAAGTAAAGTAGAATCTTACACTTAATTTTAATTAACAAATGCTTTATTAAGTTACTACGAAGTACTAAGAAGTTTTGTCAGGCTATTTCGTTTCCCTATAAAACTTAAAACCTAAGAGACTTGATTTATCATACTCGCTAATCTATTATCTAAACATACATAAAACTATAAATGAACAGTTACGTACGGTTTATGTATCGTAATGTTATATGTGTACTTATTTATAATAGATATCGTATCTCACGGCTTAAACATAAGCACAAATGAAAGCAAGGAGCGGCAGGTTACGTAGGTACGACATTAATGAGTATCGTTAATCATTCACTGTGTATAACATAGTGATGCGGTAAACGGTAAGTTATGTATATGTCGATATACGATTACGACTTGCTCGATAATGCTCTAATTTTGTAATCAAAGAATTTGGATTAATATGATTCGATATTAAATAGAACTTACGATGTCCACTTTAAGATGAAATCCTTTAACATAGAGAAAGCTATGAAAACGTTTCAAATTGATTTTGAATGGAGTATGATTATATTTTTTTTAGGTTTCAAATAGACAGCTCACGCGTAAACGAAATGGCTTCAATCTTAGCTTCATTTATTATCATTTATTAATTTACTACGAAGGCCATAGCGGTCCAAGACACAAAGTATCGCATAATAAACGCTCGTTTCAAACATAATGACCCAAATCTGTTAAAACTAAAATAACTTTCTCCATAGTCTTCCGTGTATGATACTGCATAGTTTTCTATATGTTTAAAATGTGTAAAATTTTCGATATTGAGTCGTTGTGTCGTGACATAGTTCTTTCAAAGAGTAGGTACAGCGTTGTCAAATTACTGGATGATACTGATGAATGGAAAATCATTAGAATAACTAGATCTCTACTAGAAAATCTCTGCAAGTTTCGACAGAAGACCTGGTACGTTTCTTCTCATCTTTCTGGTATAGTCAGATATTGTCCTTTAGTAGACCCTTCTTGATCAATTTGTGGACCTCATGAGTATTTCAAATTGTGCTTTAAGTGCATTGGTTTTACTTAATGCGATTAACGATGTTGCCATGAGCAATGCCTTTAATGACATGATCACATGATCACGGCTGGTTCACGAAATTTGAGTGTCTTCAGATCTCGTTTTTTTGAAAATTTACTAAATTTGTTAAAGATAGAACAATTCAGAGGTTTGGTAATGGTCCAATGATGAAATATTTGTTTGCTGTACGGTTTGTTAAATTGGCGTTCGTCAATATTCGCAAAACCGTAGCTCAGTGGCTACGTACTTTTTTAACAGTATGCGATCAAATCAAGTTCGATCCCCGCTTCCAGCATAAATGAAAATGTTGTTCGAAATTGTAATCTCAATTTTAAGTGTTAAATTACCACGCGCTCAGTGTGAACGGTGAAAGAAAAACTTCGTGAGGTAACCTGCATCTAATAAAAATTAATAAAAAAATATTTTTAAGATGTGTGATGTCCGCCAATCCGCAGTAGAGCCGCATGGTTGTCTGTGATCTAACACCCTCTCAAGAGAGAAGGCCTATATCTAGCAGTACGATTTATATATATATATATATATATATATATATATATATATATATATAACTTGTAATGTAACTTTTCTTTCACTTTACGACATTCGTAACATTCGGAAGTCAATAGTTTTCTTGCTCACCGTTGTCATTTTATCGAGCAACTATAGATGTAGATATATATTATAGGTTTCCCATCACTGATGTTACGAACAAATTTACACGACCGCACTCGATATGAACTCCGTCTCTTAAATGTAAGAATTTTACCCTGGAATACTGTGAAACCGTGGTCCCTGATGATGTTTCCTGGTTGGAAATTTTCTCTTAAATGTAAGAATTTTACCCTGGAATACTGTCAAACCGTGGTCCTTCCTGATGATGTTTCCTGGTTGTAAATTTGACGGCGATAAGTTGGTAAAGTTAGCGTCTAGCTGGTTGATAGGTGGCGGTGACCTTTTATTGGGTTAAGATAAGTATTATGTAATTTATTTATTATTATGTTTATTATAATTTATTGATTAATAATGCATACTTAACATTACTTACGAATATATTCAGCCCTTTGGTCCTGGGCTGGTAGAACAAGGCTAAGATACCACCTGCCTGTCGTACAAGGCGACTTAAAGGGGACTTCGGGTTCGCAGGCGATCGAGGTGGCTCTGACCGTCCGGGCAAGCGAACCCGGAAAGGATGGCAACTCAAAGTGGTCTCGAGTTGTCGTAGCACAGCGAGGGTGCTAGGAGAGTCTTGGCCTCTCCTGAGACGTGCTTAGGCACAGTGCAGAAGGACACCAGTGCGTTCCTGGAGCCCCACTAAATACACAGAGGGTGACCATCAGGGGTGATTTAGTCATTATAAAAAACGGTTAAGAATGAACACCTAACCAACACATCAAAAGTCTTTCAAATCAATAGTGAAATGTTTTCGTTTTGTATTTATTATTATATATTATTAGTAATCTTATCTTACGACCTACAAAAATAAGTTGTGATAAAAGCAGCTTAAACACCAAATCAAAACAAATTGGTGCATGTATGTGCACGCGTATATTACTTTATACCAACCATGCCACGAATATAAGGTCTCTACACACGAACGAAATTTTATATCTAAATCATCATTTACAAGAGAGATGAAATTAACCCACTACGCTGGCACTAATGTGTACTATTCGCGTTAATATAATAATAGTTAACATTTAAAAGCTGATATATTGGTGGTGTGAATAAAAACATCATGAGTATGTACTTTTACCAATGTAATACTCCGGATACTCTGGTATCCGGACTTAAGCCGCAAGGTGACCTTTATATGCTCATTGGAGCAGGTAAGAAGTTTTGGAGAAGGGCAGCAATATAACGTATATACATGTACGTTTATAAAGAAACATCAATCAGCCCTGAATTTATATCAGAGCCATTGTTCACAATGCCCAATGGTGATTGGGTTGACGACTGATGATGTCAAGCCAGCAGTGGTTAAACCACGGTGCGGGTGGTTACACGCCCCCACTACCAGCGCAAAACAGCAGTATAATGCTGTGCTTCGTAGAGTGGGGGGAACCAGAGACCCAATTAATGGTGACAAGACTTTCCAACGGTTGACAATGCATGTGCATCGTGAATTTTGATGAGTATGGATAAAGATGTTTATAGGCCGCAGTAATCAGTTACCATGAAATTATAAATAAAAAGATAGACACGTGAACCATAATAGCAGAAGCTAAGTAAATACCAAAATTGGAGGTTTAATTGGTTAGTCCCATTAAAACAAAATGCTTTCATATCCTCATCATTATCATCATTAGCCCTGGTAGCTCAACGTTTAACCGCTAGCTCCTTTTCAGTCCAACAGCTTGAAAGCAACTTCTAATGGAGTGGAGTTTCGGAGATATGACATCTTTTCTAACGCCTTTCTGCAAATTAATAGGTTTCGTAGTGCTGTATTGTTTTCTTTTTCTCGGGCAGGCATCGTAGCTTTGTTGTACAAACACCTCAGCACCTCAATATACCGACGGTCAATTTGGCACCGCTAGATGAAGTTGATCTCGTTCTTGATGGAACCATCGGGGCCGCTTACTTAGGTTCCTTTAGATTCCACCCTCTCCAAAAATTCTCCACTCTCAGCTCATCGCCGTTCCGTTTGCCTAGTTTTGCATTAAATCTCCCATCAACAGCATGTATTGAGTTCTGAAGGAATGCATGCCTGGTATATCCTGATATATTTCCTCTACCTCATCAACCCGACACTTTTCTCGGACGGATGGCCACCCTCACGATGGTTGAACAATTTGCGAGATTCAAGGATTATCCTGTTCTCCCCCTGTATACGGGCTTCTGATAATCCTATGATATCCCAACAAAAATTGTTCACCGTGATCCACAATGTCAGTGCGTTGTACGTCACCAGGTCCAATCGCTGTTGATGGCAATCGAAACCCAGCTAATGATATAGCATATGAGCATATCTTAGCAGTCCCGTTGCGCAGCCGTTACCGTGACTGCGTATATACAGCTATAGTCACCTCTTACGTCGCCTTCAGGAAGAGATGGGGTGGCTTATTCGTCTGTCCATATGGCCTGATTTATAGGATTTAATATACTATAATATATAGTCAAATAACTCACTTAACACGTATCGATTAAGGATACAAAAGATTTCCATATGAAAACACATGTATGTACTTGCCCTAAGACATACGGTTCATTGAACGATACGATATGAGTGTGACACAAGTTCTATTTTCATTTTGTTTTACTTTAGGTCCGCTGTGTATAGCGACCGCGCAAGGACATGTCGTTTGAGTCGCTACAATCAGAAGGATGGGATGAGATTACTGTACGACCCAGATTTTGACTACTACGAAAATCTTATGCGTAAGTATTAAAATATTTATTTTATTTTATTTAAGCTTCATATCTAGCTTTTTAGAAAAAGAGGAAGACCTACGAGCAGATGGGCTGACGACATTGAAGGGACTACTGGAAAAATGTGGAAAGAAGGCGCCACAGATAGAGACTACTGGGTATCTTTGGAGGAGGCCTTTACCCTCAAATAGAGGGGTTCACGCTAATTTCAAATCAATTAAATTCTAATTATTCTATAATAATATAAATTTAATATTTAAAAAAACAAAAAATAAATTCAATTCATGATGAAAATTTCATTTTCCACATTCAAGTATAAGTATTGATAAATTAAAATATTGTATACTAAAAATACTCTAAAATTCTGAATATGTTAAATGTTTAAATTTACTGTGTGAAATAAAAGGCTTATTTATTTATTTTTTATCTAGCTTTCTATCGGTCAACCTTAGAATGATTCAGATATGAATTGAAGGAGGTGTTATGCTTAAAAGAATTTGTGCATAAAGTCTATTAAACCAAGCATTTTTATGAAGCGATAAAAGTACTATTAAATTAATTATAAAATAAGCAATGTATGAGTAAATATAAAATACGTATATAACTAGGAAAATATAAGAAATACAAATATATACACCTCCAATTCATATTTATATATAGGATTCCTTATTATACAGTCCTTAGTATATCGGTCCTCTTTTTATTTCAAACTAGTTGTGCCCGCTGTTACAAACAACCGAACAGCGCTTTTTCGTCAGATTTACGAGTACGTCACAATGAGCGGGCGCAACATATTTTAAAAATATATGTAAATATTAGCTCAAACTTATCTTAATACAGTGCTAGGCTCCAATTTCTTACTAGTAATTTATGTACAAAAGGCATGTTCAAAATTACTCGTATTCAAATTAACTAATTCAACCTATTCTATAATATAAAATAAAAAGTATTCTTAGTGTAAAGTTAGTGACAGTAGCCTATAGGAGGATCCGATACAGTGTTTTATCGCACACCATATAATAAACCATTTAGCAAATGACTTTTTTTTTCATTAGGAAAACATTCAATCTAAAATAATCTGTACATCAAGTTTTATTATGAATATAAATAGATAGAATTGAAATAAACACCTAAGTAGAAATGAGAGGCATTACACATCGTGAGAAAACCTGTATGTCTGTGGAATATTCAAACCGATTTCCGTTCTTCAGACACCTCTGAAGTATTGGAGCCCCTATGCCCAGCTGTATACCATTATAAGGTTTAGCACAGGCTTTCTCCGACAAACGTTGGAGAAAAACTGTGCTAACGTATTTTGTAATACACGAGTTTTAATCTGGGTTGGATATGGGCCATTCAACATGCCTGATGAAGTGGATTCTGAAGTCTAAAGCTAGTTGGAATACCTAGTGTCGGTTTAAGAACATTGGACATTTACAACTTTGGACGGTATTTTGATGCACAACAACACTAATTTTTACACATTTTTATAGAAAACACGTCAGCTCGGCTGGAGTATGAGACTCCAAGCCAAACCATAAAAGATAAATGATAATGCACATGCAGGATCCTCGGGATACGCTCGTTCGCTTCTTCACCGTTGTGGACATACGTTAGGATACGTCTTCTGATGAAACGATTTCGTGGATTTTTTTCTCGCGTACCGCCTTAACAAATCCTGGAATCTCTCGAGTCTGTTTTAAATTATTTAAATGCCGTCGATTAGCTCGGAATTCTTCATTTAGCGCTCTTCTAACCATAGTTTTGCTTAACTCCAACCGAAGAGGTAACTTTTTTTGCCTGCGGACGGGATTTCATTGGATTCGCGCCCGCACTGTTTTGATGATGATCGCTGATGTCTTAACCGTACGAGGTTGCCCACTCCTTTTTCTTCGAAGCTCAAAACTTCACTGAAACTTTGGATAGTACGATAAACAACGCGATCACCAAGTCGACGTGCTCCTAGTGCAAGAGACATTCCTCAAACCGCACATTCGCAATCACAACATCGCGAATTATAACATCATTAGGAATGATAGAACTTCCGCCGCTAATGGCGGAACTCTCATCTACTATAAAAAGTCCTTGCACTGCGTGCCCGTCGATACGCCAACCCTAACCTTCCTAGAAGCCTCGGTCTGTCAGCTAGCCATGACCGGCCACGCCCCCATCACAATCGCGTCCGTCTACCTGCCTTGCAGACGTGACGCACAAGTATTACGAAGCGACTTCGTGGCGCTCCTTTCCCTTGGAAACTCAGTCATTTTGGCAGGAGATTTCAATAGCAAGCACACTCGGTGGAATGCAACTAAAATCAACCCCCGGGGGTTGGCTTTAGAATCGCTAAGCGACGCACTCGACTTCGACGTCGTAGCGCCTACTACGCCTACCCATTTTCCATACATATTGGGTCACGCACCGGACGTGCTTGATATTGCCATCTGTAAGAACATCAATCTCGCCAAGGCATAGAGGTAATCCATGAGCTCGCTTCCGATCATCGCCCCGTTCTTCTTCGGTTAGGGCCCTCCGCCCCAACCTCACCCTCCACCAAAACCATTGTAGACTGGCACCGACTCAGGAACGCCCTGAGGGAAGCCACATCACCGCACCTAGATGCTATTCCTAGGAACATATCTTCAGTCAACGACACGAACCTCGCAGTTCATGCCCTCACTAGGCACATCCAGACCGTAGTCGAGGATTGTTCGAGGCAGGTTCCCTCGGTGGAAGACCACCGATGGACCCTGCCAAACGACATAAAGGACCTAATGAGGCGCAAGAATGCGGCGACTCGTGCCCACGACTTATATCCCACTGAAAGTAAACGGCTGGTGCTACGTACCCTTCAGCGTGAAGTCCGATCACGCATAGCCCAGTATAGGAACGATCGGTGGGATAATCACCTCTCCAACATCGAACCTTCCCATCTCGCCTACTGGCGACTTCCCAAATCCCTAAAAGGGGGCAACGCCCAAACAATGCCTCCCTTAAGCGCGTCCCAATAAACCACCCGCCTTCTTAGACGAAGAGAAAGCCGAATGTCTGGCTGACAATCTCGAGCTCAATGCTCACCGAGCACCCTACCGATCGACGCCGCTCACCTTGAAATGGTTAACAGCGAGGTCGACCGGAGGGAGTAAGGAACCACCTCGCGATTCCGTCACTCAAGTTACATGCACCGAAGTTGAGTCCATAATTAAAACCTGCGACCACGCAAGGCTCCCGGCCCGACGGTATCACCAACAAGGTGATGAAACTCCTACCCATGTCCATTTTACACCTACTGGTGATAATCTACAACGCGGCCATATCCAAAGGCACCTTCCCGAACACCTGGAAGGAAGCCGATGTCATAGGAATTCTCAAGCCCTCAAAACATCCAACCGATCCATCAGCCTATCGACCCATAAGCCTACTCAAAGTCTTGGGTAAGGTATATGAAAGGCTCATCCTCACCCGCCTCAAGGACTTCATGCTGTCCCGAGGGCTGCCAATCAATGAGCAGTTCGGGTTTCGCACCCAACACTCATGCACACATCAAGTGCACCGCATCACGGAGCACATCCTCAGTAAATTTCTTCAGGGCTACCAAACTGGGGCACTTTTTCTCGACGTGGCGAAAGCTTTCGACAAGGTCTGGCACAACGGGCTCATATACAAACTATATGAGCTCGGTGTACAGATCGACTCGTACTTATCATACGAGATTTTCTCCGAAATCGAACCTTTCGTTACCACGTCGAGGAACGCGCTCCGAGGTTCACCCCATTTGTGCCGGAGTACCACAAGGCTCTGTCCTAGGTCCTACTTTATACACACTCTACACCAACGACATACCGCGCACTCGCGGTGTAGAGCTAGCCCTTTTCGCCGATGACACCGGCCTCTACGTGTCTGGATATAAACCAGACGCTATTTGTAAACGCCTCCAATCTGCAGCCAACACCTTAGGAAATGGTTTCGGAAATGGAGGATCGAGGTTAACCCACCAAAAGTGCAGCCATTTACTTCTCTCGGCGCAACAAAACACCGCATCTCCAAACTATAGAGTTATTTGATCGTCAATCCCTGGGAAAAGACAGTCAAATACTTAGGCGTCACATTAGATGAAAGACTCACCTTCGGTCCGCATGTCAACCGCGTACGGAATCGAGCAGCGTTCGTCCTAGGTCGTTTGCACCCGTTACTTAATAAAAATAGCAAAATGTCCTGCGTAATAAAATTACACTTTACAAAGCGTGCATCCGACCCATAATGACATACGCAAGCCCCGTCTTTGCGCATGCCTCCCCGCGTCACATTCACCGACTTCAGGTAATACAAAATCGTTTCATGCGCAAGGCCACCGGTGCGCCGTGGTTCTTGCGTAACGAAAATCTACAGATAGATCTTGAGCTGCCGACCATAGCTCAGTACCTGAAGCAGGCTTCTCGCCGATATTTCGACTCTGCCGTCACACACCGAAACCCTTTGATTGTAAGTGCCGCCACTTACAATCCCATCGCGAATCACAGATTTACCCGCGTCCGTAGGAGACCGAGGCACGCCCTCGACGACCCTGACAACGCAACCACCAGGGCCCAAGCCCTTCATAAAACACAACACACATACATTGCACCCTCATATCGCCCCCGCCGATGGCGAGGGCGTCGCAAACAAAGTTATTCGCGATACCGCCATGTCACTGGCCGGTTCTCTCCAGTCCATACAGATAGAAGCGTTGCTGGAGTTTCTTGCGCCACTTCTTCTCCAGCGCCCACGCATTCTGAAGTGGTGGTACAGGTAGTTAATAATAATAGTGATATTAATTAAGATAATCCTCTGTCAGAAGCAACTGACCGAGCCGAGGTTCGGCCCTCTCGGGCACCCTCGAGTCAGACGCTCTCGCGAAACAGGGTAACGGTCAAGCCGAGGCTCCTCTCGGGAGCCCTTGCGCTGGTTACCCATATAGAGGTCTCGACTGAGAGCCATAAGCGCTCGGTCACCTCTCAACCCGGTGAAACTGTAAAGCCCTGGGGCTAACAGCGGCCATCAGCCCGAAAAGATAAACAAACCTCATAACAACAACTAGTCAAAAGAGTTATTTTCAGTTCTCGGTTGGTGCCATAACCGCGACTCTGTCTACCTTTTGCGTCCACTCCATTTTAAATGGAAGAAAATCAATTTAATTTTTATTTATGGCCATTAAAGTATCAAAAATATAAATATATATTATAAATACAAATATTTATGGTGAAAGAACCACTCCGTATCTCATACCACGCATTCTTAATGATATGGATGCATCTTTCATTCAATGCATCACGGTTAAAAATATAAAGCAAAAATTAAAATCTCATTTCTTGAACAACCTGTACATGCATTGAATGCATCGGTGTTCTTTCTACCCACCTTTACTTCTGTCTTAAATTAAGATCTTCAGTGTATTATATTTTTAGTTATTAATGTAGGTACTTGCATGTATTGCTCAACATTTTTATTGAAAATATTATTGTCAAGTAACATTCTCGACCGACAAACCTCTGTGGTTTTCTGAATGTTATTTTTTGTAATTAAAATTTTATGTACTCTTAATATTAATAAATAAATAATAATAATAAAATAATAAATAATAATCAAATTAAAAAATCAATCCAAACATTTCTGACCAATATTCTAAATTTAAATTAAATAATGATGTGACAGAAATTAAACGCGACTAGGTATATATACGACCGAATGTAATTATATTCATTAAAATTCTTGAGGATAAACAGATACTTTTTATATGATATAATACTGAAATTGTCGTAACAAGGTAGAATGAGTGACATCAATCCCAACTTTGTTACAAAAAATAGAATAGTCCTTTGTCGCTTATTCATCTTATTTAAATTATCTATATAATATGATACAATATCAATATTTTTTATGTTTACATCTAATAAATTTCAAACGTTTCCAGCAAACGTTACATTTGAGCTATAAACGTGTATATAAACGAATGAGTTCACTTAATTATTTATGAATAGTTCATAATATAAAAATAGCATATAAATTTTTTTGGTCCCCTAAAATTATTTTTTAAGCTGATTTGATTTGATTTTTTTTTATTATTTTTTTTTGTTTCCAATTTTCATTTGAGTTGACAGCTTTGTTTTTTGAATTTACACAAACAAACATGTCGTTAATTTACACAGACATGAGTATTGTTATTTGGTCTAATAAACAAAATCATCCTTGCCTATAAACATTATAATTTCGGGGATACAGATCAGCTTGTAAGTGCTGAGAACGATGCAGGGGGAGCGGGGACTGGCTCACAAACACCCTGGGCCAGACCAGGGTCCAATACAGGTTTGATGCATGATTGTCGTAAGATGTAGGGTAGGGTGATTATGGATAAAAAGGTGCTCGAGGTATTTTTTAGCGTATTAAATATATTCAGCGCTTTAATGTCTACGTATTTTATTTTAAATATTTTTAATAATACATGTATTTATTGGTATGAATTAAGTCGAAGGTATACTATTGGTAATATGTGCAGATTTCTTATATATTATTTTTAATTTTTGTAGTTACTTATATTATCGTAGAAGTTGCGTATGCTTGCGAACTATGGAAATGTGCATGGATATCTTTAAATATTTTTTGCATGATTATGTTTATTGTATTGTAAGTTTCTTATTAAATTATCATGTCGAAAATTTAGATCTTCAGTAGCATTATGTATATATCTCTTTTTTTACGTCCTCGTAGAAATTCGATTGTAGTGCATGCTTTGGAACTTTTCAAAATCAATATTGTACCCAATCGGTTCAAATAACAATTTGAAAGTTTTCTGGTTCATGAGTTTTGTTTTAACTTTTCAAGGTGGTAACGGTGGGGGAGATCGGGACAGATATCCTCCCGGCGTAGATCGCTATCCTGACGACGACCGGTATTCATCGGATGACGACCGGTACGATCGGAGACCGGACCGGTACCCACCGCCCGATGACCGGTACCCGGCCGGACCCGACCTGTACCCCGATAGATATCCATCAGGAGATCGTTACCCACCAGGAGATCGATACCCATCAGGAGATAGGTATCCCGACGACAGATATCCTCCCGGTGTTGGCCCAGATAGATTTCCATCCGATAGATACCCACCGGGCGTTGACAGATATCCAGCACCAGACAGATATCCAGCACCAGACAGATATCCAGCACCAGACAGATATCCAGCAACAGACAGATATCCAGCACCAGACAGATATCCAGCACCAGACAGATATCCAGGTGGAGACCGTTACCCAACTGACAGTGGACGGTATCCATTCCATGACTATCAATCAAATGACATAGGTAGATATCCAGGTGCCGATCGATATCCTATAAGCAGATATCCTATTGACGTTTATCCTGATAGATATCCCGACGATCGGTATCCATCAGATAGAATTCCAGTTCGTGGCAGTGGAAAATACCCATCCCGTCCTGCATGGTACCCTAACCGTTATCCTGAACGATACGATCAGGACCGCTTTTCCGGAGCAAATGACTGGGGGAGATATCCGTTCAGCCGATACCCAGTGGGCGTGAATCGAGACCCATCACCTCTAGGAGGTGATCGGTATCCAGATTTATATGATAAATATCCGCCGACCGGTTCATCCTATCCCGGTAAGAATATGTTCTGTTACGGTAATACCATTTACATATGTAACGAATGAAAATAATACTGTTGCTGATTCTTCTTAATACTTTATACCGCATTTCAATTTAGGTTATGGACGAGGTGGTTATTACGGCTCAGAATTCGCGGGTGGTGAACGGTTTCCAGATAGAGGTGTTCGTCCAGCACCTGACAGGTAAAAACTCGAAAGAGACAGGAGAAATTTCTGCATCTTTTTGTATGCTTAGCACTGTATTCAAAACATCATTTCGTAGGTATCCCGTGGAACCAAGACCTACCTTTGGTATAAGGAGGCCCATAGATCGACCTGGTGGTTATCGTGGAAGTTATCCAGTTGGTCTAGATAGACCGATAGGTAAACTAAATAAATATAAAGAAAACTTACTATAATAAAGTAACTTAATATCACGAATTGAGTTGTTTTTTATTTTAGGTGGAGCAGGGTATGGAGGTTATGACGCAGATGGACCAATAGGACCTGTTGGTGGACCAATTACAGGTTCAATAGCTGGTCCACTGAATGGACCAATTGGTGGTCCTGTTATTGGAGTACCAGTTGGGGGGACAATTGGCGGAGGCCTTGGGGGTTCTATTGGTGGCCCAATTGGAAGACCTCCAGTTGGAAATAGACCGTGGCAAGGATCCCGTTGTGAAGAGGACAGCTTTAGACAGGTCGGCCGTCAACGTATGCAAAGGCGTTTTGTGCGTCGCTTTACCACCGCTCAGTCATTGGCACATTGCCAGAGAGAGTGCATCGACGCGAGAGACTTCATTTGTCGGTCATTCAACTATAGGTAAAGAATTATCTTAGCACAGTTTCGTTTCGTAACAAACAGATTTCGTAAACGGACGTTGTTTATTTTAGGGAGGGCGGTTATGGAGCCGAGACACGCGATAATTGCGAACTTAGTGACCGCGATACACGTGAATTAGATGCCGCTAATCCGGCACATTTCGATAATACGGCGAATGATTATGACTTCTACGAGAGAGCACTTGGACGTAACGCGGACGATTGTCTTGATGGTGTGTATCTATATGTATTTTTATATACGTGATAAACGAGCACATCTAATGATAAGCAATTCTTGTGGTCTGACAGCCACTCTCATCCTTGGTAAGTAATCATAATGCGGATGCAATTTCACTTCTGAGGATAAAGACGAATTGCCACGTAACCGATTATAAGGTTCACTCACAAAACGAACAATAGTTTATATAAACAAATAAATATCAACATATAAGCTAAGCTACTATGTTACTCTGCTATTCTATGAATATGTCATCCGTCTACGATCAAGCTGACCTGTTCATGCTACAGCTAGTCTAGCTGCGGAGTGATTCCACCATTTTAAACGTAGACCATTTTTAGTGGAAGCTCCACGCTAAAAGTGGTTTAGTGGTTAGACAACGCTTAAAACATATTGCTACGGATAGTGATATACAAATACACTCATGAATAGTCGCTTCATCTTTGCCTTCAATGTTGAAAACGCATCTAAACTAAAACTTAACTCTAAGCGATGAGTCTATTGAATCTATAGCACCAACGGCAACGTCAATAAGCCGCTAATAAGCTATATATTCAATACAAAAAATTTTATCTATATGTGCTCGTTTGTTACATAAATATTAAAAAAAACAAGGTTAATAGATTACTAACAGGTTTAACTATTCACAGTTTCACAAGTGTGTAATGAAGATGGAATGGAATTCACTCTACGACTTCCCGAAGGATTTTACGGGCGAATGTACACTTACGGGTTTTACGACCGTTGTTTCTTCCGCGGCAACGGAGGTGTTGCCAATGTTCTACGGATAACTGGGGCACACGGTTATCCAGAATGTATTTTGTATTGGTATTTGGAAATACTTTTGTAAAATCAATAAAGTCTTAATAATTTGTTTGATAATATTTTCATTATTAGCCATATGTTTTTTTCTTTTTTTGCGAATAACTCTAGTTAAATTTGCTTTCTAATTTTTGCATCGTATAGTGATCATAAATTAACAATTCAAATATAGTTACAATAATAAACATAATAACAATGTAATTTTTATTTATGAGTAATTGATAATCAAAATAAATAGTGGGCTTATTCTTGATCTTCTTACAGTACGGTGACACGATGACTAACATAGTGGTGGTCCAGTTTAGCGACAATGTGCAAACGTCTCGTGACAAGAGGTTTAATCTTACTTGCCTGTTTCGTGGTCCCGCTGAAGCCGTTGTTACCTCGAATTACATAGGAGCCGGGTGAGATTTTGATTTGTGTCGATGGTTGTATCTATTTGAAAATAATGAACATTTCAAAGGAGACAAGATAAAATATTGTTTGGATGTTTATTAAAGAAATCAAACAAAGCTATAATTATTCTTAGTATTTATTTGAAAAAAAAATTAAACTTAAAACTGTTCTTTGAATAAAAAAAGATCCTTAATAAAAATTACCTATCCATAAATATTTATTTACTTTAACCTGACCATTTTTTTTAACTAAAATCAAATGAACTTTTCAATTTTCAAGTAGGTACAACCCAACCCAGTCTTTTTTTTAAAATAATAACCGATAACCAATGGCGTGATTTTGTATTTACGATTGGAAGTATTAGATATGTCGAGATTTCCATTATGTATGGGAATAACGGAACCAATTTAGATTCTAATATATAAAATATATTATTGTATTAGGGTACACCTGGGTATTTTGAATTTATATAATGTGTGGGTGTGTGTGTTGTTATTGTGGTCCATAGAAAAAAAAACCTTTATCTAACTATAAATAAATGAAGTTACAGTATATTAACAATTGATATATATTATTATTTTATATATTATGCTGTTTGGTGTTATTTCACTAACAGCTACTAACGATGGACTTTGAAGGAACTTGAAATAGTAATTTATGATAATAATATACGAAAACGTAAAATATTTAATTATACACGTTGCTTGTCTGGTTTTTGTTCATTCAAAGTCAACGTAAAATTTAATTCAAACATAACATCAAACCTAACCGCAGTTTCGGTAACGATTTAATTGACAGGTCGGGCAGCCCCATTCCTATTGAGTATCTTCCAGAGGAAAGTTCTCTTAACTCGAAGGTTCGTTTGATGATCCTTTATCAAGGACGTCCGACAACGACCATCGCTGTGGGAGATCCTCTCACTTTCAGATTAGAAGCCCAAGATGGTTATAATTATGCTACGGACATATTTGCAACTAACGTCATCGCACGAGATCCATACTCGGGACGATCTGTGCAACTTATCGACAGAATTGGGTATGTAATAGTTAATATGTAAAATATTAGATAGAAAGGGTAAAAAGTTGGCATTAGCAATCCTAAAGTTTTAATTTTTTTTTATTACATTGAATATAATAATATATACAAACGAACATACAGATCACCTGATGGTAGGTAAATGATTCCTGCAGCCCATGCACATCTACATTCATCCTTGACTAGGACTCATAATACAGATGCGTTGTCACCCTTGAGTACTGAGATGGAATACCTCGTCACCAGTAATAAAGGTCTCCGGATTCCTACACTCACCGGACGAAACACAGCAGCTTTACGCTGCTATTTTACGCTGGTATTCTGTGAGGGCATGGTCCTACCCCGGTCGAGTTGACCCATTAATTCTGCAGCTAGCTAGCCGAAGAGTTCAAAACCAATTAGAGTTCACTTTTAATTTCACCCAAGGCGAACATCGAATTCCTGCAAATGAAATTGTTAATTGCAATTTTAAGTGCTGATTTACTACGTACTCGGCGATGAACGAAAGCATCAGAAGAAATATTGGCAACAGAACTTTATTATATATATAGTATATATTTATTTTAGATAAAAATCGTGGATATGCGAAATCCTCTAATCCACAGCAGAACATCGTGGTGTATTCACACCTTTAATGCGAATACACTATATCTAAATTAAAAAGGAAACATACAATTTTGTATATTTTTTAATTTTTTATAGTTATATAAGAGCTTTATTTTAATTTTAGATGTCCAGTAGATCCAGACGTTTTCCCAGAATTAGACAAAGGACGTAATGGAGACTCATTAGAAGCAAGATTTAACGCCTTTAAAATTCCAGAGTCCAACTTTTTAGTGTTTGAAGCAACCGTACGCACATGTAGAGATGGTTGCCAACCAGTAAGTGTTGTAAATAATTATTATTTTGTTGTTCTTATATATTTGTTGCTTCAGTGTATTGTTTATTTGAAATGAGACAAGTATTTAGTTTTAAACTTAACTATCTATTTACGTAATGTAAAGCACTCAAAGCGAGTTGGGGCATTAATTAGCAAACTAGCACACGAAGCCTCTATTTTTACTAGAAATACACTATATATTGTGGCTTTATCTTTCAACGAATAACTCATAACATTGAAATGGATGTTGACAAAATAGTAAGTTATTAATAACAAACATGCCGATACGGGATTATTTCAATCGACGAAACCACTTCCACTTGATTACTGGGGTCTTATAAGGTTATCCTGCAAAACTAACTAAGATATAAAATATCTTCTACTAGTACAGTCTTATAGATGTGATGATCTGTTATAATTTACTTCAATCACGTGATGTTTTAATGCTATTTATAGGCTTATTGTCCAAGTCACACTGGGCGGTCAGAACCGTCTTTCGGGCGGCGACGACGTGAGGCGAATTCTACACTCGGCGCAGAAACCAATGATACTACAGTGGCTAAGAACGACACAGATGGTGATAAAAAAGAAAAAAGTGTAAACGACTCAGGAACCGTTTACAAAATTTCTTATGAAGAAGCCAACGTCGATAAATATCTTAAGGATGAGGTGGAAACGCCAAGTCACGTAAGAAAGATGATTGAAGTGAGTACTAAACGATATTTTGATAAAAACAAGCACAACATTTTTTTGATAAAAATTTATAACTTAGCCATTAATGCGAATATAAAAAATTAAACTTTAGTCAACAGCAACTATAATATACAAGAAATAAATATTTCAAAATAACATTAAATAAAATATAATGAACAACCATATGAAAGAATAAAAGAAGACATGGGCACGCGCCTATTTCTCGTATTATTACGTGCAGAAAATCTGTATGTAAAGCGTAATGTATGTAAAGTGAGGAATAGTGACGATGCACTTTTTTAATTAAAAAATAAAAACATTATCTGTTACATGCATACCTAATATATTTATAAATTTTGAGAGCCGGTAGTGATGTAAAAATACACGTGTTTTACGTGTATTTTTACATCACTTATATGCAACATATTATTTATACGGTAGTCACGACATTGCACGAAGTTGTTCTTAGTGTGGTGAGTCACAAATAATAAAAAGTGACAGTTATTATTTTTTTTATTACCACAAATATTGACTTTTCATTCGCTTTTTATTGCGCTAATATTGTTCCTACACCGCGATACGATCCCAGCCGTGACAAATATAATACAAAAATCAGGTTCTCTAGCCAAAAATCTATTATATTGTTTCCGTTTGTGTATCTATCTTTATATATGTACTTTTTTTTATTATTACATTAAGAGTAATACGAGCATACAGTTCACCTGGTGTTAAGTGATTCCTGCTGCCCATGACGTCTACACTCATCCTTGACAAGGAATCATTATGCGAATGCGTTTTCACCCTTGAGGACTGGGATGGAATGCCTCGTCTCCAGGAACAAAGGTCTCCGGATCCCTGCACTCACCAGACGAAACACAGCAGCATAAAGCTGCTATTTTACGCTGGTATTCTGTGAGGGAGTGGTCCCACCCCGGTCGAGTTGACCCATTCATTCTGCAGCCAAAAACAAACTGCAGTGTAGCTCTACCACTGTAAAAATGTATGAAAACAAGTAGTTTACCTGATGGTTACTGATGACTGCGACCTAAAACTTGTACATCTATGGCTAACAATGATTCAAGATGCACATGCGGATTCGCATACATGCGCAAATACATTAACTGTTTCGTCATACACCTTTATCCAATACACGCGCAATAAGGTTATAGAAAGGTTAATAACATTTGTGAAAATGCTAAACAATTTGTTTTTCTCCAGGATTGTTCCTTACATTGGAACCGTTTTATTATTATTATTACATTGACAGTAACAAGCGAGCACACAGTTCACCTGATGGAGAACTGTGTGCGAGTGATTCGGCCCATGACACCTATAATCATCCGTGTCATCAGTAATAAAGCCGCCATGACCATCGCACTCACTAGAAGAAACACAAAAGCATTATGCTGGTCCCGGTCGAGCTGACCCATTAATTCTGCAGCTAGAAACAAGCAACAAAGAAACGTTTACTGTGACCACCCCCATTAAGTCAGCCATAAGCGGAGCGAGTAGTGGGTGTCCGCGTTTACGTGAATACATATGATATAACATCAAATTATTAGTGAAACAGGCTTAATATGTTCTTCTATCAGACGTCAGCTTCTTAAAATATCATTATAACATTTTAAAGGTGTTTGACAATCGCAATGAACTGTTGGAAGAGAATGGAGCATCAGACTCCTCACCAGTTGTGGCAGCAGCCGGCGTGTGTGTGTCACCTTATCATTATCGATCACTTCTGGTGGCTATCTGCATCCTTCTGTCCTTGCTGATGGCAATGTTAACTGCTGCTCTATTTATCTACAGGTAAGTGGTAAATTTATCTATAGTTAAAATTATAGTACACTCAGTTTTCCTTGTTATATATATATATATATATATATATATATATATATATTTATACCTAATACTAACTAAATATCTCTGTCTCAACATGTCTACACACATATTTCAATTGTTCCTTTGACTCTGGGCATCCATCCACTCGCAATTAGGAATCATAACGAAAATCAGTAAAGAAAAAAATCAGAAAAGTCTACGGTGTCTTTCTTTCACCAGACGAAACTCTGAAACGCTATACAAACATTTTATATATCGTAAAGCGGATATCCTAGTCGGGCCGAACTATTCGTGCTACCACTAATTTATGATTGCAACGCGATTCTACCACATAAAATTTGATATAGTATCAGGGATGATCATTATGCATCTATGAGCTCAGAGCCGATCACACACACTGAATTGTGCGATTGTTTGTAAACCTAGTTAAAAAAAAATAGGTATAACAGTCCACTTTTTATGCCTTACCAATCTTTTAACGCCTCTTTTGTACTATTCACTATTAGTATTAGTACGTTGACCTACAAAAGGTATGAGCATAATACAAAATTACCTGCAGCACAAATGCGTTGATACGAACGGGGAGGGACCACCCTTTTACAGAATATAATCATAAATGTGCAGCTTAATTCCGTTGTTTCGTTTCCTGATAAGTGAAAGATAAACAATAGAAATGAAAGAAAGACACCCACTGTGTATGATATCAGTGTTAACGAGGTGTTTAATCTGTTAGAAGGAACAGTCAAAGCCGAGGCTCACTCTTAGGAACCCTTGTGCTGGTTACCCATAAATAAAGGTCTCGACTGAGTGCCCTAAGCGCCCGGCCACCTTTCAACAGTGTCTATCAGCCGTAAAAAAAATGTTAACGAGGCATTCTATCATATGATTACTTATCAAGGTTGAATGCAGATGATATTGGCTCCAGGAATCACTGATGTGATGTATACTTATTGCGTTTTTATTTATCTTAATATTTATCTGTTCAGTACAGTAATCCTACAGTACGATATACCGGGTAACTTTAATTTTTTTATAATTATGTTATTATTATATGTCATATACTAGTGTTTCCTGGCTGAATTATCAAGAAATGAGATCCCAGTTCGATCCTGAAGCTACAATATGTATTATATATTCCGGGAGCTTAATTAGTATATTAGGTAATAGGAAGTTGTAACAGAGTTAAAGCCTTATACATAATTTTTCTATATATAATAAATTGTAGACGCTATTGGAGGGTTCTGCGCAAGAACATTCAAGCATCAGTCCCTGAGCCGGCACTGAGACCAGCCGCCCCCGGACCGAGACCCAGTCGACCCTCTCTCTTCTCCGCATCGCATCTACATAAACCTTTTTCATTGAGGTATTTTATAATTTTAAAGATCTGATAGGGATGACATCCACATATTATGCTTAAAAGTCTATTATAAATTAGAAATAAAAGACAAGTACTATGCTACTTTTATTGATATGAAATACTGAATCATTCTCGCGTACTCATAAAATATAAAAGTTAAGATATCTTGTCTTGTCAGTCTAGATTAGAAGTAACTGTATAATACATGCAAAAAATTTCTCCTACGTAACCAAAAAGCAACGGTACATTAGCTGTAAACTTCAAAATAGATACTTGCGCGAGCTGAGTTCAACCCATCTGACACTGATGGACGTAACTGTGGATAGTCGAAATTAATTATTCAAAATAAGGAGTTCAGTGGAGAAAAACTAGTGCAAGAAATTTCGCAGGTTGACAAATCTTTATTGGTCTGTTGAAGACTGAGTTGGACTGGATATTAATATGACTTGTATAAAATTATTTATCAATTAAAAAATATTTACAGTGGACTCGGTCGTAGTTTCGCTGAGGTTGGCGAGGAAGCGGGATCTTCAGGAAGACTGGCGAATGCCTTCGACGACGGTAGTGAACCAATCTACACAGATCCATCGCTATTTGAACGTTCGCGCTCGCTTCGCTCTCTACATTCTTTGGACATGAAAACGGAACGACGTGATCGTCACGCATAAAACTAATTTTTTTAAATTTAAAAACGACGTCTTCATTCTTTAACCATTTTTTGTAATATTTCTGAACGTCTTTTCATTGTAAACTTACATATATAGGTCTATGACTTCTGATTATGCACTTGTGTTCATACTTGAATACAAAGGAGCTATTATTCTGCAGTCTGTCATTTGACTTTATGTCCTACAACAATAAAGTCAAAAAGTGCAGAGATAAACAGGCAAACTAAAGAGATAATTATATCCACTGAGATAATTGAGTCTTAACAAATAAACGACCTTTTTATTCGCGTCATTATTTCTCCATTCGTTTGTTGTGAAATATTATGTTTAATTAATTTATAACTAACTAAATGTAACTGGTTCTCCGGTTACCGTAACTGCCTATAAGAAATACATCAACATTATGCCTTAGGTCTCTGACTGAGGGCCAAAAGCGCTCGGTCACCTCAACCCGGTGAAACTGTAAAGCCCTGGCTAACAGCGGCCATCAGCCCGAAAAAAAAAAAAAAACTGTAGATGTATAGTATGTGAAGACGTATCTAAATTTATCTGAGCGCAGGCAAGTATGCCCCAATTTTAGGACACAGCATCTGAATATACCTCCGATCTTTACACGTAAATTACGCCGTACTAGGAAAGGGGATGACGATTATGCCTCTGTTATTGCCTTACCACTCAGCTGCGTGAAATCTTTTAGAATACATCCATCCCGCCACATATCTTTGACATTTTCAGGCGTTGCGCTAAAACAACTTCCACTGTACGCCCTATTTCACGCGTCTATGAACGATAACGGTATATATCATGTCAATAATGTCGGCTATCAATAGTTTAACAAAACATTTATTGTTGCGATTTACGTACATATCGCATTTCGCATTTTATACTGTTAAAGGTACGTTTTGTCTGTGTGCACACGATATGCCAATTATGCGCGGTTAATGAAAAGACTGTTACATTGAATTGTTGCCCTTCGCTATTACAGTTCTGATATCATCAGTATGGCATTTGACATTCAACAAATTATTCTAGGTTTTATTCACCGTTCCACACGTAGCAACAGTCTCCTCGGCACTGAAGCAGATATGAACTATCCAAAGAAACAGTCTTCGAGCTAATAATTAGCTCTATAAAATAATACCAGACTACAGAGTAAATCATTTTATTTTGTTTGTATTTAAGAGAAAAGATGTCAAGGGATCTATTTTCCTAACATTGTTATCAATCGTGTAGTGATTTCCATATTTTATTTCATCTATAGAACGCGATATTGAAATTATACTTGTCGTTTTCGTACTGTTTAGAGAACCACATTACACGTTTCGTGTTGAATTCTCTGCTCACTGTTTATATGTATTTTAATATAGTTTTAATGTGATTTTTAAACATGTTTAAAAAGCCTGTGTAGACCAATATAGATAGCGATGGTATAGGATCACAGTTTTAGTGATAGTACCACACTGCAAGCAATCATTTACCATTAGGTGAAATATGTGCTTGTTTGTTACGTAGTTTACGTGATTAGTTTGCCCACGTCTGTCTTTCCCTACGATTACAATGAATGTTTAAAGCCATTGAAGAAGTTCCTTCTGAAGACTGGATGCACTACTTCACACAATCGTTTCAACAATGCAAAAATGTGTAGTGACGGCATATACGTCGAACAATAAATGTGTCATAAAATATGACCTAGGGTCACTGAACATTATTATACTTTGGTGGTTCCAATGGAACACAATGGACAATCTTCCACCAGGCTGGGTGTAAAGCTTGTGTCAAGGCTAATGATCCAATTTTATTAAGAGCTTTTAGTATAAATGTGGTGTTGTTGTAATATGGAAAAACTGACATCGTAATTCAGGGGTCCTGGTTGTCTTGGTTGTTGTGCAACAGTACCATATACTCCAACTGGATGACAGTGGGAAAGTTGTCAAATGGATAGTAGAAACTAGTTAAAAAAATTAATTGATTATATTTGCAGAATATTTTAGTGGAAGAGTCATAAATACATTACACCAGAGAAACAAAGTTTTCCCAATACATTCAAAACCAATTTGCTCTTAAGCATGCATCCTGTTATTCTATCATTTCATTAAAATTTATAAGTAAGATTGATTTAAAATAATTATCAAGATATTATACTATTATTTTCCTGCAATTCCTAATAAAGGTTATGGTGTATTGTTCCCGAGATACCTACATTCACAAAATATTCACAATGGATGAGACCATTCTCAAACTTAGCTTAAAGTTTTTATAAAGCAAAAATGAAACACAAAATATAATACTATAAGAATATTTGTTATACTTATGTAAATATATATGTGACAGCACACCACATTCACATATGATAGGGTGCTGGGGTAGGGACACTCATTAAGGGTGAGTCAAGATATTCCATTTCACTAGTACTTGGAGCAGGTTCTGATTGCACATTTAGCTTTTGCTGCAAAGCTTCATGTAACTTATGTACAGATTCATTGTGCTGTGTGCCTGGTTGTAGAGCCTTCATCAATGTTTGAATTCTTGTGTCCGGCAGCTTTGGATGTATGTACCACAATAATTTAAGAATATGTCTTGTCACATTGTCTTTGGTGAGCCCAGCAAAAAAAAATTCATCAAATAAAACTGTACTGAAATCTTCACCTTGAAATTCTTCAGGTAGTTGTATTAATAGTGCTACAAGTGCATGTAAAAATGGGTCTTCATAGGCACGTCCATCTTTGCAACTCCCAAGTATACTGAGGATACGTAGGAGGGCCCCCCGATCCCGTAGTTTTGCTGCATGCAATGTGTAATACATTGCTAAGACACCACATACTGAACTTTCTCGCATATATGCCTCACAAGCATCTGGAGGAGGGCCAGAATGTTCTATAGTAGTAATTGCAGACTCTCTCTCATCAGGAGGTAATTTGTTATGGAATGCTCGCACTTGGTCATCAACCATTAGAGACATCAGTGCGGGTAAGTATTTAGTGACTACTTGACTGTCCAATTTAGGTTCCTTGAATTCTTGTGAATCTATCATTACCCATGCACTTAAACCTAATGCTAACATCCTTAGTAAAAGGATCAATATTGTGTTGTCCCTAGGAAGGCCTTCAGTGTTAATTAAATGTTGTAGTATTTTAATGGCTGAAGTTGCTAAAAAGTTAATTGCATATGGATCACAGAGGGTCATAGATAAATCACCAAGTACTTGCTCCTGGCCTCTCTTAATACTGTCTAAAAACCCTTGAAGTTCTCGCGACCTTTTAATATCTACATTTCTTTCTCTTATACAAGCATCCAAACACCAGGTAAATTTGTGGCATGGGTCTACAGATATAATATCTTGTATTTCGAGATCATGAAGGGCCATTAAGAGTTCTGCCCGTAAGGTGCAATAGTGCACATTTCTAGTTCGAAGAAACAGTGTGCGTAGAAACTGTAAAACCATGTCATACAATTTAACACTAGTGCCAATCATATGAGCAAGCTTTTGTACTACAACACCTTGTCGTCTTACTTTAGGTGATGGTGAAAAGAATAGGTTAGAAAGATTTTCATGATCAAACAATACATTTTCCTTTTCCCGTATGTATTGACTTAGGAGAGGAGAAACTTCATCTCCGAAAAGGGATTGATTGTCTTGCCAAATTTGGCGCTTTACTTCTGTATCGGTATCATTATATAATTCACGATCCTTCACTAAAACTCGAAGGTACTTGTCATCAATGTGAGGTGTATTTTTTAAGATGCTCATTATTACAGGTCTCAAAGCTTTTGTTCTGACAATCGCAAAACTTTTAGCTAACAAATCTTTCAGTTTCTTGTTCTCTTTACTTTCTTTAGACCCAACCTCATTAATGTGCACTATAAGTTTGTCTCTCAACTCTTCCAAAACAGATGTATGAAAATCAAGACGGCGAACACCGTGTAAGTCAAGTAATGGAAGCATGGGCCTCAAAGACGGTAAAAGAATACCATTTTCTAGTTGAAATTCTTCAGGTAGTTGTATTAATAGTGCTACAAGTGCATGTAAAAATGGGTCTTCATAGGCACGTCCATCTTTGCAACTCCCAAGTATACTGAGGATACGTAGGAGGGCCCCCCGATCCCGTAGTTTTGCTGCATGCAATGTGTAATACATTGCTAAGACACCACATACTGAACTTTCAGCATATATGCCTCACAAGCATCTGGAGGAGGGCCAGAATGTTCTATAGTAGTAATTGCAGACTCTCTCTCATCAGGAGGTAATTTGTTATGGAATGCTCGCACTTGGTCATCAACCATTAGAGACATCAGTGCGGGTAAGTATTTAGTGACTACTTGACTGTCCAATTTAGGTTCCTTGAATTCTTGTGAATCTATCATTACCCATGCACTTAAACCTAATGCTAACATCCTTAGTAAAAGGATCAATATTGTGTTGTCCCTAGGAAGGCCTTCAGTGTTAATTAAATGTTGTAGTATTTTAATGGCTGAAGTTGCTAAAAAGTTAATTGCATATGGATCACAGAGGGTCATAGATAAATCACCAAGTACTTGCTCCTGGCCTCTCTTAATACTGTCTAAAAACCCTTGAAGTTCTCATGACCTTTTAATATCTACATTTCTTTCTCTTATACAAGCATCCAAACACCAGGTAAATTTGTGGCATGGGTCTACAGATATAATATCTTGTATTTCGAGATCATGAAGGGCCATTAAGAGTTCTGCCCGTAAGGTGCAATAGTGCACATTTCTAGTTGAAATTCTTCAGGTAGTTGTATTAATAGTGCTACAAGTGCATGTAAAAATGGGTCTTCATAGGCACGTCCATCTTTGCAACTCCCAAGTATACTGAGGATACGTAGGAGGGCCCCCCGATCCCGTAGTTTTGCTGCATGCAATGTGTAATACATTGCTAAGACACCACATACTGAACTTTCAGCATATATGCCTCACAAGCATCTGGAGGAGGGCCAGAATGTTCTATAGTAGTAATTGCAGACTCTCTCTCATCAGGAGGTAATTTGTTATGGAATGCTCGCACTTGGTCATCAACCATTAGAGACATCAGTGCGGGTAAGTATTTAGTGACTACTTGACTGTCCAATTTAGGTTCCTTGAATTCTTGTGAATCTATCATTACCCATGCACTTAAACCTAATGCTAACATCCTTAGTAAAAGGATCAATATTGTGTTGTCCCTAGGAAGGCCTTCAGTGTTAATTAAATGTTGTAGTATTTTAATGGCTGAAGTTGCTAAAAAGTTAATTGCATATGGATCACAGAGGGTCATAGATAAATCACCAAGTACTTGCTCCTGGCCTCTCTTAATACTGTCTAAAAACCCTTGAAGTTCTCGCGACCTTTTAATATCTACATTTCTTTCTCTTATACAAGCATCCAAACACCAGGTAAATTTGTGGCATGGGTCTACAGATATAATATCTTGTATTTCTAGGTCATGAAGGGCCATTAAGAGTTCTGCCCGTAAGGTGCAATAGTGCACATTTCTAGTTGAAATTCTTCAATAGCTTTTAAAGGGTCTGTACAGCTTGTTAAAGCATCGCGAAGGAAAATCTGACCTGGAACACCTACCTCTTCTAACCCAGTTCCAGATTTACTCGATGATGCCATATTTTGTATTGCTCTAAAAACTCTCTTATATAAAAATATTATCAACTTAGCATTAAAAGCATAACAGTTTTTAAATAATATATTCTATCAACATCACTTTTTTTTCGTGACATTAATCTATCCATAAAAGGCTAACGCACTAAGCCATACAGCCAACTTTTTCGTATTCTCATAACACAATGTAAATTTTCCATTTTAATAAGATGCTATTTTTAAGAATGAAAACAATGTAGATTAAAAATAATAAGATATAATTGTATATTACAATTATGTACTGTGGAGGTATTAAATCGGTAGCAATTAATTCGACTCACTCATCTAGTGTACAAAGTCGTTCCCAAAATAACCGAGTGCAACTTTTATGTGTAATAAACAAGTATATATTCCTGGATTATGCCGAAGGTTACACCAGGCACATGCCACTCGGAAGAAGATGGAAATTTTCGTTCCCAAACGTGAATTTTGCTCGCACATTCATACAGATTATATACTGAATGGATTTTCAAGATAATGGCATTGTTAAGCTAAAAGATTACAGAAATAATTACTTCGTATATCCACTTTTGTTTTATTTGTATTAACTATATCAGATAAAAAAAATCTAAAAGGTTAACATTATTTTTTCTTTATTGTATTGAGTGTGAAAAACAAACACATTTTTTCTCATGGAGTCAGGAGTCACTCCTGCAACCCTTAGTACCTTCATTCATCCTCGATACGGAACTATAATACCGATCCGTTATTACCCCTGAGGACTAAGATGGTATGACTCGTCACCAATAGTAAGGATTTCTTTTACTCTGACGAAACACTGCACCCTAATGCTGTCATTTACCATTAATACTCTTTAAGGGGGATGTTTCTTCATCAGTCGAACTGATTCATTGATGTCGCAGCTAGAAACAAACTGCAGCGTGACTCTACAATGAACATCGAACTCATACGTACTAGGGTGATATGCTGTACCAATCTATAAACATATAAATCCCACAGGTCGGAATAGGCTTCTAGAGAGGGTTTTAGAGGATAGTACATCCGACACATGTGAACATCACATGTCTTCAACGTATTTCTTTTTTATGCATTCCTTAGACATACAGACATAACTTACTTGATGTAGTAAATCCGCACTTCAAATTGTAATTAACAATATTATTGGTGCCGACACCGGGGATCGAACTCAATTTTCCTGTATAAAGTGAATTACAAGAGAGCGTTTAGACACTGACCACGGCCTTTAGTTTTTTTTATTGGAAGAGTAAAGACCAAGTGCCTCCTTTGCTACTTCTTACCTCCACACTCCATAGTTGTATGTGTGATATAGTACAGAATACAAAATAATAATTTACAATTTGTTTGCAGAAAGTTAAAACTCCAACGAAGAGGTTTTACCTTTAATAGTTTTTAGCGAGAACTTAATAGATTATGAAGTGCTCAATAGTAATAAAATATTGAAATTTATGTTATTTCAGAAGCTTTATGCAATATAGTTTGGTTCGTGTACATAGGTATAGAGAATTTTAAATAATGGTATGGACAATTTCGAGTTGCTTTAATTTTTTCTTAGAATGTCTTAGTAAATTATTAAAACTAAACTACAATTTAAAAATGTATTAAGTTGATACTAGAGAACAGTAAACCATCATAACTTCGATTTGAATCAAGGCGGAAAGTAATCAATAAAAGATAAAAAAGGAATCATTAATATTAATCATTGAAAAGAAATAATAATACAAAAAGTTATTGAATGGCTGTACGACTTAGTACCTTAGCTTTTTCTGAAAATTATAAGCAGTATTAGCAAAACATATTATTTGCTTTTGAACTACAGTATTTATTTTATAGAAAAATATACTGATTATTTTAAAGAGATATTTATTATTAATATCAAGTACATGAGAAGTAATACCATAGTAAAAACTAATTGTGATCTTTACATTTTACAACCTACGATGTCAGATAAACAGAAAACGTTAGCCTAATTTTAGTTATAAATATAAAACGATCCGTATAAATAATGGCACCTAATATCGTAAATATTACAAATATAATTTTGATTTCCAGTTTGATTTGCGGTGATGTTAATGGAAACTTCAATACATTATTTGGCCGAGTCGAATCCATTGTAAGGAAATCCGGACCTTTTGACGTTCTTCTCTGTGTTGGAAATTTCTTTAGCGATGATAATTCTCAGCTAGATGCTTATAAAATGGGAACTAGAAAAGGTGACTATGCCTATTGGTAAAAATACAGTACTATTATAGCTCTCTTTTACACTGGTGGTAGCTATTCTATGCAGAACTTTATTATTCATGCTAAGAGTAGTATTGTTTAATTTATAATTTTTGGAGTACATAGGGTTCAGTGGACGAATAAAGAGAATTGTGCAAGAGAGCCAGTGATGGGCGCAATTTAGAGTTAGCTTATTTTGCTAGCCACTAGTAGTACAGACACATATTTTGACACAGATCACATTCACAATGTGCAACATACACGAGATTTGGTCTATCTTCAATTACTAAATAGTTTATTGTGTATGTTATATATACTACATATTTTTTTGATGATTAAAGGTAAATAATTTTTTATCAACATAAGTACTATATTAATGTGATATTGTAACATAGTAAAATATGTATAATAAATTTGTTTTTGTAGTTATTTCTGTGTCAATAATATTTGCTATAATAAACAATATAATATAATCACTATAATGTACTATTTTTTACTCTTTTAAAATTACAAAAGTAGTAATAGTTAAATGTTTTTATGATTTTAGTTCCTGTGACCACATATGTTTTTGGACCCAGTGATGGTAGTCATGTTCAATATTATTGTGAAGAAGGAAGTGAAATTGTACCAAATGTAATCTATATGGGTATTGTATATTCCAGATTTTTTCATATCATTTAAAACTTGCATAATTTATTCATGAACCTAAGAAATATTTAATTATTTTGGGAGAATATTGATATCAATCAAAATTCATCTATATGTTATAGATGAATTTTGATTTTTTTATTGATTAGGTTTCATTCTTTAATATTGTACTGTAACTGTTTAATAATTGTTGTTTTTTATATTTATATGCTTGTCTGTCTAAGTTGAAATAACTCATTTTAATTATTTTAGGCAAAAGGGGTATATTTACAACTAGTTCTGATGTGAAAATTGCCTATCTTTCTGGTTTATCAAGAAGAGAGCTTGGCAAAGACATCCCAATGTGTACATTTGAGCCAAGTGACTGCAGTGCAGTCAGAGATGCATGCTTTCGAGGACAGAGTGAGTACAGAGGTGTGGATGTTCTTATTACCACCTTATGGCCTGTCGGGATTGAGCATGATGACTGTCAAAAGGTAATTTAGTAAGAGATTGTCTATATTTAAATCCAAAAATTTTGAACAGATAATATTATGATGGTAGATAGACAAATAATGAAATAACTATGCTTTTATTCTGGTTAAATAAAATGTATATAATGGTAAATAATTTGGGTCTAATGTAGATTAGACAAAATATCAAAGAAGTTGCTATGAAAACAGTGGGTTGTTATTTATGCACAACACAATAGGTATATAGATAATATAAAGTAAATTGTCTATTTTAACTTTCCTTATTTTAATTAAAGAAACTTTAACTTTAACTATTAATAATTATTATCATTGAAATTTTTGTTGGGTGTGAATATGACATGTGCATGTAAGTACAGTTGGGTCCGACTTCATTATGCATATACCTTTGTCATACTAAAGTGGACTCAAACTGAACTAGACTTCATGGACAGAAAAGTCTGCACAACAATGATATCGCACAGAAGTCATCAGTAATGAGGTTGTACTTGCCATGGAGGCATGGAGGCTGTGGGCTTTAGTCCCTTAGCCATGCATAACCACAAACAGTTCAACCTCCAGAACTACTTTCTGAACAAATGGGATTCTGCCTTCCATATAGACATTGAAGCATGTAACAAAGGGCTTACTCCTCTGTCCTTAGGAAATGAGCAAGGGTAGGACTCGGGTGTACAGAGCTTTTCCAACTGAAAGGCCATATAGAAAGAGAAGGAGCTTTGTGGGAGGTACTACAAGCCATTTGTTGACTGAAATGCAGAATGCAGTGCTCAATCTCTCCCTTTCACCCTAACTGAATCATTTGGACTCCCCTGTTGAGGGATTTCCTGGTTCCTTCTTATATATGTTTATATTGTATATATTTGTTTTATTATATTTTATAGTATTCTATTATTATTTTATATATTTAGGTGGAATTAGAAATGTGTGTCTCTTAATTATACTAACATATTTTATGTATATTTTTCTTATGAATAATGTTACACTTAGTTATTTTATTTTATTAGGAACATGAAAATTCATAATATTATTGTTTTATTAGTCTCTTTAGTATTGATATAAAAGGTAACACTGAGTTTGACCTGTATGGGTTGGGTAGCTGTAGAAAATCAAAAAGCAATAAATATTCTGAACATATGCTTAAAAATATTTAAATGAATTGTATTTGAATGACTTAAGAATGTCTATGATCTATGAGTATCTTTTAATTACTTAACTCACGTGTGTTATAATTATATTCAATATAAAGAAGTAGCATATATTAAGCAGTAGAATTGCTTATTTAAATTGGGAGTTTAACATTTATTGAGTGTTAGACCAAAATCTATAATAAATTAATTATTGTACATTGTAAACTTATTTAACTTAAAGTATTCTACATAAGAAATTCCATATTACATTTAATCAGCCTTAAAAGTACAGTCCTTAGTAGTAATAATAAGTATAATAATTTAATTGTTATTTTCATTATCATATTTTTTTTATTTCAGATTGATGTAGAAAAGGAGCGTTCATCTGATTTACTTGCTTGGCTTGCATTGCATATAAAACCACGGTATCACTTTGTTCCATCACCAATAAAATACTATGAGAGACAACCATACAGGTTAGTGTTCTATGCCTTATTATCATTTGTTCAAAATTACTAAGCATATATGAGAGTCAGAATATTTCAAACATACTGTTTGTAACACAATCCCTGCTTGTAATTACACTGTTTCAAATTGTGTTTAAAAGATATTTTTGTTAATTTTTTGCTCTAAAGCATATCAGCAGTCAATTGTTTTGCAGGACTGACAATGCGAATAAATATTGAGTAGGCATTAGTTTAATTCTGAGATTAAAGTATGAACTTTGAATAAATTTCGTTTCGTAGCTACATAAACTACATAATGTTATGTAGGAATTAACAAAATTAAGTGGGGAGCAAGTAATTATAATTATATTCAATATAAAGAAGTAGCATATATTAAGCAGTAGAATTGTTTATTTAAATTGGGAGTTTAACATTTATTGAGTGTTAGACCAAAATCTATAATAAATTAATTATTGTACATTAACTTATTTAACTTAAAGTATTCTACATAAGAAATTCCATATTACATTTAATCAGCCTTAAAAGTACTGTCTTTAGTAGTAATAATAAGTATAATAATTTAATTATTATTTTCATTATCATATTTTTTTTATTTCAGATTGATGTAGAAAAGGAGCGTTCATCTGATTTACTTGCTTGGCTTGCATTGCATATAAAACCACGGTATCACTTTGTTCCATCACCAATAAAATACTATGAGAGACAACCATACAGGTTAGTGTTCTATGCCTTATTATCATTTGTTCAAAATTACTAAGCATATATGAGAGTCAGAATACTTCAAACATACTGTTTGTAACACAATCCCTGCTTGTAATTACACTGTTTCAAATTGTGTTTAAAAGATATTTTTGTTAATTTTTGCTCTAAAGCATATCAGCAGTCAATTGTTTTGTAATAAACTTATTTACTTAATTTACAGCAATGACAACATTTTTAGACAGTAGATAGTTAAGATTCTTAAATGAAAAGACTAAGTAGTCTCATTAGTTTAAATATTTTAGAAACTTTTTATAATTGTTTAAAATGTATGATCAAAACTTTGGTTTTGTGTGTTATCTTGACTTAAAAATTTGAAGCTGTTTTTAAAAAATATTATGTTACAGTTTATTTGAAAAATCAGACCATAAAATAATTAAGAAAATCTGCATGTCTAAGGAATGAATGAAAAAAATATTTCAAGACCATGTAAGATTTTACATTTGAGCCTTGGGGCAATACTCTCAAAATCCCCCAAAATTCCAATACCCTCAACCCCAATACCTCTCTAGATAGGAGGCTATTGTCCGGCAGTGGGATCTATACATATAGGCATCCTAAACATTATTTGTTCAATTATAAAATTAAACTTTCTATTATTTTGTTAAAACTTACCTGAGCAATAATTTTCACATTTTGACACAAGAAGGTGAAAATGGTTCTTCAAGTAGACCGATTAAGGAAACCTTAAAGAATATATGAAAAATAAAATAATTGAATCAGTATCAAATAATCAATATATATATAAATAAGAAGAAATGAGAATCACATTTTCTATTTTTTTTTGTATAGAAATCAAAGTATACATCAAGATTATCGTGAATGTGCAACAAGATTTATAGGACTTGCTCCAGTTGGTAACAAATTTAAAGAAAAATGGATTTATGCTTGTTCATTGCAGCCTATTAGTAAAATGCGCATGACAGATTTGCTACAGGCAACCACTGATGAGACTTTATGTCCTTATGATCCTGAGTTAATGAAGCAACATCAACCTGGAAAAGTTGTCAAGGTAAAATATTACACAATTTGTAAAAGTAATTTATAAGAATTGTAGAATTGTGAAATGTCTTATACAGTTATCTATATACATATTTAATATGATGTATATAGTATAAAATATCTCTCATTTCTCTCCACCCACCCAATGGAAAAGCTGATGTAGAAGATCTCAGCTACTAAGTTCTTGCTTCCTGGTGTGTTTATTCTTTTCATTAATTCAATACCTACATGTGTTATTTCGAATTACATAATCCTTTTGAACACTAAAAAATATTTTTACAAATATGTTTTCTTACATTTTATTTCCACATATCGATTTTCAGTCATATTCGAACACCCCTCTGTTCTCCATCACTCCTACGGTCTGGGCTGACAACGGTATTATGTGATTGTTACTAGAAGATATATATTGACATTACGGTATCTTTATTTTTGAGGGCCATAGTATGATTGATTAGATAGATAGTCAAGGCTTTGAATCCCGGTCTGGGCACAATATTTATGCTTTACAACACACAGGGTATGGCCACATTATTGAGTCCTTTTTGATTCTGAATTCCTTATTGAGTCTGAATGTGGGTGTCATGGGTTGAAGGAATCACTTATTGAACTGTGTGCTTGTTTGTCACCATATCATGTAAAAATACACGAACTGTTTATACCTTTCTTTTTCCAATATTTATTCAAGGTTTAAGGAATGTTTAAATATATCTAGCAATAAAATATTCAAACTAGATATGCAACTATGCATATCTAGTTTGAATGATAGATAATTTATATCTATGATATACAAATTTGAATTACTTGCGTTTTCTGTCCATTCGTAAAAGACCCGCCATTTATTTTAACGGTTATAGTGAGCTTCCTCTCCTGTGACCATAGACATAGGTTTTACTTTAGTAATCTAAAGTAGTCAAATTGTTTGAATTTCAGTTTTCTGGCAATGGTCAATACTTTTACAATTTGGATGCAGCAGATGATGATCAGGGGAGGAGAAAAAGAAAAAGTGGTGACAATCCAGAAAGGAAAAGAAAAGAGATTGACCCAGGTAAAATATAAGGATAATGGTATAATATTTAGGTTTTCTGGCAACTTAAATCTGGATACAACTTTAGACTCATAATCTAGCGTTTGTGCATTGGAATCTGAATTTTATTATCTGTCTCGCCTAGGAGACTAACCTGTTACTTGTTAACCATTGATTCTGCTGATGTGTTATAAACTTAACAAATAATTTATTATGATGTTCACGGTAAATACAATATAGCATAGTATGGGGTTTTTATCTTAGCATTTTGTTTATAAACAAAGTCTGAAATAGTAGATGACTATGTGGGAGCTGGGCTATGATGACGTTTGAGAAGTAATTTCGAGTTTGTGAAATAGCTCATGTTCCTGTCCTTTTTAAATACTTACAGTTTTTGGTCTGTACTATATTCTGAACAGTCGTTCTTGAGATCATCACTATTACAGCCTATCATTAGTTCACTACTAAACAGGGCTGAGTCCACAGGCTGAGTACGATCCTGAGTCACCTGCATCCATCGACTTCCCGCAGACTTGCATAGATCATGACTCCATCTAGTGGTGGGTTGTCCTATGCAGCAATGCCTAATACTAGGTTGCCACTGGAGAACCTTTCTTCCCCATCAATTATCGGTTCTACGTGCTACATGGCCGGCCCATTTCCACTTTAGTTTACTGATCCTTTGAGCTATGTCGGCTATGTCGGTCGGTTCTTCTACGGTTATCCACGTGTTTTGCTCGATTGAAACACCCAGCATAGTCTACTTCATAGTTCGTTGAGCTACTTTGAGCTTTCTCATACAACCAGCAGTTAAGGATCACGACTCAGATTTGTAGGTCATCACTCGTCTTAAATCATTGAGGTATCTTCGATGAGAAGATATGCCGCAGTTTTCCGAACACGTTCCTCGGAATTGAATCCGTTGATTAACTTCCGAGTCAAAATTGGACTTACCTAACGGGACTATTTGCCCACATATGCATATGCAAACATACTCGTCGACAACTTGAAGTCTTTAGATAGCGATCAGAGTCGAGGTTTCGTACCTCCTTATGATGGGCCCTCGGTTCGTATTCTCGCCCCCCCCTCTGTTGTCGTCGACGATCTTCGTCCACAGGGGTCGGAGTGGTGCAGCAGCAGTCTTCGCGCCAGCTTCGCAGCATCGTCATTGTCTTCCTACTCAGCGGGCCTCCCGCTCGCGAGTCTAAGTAGATAAAGCTATAACCAACAGCAATACTCACACACAAAAAAAACAACTGCAGGTGCAGTGCTCCCAACAACAACCGGTATAGTAGTGATGTAGTCGCTCTTCTTTTTTCATTTTCCATCTTCGTCTTAACGTCAAACATGGAAAATGTTCATCTTAAGACCTGCCTTTTACTGTAGAGACCATAGTGATAAGGTCGCTCAGCAATTCCGATATGATGACTAAATCATCGGTAAATTGAAGGTCAATACCGTATCCTTTCCAGTGCAGCCGTGAAGAGTTTCGGAAATATGACATCACCCAGCCTAACACCTTTTTGCAGCTGCATAGTTTTCGTACTGCTGGACTGTACTCCGCTGAAGGGACTGAAGCTCCGTCCAAATTTTGACGGGATCAAAAGCTTTCTCATAGTCCACATAAGCCAAACATAGCAGCAGATTATATTCTTTGGTCTTCTGCATAATCTGCCGAAGAGTATGTTTGTGGCCTATGGCATTAAATACTTTTCGGAACCAGGCTTGTTTGGGAGGTTGGTAGTCCTAGAGTCTGGAAGCCAAAAAATTCGTAACGACTCGCGAAACAAGTGCATAGATGCGGCTCAGAAGGGAATCCGTCTATAGTTCTTCAAAACGGTGTTATTTTTCTTGAAGAACAATAGGACCACACTTCTGTTCTATGCCTCCCACGTAGCGCTGGACGAAATTAAACAGCTTTTGGAGAAAATATATAATATAAAAAATATATATATATATATATAATATAAAAGTATTTTAAAAGTTCTTTAAGCATACACCTACCTCATTTCATCTCTGCATTGCCCTAAGGTTGACTGGTAGAGAATGCCTAAGGCATTAAGTCCGCATTTATACATATTGTGTATGAAGCTTAAATATTATCTTCAATTTATTTATTATAAATATTTTTTTTGTGAATTTTCCCTTAGTCGTCTCGACGACACCCACGGGAAGACAAGCCGTAACCATACGGCCGTAACTCATAAAAATCAAAATTAAAAGTTCTAAGACTCGATTTTTAAGAAACCATTGCTTGAAAAAAGGTTTTTTCATTAACATGTGTTAATATTTGTGGGTCTTGTGTAATGACTTTTTATACAGACAGCGTAACGTTGCGCAAGGAATTACTTGTACGAGAAATGCCGCAACGGCGCGTCCTCACCGATTTATACAAAATTAATTAGAAGTCAGATTACAAACGAATAAAGTTAAATTATTGTTTACAACGCCAAATTAATATAATGATTAACTAAATTACTAATTATGAATTTTAGACATAATAAGGTTTAGGTTAATCACTAAAATATCATTAGGAGTATTTGTTGTATGTCACAACCGCTGGGCGCCTATGTGTTGCTAGTTAACATATGCTCGAGCATGAGTATATTATTTTATATTTTATTTTCAGATTCTTGTTGGTTCTGCTTATCGTCGCCCACAGTTGAAAAGCATTTAGTTATATGTGTTGGAACTCACTGTTACCTTGCATTACCTAAAGGACCCCTTACACCGTACCATGTGCTCATTTTGCCAATAGCGCATCACCAGTCAGTCAGTAAGGTAATATTTTTTATATATTATAAAAATATATTTAATATTGCTATAAATATAATTGTCTAATATGAATAAAAAAAAATTACGTATCATGTTAACTACCTGTAATGGTATACATGCTATGTTTACAATATTGCAACAACAAATAATATGATAATATTTTTTTATTGCAAAAGGTTGATCTTTTTCCCTTTGACCAATTGAAAAGAGTGGCAAGAGTTGCCAGACTCCTTTCATGAGCTCTGATCATGTGATTAACGATTAATTTCTTTTTCATTAATTTCATTATTATCTGTACTGTACTCAACTCGGCTCATTTAATGATTTAACAAAGTACAAAAAGCTACTCCACGACGTTTAAATGTCGCGTCATGCGACTAATGATAATGAATAATTAAATACGTGGTAGAGTTACAATTTAGCTCAAAAGATTGGGAAACTGAAGTGTAAATGGGCTGGCCATATAGCTCTTAGAACCGATATCCGATGGGGAAGAAAGGTTCTTGAGTGAGAACCTTGCCTGCAGAAGCCTGTCCAGTGGACAATGGACATGCTGTGATAATCACGATGAGAGTATCACTGCAACTGGCAATTGATTTTAGCACACACAGGTCGGCGCAACCAGAGCTTTCAAGGAATTTCAATATCATGTGATGAAAATATGTTACATAAGATGGTGTCATAAGAATAAATATTAACTTTTTTTCATCCTTTGAAATAGTAGCTTAGTTCCATTGTGTTTCGAAAGTGAGTGAAAAAAAAACTGAGATCTTACAAACTGGAGACGAGGCGTTCCATGTTAGTTCTCATCCGGCATCTGCGTGAGTGGGTGTTGTAGGTCGGCAGAATCTCTATCATTAAACTGCATACGCGTCTCTCTCTCTTAACGTTTTAAAACAAAACCTTGTAACACTTGTGACTACGCGCCGCATTTCTGCGTTTTTACGAGTATACGTGGGCCATACTGAAGTTTCTGGAAATTACCACGTACAATAAAATAAAATAAAAAAGCAGTCAAGGAATTCGGAAATAGAACTCTCTGGGAACATGTTACATTTTAATTTGCGGAGACTGTCAATTTTTTTTTTCATCGTGGCGTCCTGTAAATACTTGGTCGCTATTACTATGAATTTATAACTCGTGAAACAATCGGTTGTGGCAGAGTGTTAGGAAATGTTCGCGAAAAGTGTCCTCGCCGCAATGTCGTCTTTCATCACGACAATCATTCCGCAAATTTCGCTCAGATAACGAATGGATATTTTAAATTTATGTGTATTCGAATATTCATTATTATTAGTGTATAGAGATATAGAGATCTTAAAATTCTATAAGACATCCAACCGAAGAGACTTAATAGATTTATGTTTCCTACACAAAATAATAAATGGAAATGTGGATTGTCCTAATTTAGTGAATAGGGTAAGATTAGCAGTGCCGAAATATAATGTAAGATCCCATGTTAAAAGTACTTTAAAGCTCGGATCACGAAAACCAATCTGGGCAGAATCACACCTCGGAACAGAATTGTTGTTACATATAATAATTTTTATAAAAAGGCATATCTTGACATTTTTCGACTCACTCCCTTTTAACTTGTTAACAATGTTACATGATTAGTTTAATGTAGTTAATGTACTTTGAAAACATTGTATATAACGTTGGCTTCCTAATAAATAAATTTATAATCGGTGAAAATATTAACAATTTATATAAACTTTTAACACCGTTTCCTTTTTATATATATACACACACATGTATATATATATATATATATATATATATATTACTTTTATCTTCTATAGTTTTTGTTTTGGTTTTTAGGCACCAGACGAAGTTGTAAATGAAATAAAAAAATTCAAGGAGGCTTTGAAAACGTTCTATACTTCTATAGATAAGCTTGTAGTGTTCTTTGAGAGAAACTTTCGCACGTCGCATATGCAAATTCAATGTGTGCCTGTGCCGCGTGTGTGCGAGTCACAGATTTTGGAAGTCTTTCAGGTAAGGACTAATAACCCTTCTTTTTGTGAAATAATGGTGAGACACAAGTGTAAGGTGCACATTTATTTTTTATAAAATTTAGGGACAAAATTACAGTTCACCTGATTGTAAATGACGATTGCAGCTCATAAATATCTACATCTATTAACAGAGATGTATTATTCATGCGTTGTCACCCTGACAACTGAGAGGGAATAGTAACTGAATCCGCAGCCATATGAAACACGTCAGTATTATGCTGGTATTCAGTGTGGTCGCAGTCTTTACCCGATCGAGGCGACCCATTCATGCTGTAGATGGAAAATTAAGCTCCCGTGTGGCTCTACAACGACTCTACATTTTTTCAAAGACTAATTTTTTTTCAAAAACAAAACTATGCTATTAACATTACTAATATTCCGGTTATCAAAGAACTATTTCCGGTAAACAACTAAGTTGAAAATGCTCGTGCGAGGAGACCTTAACTTTCGCAGACCATACCCTAAACCTTTAGGTTATTGACGCTTCCATCTATTTATCTCTTCTATAGAGAGTATGGCGATTTGTCGCCTCCCCGGGAATGAGAAGAAGAAATGATCGGCTCGTGTCACCCATAATCCAAAACAATGGGTCAAGGCCTCACATATACCACTTACTACTCTTGGGAATGTGAAAAAGTAATGGACTTTTGTAAATTTACAGGATGAAGCCGGCATAAATAGCATACAAATCGAAGTGTTGCCTCCTTTTTCGGATATAACACAAGTGGTGTTACCGGGTTCACCTTACTTCCACGCGGAATTACCCACTGGAGACCAGATCTTTGCTAAAACCAAGCAGCATTTTCCATTGCAATTTGGCAGGTAATTAAAATATAATGTGATAAAATCTTTATTATAATACATTTTTTTTAAATGTTCATATTTTGATGACTGATATTTCAGAGAACATGTTTTGCTTTGATGGCCTAGAGTACCGAAATCGGTTATATATTCATATATTTCTGGCTTCATTTTTTATTGCATAAAGTTAACATTAAAGTTCATTGGTGATACTCTTGCGTCGTAACTCTACCACGTATATTGTCGAATCAATTTACTTCAACTGCATTTTTTTTATTTGTTTATACCGACACGATATACATAGGGTACTGTTAATTAGTACTTAAAAATATCAATTAACAATTCCATTGGTGACGCGGGGTATCAAATTTGCTTCGTTCACGTACCGTGTGCTTATTGAAAGCGAGCGCCGACTAACGACCTAACACGACTTGCGACTTTTAACACCTTATCTGACCTGTGGGTATTGCTGTTGGTCCAGAGACCTGTACAGGTTTATCTGATTAGACTCGCGAGGAGATCTGAGAGGTACGGTTAATCAAGTCAACATTGCGGTAAAAGTCATTATTAATTTTCCAGGGATGTGCTGTCCAGTCCACCCATATTAAATTGCGAAGACAAAGCCGATTGGAGACAGTGTCTTATTAGTCGCGAAGAGGAAGATGCTCACGTGGCCGCGTTTAGAAGAAAGTTCCGACCTTTTGACTTCACCGTTGGCGAAGACAGTGATAGCGATTAGAGGTCCACACATGTAAATCTTCGTATGTTCAATCATTAAAGTTTACAAATCGACCGATAATAAAAAAAGTCTGTCATCTGAAATGTGTTCTATTTTATTTAAACCTTATAATTGCTGCAACAGAAATTTAGAAAGACGTAATTAAGACAAGTGTTATATTGATTACGTCTTAATTAGAAAAAACCCGCAGCAGCGACTCTCACTTGTTGTTATTTAATTAAATATATCTATAATAATGACGACCTATGTAAATTTTCCTGGAAGGCGATGGATAGAGATGACTCCAGGATCTTGCTTCCTGTTTCAATGGACTATGGACAGGCTGTGATGATGATAATACAAGCCTCCAAGGAGGTCTGTTTGCACAAACACGTTTACGTGGTAGAGCTACACTGCAGTTGGTTTCCAGCTGCAGAATGAATAGGTCAGCTTGACCGGGATAGGACCACGCCCTCGCAATACCAGCATAATGCTGCTGCGTTCCATCTAGGGATTGTAGGGATTCGGAGACCTTCATTACTGGTGACAAGGCATCTGAATTATGATACTTTGTCAAGGATGAATGTAGATGTCATGGGCCGCAGCAATCACTTGCCATCAGGTGAACTGTGTGCTCGTTCGTTACTCTGAATGTAATAAAAAAAAAAAAAGATTGTTTTAAGCGTTGGTTCTTTGCTGTAACCAAAATCATTTTTCATTATCATATCTTGATCAAAATTTTATGAGAAAACAAGTACCTGTAGGAAAACCCTTCCATGTAAGACAAAAAATCATTTCGAATTGTTTCTTGTGTCAATAAGCGTATTTATTTCGTATTCAAACTGGTATGAGTTATATGCGGACGGCATTAGGCGCGCGCGGTACATTGTTCGCACTTATTTAGTTTATTTTGATTATATTATTGACTAAACGACTAAACTAACAGGATTAAACTGCTTTACATAAAATAAACGTTGTGAAGAAATATATTATAATATTTTTAGGATTCATTTTAAAGATTAGTTTAATTATTAGGATTAATATTTTTTAGCTAATATATTAACGCAAATATTAGTTAACTGATTTGTTATTTTTATTATTATCATTAAATTACTGAATGCAATCGCAATTTTCCTGTACGACTAGACCAACCTTTGGCGTAAAAATTGAGAATGATTTTCGTTGTGGAAGAAAACAAAAGTTGCGTTTCCTCCACAACGAAGATCATTCTCAATTTTTATGCCAAAGGTTGGTCTAGTCGTACAGGAAAATTGCGAATCACTTGGGATGCTTTTAAGATATGGTTATTAATGCATGCATTTCAAGAAGTCTAACACGACAGAAAACGTAACTAGGAAACCAAAACCAAGAAAAACAACCTCACGTGAAGACCTAAGAATCATATTGTTAGCCAAAAAAGAATTGTTCAAAGGATCAGAGCAACAGAAAATGATATGTGAGACGTCTTCCGAAATAGATCCAAAGCATACGAAGGAAACAGTCAAACATGGATGAGGGAATATCAAAGTTTCAGGGTGTTTATCTGGTGTTGAACCAGTAAGGCAAATTGTAGTCAATATGAATAAATTCCAGACAAGTATATTTTAGAGGCAACTATGTTACCCTGTGTAGAGGAAAGTTTGCCGATTCCAACAAGACAATGATCTAAAACACAGTAGTTAAGGACTTTCTACGGAGACAATCAGTAATGGTCTTAAATTGGCCCCCGTACAGTCTCGACGTCAAATCTATTGAAAATTTGTGGTACAATGTGAAGAAAATGGCTTTTAAAGAAACATCGGAGCAAATGCAACAAATTTATCTCTTCAATGCCAAAGGCCTATTATTGCTTCTAAAGGATATGCGATAGAATATTGATCAATTATGTCTTTAAAAATGTCTTTATTTTATTATAGTAAACTTAATTTTAAGTTTTTACTTAGTATATACATACACAATTATGTTTTCTAAGTTAGGGTCTTTAATTAATTAGCCATACCTTTGTTCAATTCATATAATTTGAAAAATAGTTAATCAAAAAGAAATGTAGGACTTTTCAACTTTTTTGAAAATATTTCTAATATTTATCTCACAATGACCACACAAGTTATTTAAATATTGTTGCGAGTTTCTATTGTATTAAAAATAAAAATAAATCTCTTGAGCGTCTTTAATTACGGTGCCGTAAATAGATAAAAATGTTTAATGGAGGACAGTCGTGACGGTCAGTTGGCAGTCTGTGATATTATGATAGGTGACGGTAAGTACTGGGTGTACTGTTTTGAAATGGAAAGGAAAAACAAGTGAACAGAATGGGTTTTCCTTTTGAAGACTTGCCGACAAAAGTTAAGAAAAGAGCATCGACAAGAAAATGGTTGCTTCTTTTTTCAGCAAATCAGGATATTAGATTACAGTATCACTTGAAAATGAAAAGACAGTGACTAGATTGTTACATGAACACTCCCTTTTAGATAGTGATCCGAGTCGAGGTCTCGTACCACCTTATAAGGGGCCTTTGGATCGTATTATTGCCCCCTCTGTAGTTGTCGACGTTCTTCGTCCCCAGGGGTCGGAGAGTAGCGGTGGTGCAACATCAGTCTCCGCACCAGCTTCGCAGCATCGTCGTCTCCCTACTCAGCGAGCCCCCCGCTCGCGAGTCTAATTAGATAAAGCTGTAGAGGTCTCTGGACCAACAGCATTACACGTACACAAAAAAAGGTACATGAACAATTGCTTGCGCAGAGTGGAAGGAAAAGCCACGATAACACGTCCGCACATTTTCAAACTCATAACTCTGTGTAGTCATTAAAAACCTCGCGTATAGCACAGAGTCTTCCCGTTAATCCCGTCTATCCGTTAATCGAATGTATAGCGGTCTAAATAAAAAAATCAAACAGTGATTGTAGCCCTAGAGCACTCCACGTCTGGTAAACAGGTTTTCAACCCGAATACTTGCTGTCACCTGTCGGTTATGTCTGCGGAACCATCCCCATAGAAACGGTCTATATGGATTACTCGGTCCACAATTGTTTCAGCAAACCTAGGTACGTCAAGTGCGTAGTTGACCATGGTACTATTGATGGTCCTAGATGATGGGACAAGGCCCTCCTGTCACATTTGGTCAATCTGCGTGTGTCCTTTGTCCTTATTATGCGAGTGGGTTACCAGTTTTCTTTCGAATCATAGCATCAAGGTCGTAGAACACGATGTGTTCCACAAGGCTGTGTGCTATCTCCTACCTTAATTTTTCTGCAAATCAAAGACACGTTGCGCATTAATAACATTTATTGCTATGCGAATAACAGCACAGGGGTTGCGTCATACACTAGCCGCGCCAATATTTTTCGAGATAACGTAAATGACTGCCGGAACAAATTTGTGCCTGTGCTTGAGATTTTCTAAGACTGGGGTTGACAAATTCTAGTCCAATTTAATACCATGAAGATACATGTTTGCGCGTTTACTGCTAAAAGGAATCGCTATGTCGCATTTTTTGAACCAACCACCAATTTTGAAAATACTCCCCTTGTTATTGCAGCTAGTATTAGAAGCTTTGGCGTTGATATATTGAGTTGCGTTCAGTTCCTCGGTCACTTGGTGGGTGAGGCTAAACTAGCCTCTAAAGAAATGGGCGTAAACACGCCCATTTCACAGAGCAAGACACTATTTCATGACGGCCCATTGTGTGCAACTTTGGCCTCACATGGAATGCTGTTCTCATCTCTGAACCGGGTACCCCACTACCAATTCGTTTCATTTGACCAGATTCAGAGCGACTCGCGAATGATCAGTTACTTTTCAATCGGCTTAACTCACTGGCATTGCGAAGACATGTTACAGCTCTGCATCGATGTTCGAATTAATTCCAGCCGCTGAGTTTACACATCGTACATCACGACAGAATCCCATAGGATAAATAAAAGAAATGCACATCTGCATATTCTATTGTTAGTATCGAATATTTAAAGAAGTCATTCTTTTGTTTACTTTCAAGTTTTTGGACAATAAACATCCATTGTTTTCAAACACCGACAAACGCTGTGCTAGAGCCAGGTTTATTATGTCCTCATTACTAATTACTTTGCTTTTGTTACGTATTGGTCCTGAAAACACGTGTTTCTAACTTATTATTACCCGAGTTTACTTGGGTTTGTTCATAACAATATCAATTAATCTAAACTTGTGGTTTTTACAGTGAAGACGTCAAAACATGGGAAAAGCTGGAGAAATTAGTAGTGAAGTGCGTTCTGTCATCGTTGTTTTACATAATGAAGGCAAATCCGAACGTGAGATTGCTTCACAACTGAAGTTATCGAAGAATAGTGTTCATGGCACATTAACTCTATACAGGGAGACAGACACTTTTCAAGATCGTCCACGCTCGGTAAGGTCTAGAGCTATCACGTCTAGTGAAGATAATTTCATTGTTGTTACCAGCAAGCGAAATAGACGCTTAGCAGCAGCAGAAGTAAAAAAACCCGAGTTAACCTTTACCATTGACTACAGTAAAACAGCGACTGATGCGAAGTTGTATGGTCGTGTTGTCGTTAGAAAACCTCTGCTAAAGCCGCAAAACAAGAAAAAACGGATGCAGTGGGCATCGAGATTGGACTGAAGAAGATTTTAAAAAAGTGCTTTGGACCGATGAATCCAAGTTTGAACTATTCGGTTCAAAACGTAGAATTTACGTCCGACGCAGAGATGATGTCAGATTGTGTAGTCCCAACAATCAAGCATGGTGGTGACTCAATTATGGTCTGGAGTTGCTTCTCTAACCAAGGAACTGGCGATTTGTCTAAAATTGAAGGAATTTTGAAAAAGGAACAGTATAAAAACATTTTAGAACAAAATGCCGTTTCTTCCGGGTTGCGATTAATTGGAGATGGATTCATTTTCCAACAAGATTATGTAGAGGATATTTAGAAGAGAAAGAGGCACAAGGGGTGTTAAAAACAGGGTTTGCCTCCTCAGAGCTCGGATCTCAATCCCATTGAACTTTTGTGGGAAGAGCTTGATAGGAACGTGTCCGAACCTTGCGAGAAGAAATGTAGAATGCGAAGTGTGGAACAATATATCACAAGACACCATTAACAAATTGATTGCCCGTATGCCGAGACTTGTGAAAAAAGTCATAAAATGTAAAGGAGAATATTCTGATGAAAAATCAGTTTAGCTAACTATAGCCTTTTTTTGCATGTACTATTAATAGTTCTTTACGATTTTAAAGTATATTGTTTGTCAATCTATTAGATGATTAAACAGGTTAATTAAACATTTAATATTTTATTGGAGTTTTACTTTATTTTCCTACTTTAATTGAGGTGGTCTTAAACTTTTGGCCTGCAGTGTACTTATAAAACTTTAAAATATTACATAAGGCCTAAGAATGAAAAAAGTGTTAGTTTATCTATCCGCAGCAAGTTATCGCCTACAGATCCATTTATGATACTGTATACTGATCACGTATTAAGCTGTCCTCCAATTGCTCAAACTCGCAATGCTGGTTTAATTGTTTTAAAGCCATGACATACTCACCAATGCTTCGGCTACTTCTTGATTGCGGATAAAGAATTAAAACTTTCTGATTATTACCTTACCATTAGGTTAGCAAAAATGGTCTTTAAATTTTTCTATCACAAACATTTGAATGAATTTAATTCCGTTTGAATTCCAGAGTATATTGAGAGTATTTGCACCGCGTATTAGCCCGGCCAGCCGGAACTCCTTGTAATATTAATTCGGCTGGTGGCAGAGCATGTTCCATAATTACATATTTTTTGTATATATCTTTCCGTATTTTTATTAACAATTTCGTTAGAAACGTGCCTTAAATATTTTATAAAACAATATTAGCTTTATAAAATATTTAAGAAGTACATAACACATACAGGGGTCAGGGCAGCCCTGACACCATGTCGTGATGTCCGTTTTTCAGTTGACAAGTATATTATTTTTCCAAAAATATATAAAATCTCTATATATTACGATGACCCTTTTTAATTATATAATATCTAAGTGATTATTACCGTAATAGCAGCTTAATCTATCGCGGTCACCGATGTGTATCGCTTCGTATCTCAATTGTAACTCCCTATAGCTGCGACGCGACCCGCTTAGATTGCTCTGTAAAGTTCGGGAATGTTCCAGTTTAATATGGCTGTTCTTCTGCCTAACGCATATAGCCATCCCCTGTTCGTATTATCGAAAACATTCCAGGTCGTATTCAAACATTGGCATCTCTTTCTATCACGCGTATAGCTATTGTGCTCACAGATTTCTGGAATATTCTGAAGACATGTTCGATACAAACGTCTCTCTTTTGCGCGTATAGGCTGTTCTTCTCAAGCACCTTCTGGAACGTTCCGGAGACAGGGTGGGTTATAATAAGGCCTGAAATACCGGAAATAACGCCGAGAAATTCTTAGTGTATGGTCTAAAAATATCTTTCAGTCTGCTGAAAACGGTATTAACATGAAGTAATTTTTGATTTATTGGTATGTTAGTCCTTCCACTGGAACGGCCTGAAAACATGTTTAAGTGCAGAATAATTTAAAAATGTTTCTGTACCTTCTCCCTTAACCCATCTCCGTAACCATATTAAAAAGACCTAGATTTAATTATTAGAGAGAATTTATTAGAAGAACTAAATTTTAGGCAGGTTATAGTTACATTATATATTACATACATTGTTATATATTACACCAAGTTTTAAAATATCGAAGAGTTGGTCGTTTGATGTCGCCATTATCGAAAACATCCAAGAGATCATCATCACGATCCCCCCGCAGCTTTAGTATCCTGGAGTTACGGGAACGGCCCACTCCACTGGAACGGCCTGAAAACATGTTTAAGTGCAGAATAATTTAAAAAATATTTCTATAACTTCTCCCTTATACCATCTCCGTAACTATATTAAAAAGGCCTAGAAAGGTCAATTTTTATTCCAACTAAATTTTAGAGAGGTTATAGTTACATTATATATTACATACATTGTTATATATTACACCAAATTTTAAAATATTGAACAGTTGGTCGTTCGATTAAGCTCAGAATCGCACAACGAGCTATGGAGGGTGCTATGCTTGCTATAACAATAACCTCTCTGAACACAACTTGCAATCCTATGGGACGGCGGTAGAACAATGGTGGCTGACAATGTTTTAAGGAACAATAAGTGAAAATAGCAATGGGCTGTTCACAAAGATCGTAGAACTATTAACCGGCAGACCAAAAGTGGGTTCTTGAGTTGCAAATCCGAATTGGTGGTCGCAGTAGGACACTACCCCAGTTTTGTCTTACCGAAGATTGAAGACGTACCGAAGTTTGGTCTAGATGTGATGTGATGTTACGTGTACTTGACCTTCCTCCGATCTTATTGTATATATGTTATATATGCGTCGCACTATGATAAATTTTACGCAACTCATGTAATGTGATAATAAATAAAAGATGTCGCCATGATCGAAAACATCTAAGAGACCGTCATCGCGATCCACCCGCAGCTTTAGTATCCTGGAGTTAGATCAAAATCTCACAGAATATTAGGTGAAATAGTAGAGTTGCTGGTGAATGATAAAAACCGGAAACCGTCTGAGCTACTAATCAGGGGTGAAAACGCATTTACATTCCGACGTATCGACGGTTATTGTGCCAGGGACCGTCACAATCACTTATCATCAGGTAAACAATGTGTTTGTTTGTCATCCCCAAATGTCATGTAAAAAAATATAGTTGGGGTTCAGCAAGGGATAGTAACAGAATGTGATGATTGTTATATTAAGGAATAAAAATATTATTTAACATTTAGGTACTGTATATCTATTGCTATTCGAACTTTATTATCAGCGTATGTTTGCGAAAGAATAATCTATTACAGATAAAATATAGAGATATGGCAAGATTTTGAGAGCGATAAGTAATATTTTATGCATGTAGAAACTAAATATTGATAAATTATTTCCAAATATTCAATAGTTTTTGACAATACTTTCGCCGACTATCCTGAAAAAATCTAATTTTTGATTTATTGGTATGTTAGTCCTTCCACTGGAACGGCCTGAAAACATGTTTAAGTGCAGAATAATTTAAAAATGTTTCTGTACCTTCTCCCTTAACCCATCTCCGTAACTATATTAAAAGACCTAGATTTAATTATTAGAGAATTTATTAGAAGAACTAAATTTTAGGCAGGTTATAGTTACATTATATATTACATACATTAATATATATATTTATATACACCAAGTTTTAAAATATCGAAGAGTTGGTCGTTTGATGTCGCCATTATCGAAAACATCCAAGAGATCATCATCACGATCCCCGCAGCTTTAGTATCCTGGAGTTAGATCAAAATCTCACAGAATATTAGGTGAAATAGTAGAGTTGCTGGTGAATGATAAAAACCGGAAACCGTCTGAGCTACTAATCAGGGGTGAAAACGCATTTACATTCCGACGTATCGACGGTTATTGTGCCAGGGACCGTCACAATCACTTATCATCAGGTAAACAATGTGTTTGTTTGTCATCCCCAAATGTCATGTAAAAAAATATAGTTGGGGTTCAGCAAGGGATAGTAACAGAATGTGATGATTGTTATATTAAGGAATAAAAATATTATTTAACATTTAGGTACTGTATATCTATTGCTATTCGAACTTTATTATCAGCGTATGTTTGCGAAAGAATAATCTATTACAGATAAAATATAGAGATATGGCAAGATTTTGAGAGCGATAAGTAATATTTTATGCATGTAGAAACTAAATATTGATAAATTATTTCCAAATATTCAATAGTTTTTGACAATACTTTCGCCGACTATCCTGAAAAAATCTAATTTTTGATTTTATCGGGAGATCAGTTTATAGTCGCGGCTTTAGATGCGGGACTAAATGTACAAAAATCGACGTAGTATCAGAGATCGATATATTATAGACTCTGGTTAAGTGAACAACGAGCATAATTTTAGGACACAACCTTAGATAGAAATGATTTTTGGACATTGGACATATCTGAACATGCAACTTGAACTGCCCGTGAGAGAAACACAAATTTTCCAAATGTATAATACGCTACGTATAATACTTACTCAATTGCTTTGATTGTAAGGGAACTGAATTGGAATGAGAGGTCATTGGAGATTATTCCCCTTCCTGTGTTTGGTCCTTTTGCTCTTTCCTGTGCTTGTCAATAATGATTATGTTTCACCCAAGCACTAAGCTTCGTATTCTTACATAACAGTCCAGTTCGCGTTAGCATTTTAGGAACATTTTGGACTATTTGAATTGAAGCGTAGGTACACATAAAACTCTAGAGAATTCACAAGCTCCACGGAATATGAAGTGTTAATCTGCGTCAACTTAAGAATATTCCGTTATTTCTACTGGACCTCTTTCAAAATGTCAAAACTAATTTTGGGAATTAATTTTATATCACTTTAAACTAAATTAAATCTCAGTGTAGTCTCCGAATTTCGTGTCCACCTTTTATTATTTGGTTATTTCTGAGTTATTTAAAAATTTAAGAGCCCTAGTTTTCATATTAAAATGTACCCTAGTAATTAATTATACGAAATTTTGTTTATTACTTAAATATTTTCTAATAGGCAAACGACCAAATATTCATTCAAAACCAAAATAAGCTAGAAAACACCACTATTTTCGAGTTAAGGCTACAAAACCACATACAAAAAAAAAACTATTTTAGATAAATAAAGAATGAAAAGAAATTATGTAATGATGCGTACAAATTACTTAATTAACTTCTTTTGTCATGGGGAAAAAGTAGCTTACTTTGGAAATAGCATAAGGATTCTCTTCTATCGTTGACACTACAAGCATTGTCTATATTTGATCCATTTCTAGAATTTCTCACAGGCTATCTTTGCGGTTAATCAAATACACCATTATAATAAGGCGTTGTAACGACAGAAAGTAGAAGGCGTCAGTGGTAGAGCTACATTGCAGATATTTTCTAACTACAGAATGAATGGGTTAGCTCCACTGGGGTAGGACCACGTACCCACAGAATACTGGCGGGAAATATTAGTATAAGGCTGCTGTGTTTCATCTGGCGTGTGAAGGGATTCGGACACCTTTATTACTGGTGACGAAGCATTCCATCTCAGTCCTCAAGGGTGACAACGCATCTGCAATTTGATTTCTTGTCAAGGATGACTGTAGATGTTATGGGCCGCAGGAATCACTAAACATCAAGTGAACTGTGTGCTCCTTTGTAACTCACAATGTAATAAAAAAAAAAAATATCCTGACGGTACAACTATTTATAGACAGTATAATATAATATTATTTTCAAGCCTTTAGAAGAGTAAACAGCCAATCGGTTTTATATGCTAACGCTGCTCTATCGCGAGAATGAATGCCTTGGGTATAACGACTTATTTCAAAACGCAAGGCCAACGAACTGTACTTAGAAATATTTTTGAATAGATTATAGGTTTCCGCGTTGTTACTGGAATCAATAAGTGGCTATCTATAATCCAAATAGCATTATCTATAGGCATAGCTCTTGTATATACTTTTCGCTTATATAAACGTGCCGACCAGTCAAGTTTTACGGGCACAGCGATGCGGATGTGATGTTACGTGTACTTGACCTTCCTCCGATCTTATTGTACTATATATGTTATATATGCGTCGCACTATGATAAATTTTACGCAACTCATGTAATGTGATAATAAATAAAAGATGTCGCCATGATCGAAAACATCTAAGAGACCGTCATCGCGATCCACCCGCAGCTTTAGTATCCTGGAGTTAGATCAAAATCTCACAGAATATTAGGTGAAATAGTAGAGTTGCTGGTGAATGATAAAAACCGGAAACCGTCTGAGCTACTAATCAGGGGTGAAAATGCATTTACATTCCGACGTATCGACGGTTATTGTGCCAGGGACCGTCACAATCACTTATCATCAGGTAAACAATGTGTTTGTTTGTCATCCCCAAATGTCATGTAAAAAAATATAGTTGGGGTTCAGCAAGGGATAGTAACAGAATGTGATGATTGTTATATTAAGGAATAAAAATATTATTTAACATTTAGGTACTGTATATCTATTGCTATTCGAACTTTATTATCAGCGTATGTTTGCAAATAATAATCTATTACAGATAAAATATAGAGATATGGCAAGTTTTGAGAGCGATAAGTAATATTTTATACATGTAGAAACTAAATATTGATAAATTATTTCCAAATATTCAATAGTTTTTGACAATACTTTAGCCGACTATCCTGAAAAAGCTTTAATTTTTGATTTTATCAAGAGATCAGTTTATAGTCGCGGCTTTAGATGCGGGGCTAAATGTACAAAAATCGACGTAGTATCAGAGATCGATATATTATAGACTCTGGTTAAGTGAACAACGAGCACAATTTTAGGACACAACCTTAGATAGAAATGATTTTTGGACATTGGAAAATGTGCTCTACTTTAACCTCTTGAAAGGAATGTATCGTTTCCGCTCATCATACATATGTATGTACATTAACATGATTCAGCGTCTTATAACGCATACTTTTTTTAGTTTTTTCTATTTAACGTATATGTACAAAGTAGTGAGCAAAAAATTGACTTACACCATACCGACACGATTTGTCCATCGGTTCGTTGTTCTTGAGTGTTTGGCTCTGAAGCTTTATCGGTAAACAGTACAATTTATACACAATGTTCCAAACTGTGCTAAAATGTTGAGCATTAAATTTTTGTCTAGTTTTTTGCTTAGGTCTGGGTATATTTTTATTTTTTACAACAATATTCTGAAGGGAACAATATATTTTTATGGGGAAAAAGTACTTTGGAAATAGCATTAGGATTCTCTTCTATCGTTGACACTACAAGCAGTGTCTATATTTGATCCATTTCTAGAATTTCTCACATAGCCTGTGAGAAATTTGCGGTTAATCAAATACACCCCTATAATAAGGCGTTGTAACGACAGAAAGTAGAAGGCGTCAGTGGTAGAGCTACATTGCAGATATTTTCTACCTACAGAATGAATGGGTTAGCTCGACTGGGGTAGGACCACGTCCCCACAGAATACTGGCGGGAAATATTAGTATAAGGCTGCTGTGTTTCATCTGGCGTGTGAAGGGATCCGGACACCTTTATTACTGGTGACGAAGCATTCCATCTCAGTCCTCAAGGGTGACAACGCATCTGCAATTTGATTTCTTGTCGAGGATGAATGTAGATGTTATGGGCCGCAGGAATCACTAAACATCAAGTGAACTGTGTGCTTCCTTGTAACTCACAATGTAATAAAAAAAAAAATATCCTGACGGTACAACTATTTATAGACAGTATAATATAATATTATTTTCAAGCCTTTAGAAGAGTAAACAGCCAATCGGTTTTATATGCTAACGCTGCTCTATCGCGAGAATGAATGCCTTGGGTATAACGACTTATTTCAAAAACGCAAGGCCAACGAACTGTACTTAGAAATATTTTTGAATAGATTATAGGTTTCCGCGTTGTTACTGGAATCAATAAGTGGCTATCTATAATCCAAATAGCATTATCTATAGGCATAGCTCTTGTATATACTTTTCGCTTATATAAACGTGCCGGACCAGTCAAGTTTTACGGGCACAGCGTGCGGATGTGAAACACATTCGTTAACCCTGTTGTCAGACTCATACAAATTTAAAATGTTTTCTAATACAACTCTTCCAATGGTAACAAACTCTTACGAAGAGTTATAAAAAAATCAAATATTTGTGTGATATCATTTTTCGCAACGTTCTTTCGTGTAGTTCGTATTTGAGGATGAAAACAAATTGTCTTATGGACGCTATCATTCTCGATAAGTATTTGAAGGTCATATTGGCTTACCATAAGGTAAACTTTGTGTGTTTTATCGTCATTATGTCTACAAAAAAGATTTCGACAAACAATCTGGTAAGTAAGATATGCACAAATATATATCAAAGTAGGAATGCGTTGAATTTATGCTTGTGTTGTACTTACAAATCCTTAAATTAAGTTTCCCACAAGCTGCGGCGGCAGAACAGCGGAGTTTATTTGTATAACTGTTAGTACGACACTACCGCTCGGCTAAAGATTACAGCATGTAGGAAATATTGATACCATAATAAACAGTATTTTAGTTTTTGTTAAACAAATGGTAATTGTTAAAAATAATAATTATCGTTTGTTTAAAGTAAAATAATAATGTAATACTTATTATTATTATTTATTATTTTAATAAAATATATTTTTAGTTTTAAAACAAATGTTTTGCTAAAAAACGACCAATAATCAGATTGTCAGTGGATTTAATATTACATTATTCTGGATTATGCCATACTTAAATATTTAATCAAACGCTTATAATCTTGTATTGTCACGAAATACAATATAATACATTTAAATAATAATTTTACAACATTGTATTTCAAATTTGACAAAGGAAGGCAAGAATGAAAACCATTTAAAGAAAATTTTAAATGGTATTATATTACAAAATTTTAATGCTAGTTAAATTTCTTATATATTAAAATATATGGAATAAAATTCAAGTAAGACCTATACTATTAATTTATACCTATAATATTAATTTCCAGGGCAAAGGGAAAACCCACACAACTATGACACAATATTTATTAACTGAATTAATAAATATTTATGGAATATGCCTATGTACATATATGGTTTATCGACAAACCGATAGATGGATGGATGGTAACGGATAATTACATTTGAGGTAAGTTAGAGGTTATTAACTTTAAGATATCTTACGTTGCTTCGCGTTTAAGATTACTAATAGATTAATCTCTTAGTAGTCGACATATATACATGTTTAATAATTTAGGCAGAATGCTTATTAGATAAAGTTGAAGCTCATTCTTAGCTACTTAGTACGTTTAATGAAAATCATTTTTTTTTCTATAAAATAATTCAGGAAAAATCTAGGACTATGATAGAAAGTCTAGAACTATGATATAATATGATGCCCGTGAGAAAGTTGCGGATTGTCAGGTTACTGATATTTTAGCCGGTATTGGGTAATAGCGATTGAGTTTCAGTAAAAATAACTTTTACTCTTTAGATAATTGCAGCTGAATAACGAGATGACTTGCGATGTTAAATTTTATGACTTCAAATAAAAAAAGAATGACCGCTGACTGATGTCTGTTCATATTCTCTGCACGTTTTGTCTCTGCATGTGACTAAGCTTTACCAACGCTATTGAATGATTCAACATAAATTACATTCAACCATGTTAATATTTTACATATGATCCTTGTCATACTCAATAAAGCGTTTAGTGTGCAGACGTATCATAAGGAACGTTTATAATGTTTTGAAATATCTCTTTAAAATTCTACAAAATTTCCAATCCAGTAGTTTTGTAAAAATAATTAAATCACGTAAAAGACATGTAACATGACAAAAAAAAAGAAAAATGTCAAGTTAAGTAATTTTCAGGAAGTGACGTAACAAATACTTGGTTCCGCTGTCTTTTTTTCTTTATTGATAGTTTAAATTACTTTCTTTATCAAATTACAGATATAGAAAAATATGGTGCTATTTTTTCTTTTCATTCGAAAGAACTGCATACCAAAATAATTTTCAAAATGCATAAAAGTTGATAATTGGTTGCACATTTGCATAATGGAAGTTTGCAAGTGTCAAATAGAGTTTAGAAGAGTTTGGCGCGCTGAAAGCTATAAGCAATTGTTCGAGTTTTTACAGGTAATTATACATATATTTTTCTCTAATTAGCACTTGGTTTACGTAAATTCTATATAGGAATAAAAATGAAAATGTTTTTATACACTTAAATTAATGTTCATAACGTAACAATGAAATAGTTGGAGAAACTTTCAATACTTATAGGTTATGTTTTGAGTGCTAAGAAAAAACAAAAATTATCAAATATTTTCTTTCAAATAATAAAATAAAGACTAATATTAAGCTCTAAATTTTTAGTTGACCATATTAGGAACCGAAAATCTTAATTTGTATAGTAAAACACGGGAGATAAATATTTTTGCGTTAAGTGGCGGTAAATCTTATTATTTTGGCTATAACATCAATTAGCGTATAATAATCTAGTCATTGATCTTATATATAAAAGATCTTTCGTTAATATGATAATTAATTAACATGTTTTTAGTGCAACTCTATATTTTGTTGTGATGGCACATGAAGGTTCTTATAAAAAGTTTGTTTTCATTTCTTATTCATTGTAACTATTAAATTAATTAAAAAATATATAGATAAAAATTCTGTGGAATGTTTATCCACATCAATTTGAAAAGAATATATTTCATATACACGTAAATAAAAGTTTTCAATATCTAAAATTTCATCACTCTATTTCCGTTTGGCAAAGGGATGAAAATCGTATTATACATTGAAGGATACGTTACTAAATCTATTGTATTTAGTTATATAGGATTTGGATTTTTGTTATTTATCAAATTGGCGTGACAAAATATGGACATGGGATTGTTTTATATGTTGTAAATTGTGGTCGTAGGATTGTTACTTGGTACAAACTTGTTATTTTTTAGTAGCGTTTCAACCACTTGAGCCTATGAATTATATTAACTGTCAGAAAATTAGTTCGATTCTATGTACAAAATAAGTGTGACGCTGCTAAAAAGAACAGAAAACTTATAAAATAATAAAACTTTATCAATAAATCAGTATAATAAAATGCTGTAATCTAATTTTGTACAGCCCAGCTTAATTTTAGGGGTAGTGGCTTCACGGTCACCATAGTAAGGACACATTTCTGTTGTATATCTCGTGGTAAATGATAAAACCGGAGATCTATTAGAGATATCTATCAAAGAAGGGCTTATATATTTAACATAAATTATAATTAGAGCAACTAAAGTAAATAATATAGATAAGTTGATATTTATTTTCAAAAAGGCCGACAATTGAAAAGGGCGACAATCGAGCACAGTTTACCTGTCTGTAATCGAGATCAGATCAGAAGAGAGATCATTACGACCTATATATAGATCCACCTTATATATATCCATCTTAGTTAAATAATGAAGATTCAGGTATTCGTTTTACAATCCTTCTGTACAACGACAGAACATCTTCTTAATTAGAAAATTAAATTATACTTGTAAATTACTAAATTAAAACATCAGTGATAACTTAAAAATTTACTTGGGTATTCTCTCAAAACGTCGGATATGACGGACATTTTATAGTGTAAACAATTTGATCGTTCAATCTAAAAAAATCACTTAACTCGATATTTTCAATCTGGCAAAATATTTACATTTATAATCCTATAATTTATAATTCTGCAATGTGATAGAGGCATGATGCAACTATGCAATCGCTATGCACGAATATTTTATAGCAGCATTACGCTTTGGTGTTATGAGTAGAGTACGTATGGTGAGTTTAGAGAACCAGGGACCCAATTGCAGGAAACAAGGCATTTTATCTCAGCCCCCAGGAATGACAACGCATGTGATCCGCAGCATCTTAAATATTTGTCACAGTCACACATCAGGAACACTGTGCTTGCTTATCCTCGTAATATTATAAAAAACTTAGGCATAACTGCGGAATCATTCTCTCAGAGTATAAGGGTAAAATATCACCAAACAGCGGGATGTGTATCGTTTCTGAGGTTTCTCATACCAATGTTTAACTTAAAGTCCTATAAGTTACACATCGTGGGTATTATTATGATGAATTATTGTTCATATTAATATATTTATAATACTCGCGTAAATATAATGTATATTTACGCGAATACTACATGTTACTATACATAGGCTACAGTATAGTATTTCGCACTTGCGCCATTACTAAACGAGTAAGACGGTAATTTATGGGTATTGCGTTAAGTAATCAAATAAATGAAATATCTTTATTTACTATAAGATTTTAGGATTAATAAATTCGTTTAAAGTTTAATAATATAAACATTATATAACTAAAAGCCAATTAAATTTATTTAAATGAATAACTCTGTAAATTTTTTCCATAAGACAGACAAATAACCAAACTTTTTACTGAACACTAATCTTGGAATCTATAACAAATGTACCTAAACTTAAGTAAGGTTTGGGTAACTTTGTAATGGTTGTTTTGTTATTTCTAAACAGCCGTGGAACTTTTTGGACTGAAATTAAGTTGTAATTAACTCCTTCAGTTCATGATTTTCTTTTTAATGAAGGATAGAGACGTATACATCCAGAAGAGGACTTTTCAAAGATTCACGACGATAGACTGAGGAAGAACAGATCGTGACAATAGTATCTAATAATAATCTGAAAAGATGAATATTGTATAATTAATCATATTACAATATATGTAGCTTATTAATATTTTTCCCCAAGCAGAACTCAGATGTACATTTATTTTGGATACATTGTACAAAGAACTGTATATTTTCCATACATTTATTTAAATTAACTTACCTTTATTGCCATAAATAATTTTGTTAATAAATAATACACTCGATCGAATACTAATAACGATGATGATTAGGTCTTCCTCGTGTCTTCCTATTGCCAGATGTCATCAACTGCGCAGATATTTTTTTTAGTGCCGTCAGCATTTGCTCAAACACACAGACACTCAACCGTTTTACTAAGTAATGCGTATGCTATAAGATCGGAGAAATGTTAATATGCAGTGTCAAGGATACGGGATATACATGTAACACCTGACGCAGACCTGAAAACCAATAATTTGTGATACACAAATATTGTTCGATCGATTGAGTTACGATGTTATTTAAGAGGTTAATAAAATTATATATATTGCTGATATATAATTGAATATAAATATTAATTATTCAATTTACTATTAATTATAATATATAATCAATAAAATTTTATACAGTATAGGAACATGATAAATAGTAAGAGAATAAGCTCCATGTTTTGAACTTTGACTTACGACACAGTGATATATCTTGACCAGTTGAGGTTTTCTAATAATAATTAAATTATCACATATAAGGCAGGAATTTACATTATGAAGCCAATTTACAGTTTGACAGTGGCTATCTTTTAAATAGGCCGATAATATGGCTTCTGAACTTATAGTGGCCACTACGAAAACCGAGAAACCAATTGTTGATGAAATTTTCATTTTAGTTCTCAGGGTCTGCAATGCTCCTCCACCTGAGACTACATCAGTTTGCCTGTAGGTGTATATTCATTAAATTTATGAGGCATACATAACAAAATCTCTGGGACAATTTCAATTAAATTAATTATTCTTCAAGTTTAACACAACATTTATACATTTTTATTTGATTATATCAAAGAAGAAGGAATATTGTGATAATCACAAAGAATATTTTTAACAAATTAAAAAGGATAAAATGAATAATAAAAAGGAATATTTGAAATATAATATACGATTATGTCCAAAAGATCGTTATATAACTTTAGTTTAAACTTGTCTAGTACGGGTATGTTTTGGTATTACAGATAAAATGTTCCGACTTTCTAGAACTTTTGAAAGCACCATTTACCTTTACTCTAAGAGTAAACGAAATTGTGCAGGGCTCTGGAAGACAGTGACTCTGTCTTTTTTTTTGTTATTATTTTGTTAATATTTTTTTATTTACTTATTTAGTAGATTATAAGTCCCTATTCCTATTTAACCACGAGTAAACTACTTTTGCTTTCGTTTGTTCATCTTACATCAACTTTTGTTAACGTTTATCTCCTGATTTAAAACGTAAGTTACGAAATTTTCACTTTAAAAAACCCTAATTTTGAGACACATACCTACATACACTAAGCTGAATAATATTTATTTCAAGTAGTCTTTTTTTAAGAGACCTAGTAAATAAACAGGAAATTATGTTTCAACCCTTAAGAAGAGTTTTAATTAAATTATGTATTCCTGGTTACGTGTATGCAATGTTTTTGCTTTAGAAGAATTTATAAACATTAAAATAATTACTTATTTTTATTGTAATATCCTTATTGTGCATTAAATGTTTTGTAATTTTTTCCGTAGCTCGTATAATTTCAAAAGTGTTATTCCATTTTTTTTTAATAACTTTAGTGGGATCAAAGTACTACGCTTATATTTTGGTATGGTTGTAATTCATGAGTTCAAACCCAAGTGATTCGTTTTATACAAAACATCAGTATGTTTTGTATAAAACGAATCACTTGAAGCAGTCTTCAAGTTTCAATTCCTAGCATTGTGGTGAATGGTGAAACGGTGGTTCAAAAAAAAACAAAACTAAGAACCCAATACTATTTTGATTTTGTATTGTTGTGTACTGTTACTTCCAGCCCTTTAGTTATGGAAAAGCCGCATAGGTAACAATGGTTCATTAATTTCATCATAACATTCTGAGTACGAGCTTTATGAAATAGAAGTTTTGGAATAACTTATATTGTTAACTTTCAGTGCATAATACAATTTTTTTAAATTAAATCTGCTACTTTACTTTTTTACTTCAAAATACTTTAAGTATGAACGTAATATATTAAGTAATACTTTCATTCTACATATGTTAATGTAAAAATATACATGTATTTCTTAAAGTATAAGTAATGTGTCATTGTTTTCATTTTAATTAACGTACAATTTAAAAATGTTTAATTTACAAAAATATAAACAACGATCTACCTTTAATTCTCTCTGCGTTAATATAAGGACAATAAAGTATACCTAATTGTATAAGTCTTGTGCACATCTTTATTCTTGGACAATGGTATTCTGAAATAATAATAAAAGTCACTTGATTATTAATTATTAAATTGAATTATTTTCATAATTATAAATTAAATTATTAATCACTAGAATGTACAGTTTATAACGATTTCTCAAAATAATTAAAAAATAATTAAATTTCATAATTATTAAATTTAATTATTTTCATAATTATAAATTAAATTATTAATCACTAGAATGTATAGTTTATAACGATTCCCTTTGATCATTAGGGATAACAAATACTGTTGACGTTAATCTTTACATTGTATTATTATTAAGAAAGCCAATTTAAATTTCTAACAACCAATAAAATCCCGTCACCTTTAAGTACCTTTAGTTACCTTTATAACCTTTACTTATCTGTATAATGTTGTTAATAAAGCTGTGATGTTAGTTAAGATGGCTTATCATTTTAACTTATTCTCTTCAAATTACCTTCCTGGAGTATTGATTACAGCTGACTTCTGCGTTGCGGATTGTGATTCTCAGACGTGGAACAATATTTATACAAATATATATAATAATGACATTATGTGATATACGTACATCACAAATTGTCGGTTTTTCGATCTGGATGTATTGTATGTGTTTGTAAGTACGGTACTTGATACTGTATCTTATTGACCATATTACATAGTAATAAGGAAAAGGACGAGAGACAGCCTCTGTTTTTCTTTGTTTGTGCTTATGGCCACTGCTAGTCCGAGGCCTTTTACAGTTTCGCCGTGTTGAGAGGTTACCGAGCGCTTATGGCGCTCAGTCGAGACCTCTATTAGTGGACAAGGGCTCTCAAGAAGGAACAGCCTCTGTGTTTGTTCAAATACTTATGACAGTATCATATTCCTGGCAAAATTAATGTGTCCACGTATAGGCTGTTTATGAACAATAAATAAATATATAAGAAAAAATAAATAAACGACTTTAAAATCAGTTGTAAGCAGCAGAACATCACCACAGCTTAACACCAGTTCACTGCAGAATATGAGCCTTCTTCACAGTTGTCACAAAGCACAACGAGGATCACCGAAAACCTGTATCGGATATTTTTATAAATAATAACGTACCTGGCATTAGTTTGTATTATTTTGAAATTATTCAGTTTATTATTTTCAAGTACTAACATAAAATGTTCTACCTTGTGTTACTATTGAGAACGCACTATACGTCATTGAAGTTCTGAAAAATAAATTAAAATTACATTAAAACAAAATGTATTTAATGTAAAATATATTTAATGTACGCAATATATATGTTCATTAGTTATGTGAAATAAATCATGCATTTTATCTAATGATAAATGATCGTTGTGACCAGTTTTGGCTATTTATTAGCGTGTAAGACTAATTGTTAGTAACTAAATGACTAAATCCCGTGGTTAAGACTATAAATTAATGATATAAATTATCAACCACTAGTCACAATTATTGAGTAGTATATATTTATTTGTAATCAATCATTAAAATCATCTCATATGGTATATGTATACCTTTAAATAAAACATCATAAAATATTATTGTGAATCATAAATGAAACGAAGAAAACAAATTAAAATCATTTATTTTCATCGTCATTTGAGCACATGAAAAACAATATGACCTATCAAAGTAGTACCATATCGAACCATTATTTAATTATATATTTTTTAAATAAAACACATAATCACACTACTGCACAAGTGCACGCATACACGCATAGTATACACTCGTATACCTTTAAATAAAACATCATAAAATATTATTGTGAATCATAAATGAAACAGAAGAAAACAAATTAAAATCATTTATTTTCATCGTCATTTGAGCACATGAAAAACAATATGACCTATCAAAGTAGTACCATATCGAACCATTATTTAATTATATATTTTTTAAATAAAACACACATAATCACCCAACTGCACAAGTGCACACGCATACACGCATAGTATACACTCGTATACCTTTAAATAAAACACACATAATCACACTACTGCACAAGTGCACATGCATACACGCATAGTATACACTCGTATACCTTTAAATAAAACATCATAAAATATTATTGTGAATCATAAATGAAACGAAGAAAACAAATTAAAATCATTTATTTTCATCGTCATTTGAGCACATGAAAAACAATATGACCTATCAAAGTAGTACCATATTGAACCATTATTTAATTATATATTTTTTAAATAAAACACACATAATCACACAACCGCACAAGTGCACACGCATACACGCATAGTATACACTCGTATACCTTTAAATAAAACATCATAAAATATTATTGTGAATCATAAATGAAACGAAGAAAACAAATTAAAATCATTTATTTTCATCGTCATTTGAGCACATGAAAAACAATATGACCTATCAAAGTAGTACCATATCGAACCATTATTTAATTATATATTTTTTAAATAAAACACACATAATCACCCAACTGCACAAGTGCACACGCATACACGCATAGTATACACTCGTATACCTTTAAATAAAACATCATAAAATATTATTGTGTATCATAAATGAAACGAAGAAAACAAATTAAAATCATTTATTTTCATCGTCATTTGAGCACATGAAAAACAATATGACCCATCAAAGTAGTAACATATCGAACCATTATTTAATTATATATTTTTAAATAAAACACACATAATCACACAACTGCACAAGTGCACGCATACACGCATAGTATGCACTCATTAAAAACAATATGACCCATCAAAGTAGTACCATATCAGACCATTATTTAATTATATATTTTTAAATAAAACATCATAAAATATTATTGTGAATCATAATGAAACGAAGAAAACAAATTGAAATCATTTATTTTCATCATCATATCAACACATTAAAAACAATATTTCATTTTTCAAATAAAACACACATAATCACTACTGCACAAGTGCACACGCATACACGCATAGTATACACTCATTAAAAACAATATGACCTATCAAAGTAGTACCATATCGAACCATTATTTAATTATATATTTTTTAAATAAAACACACATAATCACACAACTGCACAAGTGCACACGCATACACGCATAGTATACACTCGTATACCTTTAAATAAAACATCATAAAATATTATTGTGAATCATAAATGAAACGAAGAAAACAAATTAAAATCATTTATTTTCATCGTCATTTGAACACATTAAAAACAATATTTCATTTTTCAAATAAAACACACATAATCACACTACTGCACAAGTGCACACGCATACACGCATAGTATACACTCATTAAAAACAATATGACCCATCAAAGTAGTACCATATCAAACCATTATTTAATTATATATTTTTTAAATAAAACACACATAATCACACTACTGCACAAGTGCACACGCATACACGCATAGTATACACTCATTAAAAACAATATGACCTATCAAAGTAGTACCATATCGAACCATTATTTAATTATATATTTTTTAAATAAAACACACATAATCACACTACTGCACAAGTGCACACGCATACACGCATAGTATACACTCATTAAAAACAATATGACCCATCAAAGTAGTACCATATCGAACCATTAATTATTTATATATTTTTCAAATAAAACACACATAATCACACTACTGCACAAGTGCACACGCATACACGCATAGTATACACTCATTAAAAACAATATGACCTATCAAAGTAGTACCATATCGAACCATTATTTAATTATATATTTTTCAAATAAAACACACATAATCACACCACTGCACAAGTGCACACGCATACACGCATAGTATACACTCGCACGTGAATCTATATAGAATATTTTTATAAATTACTTAAAACAAATGTACCTTAATTAAAATTCTTCTCTTTGATTAGGATCTTTTTATCCAAATGAATTTTCAACTTTCCATCTTGGCATTATCGGAACCCATACCGTTGTAAGTTGCTTAAAGTTCTGAAAAACATTTAAAAGTTGCATAAACTTATGAAATATTATGATCTTTTTACGATTTACATATGTACTTGTATGTACGGGGACAAACAAGCACACAATTCACTTAGCCAATGACCGTTTTGGCCCATTTTGTCTATTTCTCTATTATAAAATGTTATCATGAAAAAATTAAAGAAACGTATCAGATAGGTCTCACAATAATTTCTTATTAGGTGAAACAAAGTGTTGTTTTTAAACAAAATACAAACATACATGTTCTGTTACGTCTAAACTAGTCAACAAAAAATTTAATCGATTGATCAATTAATTAAAGAAGCAATACTTACAGGCCTTTGGTTCTTTATCGAAAATGATGTACCAAAATACTTAGAAGTGGTACTATCCCTTGAGAGATGATAGATATTTGTAAGTATGTATGTAGGTATACCATTAAAAACAAAACTTTACAGTCACGATTACACATTTTAACAGAAATTTATTTTGGATTTAGTCAGAATACCATTGGATCATGCCATTGTCGTGCCTCAGAAAATATAAAATATTCTTTGCACTTGAAGAAACTTAAGGACCTTAAAATTTGAACGTATGAAAGCTAGGGTTGCTGTAATAGAGGGTATAATTATATCAGTAATACATGTTCATGAATAGGAACAATAAAAATATGCAGGGAAGACAGTGAATAACAGTGGTAGAGCTACGCTGCAGTTTGTTTCTAGCGGCAGAATGAATGAGTCAGCTCGGACGAGGAAGGGCACGCCCTCACATAATAAGAGCGTAAAATAGCATCTCTCCAGATGAAACACAGCATAGTGTAGGGATCCGGACCCTTATTACTGGTAACGAGGCATTCTATCTCGAAATCATCCTCGAGGTTGACAACCCTGCATTCTGGATGTTGATGTCATGGGCCGCAGGAATCACTAAGCATTAGGTGAACTGTGTACTCGTTTGTTACTCTCAATCTAATAAGAGAAAAGAAAGGATAAACAAAGTAGAGATATCACGCGACGGTTAGTTGATTTTTGATTTTATTTTATAATAATTGTTATATTAATCTAAAAATTTAAGTTTAGATATTTTAGCAGGACCATACTTAATATGTACATATTATATACATTTTTAAGAATTAACTTTCGAAGTTTGACACTTCGACATTACAGGTTAAATGTAGAGCACGTGCATATAGAACACAAGCACAAGCAAATTTTTTAAAACCATTGGTAAATATGTTATGATTCGCTAAAGAGTAGCTAAGTTAAAGATAGAATGGATACAATGATATTTTCCACAATTCAAAAACGAAAACTTTATAACCGAAGCTTAATAAACTTTATTATAAAATTCTAATTGAAATGCTCTATTTAATGCAAATAAATTATGTCTTATTATGTAATTAGCATATTATAGTATGCGGATTTCTATGGTTTTTCGATAGGTAGTCTCTATCGATTTCTGTGTGAATGCCAAGTAATTAAATTCAGGTCTTTAAAATTCTGCTTGAATCATATTTTTGAAAACATTACTAATGATAGTTGATTTCTACTTACTGTATTTACACTATGAGTGATGAATTTCTCGTAACTTCGATTGACTACGTCGTTTTCTGTAATTTAAAAATTTAACTATACCGTATATTTAAATGAAAACAAGTTTAATGGTTTAATTCAGTAAATATTTTTATGTTTGTTCAAAGTCATTGAATTATAAATTTGTTAAATTTCAGTTATTTTATATTGTTAGTCCATTTTACAATGTTAAATTAAATATTTTATTGCGTAATCATCCCAAGTTTAAGCTGTACCGACTTTTAATTTAACAATATTAACTTCTGTATTAAGTTATTACATTATTAAATACTTTATAAAAATTTTAAACTATGACGTCACTACACTTGGACAAAATAAGCACAATAAAACACTTTATCACTATATGCCTTTGGACAAATAAATGGAATGTAGTATTACACTACAAATGTACAAGCTGGGACGTCAAATAAAATTGTGCGATGTTAACGTTGTTGCGTTCAGTATTATGTTTTTACAACTTTGAACTTCCATATCAGAACACATTGAGTTATTATTATTGAGTCGTTGTAATTAGTATATTATATATTATACATTTTAGAAGAAACATACATTATTCTTCAAAGATTCCACTATCAGAGAGTCGTGAAAATTAAATGAATAAAATCCCAAATTACTATATTAATTATTATTTTGTGAAATACATATTTATTATTTACACAATACTTTGAAATTTAACAATAGATAATGTAATTATTATTTCTCTTCTTTTGCAGTTACTTCAAAACAAGTACGCATAACTTAAGGAGTGGCAGTTTATCAAAATCGTAAGATAGACAAACAGCGAAGTCTTGTGAATTTATTAAGAAAATGGAAAATGCATGCAGCCTCAATAATGAGAGCGAGAATGAAGAATCCTGCCCATCAGATTCTTTTATTGAACTGAACAGCAGTGACATGATTACTTTAGAGGATGAACTCCGTCAGATATTTACTAAATTCTCATGCAATTTAAACGTAGTTCATATTAATGCTCAGAGTATAACTGCTCATTACCTCCCTTTGTTGGCTACGTTTACTTCTCTCTATAACATAGATGCTATATTGGTGTCTGAAACTTTTTTAAAGCACTCAATGAATTCAAATCTAATTGACTTGCCGGGTTTCAACCTAATCCGTAACGACAGAATGGAGAAAGGATGTGGAGGCGTCGCAATTTATCTTCGGAAAGACATAAAATACCAGATTTTGCATCAATCACCAAATAAATATAGCCAGTCAGCAGAATACCTCTTCATCGAAATATTTCACGAAGAAACCAAAGCACTCTTAGGCGTATTTTATAGTCCGTCTTCAAAAATTGATTATTTTCCATCTTTCGAAGCCGTATTGAAAAAATATCGTTCTGCATATAAACATGTGTTTATCCTGGGTGACTTCAACACGAATTTATTAAAAAGAAATAGTCGGTCTAAGACATTAATTTCTATTATAGATGACCATGAATTGAACATTTTACCTCTTGGGGAGACTCATTTTCCTCCCCGTTCTGTTCCATCTGCATTGGATTTGATAATAGTTTCTAATTTAGACAACATCGACAAATTTGGTCAGCTTCCAAGTTATTTCTCTTATCATGACATTGTTTATGTATCGTATAAATTAGAGCATTGGAGAGAAAGAGAAGTCTTCACCAACACCGCGGTTATATCTAACCAATCTAGTGATATTCAACCTTTCTGGCACAAAACTAGCGTTCGGCAAGCTTTGGCGCAACAATTAAAAGCATTGAAAATTTATAAACAGAGTAATCGGGGCGATGAAGATTTAAAGGAATATCAAAGAAGCCGAGAAGAATTAAAAATTCTAGACAAAGAATTTAAACGTGAAATACGCAAAATTCAAAAATCTCAACAAAAATTACCTTAGAATAAAAAAAATATAGTTATAAAAACATTATTTAATCCCATAAGGACCATTTTTCACATTTTTTAATTTTATTAAGTTTTTTTTAATAATTTTGTATGAATCCCTGTTAATGTATTTTTGAAACAAATCAATTTTTTACTTGAAATAAATCATAAATCATCTTGTTTTAAGATAAAGTATACCGCATTGTATTAGCTCTGGAGGTATTTTGTATTAACAGCATCACACAATATTTTTTAAAAATGTGATATATTTATTTACAATTTGTACACTAATATAACATGTTTATTTTGTTATTGAAGATTGATCTTTTGAACAATAATTAATTAATTTTTTTAATTTATATGATAATGATATGAAAATAATGATTAATAACGGCTCCTCGTATATGTATACCGACGGGCTAGTATTTCGATGTGATATTTATGTACCATTTACTTATACCGTGTTGTAACAAGAAGACTCCGTCACTCACAAATTTGTCAAATTAATAAGCGTTTTATAATCAAACCAATTTGAAGTAAGTGTCTCACACTACAAGTGTGACATATTAAGCAGTGTGAGAGCTCTTCACTGACCCGTTCTAGTATCATTGTTGATAAATGAAATATATATTTTTTATACATATTTTATATAATATTCTAATAAATTAATATATATATATATATATATATACATATATATATAATTTCTAATGTTCCCTTTGCATGAACTGAAATTATTTTTGATGTTTCTTTTTTTTATGTATTGTATATTATTTTTTTAATATTATATGAAAAGATATTTTTAAAATTAACTAAATAATCAACACTAATTGTTATAAAAGCACGTGATTATGTAATTTATTTCTTGAACTTGCATATATAAATGTTATTAATTCAAGCCGTTATAAAGTTCAATTAGTTTTATTTTTGTTTAATACTTTTGTTAAAATTATAATATTTTCGGTCTGTTGTTTAATATTATTTTAAAATCTAATTTTAATTTATAGTGCTATATAAATTTTGAAAATTGTGATATATTTATTTTCGATATTATTTATATTGTTAAATTACATTTAAACAGAAATCATTAACTATATTTTAATATAATATTTATCTTATAATGTTTTTCATTCATAATAGTACGTAAGTTGCATACATCACGGCGGAATAGAAAAGATGTGTTGAAATTTTGAGAAGTGAAAAAACTGGTAAAGAAATTTTAAATGCTAATTTATGACTTAGTTACCAATAAAATTAAAGGTAAAATCGTGTCTTGTTCCAGGGAGACCTCTGGGACTTGTGAAACTAAGCTATAGTAAATAGCAATAGTTAATCAAATAATCTAGCTTATTATCGCATAACGTAACACTATCCCGTAAACATGGCTTGAAATGTGTGCCACTAAAATGTAATTTTTCTATTGAAGTTTCAAGTGTATCACATAGCTGCATCAAACAACTTTAGCGATATATAATTGTTTTGATTTAACAAAGCACAATAGAACTCTTACAAAGCCAACTGAAAGAGTAGAGCAAAATGCTTTACTGATGTTATTATGAAACATGAAATTGAAATAGTAAAATAAAATTTCAAGGGTAGGGTCGAAACGAGAAAATGATTATGATGTCCTCCTGGTCGATTTATTGTCAGATTACATAAACTATGCAAAATATTTTTATAGTGCAGTTTTAACATTTACACAAACACAGAAGCACTTACTCGTCGACCCTTACATCTATTCCGATGTAATTCGTGTTACCAGTTTTCGTGTTGTTTACGGAATCTATAGAACAATTGACTATCTATTATCCAAATATATAGAACTATGTTATATTATAGAAATACTTTTAGATAAAGGTGCCAGGTACATCAGTCAACTTTTTCAGGCGCTGCGTATTTTTTGCGATTTCGCTGTGGTTGTTGGACTCATGAATATTTATAATATCATCTGATACTGAATGTAATTCTTGGAATGTAGTGAAAAATAAATGTAAACTGTGTGGGCCTATTTTATCTTTATAATATTTTGATAGTCTCCAAATTCGGTTGGAGTTTGTTTTTATACACCACTCTATAATAATCGATGCTATAATAGACATCAACGTTTCAGTAAAACAAATGTCGTTATATTTCATTTCATATTTTTCATTTTCATTTAATTATATACCATTAAAGATTTGATAAACATGAATTACCTTCCTAAATTCTATTTATCTATAATAGTTTTTTTTTATCACAACTTAACGTCCTGTTAGGAATTACATATATTTAAAGATTTAACACAACACAAGCCCAAGATGTTCTAATGCGAAGTTATAACATCTTGTGCTTGTGCTGTATAATATATTTAAATATTTTCCTTATTTCTTTTGTGTTTAAATGGGATGGGATGTGGAAAAGAGAATAATATAAATTATATATATATAATATTTATCTTATAATGTTTTTCATTCATAATAGTACGTAAGTTGCATACATCACGGCGGAATAGAAAAGATGTGTTGAAATTTTGGGAAGTGAAAAAACTGGTAAAGAAGTTTTAAATGCTAATTTATGACTTAGTTACCAATAAAATTAAAGGTAAAATCGTGTCTTGTTACAGGGAGTCGTCTGGGACTTGTGAAACTAAGCTATAGTAAATAGCAATAGTTAATCAAATAATCTAGCTTATTATCGCATAACGTAACACTATCCCGTAAACATGGCTTGAAATGTGTGCCACTAAAATGTAATTTTTCTATTGAAGTTTCAAGTGTATCACATAGCTGCATCAAACAACTTTAGCGATATATAATTGTTTTGATTTAACAAAGCACAATAGAACTCTTACAAAGCCAACTGAAAGAGTAGAGCAAAATGCTTTACTGATGTTATTATGGAACATGAAATTGAAATAGTAAAATAAAATTTCAAGGGTAGGGTCGAAACGAGAAAATGATTATGATGTCCTCCTGGTCGATTTATTGTCAGATGACATAAACTATGCAAAATATTTTTATAGTGCAGTTTTAACATTTACACAAACACAGAAGCACTTACTCGTCGACCCTTACATCTATTCCGATGTAATTCGTGTTACCAGTTTTCCTGTTGTTTACGGAATCTATAGAACAATTGACTATCTATTATCCAAATATATAGAACTATGTTATATTATAGAAATACGTTTAGATAAAGGTGCCAGGTACATCAGTCAACTTTTTCAGGCGCTGCGTATTTTTTGCGATTTCGGTGTGGTTGTTGGACTCATGAATATTTATAATATCATCTGATACTGAATGTAATTCTTGGAATGTAGTGAACAATAAATGTAAACTGTGTGGGCCTATTTTATCTTTATAATATTTTGATAGTCTCTAAATTCGGTTGGAGTTTGTTTTTATACACCACTCTATAATAATCGATGCTATAATAGACATCAACGTTTCAGTTAAACAAATGACGTTATATTTCATTTCATATTTTTCATTTTCATTTAATTATATACCATTAAAGATTTGATAAACATGAATTACCTTCCTAAATTCTATTTATCTATAATAGTTTTTTTTATGACAACTTAATGTCCTGTTAGGAATTACATATATTTAAAGATTTAACACAACACAAGCACAAGATGTTATAATTCGAAGTTATAACATCTTGTGCTTGTGCTGTATAATATATTTAAATATTTTCCTTATTTCTTTTGTGTTTAAATGGGATGGGATGTGGAAAAAGAGAATAATATAAATTATATATGAATCAAAGAATTCTTTTCATTCCATAATGTATTGTTATGATAATACAATATTTAATAATTTCCGTTTATTTATTAAATTCATTAATAAGAGCTTACAACCAGTGATCCAGAAAGTAAGGCAGTATATGCTTGCCTGAACTACTGAACAATTTTAGTATGCTTTGTAGTGTGCGTTAAAGAGTGTTTGGTAAAATATATGGAAGACGCTGTCGTCAACTTTGACCAGAATAACCTAATTATCATCGTCATTATTGCCCAATTTAATGATTATGTGGAAGACGAGTATGGCAGTGCGATCTCTCATAATATTAGGGAACGGGAGAAACCTGTTCCGATTGCTAGCTTAGTGCTCCTGGTGAATGATATAGGATCATCATCACAAGATTTTTTTAGATTTACTAGGCAAGGGTAAGGGTTTTTAATGAGCTTTAAGTTCACTTGCGTTAGAGGGGTTTTGTGAATCTTCGATGATTCTAGATGACGACGGAATGAGTATTTTTTAGTGATTTTGATCTTAGTTTTATGTAAGTACCTTAGTTTTCCTATCTTAGTTTTAAAAACTATCCATTGCTATTAACCCAAGAACCTACTGTTATTTTACCCGGGTATTTTAGAAACAAAGATTAGTGTTAAAGAGTAGTAGTTTTCCGTGTTTGTTTTGTGTTAAAGACAGTTGCTACCAAAAATTTACATTATTGTTCATTTCAATTCAGTTAAAGTACAGTGGTGTTCATATTTAATTAATAAACTTAGGTACAAACCAAGAGCATAAAAGAGTTACAGTTAAAAATCTAACTACAATTCTTTCTATTTATTTCAAATTATCATAATAATATCAGAAGTATTTCAAAGCGTAGTGCGTTGTATTCCATGCACAGCTTTGTTCTTGCTAAAGGTGTAACGTGTGTGCTCTCTAATGGTGTTCTGAAAAACATATGAAAGTCTCATTACTAAAATATCATAATAAGAGTAATTTTGTGGGTTGATTTTTTAGCTATAAGCCAGGCCCTCAATTATAAGAATTTTTTATGACCTGACAGCAACCTTCGTTATTTAATTACTATAATTATTTGCCTGCTCCTAATATGTCTGTTCAATATCGTTTATGACGATTTACCATTTAATTTTTATGGTGCGAGTGTTTTCAAAGAGCCTTAAGTAAATTGAATTCCTTATTAGAAGCAAAAGCTGTCGGGAAGAATTCAACTACATGAATATACGTAATGGGCAAAGACTATGAAGACGATGATAAATATTTCAATACGAGGCCCCTACGACAAACGCCAAACGCAAAAACCAAAAAAAATTGATTTTTTAGGTTTTATCTATTGGGTTAATCAAGAAGCTTTTGTACTTGTTGCATATATTGTGTTAGTATATATTCTAAAAACATTATTATTTATTTGACGGCACGGGCGCTTATTTATACTTTTATCTTTTTCAAAGCAGTGAAAACCTATATTTTGGCTCAACATCCACTAATGAACGTAGGCATCACCGGAGATGCCACAAAGTTCGATCACGATCTATAAAGGCTGTATATAAAGACGATAATATAAAATAATAGTATACCTGTCATTATTGTCTTCGTTTGATGAACATTCAATAGATTTGTTTAGTATAATCATGAAAATCGAAATCGAAAGCGAAATCTGTGATAAGTTGCTTGGCGTTCTGAAAAAAAATGAGTACAAATAAATATGTTAAATGTGTTAATAAAATGGATTAATATATTAAAGGAATATACATTCCGGCAGCCGGAGCCTGTATTCTGTCCACCTTCGAGATACAGTCAAAATATATAGATGATGATGGCTATCTATTTTTTTTTATAGAATAGGTGGCAAATGAGCTATCAGTTCACCTCATGATAAGTGATTAACCCCGCTAGTTGACATCCGCAACACCGATGCATTTTAAGCTTTTTAAATGTTTGTGTATTAAAGCATTAAAAATCGGTAGGTAAGAATATATGCAGAAAAGAGAAAAATAACCATAATAATAAAGGATATGCTATGTATACTTAACTTTTGATTCCAGAATCGCAAATGTAATCAATACTTTTCTGTAGTAAATTTTAAAATATTATTATAAATGTTTTTATTTTTAAATATAATATAATTATATTTAAAAATAAAAATATCTCATGATAATATTTAATATCTAAGTTAAAAGCGATAGTATTTAACACTTTAACACTATATGACAAATATAACCCCTTCTAACCCTAGTTTATCATTTTGCAGGAAAAGCTTTTACGTAGAGCACGAGCATAAACGCTAAATCAAAATTATGACATCTGATGTACCTAAATTAGATTTTTTAATAAATAAGAGAAAGTGGACTGTGATTAACTCTTATATCATTATGATATTAAGAGGTAACAAAAAGCACTCATTTCACCTGATTTGCAATATTTTAAAATTTTAAATCAAAATTTTATATAAAAGGTTGAACTGAACGATATAACGAAATGATAGATTCTGAATGAATTGTCCTTCATGATAAAAACAAAACATTAAGTAGTATTATAAAGCATTGAAGTATTTAAACAAACGTCGCACGTGGTAATGAAATAAAATTACTTTTAAAATAAATAGTAATAGACCAACCACTAGGGTTTATTTTTTTGGATAATTGACATGAAATGACTTTTTTTTTTAAGAAGTACACTTATCAAAATTGAATAACGTCATTCTTTACTAATAATTATGCATTATATTTAGCTGAACATAACTGTAATGGTTCGCAAAGTTAACATAAAACATAATTTTATTGCCGTAATCACCTCAAAACTATTACCAGTCTAAGGGTTTTAATTTAGCAATATCCACTTCTATATTAAGTTTTTTCAACATGTATCAAATCAAGGTCAAAAGTGTGACGTCACTGCACTACTGTATAAACACCGAAATAAGGAGACTAAAAAACACATTTATACTATGTATGTGCCTTTAGACAGTTAAGTTAAATGATATAATATACTAAAAATGTACAATTTATTTAATGGGCCGTCAGATAATGCGTGACATGAGCGTTGTTTCGTTTAATATTATGTTTAAACTGCCATATCAGAATATATTGAGCTATTTCGACATATATGTATATGTATTTGACATTTACGCCACGTGCGGTTTTCCGGTTGAAGAATTTTTTAACGATAAGACTATCGTCGTTGATATAACCAACGTGGAATTAAATATTTAGATTATAGAGTCTAAATATTTAAAAATTAAATTGTTTAATATAGATTAAACAATTTTTTTTACTCAAGTGTGTAATTTGTCAGTATTCAGTAACTAATGGTTTAATTTCAATTTCATAAAAAATATTGGTTTAAAATTTACAATATTAAATTTAGATTAATTTAATATTGTAAATTTTGAACCAAATTTTTTTATGAAATTGAAATTAAACCATTAGTTACTGAATGGAATTAGATTGATCTGTAATTAGAAGCCTCAATAACTTGATGGTTTAAGGGTATGGTCTGCGAAACTTAAGGTCATACTTATGACCTTACCTACTTAGGTACGAATACGCCATCCGTCTATTGTAGTGAATCTTTTTATATACACGTTTTTTTTAAAAACAAGTGTTTATAATTACAAGTTATAATGTCAATGAGTGCTTACTACAGTGTGTGTTTTAAATTAAGGTAAATTTATAGTAAAAACAATCAGTGAAATTTGAATCAACCATAATTGCAATATAAATAACCTACAATAACTAATTAGGAAATAGTAAGTAGTAAATGCACTGAATAGTAATGTATACGATTGTCCGTAAATTCTATTACAGACTCTCATTAGATAAATATATCTCTTGGGGAGTCTAATTTATCTCCCTGATTGCTATTTGCACTGTATTTGATAATTGTTATTAATTCAAAGGCATTATAGTATATTTCATCGCTGTTTGTGAGCCTGATAAGAGCACCGGTAGAATAACAACAGAATTTTTGATCACGTATGCCGCCGAGGGGAGGTGGCTATTGACCGACTTGTGGTCCAGGGAAAGGTTGAAGGTACTAGGCCACGAGGAAGATCGCCACCTCGTAAGGTAGATAGACCAGATAAAAGCGGTAGTAAATGGCTCATCATCACTAGATGAATGCACGAGGAAGGCGGCCATCAGAGAAAAGTGGCGAGGTGTGTTTTTTATTTTATTTCGAATAACCAACAGCTACATAATATGTACACATACAGATCGATATTCGTGAAATGATCATTGTACAATCTCATTACTCTACACAAGGTGGCATGCTCGCCTGCGTGCGTCTTACATCGTTTAGTGTAGTCCATGCAGTTAAATTTATGGTGTACGATATTGTACAGCAACATAACATCCAGAAGATTGGGTCTTCTGTTAAGTGTGAGCAGATCAAATTTTAGCAAAAAAACACTGTATGAGGAGTTAGAACGACAACAACGATAATGTATAGACCGTAGAAACCTGCGCTGTACAGCTTCAATTTGATTTTTAGAATTTAAGTTAAAAGAGTTCCAGACCGGCGTCGTATACTCCAATTGAGATCGTATTAACGACTTATAGAGTAGAAGGTATGTGGAAGGTACGCATTACAAGACCATACAACTTGAAGGCCTTGCCGACTATATGATCCACATGGACATGATGGTTGAGCTTGCAGTCCATATAGACACCGAGATCTCTTATCACAAATACTTTTTCTAACAGCGTATCACACAACGAACAAGTGTTATCAATGTTATTACTTTTTTTTGAATAAGTTATAAATTTACATTTATTTAAATTTAATTGTAATTTGTTGTTTTTACAGTATATTGTTAAACGATTTTTTTTCAACGTGAAGCTTGCCACCGACACTAAATGAAGTGAGGATCACGACCACTCTATCAAGAGTGATACTGACAAAGAAGAAGCAGAATAACAACGTTGTAGCAGCATCACGCCGAGTTGGGTGACTTTATGCTTCTACAATCCAATAATATAGTTATATACAAAATACTTACTCTTCTTTCTACTTTCTTATTCTTCTTTCTAATTTAGATAATATTGAAAAAATCGGAATATGTTCGGCTCGCGAGATACTTTTCTTATTACATGATGATAAGTAAATCATATACGATATAATTTCTGTGGAAAAGACAAAAAAGTTCATAAATACCGTAAATGTAATTACCTAATGTAGTAAAAGTCAACCATTTCAAGATACTTCCTGCGTTCAACATGCATTGGCACAATCTAAACGTATTTAAAATTTAACGATGTATTCTGCAAGGCAGTGATTCAAAATACTATAAAAGAAGATGAGATCAGGTGAAGAACGATGCAAAGAGTTTTAATACGAAACACGCAATAATGAAAATATTCAGCAGACTTAAGGAAAAGAAAAATATATATTAAGCCACACTATATACGGGTAGCTTTATTACTTATTTAATTACCGTTAGGAGTTTTAACCCCATATGCAAAAGTGAACCATTTTTGAATTATCATGTTTTTTATCTTTTTTCAAAATAAGAATAATGCAGCATCAAACATTTATTACCAAAAAAGTATCAATTTAAATCTCAGTTTTTCTTCTGATTTATTAATATCGGTTATTTATCAATATTAAAACAGCAATTATCGGTCCAAATTTTAAAATGCGAGACGAAAAACAACATTATTTCAATATTTTTTCCACTAAAATGCCTTAAAAACAAAAAAGAGAGTTATGAAACGGCTTGCAGGTTATTTTAAAAAAATGACCGTTTTCTTATGTCTCCTACAATGCATAACAACTAGGAAATTATTTCAAAAAAACTGAAAAAAAAAAATCCAAAAGAAGCAGAAATTCATATTCGAACTAAACTTATGGTCGTTCTTTAAAATTATCTTAACTAAACGACCTTAACTGTTTTACATATATATATATTAGAGTTTATGAAGGCATATGCACCTTCATACACTTCAATTATTTGAACTTAGGTTTGAAGAAATAGTTACATAAAATATATTGTTTAAAATTCAAATCAAATTGCAATTTTTTCAAATTGTATAAAGTTCATAAATTAAATTATTTGTTTTAAGAACTAAAAGTGTGTTGTTTAAAGAATGATATTTATACCATCTTTTTTTAAAAAGTAGTAATAAAACATGTTTGTGTAGTACCTAATAGATAAGTGTCTAAAATTACACTTTGTGTCGGAATACATACAAAATTAATATAATATATCTAAATGAACAGCGGATGGGCCAGTTCAGTGTCTAATCGCTCCCCTTTAATTCCCATGGTACTCGAGAAGACCGAGTTCGATTCCTGGTGCCACCAATGAAATTGTTTATTGCAGATTTTACCAATTGCTCGTCGATGAAAGAAAACATCATAAAATATTTTGAGGCCGTGCAGTCCGTTTCGTAGTTGGGCCGTGTGGTGGACTATGTATATGCTCTAACATTCTCTCTAGAGCGGCGGCCTATATGCAGCAGTGGATTATATATATAAATATATATATATAATTACATATAGGCATTTACTACGTTTCTACAACCGACCGTTGGTAACTATATAATAATGGACCAATCGATGCGTGAAATTTGTTCCCCATCCAATAGCATTCCTAGCAATCTTGAAAGCTTTTTAAATAAAATGCAATGCATGTTGATGGCGCTGTCTTTATCTAACCTGTTTAAAATTAGGCCATCTGTCTTCAAATGGGTCTGCTTATGATATATTATATAAAATTCTATGTTTCTTCTCTAAACTGTTTTGTAGTATTCTTGTTAATCGAAGGGAATGAGTTGAAATTATTAATTTAGTTTATATTACATTCACGGTATTAACAAAAATTTGTTATAAATAAATTATTTAATGATTCTTTATTTTTCAAGAAATACCGCTGAATAAAATTATTAGTGTAAAAAACATACATTTTTTTTATATTCACCAGCCGTCCCTAGCTATAATTTTGATAGTATTTGTTTTACTTTTAATACTGATTAAAATTTTGTTGTCTATATATATAAGTATTTTATTTTGTTTCTTTTCTATAGTTTAATCGATATTTTAACAGTGGTAGAGCTACGCTGCAGTTTGTTTCTAGCTGCAGAATCAGTGGATTGGCTTGACCGGGAGAGACCCCGCCCTTACAGAATACCTGTAATAATTTCTTACTGGTGACTAGGCGTTCCATCTCGGTCCTCCGGGGTGACAGCATCTGTATTATGGTTCCTTGTCAAGGATGAATGTGGATGTCATAGGCTGCAGGATTCACATACCTTCAGGTGAACTGTGTGCTCGTTTGTAATCCTCAATGTAATAAAAAAAAGATATTAAGTTACTTACGCATTCGCATTCGCATATTTAAAGACTTGTAAGAAAGTCGAAAGACGAAAATAATCTGGTTTTTGGCTCTTTATCAATAGATATAATAAATATATTAATTAATTACATTTTAATTGTATACGATTTAATATTTTTTTTCTTTGTTTCATTAAATAATTTATTAAATTAGTTGATTTAAAATGTTATAAATATTGTATTAATATATACGTATTTACTTGATAATTAAGGGAAAGATACAGATAATTTTAATATTTCTAAATGGCATTTTGGAACAACTTGGTTTCAGATGAACAGTATGATGTGCTCGTTTATGATCCTTAATTGTATAAACAATACGTAATAGAAAGGATTATTCTCACGATCATAATATTTGATTGAGATGTAATCATTTTAAATAATAGTTAAAATTAAGTATATGTTAATTATTTATGATTTATTAAAACAGTATATATATTTTTTTAAAAGGAATTTATTAAATATTGAAACAAAATCGATATATCAATATCGATTTGTAAAGTGAAAGATATCTGATATCTCTTTGTTACCATTATTGATAATGATAAGGTAAATCGCAAAACAGAGCAAAACTTCTAAGACAGACTTGTATAAAACGTAGCGCTAACATAGTTACCTTTTATCCAACGAAAAAGTGAAATTGAACATACACTGTGTTTTCCCAATTAATTGACACCATAAAACTTTGTTTCATATTTAGAAAATATAATAATTATTAATATAAAATACGGAATATCATTTGTGTGTCCACGATTATAATATTCATATTTGGTTCACTCAACTCGGCGACCAAGATGGTGAAAGTGTGAACGAGTACAAGTATTACCAATAACTTTTTTACAAGGTAAGATTACATAAATAATATTTGTAATACGTAAACAAAGATTTTAATTTAAAATTGTATTGATGTGGTACATACCAGATCACAATGAACGTATTGCGAAGAGACGTATTTTAATTCATCGAATCATGATGCAATTTTTTTAAGTCAATTCTTTATTTGTATTGTTATTTAGCTGATAATATTTGAATTTTTTTATAACAATTGTAGTTTCTGACAGAAATATGGTGTTATTGATGATAAAACTGTAAAACAGTAATCGATTTGTAAATAGAATTAATGGCCACGAAATATCCTTATGTGAAAAATCGTGATGATTTTATTACGATTGCTACCGGAATTCAGTTCTCGAGCTCAGACAGGTGACTCTTAAAAGGCGTATTGTTTATCTATAGTATTTCATTCATTATTCAAATATCATATCATTCATATTTAAATATCTTTATTTATGTTTGGCTACATACTTATAATTAGCTACGTATGATTTTAATATTGACATTCTTACTCTATTATATGGATTATATTGAAAGGCAAATAACATCTGATATACATTTTCCCATTGTATTTGTGTATATGACAAAATATAAAATAAATATGTATAATCAAATCAAAAAGGATCAGGTGTATTCTACAATGGACGGGTATTATAGCACTAGCATTATTCATATGAGTCAATATATGTAAAGTCTACCAATCTGTAGTGCTGCCACGTGGTAGATTAAGATCTAACATCCTCTCTAGAGAGAAAGACTATGCCCAGTAGTGGGTAAGTTTATAGATATAGGCTGTTACTGCATTTTACTACTTTTTATTTTAATAAATCACTGGCATGAAATATAGAACTATTCTACTAGTACTTAATCGTTCATCAATGTAACAAAATTCAATACTTAATTTTAATGTTAAAAACCTTATACATATTATTTTATGTAAGTGTGCATCGACAGTGCCAAGTGCGGAAGATGTTCATGGGTATACCTAGGTGACCAGAGTAAAATGATTTTAATTTGTTATACCAATCTCTATATATATTAATAATATATTTTTACCAAGCCATGATTACTATATCATGTAGCTTCAATCCACCCGGTCCGCATTGACCCATGAAGGCCAAAGAAAGCGGCACTCAGTAATATCATCGTAGCTGAAATTATTAGGAGGACTTCCTTTAATACTTAGATCATACTTAAATATTCTGAATTTTGATATATAAGACCCGGTATTATATTTGTGATACATTTATTCTTTTTCGAAATATATGCGCTCACTATTTACACATTTTTGCATTCATTGGCACCATACACACCAATGCAGTGGGTCCCTGTCCTCAGTAGGGTCTGCTGGCTACTTAAAGTTAAAAACCTAAGCTTACCTTTCATTTTCGGAAATAAAAATAAGTCGCAAGGTGCGTGGCCTAGGCTGTATGGCGGATGCATCATCAGTTTCAAATTTGATGCGTTAAAATACGCATTCTTATCTTAGTGAGATGTTCGTTATCGTGGTGAAGAACGTCATTGCCGCGACGTCTTTTCGTGAACTTTTTATATCATCTGGGCAAGCAAATGCTTACGTACCAATTTGTAGTCACTTTCCTTTGGTTTTCAAGCGACATTGTAATGTTGAGTCTTGTTGACGTTTTTTTTTATCTTAAATAAGATATATTACGGTGAAGTTAAATATATTTAGCTGTAATTTGCTCTAGCCTCTCGCTTTAGAAAATAGTCCATGAGGCAAGGATATCATAGGTAGAGCTTCTTCTCATTCCCCTCTGTCACATAATGCTATTTTTATTTTTGAGAACACCTAATTAAAAAGTTTTCGTACATCGTTACATACATACATAAGACATATTGAAACTCCTTGTACTGTATTAATTTAAACAACGGATAAAAATATCATAGCATACTACACCCATTCAAAGCGTTTGACATAATGAACTACGGCAAAAACTTTAAGATAGTAAGAAATGGAATTTTGGTATCAAAATCAAATAAATTGTATGATATGGTTTAATATACTTCCAGACTCAATTTTAAGCGTTGGGTGAGACAAGCTGAACTTACTTCACCTTACCCATTCAACCTATACGTACGGACAGTGGTAGATCCACACTCTACCTAGTTTGTAGCAAAACATCAGCGTCAGCGTAAGCGTCAGCGTCAGTGTTATCTTGAGCGTTAGCGTCATCGTTACTGTCAGTGTTAGCATCAGCGTAATCGTCAGCGTTAGCGTCAGCGTAAGCGTTAGCGTTTGCTTCCTATGATCAGAATAGGGATATATAACATATACTGTTAACAATATTTGAGCATTCAATATCAATCCTCAGTAATGGAAACGCATATGTATCTTTTTCTTCTTTTTTCTATTTTACCATGGGGAGTGGTCTGAGGAGTTGTTCGGATTAATTCCAGCCGCTGAGTTTGCACATCCTGTATCACGACAGAATTCAAAATTTTATCCTCATCATCTCAATGGTTGGCAATCCACCAATGTGCACTTCACGCGAAATTTCCTGCCGCGCACAACTACTCTGTGGAATCAGCTGTCGCCAGCGATGTTTCCGTATCGATACGACTTAAGGACCTTAAAGAAAAGAGCATACTCCATCCTGAAAGGCCGGCAATGCATGGGCGGCGGTAATGACTTACCATCAGGTGGGCTGCATGCTCGTTTGCCGTCTATAATATAAAAAATCTTTTTAATTTAATTTTAAAATAGAGGATATAAGTGGAATTCCACTCGGCTGCTGTACATGGGGCATGGGGCAAACTGAAAGTTTCTGGAACTGGCGACTTATAATAAGAATGCGATTACAGAATTCAAAATTCTTCGATTCGGGAACATGTTGCCTTTTAATTTGCGAGACAGTCATTTGTTTTTTTTATTGTGGCAGTCACCAGAATGGGTGAAATTCCCTTTTAAAGAAAGTTAGAAAAAGTCGGAGAACTGGCAAGAAAGAGGCTTTTTCACAGTGTTAGAGAGAAACTGCAGTTTGTCTCTACCTGCAGAATGAATGGATCACCTTGACCGAGGTAGGATTACGACCCCACAGAATACCAGCGTAAAAGGAGGGATCCGGAGACCTGTATTACTGGTGGTGAGGTATTCCATCTCAGCCCTCAAGAGAACTGTGTGCTCGTATATTACTCCCAATGTAACAATGTAATGAAAAAGAAAATGAGTTTTCAGTCTGACGTCGCAGCAATGACACCTTTACGCGACGATTACGCGTCCGCACATCACGCTAAGATAACGAGTACGTATATACATGAAGGCATCAAATGTAGAACAGCACCACCATACCAACACACCGTAATATACTCTCGTATCTTATTTAAGACAAAAACACGTCAGAGCACCGGCAAATTGAAAACCAAAGGAAAGTGACTACAAATTGGTACGTTAACATTTGCGTGCCCAGATGATAGAAAAAGTTCGCAAAAAGAAGTCACAGCAATGGCGTCCTTCACCACGATAACGCAAATTCTGATAAGATAAAGAATGCGTATTTTAAGGCATCGAATGTGAAACTGATGATGCATTCGCTATACAGCCTGGACCTCCCACCTTGCGACTTATTTTATTTCCGAAAATTAAAGTTAAACTTAGGGGTTTAAGTTATAAGCCGCGATGAATGGGTCGCGAAGCCATTGTAGCCGTCCCTACTGAGGATTGGATCCACTGCTTCACACCATGATGCCAATTAATGCAAAATGTGTCAAAAGTTAAGGCTTATACATCGACAAACAATAATAGTATCATAAATATAATACTCGGTTTTATTTACCAAAATTCAGAAAGTTTCAATATGAGTTAAGCATTAAAGGAAGTCCTCTCAATAGCTAGCTACGATTCAGCTACAATGGTACTACTGAGTGCAGCTGTCTGTGGCCTTCATGGGTCAATGCGGACCGGTAAATTGAAGCGACCTAATATGTTTATCATTGAAATTCAAGTTAATGATATTTACATACGGCTTAATAAAATATAATATAAATATATATAGAGATAAACATATTAGATAGAAAATTGGTATAGCGAAGTCATTTTACTTTGGTCACCTAGGTGGTTACCTACACACGTGAACATCTACCGCACTTGTACACTATCAATGCATTCTTACACAAAGAAATATGTATAGGGCGCTATTAATATTAAAATTAAGTATTGCATTTTGTTACATTGATTACGATTAAGACCTAGTAGAACTAAAACTATTATATGCCATTGGAAATAGAAAGATTTATCAAAATAAAAAGTAGTAAGGGACAGTAATAGCCTACACCTATTATAAAATAACCCACTGCTAGGCGTAGTCTTAGACCGTAGTTCACCATGTGGCACTACTGCAGGTTGGTTGGTACATTTAAATCAATCCCAAATCTTTATACTCCAGTTAGAAAGTAGGTCTATACTGGTAAAACTCTGTCTATTAAACATCATCAGCGTCATCATCATTTGAGTCCAAGTATATCATTCAATATGTATGTTGTATGACATAAAGACATTATTACTTAAACCTTTCACTATGTTATATACATACCCACACATAATATATATGTATTCAAAAGCATTCATGGCGTGGCTCTACAACTGTTAAAAAGCTTCGAAATTTTATTTGCGGCCTAGTCAACGTAGCATCTGCAATCGACTATTTATTATATATGCCATTACACAAACATGCCATTGTACTTCTATGTTATATCGCAACTGAACAAATTCAAAATCTAAATTTCAATATCTCTTTTAAATTGAAAACCATATGAAATATCTGACGATATTTTGCAGTATATTTATGATAAAGAATTAGAAATATCACCAATTGACAGACATGGTTCCGTTATAACAGTCAACGTTAAAAACTATATTAGATATTTAACACAATTTCGTCTCATTGTTTCAGTTGCGCATTTCAGACTACGCTCAAACGAAGTAGACTATGTAGCTGAGAATAACAGGGAGATTGGCGATTCAATGTTATCAATGAGTTCTGTTTTATACATAAAAAAATTCTGTATAACTGTGGCAATAATTTTTGCCCATGTGAAGTTCATATGAGTTTATATTACATACATTTACGCTAAAGATTATATTAAGAATTTTAAAGTTTAACTTCATTGAAAAAACATATTCATATTACTGAAAGATTGCCCTGACTTTTTTAAGTTATAAAAAACTAAATAAAAATAAACAAAATAATGGAGACAAGATCGATGACCAGGAAAAAAAATGAAGAACGGCAAAATAGAGCTACGTCATTGGATATTGGTAGTTCGGACAGCAATGATTCCAGGACCTTAGATTTTAAAATTCATCAAGTTTTCCTTAAATTCTCAGGGTTCCTTAATGTTATACATATTAATGCACAAAGTATTCCTGCTCATCATCTGGACTTCCTTAATACGTTTTGCACAGCTCACAACATTGACGCCATATTGGTATCAGAAACCTTTTTAAAGGCAGCTCTCCCGACAATACATTATGGTCTGCCAGGTTTCAGGCTTATACGCAATGATAGGGAAGGCAAACCTGGGGGTGGTATCGCTATTTACCTTCGTCAAAACATGTGTTTTAATCTTGTTACACGTTCACCTAGTGCTTATTCACAGTCTGCTGAACATCTTTTCATTGAAATTTTTCCAGGCGGTAATAAAGTGTTACTGGGAGTTTATTACTCCCCTTCACTAACTGTAGACTATTTTCCATCGTTTGAAGGTATTCTAAATCGTTTACGTCCTGAGTATGAACATGTTATAGTTTTGGGTGATTTTAATACATGTTTATTAAAAAATGATAGAAGAGCCCAAAAGTTGCTTAGTATCTTAGATTCTAAGAACTTATATATTCCTTTCCTGGAACCAACTCATTTTGCACCTCAAACTAATCCTTCGCTCCTTGATTTAATCATTGTCTCTGATTTAGAGAAAGTCGCTAAGCATGGTCAGCTCACTGGGTGTTTTTCTCATCACGACGTCCTTTTCTTGTCGTACAAAGTTCCATCTCCTAAACAGAATCTCTGTACTAACTTTGTAATGGAAATCGCACCAACAAATAATACAGTGGCTACACCAGTCTTAGAGCCACTTTGGCGAACAAAGGTTGTTAAGGAAGCTTTAGTAAGACAGCTTAAAGCTAAGAGAAAATTAAAGAGAAAGAGAACTCAAAGTGTATTATTTGATTATCAGAGATGTAGGAATGAAGTTAGGAAGTTAGAAATTAAACACAAACGTATAAGGGCTAAAATGCTTATATCACGTAGGACTGTACGCAAAACCAGGTGCTATATGTGTGAGCCAAGAGTGACAAGAACACGATAGCTTTGTAGGATAAAAATATGAACATAAAATTAAAATAACGTCATTAATAATTTGACTACGCATTTACATATATTCACTTATTATATCACACTGAGTAATATTATATCTACTTATAAGAACTCATTTTTAAATATAAATAATTAAGCTTTAAAGAAAAACTGTTTGTTTTGTAAGTTTTGTGTAATGTTATTTTAGAATGTGATGACGAGGATATTACACCGTTTAATATAATGCAATTGTAATTTAATATTTATATTTTAATTTATAGTGTTTCAAATTGGGTAAAACCAGTTTTAATGCCTTCTTTAATTTCTCCACAGAGAGTTAGCAGTTAAGCATAAAACGATTGTTAAATTTATGCCGTATTTTATACGAATCTTTTATAAGCAATTTCATGTGATAGCACTGTATATGATAAGAATGTCTAATATACTACCAAAAAATTTTAAATGTATTATGTGATGTCATACATACCTATATAAAATATGAAAGTATGAAATAAAATTATGTGCCGTGATGAAAACACGCAATATAATTTATACATAATCTGTTTGATGTTTCTAATTTTTCAATAAAAATTGTTTAATTAAATTTTTATTTTATTTATTACCTTTGTTCAAATTTATTTTTGTTAATAATTGTGAATATTCTGTTGGTGTTTTTTACGAGCGATTGGTGCTGTTAGCCTAAAGGGTTTTACATCTACACCGTTTTTATAGGTGGCCGAGCGTTTAGGGTTCTCAGATTCCTCTTATTTAGAGTTACTAGTACAAGGGATCTAGGGTCCAAGGCTCGGTCAGTTCCCTTAGAAGGAACAATGATAATAGTATTAAAGAAAAATTTTACACCACTTCGGAATGCGTTGACGCTGGGGACGAAGTGGCTACTATATTGCGGATTTGTAAGTACACAGTCATATCAGAATGTGTGCTTGTAATTATTATATAACTACATCACTACGCTACTTTTGTGCAAAGATAATATGCAAATATTACATACCAATTATATATTTTTTTGAACCACTGAAAAAAGGAAGTAAGTTCTATTAGACAGTTATGAGAGTGCAAAATTTATTAAATTTGTATGCTGACTTATGGAGCAATGATGTTAGGGCGTTTAATATATTAGTGTGGTGGAGCCATGCCGTAGCCATAGACTAGTGATTTCGTCATATCGTGAATTCACTTTAAATACCTACGTGGTTACGAGTGCCCAAGTACTTTTGCGACTAGATCTCTTACAGTTAGGGAATAAAATTATAGTCAATTACTTAAAGGTTCCACAGCTCTCATATAAGGACCTAACCTTTTGTTTTTAATACAGTATATCGTCCATTTTTAACTATACTTGGTAATAGTAGTGAATTATAGGTAAAGGCGGCTCATGTCTTAACAAATATAATATGTTGACAGAAGAGTCTACATTACACAATGTAAGCAAAGAAATAATTAAAAGAGAGTCCTAACATGGATAATGAAGTTTGCTTGTTTTTTTTGTTTTGTAAGTTTGATAATACAAGAAATGTTCAATTAAAACGTAAGATATTGCAAATGGTGATTAAGTAAATTCGGTAAGCACTTCTTGAACTCAGGACTCGCGCGTAGCCGTTACCTAGAGCGCGTGGTAATATGGTTTACAGTAAAGGGCGCGTGTTTCCAGTAACCTAAAGTTTCATTGGCAGTCTTAGCTGCTTGCCACGCTAAATATGATCAGTCTTCTCGTCACTCTAGAAGAGATGATTCTGGTTAAACCATATCGTCCTCTAAGTGTGTCTTCACGTAAGGCAAAGGTGCTTTCCAAAACGGTAGACAGTGCTTGGTTCAGAGCCGTTACGAAAGCTTGATTAATATTGCTTAAAGGAATGTGAGGAAGCTGCGGTCGATTCTTGAGAGGCACACTACACGTTTATTTTATCACCTCCTCCAATATGCTTCTGATAAACTCTATTTCCTTTGTGACTAGTCCGTCATCAACCACCTCTTGATGGAATGCATCGCTACTTGCTTAAGATGTTCGTGGAATATTACGCTATGCTCCCATATCAGTTCCAAGAAGTTCTCGACCATAGGTCGCTTCCAAACATCTTCTTTCTTCTCTCTTTATTGGTGTCATTCATTTGGTTCCTAAAGATTATGTTACTACAGATCAGACTAAGTACCGCCCTATTACGTACTATCTATCTGCCATCTATAAAATACTGACATCCATTCTTAGCACAAAAATCACCCGTCCGTAGTAAATATAATAATAATAATCCGCACTCGTAATCAACGGGCACGTGTGTGTCGGTGACTACCTACCTATGTAAGATACCGATCTTGCTTGCAAGACGACGCTGAACTGCTATCACTGTGGTGGCAACAACCGCGACTTTCTTAGACGACTCATACGCTCACTGCTTGTGCGACACGGGAAGCCAGGTGGCTGATCTTGGTCAACCACATAGGACGGAGCCTATCCCTACCAGTAGTTGTAACAGCGATGCTGCGCGCGGAATCAGTATGGAGGGCCGTTACCTCCTTTTGCGGGACCGTAATGGTACGAAAGGCTGCCGAGAGGGATCGAGAGAAGACCAATCCCGTTCGGAGATGGAGTCCGCGGAGCTCGCTCGTCTCGCCACAGCCCTCCTACCGTAAACGTGATAGTTTCGTGAGGGTGCTAGGGGTATCGATAATCACGCTCACCCCCGGGATGGGCTATCTCAGTGAAGCGTAGAGGGATCTCGGTGGTGTTCCTTACGGAGATTCCACGACCCGGATTTGTGTTCAGATTCAATCAGTTGTCTTACTACATCAACATTGGCCTCTGTAACTGCAGTCGCCGGCTGATCTTCGTACATCATAATGCAGATAATCATGTCGAAGTCTAACGTTGAGGCTTCGTCCTCAAATGAACTACTCTCTTGTTAACTTAAGCCACAGCGAAAATCCTAAAAACCATTGAGCAATCTTTACGAGTTAAATTAATTGCAATAGCGACACACATTATGCTAAAGAATGCGACAACGTTAATGTCGTAAAGTTAGTAGCCATTGGTCACGATTTTTACATGAGAAATTTTTGAGTTCAATAATTTTACAGATTATTGTAGATTTTTGGACGAAGATAAATGGAGACCGTCTGTCAAGTAAAGACGTAACTCTGAGACAAGGGATATGAATGAGCCTCTTTGATATAAATAACGTATGTAGTCACAAAACTTATAGAAACTGTTTGAAATCGGTACTAAATACAAGATTTTACTTTAAACTACTTAACATTTAATTAAATATATAGTTGTACTATAAAAGTTTAAATAACTTATTATAATTGTAATGTTGTATAAAAAAAAGATACAGAATTTGTGGCTATCGTTTTGTATGGGGTTGTTATCTCTGAGGACCAAAATGTTTTTCTCTCTCTGATTCCTCTCTTGACCGTGTACCTTACTCGATCCCTATATAATAATATTAGTGTTCCGTTCCATTGCACTGGATTAGTACAGGCCATATTCCTTTAGGACGCCTATCCGGATGATGTCAAGAATGCACCCAGTAAAGTTTATTTTAAATCTCTTCTTCGATAACATTATTTAAAGGCAAATACCATCTGATATGTAGTATATTTCCTGTTGGTATTTGTGTATTTATGTGTATATATATATTTATATTGTTATGTATGTATTATTATTGATGTGTATCTATGTATAATTTGATATTTTTATCTAATTAAACTTTTTTTATTTTTATGCCTTGGTAATATTGGCATAAAAATAAAAAAGGTATATTCTCTTGAACTCCCAGGGTTGACTGGTAGAGAATGCCACTGCACTAAGTCTGCCCTTATAAATCTGTTGTTTAAGGAGTATAAATAATAAATAAATAAATCTCTGTTTATGTCTCGTTTTCATTGTTTTGGTTTCTTTTCTAATTTTTTTTTTCAATTTTTCACGAGTTCACTCTATGTGGGTGATAAACGAGCACTAATTATAATAGGTACGGCTTATAAAAACACTACATCCACCCTCAATAAAGATTCAAGGAACACAAACCTTATCACCCCTGAGGACTGACATGGAAGGAGAATAATATAGATGGAATCTAAGACGCTATTTTATGCTTTTTTATATTTCGTATACCTTCCCCGACGATTCAATCAATTCCATTGCATCTACACTACGACAGCTTCAAAACTACGTTCATCTTCCATGGACGTTCAATTGCTCATTATTAATACAATGTGTACTCGTTTGTAATCTTTATGTTTATTATAAATATCAACCTTAACCGATGCTAACACTCAAAGTGTCACTGTACCATTAATTGACAACCGTGTAATGGTTAAAATTTTAAACGATATGATAAGCAAGAAGCAGTATTTTATATAGGTTTTGCTGCGGGGCATGGGCCTCCGTGTTAGTCCTGGGTATTAAAATACTGTAGTCTTCGTAAACACTGGTATGTCGTAGTCCGTGTAGTACAGAGTCGTGCTAGCTCAGTGCCTTGACGATTGCTCTTAATTTTATGATTTGCCATCACCCTGATTTATATATATATATATGTATATATATATATATATATCATCTTGATTTTCACCTGATTACATTAGCCGGCGCCGTCATCAAAGAAAGAAATTTAAAGTGCTTATTTGCCACATTCTCGACATTCTAAGAAAATACCGTGTGTTAATCAGCAAGCTTAAATTTGAAATACATTTGAATTTGGAATTCCTAACCAAACGCTACATTATTTGAGATGTAATGTCCAGTTCGATAAAACGCTAGCGTCATATGGAAGGTACCAATAAAAAAAAAAAATCATTCAGTTTTTGTGACATAGTAATATGTAATTGATAATTCGATATTTGAAGTTCTTGGCAACATTACAAGCTATGTTGGTGTTATCATTTATTTACCTATCGATAGATAAGCAAGTTAAAATATGTCACTGGCATCGTATAAACTTCTACTACTTATAGATATCAGTGATATTTTAAACACGACTTGGTTTAGAGTATGATTTTAATCTTCATGTTAGAAACTTTTCTATTTGTGCAGAACAGAATTCTCTCCATGTAATATATCTGTATTTAGGAAGTGAATAAGCATTATTACTGCTTCAGTGTTCCAAAAATGGAAAAAGTGGATGCAGACGATTTGCTTGTGATTAAGAAATGTAAATTTTTAGTGCGATTGCAGTACATTGTAAAGGACGGTATTGGTTGAAATAAAAGGCATAAAGTCATACAGGTATTTTTTTTAGCTTACTACTGATTTCCTAGCATACTACTGAAACAATAATATTCTCTTTGATACCGGTGCCGCCATCTATGAATAAGTAAATTGTATAGTTGCAAATTTGATGACGGTCTTGTGACTCGGTCCGTTACTTCTGACGGATTGACTATATTGGTAACATTATTTTTATTAACGACATTTACCACCACTTCGGACTGCGTTGGCGCTGGAGAAGTGGCTTAAGAAACTCCAGTTACGCTTGTATCTATACTAATTGGTGAAAACCGGGCTGAAATATGGCGGTAACGCGAATAAATGTGTTTATGACGCCCTCGCCGTCGGCGGGGTCGGTAAGTTATGGAATGTTATTATGTAGTGTTTTGAGCAGGGCTTAGGCCCCCGTGGTCGCGCCGACGGGGTAGTCGATCTGGGACGCAGGTGAATTTGTGGTTCGAAATGGGATTGTAAGAGACGGCACTCACGATCAGTTGGTTTGGATGTATGACGGCAGAGTCGAAATGTAGACGGGAATTCAGATTCAGGTACTGAGCTATGGTCGGGACCTTAAGATCTATATGTAGATTTTCTTTACGCAAAAACCACGGCGCACCAGTGGCCTTACGCATGAAGCAATTTTGGATTACCTGAAGTTGGTGACGCCTAAGTATTTGACTATCTTTTCCCAGTGGATTGGACGATCAAATAGCTCTATGGTTGAGAGATGCGGCGTTTTATTGCGCCGAGAGAAACACATAATTACACTTTTGGTGGGGCTAACTATAATCCTCCATTATCGAAACCATTTCCCTAAGGTTTTAGCTGCGGATTGGAGGCGTTTACAGATAGCGTCTGGTCTGGATCCAGACGCGTAAAGACCGTTGTCATCGGCGAAGAGAGCATATAGCTACATAGCGAGTGCGCGGGATGTCGTTGGTGTAGAGCAGTGATTATCAAACTTATTTCTTTTACCGCCCCCTTTGAAAATCAATTATTTTTCAACTTAAAAACCACAATTTCATTACTTTAATTAATTTAGTTATATTAGTCGGTCCTGATGTTTAAACTTACATTCTAAACTAGAAACAGTGGGACCAAATAAAACCCAACTTTATAATATTAATAATATATTTTAATCAAATTAAAAGAAACAATATAAATATGTAATCAGTTTTCGTTTTTATACTAATCTAATAAAATGGATGAATTTGATGATATTTAATAAGTTTGTTGATATAAGGTTCGATTTTACTCAAAAACAGTCGTAAGTCGCCGCGTTTGGTAACTTGCAAATGATTTCTCTTTTTAGTAAGTAGCGTTGTCACAGCGCTAAATCCACGTTCACACAAATATGACGATGGGAATGCTATCAAAAATCGTTCAACGATAGACCACAATCCAGGGTACAACTGCGGAATTGACTTTTGTAGCCAAAATTGTTGGTAGCCATTTTTGTATTTGATTTTTATTTCCTCGTTCGTTGTCAGTTCTATAAGTTCTTCTTCCAACTGGGGTGATATTGCTATGTTGACATTTGAAAGGATCTAACACCCAGTCTGGTATTTCCAATTTCAAAATGTCCTGGAATCTTTCAATGAAATCACTGTGAAGATTTTCCAAATGTTGGCAGTAGACGAGCAAGGAAACAACGAGGAGTGAAAATTGTGGAACTCTCGTCTGCCGATATTCTTTTTGTATAAGAGCAGCTTGGCTACGAAAGCAGCGACGACATTTTTTGTTTTTATTAAGTTCAAGTCATCGCCTTGAAGTTGGAGATTCATATCATTAAGCAATGTACAAAGGTCTGTCAGGTATGCGATATCATTCTTTGATGTGATGAGGTTTTCGCGCAATTCTGTGTCTTTGTTTTCCAAGAACTCTATGACAGAGTCAAACAGATTGAAAAACGAGTCAGACAATTTCCTTTTGATAGTCAACGCACTTCTGTTTGAAGGATCAATCTGTTGAAATCTTCATCATTATCAACACAAAGCTGATTAAATAATCTGTCGTTTAAAGCGTTGTTTCGGATTTTATTGACTGCTCTGATGACATGTTGCAATGTTTAAATAGTCGTTCTCTTAAATTTCTATATTCATATACAATATTCTTCAACGGAATTCCTTTTTTATCACAAAACTTTTCCAGTGTTTAAAATACGGTTTCTCCTTTCGTGTCTGTCTCTGAATTTCTAGCAAATAAAAGTTCTTGACATATTTTTTCATCTTTAATTGATCTCACGTTAGACAACAACAATGCTTCATCAGTTGGTAAAGTGGACTCATCCAACTGAATTGAAAATTTAATAGTCTTCAGATGATTGCACAATGTTTCAAACTTTTCAATGTTTTCAGCCATTTCATCAATTCATTTTTGGACAAATCTATTGCTCAAAGGAATTTTTCGAATTATATCTGCCGCCGGCTTATGGAGCACAGTTGTTATGACTTATTTTATCGCTGGCAAAATTAACGTTTCTCCGATGGTGTTTAGTTTACCTGTTTGAGCAATTAACAGAAAGATATTGTATGAAGCTCGAAGTCCATCATCGTCTTGCTTAGCAGCCATCGAAAAAAGTTTCGATACCCTTGGCTGAGCATTATACTTCTTTTCCAGATCTTGAAAATAGGCTACATTTTTATCCTTTTTATCCGGATGCATTTTATTCAAATGATCTTGAAGTCTTGAAGGCTTCATCGCTTCGTTTGAAAATGTTTTTGAACAAAGAAGGCACAAAGGCAAAGATGGGTTTGTCGACTTTTCTATCAATCCAAATTTAATATATTCTACACTGTATTGCCGTTTCTTCTTTTTGCTTCCGACATGGCTTTGTTTTCAAAAATATGTAAATAAAGTGTTGAACTTAAATACTTGTTTAAAGGTAGCGTGCGAAACCACAAATCAAAATATAAGAAAAATTACGAGTTTTTATATAGGATTTAAATACAGCAAGTAACGACAGGAATAAGACAAACTCGCACAAACTCGTATATCTCTTTCGACGCTCAATCGTACTGAGCAAGTATCCATGAACCAGCCGATCTCTACCGGATTGCACCAATAGCATTATTTAAGGTTAGCATTTAGTCGGCAAAGTAAGCATATTGTTCAGCATATACTGGTATCTATTGATGAAAATTAAAACTTTATATTTTTGTAAAAGTTTTGTACTTTACTAAGATACGATAATTTTTGATAGTGCTGTACATGTTTTTGTGCTAAAAACTTATGTTGAGTCTAGAGACCAAACAGTAACAACACGTTTTTTTAAATAGCTTGAGATTGCTTTTTATGCATTTCTCGAAAGCCTAGATTTAGAGTAAATATATTTCAGTTTCATTGTGGATTGAACATAGAACTAATACATACAAATATAAATCATTGTTATTTTATACTTAAATGTATTAATATTGTAAATGTAGTACATGTGTATTTGTAGGTACTATTATTGTTTCTTCATATATGTAAGTACATTGCTAACAGAGCGTGTATTTACAAATTTGCAAAGTAAAAATGAATTCATCTCATCAATATGTTTGTTTAAATTCAGAACTACCAAAATACATTGCTATTTTATTGTACTAATTTATTAGAACGAAACTATTTTTGTTGAATATCTTTCTCATTAATATAAGATAAGATTTTCATATATTACATTTCATAAGATAATTAAAATTTTATATTTCGACTAGTAAATAATACTACTAACAATAATAACTTATTTAACTACGGAAATTAAATTAATATCATTTCGTATTATCTATAATAAATATGGGTAATTTTTCATTGAATTTTAGTTTATAATTTAGAACTCGTTCAAATAAAAACGTCCGCCTAAGTCAGCGTTTTTATTATTTGTAATATTTAATATTTATAATATATAGAAATAGTAAACGATGTTTACAATAAGTGAACTGTTTAGGCTTACTATTATACTATTTGACACTGGACGGTAATGGGTTTATTGTAAAAAAAAAAGTCCTAAGACAACTTTTTAAACAATAATTATATACGTATTTCCATTTTATATAAAAATTATGATTCTTACATCAGTAATTTCCTATAAAATGCTAGGAAAATGCTGTAAAATGCTCTTATGTTAAAAACAAGAAAGAAAGTAAAGAAAACTTAAATTTATGTTAGTTTACGTATGTATAATATTTTAAAACTCTGCATGGTAATTTTTTTCCTAATGTTTAAAATAATTTCTGTTGCAATGTAATTAAGGTAAAATTGCTCTAATTTTTTAACTATCATCCATCATGTTCCTTTATCCACAGAAACTTGTTACAACTTGATTGCGTACGGTGTGCGGGCTATCCTACGAAATCTATGTTAAGTATTATAATATAAGTTTTTATAACATCATACAGGGTAGAAATATAAACTAATTAATCGTTATTGTGTAATAGGTGGGTTTTAATTTTAGTGAAATTTAAAATACTATATAAAGTAAATGAAATTACAAATTATACATCGCCCCCCTAACCCACATCAACGCCCCTCCATTTTTTATGGGCCACTTAACGCCCCCCTCTAGTTTTCAAACGCCCCCAAGAGGGCGTTATCACCCACGATGAGAAAGACTGGTGTAGATTGTCTATCGTTCATATAAACTCTCCTGGAAACAAGACAAGCATCCTATCGTTTAATCTTGGAGATATTTTGTAACTGTAATATTTACTTGCAATGATAAGATAAGGTTTAGGTTAGGTTTATATTTAAATTAGGTTTAGGTTAGGTTTAGATTTAAGTTAGGTTAGGTTTATCATCTTAGACGTTTTGATTCTTTTTAGGGATTTATATGTTTTATATGTAATACTAGTTACTTTATTTCGCTTATTTGGAGAGTGAGTTTTCTGGCAGATCGCTATTGGATACGTTTCTGTCCAGGTTACATATCCCCATATTATATTTTATTTAGTAATATACTTATTCTAATTGTGTTCATTTATTTTCTTGATGTTGTTGATGAGTGTTTGGCAAAGTGAAGTGAAAGAGTTGATTGCAGATTTCGTGTTTAATATTTCAGGTAAATTATATGGTGACACCTGTACTACGTGACACGTTTCTTCAAAGGTTAATATTAGGTTTTTATGTATATATTAGGATTTTATTTATATATATAGGTGGTTATAATTAAGGTTGTTTAGTTAAGGTTAGGTTTAGGTAAGGTTTAGGTTTTTTTTTTTTATAACCCCCTATTAGGGGGTCGCGCCGGTCCTGCTGCTATTGATAATGCAGCAACTTTTGTTACCTTAGGATAACTTTGGGTATTTTTTTTCCCGGTTTTTTTTTATTTTTTTTTGTCCGGCCGGCCTACTATTTATTATATTATATATTTATTTTTATTCACTTATACATTTCAAATTGACTACAGGAATATAAAATGTTGCGGTAATAAGCTGCAGGCTTTCATTATTATGTGTTTCGCACAGGAAACAGATAACAGTACCTGAGCTCTTAACAGTTTACTTTGCAACATACCTACATCTTTTAGTGCGTATAGTGATAACATTTTTCATATATTATTATAGATATCATTATTATTTTTTATTAATATTTATTATTCTGTTTTTTTTTATATTTTAGAATATGATACATTTAAATGTATTACAATATTTATTTCTTTTTATATATAAACGCGATAGCTGACAATGTAATGATTCTTCTAATAAAAACAAAAAAAAAATAATAATTCACATTGAACGACAGATAAATATTTACTAAGATTGTAGTAATTATAACAACTTTAAGTAAAAGCAATAATTAACAAAATAAAATTGAATTAATTTGAAAAAATTATAAAAATAAGATATAAACTTGATTGATAAATTTATTTGTTGTAGATTTTTGTCATGGGTTTTAGATTTAAGGTCTATACTACTGAAGAACCATTAGCCCTTGCCACCAGTTTCATTACCTTCATACAAAATACACTACAATATGGTGCAAGGCCGATAAATCTTCTGATCTTTTCCGCGCCATTGCTCCAAACAGCCGCTCCTACCCCCCCATCCAGCTTACTGCCATCTGTGAATATCTGGATTTGACCTTCCTCCATGTTTTGGAGATCCTCTGTGGTGTTTATTGTTAGGAATTTCCTAGGTGCACGGGAAGCTGGATGAGGCAGCCGGAACGTGTAGATTCTTTGCTCAAGCGATCTGCCGTGCAAACTAGGCAGTGGTTTGCCCCGCTTAACCTCGTAGAGCCTCAGTTCTTCGGCGCGTAAATCGAGTAGAAGCACCCCTGCCAAGGCTGCAGCTGACACTGTGGAGGTGGTTCGATGAACTTTAGCAATGCGTATTGCGAAGTTTCGTGTGATGTTGTTCAGACGACGTAGATTTTTTTGGTTTTTGATAGTCTCTGCCCAGACATTGACTGCGTAGAGGATGGTTGGTTCCACGATTATCATGTATAGTGTCCTAAGAATAGTATTGTTGAGCCCCCAATATGCGCTCGCCGCCCTTGAGACTAATTTGTATAAGTCCGTTACCTTCCTATGTCTATCAGCGATGTGTTCGCAAAAGTTTAAATTTTTGTCTATGGTGAGACCTAGGACTTTAAGACCTCCAGTTATTGGAACCTCGGTTCCCTCAAGAACCACTCGTGGTTGCTGATATTTACGCCGTTTGGTTATTAGAATGGCCTGCGTTTTTTGAGCGGCGAAGCGCATCTTGTGAGTCCTTCCCCAAGCCGAAATTGTGTTTCAGGGCTTCAGATAAGATCTCCTCCAGCCTAGATGTATCGGATGCAGCCGCAATGACCAGTATATCGTCTGCAAAAGCCAGCACGTGCGCCTCCAGTGCGTCAGCCGCCCGCATTAAGGGGTCGAGTTGTATGTTCCAAAACATTGGTCCACAAGTCGACCCCTGAATGCAACCCTTGTTGGTCTCCCGGATGGCGCAAGGGCCGGCGTAGCGGACCTCCACAGTTCTGTTACTCAAATAACAGCGGACTAGCCCCAGGGTATGGCTGTCTATGCTTTTGTTGGCCAGTTCGGTTATTATAGCTGGCCACCACGCGTTGTCAAAAGTTTAGTTGGTAAGGTTTAGGTTAGGTTTAGATAAGGTTTAGGTTAGGCTTAGGTTTGACTTAGGTTTGGCCTAACCTAAACCTAACCTAAGCCTAACCTAAGCCAAACCTAAGCCTAACCTAAGCCTTTTTTTTTTTTTTTTTTACATGTGGTAATGCCTACGCATACCCACCCCTGCGGGGGCAAGGGTGGGTTATGTCGGACTTGCACCGACTAAAACCCCATGGTGTTCCTCCATCGTCGCATTTGGCGGGGTCACGGGAACGCTTTCGCACACATCCGCGACCCCACCTGCGCCGGCCGACCAGACGGCCCCTTCTCTGGGGGAGGACATCTCCCTCTCCCCCCCTCTCAGGCAAGGCACGCCGGAACACGGACGCGCCTTCCAACTCGGCCTCCTCTGTAGGTGGGAAGCGGACTCCCCCGAGTCCGCCCCCCAGAGGCCATGGGGGCCAGGAAAACCCCAGCCCCCTGCGGCGGATCTGGTGTTAGGCTCCGTCGCCGACCAATATTCGGCCGCGGAGGACAGGGAGAGTGGCAGGATCAACCAACACTCCACTGAACCCGCAGCCCCACCACGGCTTGAGTCGCGGAGGATAGGGAGATACACTACCCTCCCTCCGCGACTCCGCCTCGGCTGCGGATGGTGCGTAAGACGGCCTCACTCCGTCCATCCACACCCCGCAGCCCACCGACACGCATCCGGGGCGGGCCCAGCTCCAGCCCGCCCGGAGCGGCCTCCTCGGGCCGGCCTTAGAGCGCCTTAGGCCGGCCATTTGGGTGCCTCTTAGCTTCACCGTGGTTAACTCCACACCACGGTTACTAAGCCCCCCCGCTGCGACAAAGCGGGAACCCTTCGGGGGGGAAGCCTAACCTAAGCCTAACCTAAGTCAAATCTAAGCCTAACCTAAACCTAACCTTAACCAAACCTTAACCAAACTTGTGTGTGGCTCAACTAAAATAATAAAGAAAAAGAAACCTTAACTTAACTCTCCTCCTCAAACAACAGTTAACGAATATGATCAACTACCGTTTTTGTCCTTTCCTTGCGACATATATATTTATTATTTTACTATATAACATATATTTATTTATTTATAAACAATAATATTAATAGAGAATAATATTAATTAGCATAAAGTAATTATTTATATTGAATAAACACAAAATAGTTCTTAAATACTCAGTATACCACACGGATTTTGACATTTTGAAGAAACAACCTTATTCTTTAAGATCAATTAAAAGAAAGAAGCCATGTAATTAAGAATAAGCTTTAACACTCATAAAATATTTTTGTACTTAAATTATAACCTGATATTTTTGTGGATAATAAGCAGTTTAATAAAAAACAAAATATCTAGTCAACTAGTGTGTGAAACTGTATAACAGGCAGTTAGCCTGATTAACGTGTATATATTAGTCATGATTGTTAGATCTAGGAATAATATTATACGCATTGACTTATGTAACTGTTTAAAGAAATTTAGTTGAAGAACATTTTCGCTCAAACAATTTCTAGATGTTCATTATTAAGGAAACAAAGCAGTAATAATTTTTTTTTCTTAAAGATGCTAGTAATGATTATTATTTACAAAACAAAATGCTTCAACTAATCTTAAATGACTGTGCTAGGAGATGGTTCACGTCAATAATGTTATAACCATACCGCAGACCGTACCCTAAACTAGGCTATTGACGTGTTATTTACCAGTCGATAGCTTTTAGAAAAACAAAGGTAAGATCAGTTATTGACTTGAAGAATTAACTAAATAATAGTGGCGTGATTGTCTATCTAATATAAGTGTCATATGACCATATTTAATCATGAATTGCAACCGTGCGACGGACAGTGATTCACTGCACTACACTATTATAAACTTGGACTTTATACACTTACTACTTGAAGATTACCTATGATTTATTTTTACACTTATCTGTTGCTTAATATTTGTTTAGTTTTATAACTTTTGTTTGCTAAATAATGCAGGATTTTTTGTCATAATCGATTCTCATTACATTATTTATTTAATTCACGAAAGCTCAAAGCAAAACATCATCATTGATTTTACCCCCAACATTGTTAATTAAGAAAAAATATTCTAGTCTTATCTGAATTGTTTGATATTCTACCGTTTTGTTGTTTCAACTTTAGAGCGAATTACTCAAATGAATTTAATAAACAGCCGACATTGCCGATATACTATATATGTATATATATATATGTATATTTATAATATATGAGATTATACCTCAATATATAATAATACTAATAACAATAATATTAGTGCAAGCAAAAGGTTTTAGTAAAACTTTGCCAGATAAAAATATGCATTTCTTAGCTTGTTACTTTTTACGTCAATTAAACAGTATTTAAATAGAGTTTTTTAGAAATGTTTACACGTGGTCTTGAAATACCACTACGGCGCATCGAGCGCACGGATCTTAAGACAAATGACTTAATACTGGTTAAAGAAGCGTAAGTTAGTGCTCCACCTCTGTTGGCTCCTTGGAAGAGAGACAAAACTATTTTCCACGTACAACGATTTTTTCGCATAGTAATCAAACGCCTATGAGTCCTACCTACTTCAGAAGAGAATAACTCTTTTTGAAACATTGCGCCATGTCGTTGCGTGTGCCGCTTCTTAACGTAATGTTATTATATATACGATAATATGAAACTCAATACTACACTTCAGACATCACGTCATGTGCTACTACAATCCAACGACCAATCAAAATGCGCCGAGCTCTCATACGATAGACAGTTTGCCATTGGCCCACTTTCACTCTCGTTCTTAAATCAGCAAACTTCAAATACATAATATCATATATTTAATTAAAACCGTACGCCGAGAAAAGTTAAGACTTTCTGCCGGGCAATATTTAATATATATACATATATTAAATATTCTTTAATCTCTTTCTAAAAGTATTTTCTTATTTTATAAAGGGTATCATATTTAATACAATCCTGATTACTTAATTCAATCATTGTCCCATTGAACACTTGTACACATTGAAAAGTTTTGAGCCTAAGGTTGACATTTAAATACAAAAGAAAAAATAATACTGGCACGTAATAGCCATTTCTTTTTAATTATAATCTGCTGTCTTTTGTTTTTCTTCTGTCAAAATTGCAAAATTTGTGATCGATTTCACAAATGAAGTTCGCGGTTTCCGTAGAAATTGATAAAATTGAGCATAAAATATTTACAAAAAAAAGGATTAACGCAAAAAATCAATTTATGAAATTTATGTAGGATACTTTTGGGGAATCTCCATCATATGCCACTGTCAAAAGATGGGTAGCGGATTTCAAACGTGACAGAGAAGCAGTGCAAGATGAACCTAGGAGTGGCAGGGTACCGACGGCTACCACAGACGAAAATACCAATAAAATATTAGACCTGATTTTGAATGACAGGAGACTGACGATTGCAGAGATAGCAGAAGCAATAGGCATTTCCTATGAACGAGCACAGAACATAATTTCCAACGATCTTGATTTTCTATGGACTCTGCCAGATGGGTACCTAGACTGCTTTCAGCCGAAAACAAACGCACCCGCCAAACAGTATCACAGGATTGTTTGGATCTGTTCCAAAGTGATCCTCAAGATTTTCTTAGCCGTTTCGTAACTATGGACGAAACTTGGGTTCACCACAATACACCAGAGTCCAAAGTACCATCCAAGCAATGGAAAAGAGCTGGGTCACCACCCCCTAAAAAGCTTGGACCGTTTTGTCAACCAAGAAGGTAATGGCTTCAGTTTTTTGGGACTGTAGAGGGGTCATTATGGTTGACTGCCTTGAAAAAGGTAAATGCGGACTATTATTGCACACTCTTACAACGTTTGCGTGAAGAAATAAAAATAAAAAGGCCTGGTATGTTGTCTAAGGAAGTTTTGTTTCACCAAGATAACGCTCTTGTCCATACTGCGGCGAAATCAATCGCACAAATACACAATTGTAGCTTTGAATTGTTGCCGCATCCACTCTATTCTCCGGACTTGGCCCCGTCTGATTACGATCTCTTCCCCAATCTAAAAAAACACATGGCAGGACGAAATTTTTCGACGAATATCGAGGTACAAGAAGCTGTGACTGAATATTTTGATGAAATTGCAGATTCTTTTTTTTAGAAGGAGTACCAAAGCTAGACACAAGATGGCAAAAGTGTATAGATCATTCTGGAGACTAAGTAGAGAAATAAAATAATAATTTAGAAAAAAAACTTTATTAAGGTCGGGCTCAAAACTTTTCAATGTGCCCTCGTAAGTGCATAAAGAAATAAATAAATATAATATATAAAATATAAATAAAGCGCACAGTTCTACAATACATACTTTTTCATTAAATCTTGCCCCATGTTGTGATTGCTGTTTACGGATTACGTTGAAAACATACATTCCATATCCATTCATTTTAGTTTTTCATTCATATAATTATGTCGTCATATTTTATCAATAGTATAGCACGATAATTTTCTTGATATTCTATTGGCCGAGAGGGTAGGTGTAACGTTTCATATCTAGTGCGTCACTTCATGCGCTGATGGAAAATTTTATATTGTAATATTAAAATGCTACTGAAATAGACATTGTTTTAGTGAAAGAAAAATGAATGGGTCAACTCGATCGGGATAGGACCACTGTCTCATAGAATACCAGTGTAAAATAGCAGCATAATGCTGCTATATTTCATCTAGATCCGGAGAACTTTCTTACTGTTGACGAGATATTCCATCTCAGTTATTAAGGGTGACAACGCATCTGCATTATGATTCCTTGTCAAGGATGAATGTAGATGTCAAGGGCCGCAGGAATCACTTACCATCAGGTGAACTGTGTGCTCGTTTGTTACTCTCAATTATATAAAAAATCATATATAATAGACACTTACTCTTTTATATACATATATAAAAGAGTAAGTATTCTTTCACTAAAACAATGTATTTATATTTCAGTTTGATTCTGAGGACTCAATGTTGCGGGTGGCGATATAGGTAATATGTGTGTTGTGTAAATGTTGACCCCTTAAACCTAGAAGCTATTAGGATTTCGATCAGTAAGCAATTGATCGTTGAGTTAATGTATATCGTTTAGTCAATTAGCTTTAATTATATCTATAATGGTCAAAATACAAACAGATAAGATAAGATAAAACGTGTAATAGATATAACGTATACTCCTGCAGTAGATAAGATGAATGTTTTTCTCTTATAATATTTGAAATAAAATAAGCAGTATTGGCGTAGTTGTTAGTATATACTTACATATTTATACATCTATGCCTATTGTACGGTGATAGGTTTACAACTCGTTGCCGTTCTGCTGCGAATTGTGGTTACGCTCTCTCCCATATTTTTATTCATTAATATAAAAGTCCAAAAGCTTAATTATTTAAAAAAAATATACACATACGTAATAACATAATAACCTTTTGTAATCAATTGACATATTTTATAGTTTCAAGTGGTCGATATAGACGCCTTTCGATATAATAAAAGTTCAGACATTTAAGTGAGTTATCGAATAACCGTTTTTAGAGTTGTCTAAGAGCCACGCTGCAACTAATATATACCTACATCATAAATAGGTTCGCTAGACCGGGAAATGACTAGCTTGAAATAAGAGTATAACGCTGCTGTTTTGTTTGGTCATTGTTGGTTATGTGACTTGCCTCAGCAATGAGGTCTAAGGTGTGAGACACTTCTTTTCTGTGTCTTCTTTCTCGGTTCTCACTTGAAAAATTTTCTAACAATACTTTAAAATAAACACTGATTATACAACAAATACGGAAACACGTGAAATTGTAAATTCCTAGAAGTGAGCTGCACATAGCAACAACATGCGTAATAGTGAGATAATAGGGTCCGCTGGGCTCGTTGTATACGAAGCTCCAATTTTGTTGTGATCACATATTCCAAAATATTTTATATCATTACAAAATTTTATACATTATAATGTATATAAAAGTTTTATAGTTAATTTTATTTTGTTTCATTTTAAAATTATAAAATTCCTTAAAGTAATAAACCTCAAGCTTTTGTATTAGGACTAAATTAATTCATTAAATGAATTTGATAAGCAGAAATAACTTAAGGGGTATATCCACAGATATATAACTAATCCCCGGGGATTATTTATTTGTATATGACTTTTGTGATTTTTTTATTTTCTCGGGTGTCTAGGATAAATTTATTATAAGTTTATGTAAATGTGAAGTGTGCTGTGCTCCGTTGGTTCAACCTACGGCTGTCATATTGTAGACATAGTCTGATCAAGTTCGGAATGCCTGGAATAACAACTGGATTCATAGATTGTCGTTATAATAATTATTTTTACTGTATGTTTAGACTTCTTTAGACAAATTACTAGTTATAAATAAATGAAAAAACTATAGGTTTAGTACTAAAAGTTACATAATATTACGAATGGGTCAAATACAGTCTGGTCTGCTGGAGTCGAGGATGCCATAAGGGTCCTAGTTTTTAATAAAATGAAAGAAATAATTATGTGGAGCTATATAGTACGAGTAATTGTATTAAATATAATAATAATGTACGTATTAAATATTATACACCACAAAAAAAAAAAATGAAAGAAATAATTATGTGGAGCTATTTAGTACGAGTAATTGTATTAAATATAATAATAATGTACGTATTAAATATTATACACCACAAAAAAAAATATTTGATCTCGCTCAAACATTTAAATTTAGAACTTGTACTCTTATAATGAATGTACAAAACAACAATATTAAATCTAACATTAAATTCGAAAAAAGGGATAACAAACATAACTTACGTAACAAACACAAATTAAAAACGATTACTCCGCGAACTAACTATGGAAATAAAACTATTTTGTTTGAAGGCATTCAAATGTTCAACACACTGCCGGACGAGATCAAGAATTGTAACACTATGAATGATTATTGCCAAACTATAATAACCGCTTCTCAGTTATATTAACTTCAATTATGTTTAATTTAATTCCTGCCAATTTAGATTCTTATAGTTATGCTAGGGTTTGTTTATATCTATATTAATTATTTATTTTGTGTACCTACATTACGTATTTACTCGCAAGTTTTTTTTATTATTCTCATTATAAGCGAAACTTTGTGTTTTTTATGAGAAATAAAGATCTTTAATCTTAGGGACAGTAATCCGCAAGTTAGATACTTTAGTCGAATGTAATAACATTTAACATAATATTCTATCAAGTTGTGATCGAAGCTTACGTTCATTAATACGGTGTAATTTATATAAAGAATTTTTATTTTGATTTAGTTTACTATTTTGCGATTAGTTTAATTTATCTGCCACTGAAGTAGTTATATGACAAGACAGTCGATGTTGTTTAAATGACAATGGGTATAGAAAATGGTACAATACAAAATAAAAAGAGGAATTGGCTTAATTTATAAAATCGTAGTCGATTGAATATCAAATTAAAATCGATAATAAAATTGAAAATAAATATGTTTCATGGAGATTATTTTAATATCTTGCTTCAAACATATTTGTAAATATATTATTGTTACTATACTAACAGTACAACAATAACTTATTTAAGAGTTAGACATAATTTTATGAACATAATTACTTCACGGCAACTCTAAGGAAATCGCAATTTCAGTAATCAGCACAATATTCTTCGTAACCAGCTTCGATTGTTCAAATATCTTAGATAATTAAAAAAAAAACACTTTTTAATTGTGTAAAAACAAACGTTCTTATCAATTTGGTTTAAAATCGAATGCTACTGTTAAATAAATAACTTGACTTGGGATTTATTTCCGTAAAAGAGAAGAAGATGATTAGAATTTAATGTTCTACTTACTAATTTGCTTCAGATTTATCTATGTTCATCCATATTAAATCCATTAGTTTGTTCTTGACATGGCATGATCAATTATTCAACGTGAAACATTTTAGGTATGACACCCACCAGTGTTCCAAATTTTCTTAATATTCGGCTTTAGTAATTGGGAAACACGGTTTATATATTTTATTTATGGATATGGTCTTAGAACTGTGAATGCATAGTAAATATAATTTTCATGTGACTTCGAGAGGAATTCTTGAACGTGCTTTATGTCTTGTTATCATATATTATATAACTTATTTTTCTAACTAGGTTTCCCTTAAAATGTTTTTCCAATATATCATGGAAACTTTTGACATCACTATGTGTTAGGTTTTCTACATAATTTCGAAATATTTCGACTTTAACAAAGAATTGTGTACGGCACCAAGGACAATCTTCTATCCTGGACAGGAATCGAAATACCATTCTTAGAACCAGAATATTATTACGGTTGTTAATGTACCTCGAGCATCAACATTCTCTATGTATTTATGTAAAAGTGTGGCAATTTAGTTTCCCCATTTAGCCGCCGATTCCCCCCAGAGGAAACCAAAACCATTCTAACAATACACTCGTAATATTTTCGTAGAAACAGATTATAAACGGTATAATAATAGAATAAAACGGTAACATACTGTTCCCATTCTTGGTCATAAGATGTACATAGAATGGACGGATTTTTTTCTTCCTAATTCTCGATGACATACTAGTCACTTATTTAACGTCTTCTTTTCATTTAAATGAACCTGTAGCTCTGAACAATCCTTCAAGATGCATTTCATACATTTGTCTTTTTTGGGCACATGAAACCCGATGTTAAAGACGCTATTGAATATTTGGCGGAATATTTTTCTACTCACTATATCTATTCGTTTCTTAAAATTTAGTTGGATGATATAATCTTGTTATATTTTAAACAATAGTGGGGTGGTAACGGTGGTAGGCTGTTAATGAAATTAATTACCGATTCTTTAACTTCGTTTGAAGATTTGTGGGCTGGAATACATTTACCTCTCCCATCTTACATACATTTACATCCCCTATTTAACTATAACCATTTCCTAGTATTTAAGTTTGTTGGAATGGTTAACGAGACAGTTGGCATTCTTTGAAGAAAAGTATTTTTACCTTATATCCGTTTCAATTGTTGTTTCGTAATTAAAACGTTTTTCATTGTTTCACACATAGCTTTCTCTTTTACTTCTGTTGTATCTACTGCTTCTAGTCCTTCATATCTATTTTCAGTGTACTGTTTTCCGACATGGAAAGCTTCGTATTAAAATTTTAAATTAAAAATTACGAGCAAAAATTTAGACCTACCACTTCGTAAATGATTCCTATGCGACATATTTCTAATTAAATTACAGGAATAAAAAGTTTAAATGACTACTTAAATCAATTAAAGGAATAAGACAATTTAGTTGAAATACCACACTGAGTGGATAATAGTTGTAGTTAAAAGAGCGTAACCAGTGTAATAGATCGTATTTGACTGACGGGTTAATGTTTTAAGTGACGTCACAAAAATGATTTAAGTGACATTTCACTAAAACTTTACCATAAGCAATAACGCTTAGAAAATTAGCTGATGGTTCTTTATATTTTTTTATTGTTATAATCCGCCCTTAAATGGGAAATGGAATTTATGTCAAATAATGCACTAGTTTTTAGAATTGAAGCTGAAAAATGAATTGCTTCCAGCACCTTTAAAGTGCTCGGATTTAAATGAAACCCATACGATTCAACGCAGAAAAAGTTGGAGATTTCGAATATAAGTCAATATCGTTCAAAATGTCACTTAAAGCAAATAGACTTTCACCATTCGATACGTAATAAAGCTGAAATATGCTGCTACTCTACGCTAGTATTCTATAACGGCGACCACCGTCGAGCCGACACGTTCACGCTACGGCTAAAATCTACCTGCTGCATTATGTATTTTTGAAATCTCCTTTTGATGTATGTTTTGTTGTTATATGAAACTTTAAATGAAATATAAATGAGAGTGATAATGCTGTGAAACTGATTTATAATATATTATAACAATGTAGTAATATATCAAGAGACAGCAATTGCACGTCTCATACCAGTATTAACGGACCATTCTGGTCGGTTAGTTATAAGTTTCGAAGCTTTTCGTCGTTCATGGTGTATTTAAAAAAAATACTTTTATTTTGTTTACTTAAACATTACATTATATTTGACGTATTGGTATGCATATATTTATAAATTAAGCGTACCTATATTTTTATAAGAAACTTTTAAAATTCACCATTAGACAAAGGCCTTTACCCTAACACATCAGGTAAACCTGTAATGTTTTGATAAATTAGCATTTAGCTAAAGAGATACCAAAATGCCTTTGCACAACTACTTTGGAATCAGCTGTCTCTAGCGGTGTTTCCGAACCGACTTAAGGACTTTCAAGCAAAGAGCCTATACCTTTCTTAAAGGCCGCAACGCGTTTGCCTTTTCATCTGGTGTTGCCGATGTTCTTGGGCGGTGGTGATCACTTACCATCGGGTGGACTGCTTGCTCGTTTGTCACCTATTCTATATAATTAAAAAATAGCAGACTGGCTCATGTTTAGCACTTCTCGCTGACTCTGACTTTGTACCGTAATCCATCCGTTTGACGACTAACTGTGAATTGTAGGTCAGGTAAATAACCTTTTATAAGGCATGACAACTCCTTATTAGATGCAGAAGTGTTATTATCTTTTTTAAAGACTTTCAACCTCGCGCACCCTTTCGTATACGCATCCTTTGAGTCGATTTTTTCGCTCACGAGTGTATATGGTATGTTAATCACACGTGACCAGACTAAACATAGTAAGGTTTAGTTTGTACTATAATTTTTTTTGTACTGTACTATACGTTGGTGTTACGTTAAAGCGTGGTCTTTTCCCGTTTCAGATGATATATTCTTGCTCGCTTATACATTACGGCTAGTTTATATCTGCAACGTGGCTATAAAACGTACATACGTATATTCTTCTTTTTACATTGTTCTATTTTATTTGGGCTTTTCAACTTCAGTTTTGCTATAATGTACATATCAGTCTATTGGACATGGATGACAACTATTACTATGACAAGAACGAGAATTCTTATATACTAACGGCGTGAATGAGAGTAATATATAAAGATATTTTAAATATGACTTTATTGTACAAAGGGTCCACTTATAAATCCCGTGTCAAAATGTTGCTCCACAATTTATAGTCTTTGATTTAAATTTGTAATTCGTAATTTGTAATTTTTAATTTTTGTCCAATTTTGTTTTTCTTTTTTTGAACACACTTGTATTGCTTTCTGTAAACTCAAATACCCATGATTGCTTTGTACTTTTACTACTTCTGTTGTTATCAATATTTTAAAGAACTCAATAGGTCGCTGCAATTACTTTCCATGTCAAATAAAATCATGCGAGAGATTATATGATACCAAATATGTTCGCATTGAGGAATTTTAAAGGGAATAATTGTTGTATTTTTTATTTTATCTTTTGTTTCTATTTGTCTCCAAGTTAAATAAATAAATAAATAATATTTATCTGTCTACAATTCATTGATATCGCATCTGTCATACTTACCTATATCTTGTTTCATACTTATACTATGCCGAAAAAAACAGTCGATATGTTATAAAATAACATAAGAAGATCGAGAAAGTGATGCAAAATGAAAAAGATAGCAGCGAATGAATTTATTAGTAATATCAACAACATAAATATTTATTTAATCATGAATGGTGATAAATGATGTGGGTGAATTCGCACGAGGCGTACAACGATGCTATGACGTGTTCACTGTCTGGCGTCGTAAGTCGCGGTGGCGGGTGACCTAGATCAGTTTCAGCCCTATCAAAATCATAGAGGATTTTTTTTATGCATTAGGTGGTAAACGAGGAAGCAGCTCACTTGATCGTAAGTGATCACCGGTGCGCATGAACATTCGCAACACTAGAGGAATCGCATTGGCACTGCCCAGCTTTAAGAAAGGTATAGGCTCTTTGGCAACACCTTTTTTTCTCCCTGGCAACATCCACAGAGTAGTTGTGCGCTGCAGTAAATATTGCCTAAAGCGCATAGTGGTGGATTGCCAACCATTGAGATAAAGAGGATGACATTTTGAATTCTATCATGATGTACGATGCTTAAACTCAAGGGGTGGAATTAATCCGTACAACTCCTCACAACACGCCCCATGGTAGATTCGGTAATAAGTTCATAGAGACCTCATCGCAATGCTTGTCAAGCCGATCGGAAAGTATCTGGTCGTTAACAATGGAAGTCACTCTTCGTTAAATGTGGTAAAACTGAAGGACTGTTCTCAACTCTGGGCTGGTACTGGGGTCGCACCAGCCCAGAGTTGAGAACAGTACTCCGTGTGAGACCGAACTTGTTTCTTTTAAAGTTGCACACGGTGGGCAGCTCGAAATATTTTCTTGCTCTATACAGCACGCAAAGTTAGATAGAGGCCCATTGGACGTCCAACGTCACGGTCCAAGTAGAATAAAATATTACAGGTATTTTATTAAATACTTATATAGATACTAAGACATTAGTACAAACTATTAGGAATTGAACTTCGAACACTAGATAACACGGTGATATATATATATATATATATCGAAGTCATAGTGGCTATTCTCAAAGCATTTATCAGTTTATATTTCCTTCTTATCTTATCATACGTCATCAGACTGTAAATAGACGTTTATTGTAAAATTTTAAAGTTATTTAAAGTTATTTGTAAAAATTCTTCACAATTTTTCTAACACTAAATATTGAATTGTTTTTATTATTTAATCTATGACTGTGTATCATTGTGGATGTTTCTATATTTTAGAGAATTTTATATAAATAATGTCATATCATTTCAAAGCTAAACCTTTAATGCCTGAGACTGAGACTTTAATGACGAGACTGAAAAGCCCCACTTACTTTTCCTGACGGAGACGCAGATTCGTTGTCCTCTTGATACGGCATACCTCAACTATCCTGGATACTCATTGGACCATACCTTCTGCCCTCGAGCCGGAGTCTGTGTATACGTCCGTAATGACATATGCTGCCTACGTCTTCGTCATCTTGAAGACCCCACTTTTCGACATTATGGGTAATGGTAAACACAGGCACCGATAAGATCATTTACTCTTGTGTCTACCGTTCGCACACAAGTGATCCAAAGACTACTCAGTTGTTTGAATATCCATGTGAGGCTGTTGATGCGGCCCAGCTTCAGTATCCTTCTGCCCAGCTAGTCCTTCTAGGAGACTTCAAAGCCTGCCATCAGGATTGGTTATTCCTATACCGGAAGACCGATCATGCTGGGAGAGAGGCGTGGAACTTGTCCCTAACGCATTACCTCTCTCAGCTGGTAATGCAAGCCACTTGGGCGCCGGATGTGGATGGCCATACAGACAATTGCCTGGAACTTCTGTTAACCTCTAATCCAGATAGATACGTTGTCGAAGTCTCCTCACCATTGGGAACTTCTGATCACTGTCTGGTGAAATCGTAATCGACCCATTTTCCCCCGGATATCGATGTTCGTGGTGACTGTCGAATGTCGCGGTAAAAGTTGGCACATTGGGACGAGATGCGGCACTTCTATGCATCTTATTACTCAAGAGGCTGTAGCTGCTGTCTAGACGAGAGCAAAGCCAATGGGCCTGACGGTATTCGAGCGATAGTGCTCAAGTCTTGTGCTACCGAGTTGTCTCCTGTTTTAACACGCCTGTACTGTATCTCCTTAAAGACCAAGATTGAATTGTGCCCAAGTCCTGGAAGCTTGCGAATGTGCAAACCGTGCCCAAAAAAGGTAGCCGCGCCTGTCAATTATCGACCAATTCCGATTACCTCCATTATTTGTAAGATAATGGAGCGTTTATTGAATGCACGCCTTCTGGCATGTCATACCTAGAAAATAATGACATCCTTAGCGACCGACAGTACGGGTTTTGTCGAAACTGGTCAACTGGCGATCTTCTAGTGCACGCCAGTCATCTATTTGGTGAGGCTCTCGAGAACAACAGTGAAGCACTAGCTGTCTCACTTGATGTTTCGAAGGCTTTAGACAGGGTCTGGCACGATATCCTTATCAGCAAGCTTCCAGCGTATGGATTTTATCCGGGCTGGATCGCCTGGTCAGCTGACTTCCTGAAGGAGTGGTCTCTGAGAGTAGTAATTGATGGCTGCTCGTCTGAGACAGTGGCGATAAATGCTGGAGTTCCTCAGGGGTCTGTTTACTCTGCCACTCTGTTTCTGTTGCATTTTAATGATCTGCTGAAACCCGGTATCTTTGGGTATGCAGATGACAGCACAGTTGTACAGAGTTGTTAGTTAGGTGCTAATGCCACCAAGGGTGAAGTACAGTCCCAAAGAAGAGACATGGTAGAGCGAATGAATCTCTCATTACTGGAAGTTTCCTGTTGGGGCAACGCCAATCTTGTGAGATTCAATGCCACCAAAACACAGGTATGTCTTTATTCAGCCAAAAGGAGTCAATGCATCTTGGCTCCTACCTTCCAAGATCTATCTGTGAAACTCACTGATCGCCTTCAGTTATTGGGAATCGAAGTTTCATCGAACCTCAACTATGGACGATTCATCGAGTCCAAGGCGAAGATAGCAGCAAAAAAACTTGGGATCCTGGTCAAAGTGCAGCGGTATTTTTCTGCGGGGCAGCTTTTACCGCTCTATAAAGCTCAAGTCCGGTCGTGTGTAGAATACTATAGTATAATGTTGTCACATTTGGGCAGGCACCGCTAAATGCCATCTCACAGCTTTGGATTCGGTGGAAAGGCGGGCTAAGAGGCTAATTAGCGACGCAGCTGAAATCAATCTGCTGAGTCTTGAGCACAGGCATAAGGTGGCTAGCCTTTCAGTGTTTTACAGAATGCATTTGCGAAAGTGTGCTCAGGAATTACATGATCTAATTCCCCCATCCCCATTCCACCATCGGATCTCACGATGAACTGCTGGATTTCATCCTTTTGTTGTGAACATCCCTCAAATCCGAACGAAGCGCTTTGCTTCGTCTTTCATTATTCTTACAGCAAAGGACTGGAATAGTTTGCCTGCGTCTGGCTTTCCTTCCGATTACAATGTTGGTGTTTCCAAGAGTAGAGTGAATAGAGCTGAGCTAGTACGACCACCAACCAGGGCAGCATTTCCGCTTAACATCAGGTGGGATTGTGGTCAAGCACTTGGTTTGAAAGTTAAAAAAAAGTCGTCAAAAAATAAATTTGAGTTACAGATTTTTTACGAGAGTTTATATTCCATCTAATACAAAGTCGCAAGATGTGAAAATAAGGTTATGATTACGACTAGTCATGTTCTAGTCTAGGTACTTTATCTGACTAGAATTATAGGACCCGGGTTTGATTCCCAGTTGAAAGCAACATTTATGCAACTCATTAAATGTCGCTATCGGGGTCTCAGTGTTTATGGTATGACGCTGACATTGCACCGAAATTAACTCTTATCTTATCGGTTAGACGCCACTTCGAATTAGGACTGGTTCTGTTTCGATATGTATTTAACCTACGTGCTAACATGAATAAGTATGGGACTATGATATCCTGCACAACGGGATATCAAATAGAAGCGTCAATAGCCTAATCTAATAAGTCTTAGGGTACGGTCTGCGAAACTGCAGGTCGTAAGTTCGAATCCACCATTAGACTGTTGTTGTGAACCAATTCCTAGCACAAGCATTCTCAGTTTAGTTGGAGTGGTTAACCGGAATGTTAGTAATGTTATAATAGCATTATTAATATTAAAAAAAAAAAAAGATTTTCAATTGACAATTATCTAATCGGCACCGGGCATCGAACCCGGTTTGTTCGTGAGCCGTAAAATTTTAAGCAAGCTCCGACTACTACGATATTTAAGTAATCTAATTTAAAACAACCAATTATCTTATCTTGATGTAAATTGTCGTGAAAGTTTCCTGCTAATAATAGTTTACCTTGTAAGAAATAATTAAGTTTTAAAAAAAATTGTAATATAAGAATAATTAATATTGGAGTTGGAAGTTAAGTCGTAAAAAAACTATTGTGAACGTCGGATGTGGTAAACAGAGTCATTTAAAGTTATGAATTGCATAAACGTGTACATAAAGTAAGATTGAAGCCTTATATTCTCGACTCAATAGTACTTTAACCGTAGGAGCTTCACCATTATTGTCCATTAAATACTTTAGGTCTTTCCAGATAACGAACTGTAGGTGATCCAACTGATAACGTATAAATCATGATTAATATGATTAAATATTTACTAACATTAAATTAAACATTGATAATTTAAATAATAATCTTTAACTTTTGTCATTACTGTGCTAGAAAATTTTACATTGAAATTTGAATCAAGCCTACAAATTATTGTTTGTAAAGGTAATGTAGACCTATTGAGGACACGTGGAAAATAATTAGTTGACTATTTCAGAAATCAGAAACATAAAATTGTCTAAATCAAACAAAAAACATTTCATTAAAGTTGTATATTTGGAAATCGAAAAAAAAATAAAATTTATTAATTAGGTGTAGCCATAGAATTTGGTAGATGTCAGCTGGTAATACAATCGTTCCTCTCATAATGTCTGTCATTATTGCACAAATCCTGGGAAGTTCGATTTTTTGATACAATTTTTTTCTGGGTGACATTAAGTCTTGTGTCCATGGTTAGAGCGCTACTGTCTGATGAATGGAAAACACTGAAGACCTAACTTGACCGTCGACGAGGCATTCCATATTTGTCCTTCAGGATAACAACGTGCAAAAATCTGTATCGTAATCTTATCGATGACTAATATGCGTAACATTTTCCGTAGGTGGGATAAGATGATGGTATTTGCTCGTTTGTTAAAATAAAATATGATAGATAGTCAAAAAAAAATAGTATAAAAATTTGACTCGTTAACACCACCGGTTGTATATCATGAGATTAATCTAACACCTTTGGAGGCTAATTATAACGATGATGGCGATATATTCTTCGTTTTATTACCAGATGTCAACTATACAAGATGTGATAACGATGAGAATTTTCTCCCTTTCGACTTCCATCACTGCGATATCTTCTGGTTATTGACATATGATTATATATAATATATAATTTTTCATTAACTATATATAAGCGTAGAATACTTTATAGTGCCGTAAGCATTTGCGCAAACACAATGGATGGAAGGGATGACACTCGTCATCCCTTTTACTATTCCAGTGTAGTGCATGTACAATAACATTGATTCAGATAAAATGCCAGAGACACGGGTGAAACATACAATACACCCAAACCAACTAAAATTTAAGAATAGAATGTTGAACTGAGGACCTGGCGTTCGTGAGTTTATATTATGGTGGCTTGGATGAACGGATTCGGATTTATACATAAAATATACTGGTGTGTGAAATTGGGAAAACTCCGGTTAAAAAGTGGATAGTGCTTTCTATTTATGAGAAGGTGTACAGTTCATAGTCACGCGGCTTTAGTGCGGATGGGTGGATGTCCTGATATATACTTCTTAGACCTGGAGGTTATTCCTCTATCCTCACGACTATTTTAGTTCACTGTAGAGCACGTAATTCATTATTTAAAATAATAATTGATAATTTGCAGTTTGAAGTTTTTATTTTTTTTTGCTGATTACCATATGCACGGCACTCTACAAATAATATTCTATCTAAAAATCGTCTTCCTTATCTAAAAAATATTATTATTACCTTGCTATGGAATATAATCAATTACTCTCTTTAAATAGAATACCTGTGGCCTGCACGTTGTACGTATAAAGGTTTCATTGCACTTTATAGATTTTTTTCCTATTTTAACTAGTTTTGCTGAACGTTTCAGTGGTGCCATCACAGAGATCGTCATGCATTCCCCTCCGCTCTATAACTTCAATTTGATAAATACACCGAGAACCAATGAATCATGAACTACGAGCAACACCAAGTGAGTTTGAGATGCTGATGCGACTTTTAATTACGAATTTGCCGAATAACGGTTAGAATTTATTTATTTATTTAAATTTTTTGTTTAATATTTTGTTGTTGAGCAATGATTTTGGGTTTGATACAGTTAAAAAAGTCTCAAAGAAAAACAGTATGAACTTATCACCTATTGCTTTTTGACACTGAACTCCAAATGTTAAACCTGACGTCAGTAAGTAATTTGTTACACCGACTGTTACAACTAGACAGGCGCCGAGTTAAATAAAATAATAACAGTTCTTACTTGTAGATGTTTGAGAATTAAAAATTAATAGTAAAAAGTAATTTAATCTCTGTTCGAGTTATAAAAATAATTCTGTGCAATCAAAATGTAGGTCATATGGATCAATTTCTTGCATACATCTATCATAAGATCATCATTCTTCCACATAACTTTCAAAATGATTTAATTTTTTTGCTGAACTTATAGTCAAGTTTACTTACAAGTCAAGTTGGCAGTATAAATACCGCAATTGGAAGAAATGTAAATTTATTAAAACTAGTCGCCTAATGGTATAAATGTTATATAGTACTAACTAGAGGTATCAATGGATACAATATTTTTGAATTTAGTTCTATTATGACAGCTGTGAGTGTTTTAGTTTAAAGCGATGTATATATATATTATATATTTTAGTTTATTCTGTAATACATAACATAATATTATATATAAATTCTTTAGCGATAATTTCTATTCATTGTGTCTGTTTGACTTTTATGTATTTAACATTCAGTATGATCGTAAACAATATATATTTTTTTAATTTAATGTATTATATGACAAATCTCACATTCCCTCGTGCACGCAATATGTTTAAAAATGGGTATTAAGTTTCTTCTTGAAAAATTAATGTATAGATTCTTCGAAATCGTCGTTTCATTGTCAAGTGATGCCGTAGCAACGATTTGTACAAAACGACTGGCAGCAAATGAAAGCATAAAGCTGAAGATCAGTTACGACCGATTACGGTCATTGAAAGAGTCCTATTACCAGCGATAGACTGTTGATCATGATGATGAATTGTTACAAGGTTACTTAAGGATTTTGTTTAACAATAGAAGAAATAATATTGATATATAACTTTATCAACAGACCCTAAATAGCCGATAAATAATTTTTTTTTTCTGTCTATTAATATGGCTTACGATTATAATAATAAATGCTGTATGCAGTGTGGTTGCAATTATTGTCTCGTTAAATGTAACGTCGATAGCGAAGGCAGGTAAACGCAGATTGTCCTAAACCTCACTCGTGTAATGCTTGACAAAGAAAATAATACAATATTCTTTTTTCCTCACCTAGATTTTATTGATGTTGATGCTGTTAGCCTATGCGGTTTTTATAGCTTCATCGGACACAGGGCTTCCGAAACTGAGCGGTTCGGTGGGCAGGTTGTAGAGTTTGGTCCTCTTACTTACGCAAAGTGTTCATACACTGAGCGTGTCGGCTCTGATCACGTTCCTATCTGATAGTGCCACCTAAGTTGCCAGTTCCCTAGATATCGGAAGTTTCTCCAGAGTGAAGAAAGGATGGTGATGTCTACCTACCGTCCGCAGTTAGGTATGCGGACCTAGCCTCTGACAGACGCCACCTGTTGTCTGGTCAATCGGAAGCTGTGGGCGGCGAGTACTACCCTGACACGCGGGTGTGTCGAAGGCGAGGCCGACGCGGCGAGATGTCGGCGGTGTCCGGGGTCGCCAAGGACGGAGCTCGGCTCCCCATGAAGTGGGAGTCATCGAGGACGTGACGGAGCGACGGTTCCTAGTTGCCAGATTCGGTACCGTTTCGTAGGTTGCAGCGTTTACCACCAGCGAGTTGGAGTGCGAAAGAGCTTTCGCGAAGAAGCGCTGCGTGGTAGACTGAAAGTACACATAAAGTAGAAAATGCGAGACTGACCTGCGGATCTTTCGGAATGTTACTTGTGTAAAGTGAGAATAAAAAGGAGAGAGAATGGAGCCCTGAGGGAGTCCCGCTAGGAGCGGCCGGATTGAGGAGCGCGTGCCGATACGATATCGGAAAGTGCGATTCGTCAAGAAGGATCGTATGATGTGCATGAGCCTGTCCGGTATATTTTGCGAGTGTAGTTTATAAATTAAACCGTTATGCCAGACTTTATCGAATGCCTTTGCGACATCGAAAAATATCTTTTTTTTCCCTCGGGTAACAACTTTTAGTTTTAAGTTTTTACATTTTTCCCTCAAGAGAATTGTCTCTATTTCTTGAATGCTACGATTATTCATTGATATTAGTAATAATTTAATCAGTAGACATTTACGAGATTGTATATTACATTCAATAACGTAAGACGTTAATGAAACAAATTAACCATTGTAATCAAAATCAATTATAACTTTGTTACGCAGAAAATATATAAACTGATGAAAAAATAATTCCCTTCTACTGAAGGTGGAAATAAAATCGTCTCTCAGAAGTAGCGCGACGGCAATTCAATTTGGCAGCGTAATGCCGGAGTGAAAATGAAGTCAATTTTTATGATTAAATAAGACTACAAAATTGGCGCAGAAAGTTTTCAAATAACAAGACTTTTTAAGATTACTGCTCGCGGTATTCAAATATAAATTTTAATCACATACCAGAGTTAGTTTTTTTTTATATACAATAATAACATGGGTTCTTACAGGTTTTATTTTCTCAAAATTAAGTCAGTTAGTTACCTTATATATATTTTATAATCTTAATAATACATTTATTTAACTTTTGAGATTCTATAGCATAAACCAGAAACTGACATAAATAAGCATGTGTATCGATTCGAAATAAACCGAAATGATCTCGAATGCTTAAATAATCTTAAATACAATTTCTTATAGATAGATACATTATGCAAATAGATTGTATGTAGATACTTAAAAATTAGGTTTCTGCAGCTTTTTGAAGCTTTGATGAAAATCGAAACTTGAAAAAGCTGCTGCGATTGATTAATTTATAATTAAATAATAAATATGGTTGATATTTTTCAGTGTAAACTAAAGTTCGGTGACGCAAGTCTTCTGAGAATACTTTGAAACTTGAAGGAGCTCGTAGATCTTAGTTTATTATTTGAGGAGGAATCTTTGACACTAATGCGTAATAAATTTAATAATTGCATTTTTGAATATAATTAAGAAGTTGAATATTAGTTATTAGTTAATTCATATAATAGTTTATATTAGTTATTTATACTGTGCGGTCTTTACACTGCAAATGCTTCTAGCTCTGTATATAGTACAGATATATCACCGTTCGAGAAAGTGTTGTTAATATATATAATATAATATATATATTTAATAAATACTAAAAAGCCTTTAAAATTATCTGTCACAATCAGTATCATGTGTGTTTTCTAGAGAAAATATTCAAAATAGAAAAAAATATATAGAAAAAGGTGTCTTTTTCTATATATTTTATAATCTTAATAATACATTTATTTAACTTTTGAGATTCTATAGCATAAACCAGAAACTGACATAAATAAGCATGTGTATCGATTCGAAATAAACCGAAATGATCTCGAATGCTTAAATAATCTTAAATACAATTTCTTATAGATAGATACATTATGCAAATAGATTGTATGTAGATACTTAAAAATTAGGTTTCTGCAGCTTTTTGAAGCTTTGATGAAAATCGAAACTTGAAAAAGCTGCTGCGATTGATTAATTTATAATTAAATAATAAATATGGTTGATATTTTTCAGTGTAAACTAAAGTTCGGTGACGCAAGTCTTCTGAGAATACTTTGAAACTTGAAGGAGCTCGTAGATCTTAGTTTATTATTTGAGGAGGAATCTTTGACACTAATGCGTAATAAATTTAATAATTGCATTTTTGAATATAATTAAGAAGTTGAATATTAGTTATTAGTTAATTCATATAATAGTTTATATTAGTTATTTATACTGTGCGGTCTTTACACTGCAAATGCTTCTAGCTCTGTATATAGTACAGATATATCACCGTTCGAGAAAGTGTTGTTAATATATATAATATAATATATATATTTAATAAATACTAAAAAGCCTTTAAAATTATCTATCACAATCAGTATCATGTGTGTTTTCTAGAGAAAATATTCAAAATAGAAAAAAATATATAGAAAAAGGTGTCTTTTTCTATATATTTTTATCTTGGTAGATTTCAACGGTAATATCCTCTTTCTTTCCCGGCTCAAAAAGAATCTACACTTTTATTATTTATGTATACGATATTAGGAAATTACATGCTATGCAGGATTTTGAACTCGGCCACCGCATCACTGGAACGATACCTAGGACGGCCAAAAAGTTTTCCATTACGTATACTTTACTAGTCCTTATAAATAGCTCTCATTTGTCCGGGATAATTATTTTTGTATTAAAAAGGTATTATTTAATATGTGTATACTCCTTGCGTGTAAGAAACTTTGACGTGATTGTGATTACTAGGCTGTGATAATTAGGCACCGAAAGCCGGTAGCAGACAATATAGCTCAGAACTCATTATAAATGAAAAATGTTGTAATTGTTATAAATAGTTATGGAATATTTTTATCTTGGTAGATTTCAACGGTAATATCCTCTTTCTTTCCCGGCTCAAAAAGAATCTACACTTTTATTATTTATGTATACGATATTAGGAAATTACATGCTATGCAGGATTTTGAACTCGGCCACCGCATCACTGGAACGATACCTAGGACGGCCAAAAAGTTTTCCATTACGTATACTTTACTAGTCCTTATAAATAGCTCTCATTTGTCCGGGATAATTATTTTTGTATTAAAAAGGTATTATTTAATATGTGTATACTCCTTGCGTGTAAGAAACTTTGACGTGATTGTGATTACTAGGCTGTGATAATTAGGCACCGAAAGCCGGTAGCAGACAATATAGCTCAGAACTCATTATAAATGAAAAATGTTGTAATTGTTATAAATAGTTATGGAATATTTTTATCTTGGTAGATTTCAACGGTAATATCCTCTTTCTTTCCCGGCTCAAAAAGAATCTACACTTTTATTATTTATGTATACGATATTAGGAAATTACATGCTATGCAGGATTTTGAACTCGGCCACCGCATCACTGGAACGATACCTAGGACGGCCAAAAAGTTTTCCATTACGTATACTTTACTAGTCCTTATAAATAGCTCTCATTTGTCCGGGATAATTATTTTTGTATTAAAAAAAAAGGTATTATTTAATATGTGTATACTCCTTGCGTGTAAGAAACTTTGACGTGATTGTGATTACTAGGCTGTGATAATTAGGCACCGAAAGCCGGTAGCAGACAATATAGCTCAGAACTCATTATAAATGAAAAATGTTGTAATTGTTATAAATAGTTATGGAATATTTTTATCTTGGTAGATTTCAACGGTAATATCCTCTTTCTTTCCCGGCTCAAAAAGAATCTACACTTTTATTATTTATGTATACGATATTAGGAAATTACATGCTATGCAGGATTTTGAACTCGGCCACCGCATCACTGGAACGATACCTAGGACGGCCAAAAAGTTTTCCATTACGTATACTTTACTAGTCCTTATAAATAGCTCTCATTTGTCCGGGATAATTATTTTTGTATTAAAAAAAGGTATTATTTAATATGTGTATACTCCTTGCGTGTAAGAAACTTTGACGTGATTGTGATTACTAGGCTGTGATAATTAGGCACCGAAAGCCGGTAGCAGACAATATAGCTCAGAACTCATTATAAATGAAAAATGTTGTAATTGTTATAAATAGTTATGGAATATTTTTATCTTGGTAGATTTCAACGGTAATATCCTCTTTCTTTCCCGGCTCAAAAAGAATCTACACTTTTATTATTTATGTATACGATATTAGGAAATTACATGCTATGCAGGATTTTGAACTCGGCCACCGCATCACTGGAACGATACCTAGGACGGCCAAAAAGTTTTCCATTACGTATACTTTACTAGTCCTTATAAATAGCTCTCATTTGTCCGGGATAATTATTTTTGTATTAAAAAAAGGTATTATTTAATATGTGTATACTCCTTGCGTGTAAGAAACTTTGACGTGATTGTGATTACTAGGCTGTGATAATTAGGCACCGAAAGCCGGTAGCAGACAATATAGCTCAGAACTCATTATAAATGAAAAATGTTGTAATTGTTATAAATAGTTATGGAATATTTTTATCTTGGTAGATTTCAACGGTAATATCCTCTTTCTTTCCCGGCTCAAAAAGAATCTACACTTTTATTATTTATGTATACGATATTAGGAAATTACATGCTATGCAGGATTTTGAACTCGGCCACCGCATCACTGGAACGATACCTAGGACGGCCAAAAAGTTTTCCATTACGTATACTTTACTAGTCCTTATAAATAGCTCTCATTTGTCCGGGATAATTATTTTTGTATTAAAAAGGTATTATTTAATATGTGTATACTCCTTGCGTGTAAGAAACTTTGACGTGATTGTGATTACTAGGCTGTGATAATTAGGCACCGAAAGCCGGTAGCAGACAATATAGCTCAGAACTCATTATAAATGAAAAATGTTGTAATTGTTATAAATAGTTATGGAATATTTTTATCTTGGTAGATTTCAACGGTAATATCCTCTTTCTTTCCCGGCTCAAAAAGAATCTACACTTTTATTATTTATGTATACGATATTAGGAAATTACATGCTATGCAGGATTTTGAACTCGGCCACCGCATCACTGGAACGATACCTAGGACGGCCAAAAAGTTTTCCATTACGTATACTTTACTAGTCCTTATAAATAGCTCTCATTTGTCCGGGATAATTATTTTTGTATTAAAAAGGTATTATTTAATATGTGTATACTCCTTGCGTGTAAGAAACTTTGACGTGATTGTGATTACTAGGCTGTGATAATTAGGCACCGAAAGCCGGTAGCAGACAATATAGCTCAGAACTCATTATAAATGAAAAATGTTGTAATTGTTATAAATAGTTATGGAATATTTTTATCTTGGTAGATTTCAACGGTAATATCCTCTTTCTTTCCCGGCTCAAAAAGAATCTACACTTTTATTATTTATGTATACGATATTAGGATACATGTCCCTCTTATTGCATAGGAAATTAGTTTGTGTTCATATCATAAACTTTTGTGTCAGAAATACATGACATGATTTACGCGTTCATGTATACTATATTTCTATTTTCATATGGATATTTAATTCAGTTGATCTTCACATTAATTAAAGTAGCAATGACGTATATGTAGCAAAGATCTGCTCAAGATAACTGCTACGAGCTGAATGCGCATAGCTTTAGATTAAGTGCAAGCAGTGCTCTTTGAAGCTACGATAAAAAAAATATAAAAAAAATTGAATAGTGCGTCTATTTTTATTTTTTACGATTATCTCTCTAATTGAATCGTATAGGCGCAGTGTTACATTATTGATAATATATTAGGCAAATGAAAAATGTTGTAATTGTTATAAATAGTTATGGAATATTTTTATCTTGGTAGATTTCAACGGTAATATCCTCTTTCTTTCCCGGCTCAAAAAGAATCTACACTTTTATTATTTATGTATACGATATTAGGAAATTACATGCTATGCAGGATTTTGAACTCGGCCACCGCATCACTGGAACGATACCTAGGACGGCCAAAAAGTTTTCCATTACGTATACTTTACTAGTCCTTATAAATAGCTCTCATTTGTCCGGGATAATTATTTTTGTATTAAAAAAAGGTATTATTTAATATGTGTATACTCCTTGCGTGTAAGAAACTTTGACGTGATTGTGATTACTAGGCTGTGATAATTAGGCACCGAAAGCCGGTAGCAGACAATATAGCTCAGAACTCATTATAAATGAAAAATACACGGTAAAAGAACACTGTAGGAAGCTAAATGAGAAAGTGCGTGCTCTTAAAAAGTGGTGCTCTTTTATTTATCTTTCTTTGTTGGGCGATGTTTGGTTATCTCCTTTCTTATAAGGCTCTATATTATTATACACAGGAAAACTAAGATTATAAGATACGACTAATAAAAATGAAAGTCAATATGAATTTATTAAAGTTAAAAACTGGACATCATCTACTATAGTTCAGAATTCATTACATTACTGTGTTTCTTTAAAACACTTTAGAACAGGCAGTAGCTAAATCCCATATGAGACCGTGATTCTCTTTATTCGATTATGGCCAGATATTAAGTTTCTATATCAAAACTACATTCTTCCTTAAAAATAAACGATATATAAATTTTTCAGACAATTTATACTGAGTAGATAAATTGATATTTTAAAATTTTATATATATAGTGATTAAAGTTATAATAATTTTTTGCTTCCTACATGGTTATCAAATGTTTTTTTACAATATAGGAATGACGAATGAGCGCACAGTTGACCCGATGGTAAGTGTTGACTATAGTCCATTAAATCTATATCAATCAGGATGCATATTCGTTGACCCGGACAATATATACTAATATTATATATTTATTATTATAATCAAATTATTAATTAAGTAGCTATTTATAAACAGAATATATTCGTGTGTTTGAACAAAAATAAATAAATATTATAATATCTTAAAATTTATATAAAAATGCAGAATTCTCTCAATTAGAGAAAATGTCATCACCACGTGCATCCAAAAATTTGTGAAATAATTAATAAAAGCTTAATACGATTTTTTCACGAAGTTGATGTGGTATTTAGTATAATTTTAATAGGATCCGCTGTATGTATGTTTATATTAATAAAATATTCGATTCGGCTTATAGAAGTCTAAACCTTTTTGAACCTATTTTTTCCATTTTAATTAGTATCTAATTGAGTTATGAGCACATATAGATACTACTGTTTTTTTTATATATATAAACACATATACACTACACTACACATATGTTTTAATTAAGTTGTTGCGACGATTATGCCACACTCGGAGACGAGGGCGGCGTGAAGCTTGTGTGTTATGTGTGGATCTGGTGTCCGTTGTGATCAGACTGGTGCTCGGCTGTCCCGTGAAGTTGGGGTCGTTGAGGACGTGACGCGGTCTACGACTCCTATTCGTCGGATTGGATTCCGGTTCATAGGTGGATGCGTTTACCACCAGCGGTTTTGAGTGCTAGAGCTAAAACTCCCACATTGATATAAACGGAAAGCCTTGTACAGGTAAAATGTTCTAATTCAATGACGAAGCATAACCCTCCGTCGTAATGCGAGAAATGTCACCTGTTCTGTATTTAAGGAAAACTTTCTTATATCATAAACGTTATCTCTTATCTAGCTGAATTTCGTTTGTTGTTTTAAATATTCAAAATTCCATCTGCTAAGTAGTGAATAGCATTTATGAGTGATTCCCGCTTTTGAATACTGTTAGAGGATTCATTGGATACACGGACATGGCTACTTTTTGATATGGCTTTTCAACGAAAATATTCATTTACTATAACTTTTTAGGTATGTTTCATAATTGATAATTTAAGTAAGACCAATAATTGCCTCATTAAGAGATTGATTTATTAAATTCATAACTGGTAGGTTTATTCCTTTTTACATTGTTTTAGTAAAGTTGGAGGGAGTTCGCCGTAGTTATTACTTCTCATAGCACACGACGCAAATACTTTTAATTTTAAATTAAGTTTAAGTATTTTCATTGGCTAAATGTCACATCACATGTCAATGTAGTCGCGCATACGATGGATAGTAATTATGGAGCTCAAACTCCCGTATTTATCTATCGTGATTAGTATCATTGGGTTTGCCGTTAAAATAACATATTTTATGTGACAAATCTGACATCACAAAATATTGACATTGACAAAATGAAAAAGTTTATTTTTTATATCACTTCATTTTTACAAATGACGGGATTTTTTCTAAATAACCTTCAATCTTGTATTCGTTAAATTTTTCCATTTCATAGTGAATAGAGTCGCCGGCGGTCGTTACTAATGAAAGGCTTCCAGTGGGAGACGAAAACTATTAAAATAAGAATAGACTCCAAAAATGTTTAATGTAAGGAGAGACAATTTATTTTCAAACAGCTTATAATGTAATAATATTTTCAAATTATTTGATAAAATGAATGGCAATGACGCCCACTACATTATCACGTTAGTCTCATTACGTGTTTAATAACGGTAACAACACCACGTACCTACGTAGGTAACAAATCAAGTAAGTCAATTTTTTTTTCTATAACAAAATATGTAAGACTATATCTAAGACAATATGTCCGTATGTTCTATATAATATATATACATAAACAGTGATTTCATTTTATTGATGTCAGTTAATTGCGCTATTTAACTAACAAACTTTCTTTCCCTCTCTTTCTTTTGTCTTTGATTTTTTGAATATCTATGTCTTTTAGATATCTATGAAATTTTATATACGACTCTTGAGATACATCTTTTTAAATAAAAAAATCATTCAAACAATTTTGACATAATTGAGATATGTGTACATGTAAAAAACACAATATAAGAGTAGAAAATCATATACTATTTTCTTGCCTTGGATGTCTGATTCTTTCGTTTTATCAACAAGAATTACACACAGAATGTTAGATATTTTAATGTTATATATTAAATATTAACAAAGGAGTTTAATCGATGGATCACTCATGGATATTCTTCAGCGATTAAAAGACGCAATAAATGAAAAATGTATTTAAGTTATAAATTAATTCTGGCTTATTTTTGATTGCTTAGATTTACTACCTAGAATTTGTCCGCGTAATATTATTTATAATCATTATGACTATAATAGATATGTTGATGTTGATTTAAATGTAACGTATCCTTGATATTAACTTATATTTGGAGAATTGCACACTTTCATCCCTCTAGTGGAGAACTCCATCTAGTGGATATTCGTCCTTCGCTGGGGTGGCCAATACGAAGTTGCCGCTTGAGAACCGAATAAGTACATTAATGCGCAACTTTATATATAGATGGGTTGAATTTCCGTTGTTGTAGTTATTGAATTTTACTTAACTATTATACTTACTGTATAATATTACTTTTAACAATTTCTAGTAAAATTATCACTTTGCAGACATTGCTTAGATAAGGTTAGAGATAATAGTTGATGAATGATGGATATAAATCTGCAACTGAAACCGTTACCTAAACTATTTCCTTGCATAGTATTATACAGTTGAAACGAACTGCTTATGCAATCATTAAATTTAGGAACTACCAATGGATTATGATGGGGTTTGGCAAATTAGCTTTAAAAAATAATAATTGAAATATGTTCCAATGTCTCAATATTTGAAATAAGCCTAGCAACGCTATTCTCTTTAATAATGTTAACCGCCGTTAACTACGCCATGAGCTTAAATGGTTTTGTTACAAGATACTTTATTGCTATTGACGAAGGTCTGATTTGAACCTAAGAATGTCTTAAAAATGGTACATTAAACCATTATGTGGTTAGCGTTCGTTATATTTTAAACTGGTTGATTTCTTTGGATTGTCCATCATTCTGTGAATATTCTATTGGTGAACATAGACTTGACCCAAGTTAGGGTGATGTATTTAGATCATGGCTTAAAAGTATCCTTATTAGTTACGTAAAGGAATAAAATACAATATAGTCGCTCGGAAAATAAAGAACGGAAATGGTATCCACTACAAGTAACTCCATTAGTCGTATTTCAGAGCTGTAAACACAGTTGTGTGTTGAATTTCATGGCTCAGTTTCCTCGCGTTGTTTTCTTTAGTGAATGATTTAAAACAGTTTTGTTACAGCTAAAGAAAAAACCAATTTATGAGTTAAGTTAGTTAAGGAGAGTTTAGGAATATTTTTTTATAAATGCAATTTTATAAAATTTATTTACTTTTTTTTATTATATTGAGAATAACAAATGAGCACACAGTTCACCTGATGTCAAGTAATTCCTGCGGCCTATAATATCTAAATTCATCCTTGACAAGGCATCATAACGTAGATGCGTTGTCACCCTTGAGGATTGAAATGGAATGCCTCGTCACCAGTAATAAATAGGTCTCCGGATGCCTACACTCACCAGATAAAATTGTACTACTATTCTGTCAGTAAAAGATTCTGCAAGAGAACCAAACTCTCTAACCAGCTCACGGACCCCCCAGTTCCGTGAGCCCTGTGTCCGATGGGCTTCATCGGACGTAAGAGCCGCATAGGCTAACAGCGTAAACATCAACAGATTCTAGATCAAGGCATGTCCTATCCCGATCGAGTTGACCCATTCATTCTACAGCTAGAAACAAATTATTCTGATTAAGTTTATGTTATTAATTACATCAAATTTACGGTATTTAATTAAAGATATACATTTACATATATAGATCTCAATATTTTTTTTTTAAAGATACAACATACACATACATTTTTGTAGTCCTACACACCGTAATAATATTTCGTTTAAAGCAAGTGTAAAATGAAAAAAAATATAAATCCGTTATTTTCCGTTTTTTAAAGTAAGTCCGTTTTTGTGCAATACACATTTATTGTCGTCGGCTCTGTTACAAAAAATCTTGAAAATGAATAGGAAGTTGAAGTTCATGAGGACAGAGATAAGACACGTTACGCAGATCAGCAAGGGGTATAAATATAAAATCTCCCTAAAAATAAATTCACATAAAGCTTTGTCTCCTGGCTTTGAGGGAATAGGGTGAAATAACGTAGTTTTTTTTTAGTACAAAAACTGAGTGCAATTTTAGCTTGTTACTATGGACGTCTTTCATTTTGGCATCGAGATTTTTATTTTGAACATTGAACACCTGCGTATATATAACATACCATCATGAGAAAGAAGACTCCAGTCAAGAGAAAATCACGGCTTTCGAAAATGAACCTTTTTAATTATGAAATTAAAGGTGAGAACCAAGTACACATTTTGACCAAATGGTACATGATGATTGCAACCCATAAACGTCAATGTTGACTTGAAGATTTAAAATACACATTCGTTGTCACCCCTGAGAATGAACGCCTTATCAGTAAATGGGTCTCCAGATGGGGTAAACCAACCTTTAGAGAAAAGCCTGTTCTAGCAGGTGTTGCCGTATACGACGGGCTTAATTGGATCAGAGTACCCGTTATTACGTATGTACATCCATTGTGGCCGGATTTTGAGTGTATACTTGTATAACGTCGTTTTAGATTCATGAGATATTGTAAGATTTTTTGCTTATGCTTGAGATGATACTCTCGAAAGATTTGGTTTACGTTTACGAAAAATTATACAAACTACACAACAAAGCAATAAATTAAAAATCTAATCGTAAATAAATACCAAATCAATAAATCCAATTTAATCCAAGTACAATCAGTACTAAAGGTATAGTATGGTAAAATAAAATGAAAATTCCACAAAACCACAAAACAAGTAAAAAAAATGATCAACTAAAGTATGAGGAATGATACCAATAAAGAGTGTAGGTATTAGGTACTGTATTTACTATATAGTGATGAGCCGGCTTTTCTTTTATCAAAGATAGAGTGTTATAAAAGTGTCTTTTATAACACCAATATCATGCCATCGCAGCTCCATCAAAAATAATTAAAGTAAAACTGTCGTTAAATAAATTAAAGTAAAAATCTCTATTTTGTCGTTGATTTAGGAATTGAATCTTACAGAGAAGTTGATAAATTATTACGCCAACGTCTTGGCTGAAACGTACAGTTATAAAAAAATTATACCCTTAAAATAAGCAAGGATACCTTTAAACTTAGATTAGTGTATACACCTGTTTACTTTTTATTTCTTAATAGAATGTGATATTTTCTTGGGTTAAAATATTTCACTATAAGCTAACAACGCAGCAAGTTGCAGCGATGCGATTTATTTCTATAGTCTTTATTTATTTTATTCTTTGTACAGCATATGAGTAAACATGCGACAACTGTTGCGTTTATATTAAATTATAGTTTATACGATAATTATTTTTCTTCTTTAACTAATAGGTACATTTATTTAGTTTTAATTTCCGATATAGCAAAAAAAATATATGCAGTGTATAGGGTATGAATTATTAATTTTATTTTTTATATTTATATTTATTATTATAATGTACCTTCATTAGGGTTTTAGTAATATTTGAATATATGTTGTTATTCTAAGTTATTTTCAGCAAGTTACTAATTTTAATTATTAAATCGATTGCACTCATTAAACTTTAGTATTGTATTTTGTAGTAATTAAGCAAAATCAAAGAGAATAATAAAAATATACATATATTCATAATAATATAATAAGTTTCTATCTTTTTTATAGTTTCTAATGATATTTAGTTCCAATTTTAAATTTGGTATGTATCAAAATGTATATAATATACTCTTGCATTGGAATAATGACACGTCTAAGCATCGCGTCGCACTTACGTTCCACGAGTGCATGAACGGGTTTATGCTTGCTTAGGCAACAATTTGAGAAGAACTACATAGCTACAATTACGGCCCTGAATTGTTATTATTATACTTTTCTGTATTTATGGTAATTATTTAGAACGGACGGATATGGGTCGCAGTGAACACTTATTAGTTTAGTACTGTTTTTATTTTTTGACACTGGATAGAAACATATTTCAGGAGAAAATATAAAAGCGAAATATATATTTCATCACAAATACTGAATTAATAAATCGTTTACTTCTATTAAAAGAAAAGATAGTATCGTCATCATGCTAATAGTTTACGACAATTGTCGAATAGCGGATTAGAAACCATTAAAATTAAAGGCATCTTGAATGTCTGATTTTCGTTTTTGTAAAAAAGTAATCAAATACAACTTAGGTTTTTGAGAATGGAGTTTAGAAAAAAAGCAAATAAAGAACGAAAAAAACACGTTTATTTCCTACCGCCACCCAGAAAATTTCATGAAATAAAACTAACATGCAAATATGGTAGAAAAGTAATATATTTTAGGATAAAGCCATAGTTTTGTATTGATACGATGGTAATATTTGTGTACCATAGTAACGAACGTTCAAATTGCCAGCGCCGCGCTGTTATTAAGCAAGTAGCCCGCGTGAGGTAAATACTCGTACGAACGTAGATAGATCGATAGAACGTAGATATTAAAAAGTAATATTCAAACATTGTTAGAACGATCATACTATAGTGTATTAAAGTATAATTATGTATTATTAATAAGTTCGTATTAAATGTCACCGCACTGGTAACAATTAATAATTATAATAAAATAGTGGAGGGAAATAATGTAAAATAAGCACCAAGCAGATTAGAATAGCTCGTAAAATAATCGGTTAAAATAACTCTATTACTTACTTTTTATTAAGATGTCTTATAACTTAGTTTTATAACTTGTTCATGTTATAAGTATAAGTCATACATTTTTAAAATACATTTCTTTTATTGGTGCTTGTCCAACAATATCTAGTAATATTTAGCATGGTAAGGTCAAACGAAGTTATAACCGTGATATGATTAGAACAGGTGATTATGAATATTGACTTCAAAGTTTTAAAGCAACATCTAATGAATTTAGCGTATTATGTATTTAGAGTTGTACATACAAGAAACCACTTGTAAATTAACTGTGCCTTTCTAGTATGATAGGAACGCCCTCCTTTTATGTTTAAGATGTAATTTTCATTACTAGAAAAAACGTGCTCTTATATTCGTCTGTTATAACTTCATTTAATATAAGCAATTTTTATTCAATTTCAGATCCAAAAATAATTAGTGCTATTGCAACTACCAAACCTACGAAGTTCCCCTAGGCGGTTATTATCCATGTTACCAAACTGGTATATTTTCTGAGCCAGAACTGAGAATAATTTCTGTTATAAGCTACTATGGAGGGATTTTATGACTTGGAAAACAGCCGATTATGGTCTTGTTTTATACAGATTGGAGATGGATGTCCATTGAAGATTATAGTTTAGTATTTAAGCACTTGGCTCTTAACAGCCTCAAAGAGTATTAACTGTTTGGTATTACCTGTGTGCATGTGAAAAAGATGAAACAATACCTACCTTAGTAAATTTGGACATTATGGATAATCGAGTGTGTACTCTTTAGGAGATATCCATGGACGCTCATAATTATAAGGTAAGTAATTCCGCCTTTGTCCTTAATAAATATTTTTAGGTTACATAGACAATTACTTATGGGTTTTTATGCGAGCCTTTCTAAAAGAACTCTTAAATCTATGATTGAATCCAAATTACGCGCTTCTGAGATTTTAATATACAGATATAGATATTCTTTATCGTAACGAATATATTGTATAAGATGTTTGTTGCTTGTGTTATTCAGAATACTGATCATTTCCAAAGTGGGTGGATCCCAGTTCTGCCGTTTTACTCTTGTGTAGCCGCCATCGTGGCAGTTGTCAGGGGACAGAAGAAAAATATCAAAACAATATGTTAACAACTTATATTTCCATTATATCTATTATTTAATTATGACAAGATGTTGGTGATTATATATATGTGATATTAAAGTAAGCCCTATCTCAAGGAAACAGATATCGATGATCGTTTATCTGCCTTATCACGGCTTAGTTTCATAGAAAGTGGGAGCGTGTAACTAAGTGCACATGACAGTGACTGTTATTTGGCGTCTACATCTAGAGTTGTAAGTAAATAGTTAAAATATTAAAAAAATAGTTAATGATAAAAGAGAGCAAGGAGAAAGGGTAAGAGGATAAACTAGAAAAAAGAGGAGAATAAAAATGAGCAATGTATATCTCTTTCTTTATCTCTTTCTAGGTAAGTACTAGTTCGTCGTTTTTGCACCAGAAGCATCTCATTGAAATTGTACCTTGAAATTTTTCACGCATCACGCACAAAGAAATTCCAATTCCAAATAGACAGTTAAGTCTAAGCCTAAGTCTAGCGGTGTATGGTTAACATGCATCTGTGCTACCATAAATTTACTTTAGAGTTAGAAGAAAGAGAAAAACAAACAAAAATAATTCACTTGAGGACAGAAATAGTATCTACTATTCGCTTCGTTTGTCACGTCCCGGAACGGTAAACACAGTTTATTGAATTTCATGCCTCAGTTTTCTCAAGTTGTTTTCTTTAGTGCTTGCATTAATAAAGTTTTTTTTACTATATTCAGGGAACAATCAATCTGATGACAGAACAAACATGTGTATTCAAATGTTTTGTTTATCCCAATATGAAGATCTATGAAATTTTAAAAGTTATTTATGATATTTTATTTCAATAAGGGAAACCAAAAAGCGTTGCACCACATGTTAAGTTAACTGTCGGGTCCAACATCACAAGTTATATTTGAGCACCCGCATACAATGAACCACTTTTTTTTTACCGTCTTTTGGGTTATTCGATAACACTGCATAAGCATTATACTGACCAAGTAATCTTAAAACTTAACTTTTAATATAATAAATAACAGTTACTGTTTATATAATCTTAAAAATGGAGTAGGAACTTTAACATTATAGTGTTCAGTAAGATGTATAAATATAAAATATCGCCATAAAATAACTTTACCATGGCTCCTTGTATGCACTGTTTCTACATGAAAATTTTATAAACAAACGTTTTGTTATATTATTTTCTTAATTTTTTTTGTAGTATTATTGTACACCGTAATAATTTCTCAGATAAAATTATATTTACTAACCGATTATATTTCAATAAAGATGCGTCAGGTTAGCTATATAACGATAAGGTCTCGGTCTTAGCAAGTGTGAAATTTACACGTTAATAAATCTAAGTACAAGGATATACGTAAAGTTAAATAGACCACATTGGCAATCATCAGAGAATTTTCGTATAAAATATATCATTGGATTGTTTTGATAGTAGCAATAGGTTAGTTTATTAGTTAGTAGATTAGTTTATAGTAATAGTAATGAATACACGCGTTATGATAATTAACATCCTGAGCACGATAACAAGTGTACAGTTTAAGTTAAATTTACAATTATAGTGTTAGGAGTGGCAAGAGAGCATACTATTCAACGGATGTTAGGTGATGACTGATCTACATACATGACTGATGAGATGACTTCATTCGGCATACGAAGCACATCAGCGTTTTGCTGCATTTTCATACTCATGTTCTATGAGGGCCTAGTCCTTCCGTGGTTGAGCCTATTAATATTGCAGATATAAACTAGTTCAAGCTTGGCAGAAAAATATATAATAGTAATCTAATTTAACTTAAATATCTTTTTTAAAGGAATGCTACCACTATTATCACCCTTACTAACACTCTCATTAACCACCAGGAGATGGTCGCACGACACTAGTTGAATGGCGGATTTGAACCTGCAGCTTGCTTCTACCTCTGTGAAACATCGGGATATGAAATAGATTGTCACAGAACATGCATAATTTCTTCACACACAAGTTGAATAATAATTATACTGCCATAGTAAAAAAATTAAGTAACCGTTTTGAAGGGGTTTGGGTGTGGGAAATGCTTTAAAATTTCATTGAATTTGATACGCGCCAAATCTGAAATATCCGAATGGAGAGAGAAGAGTGTACCTTCACTACCTGTGTGTTGCTTCAGTTACCAATTTATTGGCCAAGTGTAGATACTAAATCCTTAAGGTTTAGTGCCTCTGATTTGAGTTGCCCTGATGGAAAAACCACCACCGTTATAAAAAGGGTGTCTATTTGACTGCAATTGAAGTAGAGCAAGCAGTTCGAACCCCCATTTTCATATCTAGTATATCTGCCTACCCCCAAGGTATATAAAATTTTATTATTTGGGATTGAGAAGCGATCCGGCTTGATTATTCTGCCTAGAATAGTGCTGCTACAATTGCCACATGGCGGAAGCTTTCCCTTGCTCTTTGGCACTAAGTGCAAGACAAGCCGATGGATATTTACAAGGTCGACAAATACTCAACTCCTGTGTGGAACTTTACTTTCATCTTATTGTTTAGGGTCAGAAGGTTACTGCATCAGACTATCTGTCTATCAGCAGTAACCTTTAACGTACGCAACGTCAGATATTTCGATGTGAAGGTTCACTTCACACTGTAAAGACGATACTGGTTTCAGGGAGTAATTTCAGGCTGCTGGACTACAAGGAAATAAAAAAGTTAAAGATTAAAGATTAAATGAAGATTACTAAGTATAATACATTGTTTAAATTCTAAAATATATTTTTAATTTGCAGTAAATGTTCTTGTCATTTGTATTCAAAAACACTGCAGTACATAAAACAGATGTTGGCAATAGTTTAACGTTGTATATTCTTGAGAACATCCCGTTAAAACTTTATTTACTTTGGGTCGTTTGCAAGCAACTCGTATCACTTAACTTGCTTTTCTCAGGTAAAGAACAGTCTGGAACATAAGTTTAGAGGACGACAGACTTATCAAATAACTACAATACCACCCCTATACATTACGAAGAGTCTGTAATAAACGATTTTCATAACATCATCACCCTCAAAAGAATAATTGAACAAATGTAAAATAAATTATTGTATCATTCATGGAATATTTTTTTTTATACGAGTATACTATTTTAATATTATACTTTAGAAATCTATACTAACCTTTACTTCTAGTTTAAACAAATACAGTACACTTGTGTGGCGTATTATACGTTATTTATTACATTCATAACACAAAATTTTTATGTTATGAATGTAATAAATATGTTTTTATGTTATTCTGCAATTTATTTTTCTTCTTTATTGAAAATTATAACAGGTTATTAATATTTAATATTACAATATACCTAATATAAACTACCCAAACCTAATAGTACAACGCACAAAAAAATATACAATAAAATATATAAATAAACACTATTTGTTATAATATTTTGGTAGAAAGAATTATTGTACAATAAGAGTAGCATATATATGTGTTAGCATTTTCATAATTAAATAAAACGTGATGTGGATGTAAAAAAATATGTATTTGAAATAATTTTATATACTAAACAACATAAGAAGTATGATTGTTTACGTATAATTTTTTTTTAATTTCTAACTATTAAAAAAAATGCTGTAGCATAAATAGGTTGGCATGTCCGGACAACGCTTACATAGAATAGCACAAGAGAGTAGCTTAGCGTTACTGTTTGTCGATTTTCTTTGTTAAGTAAAAGAAACTGGAGGCGTATTGTGATGAAACATTCCATCCTAGTTCAGGGGGTAACAATACATCTGCATGATTCCTTATAGAGAATGAATATGGTTGTCATGGGTCCTAGGAATGACTTGTATACTCATATGCTCCTTTGATACTCCTTATTGTCTCTTAACACAGAAATAACAGAATTAATGGCAGGGCTACTAGTTATCAAAATAGTTTGTTTTTAGTAATAGCGATAAATTGAATGATAACATAGTGTTTTCAAACGATATAACTTGTATTTAATTCCACGTATATACTAGCAGATTACATTCCTGTGCACTTGTGCTTCCAGGACCGTGCTTGGGTTTAATGAGCTAACTAAATAACGTAATTAACTTCACTCGCAGCAACTAATTTAATTTTATATAGTGGATATTAACGTAACTTGCTTAAAAACAAACCAAAATTTTCTATATGTATTTCACAGGTTTAAATTAGTCTTTCGTCGTGTTGGAACTGTATATTGTAACTCACTGGAGCACGAGAATTGCTCTTATTGATATAAATATTTTAATTGACACCATCAGCTCTAATGGGAACGATGATTTTATTACAATATTCTTATTAGAGCCGAGTGCAGGGGTTTCAAACATAGTAACACTTTAGAGTGACGCTTCTGTAAAGATGGCAAATTACTTTATTGGTCCACAAGTAACTGGGTAAAGGGGACATTTCTGAGGCCTGCTCCCTGCCAGTCCTATGGATGCTCTCAGTATCCTCCACTTTAGTCAGCCTTGTTTTTATATTCAATTTCACCATCGTACTGTACTAATCAACTGAGATATCAAGTTCAACCAAATCGGAACCATGTTGAACCACCATCAGAAGTTATCAATAGTTATTGTCACCATAGTTTCGACCGAAACCGCAGATAGACGTTTTTGTTTTCTTTATTGCCAATCCAACTATTTCAAGTGCATACTTTTCTTTTTCAGTTTGGTCTGTAACTTCACGCGTTGTTCTTCCATCAACACGATGTCGACGGTAAAGAAAGAGTATGCATGGCAACGCCTCCTTCTGCAATGATTACGCATGTGTTTTGACGTCATAAAGCACCGTGTCTTCTTGATGGAACACAAAACTTCCACTAAGAATAGAACCTGATTTGCTTCGGATTAACTCGGTTTCCATTCATATTCTTTTCCTTCTCCCATATCACGAGCTACGATAATGGAAACCACTTACATTCTGAGGATTTATGCAAATTGATGTGAAGTTTAGGTATCCACACCTATACCTCAAAACTGACCTTATGAACCACTACTCTTTGTATAATTTGTTTCTCCAGCAACATCGAAGAAATAATTTCCTAAAAACTCTTGTCACTAGAGACGAAACTTTGATTTTACATAGAAATATTCATCGTAAATGCGGTATCTAGGGTGAACTTCAATTGTTGCCAAACTTGAAATTTTCCAAAGTACTTTTTTTATTCTGTTTAGTTAATTATAACACAATCAGTAATGGAGGCCAATTTATTATGAATTTATTATATTTCATTGTCATCATATATTACTTACCGGGAAGTATTAAGTACAACCATTTTACAGAAATTAAATAAGTCCTACTAACTTCTGTACTCATAAGTGAGAACTACACTGCGAGCTTTCAGGTATGAGTATTACATAAAAGTTGTGTAACGAATACCTAACGGAGCAAAATTTAATAAAGTTACGATTCTGAGTGTCATTATTTGAGTAAAACTGTTTGATATAACGTAGGAAAATATGAACCTTTTTATAAGGAATTTATTTTAACCTTATTTTATTTGTTTTGTTGCATTTTCGTAATAGAGTATAAGATATTAAGTGCATTTTATGTAAGTCTTAAGTAATTTTAATAAATAAATTATGTAATTATAATATGAGTATGCATGAACTTAACAATCATGTGCTAGTAAATGGTTAGATTTAACAATTAAAACGATAGTAGATCAGAGAAAGATAAAGGTAAAAATAGACCTGACTGCCAAAATCCATCAGAAGAGGATTTCGTAAACGATTATCTTACATAACAAGGATAAAGGTATTTTAGACACAGGCTGAAATTTGAGAAACTTTCGAGATCTTTCTGAGATATCATAATATGTGCATATCTAAATATATAATCTATAATCGTGTGTATAGATATATAGTGTATAAACTAATTTAAATAACGAAATACCCAACCAGCTGTCTCAAAATATTTCATATACTTTGACAATAAAAGTCTTCAAAAAAGTTTTCAATTCCAAAAACGTTACTTATGGAAAGCAATAACATAAAACGGGATAATAATGCAGTAATAACAAATAAAAGAAAACGATAATTATTAAGGGCAGGTCACATTTCACACTGGCAGAAAGCAAGTCTCTATTGCAATGAAAAATTACATTGATTTTACTAAATAAAGTCATAGATTAACTAATACTTAATGGTCATATCTTTTCTTTAGCTTAAACTCCACAGACTGCTGATGGCTTTAGTATCGCGATATTACGTTTGTACTTCATTGTTTAAGTTATTTTTAGCATTGATCAAAAATTTATATTTTTGTGCATTCATAGTTAAGAAAAGGTTGGGGAAATAAATTAAATATAATATATAAATACTGCACATTGTATAATTTATATTTTACGGATTTTTTTTTTATTTTTACTATCAGAAATAAGTAATTAAAAGCTGTCGGTAGTTCAGGTTACCCATGACATCTGGACGTCAAATATCTCAATCCTCCTAAAGACAATTAGTGCTAGTAAGTACTCGAATGTTTGAGTTTGATTAAATTGTTTTAATACATAAATTAAAAAATAAATGGATCAACGGATGATTTACCGTCTTCGTTTCTTTTTCATCGTTATTCTTTTATTCGTCTTTATCTGAGGCTTTGTGAAAGTAAATGTTATGATTTTTAATATCTACACGAATACTTCACAATAATATATATATTCCTTTGGATCATATAAATCAAATATCACCTGTACAGAATAATAAATGTGTGCACGCTATTGAAAGCGCATATACATTTTATGGTGGTACGCATCGCAGGGTAATTTACGATCGTTCACCTGCTAGTACACTATAGTTGATCATACGTACTCGTATAGTATGTAGTCTAATTTTACACGCGGGCTATAGACTCGATCAAATCGGCGCTCGCATCAACTGATGAATTGTTAATAAAAACATACTTTCAAAATTATATTAGAGGATCAAATTTAATAGATTTTCTGTATATATAAATACATATGCATTATAATTAAAATAATATTATTTATTTTATGGATTCAACGGCCTGTACATCACGAAAATATCAACTAAAATTTGAGTATTTATGCTCTATATTTACGCGAATGCTACAAATTTAATAAATACAATTATACTGATTTTATTTTTTAAATTTAATTACCAACGTTTTGAGTGGTTTTATTTAAATATTTTTTTTAAAAAAAGGCACTCAATACTAAAAAGAAGACAAAGTAAGATCAACAAATAATCGATAAAATTTATACATATTTCTTATTCTTTTAGTTAATTATCAATATATTAAATTAAAGTAAAAAGTAATAGTAATAGTAAAAGTAGTAATATCGACTACGAACATATACAAAATATATAATCCAAAAAGTATAAAGTATATTAATATGTGAACGTTGAATTCCTTTCCATAGTGTTTATTATAAAAAGAGGGGAATATAACTTATATAATTCTAAAGGGATTGTGCAATGATGTTTACGAATAACTGCTGCTAGCAGCTAGAATGTCGGTAGATATTGGCGACAAGCGATATTAGTTCATATTATTTTGCGTATATTTATACTTGATTCATTGCAATACTTAAAGTTAACCAAAATGTTAACATAACAAAATATAAGTTTTCTTTTCAAACAAAACATACTCTGTCCATCCTATTACATTTTCCTGTGATATAATGTAAGTAGAGGATGGACAAAGTTTTTCGTTAATGAGAAATCTTTCCACCGATTAGGATAAATGAACGAGCTTAGCTTGCCTTTGTAAAATTAACTAACTTGTTTTGTGGATTATATTAAGACAATGGTGTAGAACATTATATAACAGATTTAAGCTAGACTTGGATGTGTTTGTATACCGTTCTAGCGACAGATAAACATACCTAGTTACATTTTCACTTTCAAGAACCACCATAGATGGGCACCATCTTGTATGTTCCTTCCTGTAGCTGTATAAATTGCGTCCGGTAGGAACCACGCTGTCACATAATATAAATCTGATGAACTGTGCTTATGAACTAGTTTGTCTTCAAATTTAATAAAAATACCGTGAACGCGGTCACAGGCTGAAAAAAATGTCGAACGAAAGCTATCGCAAATCACGGCCCGGACAAACGAGGTGCAATCTTTGATTCGTCGATATCCCGTAACCCGACGGTACAGTTTAAGATAGTGGATCATTTAAAATGCTTTCTGTCTTATTAAGCTGCCGAAAAACTTACAAATATACCGTTTACAGTTGATAAAAAAATTCAGTAAAGGTTAAGCTAATTGCACTATAAAGCGCAAAACGACAAAATGTGCACTCAAATGTGTACTCTAAGGAAGTCCCGTAAGTTATAGAAATGAAAAATGTGTGATAGCTGTAAAGAAGCCCAGCAACACTCTTCATCTTGCCACACATCTCGAGCCCGACTCGAGAACATACTTCCGGATTCGTAAGCTGTGATGACTAGATTTTTTTTTAAAACTTTCAGTGCAAAGCAATTGCTTGACCACGATCCCACCTGATGTTAAGTGAAAATGCAGTCTTGGATTGCGCACTAACTCAGTAAATGCCTATTCACTCTACTCTTGAAAACACCCACATTGTAATCGGAGGGAAAGACAGATGCGGGCAAACTATTCCAGTCCTTTGTTGTACGAATAATGAAAGACGAAGCAAAGCGCTTCTTTCGGGTTTGAAGTATGTTCATAACTAAAGGATGAAATCCAGCAGTGCGTCGTGAAGTCCGATAGTGGAACGGGGATGGGGGAATTAGATCATGTAATTCCTTAGAACACTCTCTAAAATGTATTCTATAAAACACTAAAAGGCTAGCCACCTTACGCCTGTGCTCAAGACTGAGCAGATTGATTTAAGCTGCACCAATTAGCCTCATAGCCCGTCTTTCCATCGAGTCCAAAGGGATGAGAGCGAGATGACATTTAGCAGCGCCTGTCCAAATGTGACAACAGTATTTTACACACGTCCACACTAGAGCTTTGTAGAGCGTTAAAAGCTGCCTCGCAGAAAAATACCGCTGCACTTTGACCAGGATCCCAAGTTTTTTTGCAAAATTCGATTCCCAATAACTGAAAGCGATCAGTGAGTTCCACAGATAGATCTTGGAAGGTAGGAGCCAAGATGCACTGACTCCTTTTGGCTGAAAAAAGACATGCCTGTGTTTTGGTGGCATTGAAGCTCACAAGATTGGCGTCGCCCCAACTGGAAACCTCCTGTAATGTGACACTTATTCGCTCTATCATGGCTCTTCTTTGGGACTGTACATGATCCTTGGTGGCATTAGCACCTAACTGGTAACTCTATACAACTGTGCTGTCGTCTGCATACACAAAGATACCAGGTTTCAGCAGATCATTAATATACAGCAGTAACAGAGTGGCAGAGAGACCAGACCCTGAGGAACTCCAGCGTTTTTCGCCATTATCTCAAACGAGCAGCCATCTATGATTACTCTCAAAGACCGCTCCTTCATGAAGTCAGCTGTCCTGGTGATCAAGCCAAGATAGATGCCATACGTTGCAAGCTTGCTGATAAAACTATAGTGCCAGACCATGTCATAGGCCTTCGAAACATCAAGTGAGACAGCTAGTGCTTCACCGTTGTTCTGAGAGCATCACCAAAGAGATGACTGGCGTGCACTAGAAGATTGCCAGTTGAACGGTTTTGACTAAACCCGTACTGTCGGTCGCTAAGGATGTCATTATTTTCTAGGTATGCCATGCCACAAGGAGTGCATACAATATATGCTCCATTATCTTATAAATAATGGAGGTAATCGGAATTGGTCGATAATTGACAAGTTTGGCGCGGCTGCCTTTTGGGCACGGGTTACACATTCGCATGCTTCCAGGACTTGGACACAATTCAGCCTCGGTCTTTAAGGAGAGGCGTGTTAGAACAGGAGACAACTCGGGAGCACAAGACTATAACTATCGCTGGAATACCATCCGACCCATTGGCATTGCTCACGTCTAGACCAGCCTCTTGAGTACCTATTTGTTAGAAACGTGTACCTCTGGCATAGAAGTATTACTGTGAGGTAAGATAGGCGGAATATTATCGCCGGGGTCGGAGCTTTGGGCAAAGAGATTTGCAAAGAGGCCTGCTTTCTCTTTTGCCTTGCAGGCCAGAGAGCCGGCTTAACTATTGAGGGCAGTGAGGATTGACAGAAGTTTGCCCACCAAAACGCTCTACTACCAGGGCCAAAGTTTTGTACCAATATGTTTGAAGGCGAGCTTTCTGTAATTTCTTTTTAAAAGATTTTGCGGCTCGGTTAAAGGCTTTCTTCTTCGTTTTGACATCGGGAGATTTTGATAAATATACCGAATGCTTAAGCTTTTCAACTTGGACGCACTCAGCGTTAAACCAAGGGTCAGCTTTGCCACTAATGGGTACGTCAGCGTGAGGAATTAAATATTCCATGGCTTGACTCACCACATCGGTTATAGCTTCTGCACATATCGACGGTCTTTGGAAGAAAAGCATACCTGGCACCATGGATAAGATGCAAAGAAGTGCCGCATCTGGTCCCATCTGCTAACTTGTAACGCGACGTTCGCCGGACACCACGAACATCGATGTCCAGGGGAGAGGGACGATTCAGATTTCACAAGACAGTGATCAGAAGTTCCCAATGGTGAGGAGACTTTGACAACGTATCTATCTGGATCAGAGGTCAACAGAAGGTCAAGGCTATTGGCTGTGTGGCCATCCACATTCGGCACCCTAGTGGCTTGTATTGCCAGCTGAGAGAGGTTATGCGTTAGGGACAAGTTCCACGCCTCCCTCCTAGCATGGTCGATCTTCTGGTATGGGAATAACCAATCCTGATAGCAGGCATTGAAGTCCCGCAGAAGGACTAGCTGGGCAGGGGAATACCAAAACTGGGCTGCATCAGTGGCCACACTTAGATGTTCAAACAACCGAGTAGTCTCTGGGTCACCGGTGTGCGAATGGTAGACACAAGAGTAAAGGATCTTATCGGTGCCCGTGTCTATCATAATGTAGAAAAGGTAGGTTCTTCACGATGACGAAGACGCAGGCAGCATATGTTATTATGGACGTGCACACAGACTCGGGCTCGGGGGCGGAAGGTATGGTCCAATGAGTATTCAGGATAATTGAGGCACGCCGTATCAAGAGGACAACGAATCTGCGACTACATGCCCAGATTTGGAGAAACAGGCAATTGAAATGGCATTGAATTTCTCAGAAGGAAAGCTCAATTCTCAATTAAGTAAATCCATAGATTTGAGACCAGAGGAAAAATGTACTCAGTGCAAAGGCTAATAAGACGTCTAAAGCGGAAACTTGAATACATTTTTAATATGGACATGAATAATATAATGCACACAATTAATACACATAATTTATATAAATCATATTATTTTATGATACTTATAGATTTTAATAAATAAGACATAAAATGGCCGTATAATATTAATAACACACAGCGAAAAAGGCAACAATTTTTTTTATTCGCTATCAGGTATCAACTATATATTTTCAGACCCTCACAATGAGACTTATACTATTTAATGTTTCGTGTGCTGTCTTCTCTGTATTACCAGGACTGTCGTAACGAATCTAAAGACAACTCGATAAAAACCGTCCAGTTGTTTGATTGCTACAAAGGCATGTATATTAAATCCCACAGCACGCAAAAAGTATAACCCTTCTTCGCAGTCGGGTTAAAATATATGCATCTTTATTTGTAAATAAAACTTGGTACGACGACAGATATGCAGAAATTTCAGGGACTGGTTGTCAACTTATCTTTAGTTGACATTCTCGCGATTATGTATTAGAGTATGCCCGGAAATAGAAGTATCTCCCATAGTTTTGATTTCTTCCAATCCTGTATGGCAGTTACATGTATCTAATATGCCAAACTTATAAATACAGATTAGAAATGGGCAGTAGCGTTTAAGCTTGTAGCTTTTTTGTTTGGGAATGGAATTGACAATTTGAAAAAAACCAGCTTGTATCGTATGATGGTAATAACGATTTTGAGAAAGGCTAGGCCTTTCTAGTGGAATAAAAGCTCGGTTATACGATGGTATTGTATCATAATTTTAGGCCCTTTTAGTTCCCTTTTTAGTTCTATTAAGGGGTTGTCTTTTAATTACTTTTTTATTACTAACTGTAAGATACATTAAAAGCTTTACGTGACGTTTTAATGTGTTTTTTTATGTTACTAATGAACTCCTAATAAACGAGTATAAAAGACAGGGACATGATACTCTCAAACATTATGGCGACATTTCATGAACGGGATATAAACAACTTAGAACGTGGCTGTTCTAAGTTTACAAGTTCTTCCCCAAAGTTTCTTACTAACTGCGCTTACTCCATTTCTTGATGAGTTCCTAACTTTTGAACTACACATTCATTTCTCGTCTAGATTGATCTGAGCTTAGTTAAAGAGCTTTCGTGTTTACCTATTAATTACTTTTTATATCATGTTCTAATTTTTTATGACATTCATGACTTAAGATGCTTTTAAGTTGATCGTTAAGTAGAATTGTACGAGTGTCTTACTTGATGATGCACAATATTTTATTACTTAGACGGCTGCGCGGTAAGAGCACCTGACTGTTATTTCGCGTGGTCGATTATCAGCGGAAAAGCAATATTTTAGCTTCACAAAATATTGGTTTTGGTTTACCTTCCTCCGATCTTACAGCACATCCACGCCTTTGCTAACGGCATTATAATGGATCCTGCGGACCAATTATTACACTCAGTTGGAAAGCTGTAAGCTTATGGAGGGTATGTTAAACGTAGAAAATAAAAGTAGATATATAATACTTTTATATATCTACTTTTATTTTTATACTACTTACTTATACTTTTATTCAAATATATAATACGTATGAGGGCAAAGAAAGCCAACCCCCTGCCACGTCTAGAAGGCGCTGAGGGGTGCTTGACCGGCTACTCATAAAGCGCTATCTGTTTGTTCTTCAAGTTGTTCGGTTTCAGAGCAGCAGAGTCGAAGGGAACCCCGGGCATCTTGCATCGCACCTGTGTATTGTGCTGGCGCCGCCGGAATGTTTCGGTGTACAGAATGAAGTTTACACCGACGGCCGAACCGGTGCTGTTACCTCACTGCAACATGGCAGCGTCTGCGTGAACTCAAGGAGGACAAGGATGCGTAATTATTGTATGTAGTAAATTAGTGTCACAATAAGGCCCCTCAATGTCCGCAAGCAAGAAGTGGAAGAACAGGAGGAGGAAGCGCAAGAGGAAGCGAAAGGCAAAGGCTGCCTCCACACTCATTCTAAATAATAAAATTAAGTCTTGTTATAAGGACAATATTAAGACTAGGGAAAATAGAAACAATCGTACAGCATTGTTTCTATTTTCCTAGTCTTATATATATACTCCCGAGAAAGAGGCCCGCGTTATCAGAAGCGGCAATAGCCGCATTAATTAAGCAGGTACGAGGGACATACTGAAAGCTTCTAAAACTTTACACTTACAATCGAAAAAATATAAAAGCAATTACGGAATTCTAAAGTGAAACTCTCTGGGAATATGTTACTTTTTTACCATACTTTGTAAAATTGTGTGTCACTATTGCGATGACTTTAATTAGTGTAAACTTTCACTCATTTGTTTTGTTTAGGATTTTGGTTTGATGCGTTTGAAGGTGATGAAGCCCCTTGTCACATGTGAGTAACGGGAACGTGAACTCATCTCCACGATACCACGATAACGTGAAGCACAACTGGCGACTGCGGTTACAGAATCCAATATTTATACCTTACCACAACTGATTGTGTGGGGTTCGAACGCCTGTAACCCCGAAGGACTGTTGCTGTATGAAGACTTGGACAAAGGGGAATATGAAGTGTTAGGTCCTGATAAACCCACACATATGCTCACATATTCAGGATATCATCCGGACCTCCTGTGAAAAATGTCATAGGCCCCAATCCGTTTAGAGATATTGTATGATGCTAATACATACAACACATTCAAGTGCATATGGAGCTGGCTAAATGCCGACGCAGACCAGAAGGCCAAGGTATCAGCTAGACTGGGCGGTCTTTCACTGGGCTCTCTTTGTTTCGGCGGGCTTATATACAGAGCAGAAGATGTCGAGGCGGCTTCTTTGAGTATCAAATAACGGATATTAGTAGTAATATTCAAAGCGGCCACCCGGCCTGTGAAGAGAACGCGCCTGAGCGGAAAACCCCGGATGGACAACTCAGTCTCTGTCGAAGGGCCCGATTCCGTAGAACAATTATTGCGGAATAATTTTAGTCAAATATGAATCGTTATAGACCAGTATGTTGTATTGTTTAAGAGTATTTCAAACTTTCCAAGGTATAAATAAGTTTATAATACATATAATAGAACTAATTACTATCACATATATTTGTAGTATTGTTTACAGAATAAGATCAATTACCTTTTACTTAAATAAAACCCATTGTTCAAATATTCCTATCCAAATTAAGACCAAATAGCATACAATTTTTTTTATATTTAAGCAAATTCTCCACATTGCATGAAACTAATTTTACGGGTTGAAACTCCATGAAGTCAGCAGTTTGAAAATCTATCTTAGATCGATTTGGTAACCCACAAATCCTCAACAAGGCTATTAAATAAAAAATCATCTTATTTCAATAGAGAAGATGGCAGGATGGCTATTGTCGTCTTAGGGTCCTGTGATTACTAAAGTGAATTCCTAAACTAGACATGCCCCTGAAAGACCTTAAGATACTATGATACCAGTCTCAAAATAAACAATTAGAAGCTGACGATAACTTCGAGTTAACTATGATATTATGATGTCGATACGATTAAAATTGATCTGATAAAATCCGTAAAATTAGTTTTATTAAATGACTATGTATACATAGGAAATGAAAACCATTTAATATGTATAAATGTGTGAACGTAGTCAATATTATGAGAAGTCAAAATATATTTAAAATATATTTTATAATTTTTTCAAAAGCTGTTATTAATACGACTATACATACGATAAATTGGTCTTAATACGATCAGTATACTAAACTGAATATGTTCTAAAAGATGTAAAAAAGTGATTACACTAGTTACAACTTATGTAGACATCAAAGTGCGAGACAGATCAAAGATAGACGGACCAGAAGAGAGACCTTGTACGTACAAAACTCCTCATTTCCTAAATTAGTGCGAAATTATCGGCTTTAGTGGTTTTGTTCGACGATTCCGCTATCTGTTAACTAATATATACTTATATTTTCTCAAATCACTAAAGTTATTTTTATACAATAGATAAAATGATATATAATAAGGTAGTTAAATTAACACAGAATCTTTATCGAACTTATCACTTTCATCGCAATGCTCACTGCTACTAAATGTAATGTTTTGATTCAATTTATATGACGTTCATCTGACGCTAAGCCTTCATAGTGAACCGTTTAAGTATCCATGAGGTTCAAATAATCTAATCTGGTCTGTTTATTACTAAATAATAATAACTCTGTTCTTGAATTCTAATACAGAAGCTTTCGTTCACGCAAAGATAATCATAATTATTGATTTTGTAATTCACTGCACCCGTATTGGTTACATCTCCTAAATATTTGCGTTAGACATATAAGATATTTCTTTCTTTTTTAATGGATTTATATTTATTGTTGTTTTGGTGACAATAAACCTTTAATATTAACACATCATCGCTTCACTTTGATACGTGAACTAAATGAATAATAACGCATAATTAAGTGGAATAATACACCGCCAACATTCCACATGATCTTGCCTCTCTTCAGAATTTGGAAACACCTAATTAAATCTGTTAAATGGCATTTACGTAGATGTAGTGTTAATCAAATACAAGTTTCAAAGATATGTCAATAGTTTTATGTCATGTCAGTATTAATTCACGTCCGCTGTATATGACTCTCTCTGTATGAAGAGGGTATGAAGGGGTCGCCTTTGTTATAACTTCCTCTGATTATTTTACCCTAAAGTCTTTTAATTTTTATCGATCCCCACTATTAATAAAGGCGCAACACGGTTTGACAGAGCGCTATCAGCAGTTGGGTAGCGTCATGCAGTCGTTCTGGGATCACTGGTCGATTGAATACTTAAATACAATACAATCCCGCGCATAATAGTTTATTCAGCAGAGGTTTAACGCGGTACAGTTGTACTCGAAGTATAGGATAATAATATTTTACCATTGAAATGGGAGATGGGAATTATTTCTATCCAGGGTCTGCTGGGATTGCACGAGTGGCAATGATCAAATTAAACGCGGTATTTTCAAATGATCGATTGCACACTTATGTCCTCTACTTATACAATATTCATATATATGCTTATGCATATGCTTTTTTGCGGTTACATGCTTACTTCCATTTGGTGAAAAGCGAATAGTGTTGTAGGTTGAGAATAAGTGATTTCGATAATCGATAAAAGTAAAATCGGTGCTATATGATGATTGTATAAAAATTGATACTTTCTCAGCCTTATTATAAAACTCGCAATTTTGTTAATATCAACATTATGTTCGTATTATTGAAGCAGGGAAAAGCAATCGAGCATTGTGGATATAGCATAGGACAGATAAATTGTTCTGTTTAAATTAGAAGAAAACATTTTTAATTAAAAGTTCCCAGAGATCTTTGGCTGTAAATACAATAGAAACACTAAATAGCTCCTTACAACACGAAACGAAAACTTGGTTTAGTCAGAAGTTTTAAATCTCTCACTTTTATGAAAACAAATAAAGACAAAAGTTTTACTGAATATTTTTTCACCAAAAATTTGCTTATTTAGAAACTCATTTATTTATTTATTGTTTTATAACTGATGATTGAGATTAAACGATAGTTATGTTGAACATAGAGTATTATTACATAAACCTATATATAAAAAAACATAAAAAATTATCTTTGGGAACTCGTTCCCACAAGTTATCTTTTGCAAAAATATATTTTATTGATTATTGACCTCATCATTATTATTATCATCATCATAATCGTCACAACCTGTCAATAGTTCATCACTGGACAGGCCTTTTCCATACCTTACTGCACGATCCTGAGCCACTTGCATCAGCGGGAGGTGCGACTGCCAGTTCAAGATTGGCAGTTAAGACACTTTCTTTCCCATCTGCTATAAGGTCTACGTGCTATACGATAGGCCTTTGCCACTTTTGCTTGCTGATCTTTTAAGCTATGCCGGCCACCCTCGTTTTACTGTCGAGTATTGCGATTTCTATTACACAGAGACACACCAAGCATAGCTCTATACCTCACTGAGTGACTCGGAGCTTTCTCATACGACCAGCAGTGAAGGTCTGTGCCGTAAGTTATCACTAGACTAGATAGACAACCGGTACAGGTATGAAAGGGACATTATACATGATCCTCCTTGTACATCTTAAGATCTACCCGTTAGGATATACTATTAAGGTCAATGAACATAGTAATCAGGTCCCTAAGCGATTCTACAATAAACATTTCTACATAATTTGTTGCCATCGTTATTTTTATTTTACCTTTGGCTACATCGAATCTAATTATTTTGAATTTTTACGTATATAATATATATCCCTGTGTTTCTGATATTCATCAATATACAGGTGGTTCTATTTATACCCAGGTTCTTGATTAAAAATAAGTTTTTAATCAAGAACCTGATTCAATTTCATTAAGGGAAGACAAAATCTAGAAATATTGAAAGAACTGAGCACTTAAATCTCAAACACACAAGTGTTACAGTGTGAATATATCGTTGTACATGTTAGCAAGTTCTTTTCTATGTAAGAATGCGTAGAATATAAACTCAATAAAACAAGCCTATTTCGAACAATGACAGCATTATCTCCAGCCCATCTTAATAAGCTGTAGTTTTTTAGTTCCTTTATTTTATTAATAACATAACGAACTCAAAAACCTCGTTTAAAATGTACTCTAGTGTCAAAGAGAAAAGGAATAAATAATTTACTTACTTTTAATATTTTAACTACGCCGAGTTGTTCACGTTATTTATTCCTTTTAAGCGCGTAATAAAATATAAAAACTAGTAAAGTTATGATTCAATTATTTGGACATCAAAAAATATTTTTATACCGCATCTTGAAAAGGAATAACAAAAGTAAGAAATATTTTTTTTTATCAGAAATATTTATAAGTAGTAGTACCTAAAACAAACAAATTAAACTAAGAATAAAATCATAACATATTTCTGAAAAGTTGCTCTTTGTTAATCACAAAACGCAAGTATACTCATGGCAGTATTATTTTGTGAGCAAGATAAAAGTACTTACAGGACAGCAAGAAAAATAGCATTTGAATGAACTACGGGTTTCATTTTGAGTTTCACTCAGACTTGCACATTGTTACGCCAGGCGAAAAGATAACATGAAAAAATTCAGTCGTAAAATCTTACTCTAAAGGATTCTTCTGAAGACATCCCCTTTTTACGGTTATATTATAAGCCACTGATTGTATTGTAGATCTAAGAAGGACGCCATTCAATGTACGAATAATATCAAATTTATTATTAAGATACCAGAGATGATATTTAAAGGTTAATAGTTTGTATATTAAGATCAGTAATAATGTAAGATTTTTAGACATCTATATTTTCATTACCATTATCGGCCCTGTTTTTGATCATTGTGCGCTTTGGGGCTAAAATTACCAACAAGTTAGTTACGATAATGAAAATACTATAATGCGCTCTGATTTTCCAACACGTCCTTGAGTGTACTGTCATTCTGTCATTGTTCCAAAATAAAAGTTTGATTTGGATTCATATCAATTTTACATTACCTTGATCAGGTGTCAAACGCAGTAAAAAATGTATTGAGGTCCGATGCTCCGGCAGTTGACATAATAGTAGTAATAATAGTAGACATATACTGTGACTGGTCAGGATTCAGTACTGGTACTGGTGGTATTTTTAAGGAGATATAACTAGGGAGACGATAGAATTTAGGATTTGATGTAGTACCAGTAACATGGAACTATTGCACAATTAGATATCATAACCAGACCAGCGACTTGGCTAGCTAGGTACTCTGACTAAACTTGGAGTTTGTTGGAACTTTAGGGCGGCTAAATATCGACACAGACAATTGACCTTAATTTATTTTAGACACTGGCTAAAGCTCAGTCCAAAATAGCTCACGATCAATATCGTTACTTGGTCCCTATTTAGGGAAGTGAACTAAATATACATAGATTTCAAGGGAATATTTTCATCTAAAACAGACTCAGGAAGCCTAAAAATTATGTAATTCGTTTCAAATCTAAATATATGAGGTATAGATATGGAAAATAGTAAGTTGGTCTATAAATCAGATATTTAAAAGACGAATACGTTTATCTAACAAAAACTCAGAATAGAACACAGGATAATGAACTATTTATTTAAGAATTAAAAAAAATTCCTATCTGAATGAGTGTTTCAAAAATCTAAAACATAGAACCTTCAATTTAAATTATATTCATAAAATACGATTTAACTCTTAGGTAGTTTTTTTAATTCACAATAATCCTTATTTTTGACTGCTGCAGTTTCTACCTACAAATATAATAGGTGGACTCAAGCGGGGAAAAACCACGCCCTCGTAGAATACCAGCGTAAAAAAGCAGCATAACTATGCTATGTTTTCGTCGGCTGAGTGTAGGTATCCTGAGGCCCTTATTACTGGTGGAGAGGTATTCCATCTTATTCCCTCAAGGTTGACAACGCATTTGCATTATGAGTCTTTAACAAGAACGAATGTGGGTGTCACGGGCCAGGAATCACTTACCATTAGGTGAATTGTATGCAAATTTGTTACACTTTATATAATAAAAAATCTGTATGATATACATATATTAAAAACATAAATTTTACAATCCTCGGCTTGAATATCAAAAATTAAAAAATCTAATTAATTTCGACCGGTGACCGTTAAGACGGTCAAATATAAAAAAAAAAATATGCTGTTTACCAAGACTAAATTACCAACATTTATTTGTATCACAAACTGACGTTCTCATTGAATTTGTAATGTTAATTTTGTAAATGTATTGCTTGAGCAGTAGATTTCCCTTGAGTGAATACAGTTGCTCTATTAAACTTTACTCAACATACGGTACTTGTAGCTTAGAATGTTTGTTAGTATTGATCAAAAATAATATTTCATTTATTAAATGTATATAAGAAACTATTTAGGGAACCAAATATCTTATTCAATTGTGTATTGACACTCATCAAAGTATTTTATTTTTAAACAATGTCTGATGATAAAATGCAACTTTACTTTTAAATACATTTACAGTCCTTTTTAAAAATATTATTTCCACAACAATTTTGAGATTCAATACTTGTAAATTGAATATAAATATAACAGACTTCTCAAACAACCAATTCTCTTTGCAATAATGGTCAAAATTATAGTAATTTCTATTCTTTGTTTAATGTATTGTGCTTGTAATATTTATTTATTTTTATTTTATTTTTATTTTTATATTTTTATTTATTTATTTTCACCACAACTAAATACATAGAATAAAAATTTTACATAATAGAAACACGTTCTCCTTAATCTCTATAGGTGTTTGTATTTATATCGTGAATGAGTTAATCAGTTTTTCAGTGGCATAATACTTTTCAACTTTATTGCATTTTGCTCAATGTCTTTGTAATTCTATCTACTTAAAATAAACGTGTGATGAAGATGATGTATGAAGAAGAGATGATGCTTGGTAAAAGATGTTAATGCTGAAACTACTAATTAAGAATTTAGTTATATAGTATAACAAAATCTTTATAATAAAAATGGAGTGTATTCTTCATTCTCCAAATGTGAGTGCGTGTATAAGACAGCAATACTTATGCCACATGGTGTTGTACCAACGTCGCCAATGACGGGGTCAAGGGAACGATTTTGCATACATCCGCGATTCCACTTGCGCCGGCCGACCAGGCAGCCTCTCCTCCGGGGACAGGACATCCTCCCTCTCCACCTCTCCAGGCAAGCGCTCCGGAACGCGAGCGCTCCGCTGACCAATGTTCGGCCGCGGAGGACAGGAAGAGTGGTTGACGATCTAACTCCCCCGCAGCCGCATCAGCGGTGCAAAACCCGCTTGAGACGCGAAGAGTAGAGAGAGACTACTTCCATCCCTCCGTGACTCCACCTCGGATGCGGAGGGTGAGGGCGATGGTGGGAGGGACCAGCGAAGACGGTCCTCCGCATCACTAACTATCATCCCGACTCCTGTTCGGCTGCGGAAGACAATGAGATTGGTTGCGGAACCGACACTCTTGTTCCCCCGCGGCCCCACCGTAGCTGCATCAGCCGTGCCACCCCCGCATGAGTCGCGGAGGGTAAAGAGATACACACCCCTCCCTCTGCGACAACACCTCAGATGCACAGAGTGGAGGCGATGGTGCGAGGGACTGTGTGTTATCAGTACCCTCACGGAACTATCATGAATGACGACACGGTACCACTTCGTGCCATCGTCTACCTTGGGGTGCTACTACTGGACGTTAAAAGACCGCTCTGATCGGCAGCTATCCGAAAGGCCTAGTATACGGTAGGGGAACATCGATACGATGGCCGTGATGAAACGCGCAAGTACCACGATGGCCGCGTCTGCAAGCAGGATCGGTCCTCTCTCAATCCCGCTCGGCAGGATCCTTTCGGGCCATTACGGTCTTGCAAAACAGAAGGAGACTACGGCCTTTCAAACCAATTCCCCGCGGTGCATCGCCGACATCGTTGCTGGCATGGTCAGGTTCCATCCGATGTTCGGCTTCCCATGCCGGGTAATGGTCGCTGTCACCACAGTGGAAGCAATTTGCTGTCAACCGATCTTACGCGATCTTAAAAGTAAAAATACATTTGTGTAAGTGTGTAGGTAGATCTTCCTGCCCGGCGCTGCATTCAGGCTTCAAAGATCGGCAGGAATGCTCCTCAGTGAGCCTTGCGCCACGTCGCAAACAAGGTACGGCGTTCCTGCCGTTTCACAATCTCGAGTGTCTCTTCTGGCTCGCTACCACCGCTCTGGCATAGGAGGCAAATCCGGCCGTACATCCTCCTCCTGGACGTTGTAGATTTTCATCCTATAGTGTCGGATAGCCAGCCTCTTCACCTAGATGGGTGCCTATTACAAGGCTACGGATCACCCGCTACGCTATACCCTATACCCTGGATCCGGAGGCTAGGCGCTCGAAATGCTCCTCTCGAACGCATAAGTCACGCGGTTTCCGGCTGCGCAGCAGCCTGTGCAACCATAGCGCCTCGGTCTTGTGAGGTGCTACCTCCAATCCCAACTGGTGAACTCGAGGACGTAGTGACGACGATATCCACCCTAAGCTCGGTTTTGGAGTAGATTTTTTTAGAAGTTAGAAATTCTATATAACTTAAAGTAGTTTGCGGATCCCGGATCCGCGGTCCCAGAAGTTGATAAACGCTGGAGTTCCTCAGGGGTCTGTTCTCTCTGCCACTCTGTTTCTGCTGTATATTAATGATCTGCTGAAACCCGTTACGTGCTAATGCCACCAAGGATTAAGTACGGCCCAAAGAAGAGCCATGGTAGAAAGAATGAGTCTCAAATTACAACAGGTTTCCAGTTGGGGTGACGCCAATCTTGTGAGATTCAATGCCACCAAAATACAGGCGTGTCTTTTTTCAGCCAAAAGGAGCCAGTGCACCTTGGTTCCTATCTTCCGAGATCTATCTGTGGAACTCACTGATCGCTTTCAGTTATTGGTAATCAAAATTTCATCGAATCTTAACTAGTGAAGATAGCTGGAAAAAAACTTGGGATCCTGGTCAATACTGTTCACATTTGGGTAGGCGCCGCTAAATGCCATCTCGTAGCTTTGGACTCAGTGGAAAGACGGGCTAAGAGGCTAATTGGTGACGTACCTGAAAACAATCTGCTCAGTCTTGATCACAGGCTTAAGGTGGCTAGCCTTTCAGTGTTTTACAGATTGCATTTTGGAGAGTGTGCTCAGGAATTACATGATCTAATTCCCCATCCCCGTTCCACCATCGGACCTCACGACGCAGTGCTGGATTTCATCCTTTTGTTGTGAACATCCCTCAAACCTGAACAAAGCGCTTTGCTTCGTCTTTCATTATTCGTACAGCAAAGGACTGGAATAGTTTGCCCGCATCTGTCTTTCCCTACGATTACAATGTGGGTGTTTTCAAGAGTAGAGTGAATAGGCATTTACTGAGTTAGTGCGCCTTACCATTCAGGACTGCATTTCCGCTTAACATCAGGTGGGATCGTGGTCAAGCACTTGCTTTGAAAGTATAAAAAAAAACACCGCTAAATACAACTAGAATCTAGAATATCCTCGAGAAGACCTATATTCGGGTAAGAGATTTAAGGATATGAGCATGTGTGTATATACGCTATAATTTTTTTTTAAAAAGTATCCATTAGTGAAAACCTGAAGCGTAGGCACGGCTATTAATTTACTTTTATATTATGTAATCTTAAATAGAATTATTATTAGATGGTGACATAACTATAATGGATTGGAATCTATGAAATAATAGAATATATTTACTTTTCTTTATTGTTTGACCAAAAATTTTTTTTAACTCTAAAGTTAATATAATATTTTTTTCTTCCTTCCCTGTCTAGTTCGTCTGTCATCTTCCGTAATTATTTAGTTATGTTTACTTGTTCACCTACTGTAATTCTGTAATTAAGGTTATGAAACAGATAACTAGTAGCTATCTGCTTCATAACGTTAATTAATCACAGAGAAGATGACGGATTGCATTATAGACGTACATGTTTGTGGGGTTCTATGTACGTGTTGGTGAAAATACATATAAAAAAATAAATGTAAAATTTGATTATATGTAATGCTTCTAAAAGTTCTTTGCTACATTCCAGAATAATTATTTGTGCAAAACTTCGTGCATTATATTATATTTGTGTTATATAAATATATTTGTATGTATGTATGTATGTGTCTTTTGTCAACATATTGCTGAAAACATGTAATATAACTAAGATAATGATTTCTTTTAATAGTATTAGTGTTTTTCTACTTAGTGAGAGGTATAAACTCTATCAAAATTGGTGAAACTGTAGGTTTAAAAGAAAAGAACTGTTAAACAGTGCCCAATACTCATTTTTTGGGATTAAGTCCTTAGCTCTTTGAAATCATCATTTCATGGAAACCAACTCCACTGAAGTTGGTATATCATTTTCGATTCTTAAATGTCTGTGTTCCAAAATCGATTTCAATAATTTTTTTTGTGTTAATTTTAAATGTATATATTTTAATGTATAAGGACGCTTAAATACGCATTATGTTTATTATAAAAATGTCTAACTAAGTCAAAGTAATCCTTCAAATTGACATATGGATACTTCTTTCGCTTCATTTGTTACGCTAATCACGTCAAGACGTAAGTGTTTCCTTGATATATGGTTTCAAGTGTTGTCATTCAATATATCTGCTTTCGTTAAGTAAACGCAGCTACAGTAAATAGTATAGTAGATTAATAGCGCTATTACTAAGTCATATAAAATATTAGGTAATGATTAATTAATAAATATTATAAAAAATCTCATGGTGTATTATAATAATCTAGTGGTTTATTTATGACGCATGTAGGTGGCACAGAGTTGACCTTCGTAGTAATCTGTGGAGGGAGACCTATTTTCAGCATTTCATAATTGGGTAATATGCAGACAAGGACGATAATGATGTCATCTCAGAATGCGAATGAGCATTCCTATTCAATATTATTTTACATAGGATCTTACACGCCGTGTTTTTTCTTCCTCCGTCATTGACTTGCGAAATTCTTTTATTGGTTACCATGTAAATATGTGAAAATATGATTATTATTTATATTCTGCTTAAAATTCGATAGAGCCTCTGGTTGTGACAATTTTTCATAACTGGCATCCGCAGCATCGGTATAGGTGTCACTTCTTGGCATGTTTCTAAGTCTCAAAAAAATTATTACCTGATGTTATTTATTATATATTCTATTGTATCATCATCTTTGTAGTATCATTTTTGACGATGGATTCTTACGCCGCTATAACACTGCGAAAATAACTTGCTACACCTTTGTTATGCTACAATAAAATGCATATGTGAGAAAAAAAACAATATAGTAATAATAAAATGTTGGATAAGTTTATCTCAATCTATGCAATTAAATAAATAAAATCAATAGCTTTTCGCTTTCATACAGGTTTTTAATCTCGGAGAGTTTAAGCCATGGATTTACGTACCTGGCCTTGGCCTTCAAATGGGGAATTTAATGACTAGGTCTGAAGATTTTTTAAGAAACTCAATGTTCATAATTCAACATTTTGAGCACGCCTTATCCTCTTGAACTGATCACAATTTGTAATCCAATGAATTTATATTTAGACTGGATCTTCTGCTTTTATAAAGCCCGAAGATTGTTCCGGAGCCAGATTAAGTTGTTTATGCTTTTTGTCTTGTTATAATACAAATTAAGCTTTGCGATTCTTGGGTAGTACCTGTTCCACCAAACCATAATTAATAAACGATGATGACAACGTTGAACCTTTCAAACAAGTTGCTAAGCTTCTTTAGAGATGTGAGCATACACTCACTTTGCCTGTTTGCTCGTTAAAGTTATATATTTCAATCGTAATTTTATCGCAATTTTTTCATCCGTAGAGGGCACATTTTTACAGGAGAGTGCGACCGGGATCGATCTACTATTTAAAGCTCGGGAACTGATTCTAAACATGTCCTAAGTCTTCAGAGGTCTATAATGTAATATACAAACATACGTCCTATATCTATATCCGATAAAGCGTCTTAAAAACCACCATCTATTTTTGAGTAAAAGTTATACAATTGTTTAAAAAAACAGAGGATCAATAGTCATAGAACAGAGAATAACTAACGTTAAAGTAACAAGTAATTCTATATTAATCTGAAAGTGGGAAAATGTGATTCTTCATTTTCTTCTTATTTAGAATTTTTTTTCATTAACTTAAATCTATAAAGAATTACGGACGAACGTTATATCAAAAAGGTTTGCGTTCTAAAACCGTGATGGAGAGAGCTCACGACCTGAACAAATTCGTGTCACTATAAAAATGAGTAATATATAGATGCTTGAACAATCATTCTCTTTTTCACGAGCGTAGTCCTGCTCTGTAGAATATGTAAGCTCGACCTGCCTGCACTCACCTGTGACAGAACAATGAACCGTTCCCCCATCGGCCCATTGGCGACAGAGGGTGAAGACCCTCGTCGGTTTACATCGGTTTCGCCACAAATTTCCAGAGTTTAAAATTTTTATGCGTGGTTGGAAATTTCTTTATTGATAATAAATTGTACTAATGTATGTCAATACAAAATTAGAAGTAGTAATCGTAGCGTACCATGCTTACCTATATGTTATTGAAGTTAATATATTTATTTATATATAACATATTTTTCTATTTATGTATATAAATATAAACATATTATTTAAATTAAAATACTTATAACTATTTGTGTTATTAAATATGCCTTTTTTTAGAGCACGGTTAAATCAGTCATGCCACATATTGATTTTGATATCTTTTTCCCTCAGTTTTCTGTTGCCTACTTTGCCGCAGGCTTTAATTAATTTCACTCTACCACTAGATCTTGGAAGGAAACTATTACGAAGACCTCATTTTAAATGACGTTTCTTTTAGTGACATTGATGGTAAGGCTATTTAACAAAAAAGTAAATAAATATCTACGTGGTACCTACATTATGTTACGATTTTGATTACACCATTAGTCTATCAGTATATCTACACTAAAGTAATAATTAATACTGCATCATTATTATCGTCATAATCTGTCAATAGTCCAAACCTGAATATAATATATACTTGTATATATATGAATATATACTTAATATCTAATTAAATGCATATATTATAATATTGCGAAATGTTATGAGATTACTTTTTAAATAATACGACATAATATCATGTACAATACACTTACAATTATTTTATTACCTATCTAAATAATCATAATACACAGGTTTTATTTAGGAAATTAAAGTGATAATCAATCAAAATTTCCAAATATACAATTTTAGTTATGCACTCTTTGTATTTCCTGGCTTCACTGAAACTTGCGGTTGTCGAGTCGTTGCATTTTAAAAGATGGTCGAGTTAAGATCGGCACTTGATGTGAAGGAAGCGCGCAAGCGCGTATTTCAGGGTCGCGCGAGAGATTAAACGATGAATTCGGCAGTTTTAAAAATGAGCATACAACGCGTAACATACCTGGCCAATGATCCAGGTGAATTACAGAAAGATATGTAATATATTCTATTGCTCATTAAAAACATATACTGTATAGATATTGTTTGGAATTAACCTTTCCTTAGTTTTTCTATAATTCTTTAATTAAAACCTTTGAATATTTTGTGATAGAATTATTTTTTATGTTTATATAAAACTTTAGAATGACACAACCTTATCAACAATTTACAGCTGAGTTGTGAGAATAAAACAATTTTATTAATAAAATTTAATTACGAAACAACGATCCTCTCTTTTACTATTTATTTACTAATTATTGAAAAAATACATATATTTAAACTGAAATACGATAACTAAAACGACTAAAATAAATTTTATTAATTTTATCAAAAACGTGTATAAAATTTTTGAAAATGATAAAGTAAAGTAAATCTTAGAATAAGCAAATCATTAAGTTATTAATATCTCAGTATTTCTGTATTTCCTAACTTTTTTAGCACATGGTTAACAGATGGTAGTTTATACAATTACATATTACTTAGACTTATTTAGACTTTAGTATATTTTACTAAAGTCTAAGTAAGACTTAGACTTACTTAGACTTAGAGCCTTTAGTATATTATTATTAAACTTTTCAGCAAGTTCCAGGGCTACGTTTATCCAGTCTGCACACGGGTGATTAATTCTATAACTGTCGGTTCGACCTTATCGCCTGTAAAATCTCTGTTAACTAGTCGAATTCGCTAACTTACAATCCACGAATATTTAATAGAAGTGTGTCACCCCTGAAAATTCGACTCCTCGTAGAACCGACCACGGAGTATGCGGTGGAAAGTTAAACGCCCTGAAACGATAAAGCTTAAAAACTTGTAAAAAATTTTAGTACATATTAATGCAAACTTTTTTAGTTAGTTTATCTTCTGTAGTTTTCATCATTTAAAATATTACCATTAATACTTCAATTTAACGAATATAATATCCATTCTTTTCACTTTTGTACTGTTAACGTATTGTCGTTTTTTCTTTGTATAAATTTTGACTTTGACTATACTACTACTATAGCGTAATTTGAATATCACATTTTCATTTCTGAAAAGCGCAAATAACTCATTTTTGGACACATTTAAATGATGACACTGTCAGAATATAAAAACTCTGAACATGCAAATTCTTAATACAGAGCTACAGATTTTACCTAATTGCGTGTCTCACGTCTTTAGTATATACGCTAGAAGCGGGGGATGCGAGAGCAGCGGGGTGACAGCGAAGAGCGGGGAGGGCGGGAGCGACGCAGCCTCCCTTCCCGGCAACGATTACTGATTAGTGTGGCGGCGTGTGCGGCGGGTCCGCCCGCTTGGAGCTTACGAAATGCCGCCACCTAATATTCGCGAACCCTTCCCTCTTAAAGGCTTGAATGGGAACCGGTCTCAGTGTCCGTTCTAAGATAACCCTCCTGCGCCCTAAGTTTCGGAAACACGTTTTTCCATCTTATCATAACGTGTTTCCGAACAGCTGATCGAGTGACCGCGTGCGACCGGCGGTTTCGGACGACACGCCTCTACATGTGCTCGGTTACTCTACTCTACTACGTTTGTGCAATATATGTGAATGTATTTTGTGCTTGACAAATATTTGACGTAAACGTGGACATATGCGGATGAATGTTACGTATATTTTGGACTGAAGAAGGTAGGTGATTCGTGCAGATGTTAACATTTCGTTGTTTTTGTATTTAACAAATCCACGGAAACTGTTATTGACAAATAATACAATTAGATATATATATATAAATAACTACTAAAATGTAAAGGGTCCTCACGAACTGAGAACTTGTCATTACAAAACAATATTGTAGTTCTGAGTCTCTTACGTGAGTGAGAAAAATATATAAATATTCAAAAATATTTTATTTTATTTACTTTATTATGCGATTAACAATATTCATTGGAACTTGATTTAAATTTATTTTTTATTTTATTATTTACCATGCATACCTATGTTTCTTTGTCAAATCAAAAAAGTTATGTGGCGCAGTTCATGAAATAATAGCTTAATATTAAAATAATCGTACATAATTCAATCGTTCACCGGTTTCCTGTGAAATGCAAATCGTTATTCGAGATCTAATTAACTATAACTACTTTAAAAGTATCACCCACATACATTAATAAAGAATACGAACGATTTAAACGAAGAAGGTGAAATATGGAAAATAAACACACGCCGTCGCGGCAGTTAGCAGAAAAAAATAAAGCCTTAGAAAAGCGAAGGTGTTGATTTTCACTAAGTATTTCCTACTGATTTTTCCCTGTTTGAATAAATACATAATTTGTTTTTTGATTAACCAGTAAAATAAATTGTTATAAAATGCTTTGCTTATTTTAATTTTACCATTGATAGTAAAAGAAAACTATTTGAATCAAGGCATTTAAGTAATATAGTTTTTGAGAAATTGTTTGGTATTTCCTTTTAAATTATTTTAATTAAGACATAGTAACTAATTATTAATATTAATAGAATAAAACATATTTAAAGTTTTATTTGTTCAATTAGTATCAATATCAAAAAAAAAAAAATTAAATGATTTTGATGAGTAGGAACGTCCACTGTACACATATGGAAGATAAATACAATTCTTAAGCCTGGTAGAATCAAATTCGGCCCGAGTGAGTAACTATTTAAATCACCCTAAACGCATACTCCATTAAGGCGATGCCTTGTAAGTAATGTTTAATACCATCAAAAATCATATAAGTCTATGAAATCCTAACTCTAGCAATGAATTTTGTGATTACTTACATTGTTTTCAGTTGCCAACAACTTATTGGAAGTATTAAAATGTTAGTGGACGTTTAGATATTTTTTATTTCTTTCATGTATTTCAGGCGAGTGATTCTTGTGGCCCATGACATCTACATTCATTTTTGACAGGAATCATAATGCAGATGCGTTGTTACCCTTCAGGACTGAGATGGAACGCCTCGTCACATCACCGGTAATAAAGGTCTCTCTACACTCACCAGACGAAACCACAGCAGCATTATGCTTCTAGTTCAAACTGATATTCTGTGAGGGCACGGTACTTCCCCCTTAGAGCTGAACCATTATTTCTGCAGCTAGAAAACAAACCTCTAGGATTCCTAGCATAGAAAAGTGCTTAGAAATCAATTTTACGCTACTATTCTATGATTTCAATCCCATTAATTCTGCAGCTAGAAAAAAACTGTAATGTAGCTTTACCACTTTGAAATATGACATTTTGCAATTTTATAAATATGTTAGTTAAAAAAAAATGTTAAAGTTTCCTGCCGGTTCTTTTCTACTGAGGTCCAATAATGGTAAATTTGATATTCACCTTTAGATTATCTAATTTCTCAGTATGATATTATCCTGCCAAATTATATAGCAGATATAGATTTGTTAGAAAGGCAAAGGAAACTCAAAGCTTTGACCATGGAAAAGTAGCGGGACATTGATAGCGTTTCGGAACGTACGAAGAAGTTTTATTCCTTAATTCGTCATTAACTTTTCTACTTTCGTTAGACAAGATATATCTCATTTTTTATGTTGGTGACATTCCAAGGACGCGTACAAATGGATCTTCGATGTCATTTTGTAAATTAACAACAAAGGATTGCAACTATACACCGTTACCAGTCTCTCCAATATAATAATACATGGTGTTATCTAAAACTGTAGTAAGAAGTCTCTCTTAATCTCTTATTCATAATTTTAGACCACAGTCAAACTGACAATTAGGTGAATTTCATAAATAATTCGTTCCTAGTTTTAAATATATCTTTTCAAAAAAAAAAATTCTGATCATTTTGTAACATTTGTATTGTTTAATTTAATATATTTCATTTATTAAAAGTAATTATAACAATTGATAAATTATGATAAATAATTTCTTTTTTTCTCATCAAGCACTTTAATAGTAATACACCGAACAATACACCGATATAGTATTACAATTACTGTTGCCTACTCTAACTTTTATCTGAATTGAAACCTCTTTCTCGGTATCGATACTTTTTATGGAACTAAATTTTTTTAATTATTTGATCAAATGTATATATATATCTAATATACCTACTTAAACTTTATATTTTTTTCACCACTCCATTAGAGATTGGACTTGACGTAACGTTAAAACTTACAGTTACATAATAATTTCAAAATATATAATTCCCGAACGTTTCATCCTATAAAATATTATATTTTGTGAAAATATTTTCAATGTTTGTGTGCGAACAATACACATCAAATAAACATTTAAATTCACTTGGGAAGCTTAAGATATTTGGTTAAGATAAAATATAAAAAAAGTTTTTTTTTAATTAAATCTATATTGCTAAAATACGGTACGTATCGAGATATTATTTTTACTTTTAATTAAAACAATGATAAAAAATAAGGGATTTTTAAAATAAAATAAATCAATATATTCAATTTACAAAGTATTTTTTTAAATAAATTAATACAAAATATCTCCACTAGTTTCAACACATGCGGAAATCTTCCTGGGTATGAAGATCAAGTTGTCCAGTAACTCGTACGGTAGCCTGTCCCATTCTTTAAGCACGGCTCTGTGCGCTATTACTCTCGTAGAGTAACCTTTTCACTATTATATTATGGGTATTATTTATTATTACTCGCAAAACTTCAGATAAACCTCGTTAGGAAAATAGAAGTGTCAGTTACATACATCAACTAATATGTTTTCTGGCAGAATAAGCGTCAAAAAGATTTTTTTATATGATAAAACACAATTTTTTTTATAATTTTTTTTGATTTAATATTTTTAAACAAAGAAACAAAATTTACTTAAAAAAAAAACAAAATTTTTCAGCAACAAAAAAATTCCAAGTGAACGCAAACTTTTTTGATGGGTGTATATTTGGTGTGGTGGGTGTATACAATATATATATTTATACAATAAATACGCAATAACGAAATTGATCAAAATTTTAATTATTGTGCAACAACTAATTAATTACATATAATTACACCCAGACTTATACATAATTTAATTTAACGAACATTAGACCAGGACTCGCGTAGGTACACTGTTCACTAGGCCATATAGTAATTTATTTATTTATTTTATTTATTTAATTTGGGTCATCTACAGCGCTATTCATGAAAACAATCTTAATCCATAAATACATAAAGTCAAATCTGATGCATGCACCAATTAAAGATTTGAATTTTAAAAAGAAGAATTTAGAGATTTGAAAGATTGTTACATAAAAAAATAATTCATGGAGAAAACTAAACAATTACTGAAAAAACCAAAAACAGAATTAAATTATCAAAATAACATAAATAAAATAATGTCATAATGAAATAAAATAAATCATAATAAAAGAATTACTTAAGATTTTAAAATTAAATTAAATTCAGTCACAATCAAATTCAAACTAAGTGGGAATTAAATTAAATGTCAACGACAACAATAAATATATACAAAAAAGAGATTAAACGAATGAATTAGCGATTATAATCTAAACAAAAGACAACCACACGATATAATAAACTTAAAACGAAAATTTTAAAAATTAAGATTAAAATGAAAAAACAAAGAAGTAAAATTTATAAACAGCAGCCGCTAAGCTGATTCTTGAATCGCTTTCAGCACTTTACGCTTAAAATTACCGAATGAATCGTGAAATTTTCCATTATTAGGTTAATAATATAACATATTTTAACATATTATTTTACATTCGTTAAACTAAATTATAGCTATCAAGTGTGTAATTTATATCCCAATCATAATTTTATGAAAATGAAATTATGACTGCACTGCATTCATTGTTTTTTTTTTTAATCAATAGAAGATATGGCAAAAGAAAAAGCAGTTTAGATATCAGGTATCGTATGTGATCAGTACCGTTTATGAGCAACCGCAACACAAGATAAGTTGCGTTGTAGGTGTATTTTTGAAGGCCCATAAGCCGTAGCGGTTGTGAAATACTACTGGGATCAATAGATCCCACATAGTAACTGTGCATGACTTGGTAAAAAGCGCTTAGTGGTACATTACTATTGATTTTGATAGAGAGCATGATAGATGGTTAAGATTTTTATTAAATACTGTTGTATTGTACACTGTTCAAATTCAGGTGCTGGAATTCATTCGAAAAAATCCTGCGAACACTTACATCAATATCTCTTTGCAAAGCCAGTGAAATATACCGATCGGAAAGTACCTGGTCATTGACAATTTGAGTCGTTTCATGTTGAATGTAGTTAAATGGAAGGTAGTGATTTTGGGGTACCCGGCGTAGAGATGCGATTATTCTTCCATTTGAAGCATAAATATGCAGAGCAAACAGGGTAGGAGATTGCATACAGTCTTGAGGAACACTAGTATTCAGTCAGGGCATGCACCATCGACTACGACCTTCATGCTAGATAGTGACCCAATTGCATAATCTCTCGCGCAGCTCATAGGAGGGAAGGGTACACGTGCATTGCATATTTGCCTGCATAAATCCTTACAGCATTATAAGAGTGCAGTTGCTGCCATCTAGTAATCTCCAGAATTCATATCGGCATAGTCGAAATCAACCTGAAGGATATCACATAATAGTTGTCCTTATACTCGTAGTTACGTATTAAATTAATAAAAGAAGAAAAGAATATTTGGTCAAAAAATTCTGAAAAAAAAATGGTACTATTGTATGGATAAAACATAAGTCTACTCTTAACATTATAAATAGTAGTACGAAAAAGAATGAGTAAGGAAAAAGGTCACAGTTAGTCAAACAAGCTGAGTCGATGTGGTGTCGTAAGTCAATGTCCAGGGCAGGCGATACGCGGGCTGTAATGGATAATGGATGCCTATTCTACCCTCTTCAAAACACTATTTGATGACATCAGACTTTTACACACATAAATTGCAGGTTACATTTTAAGGTAATATGACCCATATATTTAACTAGAAGCTTTCATCCGCTTTGGCTTTAACATTTTTCGAGACTAAGTCAATAAATTTTAAACTAAATCTATTAAGTATAAGCACGTGCAGGAGCTGGAGGTTATTTCCACTGATGTTAAAGTCTAAAACAAATTTTCGGTAATATGTAATGTGTCTTTAGACATGAAATTATTGTTTTAGTGTTTTTTATCTATTATGTAAATTAAAAATGATCTGGAGGAAGAGTTTATTTATATATTATATAAATAAAATTATATAAAAACCCTTTATTGGCCAGGAAAGCCCACTGTAAGCCTGTATTAAATCAACCCACGATACGACCTTAAGCCTAATTCAACGCCAACAGCACTCTAAACCTCCAAGTCCAATTGAACCTCGCTCTATGGTCGAAATTGTGGATCGAAACCTTTCGAATAAAGCTTTTTTTATTCTATTCTAAGAAAATACGTTATTCAATAATATCAAGAATTATTTTCTCATGCTTGTTGAGAGTCTAAAAGGTAAAAAAGGTGCTTGCTTCTTGACAGTCCAAGTCTAGCAATAGACGATCACATGGTGATGATATTGATACGTTTACGAATTATTTAAAAAGAATATCAATAAAAGATTTTTCCTTCTATTCGAGAATAGAAAAAAAAATTACTAGCGAATTGGAACCTTATAATTGTTGAGGTTAGTTTGCTTAATCGATCCATAATTAGTTTTAGAACCAAAGGCTGTTTTTTATGTTGACTCGGTAATTTTTTTTTTTCGAATAAATAAATAAAGAAACAATAAATCAATGAATAGTCTAGCGCTTCTTCATTTTATTTGTATACTAATTGACAAACGAGTAAAATCCTTCTTCTTCTTTGTCGGTATCACTCTCGACAGAGTGCACGACCACTCTGTCATCACTTCAGGTGTTGGTGGCAAGCTTCATAACACGCCGCCACTCTTCTGTGATGGCCGCCTTCCTCGTGCATTCATGTAGTGATGATGAGCCATATACTGCCGCTTTTATCTGGTCAGTCCTCCTCATAGGCGATCTTCCTCGTGGCCTGGTACCCTCAACCTTTCCCTGGACCAAAAGTCGTTCAATAGCCACCTCCCCACGGCGGCATACGTGAGCAAAAAAGGTGAGGATACGAGACAGTACCAAATATGATAAACGCTGCTTGATTCTGAGTTCTCGAAGTATGGACTCGTCGGTACGGAATTCAGTCCACGATACTCCGAGCATTCTCCTCCAGTACCACATCTCTAGGGCGTCTATCTTCTTCTTCTCTACTTTCCGCAGGGTCCAAATTACAAACGTGCAAAAACCTTACCTGATAGTAAGTGATTACCGCTACCCATGAGCATCCACAACACCAGAGGAGATGCAGATGCGCTGACGGCCTTTAAGAAGGGTCTTTTCTTGAAGGCCTCTCAGTCGTATCGGTTCTGAAATACTGCTGACTACAGTTGATTCAGTACACTTTATGAAAATTAGTAAAAAAAAATGTTTTCACATACTCCCCGTATGCTATATGAAAAGAAGTGTTTGTTCACTAGAAAGCTACAGTCCATTCCAAGGATAATTAAATAAGTCTATTGGTAACGAAACTCAAAGTTATAAATTAACGTCAGCTGAACACAGGGCGTATTCATGACAATACGAGAACAATGAGTACTTCAATAAATTAGATGTACTGTTTGTTAAAATAAAATAGAAGGCGAATAAAGGAGGGCGAATTTTAAATAGGGAAGCGTCAACGAGTATACTTGTCAACCGTCACGTTTCAAGATGGCGGCCACTTTTAGTGAGAGAAGCTTAGGATTGTGTAGAAAATCGAAATATCATCTAGATACATATTATAGATATTTGAATCAGAATAATTGGGGTGGAATATCAGCTGTAAAAGAATAAAATGTTTTATTATTGCTCGCAGAACCTGTTTAAAAAACATATGACGATACTTTTATATTTTTGGACGAATAATTGTTTTTAACTCTTTTGTTTCTTCCCTAAAATTAAAAAAGTAAATCATCTTGAAGTAGAAGTTATTCCCACATTAAAACAGAAGTATACTCAACATAAATTCTGCACCAGATGCTGTATTCTCGCTTCAAATGAAGGAGATATCGCATGAATATTTTAAATTTAGTTACTTTTCTTTATTATATAATCTAGAAAATGTTTGTATACAAAAGTTGAAGATTATTTTACAGAAATAAAAAGTACGTACTTAAGTGTGAGTGAGTATGTGTTTACCTAAATTAACATGGCTTAAATTTTTTGATTTTAATATATGGATATCATTTAAAATAACACTAAAACTGCTAAATATTTTTATAGGAATTTGTTTGGGCCCTTTTAACAGCATATGAGTTACGTAACGATACGAAAGCATAGTATATACATACATATGTATATTTATTTATTCGAAACAAACTTAAGTTTTGTTATCATTGAAAATATTCCTTTCTTTATTAAGTATAACACACATTAAAAGTTTCAAGGGAGTGAGCACAATGTAGCGAATAACTTCAAAGAATATTTCTTAGTTTCAATTTTTAAACTTATTCTCTCTTCTTCGTCTTTTGAGTAAATTTCATAGAGCTTATGCACTTTGATTTAAAGTTGAAGCTCTTCAGTCAAGTCGAATTCCCAAAAAATCCTGCAAAGGGTTGGAGACAATATCAGTGAATTTTCTGATTCGAAACGAAAGTTACTATGGAGTATATAAGAAGTTGTTACAGCTATGTTAGAAGTAATGTCAGAAGTTTACTCTCACCAACCTGCTGTAATCATTGGTCTGGGAACTTCGCAAATTATGGTTGGCCAATTCTGGATACTCTACCGTATCATTGGTAGATCTCTTATCTTGGATACGAGGTTTTATAGCTGTTTAGGTTGCTATCGTATACGCGATCAAGCTATTTGGTATTTCTTGCACGAACGTGAACGTCTCTGACCACCGTCACGATTACCATCTATTGAGAAATTGAAACTCAATTTGTATCAGAGACATATAGTATCATCATTCCTTAGTGAATCCGGTCGGGTCCACATTTCCCCGGAAACGTAATAAACACACTTGACAAAGCTTACATCAACGTCGCGCGATGGCCAGCTTAACTACTAGACTTCATCCTATTCATTGGGCATGCAAGCGATATGCTTCAAAGAATAGTCCCACCTGGTACGGATTACATAAATATACCGGAAAATCAGTTCTACCTATCACAAAGTCCGTGGGCAGCCATTTCGACGAAAAAAAATATCGTAACAATTTTCCTACTTCATAATTGTTCCTAAATAATATGTCCTACCGGTAAAGTAATTTATAATTATGAAACAATTTGTAAACAAAAAGTTTATTTGACAATATGATGCCTTACCTAGTACTGTTCTATCCTCCTGAAAAGTATGCATAAAAACTACTGCAACGATTGGAAACCATCATGAGAATTATAGTTACAAAAGGCGTCGGCTAAAGCATGGTCGGGGTCACATCTCACGCTATATAAGCCGGAGTATGGACCTACTGGCAACATACAGGGATTGAAAACAGTAACTATATGATTTATATCTTTACTTTTTATTTTAAAACTGAGATCAGTTTGTTTCAACAAACTTTTTAACGATGTAAATTTTTTGTCAGCAACAACTGTACGACTAACTTTCAGCATCCTAAGTGGTTTACAGGGGGGAATTAAAAGTTATATTAGTATAGTTATTATAATTTTTGTTAGCTCCGGATGGCTCTTAAATAATTATTGAATAATTTGTCGTCTATTCTACTCTATGATACGCCTGTATATATATAGAAATATTATTAAATCACTGTACATACAAGATTTTGCAATGCAATACTTTATCCTGAAATACTAAGATGTATTTAGTAGTTTCCTGGGGAGAGCCAGGTATAAACTAGCACTGTCGATTTTATCCATTACCTGATGGTATCAAGGTTAATTCAAGGGCATTTGTCATATATTAAATTCGAATGTCACTTGCTATTGATGGCGAGTTTACCGATCACTAATCATCACTCATTAACCACCTAATAAATTACTAAGATAGCAACCCTTATATTCTTAGTGATCGTTCAGTAACACTAGACACGTTCAAATTTAAGTTGAAAAAGTATTCGGCAATATGCAGATTCGAAACAAATTAATATAGGCATTTAATATATTCTAGCTCTGAAAAATTTAAAAAATTTTAAAAATATCTAAATACGTTTTTTTTTTTTTTTTTCGGGCTGATGGCCGCTGTTAGCCCCAGGGCTTTTACAGTTTCACCGGGTTGAGAGGTGACCGAGCGCTTATGGCTCTCAGTCGAGACCTCTATATATGGGTAACCAGCGCAAGGGCTCCCGAGAGAGAGCCTCGGCTTGGACCGTTACCCTGTTTCGCGAGAGCGTCGGACTCGAGGGTGCCCGAGAGGGCCGAACCTCGGCTCGGTCAGTTGCTTCTGACAGAGGATTATCTAAATTAATATCACTATTATTATTAACTACCTGTACCACCACTTCAGAATGCGTGGGCGCTGGAGAAGAAGTGGCGCAAGAAACTCCAGCAACGCTTCTATCTGTATGGACTGGAGAGAACCGGCCAGTGACATGGCGGTATCGCGAATAACTTTGCTTGCGACGCCCTCGCCGTCGGCGGGGGCGATATGAGGGTGCAATGTATGTGTGTTGTGTTTTATGAAGGGCTTGGGCCCTGGTGGTTGCGTCGTCAGGGTCGTCGAGGGCGTGCCTCGGTCTCCTACGGACGCGGGTAAATCTGTGATTCGCGATGGGATTGTAAGTGGCGGCACTTACAATCAAAGGGTTTCGGTGTGTGACGGCAGAGTCGAATTATCGGCGAGAAGCCTGCTTCAGGTACTGAGCTATGGTCGGCAGCTCAAGATCTATGTGTAGATTTTCGTTACGCAAGAACCACGGCGCACCGGTGGCCTTGCGCATGAAACGATTTTGTATTACCTGAAGTCGGTGAATGTGACGCGGGATCTATCTACGTGGAAAGCAAACATGATAAGGAGTTCCGAATTTAGACATAAACCTTCAAAGAAATGAATTAATGACTTTGAAGGAGCTTGGAATTAAAAAAAATGGAAATAAATGGGAGGAAGCATTAAAAATATTTTAGAAGCACTTATTAGCTTGTGTATAAAATTAGCGCTCTCTATCTATAAAGATCTCAACTATAAAGAGGTTACTGAGACAATGTGTTTGTAAGTCCCTAATTAATGATTGAGTATGATTAGGAAAAAAATAAAACTGGACGATAAAATGTACTTAACTTTGGGATGTTTTGCCATGTCGTTCGTTAGGTCAACATTAGAGAACATGAGTTAAAAGTTAAAACAAGGATCCACCGCAGATTGTGTCAATAGCGACAAATAAATGTTCATATTAATATAGCACTCACTATAATTTACAGGCTTATGCTTATTTTGGTACTACCGCATCTACATATTATACATAAATTATATCAAGTAAATTTATTAATACAATTATAAAATGTTAATAGTGATAATGGCTTTAATTAAATAAATTATACATAAATAATATCAAATAAATTTACTAATACAATTATATAATGTTAATCGTGATAATGGATTTAATTAAATAATGTATCTTTAAATCGCTACTATTTTATGATAATAATGTCTGCTACCAATAACAATAACATTTTTAACTATATCGTTATTGTTTTTAAAATGATGAAACATTATAAAAATTCTATGGACTGAAGCAAATACAGTTGCATTATAAAATATTATGTTCTGGGGAAAATTCCAGGCAGTTAATTACTTCACTGACTCAACTACTGAAACGGTGTTTTGGCATCGATACGAGAACATGCCATTGGTGTCCATTTTGTTCGGTTCTGACTATCTTGAAGCTCAAAGCATTAATATAAACATTAAAAAAACAAGACCAACAAAACCGATCTTTAAAAAAGCTTTAATACGTTTTCTTTGAGTACGTGATATACATTTTATTTTATTACATTGAGAGTATAACAATCGAGCACACAGTCCACCTGTTGGTAAGTGACTCCTGCGGCACATGACATCTACGTTCATCCTTGACAAGGAATCATAATGCAGATGCGTTGTCACCCTTGAGGTCTGAGATGGAATTCCTCGTCAACAGTAATAAAGGTCTCCGGATGCCTGCACTCACCAGACACACAGCTACATTATGCTGCTATTTGGGCGTGGTCCTACCCGGGTCGATCTGACTTATTCATTATGCAGCTAGAAACATACTGCGGTGTAGCTCTACCACTGTAATCAATATCTTTGATTGATATTTCTTGGTAATTTTATTTAAATTAAAATTTTCAAATTTTATTTATATATCTAAATATATTTTTTTAATTTATATAAATGCTTTTGCATATTTTTGCATATATCAATTGATATTTTTTATATTTCTACAGCATTTCTCAAAATTATAGTACTGTTATATTGCCTTGTCAAGTATCGGTGTATGATTTTATACGACATCCAAGGTCTATCGTACAGTGACAGAATATTTTTTTCTAGTTCTTTTCTAGTAGTTTGAGGATCGAGTTAAGTGGTGAGGTGCTATCACTAGGACGACAACCTGACAATCGAGGTTCGACTATAACGGTCTAGGATAATCCCAGTTGGTGTTTCTATTATCAAGATTCTTACATACAAAATAATTCGTACAAAAATTAATAATAATTAACACAAGTATGTCATGTAAAGTCCTAGTAAAATCTAGGAAAAATGTTATTTATCTAGACATAAATGATACGAGTAGCTAGTCTACTAGAGTAGCGAGTATCAAGGGATGCAATCAAGTTAAAGTCAAATCAAGTCAGAGACTATTTGTTGTTAAACACCAATGTGTCAGTCATTTCAAACATGCAAATGCGTTAATCAGAATTTGAAATGCTAGGAAAGACACGAAGTTAATTAATGTCGGAAAATGCCTCATGAAACGCTGTGACGGAATTAAGGTGTACAAGTGTACTTGTCAGTTACACCGCTTTATAAATTCTGTTGCGCCACTCAAAGAGGTCACTGACGTTTCAGCTTTTAATATTCTGAATACACGCAATCTGCACGATGTTTGTTGGTAGAAATTCGTTTTGTACTAATATTTATGTGTTTATGAATTACGTATAGAGTTTATTAATCTCTATACGTAATCGTATCTATAATACGTATCTAATGCATGTTCGCTAAAGTTTTTGTTTACACTACTAAAAGAAAGAAATATTACAATTTTACTTTCGTATGTATGTGTCAATGAACTCAACATTCTAGTTTTCAACAAGTTTAAAATCCGATTTTATTTTAAATATGCATATAAAGTTGAATCATATCGAAAAGAGGTTGGCTCAGTATGCGCTTTGTGAAACTGATCTCATCAAGCACTGATTTTCTTGACGAGGCTCGATTGTGTGAGAAAAGCTGACATTGGTATAGAACATGATGAATGCGAGATGATATTCATGATTTTTTATCATATTAATCAATAGGACAATAAATATAATATACACATGATACATTTATTAATAGTAATTATGATAATTTGTAACTTAAAAAGTTGTTTGTAACTAACTTATTATATTAACTTATTGTTTGTAATTAACACTGAACAAAATATAATATGGTAAATTTTTTAACGCAAATTTTAAACGAAGGACTTGTTTTCTATATATTCTCATACTTTATTTGGGATTTAATAAGGAATTATTTAAGCTTTGTTTTTTTATTTAAACTTTTTATCGATGTAGCTCTCTACTAGCCTGTTTATTAGTTTTTTATGTAATTGTTATATTCTGATAATTTAGTTCTCAAGTATAATATTAATGATATGAATAATATTTTTGGCACATGTTAAACGATATTTTTTACAAATAATAATTTGAAGATAATCGTCCCATTAATTATTTTTGGTTACGCATATTACCCTTTTATTATTTTTACCTTTTACATACTTTTAGAGTTTCATTTGAAAAGTTTCATAATGTTCTTATTTTTCGTCTGAGTTTTGTCCTAATATTTTTGAATATACTATATGTTATTACTTCATATATTAGTATAAGTTTAAAACTACAAAGCACATTATGCGCCTGCGCAATTTCTCTTTTATTAATAATATTAAATGTACAAATGACGCTATCAATCTTAGATTACCAACTGTAGTAACAGCTTCCAACATTGAGGATAAAATCTCCATTCACAACACGTTCTTAGCATATATGATGCTCCTTTTCCTACATCTATTCATCCTTTTGTGTCCAAAATTTTGAAAACCCATTGTTTAGTTCACAGTTGCTTGAGTACACTCAAGCAACTGTGAAAAAGGTGTAAAAAAGGTTGTTTCAATCAATCGCTTTTTAGCTTCGGTCACAACACTACCACTGCTTTAATCAAGGTCACTTATGACGCAGGGTATGGATGAGAAAGAGATTACGATAAGAGGGAGATAAGATTACTCGTTTATAGTCGTCACTTTAAATCATTCGATATGTTAGGCAATGCTCATTGGGGAAGCCTCGAGCTTCGCTAGGCATTGTAAATTATATGCATTAATGATAAAGTATTGCACTAAATTAACCAAAAATCCACTTTCTTCCACTTTTTGAATACACAAATATGGGCATTGTGCAAAACATATGTATACAGATTATATTAATGATGTTGTTATTAATTTATTCAGGCCCGATATTTCAGTAGTCAGATAGGCAAAAGAATAGCGCTTATTCGACGAATAGCAAATTTTTTTTTTAATCTTTAGATATCAGTTATTCGACGAATAACTCATCTACCTGAGGTATAAATTTATTCGTCGGCAAAACGGCCAGATAGCACTTTCATTTAACCTTTTATTCCATAGAATTATGGAATAAAATGTTCGAACAGACGCATTAGGTATCATCAGTGCTGCCAATGCTACGGCTGGAGAGATTAAATATCTTGTAATTTTTTAATTTTATTTTTTAAAAACAAAGAGAAAATTTGCAAACATTTAATTAATGTTAAAAACGCTAAAATAGCGACGGCTTTTTTAATAGTGCTACGGCCCACCGTTGATTTTTTCTTGTCAACACTTCACTTCAGGGTTTCATTGTCAAAAATTTATATACAGTAAAAACTGACAGTGACATCCGTTAATAGAAAAAACCGACGTCCCTTTCTAACGCGCCAAGATAATGTAGTTTTGTTTCAGCTGGCTGAAGTTAGCTTTTATATGGAGAAAAAAAGGCTAGATAGTTATTCCGAGAATAAAGTACTATTGAAAAACTGAAAACTTTTATAAGTCGAATGAACAGTCTAATATAATTATTCCATTCGTAACATTATATATTTTAACAAATCACTATATAAAAACTTCTTTAGAAAATACTTCTGAATTAAATTAGATTGAAATTCAATTTAATTTGATTTATTTGATTATTGGTTCCTTTGCTGTCTATATTAAGAAAATAGGCTAAAGAAATTAATGTGACAAAAATCGATAAACAGTCCATATGTATACCAGTGATGACCTATGGGTCTGAGACGTGGTCCTTCACTGCTGGCCGTAAGAGGAACCTACAGTCATTCAGTGACCTATTGAGAGGGTAATTAATTAGGAAAAATAATTTTTCTGCGTGATCGAGTAAAACAAATAGATATTCGCAGAAGAACTGAGATAGTCGACTTAGCTATAAGCTGAAGTAGCAATGGGTCGGCCATGTAGCGAGTAGAACAGATAACACATGGGGAAGAATGGTTTTAGAGTGGCAACGTAGTAGTGGCCATCGTAGTGGAAGGCGTATATGGTGTGACGACCAATGCAAGTTTGTGGGAAGACAATGGATACAAGTGGCTCAGGATTATACTCTGTGGCAGTTTGTGGGGGAAGTTTTGTTTTAGCAGTGGACTAGTTGAAATGATGATAAAAAAATGATGACGCTCAAGGGGATCTCATAAAAAATTTATTCAAACAATTAGGAATGTGTGTCTTTGACCTTGTATATACGAAAAATAGGAGTATTATTCAGTATTGACTTTATGAAACAGACGGAGTTTAATTATGGTATGAAATAAGAGCCCGAGTAGCTCAGTATCCGGGCGCTGGCTTTTAATTTTCTGAAATGCGAGCAATCTGAGCATCATTTCTCGGTGTACCAATAAAATTGTTAGATGCATATTTAAGCGGTCTCGTGGTAAGGCGTTGAATGAAAATATTATGCCAAATATGTACGTCTTGGAACTAAATAAAAAGATATATTTTCAAGGCATTTTGAATACTCGCCGAGGATTAATAAGAGCGTCAAACGTAGATTGAAACTCCACTTTAAGCGAAGTACTTGCTCATATGTTACCTTTACTTATATAAAAGAAAACTAAGAAATACAATCAAAATCGAAATCAAATTAGAAATGGGAATATAACTATACCAAATATCTTTGTTTAAGTTTGATTGTTTAATTTTCCCATACCTCTGAGTGCATAACAACCTTCCAATCTTACAAGTCCTAAACATGGAATCGAAAGGCAATGACTGGTGCCTCTGTGCTAGAGCAAATGGATCCGATGCATCATTATCTGCTGACGAACAGAAGATGCATCCGTGACGTTAATCACTACTATATAGACCAGGATCTCGAAATAATAAGCACATGCTTAAATTGTGTGGATTGATACGTTTAAATCTCTAGCTAACGGATCGGTCTTAAGTCTAGGATTTATTCTTTGTTTAATGGGAAACTTTGTACAAGATCAAAAAAGTATTAATAAAGGAGTATATATGCAATCAACGACAATTGAACGACAACGAAACATGGCCACTTGACTACCACTAGGCATTCAAGTTGCGGATATTGGGTTAAATTACCATGCGATGCCATCCAATACCAATACCACTGTGGTTTCGATCGATTGAGGCCGAATTGTCAAGCCAAAAATAGGATAATTATTTACAGACATTGGTAATGGAATGGTATAATGCTGCTAGATAATATTATCTAGACTATTATATAATATATAATTAGACTATTATATAATAATGTATTATATAAAACATATTGTATATAGTATATAGTCGCTTAGAGTTTAAACGTAAAATTCGAAAGCATTTGTTGGAAGTAGCGTCAGCAGATTCACTACATCGATAATAATTATGTATATATTTACTTTTAGATATGTTTGTATTTATAATATGTATATATTTTTGTTTTATAGTTTATGTAAATGTTTATAAATATCTATTATTTTATTTAGTATTATAAATTCCTAAGATAATATATAATGATATGTATATATAATTATTTAGATGTACTGTATGTTTCTTTTTTTCTTTATTATTATTCATCTGTCCCTACCTTGATTTCTCTGAACCCGCCCAAGGTTGACTGGTAGATAATGCCTTAGGCATTAAGTCCGCCTATGTTAGTTGTACAAAAGTTTATGAATAAATAAATAAATATATACGGAAATATTTATTATCAACATCTCTGTCCCTTTTCAAAGACCTATCTTTCAGAATAATGCTTCGTAAACCTATCAACGAAGCATTATTCTGAATCACCCGCATCCATCTACTTCTCGCAAACTGTCCTACACAGTCGCGCCAACTTATGGGAAGTTTTCTTACTAGCGCCGGTATAATGTTGCTATTAGTGAACCTTTCTATACTAATCGATATCAGTTCTACGAGTCATATTTATTGTCAAATAATAAATATTTAATTAGCGAAAATTATTTGTATAGATCAAAGTATTATCAATAAAATAAGGAAAAAGAACTAAGATTACTCAAATTTTGTAAAATTATTTCTAAAAAAATTGAGTAATCACATAAGAAGGTCCTTGAAAACCGCTTAAAACTATTATTATTACCTACGATGCTGCTATGTATAGTGAAAAAGAGAGGTGTATCTTTATTCGTTCAAATATTAACGTAGCCGACATACGGCGGACCTGACATTTTTCTTTACCATTCATAGCGCGAACAATGAAAATTTTATGTGGTAAAGGTTTTCGTCAACGTCAAGTAATTTTTTTATTTTTATTTAAAATGATGCAAAGGTTATTTTATTTTGTTAGATAGACAAAGACCAGAGTTGCTGTTTCTGAAAATAATAATTTATGAGAATCCAAGCCCTGGATTTAAAGGACGATTAATATTTTTAGGAGCATTGGGTTTCCTAATGGGTTAGTGTCTTCGGCGGCAACTGGACCTGACATGCCAAATTACAATATTACAGTTTTTATGCTTTGTGTAAAGAGGGACAAATATTGTTTGGTACATTTTCTATTCCTTTATATTTTAGTTATTCGATATTATATTCTTAACAGTGATAGACGCACTCTGCGTTTTGTTTATAGCTTCAACATGAATGATCCGGCTCGATCGGAGAAAGACCACGCCCTCGCACAATGCAAACATCAATTATCAGCATAACGTTTCGTTTGATGAGTGTAGGGATTCTATGGTACAGGTCATAGTAGCAAAGTATTCAATCTGTCTTCAGGGACATAGGATGGACGAAGATGTTTATAGGGGCTACAGTCATCATATATCATAAGGTGTACCTACATAAAAACTTGTAACATGCAAGGGTATGCAATATTTCTTTCTATAACAAATCAGTGATTTGTTTATATGTTGATAAAGTGAAAAACAATATAATGTTGCTGTTTCTGCTTCGTCCCGCGTAGTAATATAGTTGAGAAAGTAACGCATTTGCGACTCCTCTGGTGTTGCGGATATTCTTGGGCGGCGGTAATCACTTACCATCAGGTGATCTCCTTGCTCGTTTGCGACCTAATTTATAAAAAAAAATGTTTTGAGGTCAAGGTATCCCATGTTATTCTTAGGGGTATAGAGTAGACATCAATGTAATGCATAAATTTATTTATGTGTCACTATTACTATTTTACTTAAATAAGTAATTCATAGTACTAAAATTTACTTTCCCTTTTTAAAGACAGAAGAGTTGGCCGATGTATCACGGTTATCTTGGAATATTCTGAGACAATTCGATTTTATTATTATTTTAAGAAAACATTGCTCTCATATTAACAGTGAATAAATGTAAAATATTAGATTATTTTTATTATTTAATTTGGTTTTATTTAAAGAAATATTTTTTTAGTCTTACTGTATATAAATGTTAAAAAACCTGTATAAATAAAAAACCTACGTAAATATGTACAAAAATATTTTTGAGATATGTGAAGTCCGTCAATGTGCAATGCCGAGATTTTTGATTTTGTATTTGAATTTAATTTTTTTATTATTTATTTATAATAAGAATACATAACACTTTAATTACAAAAAATAACATTTAGAAAACCACAAAGTTTTGTCGAGAATGTTACTTGACAATAATACTTTCAATAAAAATTGAGCAATACATGCAGGCACCCACATTAATAACTAAAAATATAATACACTGAAGTTTTTAATTTACACACACAGATGTAAAGGTGGGTAGAAAGAGAACGATGCATTTAATGCATGTCCTATACTTGTTCAAGAAATGAGATTTTAATTTTTGCTTTATGTGATGATATAATGATTGCCGATATCCCACAGTTGGCTATAGATGCAGACATATCGGAGCCCATTTATGTAGAAGTTAATACTTTATTTTTTGTTATTTATATTCGACTATTTTCATAAGGATTTAATTGTTAATAATTTTAAATAATTACAGCACTAAAAGTTATTTAGACCACATGGGACAGCTTTTAACTTTCTAGCAAAGTGTCACACAGAATTTCAACTTGACGCTGTGGACGGTCCCGTCAGCATACAAAATTCATTACATATGTATGGATATGAAAGGAAATGCCTGTCCTGTTTTATATAGGCCACGTTAATTTTTAATCAAATTTAAATATACCTTTCAATGCATCGTTGGATATTATGTCATTTTCTTATCAAAGTTGTTTTATAAATATTATGATTAAAAATTACTTAACGCAGACTCATCAAAGCTCTTTCACTACTTTTACCTGTATTTTATCGTATTTTAACTATAAGGAAGAAGCAGCGTAAAATTCTGCCCAGTGACACATCTCTGCCAGTTTTGCTATTTGAAGTCTATACAATATCTTTTTAAATTAAATACAAGATCCCACTCGTGGTACCTAATTAGTAAAAAAAGCAATAAAATTTTTGCCAAATGTTAACCAGCACGCATCAGTTTACCGCGACAACATTAATATATACTATTCATGATTTAATGTGAAAAATGGCTCCACCCAGTCTAGTGACCATAGCTTAGATTTACTGTAAAATCTGAAAAATCAATAAGAACCAATTACCATAACGATTATTATTCACGGTTATAAGACTAACGTGGTAAATTCGTCAATATGTTGATTCTAATTAAATGAAATAAGAATCATGCGCAGCAATCACAAGTAGCAAAATCATAGTATACGAGTATGTAGCGTTATATTCTTATTAATGTTTCATTTAAGGGATAATTTTATGGAAAAATTTTATTATATAAGTACGAGTACAAATACGTATTATTATTTGTAATCATATAATAATGTCGAGAAAGCTACTTTTAGCTTAAGTTACTATTAGCTCATTTGTATTTGAACCCTTTTATGACCTTTTAACACAATGGCAAAAAAAAAAACAACACTATAAGAACTAAATAATATCAAAAAAAGATATTTTATAGTGATATTTGACAATTTTAATGTCAATGGAAAACAACGAATTCTGTATAATTAGTTTTTTATTTTTTATACATTATTTCATTTCGAAACTTCGTAATTAGTAAAAAAATATGATTTAATTTTGTTGCTAACAATGTCTCGCGCACCCGCTTAAACCGAGATCAAGGGAAACGCCTGCAGGCTTAAAAGAAATAAGTGGAAACACACGTTATATACCTAGAAATAAAATTGTTTATACAAGAAAATTTTATGAATAAAAATAAAGCAAAATCAGATAAAATTGTAATTTTATCTGATTTTGCTTCAATTTATATTACAATCTTACTTTTTTCGTTACTGATTGTTGATTAGCATCGTACTTTAAGGTCTAAACTATATACAGTAAGGTAATACTTTTATGCGTCGTATATATATTATTAATCAACTTTCTGGGTTTAAATATCTTACTAAGCACGACAAATTAAATTTGAAAAAGAAAAAAAACTTATTTTACGGTAAAATATGACGGAAAAATATTTTAGCAACCTACATTGTTTCATTCAATTCTACAGATAATTTTTTGTTATAAACGACTTAAATCATTTTTTTTAAAAAAAATCTTATTTTATAGTTTTGAGAGAAAAATAAATTTATTATGCAGTTATTAGGGATATATTTGTCGTAGTAGCACACCCTCTCCCAGCGCCCTCTTTAATTTTCATTGGAACATAATAAACTTGAGGTCAGTCCCCGGTGATGGCGGTGAAGTCTTTAATTTTAATTTTATGTCATCGTTTATCGAATGTATCGTTTGGACGCAAAAATAATTTAGTAGTAGTGAAGTAAATATCAATGGTACCCTACTTTCAATATAAATAGGTCGAGATCTGAGGTCAAACGTTTCCGTATATTTATTTGAGAGAATAATTATGAAAATAAAAGAGCTTCTAGAATTAGTTCTAGTAGTGGAGTAGTGGAACAAAGAAATGAAGAAATAGTGGCACCGAAATGTGGAGAGGTGACTGTTACTCTTATTTTTAATATCAATTATATGATAACATACTGAAATGTATAATGTTTGTGTGTTGTTCTAAAAATTAGGTTTATGTCTCACTAGTACTGAATCATCATCATCTGATCTACTGTAATACTGTACACATTGACTATAGACTACCAGATAGCACGATCTGACCTACTTGCATCAATCGACTTCCTGCAGACTTAAATAGGCATCACTAGGGAGTGATGATGTAAGGACGAAGGAACGACGAGGAAGACGTGGTTCTTGACTGGTGGTCGATTGCAATTTCTCTGAGTGACAGTAGAATAAAGGTTGGATATTTCAAAGGATAAGTAAACTGGATAGCAATAGGCCGCATAGATTGTTGAACTGCTTACCGATGGGGAAGAATGGTTCACGAGTTGCAACCACGTATAGGCAATAGCCGCTGAGGACGACCCACATTAGATACAGTGATTATTATATGCATGAAGACCTCAAGTTTAACTGAAATTAAAATTGTAAGTTGGCCTAGAAAAGAGAAAAAAATATAATAATAATAGATCACAGACTGAAAACTTATGTATCCATAGTCTCATAAACAAAGAGCAACAGGGCCGGCAGGACCACTAAAAGGGTCACAAAAAAAATATACCTGCGAGAAGTTGATGGTTGTCTGTCTGATGGTGGCCTCAGTTTAGCAGTGGGCTAGTTAATCATGATTCACTCTTGTGTTAGCAATATTATGTAATGTATAAAAATATACAAAATTTGTGCGTTCTACAAATATTGGCTTTTAAACTAGAACTTTTATATAATAATAATAATTCATATGATAAAAGTATCACAGACACAAGGACAAATAACCAAAAGGATGCTATGTCAGTAATATATTATCGTACTCTTTGAAAAGTATGAAAGAAATTTTAAAGATGGCTATATATATAAGATACAACTGTTTTCCATTAAAGTCATTTTTTTCCAATCCGTAATGTGTCAAACTAAGTTATTGCGTACAGGGGTTGGCATATTGAACAAGATTTATGGTACTTCGTAAACTTGCTGTTTATTGATAGATATAGCTTTTGAACAAAGATGGTATATATGTTCTTTAAAAAGACTAAAATGTCGAATTCATTTTGTAAAGATTATATTAATAGTTTGATGAGTAGATAGAGATCCATTCTTTCAAAAATAATGTTATTTAAAATGTGTTGTTAACTCGAATACAACTGATCATGCGGGGAGATGGGATATTCATGATTTTGTTTTGGAATATGAACTGCTACAACTGATTACGTTGCCCCCGCGAGTTCGAGTCGTGAAAGATTATACACTTTCCTTGTGGCTTGTCGGATCACTTTTTGATCCGGAGTACAATACTCCTCACGTGGCCAATGTGGATTGCAGTATATGGACATTACACTAGCGGATTGGGACGGGATGTTTTGACTTTATTGTATCTTTCCCATGGAGGCGGATTTGTTATTCACTGAATAATCCCAATGCCTTAGTCGATTCTCCGATGTCGTACTTCAGTAAATGGAAGTCTTCATTCCATTTTCAATTGTGCTCTCATTCATTTAATTTTCAATTGTTATAAGCGGAAGTGTTACTGCAGGTAGACGAGATAAAGGCCAAAGTGCTTCGAAGCTCCTTTCTATGGACATCCCGAAAAAGTATGCTAGTGGGTCACCAGTTTTCTCTAGAACCGTTACAGTCGTAGTCAACGGTGCATGGTCAAACAAGTGAATGCTATTGTTCCACGTGGCTGCATATTGTCACGAATCATATTTAAGACATCATTAAAATTATATTATAAAAAAAATCCGTATTACTAACAAGGATAAAGTTATAAAATTTTAATAGCATACATAAGGCTTAGTACTATAATAAAAAGTAATAAAAAATGGACTTAGCAGTAGCTGTAAATACAACTAGATAAAATATTAAAATGATTATAAACTAAATTAGTTATTATTAATGTAATATATTACTATTTGAAAATATTTAATCTAAAGGCGCATCTTCAGTAACGGGTGTTTGCGTATTGATTAACAAGTATTCGTATATCGAATTTTATCTATCTAATGGGGATAAGCAGCCCTGCAGTTCTACATAAATGGGTGTGAAAGTCGATGATGACCACATACCGAATTACTGTTATACACACTCTACTAAGAAAATCTAATAACGGCCGTGTGGTGTAGAGTATTTGTCTACTCCATCGTCGCTGAATCACTTATCATCAATTATAGCTTCTATAATATTAAAAAGAATAACTAACACTATAGTATTTAGGTGTTAAACATGGTATGTTAGTCTATTAAACTATAACACCTATCGAGAATATTAAACTAATAACAATATTAAAATTACTAATAAAATATCATATCTAATATAAATAAAATATAAATTTTGTGTATTATTAATAAAAGCTTTTATCATTTAGATAACAAATTTATATTATACTAAACAAATAACAGAAGTACTTTCACAGAAAATAAGAAAAAGATATATAGAATATTCGGTCGAGTTGATTCGCTCTTTGATCCAATATTGCTTTCTTCCTGATTACATTGTCACCAAAGTACTTCAATGGCCTTGATATTATTTTGATGAAAAGAAAATGATTTTTTTATTATGAATATTGTAACATCAATTATTGTTTATATGATTACAAATTAAGAGATTGTAATCTTTTACAAGCCCCAGAGCCTGGTTGAAGTTAAATGATCTATAGAACTTACATCTATTCTCGAATATGAGTAAAGATGACAGTACGGTATCAATCCTAAAGCCGATATAAAGATTATATATGATTTAGATGAAGATTATTGGGCACCATATAGTTTTAACGTCAAATTGAAAGAAAGTCATTGGATAATTATTGATTGCCCCTTTTGAAGAAATTTTCATTGAGTGCCTTTTTTTAAAAAAATAGTTGCTGCGATGGCTAGACTATGATTCAGATTAAAAGATAGGTTTTGATTACTACAGAGGAATCAGAGTGCAATAATGCTATAATATAAAATATTAAGTATTTGCTCATAAACTTGATACTAAATCATTCTTCATGTAACGTTTAAATCACAGAAAGCATCGTCTAAATTGTAAACGACACAAAACAGCAACTTCATTAAAACGCTAAATGCAATTTTTTTCGTTGTTAGAAACATATTTGGCTGGTTTGGGAGTTGGTATTTGTGATAACTAAGCCGCGAGTTTATCAACCAAGTTCTAGCTTTACTTGGTTGATAAACTTGTGGCTTGGTCAAAAAAATAACCAACACAAAAACAATCAACTACATATTTGTAAATTATGAATCTGAATAAATAATGATAATGCTGCAACTTACAAAATAACTATTATAATACAAAATAAACTGCACAAAATAAAGCAATAAAAACTTTACCTCTCCTCAAATATGGAAACCAAACTTCAGAGCATAAATCAATTCTATGCTTTTAAACATACAGAGAAAAAAGAAAATTCGACAAAAAATCAAGAAAAATGTAATAAAATCATCACGGATATAATATTAGAAATAGAAATAACCTTAACTTACCTAGAACAAAATATGTTAAAAGAGCTATAATGTTAGAGAGAAAAACTGTTTTATTTGTTACCCAAGCAAAACCGCAGAATTTAACTTATTTAAATGAAGATTGTTAATACTTATAAAAATAAATATGAAGTTCATATTAAAAAGCTTAAGTAAAAATTAGAAAAATAAAAATTTATAAGATCCCCGAGTAGGGGATCTTATAAATTTTGTTCTCTTCTTAATTGACCAACATAAGTCTTAAAACCATCGATACTAACTACTATTGTAATTAATTTTTTCCATTAAGTGACATCTTTAAGTTCTTGTTGAGAAATGAATGCTTTAAATATTATCTTTTAGTTTAATATTTTCTGGAAAAGGCAGCAAATGTAAGCAAAAAAGAAATAAAATGTTATTGGTGAAGTAAATGAGACTGTGGTATGTATGAATGGTTGCAGGCTATAGTGAAATGGGTTAATCACTCGAAATTGTTTGCGGCAGCTGCAATTTACTGTCTGAATTACTAAATTACGGCAGTAATAGGCAATATAAGGTATCGCAGGCGGCACTAATTTGCTTTAGCTTGTTACTTTTGTTAGTTAACGAGGCAAAGCAAGAAGAAAATGCAATGTTTTCAAGTCGCATTTGCGTTATTAGAACGACGTGGTAAGACTTGTTTCTTAAAGTCCTGTTATTTTGAACGAGAGAATGAGTGAAAGGATTTAATTAGCAGTTTACGAAAACAAAATTGTTTAAATAAAAAAATCGCCTTAATTAAAGTCAACACACGAACAAATAGACATTTAGAAATCACGAAGAATCCTTAAGTAGACTTTTATAAAGACAGATCTTATTTTAAAAAAAAAACCGAATGTATAGTAAAAATAATAAAAGAAGAGCAAAGGAAATCGGATGACAGATAAAATGAATGCCATTGCGTACATCAGAAGTCAGAGCGCAGATGTGATTCAAAATTTAATTGAATAGTATACTGCAAGTATAACTATTTTATCACAAAAGTCAGTTCCGGAAATTATATAGAAATTAAAAGGAAGGAAGAGGTCAAAATGAATGTATATTTTGACCTCTTCCTTTAATTCGAATATATCGATTACATCTAATGTCTATCTTCAGCAATCAGTAAATTTTCAATTATTGAAACGCTGATTCGGATTTGATCTCAGATTTTCAAGCATTCAAGGCCGCCAGCGCACTTGTGACTCCTTTAGTTCTTATCATCAAGTGAGTTGCTAGCCGTTGCCGTTTGCCACCTATTCTTTAAAAAAAACAATCAAAACAAACATATTTTTTTTAATTTTGTACCTTTTGTTTATATTACATTCTTGGTGTCATTAGATATCCTTTAATTGTTGCAAAACTAATTAAAAAATCTAAACCTTTGTAAAAGGCGATTGTTATAAGCCTAATAAGGCCTTTGTACGTGTAATTCTTCCGTAATTAATCGACCAATTTCAATAACTTTTCGTTAAAAGTCACCTTTTAGTAAGCACGTCATAAGCTTAGTTCCATAAAAATCAGTATTCATTTAAATGTAATGTAAAAGTAGTTCAGTACAATCAACCATTTCCGTGAAATAATATCGAAACCTGTAAGGTTTCGGAATAATAATGTATTTGTAAAAAATATTGTATTTGTAATATGTGTTTGCGTTAATGAAGAATATATCCTGCACAGTTGATATAATTTAGTAAGAATTGGAAGATGCCTGTCACCCTTGTCGTAATCCACCAGTAATACATTTTAATAATTACCAGAGGACTGCGTTCGATGACAACTATTAACGAGTTCAGAGGATGATACAATATAGATATGAATTAATAATCTATGAATAAATGACGTCACTACAATGAGATTATGTTTATGGCTGTTAAACCGAGGGCTCTTACAGCTTCACCGGAAGGTGGCCGAGCGCTTAGTGCGCACAGACGAGATCTTTATTAACGGGTAACCAGCACAAGGGTTCCCCAGAGGGAGCCTCGACTTGGACCGTTACCTTGGGCGCGAAAGCAACCGACTCGAGGGTGCTCGATAGGGCCGAACCTCGGCTCGGTCTGGTACTTCTGGCGGATTAAAAAAAGATTATAGGATGTTGACATATTGAGGAATTATCACATCCATTATTTGACGTCCCCAAAAACATTTTTGCCACGAATTCCTCACTTTAGTATCTAAGTCACATATTAACTTAATTGTGTTATGCTTTATGTTGTTTTGTACCGTTGACTCTTAAAACATTCAATTGAATTTACTTTAAAATTATTTATTTTATATTCCAAAACAAAGCTAATTTTTTCTTTATTATTAGCTTATAATAATGCTATTCTAACTTAGTAGGTTTAAAGTAAGCAGCAATTTTTTTTTGTTTCCGACACTTTTTTTTTATTTACTATTTTAATATAGTACGAGTAAATATCTGATATATCGATAATACTAAATAAGGAGATCGTTTCAAAACAGGAATGTTCTGTCCATCGGGTCATTAACCCAATACATGGACTTGAAGATGCCTAACGGTTTAGGCATCTGACAATTTCGTTCTACAAAACTTAAGGTTAACAGATTCGAAACTGCCACGCAATTATTTTCCGGTACCATCTCCTGGAATGAACATTTAAGCTTAGTTGGTATGGTGTGATTAACGGGGATATTAGTAATGTACTAGTGTTATAATGTACGAGTACGTAATAGCATTATTCCTAAAAAAGAAAATGAATTAAAATTTAATTATTTTTATTTTCTATATTATTATAAAATCTTATTATTCATTATTCAAATTAAAATACCAAAATTAAACAAGAACATTATATACTGACCTCATTAAAAGTAATGCAAGGCCCAAAATCGTTTCAGCGATATTTGCTCTTGAAACAAATGAACGATTTTGTACCCCTAACGTGATCAAATTTCATCAGGTCCGGGGCGGTGATTGCCTCATTAATAACCGGTCATAAATTACATGTTTTAGGTATACTATTTCGAAAATCACATACCTTCTTCCAAATCACGACTTTATACACCAATTTTTTTATAGGTGTTTTCAGTACACATAAGGTTTTAAAAACGGAAAATGTTTACTAAATTTTTTGTTAATACTGTTTTGAATATGTTATTTTATGACTATATTGAAAAATAAATTTATCGTAACATCATTAACATAATGTATGGTAGTTTTCTATCATTGCGCTCAAAGAAGTTTAGCGCCAATTATACACATATACACATCAAAAATAATTTGCATACACTTGGACAAGCTGAGATTATATTTTTTATGATAAAAATTTTTGAGCACGATCTTCAGCATACACAGAATGAAGGTTACGATCCAATGTCAGGGATAAATGCCATACATATAATAAACCCAGATAGATGAGAAACTCAACAATTTCTGATGCACGTGTAATGTTCTTCGACTGGAAATCAAACCCTTTCGATATGCAGAATATTAAATGCAAAAGACATTTTGGTTATTAGTTTCTACGGTAAGAAACTTTGTGTAATAGGTAATATTATTATTTTTAGGGTAATTAATGTCCTCACATAATATCAGCGATAAAAGCTTCTACACACTGCTGTTTTGTATGGTAAGCGTAGGGACCCAACAATTGATAGCGTGGCATTCTACCATAGTCATATATTAGATGGACTTAAGCGTCATGGGTGGGAATAATTTCCTACCTAAGTGAACTGTATGCCTATTCGTCGCTCTACAGAGAGTTGGAAAATCACGTATCTGCCAATGGACTGAAGTGTTGCATGATAAAGAATTGAAGCAAAGACCATTAAAGCTTTTAAACCTTTTAAGAGGGCAAAATTTCTTATATTTGTTACAGCATTTCATCGGGCTGAAAATGTCAATATTAAAGCTCGCATTAAGTTATACACGAACATTTCATAGAAGTATGTGGCAGGTGAGCGCAACTTCTGAGTAACTGCAATCGACATGTACAATCGGAACTAAATAACTTTAAACCGGTTAAGTTCGCAACCGACGCAAAGTTTAGATGAACGTTGGTAACGTCAAAATTGAATATTATGTACATTTAAATTTTATTTATACAAAAAATCAAAATGTACGTTGTCAGCTGTTATCCGGAATAGATGTTTCAACAGATTCCCTACGAGGGGCTGCCTATTTGTGTAAACGCTTGGGGCATTATAAAGCATCGATATCTTTGTACTTCATGTGTTATTATATTTATAGTTTTACAACGAATAGTTTTATCTTAGTTCACATACGTTCTTCCAAATCACGACCTTATACACCATTTTTTATAAGTGTTTTCAGTACACATGAGGTTTTATAATGATGATATTAATTTATCCCTAATGGAAAGGCAAAGGACTTTAGTCCATACAGCCAGGTCTTGTTCGTATGATGGTTGGTCTGAAACTCCTAAGGTTTTATAAACAGAAAATGTTTATTATTTTTTTTGTTAATACTGTGTTTTGAATATGTTATTTTATGACTATATTGAAAAATAAATTTATCGTAACATCATTAACATAATGTATGGTAGTTTTCTATCATTGCGCTCAAAGAAGTTTAGCGCCAATTATACACATATACACATCAAAAATAATTTGCATACACTTGGACAAGCTGAGATTATATTTTTTATGATAAAAATTTTTGAGCATGATCTTCAGCATACACAGATGAAGGTTACGATCCAATGTCAGGGATAAATGCCATACATATAATAAACCCAGATAGATGAGAAACTCAACAATTTGTGATGCACGTATAATGTTGTTATAGTTATGAAGTTATGACAATTATAACTTCCATTAGAAGAGCCATAAATGTACGGCCAGTAGACCTTGGCGGCCTTGCTACTCCTCTTTGGTAGCAGTCACGGTAACGGCAGGACAGGTGATCCTAACAATCTACAGCTGGAATTCGGTTAACACCAACGGCGACTAGACCTAGCTCCTTAAAACGCATGGACATTGAGGACCAACTAGAGGATCAAGGAGTTGAAAGAAGAGAAAAATTATGCTGGGTTATTATAGGATTATCTGAATCCGTGGACAGGATAATGCTTGAATCCGTTCATTTATACTCCCACCGGAAGAGCGACCATTTGTCCTAGGACGGTGTCGGGTTTATCTTCCACGCTCAGCTGCGAAGTTTGACCCCTTGCAGCTTACTCACCAGAATTGCCTTTTTCCAATTACCACTTTTACATGATTAACATGTTCTTTTTAGAAAAAAAGTCCGTATTTCATATATATACACAAAAAGGCAGGCCCACATTATTCCAAGGTAACGCAAACTTTTTTAGATATATTATACACAAACATTAATAGTCAACACACACTACAATTTATTTAATAAAGTGTTTGTGACAGAATTTAAGACACGACTAGGACTAGAATACCGATGAAGAAAAAACTCACATTGGATTTTATTTTAATACAATTATAATTCAAAAATAACAGCGACACAGAATAACAAAAGAATTGTTAGGAATGATCGAATCGATCGAAAGAAAAACTCATGTCGTACGTACTTTGCTAATAATAATCGGGTTACATATTACTACATAGATTACATATTTATGGCATAATTAAGTAGTTACGAATCGTGTGCCATTTTGTCTCTGTTCGAAAGATGTCACTTAGTACTAATAAATTTGACCCCGCGACCGCTACATACATTGTATCCGATTATCCAATGTATCCGATGTCCTAACCGTTCGGCTATCGTGATTGGATTCCTAGTTTTAATAATTTGTTTGAAAACAGGACAAGAATAGAGGTCGTTAACTGCTACTAACAAGTTGGGTGTTACGGGGTAAGAGACGATAATGGTATTCATCCTGCCAGTCGATATATTCCACGGCATTATCTTGTTTTAAACCAATGATGTCAATTCGTCAATTGACATCGTGGGGCCATGAATAATTCTTTCTTAATTTCTTCATTAATTATTTGTTATCTATAGAAACACGTAACGCCCCATTAAATTAATACTAGTAAGAGTAAATCAATGCTTTTATGTGTAAGATTTAATTTAAAACTTTATTTATATCTGTCGCTTTGTCTCTTGCTTGGAACCGTCGGATTCTGTTTAAAATAAACATATTTATATATTTTCAAATCAAAGAATTATATATTAAATTTGGTTGTGAAAGTTTAAATTTATATACATACATAGTTAAATGGTATACAGGCCTTTTGTCTATTTGAATGTGCGTTTGTGCAATCTAATCTCTAAAATGGCTGAACAAATTGTTATGTTTTTGAATATTGTGTCGTAATATAGAGATAAGCTTGTCCTAACATTTAGTGCTGATTCCATTTAAATAGTTTGATTAGTATGGCGTGTTAAATAGCAGGCACATCTACACTACATACGCTTGCGGTCAAAATATTCTTGTAAAAAACTTCTGTTGCTCAGATTTATTATTTGACTAAAGTAGATTGAGAAGGATTGGGGGGTGAAGAATTTAGCTTTAAAACGAGATATCATTCATACTAATTAATACTTTTTTTTATTAATAAATGTCTTAAACTCTAAATAAGGAAACATTCACTCCTAAGACAATACGGACAAACAGACAACACAACCATAAATGAAATAATAAAAAATAATTAAATATTTAGTGGATAACACTAACACACACACACCTGGCTCTAATTATAGCTCCTAATCGGTTTTTCATAGACCAGTTAAGATTTTTCAAGGTTTCTTGAGAAACGCCTTCCCATTCTTCAGTAAGTGCGGCTTAAAGCTCCGATCACGTAGCTGTTGCAGGATTTATAGCCGGAACTTTTCTTTTAAGGTCGTCCCATAAAAGGCTCAAAAAAATTTAATTCCAGACGACGTGCTGGACACTCAATTTCGAACTTCTGCAGATACCGCCGAACAGAATCTTCAGAATATGAACGTGCATTAGCACAAAGTTTTCACTGATAAAGCGTGTTGAAGGAATAATATATTCCCTTAATATCTCATCAATATATCGGTTAGCTATCAAAACCTCCAATCCTCAAATTTGCTGTTAGTTTCGATGGAAACCAACTCGGTTTTTGCTACCATTGAAATGCCCGCCCACACCATCCAGGAACCTCTTAAACGACACATTTTCACTTATGCAGCACTTGGTGAATCGCTCATCAAGCCTTTTTACAACCATATATAGACTCGTTATCGCGACTGCCGCATGGAGACACACTCTGATTTCATTTGAGAACAGAACAGAGTTCCACTGTCCATCCGTGCAGTTCACGTGTTCTCTTGCGAAACATAGTCGGGCTGCTCTATGTGCAGGGGTAAACTTAGAGCCAGTAGCCGGCCTTTTACGCAATGTTTGTGTTTAATAATAAGGATAAATGTACCGGTTGACGTTTGAAGACTAACTGATAAAGGTAGATCAGCCTTTTGCAGGTACCTTTTATAGGGCATCCCAACCCACAGCTATTGTAAACAGGTGCAAAAACGGTGAAGAGCAATAACAACATGGTTTTGGGTAGTACTCTAGGAAAACATAACATTTGCTTACATTATCTAGAAGACAAAACATACAGCTTTAATAATTCAAAAAGAAAATTATAATTAAGGGCTCAGTTATTTTTTAAAGACATTCAACCTCGTGCATAACGCTTGAGTGTTGTTTACATAGGTGTAATGCACATGAAGCTAATAGTTATATTAATTCATATAAGTGTTAAGACAATTATAACACAATTTATTAAAAAACCTCATACATAATAATTTACAGTATATCTTAAATAAATAAAAAATAAATGATTTACTAATTTAGTAGCATAAGGGGCAATACAAATTCCCAGTTAATCGGGATTTATTTTATACTAAACGGGAGAAGCAAAAGGGGGATTAAACTTTTGTCGCAGTACTGTATTCTACGGCCGTTCGCAAAACCGAAGCCCTAAAATGGGTTAATCGGTTGGAGGGGATGACGACAGCTGCACTTAATGCTTGGAATAACGTTAACGATATACTCGTAACACTGTTGAAAATATGGTATGAATTGAAAGCTTAACAATTTTCACATTCAATTTTGTTGAATATTTTGCTACAAAATCTCAATTATTTTTAACGGTAAATTGGAAATCTGAAAATAAATTTCAAGTACAGATCGTATTATTCGCTTTTAATTTTAACTTTATCTTAATTTCCACACTATTGAACAAAATAAGTAGGATTTTAATCAATTATTTGGTTCATATATAAAAATTCTAAATAGACGGTACATCAATTAGATAGATAACATTACAATGACTTTATTGTGCTTTTTAACCCATATTATTGACTATAAACCATCTGATCTAGTTCTCGTTAACAAAACTAACTATTTTTTGCCAAGGTATTTTCATCTCCAGATATGCACGCTTTTTTGATAGTTACTAAATGATAACTGTATGAGATATATTTTATTTCAAAGATTTCAGATATTCACTCAGTGAATTACTAATATAACTAAACCCAAAACCTAACCTAAATGTGTTAAACTATTATCCTATTGATCACTAAACCATGCGATGTTCATACTGTTTGATTTACTACAGGAGTAAAGGACGTCCCTCAGACTTCTTTAGAATTTTGCAAAAGTACCAAAAAAGAAAAAAAATTGTGAAATTCCTAACTGGAAACCTTTTGCAAATGGTGTAGGGCCTTACTTCCGCCACAACATCAGTAAAATATACAACAGGGTTAATTAAGCCGCGCCGCCGCCGCCGCATTGATTCCAGATACCACTTCACTGTATGAAGTGCCTTCCCCGTTAGAACTTTATTATAACTATATATATACATATAACATATATTAAATTATTATAAAATTATGTTTCGAATCCAAAGTAAAGTTAACGCTATTGTGTAAATGTGTGAAATGCGACTATAGTAAACGTACTATTCGAGTAATGAAATAGGCAGTCAGGGAGTTCTATTGAAAATAGCCCACACGGTTCACTTCCAAATTTGTTTCAGTCTTTTGTAGACTTTATATGTACATAAATCCTGCACTCAATAACTGATATAATGAATTGGGAAAAAATATTTTTCGTAATTTATAAGTAAAAAGTTACAGCAAAATCTTTTCGGTTGTACTGTTTGTATCTGGCTCGTTTTAAATGTCATTAAATAGATACACAAAGTATTTAAAACAGAAAAACAAAACGTGAAAATGGCTTCTCCCCTTTTTTATTGTTTATCTGTCCACCAAAATAAGTAAATCTAACGAATAAGTTCGAAATATTTTGACTACAATATTTTTTGTTACAAAAAAAAGGAAAAGTGCGACACAAGCCACGAAAATAATTCTAATTATGGACTTAACGCAATATCAGCAAGAGTAGCACAAAATTGGTTAAAGCGTTTTCAGTCCGGAAATTATGAAGTCCGCTCTCGACGACCAGTTACAGATAAAGCCGATGCCATTATTGAAAAAGTGGAGCAAGATAAGTACTTACAACAAACCTGAAGAGTTGACCACAAAACAGTTTTGCCAGATATACAAAAAAGATCGATATATGGGTGCCACACGAGCTCACTGAAAGAAACCTAATGAAACGTGTACTGATTTGCGATTCTCTACTGAAACGTAATGAAACCGAAACGTTTTTGAAAAATTTATCACTGGTAATGAAAAGTGGACTACCTACGACAAGAACGTGCAAAAACGATCGTGGTCATAGGGCAATCAAGCCCCACAGACTAGCAAAACCTCGCAATAAGATGATGATACTGTGTATATGGTGGGATTAGAAAGGCATCGTTCATTATGAGCTTTTGCCGCTGGGCAAAATTATCGATTCGGTTCTATACTTCCAACAGCTGATGGGACTCAAGCAAGAAATAGAGAAAAAAAAGGCCGGAATTGATAAACAGAAAGGGTGTGTCATGATAACGACAGACCACACACATCTTTAGCCACTCAGCAAATATTGGGAGTGCTTGGTTAGGAAGTGTTAATGTCTCTTAAATACACCATATAGCTCTGGCCTGGCACAAATATATTATAATTAAATGTTAATAAACCATGTTAAAAAATAAACTTGTATTTGTATATATTATAGGAACAGAAAACTTTTTTCCCAATCTATTATTATTTATTTACTAGCAATGATTAATGAAAGATGATTCGAAGTGTAATAACTAAGTATATAAGACTTACTAATAGCTCAACATCAGGTAAGCTGCATAATTGTTTATTGTATTTACATTCATAAAAACGTATAACAGATCTTTGTAGACTTCTTTGTAGACGTCTTTGTAGACGTCTTTGTAGACTACTAGAAAACGTTTGAATGAAGTGACATTTGTTGAAAATAGTCCAGGAAATGGCGATGCCTGGACATTATCGCATTATAAGAAACTTTTTTCCTCTAAGTTCTAAGTTTTAAAAAGCAGTAAGATAAAGGTGTGTAATTTTACCTGTAATTTTTAATATATATAGAGAATATATAATGCACGGAACTCTAGAAGGATAGAATGGCGAAGTAAGAATTGCAAGTGTAAAGATTTTTAACCTATGCTGTGCTGATGACAAAACGCGGTTTATCTCCTTGCATGAAAAGCTTACCACGGATAGAAAAAAAAATGAAAGACAAGTCTGTGAGGGCAAAGCCCCTAACTCTGGTCTAATCTAATATCGGAACTACTGGAAATCCTTGTGCATAGAAGTTACTACCCAAATGATTCTGAGATTGAGTCACGATTCTAAACAATCAGGGCCAGACTATGCAGGAAGAGAGATATTTTTAACATAAATTAAGTTATATATAGCTGACGTAATTTAAAAAAATATATATTACAAATATCATTCGGAAAACATCATTCGACTAGAGGTCACGGTTTAAAATAACAGTATTTCAATATTCTTTTCTAGGGAGTATAAATTCTATTATTAATAAAATATTATACATTTTACGTGGAACTCGGGATCTCACTTGGGAAAGAAAACACTCGAACTTAATCTACTTGTAGTATGAATTTGTCTGCGGCTCTTGTAGCACTGCCGCGTGTTCGTATATTACATATATACGTAAAAGGCAGTTTTATCTTTGTCCACAAAGGGTGACTAAGAACGTGCACTTTAATCAAAAAATAAAGTAACGAACGTGAATGATATTATCCTAGTCGATTTTGACTACGACAATCTGTTTTAGTTTTTGCGTATCCAGATTCGACAACGAACAATTTGTGATGCTTTGTGTTTATTTAAATATTATTTTTTAATGGAAATCGAACTCAAGACCCGCGACGTAACCTCAAGGTGTACACGTACAAAATTATTTTCAGGTCGGACCATGAAGTAAATATTAATAACTTAGTATCGAGATTTACGCGTCGCCATACTGGAAGTTAATGCACTTCCGTACACCTGCTCCAAAACTTGTATACTTAAAAAGCTCAGAATGTTATTTCTTAGTCAGTTTTAGAAATTCCAACAAAATGTTACATATATGAAAATGGATGCTGGCATAAAGCATTTCTAAAAAATTTACACTGTAAATCATAAAACATGATCCTTTTTGAAGTAAAGACACATGACTCCTGCTTTCTTCAATTAACACTGATAATAATTATTAAAGTAAAAACAAAAAATAAATCATCGCCATTTTACGACTTACGCTCTTTATGGTATGGGTATACCCTAGGTTGAAAATTCTTGATAAAAGATAGAAATATAATAATATTATATTATATGTATAATATATATATATATATATATATATATATATATATATATCAATATATATATATATATATATATATATATATATATATATATATATATATATATAAACTAAAATTGGTATACGTAATAACGTGGTTTTCTGTATTTAAGATTTGGTTTAAGTGGTAATCTATGCGTAATTTACACAATTAAGTTTTAGTTTCTCGAGTTCCTTAATTTATTTGAATAAATCATATATGTCACTACTACTACTTTCATAGTATATCATCTTTTAAATTGATAAATGGTATAAGTTCTGTAAGCAGTGTAAATAAAGGCAAAAAAATAGTGCAAGTAAAATCAAAATTAGTTCCGTAGTTTCAAATTAATAAACTGTTCCCACTGAGGCTAAGTTTTGTGTTCTTAGCGAAGGAAACTAAACAACTCGTTCTCGTCCCTTAAAATCGTATTCATAATAAAAAAATAAGAATTAAGTGATGTTTTTAAATAAGAAGTAGTAAACGATATAGCATTCACTTTGTCGTTAGAACATTCGCAATATTAGAAGAGTTGCAGGTACATTGCTGGCCTATAGGCAAGGAGCTTTTTTGAAGATCTCTCAGCATTATCGAAAATACCGCTGCCTTTTGCATGTTCGGGCGTCAACATTGATGAAAACGCGAGGTTATTTTATTTTATTAACATTTTAATTTAAGCGTCACTGCCTATGCAGAATCTTGACTAGATATTTAAACCAAAATCAATATATTTTATCAAAAGAAATGAATAAGTCATAGTACATAGCACAGTACTGTCGATATACTATGTCAACACACATATACCTATATCGCATCGATTCTGTATTAATATTTGAGCACAAACTCATGTTTACACATGGCGAGCTAAATTCAACTTTTGATTCAAACCCTTTGCGTTATTGTTTGAAAACGTTATGTAAAATATAATCAAGTTTTTGGTGTATTAGAACAGCCGTAGGTCTGAAATTATGTATTTTTATGGTTATTACTGTTAAAAAAGAAAAGAATCATTATGATGAAATATTTCATAGTTATATAACGATTTATAAGAAATTTAAATAAATAGATTAGTTCTGAAGTTTTCCTTTTATCTCAAACAAGGAAAAAGAAAGGTAACAAGCAGAATTTAGAACGTCCAGATTTCACTTTAGGCTTATTCATGTCTCAAAAATGGCGGGAAATTAGTAGTATTTTCAAGATTATAAGAATCCGGAAAACGGAACTTTACTGGGATTAGCCAGCTGGAATTTGAATCCACGATTGCAATTACCTAATCTGACCACGTGTGCTTCGGTTTAAACTGATATATGTACATAACCAGTAGAATTAAGAGATCTGGGAAGTGGTAGTGGAGGGAGGTGGTAGAGTAAACGTCCAGCACATCACCCAGTCATAGGTATTACTATCCATACAAAATTAAACAATGACAAGTTTTTGGCATTACTTCAGCTGACTATATACCATAAGCCAATGAGTAATTTAAATATTTATCGCCAAATTATTAGACGAGAATATTTTCCTTTATGTAAAAATCAAAACTACAAATCTTCAAATCGCTATGGTAGACATTGCCACCATAGCGATTTTTTTCTCTTCTGGTTGTTATTATATGACAACATCAGCCAAGTCAATTTTGACTACGGCAATATCTTCTGGCATTTGATATCTCCTGCGCAGTGTTGACTGCATCAACGCAGACATTCACTTGTCGTCCCTTTTCTTGTTCCAATGTGCTATCCGTACCCTTATATCCTGATGGGACCCGAAAATCAACAATTTGTGATGCACGGACGCCACCACCTGATTGACACACACCGCAGCATATACTGCCCACTACGTAGAATATATGATGATGAAAATTTGCTATATCGATGTAAGTAGGTTTGGATGCAGCATCAGCGAAATGGGACAGTTGAAATTACTCTCAGACTAACTAATAATACAGATACAAATCCAAGTGCCTCAACTAATTAGCCATACACTATTTTTATCACAATTATCAAGTGCTTGACTACTAACCCAGCGTAAGATAAGTGGCAATTTGGCCATGGATGGTAAATACACTAGAACAGTAAAAGTCTGTTCACTCAAGCCTAGAATACTGCGTATATATATATATATATATATATGCGCATATATATATATATATATATATATATTTGAAACGAAATATAGATGCAGGCAAGCTATTCCACTCGCTACTTACACACGGTTGATTGCCACTGCTACTTTAAGCCATAATTGCAATACAATATAATATATCAAAGAAAGATAGTCTGTGTATAAGTTCCAGTTCGAGAGATATTACAGACATATGTCTAAGGTTTTCTCTGGATTTTATTCTTCGCCGCCAAGTCAATATATCATAGCATATGTTATATAAATACAGGCACTCGAAAATTAGGTTGTTCTCCAGATTGCGGCTTCCAAATAGTTCGGTGCCTTGTGGTCGTAGGTAGCAGTTGTACGTGACACGGTGAAATATTACAATACTACAACATTTACGTATTATCATGTACAGAAACCTTTATTCATACGAATTTAACTTTCTTATATTTACATAGTATATTACTGTCAATAATTATATTAACCTATCGATATTTTGATATATACTATTTACCTGAGGGTAAATTATGTCATTTATTCTTATAAAATAGTAGCTCGCTCTGTAATATGGTCATTTGAATGATTTTGCCACACAATGATTTTGTCACAATGATTAGCCCTTTACACACCCTCTGGTGTGTAAAAAGGCAAATCATTGTGCCGCAATCCGTGTTCGAAAATAATTTATTTTATTGACCAAACAGGAATGGATGGATCTCTCCCATAATAATAGTAATTTGTTCCATGTTTTTGAGAAGGCCACGGGAACACTCTTTCTCATATTCGCGGCTCTATCAGCGCCGGTTTACAGGTGAAATATCAACAACGACGTCACTGGCATTTTTAAGTTTTATATGTTTTAAAAAGTGATGTGCTTTTATATATAACTTATATATTCCCTTTTATATATTCTTGGATAATAGGCATAAAACATGTCAAATCTACGCTACAGTATAAAAATAATTCTAGCACATAGGTCGGGACTACGTTGAGGAATTATATTTATAGAATAATAATATTAAATAGCAGTTTTATCGCTGTCATTTTTGGTCTGATGAGTGACTGGAGTAATTAAAGGTGATACTACCGACGAATTGACCAACACTGTCTTCATTCTGACTTTTTATCAAGAATAGAAATGGGGATCCTGGATCCAAAATTTATGTCCCTTTATATTCTAAAAAGCACCTAATATTTGTAACATTGTCCCGTTATCTTTTATAGGTAAAATATAAATAAAATACGGTGTTCATATATTTGTGCATATGTTTATATTACAAGTAGTCTTAAATTTTCCCGTAGTTGATGCTTCCCTCCCCCGGGGTTGGATCGCCGAGCAATATGAATTGAAAAATGTCAGTAATAAATCTACCTGATGCGACGGCACGTAGATTGTTAAATGCGAGCACTCGTACCTCGATGCACTTTTATGCATAGCATTTGTGTGAATTTAATAACGTCTCTAGTAGACGTGCATTCCATTGCTAAATCATATATACATGTCAAAATACTTATTTATTTAAGTGATTTGTATCTAAATGAGTACGTAACTGATATAATATGTATTCATGATTTATATGCATTCATGATATGTTTATAGATTCAAACGGTATATAATATAACTTTTTGTTCGTATTTTATATTAAAATGTTGCAGTAAAATCTTTTTCGTTATACTGTTTATATATGGCTGGTTTTGAAACCATTGCATAGATGATGTTTGAATGATATTTCAAAAACGAATGTAAAAAATGGTTTTCCGTCATTTTTCTATTGTTTTTCTGTCCACCCAAATGGGTGAATCTAATGAAGAAATTCGATACATTTTGAAGGTTTAAACATTGGAAAATTGCGACACAAACCGCGAAAAAAATTTGTGATTTTTATGGATATAACGCAGAGCCAGTAAGAATAGCACAAAATTGGTTCAACCGTTTTCAGTCCGGGAACTTTGATGTCAAAGGTGAAGCTCGCTCTGGTCGACCTGGTACCGAGAAAGTCAATGCCACTGTTGAAAAAGTGGAGCAAGATCGGCATATTAGTTGTTTCGACATAGCTGAAGAGTTAGGTGTTGACCACAACACAGTTTTGATCCATTTGAAAAAGTCTGGATATAAAAAAAGCTCGATATTGGGGTGCCACACGAGTTCACTGAAAGAAAATTAATGAATCGTGTACTCATTTGCGATTCTCTATTGAAACGTAATGAAACCGAACCGTTTTTGAAAATATTGATCCCTGGTGTTGAAAAGTGGATTACCGACAAGAACGTGAAAAAGATCATGGTCAAACGGCAGTCAAGCTCCACAAACTATTGAGAAACCTGGATTGAATCGCAATAAGGTGATGCTGTGTGCCGGGCAACACCTATAATTATAAAAATAAAATAAAAAATAAATTGATAAAAACTGATTTTGTTTTTAAATGCACTAAAATTTAATGAAATAATCGATATATATATAATTAACTGAAGTAGTTTTAGCAATAGTTATGATGGTAATTACATATGTTAAACTTAACTAATAGTTACTAGTAATTTTTAATTCAAGGGACTTAGTTCTCAAGACGATACAGCCATACTGATCGTTGGTACGCGCTCTGCATCTGCATCTTGATAATCGTTGTTATTGTCCTTTACCTGAATACACTCACTTACATCAAATGAGGGGTAACTTGATACTTCATGATTCATTTGGTGAAAGTTTTACTTTGTGGTAGACACAAATTATTTTATTTGATAGGCAACGCAAGGACCTTAGGACCATAGCTCGGTGACACTTTAATCAAGTACGATGTCTCTTTATTTGAATATCTTTAAGAACCGCTCACCACTTTGAGTGAAAAGTTTTGAATTTCAATTCCTTTGAATATGAATTCTATGCTCGTGACTTTCTTTAGAAAATAGAGTACTTTGAAATTTGTTAATATCAAAACGTTTTAGATATCGTCCGTATAACTCTCTATATATTAATATAACAACCAAACTTTCTAGAAAGTGTAATATCTATACTCTATAATTGCTCTCCTTTTCAAACTCTTCTAAATTTGAATTTGTCTTTTAAGTTTTCCGGGAAGAAACCTGCATATCTGTTGCCACAGTGTAAAAATTATGAAACATTTATCTCAGCAGATTTTCCAAAGCGTACTGGATATATTATAGGACTGAAAAAGCTCAATTTGTGCTCCAGCATAATATTAGAGAATCTAGACCGACACAAAACGTCCAGATCCAAAAACCAATCATTTTTGTTATACAGGAATTGTGGTTTTTGCTGTAAATTAAACCTAGAGCCCGCAACTTTATTATCAAGCAAGCGCTATTACTACTGAGCTTCGCGGTCGGGATTTATATTATGTGTAAACAAACAATGAGTTCGAAGAAAATGGCTGCTTCTATTCCTATATTTTATTGTGATAACATTTTAAAGTATTATATAACCGATAATTTACATTAAAAATTAATCGAAAGTATACTCAACTATTCCCTTACCGAAATTCTGAATCAATGTGGCTCAGGTGACCCTTGCCACTTGCCTTAACGTTAATAGTAAGCAAAATTTTCAATTCAAAAAAGTAAAACTGGCCGTAGGCTATAGAATTGGATACGAGAATTTTTATTGGACACAAGAATAGTAGAATCAGACCATTTTACTTCCGTTAGAATAAACATATATATTTTATTTTGATAAATATATTAGAAAGCGTTTTTAACTTCCTTAAGCAATTAAATGGGTATATCAAAGATATTCATCATGAAAAGTGTAATATTTTCTTCTTTAGTGACTATGGGTAGTTAGTTTTGCAATTTTAGTCAAAACTAGAATATATTCATATACTACAAAAAGTTTTGATTATTTTGAGGCCATCCCGAAATAAAAATAATTAATGCAAGTTCATACATTACTTTGACAGATAGAAACAGATGTATGAATTTAAATATATCCTTGCCGTTTATTAGTGATCACTGAAGTAATAACGGATTTTTATATTGTGTGAGGCTAAACTATGCCTAAAGGGCTTTAGTAGCCCGGGGGCTTTTAGAATAGGGCTAAGGTACCCCGTTTGTCGTATAAGGTGACTAAAAGGGGATTACTGGTTCGCTTACGATCCGGGTGTCGTCCAGGATAGCGAACCCTGGAAGTCTCACATAACCTTGTCTTCCAGGCAGGAGGGAAGATTCCCCAAGAAAACAAAAAATAAAGCCACCTGGTAATAAAAAACGGAATGAGGATCTTATGTTCCCTATTTACATTTATTCAAGAGTTCCAAATCGGAGTCAATCAGTTAATCAGTCAACTAAAAAAATTGTCGAGTCTCTAATACATTGTTGATGTTTTTGGTTCCTATTTATGTCAAAATAAATAAATGAATAAATGTACTTGAAATAAAGCATACTTAAGTCATTTCATTGCAACCTAATTTCATAGCAAACATATGCTGGACTGGACAAATATATTTGTCATCGCTTAACTTGTACGACGCACGTAGGTGACACATTTTCCAATAAGGTCATAAGAGTTAATATGATAATAAGATCCATTAACAAAATATAGGCTTAATATCTTACGTCGATCGTCGGGACTTCTTAGTTGAATAATTAGACTAAAAGAAATTCGACTCGGGGCCTAATAAATATTTGAAGGCCTGAAATGACGGCTGCAGAAAACAAGATAAGAATCGGATAAGAAAGCGTGATCGTTTAAGGAGCTCCAAGGTGACAGAGTCCGTTCTGGTATTAAGATAGTTTTAAGCCATCTCAGCATCTTGATTGACGTTAATTGATGAAGAATATTATCAAAGGAGATAAACAAAACTAAACTATTATTTCTTTACTTATAAAGATATACCAACAGTTTACATATTATTATAAAATGGTACTTAACATATAAAATACACCTAAACTTAAACCTTATTATATGTACATATATACCCCTTGCAGGCATCTTACTGATACACTCTTAGCTTGCAAACGATACTTTATTTTGAGTTCAAAACTTTGAGTAAATTAAACTATGTAATAAAATTTATTACTTTAATTTTTTTCTCCATTGATCACCTCAGCTTATTCTCCCTTAACAGCTTTTATTTAATCTCCTGATTAATAATTGTTGCATTTATCCCGCTCTCATGTGGCACATATGTACATATGGACAGTTTCACAGATAGGACTATTTTTGTTATAAAATATTTAAGAATAAGGCTGATAAACCTCAGGCTGACAAAAAGTCAGTAATTTTTAAAATTTAATGGCCATATTATCCTTTCCGGGGATATTTTCTTTGTATCTCCAACTCCGTATGTATTATTATATTTTTGTGTATGTAATTCGTTACTTTGTTTTGTTTATATTTATTTTATACAATTTATCAACAGTATAACCATATATTTTGAAACACAATGGTGTTGAGTCACACACACTTTCTAGCTACAACATGAATTGGGCACACGACGACCACGCCCTCATTAAAATCCAGTTTGAAATAGAAACATAAAGCTGCTTACTGTCAGGTGAACTGGGTGATATTTGCGACACTTAGTTTCATAATTTAATGACATATTTTCATCAGTATAACGATGATGGGCTGAGATAATGATATTGATCCACTTGACTCCAAATCCGTTCCCGGTAAGTTCATACACAAGATCATAAATAAATAATTTAACCGCCGTAAGAAATTCTTGTGAGTCAGTGTGAGATGTTGGCTCTCCAGTTCCTCTACACTTACAAATGAGCAGCAACGTGGTTCTTTCATCTTTGACTAACTGTGATAGTTATTTAAGATCAAAAAAAATATATAAAACAAATATGAAAAGGTCTATGATTAAAAACTGTTTATAAATACCAATGAGACGCAAAAAATATATGTGCAAAATTGAAAATATAACGAAATAAACTGATGTGAAATCACGTAGCTTGTTAGGGATGTCAACGTTATTTTGTATCATACCCCCTTCATAACTATATGTACATCATTATTCAGAAAAATCGTGGGTGCGAATAGATTCTCGGAAAATTTATCTTTTAGGCTATACTACTAGTGAACATTTACAGAATATAAAAGCTAAAGTTATTCCTGTTCAGGGACAATACTTTATTTCTACATAGCAGTAAAAACAATATCTTATATATGATCATGCTGTTTTAATTACAATAATTTCAATAAAAATGCAATCTGTTTTGAAACATACGCCGTGCTCTTAATTAAGTTGGCTCGTTTTCTTGCAGCTGCCGCCTAACAACCCTGTTGGACGTTGAATGTCACCTATTAAACTGTCACAGTGTCAACAAATTTATTAAATATACAATTGGGGACGTTGCCAAGTTCTGAAGTTATAATATTATTAGTGTTATTACTCTTTCTCCAATTAAGTGTTATATAAAATATCGATAGAAGTTTGAAAGTCTCTTGCAGCTAGTCTCTAGTTGTAATACGAGTCGGGACAGCGGGCAATGATTACGCCTATTCTGGGAAATGCATGAAATAGCAGCATGACGTTACTGTTTCATATAGTGAGTGTGGGGAAGCGGAGACATAAATACTGGTAACAAGGAAATCATTCACCACTCTATTTCTTCATCCTAATATTATAAAACAAGTAGATTTAAGCACATATAAATTAATTAATAGACGTCATCGGTATCTTACTTCATGCTAGACTACCAAAGAGAAAGATACATAAATAATTATTAGAGTGTCGTATATTTCATTATGTAACCGAAAAATACTTAAGTAAAATTCTATGAGATAATTTAACATTTTCTTTTCTTTTACAGGAAACTAGAAAGATGAAGCTGTGCATATATTTTCTCCTAAGTTTTTTGGGTAAGTTTTAGATTCAATGACCGTAACATAACCAATAATATTTATTCACTCTTTATTGCATTAACCTTAACAAGTTAACGCTAAATTAAATAAAACGATGGTAGGATAAACTAATTAATAAAAAGAAAAGACTAAAAATAGCTAATACAAAATTTACAAATAAATAATAATACATACATATATAGATATCATACATAAATTCAATACATATATAAAAATATTAATACGTTTCTAAAAAAAATATCCTGATCGGGTTAGAAGAGATCTTATTTCTTATAATATTATTAGAAACGTGAAATATATCATTTCAAAAGAATAATTCTCAATATTTTGCATATTATCGAAAATAACACGCGATTCTTTATATTAATTCACGATATACGTATTTTATACTTTCAGGGCCTTATCCCTTAAGGTCGGTAAATTATAGCAAAGCCGCCTCCCGAGTAACATTATGTCACTGTATGAAAAATTACTAAAATCGTTTGTTCGTATTTGTCTGATTATTTTATTGCATGTGATAAAATAAAATACATTTATTTTCTGTTAAAAGAAGGGAATTTAAAATATTTACTATTAAGGTTATAATCTCTTCATGCTCTTTTAAGGAAACAAAATAAATAAATGCTCATTTTTTTATGAATTTAGGAGCGGTGAATGAGTCGACACAATAGATGCACAGTACATTCGTCCGTTATAAGGAAACATAATTCAGATAGATGCTTTGTCAAAAAGCAAAAAAGTAATTACTTTTTATTGTACTTGAAATCATTAATAAATTGAATAATCTTAACAATTACACAAAATTATTGCCTAATTTATAATTTAAATGACTTGTTGAATTCTTAATATAATCTTAAAATAAATTACTAAACAAAAGTATACTAAAAAATACTGAACAAATTTTAAGATTTCTCCATGGGAAAAGAAAAGAACAGTATACTCGTAAGAAGGTATCTTTTTGAATATATACACTAAAGCGTCCATTTGTAAGTCTTTTGTTATTTCAAAGGGCGTAACGCAGCGAATCTACCAAAGGAGTTATTGCGGCCGTCTTATCTTGCGTTGTTTCCAACATCGAGAAGTTACTCTTTTACATAATTCTGACGGCGTTGTTTGTTTCACGTCTGGCTCGGTTCTAAACATTCTTTTAGTTTTTTTTAGTCTAGCAATGTTGTGATCGGTAAATAGATCAAAGTTTCTTACTTAATAAACGCATCCCAAATTTAAATTAAGATAAAAATATATTGTTTAGATGTAACATTATTTATGACCAAACTAGTTATATTATCCCGGTTTTCATTTCACGCTCAATTGACCATGGAGTTTTTAACATAATTCATTAGATACTGCTTCAAAAAAAGAGCCTACACCTTTCTTAAAGGCCGACAGCGTATCTGCGACTCCACTGGTGTTGGGGATCTCCATGGGCGGTGGTAATCACTTACCATCAGATGAGCTGCTTGCTGTTTGCCACCTATTCTATAAAAAAAAAAAGACAAACACGATACTGCTTTTCAAAAGAAGGAATAAATCTATTATACTGTTCTAGTATGATTGATGTATTTTTTTTTCGTAGAACTGATAACTAATGAGGAAGAAAGGTCCTAAAGTGGTAACTACGTATTGGCCATCGAAGTATCCTAAACTGCGATGGCCAAGTATGCGGGAAGTCGATGGATGCAGGTGGCTCGGGGTCGTTTTTTGTGGCAGGCCTATGTTCTGCAAATGAGCAGAAACAGTTGTTGAACAGAAACATGTTGATATAAACCACTTCCGTTTATTTACTATAGTACCAATCTGGCGATCAGATACATGTAAGAGATGTATAACATGTAATGTAGATAATTAATGTATGTATTTCTAATAAATTAATTGACAATTAATATGTATTTGTTGTTTAAAAAATATGATTTTAAGCTAATACTTATAATGGCAGAATGACGGCTTGATCGAAGAATATATTTCAATTATCTTATCTCTTTTGAATACCAGCGTTGTTACTTTACACAGCTGGGTTTCGTGTGATGAATTAAAGAACCCGTTTAACAATTTTATGTCAAGAGGTAACGTAACTCGCAGGGTTCATACCGTATCAGCATCTTGATTTCATTTCACGATATCCGATTATGAGTTCATTGTCTTAATGTTTTATTTTATATTCAAGCATACAATTATTTTTTTGCCTATACTAAACCATAAACAGTCGCATTCAAAATATTTTGTGGTACCGGTTTAGTAATAGTAGGAACAAGAGTTTGAACGTAATTTTACATTAACTTTGATTCGTTCATAAAAAAATATATAAAAAATTTAAGTCTGCGATTATGTCATAAGTATACTATAACGAGCAAACGTCCCCATTTTTTTACTTAGTGCTCAAGACCCGTGCTGATATAACTTAGTACATTAGGATGTGACGACGTCACTACAATTTTCTTATAATAAATAGTATTATAGGTCACAGGGAAGACTTACAGTGGGTGAACAATTGTTTTTTTGGGTCATTCTTATAACCAAGTATTCGACGGTTAAGGAAAACATCTTGAATATATGTTGGCTTCTTCTTTCCCTTCTTAGACAAGAAATAAATAAAAAAAAATTCAAAGACATGTGAAGTCTGCCAATTAGTGCAGCCGCGGCCTAGGCTCCAATACCGAGAGACAATTGTGGGCTATATACATTTATATAGCCTGTAAGTTTAATCTTTATAAAACAGAGATTTTTACATGACACCCAGCTTTTTTCTTAATAAAAAGGATGTCAGCAATGGTATAATTAATAACATTACCGTTGACCACCAACTAAGCTTAAATGCTTGTGTTAGGTTTACGACGATAGTATAAATGTCGATCTGAACCTAAGACCTTAAGTTTGGCAGACAGTCAATAGTCAATAATGGTACAGCTACACTGCAGTTTGTATCTAGCTGCAGAATGAATTGGTTGGAACGACCGAGGTAGGACCACGCTCCCACAGAATTCCAGCGTAAAACAGCAGTATAATATTGCTGTCCTTACGTCTGGTGAGTGCAGGGATCCAGAGACCTTTATTACTGGTGACGAGGCGAGTTGAAACGTAGTTTACAACTTTAAGTGTAAAATTCCGAAAAATCCTAAATAAATCACAACTTAAATAAAACCGTCCAATCAAAAGTTTTCAAAACTAAGAGTTGTTAGAAACTTCAGTTAAGCGCCTAGAAAATTAAGTTAATTTTCTCATTTCGTCTGGACCGAGTAGATAACTTCATCAGGGTGAGTACTTTGAGTGGATTTTCTTTACACATAATATTTTATTATAAATGTTCGTTTTTATAGCAGTTATTAAATAAAATCAAAAAATGGTGTGTACTCAGTACCCGGTTTTAAGATTTATATGAAATTTTATGAAGTAACCGTATCAAGAATTCCGTATAAGCTTCAAGAAACACTACACGGTATTTTAAGAAAGTTACACATTATGTAAAAAAATATTATCTTTTTTAATCGTATGTTCACCGCTAGTTTAGAAATCAAACCATTTCAAACCAATTGTAGATTATAGATAACATCATGAGTTCGACTATTTCGATAAATCGTTCGATTTTCTTTGATCTTATCGAATCAATGTTGCTTCCGATACGAAAATTCTTCATCATAATCTTCGTCAACCAATCCCAAGATTTTTTTTACCAATTATTAAATAACTCAGGCTCAAGATGAAACTTTGAGCGCTGTTTCTGTCCAGATAGGCAGAATTATCTCAAAATTAGATATATTTATATACAATATTGTACAACAATATTAGATGATGTGCAAATATTTGTATCTGTTCTATAAAAGTTTTGAGCCCCACCTTAAAAAAAACTTTTCTAAATTATTATTTTATTTCTCTATATAGTCTCCAGAACGATCTATACACTTTTGCCATCTTGTCTCTAGCTGTAGTATTCCTTCTAAAAAAAAATTCAATTTCATCAAAATATTCAGTCACAGCTTCCTGTACTTTGATATTCGTCTAAAACTTTCGTCCTGCCATGTGCTTTTTTTAGATTGGGGTAGATATGGTAATCAGACGGAGCAAAGTCCGGCAAATAGGGTGGATGCGGCAACAATTCAAAGCTACAATTATGTATTTGTGCGATTGATTTCGCCGCAGTATGGACTGGAGCGTTATCTTGGTGGAACAAAACTTTCTTAGACAACATACCAGGCCTTTTTATTTTTATTTCTTCACACAAACGTTGTAAGAGTGTGCAATATTAGTCAGCATTTATGGTTTTACCTTTAACAGTCCCAAGAAACTGAAGCCATTATTAAAGAAGCATATTATTATATTCTTGGTTGACAAAACGACCCGAGCTTTTTAATGGGGCGGTGACCCTGCTCCCTTTCCATTGCTTGGATTGTACTTTGGACTCTGGTGAATTGTGGTGAACCCAAGTTTCGTCAATAGTTACGAAACGGCTAATAAAATCTTGAGGATCACTTTGGAACAGATCCAAACAGTCCTGTGATACTGTTTGGCGGGTGCGTTTGTTTTCGGCTGAAAGCAGTCTGGCAGAGACCTTAGAAAATCCAAGATCGTTGGAAATTATGTTCTATGCTGTTCAATAGGCATTTCCTATGAACGATCATAGGAAATGCCTATTGATTTTGCTATCTCTGCAATCGTCAATCTCCTGTCATTCAAAATCAGGTCTAATATTTTATTGGTATTTTCGTCTGTGATAGCCGTCGGCGGTCATCTTGCACTGCTTCTCTGCCACGTTTGAAATCCGCTACACATCTTTTGACAGTGGCATATGATGGAGCAGATTCCCCCAAAGTCTCGTACATATCTTCATAAATTTGTTTTGGTGTTAATCCTTTTTTTTGTAAATATTTTATGACGGAACGGTGCTCAATTTTATCCATTTCTTAACTTAGTTTGTTAAATCGATCACAAATTTTGCAATTTTGACAGATGAAAAACAAAAGACAGCAGATTATAATTAAAAAAGAAATGGCTATTACGAGCCAGTAACACTTTTTCTTTTGAATTTAAATGTCAATCTTAAGCTCAAAACTTTTCAATGTGCCCTCGTACCAGTAAGTCTATTATATAATAAGTTATTAGTTATTATAGTTATTTTTATAGAATAAGTGGCAAACTAGCAAGCAGCCCACCCGATAGTGAGTGATCACCGCCGCCCATGAACATCAACACCATGTTTAAGCTCTTTTCTTTTATTTATGTATGTATTTTATTACTAATCATTATTTTTTATTTTATAATCAATTTAATATTACTTTTGTTGCTCCATACATTCTTTAAAGGAATTATTTATATCGATTCATCTCTGCATCAACCTAAGGTTGATGCCTAATGCGTTAAGTCCGCCTTTATGCATTGTATACATGTCCGCCTTTATACTGTATATGAAGCTTAAATAAAAAAATAAATAATAAACTTTGAAATACGTAATAGTTTACTATTCTGAATTACGCTAGGTCCATTATGCTCACGGCAAGTTTCTCGTTCAGGATATTAATGTGTGTCAAGAGCTGCCTGTTGCACTCAAACGTTAATGAGTCGTGTAAGTTAATGACGTGGTAACTTGAATGTCTTCATTTTAATGTATTAATACGTTTTCCCTAACTATGTATATAAGTATGTACTAATAATTTCTGTGCTATGTACATATGTATGTACTAATAATAACTTCTGTGCTATGTAGGTTGTTGTAAACGTGAGTAATAAAGTTATTTGTTTTTATGGACACCAGAGGCGACACCACAAGCACACAGTTCACCTTTGATGATTCAAATTATTGTGAGTGCAAAGACTAAGCCGGCATGCCTCTTTGTGAATATTTGGGTTTCAGGTTTCTCACATTCGCCAAGCGAATGTAGAAATACATATACCTATATAAGGTACTTTCAGCTTTACTAGTTTTTAGCCGTAATGTGTTTATTAAATTCGTGTATATTTTAACTTCCGAAATTTTATGACACATAAAATATTTCATAAGAGATGGTAGTTCTTACTTGAGACCCTTTACAGAATACCTATGCAAGAAGAACCATCAGAACAGCCAACCCCAAACATGCACACGACCCGGCTACGACGGCACTATTATTGTGGTTGTGTTGTGTCGCCGAATATTAAATACTTTTTATGCCGAAATTAGTTTTGTCTGTTTTCTTGATTAATATGAACAAGTAAACACCCAGAATTATATCACCAATAGACTTCTAGCGTGTTTTCGATGATTTAATCTAGAATAACTAATTGAACGATATCAGAGCTCAATCAATTAACAAACAGTGTTATAACAAATATCGCTATTACTATTATTATTAAGAAATTCCTTTTATATTGTATGGTAGAAAGCGAGCGTAACTTTTTAATCATCTGAGTGAAGAATCTTCAATCTCAGTCCAGCATAGACGCCGGCGTTTATGGCCAGCAGTCATTTCACTTACGGCGCTCGGGCTTTGCTCCATCAAATCACGATAATTTCAGCCATTCCATCACTAGTGGTGGGTTCATCCTACGCTGCGATGACCAATAAGAGCTTGCCACTCGAGAACCTTTCTTCCTTAAACTTCATAATGATCATTTATGTTTAGAGTTTAACTTAAAAACCCCCAAAATATGTTATAAAAATGAAATAGCGATGTATAAACACAACGCGTTTATGGGGCGGTAAAATACTACGATTCTCGTAAACCCGGTATCTCTGGAATTAAGTAAGCTTCGTTACGGAACTCTTCTTCGTTTTTTTTTGATATATTAAACATTATATTGTATTATATTGACCTAATAATAGGGCAGTATCTTGAAATATAAATTTTGAAAAACTGGTACATAGTTGAAATACATGATATTTTAAAATCTAGTACTATTTATGAAAATAAGGATTTGATGGTCACCTCTGATTACAAGATAGGTACTAAAATATGTGTCTAATATAAACTAGTTACTATAATACTGTTCATGATACTTAATAACGTACGTTAAAGTGGAGAACCACGAGAACTTCAATCTTAACTCTTTAACAGTGATAGATGTACGCTGTAGTATGTTTCTAGAAGCAGAATGGATGTGTCAACTCGAACGGGGAAGACCACGCCCTCACAGAATACCAGCTTGAAATAGCAGAATAATGCTACTGTGTTTCATTTGGTGTGTGTAGGGATCCGGAGTCCTTTATTACTGATGACGAGGTGTTCCATCACAGTCCAAGGGTGACAACGCATCTGCATTATGATTCCTTGTCTAGGATGAATGTAGATGTCATGGGCCGCAGGAGTCACTTACCAGTCAGGTAAACTGTGTGCCCTTTTGTTACTCTCAATGTAATAAAAATATATATACCATTGCCTTACATCTATTGGTGAAGGTCTGTACAATGTACGCTGTTTTGTTACACCAAAATAAATAGTAGCTGCAGCGGGGCTCTGCATAAAGTGTTTGTTGCAGCACAGATTGTATGGCATATATCGCACAAAGAGATATCAAAATAGAATTGATATTCTTAAATTTAGTCACATTATCGTCATATATAAAATGTACAGTTTTCCATGCTTTGAAAACTGAATAGTGTGAAAGCACACGAGAACAGCAAACAAAGTGAACCAGGAAATTATAAAAAATATCTTTTGTTATAAAAGGTATCGTAATTAAAGTCTAAGGCATACATTATATTTAAATATAAACGTGTTTTTAGTTTGAAATTAAAAATTAAAAATTTGTATACTTAAAAGTATTTAGTTTATATTATATAATTTATATTATATATTAAGTATTTATTTTTGATAATATATATATATTTATTTTGATTGAATAGAACAAATTGTTAGCTTATTGTTACATTTGATTAGTAACTAAAGTAATATAATGCTAATAAAATAAAAAGATTTCTGCTGGGGGTCATTTAAATAAAACGTGGAATAATTCATGTGATACACCAAATATTCAGTTAAGGCCGGATATTCGCAGGGATACAAAAGATACGTGACCAGCAAATTGAGACGTGGACATTCATTTTTGCTTAAGAGAGACATTTCTAGTATGAAAAATGTTCCTATTTGTTTTTGTTACGTGTTACGCAGTTTCGCCTGGGGAAATATGTACACGTTATTTAGTCACTCTTTCACCATCTTTACCGTTACTACTGTATGTTAAAAATATATTTTATATGAAGTATCCTATAGATAAATGGAGTTATGAATAAAAATATTGTTTAAAGTATTTATCACGATTAACATCTTTGCTTCCCCCACAGTCTGTCACAAAGCACGATACCACCAGCATCCATCAGCAAAATTCATAAATTGTCTTAATTTGTGGAAAATACAGCTACGAACAATAGAATAATAAAATGTAGTCGATTAAAATGTCTATAAGCATACGCCTATATAAAAAAATACAAATTAAGAAGAATAATATTTTATATAAACAATTTGTCACGCACATCAAGCGTAAATAGTTTCCATTTTATCAGTAACACAAACTCACATTAAGTATGTTGACGGGCAATTTAGCTGAGGCGCACGTGTACCGCAACCACAGTATATTACGCCGTAGAAACGGTTCCCCTGAGATAATTTGTTAATACATGTGTGTGAGATATCGAGCTCATGAAGTTTCTAGACCCCGCATCTAAAACTTTACAAACGGTTATGTAACATACATTCACGCCTTTAATCTCTTTCGGATTATGCAAAGTTCTAGTGGAGTAGTCGACTAAACACGGAAAATAGTGAGAAACAAAATTCAGATTTTTTCTCGAAAACAAAAAATGTTTAAGAATAAAATCTCTCTCTTGTTTATTATTTGTTACATGAGAATCTTTAAGCTATTTGTTACTATTCCGATAACTTCAACCCGTAAAACGTCTACTACTGAATTAAGTCTTTTAATCCGAAATGGTTATTTTACAATATTTAGTTACAAACAAGCGCACTATTCACCTGATGGTAAGTGATTAATGTGGTCCATGACATCTAACCCATCGAGCTCTATAAATATTCAAGAGGCAAATGTTGTCATCCACCAGGACTGTGGTGGAATTATTCGATGCCTGCATTTGGAACCCTACACTCACTATTTCACGCTGGGGTCCTGTCCAGGCGTAGTTCTTCACCATCGAGGTACCGGAGAAGGACTACGCCCCTGGTGTAACTAGAAGCTAGTTTCCATATGGCACCACCACTTTTGAATGATTTTTCTGCCTTCTACGGAGAGTCATAAAAGAGGATATCATTTTACAAAATTCAAGCTCGGTACACAATTATTTTTTCAAGATCATTTGAAGACTAACAACAAAGTATTATATTTATGAAAAAAATAATATTAAAAAGAAAATAATTTTGTGGTGAAATGTTCCAAAAACTTGGCTGAAGTAAAAGAATTTATATTTAATACTAAGTAAAACAACACAGCAGTCATTAACATTTGAAACCATTCATTAATCACGTGATCACAAAAAGCCCTTATTATGTGACTTTTAATAAATGTCACATTAAAAATTAAGTAACACAATCCAAAGTAATGTAGTAAAAATTGTAACTATAATTATAAGGAAGATATGTAAAGGTATTATAAATATGTATTTGAAACTTCGCACATCACGTTTAAACTAGTAGGCATTAAAACATTTAAACGTAATGGCAAAAACATTCTATATTAACCACCACACAAGGAAAACGGAAATCTAATTACATTTGAAACAAACAGAAAGCTTTTCTAATCTTCGCTTTAATCTCAGCAAGACACGAAGGGGTATAATTAAGACTTCTGGTTTTATACAGGCACCGCGAAAGGTCCATCAACACAACTCTGAATTAGATTATTTCTTTACTGCTACACTACAGAATATTCTCGAAATGTAGATGCTTTCAAATTACAGTAGACCATTAATTTAATAAAATTATCATATTATCCATGTATAACAAATTTTACTTAGAATAGCAGGCTATAACATAATTCATTGATATTTTATGCTTTTGTATAATCAAGTAAAAGTTAATTATAAAATTAGAAACACTAAAACTACTATAATACCGTGCGTAGCTGAGCTACGAAGAAGTATTAGACTTTTTATGTTGTAAATATATTGGAAAAGTGTATATTTTAACTCTTGTTGTTAGTTAACTCATCTCAAACGCTAAATGATTTATTAATAATAGACTTTTTTAATGTTTATGACACATCAAGTATTGGAACCCGACTGACTGAGTGCCGACTTTTGCTGAGAAAAGCGGGCGAGAAAATATGAAGTTGCCCATTTATATGTTACAATTATTTTACAGCGGTTTATAGTTATATATATATATATATATATATATATATATATATATATATATACCACAGGACTTAGTAAGCAGTGTTTGTGTTATGATTTAGGCATATTACCAAAATATACTTATTCTCATATAGTGCGGTGTATTACACCTTGTTATAAGTGTTTACAGCGTAAAAACATCAAATATTGACCTTTACGTTATAAATTAAAACACTTTTGACTAACACTTAAATTATGAATCGGTGCAAGCAAGAAACACCTTCAAGGCAATAAGGTTCTGTATTACACAGTATCGTTGAAATGGAGTTGGAATCTACGACACTTTTAAGGGTTCAAGGCAATTTATCTCGGAAACGGCATAAGGTATAAAATTTTAATTATTTTTGAATACTAAAGATCTTATACTAGGAATCTTATTATTGTAAAAAATAAGTTTCTATGATAGTTTAAAATATGTGGTTCGCATGCTTTCGTATAGAAAAGATAGAATTTTATGTAAAAAGTGTTACACTTCGATAATTAATGTAGACGTTTTATTTGATACCAGGTATTTAAAACCAACTTGATTATAGTTAATTTGAAAATATTCGGTGTTATGAAGGAACACGTACCATTATAATTGTTTAATATGTAAAACTAATTACTTAATTTTATCTTTTTAGTATTTATAAACCGTAGGGATGTTAATTAAAAAGTTAATAACAGCGTTGTCTCGCCAGGAGAAAATTAAATATAAACGTGACCAGAATAAAGATAACAGAAAATAATTGACTTTCCGTTTAGTTAATTTTATTTTCCTATCTCATATTGTAATAAATGCGTGCTCTTTTTTGAAAACAATATTTATATTATTTTTATTTATTACGCTCTAGCTTTTTAAATTTAACCTCGTCTACCTACTAATGAAATTTGTATCAACGTTTTTATTATTGCAACAAAAATGTTATATTAAAATATTTTGATTTATGAGAGTACACATAGTCAAATGGTGGTGAAACAAAGATGTCCCCATTTTTGAACTTTTTTTTTAATATATTAATTAAATACATTAAATTTAATTACTAAATAATAACTTGCTACAGGACAATACAATAAGTTTATTTTAAGAATAATTTATTGACAATTAAGAATTACAATTCGCCAAGCCGTATATTTGTCACACATTAAAAATAACATATGGTATCTAAGCATTTTTGCCAGAAGGTCTTACGTCGAAAAGTAAATTCTATCCTCATGTTTGCTACTCTTCCACGAATTGTGAAAAAAGTGTTTTAATTTATATTTGAGGTAAGTATTTAATTATATTTTTATTTTACTACGAAATTAGAGAAAAATCAATTATACAATATCTTAATTTTTTATTTCCTATAATTATATTTCATAAAATTAGATACTTTTAGTAATTTTAACAGATGAGAAATCTCTTATTTATGCGTTTTCATCTCTAAGATAGCGATTTGTATGTGGGTCCCCCGATCCCTACAAGCACTTAACAAAACAGCATCGTTATACGAGCATTTCATAATGATGTTCTGAGTAGTCCCTCCATGATCGAGCCGAGCCATTTACGTTGTATTTAAAACTTATTGCGGCGTCGCGCTACCACTGTTACATGTCTCCAACATGTGTTCAATATTTTTTTACACTTTCAGTGCTGCGCTCGGCGTAAAGCGCCTTAAACCGGCCGTTTTTGCGTTCCTTTTAGCTTATATATTAAGGCCTATAACCTATAACCTCCAGATCGGAATACGGGATTATATTTCAGAGCGTGCTCCAGGTGGAGAATCCTGGCTACTTGGTTGTGCCTATGCAGTTACTCAGAGTTAGAAAGCGCCGAACAACTATACAGAGGCAAACACAATTATGTCGACGGTGCCATATTTCAGGATGTGTCTCCGATAATTGATGCTTCAACAACCTGATCCTGTATCACACAGAAAAAATCCTTCAATATCCAGAAACGGTCACCTAAAGATAGTCAGTTAAGAAATCAACATAGCTTACAAACGGCTCGTGAAGAGAGTTGTAGTACCTACTATGGAGCTCTTTCTTTCTCTTTCTTTCCATATAGTCTCGCGGTCAGAGTCGCTCTGTCTGTGATTTTTATTATAATCTTCTGTGGAAGCTTCAATAGCATTTTAAGTGCAATATCTAATAAAATGAAATGCCCCTCATCATCATAGAACAGTGGATGCATATGCATGTACCTTTGAGTGAAAAATGACACCTACTCTTGACTTCTATCAGTTCGACTCGAGTTTAGCTTCTGTCCTCAGTTTGTGACGACGTGGTCCTTCCGAAATATATTCCATTATATGTTAAGGCGAATGATAATCTACATGTAGATGATTAGTATGATATTAAGATGTCAAAGAACTACACAATTCACTCGATGGTCACTGCACTTCATGCACATCATCCATTCACGGTAAACAGTAAAGTAACAAACATTCGTACTAGAATCGATTTCTAACTACAGCGTGGAAAAAATGTATATGTATATAGTAGTTAAAAATATTATATATAATTCAGATTATTTCAAATAATGTTTGTTAAAATACAACTTGTTTTTCTATTTATACATATATTCATTTTTCTCAACATTCCCTTCAAAGGATGGTTTTCGCGTTAAAATAGGATATACTTGCTGGTAAGCCCAAAAGACTCATGAAAGTTATGTTTATGTGTATGTTGTCATTAGCAGCAACTAAAACTGTCTTTAACTTATCCTCATTAAGGCTTGTTGTAAAACACCTACGTTCAGCAAATCTTTGTTATATAATAATAATGGAAGATGGCGATGAAAGATATGAAAACTATAATCAGTCAACAAACCCGGAGAACCTCACCCTCATAGAATATCTGCGTGGACAATGCTGTGTTTCATATTGTGATCGTAGAGAACCACAGATCTAATAATTGTTAGAAAAATATTCTCTCTCATCGTATCTTATGGGCGGCAATTGCATCTCGAATCTTTATTAATGGTAATGTAGAAACTCAAAACACACATATGACGTAAGTGGCTGGAGTAAGCTTCTATAAGCTAATTTATATTTGCTAAACTTTATATAAAACACACAAGTTTGAAACAGTAAAAAAATAATTGGTTAGTTACCGAAGACCTTTGATCATGAGTAATTTTACTTCAAAGTGCCTTTTTTGTTAGTTTACTTAATATTAGAGTTATTCCAGCGTTTCAAACAAGACTAAGCCAAAAATAACAATTAAATACCACAATGTAATTAGAACAAAGGAAAATATTTTTAATTTGAAGTCGAAATCTGTACTTTTCAGGTCAAGAAATAAAATCACGATCCCGACTTCCTCTAAACAAGAAATGTGCTGAAGTTGTTGACAAACTTTCTAGAAATAGAAAAGTTTCTTACATGTGTTGTACGTTCAAAATACGTAAACTAACGTCAAAAGTAAAAGGAAAAAAATACACAGACTGTAAAACTTGTCAACTTCCCCCAACTTATTGCTATTTGGATGCAGGATGACGCAACTTTAGCTAATCACAATAAAATTTTAGATATTTATAATATAAGTTGAATGTTAGTAATAAATACAACTTTATATTTATTTATTAATAAATAATAATGTTCAATGAATTAATGAATACATTATATTAATGTTCTTGTGTGTTCACATTATAACTACGGGACGAAAGGGACAAAGCCACTACGCACTTACTACTACGTTTTTAAAAAAAGGTGCAGCAAGAACCGGACTATAGCATGAATTACAATTGTAGAATGATTTAATATACTTAGATCAACAGTAAAACGTACAGTAAAAAACTAAAATATTGGAATAAATGTATCATATCGCTGCCTATATTATTACGCTTATTAACGCTGGTTAGAGAAACGGAAAAGATGACATTGTACCTTTATCTTTATTTCAAAACCTCTAATTTATTAATAGGGTATACAAAAATTGTTTCTTTAAAATACAATTTTATACATTTCATGAAACATTTTATTATATTATATACTTGTATGGGAGTTTTTTGATTTTGATTTAAAAACGATTAATAAAGTCTAAATCTTTTTTAAAGTATTGAGTTCGTTATTGTCGTTTGTTATAAAAATTGATTTTTTATATAGTATTTGTACTCCGGTTGCTAGATATCTCGCAGTGTGAAACCATTAATTAAAGGATGTGAGTATTAATTAAAGTAACATAGTGCGTGAAACACAAACGTCTGCCAGAGGCCTAGCGTAAGCGAAAGCATCTAACATGAATCTGATATTGCCATAGATATAACTGGACCAAATCGCGTATGAAAAACGATATGACTGGTGTATGAAATAATTAAAACTTCTTTAATCTTTATCTTCTAGATGGTATAACTGAAGAAAACTTACCTACTTTTTACATATATATTTTACAGAATTTCTGTGAATGTGGCAACAGCGCTGTTTAAGTTTTGTAGGCCATGTTGTGCTTGAATTTTTCCAGTGAGCCAAAATAGAATACGTTGGTGTTGTCAGCATATAAAATTATATCTCCTTTTTACACCAATCTCATATATATTATTAGAAAATAACAAAGGGCCTAGAATAGAGCCTTGAGGAACTACACACAAGTAGGTTTAATGAAGCTTAACATTAACGTCTATTAGAAAAGGCCATGTTCAGGACAAAAGTGGATGTGTATTGTATTGATATCATTATACGTAACTGCTGATTTCGATCAAAAAATTATTAATAGTGGGTGATCAGCCAAACTGGTTACGGAGAATATCATACAGCATATAGTTTTCGTGCTTCTTATATTATATATTGCTATAATATTTCCCAGAATCAAATTCAATTCAGTCCATAAATAATAATACGTATATTTAAGAAATTCCCAAAAATTGTGCTCGTATTATTTTGTACCTCGATCAATTTTGTTGTAAGTGACGGATTACGATTAATATTGCTTTTCACTTTAATACTAAAATCGCATCAATCATTTTCGCGCAACAACTCCTCTACAAATGTATTACATATTACGCCGTTTATCTATACAAAATATTTATATAGATAAATGGCGACTATACTAAATATTTTATGATCACATGGCTCAGTATTTAGAGTGCCCCAGTCACGAATACGGTTTCTCATTTTTTTGAAAGTGAATCGATATGGTAGTAAATTATAAACACTTTTACTACTAACTCTTATCGAACGCTACTTTTCACATGCTTGATTCTCCCCAGATTGTTGGTATTTTTATAAATATGAAAAAAAAAAGATATTATTTTATTTTTCATTTATTCAAATTTCAATTTAACATTTTTCAATTTCAAGAAGTACTACATGTCTGAGTGTCTAATAATTATTTATGTGTTTTTAATGTATGGTATTTTCTGAAGATTGCTTGACACATGAAGGAATGGTTATCTCATGCACTTTTCACAAAATACTGTCGTTTTCCTATACCATCATAATGCAAGATATATAGTTTCCCATTCAACTACTCCTTATTCTCTGATGTTGAAGACCTTCCATGTCGTGCAGTTTCCCCTTTACGAAAAACATCAACTAGTGACGTAACTATTTTTCGAATAAATTTCTTATGCGACATTGGTTTAGTGTTGTTAGTTTTGCAAGCGTCTTTGTACAAAACGAAAGAATTGGAAAGGAGTAAATTTCAATTCTCCATAAAAAACCATTTTAGTATTTTTTTTAAGAACCATGATCATTTGTGCACACTTTACACATGCCATTCGACCGCTGCAGAAAACTACTGTTGTCACGTTAGATGTGACTTAAGACCGATAAAGGTTAAAGAAAACTAGCGAAATATATTCCACCATTACATTTTTTTGGACTATTCCCCGTACGCGTTTAAAATTTTCTTTTGTAAACATAGGGTGTAAGAAGTTGTATTAAAAAATATAAGCTTTCTTATACGAAATAAATTTAATTGTATCCTCTTTTTGTTGGTCTATAAAATAAATATGTACAATACAATAAAACAAACCTACACTAAACTAGTCCCTCAATAGGAGAGTGCAGATAGCTGAGGGTTAGGGAGAAACCGAAAGAAATTGGCAAACCATACGGGCGGTATCTTGGAGCATCGCCTTCGCGGTATATTTGAGTCCAGAGCGGCCCATTGGGCAGTCCTAACCACATCGAATAACTCACATAGGCACACGTTTTCACGTACCAGGTCCTATTACGTTTTCCTATTCTACTTCCTGTTCTATTACCTATTAAGTTTTTTATTTGTTGTGACTTTTACAAGATTCTCATCATATGAGACGGGTGATGTCTACCAAAAATATCCACGGCTGTCAGCCCTATACTTATTAAGTTATACTGAAAGTGTATGAATTTTAATAAATAATACCAGATATTATATTTAAGATACATTTATTGTTTTGAGAAATATATGCCCTTACTATTTAAACATTATTGTATTCGTTGACACCATTGTGCCAAGCAGGATCCAGTTTTTAGTACGAACCACTTCAATGGCTTCGTGGAACATATTCACCGCCACTTCCGGGCTTGTACCTCATAAACCTGCAAGCTTATCTTTTATTTTCGGAAATAAAAAGATGTCACAAGGTCTGGGCTGTATGTATTCTACACTTGAGGCCTTCAAAACATACAATCGTGATCTTATTGGAATGTGAGGACGCCTTATAGTGGTGAACTACGAAATTGCTTTAAGGAAAACAATTATTAACATACTTATCTGCAGTCACTGTGCTTTGGTTTGCAAGCGGCATTGTGATGTAATGTCCTTATTAACCGAAAAAAAGAGTAACCATTATCTTGGCGTTGCTCTAACTATTCTTAACTTTCTTCGGCAAGTGTTCAAAAGAAAAAACCCATTCTCCTGACTGAATTTCCTTTCCGGTTCAAAGCCGTACACCCAATTTGCGTTACCTGTCATAGTATTATATATATGTCCAATGACTGTCCTCCATTAAACTTTATTATAATTATAGGGCAATTACTCGACAAACAGTTGTTTCTGTTCTTCCATTACATCATGCAGTATCCATCGAGTGCAAAGCTTCCAAATCTTCAGTTACAAAATGTTTTGCATTTGGCTCATTCTAATGCCTAATACAGTACGCATTTGCAGACAACTAACTTTTTGTTAGTTTTAATCAGTCTTACGGTATCAATATTGGATTCCGTAACTGCAGTCGTCAGCCAAACTTCATGTCCATCGTAATGGAGAACGTCTAGGTCTGGGTACTCCATACCACTAAATATACAAAGTTGCGATATGGGATCACCAAATGACATTGAAGTCTCAGACAACTCTCTTATTGACTTATTCCACAGCGAAAATCGTAAAAATCAGTGAGCGATTTTTTTTATTCAAATAAATTCATTGTAACACGCACGATTGTCTAATGCACGCCACAGTGAAAAGACGAATAAGTGTCGCAAATAAATAAAAAGTAACATATTCCCAGATAGTTCCATATTCAAATTCCGTAATTACTTTATGCCCACCCACGTATCATGTTAATTCGCAAGAATGAGCTTTTCCGTAATGTGCTGATCCCAATAGTGTCTAAAGCGGTTATTTTCGACCACGGTTTCCGGAACGTGCCTAAAATAGGGCAACCGCTGATTCAAAAATCCATATTCTAAATGGTTGTATCTATGCAGATTCGCAGAATTAGAAAGCCCTGTAAATACCACATTATACGTGACGTTAGCTCTTTGGACAAAGATAGAGCGGTTAGCTCTTTATCAGATTTCGTGCTCTATTCGATTACGGAGACTACAAACATGGTTGCGGTTGTCCATGATAAGAGTACTTCAAAAGTATCGTCCACCGTACTTCACTAGCATCGACAGTTTCATTATCAATGATGATGATACATTCTGTGGAACGATTATATGAACTTTCTTATGCACTCAGTTAAGTCTTATGTAAGACCATACAATAATATATATATATATATATATATGTATATATATATATATTTTGATTTAATTTATATATTTGTAAATTAAGTCAAAATAACATAATTTCTTTAATAGTAGACTGATAATAAAACTTCATTACGTAATAATAAAATTTTACGCGAGAAGGTAATTGTAAATTTTTGAAAACATCGTTAATAATACCTTATGAGACTTCTTATTTTCTGAATATCAATAGAAAACTTATGGAACAGTTTATAATACACTAAATTTAAACTGGTCCGATCCGTGAACTTTGCAGTATCAATGTTTTACGAAAGAGTGGACAGTAATTAAATTTGCGAGTTACCACGCCGTGGCACCAAGTTTTAAACGTATTGCAACTTGTAAATGTCACGAGACTTAAAAAATAACGTATGCGGGTTGTCATAATTTAAAACTTTGGTCGAATCCAATGGAACATGGAATCTGTATGGACTAACAGGCCGTGACTTCCACCTCTTTACCATTGAGATGACCAGACAATCGTAAAGTTGAAAAACATATATATTGTAATAAATCACTCTAAGGTATATCTTACACTTAGCTTGACAGTAGCATTACTATAATTGTGTTTATTATAATAATAAACGCCAGGTTAAATTGTTGACTAAATATAATTCTATCATTTTTCTATTGCAAAAACCTTGGAACATGTCAAGACAAACCTAAAGAATTTATTGCAAACCGCACGAATCAAGCAATGTTTGGTTCATTTTTAACAATGGCACAGTGACGCTGCAGTTGGTTTGAAGTAATATGATTAGCTCAAATGGGGAAAGAACACACACTGTATCTCGTGTTAAATAGTAATACCAAGATGCTGTGTTTCACCAGGAATTCCATCTTAGCCTTCGGGGGGACAATGCATGTGCATCCTGAATCCTTGCTAAGGATGAATGTACATGACGTGCACCGCAGTAATAACTTACAATAATTTGAACTGTATGCTCTTTTACCACTACTAATGTTATATATATTTATAAAGTATGAAATTGGCGTTCAAATAAGCGGCACCTGTTACCTTGCATATTAAATTAGTTTTGCTAG